>CM060694.1:95465843-96751335 GCA_030686995.1 Artemisia argyi
ATCGCGGGGTGGTTTTTAGTTTCATTCAAGAAACATTCAAAGACTCACCATATTATGGGCTCTTATCAATTGCTATTATCCAATAGACCAAATGACAATACTATTGAAAGAGTAAATGGGCTTAAAAGAAAGGTTACCCAGGTCTTGGCGTCTTGCCTTGGAAAAACAAGAAAATGCAAGTTATGTCAATCTCACATTTGATTTTAGTTTCTATAAGGCATCTAACTTGTTAAATTTCGTGGTTTCGTGTAGTTATCTTTTTCACAAAACTCTCACATTTCGACCTTCATGTGTATTTTGTGACCATTTTTTTTCCTTCAAATTTTCAAGGATAAACTGGTCATTTTACATGTATAAAATATACACAAAGGTCGAAATTTTAGAGCTTTGTGATTTAATAGTGAATAAAAAATGACTATACGAACCACAAAAAATAACAAGTTAAATGCATTTTCAAATCCTTAGCGCTTTCTACAATAATGACAAACATACACTACGCTTATAAGTTTTTCTAGATTTATATAAGATCATAAGCTTGATATGTAAACTAGCACAAACACCCTCTTAATATAAACCATACGCTTGCGCATTGGATTCGAATCCACAACAACTTGTTTGTAGACATCAATCTCACAAAGACTTGATATACCACTCGACTTCAAACCATATAAAAAATAATTAGCAATGGGTACAATAACGTGAGATGGGGCATTATGGTACGTGGCTTGCATTGGACTCGCGTTGCCATACCAAGTTGGTCGCGTTTTGCTCTGCGTTATGGTGGACATTGCCACAGCAACATGGGATGCAACGGAGAAGAGGACAAAAAAGATACAAAATTTTTTCATAACACTCCCTGAAACGGCTATTATTGGATTTCAAATTCAAAGAAAATTACAAAAACAGCCCCCGGACGTTATGAATGGATTGTTAAAAAAAACTCACAAAAAAAATAAAATAAAAATAAATAAATAAATAACACACACACACACACAAAAAAACCCACTTATACACAATTTTGTTTTTCACACTTCCACAACTCAAACTCAAATTTATATACTTTCATTCTTTAAATAAAAATGTCGGGATTTCCTAATAATAACGAGAGTTTCTTGAACCTCCACGGGTTTAATAACCTAAACGCGTGGTTTTCCTCTTCAAACCCGAACGCGAGGTCTTCTTCAATTCAATTCCCTAACCCTCTCGGCTTGTCTTCCGAGCAACTTCACCACCACCACCAACAATAATTTATTTAGTGGCAAACACACCAAGCAATGTTAAATGCCAATTTCCAAAATCTACAATTCGATCAATAATCACGACCGCCATCCCAATCCTCACGTATACAAATCGAAACACAAGAAGAATCCAAAGCACCTACGTCTCCCCAAAAGCCCAAAAGTCAAGGTAAGCGAAGGCAAAAAAATTCAAAGAACCTGAATCATATTCCTAAAGAAATCCCGACGCGATCAATACTACATTACGTTGGCAACCAAATGAAGAAACACTACTTGCATCGTGTTACGTTTTCGTTTCCGAGGATGAAACTATCGGACTTTCACAACCGGGCGACACGTTTTGGTATCGGGTTTTCAACGAGTTCAATAAAAAAAAATCTTCAACCACGCAACAAGGACATGTTGACAAGCAAGTGGCATACTGTTAATATAAATAACGCCAAAAACTTCATTTGCATTATTCGGTCTCTATAAGTTATGATAATCGCAAAATATAAAAACACGTTACGTAAAACTACATTTGATAAGTTTTTAATTGAAAAAAATCGTTTCAACAACGTACCGACTACAACATCACTTCAGGTATGAACAAACACAATACCAACATTAGTAAAGTGATCAAAGAATTTATTTCCTCAAAACTTAACATTTTTATGTGACAAAATATTTTTACAAAAGTATTTTTGTAATTAAAAAGAAATGTTTTATTAAAGAAAATAAATTTGAATTTGAAATATCCAAACAACTAGTTTTCCTGCTCAAATCAGATAAGTTTTTCACTAGATAAACTTTCATCACATCAGTACAAAAATAGGAGTGCATGTCGGGACGGTACCGTAAACATGGCGATGGTCCCGTATATATACGGGACCATCCAACTTTAAGGTACCGTCCCCCGTGCATCCTAGTGCCTATAAATTCAATACTTTGTTGCTAAAAAAAACAAGCCTCTTTGCACAAAAACATTCTGGTCTTTCTTCCTCTCTTCTTTGATCACTATAACGTGTCGATATGTGTTTATAAGTGATCCCGTTACCCTCTATATCAAAGTGCAAGAGAAGAAAGCTCATATTCGTCAAGAAACGAAGTGTTATAGATTGGTCATCACACACACGTAACTTGTGTTACGATTCTCTTCTTCCCGCAAACTCTCTCATTTGTATATATTATAAATTTGTATATCCGACTTGTGTGTGAGTCGTGATTAGGTGTGTTAGGATAAATACGGATAAAGTGTAAGTCCATGAAGTAGTGTATCAAGATTAGGACTTTGTGTAAGTTCGTGTGTACAATGTGTGAAGACTTGTACTTGGTGTGAGTCCATGAAGTGAAGACTTGGATCGGTTGAAGATTCAAGTGGACGAGGTGATCATCCGTGTGAAGACTTGGATTATGTGTAAATCCAAGTAGACAAGAGTACTTGTTCATGTAGCCACGTGGGCTTTGTGTAGATTGGTTCTAGCTAGGATTAAGACTCGACATTCCGCTTAGTGTCGTTAAACTTGGTGTAAGTTTTGATGTACGGTTTGCTTCGCTTGAAGGGAGTGTGTTGACATAGTGATTGTGAGCTCTCGAGTGTGTTACTCGAGGAGTGGAGTAGGACTAAGAGTGAGCTTCGTGTCGAACCACTATAAATCTGTGTCTCGGTTTAGTTGTTCTCTTCATTTACTTCTAGTCTTTACTTTACTTATTTTACGCATTATTATTGCGTTCATAGATATCACATAACTATTGAATCTAACGGCTTTTCGAAAGGAACTAAAAGAAACTAAAAGTTTAAAAACGTAATTCTAAATTGTGAAACTATTCAACCCCCCCATTCTAGTTTCTACAAATTGTATCAGAGCAAGGTTACTCAAGAGCTTTAAAGTAGGGGTGTGCACGGTTCTGTTTGGGTCGGTTTTTGGCTAAAACCGAAACCGAAACGAAATGTTCAGTTTTTATAGAATCCAAAACCGAAACCGTTCGGTTTTTGGCGGTTCAGTTTTTTTGATTTATTACCGATTTTGGTTTGATTTTTCGATTTTTTTGGTTTCTAACCGTTTATATTTGGGCATGGCAAATTTAGATCAACAAACTTGTATTACATAAAAAATTGGTTATTCTTATTTTTACTTTTTTTTGTCAATCTAAGTATAATAATGTTTATGCATAATTCTATAATTACACACATATAGTCATATAGATGTAGGGGTGAGCATCGGTTCAGGACCGGACTGTACCGACAAGACTGAGGACCGAATTAGCCAAAAAGCCAAGACTGAGGACCGGACCGAATGTGGTCGGTCCGGTCTAACAAGGCCAAATAATCGGTTTGTGGTCCGGACCAGACCGTATCGACCGGACCGAGGACCGAATTAGCCAAAAAGCCAACACCGAGGACCGGACCAAATGTGGTCGGTCCGGTCCGGTCTCGGTCGGTCCTTCAGTCGATCCGGTCCGTTCGGGTAGTTGAGACACACACATGCACGTGAACATACACATAGTGTGATCATTGTTATACATTTATTGATATATTCTCAAGTCAACACACGACACGACAAACAAGCATATAAACATAAACGTTAAGATAAATATATTATAAATCTACCCAGAAAATGAATATGAATTTGTAAATTTGATTTATTTAGTTATTTATTCGTATTATATTAATTATATATTATTATATAATAAAATCGGTTCGGTTCGGTTTTTGTGGTTAGGTTTTTGGATGAAAACCGAAACCGAACCGTATTTTTTGGTTTTTGAAAAATTAAAAACCAAACAATCGGTTTAGTTTCGGTCGGTTTTTTCGGTTCGGTTTTTTCGGTTTTTGGTTCGGTTTCGGTTTTTTTGGTTTTGTTTGCTCACCTACTTTAAAGTATACTGTACTTCAAAACTTGAATCAATTTATGGAGTCTGAAAGATATCTAGAAGGGCATTCCTTGAAAGGAACACCAGTTTTCGAATGCGATAATTTTATTGAATGGAAAAATAGATTTGAAAGTTATGTGAAATCAATAGATCAATATTTTTGGCATGTCATTTCAATTGTTGATTTTCAACAAACGAAAATAAATTTTAAAAATCAAAATAATTGTTTTAAAAGAAAGTTTTATAAAAATATTGAAGCCAAAATAATAATTTATAAAGCCTTACCAAATATTGAATATGAAAGAATTTTATTCTGTCAAACGACAAATGATATTTGGAAAAATCTTTTAAACCTTCATCAAGGAAATACTCTAGCCAAAGATAACTGTATTGATCTTGAACATATACATGAACAATTCGTCACTTCTGAAGACGAATCAGTAGATAGATATTTAGATAGATTAAATACAAATGCTACTAGTTCAAGTGTTTTCAATGAAGGTAATGCCGTCAATGACTATATGAGTAATATATGCAGAGAACTCATTGGAGAATCTTGGAGTGTGTTAGGAATATAAATATTCATATGAAAGACTCGGTCACCCCGAGTATCTATTTAGCATTTATTTAGCTCGTAGGCTTATTAGCATTAGTTTAGTTATAGTAATATTAGTTTAGTTTACGTAACACCGTGGAGGACGGACGGGTCTTTACCCACTGTACACCCGATCCATAGCCCGCAGGAGGGTGTTTTATTGTAACACTATATATCGCCTTTCCCACTCAAGGAAAGGGTTGGTTGTTTCATAATAATACACACACACAAGTGTGTTTTTCTCTCACTAGAAACTTCCCCTCTCTACTCTTTCTCTCTCTAACTCTAACCATGGGTTTCATCTTCTTCCATCAAACCCGACCTCCCGAATCACATAATCAACCATATAATATCGATCCTACAATTGGTATCAAAGCTATGGTGGTTATTTGTGTTGATTTATTGTTGGTTCGTACCTTGTTTGAAGCTATTTTACCATTTATTCTCGAATCCAAATTTTTTTTCTTATCTTTCAAATGGTATACTGCTTCTTATACATCTTTTTGTATCCAAATGGTCAAAACAAAAAGGGTCCTACACTTTACTTTACAGTTTCATATATCTCTTCTCTAGATTTATGTTAACTTTATCATTTTTATGACTGTTTTGTACCAAAATGTGAATTTTGTGGTCAAATTTTCTACCAGATCCGATTTTCTTGGCTTAAAAGTTTTGTTCGCAATACTTTGCTCGGAAAAGGGTAAGATAAGGTCGGAAAATGGGTATGGGCAAAAGAGAGTTTTTGGTGTGATACCTTTATTTTGCCAGATTTTTGCTCGCAAATATTATGCTCACATCGCAGATTTGCTGCGGCAGTATGTCCACGATAGCAAGTCTGTGATACCAAATCTGCAACAGCAAAACTTTTGTTACCCACACTTTTACGAAGAAAAACTCTGCCAACTTTTTGTCAGGCAGTGCGAGACTTTTTCTTTACCTGTATCGCATCATTGACTAAAAGAAAATACCATAAACTCATAGTTGACTTCAGTTAACAACATCACTAGTCCACAGGTTGAACGTATCGAAAAAGCAAAATCAACTAATTACTTATGTTAACTGTATACGACCATAGCCAAGAAACTAAAGTCCAATACAAAACCAAATCCATTAGCTATCCTAAAATTCTTCTCCAAGAAACAAATCAATAAAGAATACCACATCACTATCTCTTGTCAAATCAGCTATACGAAAACATGAAAAAGATAGACTGATCTCAGTTGTTCAAAATTTTCAATCCTTCAAAGATTTTTTTTAGTTTGAACAACACACGTCATGATCAATGTTTAAGCTTAGCTTGCTTAATATCTGAATGATGAGGCAAAAAGTGTACCGCTTTTAAGGGGTCATTTAAGCCCGAATTCGAGATTATTTGATCAAATATTGCCCTAAATCATTCCTTTGTCATTTTAGGTACTTTTGGAGAGAAATCTGGAAAAGGAAGCATTTTGGAATTTTTTGGAGCATAAAAGTGAAGAAAACGGCAAAGTCTCAATTTTCCTTGCTGGGAACAGTACCTGAAGGCGTCAAGTATCTACACATGATGGCGTCAAGAGTTACAAAAGAGGTGGATATGGAACTTATAACGTGACGGCCCAGAAAGTTGCAAGCTTATGGCCTGACAACATCACCTAGGCCGTCAGGGTCCAATTATTAGTAACGGCCCAGAGCATTTCTCCAGATGACAGAGTCACAAATAGATCTAGGCAATACGATTTTATCATGGCGGCGAGTTGATGGCGTCACGAGCTAATACATGACGCCGTAAAAGTGTAAAGTCTATATATAGTTTTCTAAATTTCATTCATTGGTGTGCAACTTTGAGGGAATAAACCCTAGTCCGAATTTTATCAGCTTTTCAAGGGTTCCAACCCCTTGATTCTTTCATGTTCAATTGAAGATAAGTATTCATTCAAATCATTCAATATGTCTATGTGTTGTTTGATTATATCTTACGCTTGTTTTTTCTTTAACATGCTAGGCTAGATCTTTATTGTGTTTGCTTAGATGTAGTGAAACCTAGATGTTGATTACGGGTTGATTGTTTGTTTATAATTGTTACGGATGATTGTATTCGATGTTAGGCTTAAGAAAACTGGCAGACTTCCATTGGTAACTTGCTTGAACGTCTTAAGAAACATGATCAGAGGTGTACTACGATTTTTGGTTGTATTTAATGCGTTAGAGAATTCTAATGATCCCATGTTAGGAGCTTCTAACAGCTCGACATAGGAGTGAAGTTGGATCTTATAGAGTTAGGGAATATTGTACACGGCCCTACGACTAGTATTAAGGAATATGAACCGTCATCCATGCAATTGTAACAAGCTAATCAACCTGTAAAAGATATCTAGGGAGTAATGAAGTCTAAGTAAGCACAACTTTCCTCATCATTGTTTCTACCACATTAGTATAATTAGTTTTATTTTCATTTATTTTATTTTATTTTGATTGCATTAATAGTTAATTGGGTTAGTTGGCTAGCAACTAATTCCTCCCACTCCTTTAAAACCCGAGATTTTAATTGCTTTCCATAAAATATAAAAATACAAAAAGAATCATCCCTCACCTCTAGACCTAGTTTAGTAGGTTTTCTAATCCTAGCGACACTATTTCTGAGTTGAACGATCAATCCCCCGGTACTTGTCACTATACTATACTACAACGGCCAGGTACACTGCCTGGTGGGGGTTGTAAGCTTCTCAAGTTCCTTTGAGAGGTAAAACCTGTTGCGAGGGCGCAATTCCCATGTATCAAGTTTTTGGCGCCGCAGCCCAGGGAATAGTTATTGTCTAGGTTAGGATTTCTTTTTATTAGGTCTACTTGCTAGATTCCTTTCTAGTAAGGTTTTTTTGTTTTTTATTTTTTATTTTTTTTTTGTTTTTTTTGTTTTTAGTCTATCTTTTTCTTCGTGTCTTTGTTAGTAAATTAAATTCATTGACTATTCCGTTGGCCATTATAGAAAACGCGAATCCACCCCTTTCCCCTAGTGAAGTGGCTTTGTTGCGTGAACAAAATGAGAATGAGATTAGGGAACTTAGGGAGCTTAATAGGTTAATTAATGTTGAGCTCGATCATGCATTTTGTGACCTAGCGACCGCCTTGTATTCAAATAAGGATCTAGGAGTTAATGATTTTGAGGATGTTGTTGAGGAACTTGAGGAAGGGGAGATAGATCCAAAACCGGATGACTACTTCAATCTATATCCCACTAAGGAGGAGACTACGTACTATAATAATCTTATTGTTAATCCTCAACCTCTTTTTACTAGAATTGACCCTAAGATAAAGAGAGGCAATCCTAAGAATGTTAAGATTCCATGTATGATTGGGTATAAGCACATTGACAACGCTTACATTGATTTTGAATCCCCAATCAACATTATGTCCTCAAGTGTTTATAACGATATAGTGAAAACAAGACTTGGACCTAGAAAAGATCCCAAATACCCCGGTGGAGTTTTTAACTTTGTCGGGAGAGTTAAAGGTGTCACAACTCGTAATTTTCGGTCATTTTCCAAATCTCAACATATTACTATTCACCAATTACTATTCATCATTTTACTATTCATCATTTTTGAGGTCAATTTGACATTCCGAGATACATTCAAAAAAAAAAAAAAATTTACTATTCATTCCCGGAAGAAATTTCACTATTCACGTGCATCACTCATGTCATCGTAAATTTAGTTTACGAGTATTCAAATTCGCGTAACCGTATTGGTTCAAGAGCGAATTCATGCATTATCATTTGGGACATCTCATACAGACTAGAAATAGTCTGCATATCATCATTATGGCACTTGCATACTATTCCACTCGTAGGATATTTAAATTAGTACTTTTCGTATAATTAACTTTTACGTTTAATTATTTCTAAATAAACATTAACACGCGACCAATAATGTGGCTAACACGTCAGACACTCCCGACTATGATCCCAATATATTTTTATATTCATTTTAATAATATAAAAATTATAATATTAATTTACCCGGTGTTTTCAAATCAATTGCTACATTTTACGGTCGGAGCTTATAACTCCGTCGGTTTGCGATATTTCAACCCGATCATTATTTTAACTTCCGATTCTCATCAGGAATATTATTTTACAATTTTTATGACTTTATCATGACCCGGTTAACTCCGTTAAAATTTATTTTTAGTTAACTCGGTACCCGATAATACCTAAAACACACAATATATAACTAAATCATACACCAAAAGTCAAGGTTTTTGCAAAACTCTTCCACCCTTTGACAATTGCCGCCCCCCCCCCTCTATGCATCCTTCCCCATTTTGTGGATCTTGTCCCATTTCATTAATATATATAGTTTATACTTGATCAATTATTTCTCATTTCACCAAAAATCAACTAGCAACTTTCTTCTCTTTTCTTTCTTTGGTGGGGATCGGCTCAAACAAAAACAACAAGAAGAAACATCAATTTTTCCAAGATCAAGTGATAATCAAGGTTATTTAGTACTTCTTGTTAGGGTTTTGAAGTTTAAACACAAGGTTTTGCAAGTTTTTCATCTCCACTAATCCACTAATCCTTCATGTAAGTTGTCAAACTCATTTTCAAAATTTCCTCAAGTATCTTTCAATGATCATACACTTTTATTCAAGATATATATGCATATGTTAGTTTATACCACTCTATATATACTTTTTATAACTTACAAGCCTTAGATATATTATATAGGTGAATCCTTGGTAGATTGTTGTGATGGATGATGTTTAGGAACCCATGACACCCTAAGAAGGTGTATGGTAGATCAAGAGTTGTTTTGATTGTTGATTGAAGTGGTTTTGAACAAGTTAGAAACTAGGAAAATCTATTTTTGACACTTTCAATATGTTGCTGTCCCTTTTTGGCAAACATGGAAAGATCAGGGGCAAGGGTGTAATTTTTGACCAAAGATTTAGAAAATACTATAAAAAACGAAGCCGTGGGCGAAAGAACGGACTAAAACGAGTTAATAACGAAGGAGATATGATTTTTGTAAATTTAACGACGAAAACTATTTTCTGAAAAACTGCATGCTGTTTGACAGTTTTCGACGGGCAAATATAGGCGTTAAACGTTACCTAGAGGAGCCGAACTATCGAAAATATATTAGTATATACTAAAACGAATCCGTGGATATAAAGAACGAGGAAAATGAACTTAAAACGACCAAGTTATACACGTTTTAAAATCGTCAAAACTATATATATATAGTCACTACTAGAAAATAATATAACTACGTACTAAATAATATATTTTCTAGATTTCTTATTCAAGGAGTTTATTTTTAATTAACGACATACGTACGACTCAAGGTTTATTACGCGACTACTAGACATTATTTTTAAGGTTTTCAAGACGAGGAATATAACACTAACATTTTTATACGATATACTACGATAAGTTATATACTTCTATATTTGGACTTATTTTCCTAAGTATGGAAACTATTTTACTTTGACCATAACTAGTATTTCCAAGTTACGAGTGGTATAGGCATCATGTGCATGTGCATTCATTTCATCACGTCGTTACGAGTGGTATAGGCATCATGTGCATGTGCATTCATTTCATCACGTCATGATCTAAGGTAGATCGTTATTACTCATATTAGGTTGCGGTTAGAGATCGTGCCTCATTTCAGTGTATCCATTCTTGTCATCGTAGCTATCGCACCAGGTGAGTCATAGCCCCACTTTTATTTGTTTAATTTCTTTATAAACTCTTTGGGGGAGATACATGCTTAAATACTTGCTTTATACTTTTATACGATTTGAATTACTTCTGGGGGAGAAAACACTGCTTTAATTATTTTTGTACAATGCCAAAGTATTAAATTCCTTACATTGCTTAAGTTTCCTTATTACCACGTCTTGACAAGTCCCCTTTATTATCATGGACCGTTAATTAAGTTCCAAGCGAGAGTGAGTGAATAGATCTATTGAGGGTGACTCCTCCATCTGTGTTTGGGTTGCTCTAACAGAATTACAGATGCATTTCATGTCTTTATTATTAGAGTGTCTGGTAAACACTCATTTGGGGCCAAGTAACGTCTAGCTTCGGTTTCATGAGCTTAAGAGACAATGTAGTTTTATGACTGAAAAACTTATTACTTTTCTTTATACTTGGGCTATTGCACATACGATTAAAGTTAAATACTGATGGTTTTTATAAACCTTATTACTGATTTCTTATTACGGATTTCTTATTACGGATTTCTTATTACGGATTTCTTGTTACTGATTTCTTATTACTGATTTCTTATTACGGATTTCTTATTACTGATTTCTTATTACGGATTTCTTATTACTGATATCTTATTACTGATTTCTTATTACTGAATTACGATGCCTTTGCATCAACTTTATTTCGGATTTACGATGATTTTACTGGGAAATTCTTCTCTCCAAATGTTTTACATTACCTACTTGTTCACTAAAATCTATGAACTCACCAACCTCGTGTTGACACTTTAGCATGTATTTTCAGGTTTTAACCTATGGCACGCTACAGGAGGTTTTGGCAGGGCATGGCATGGTCATAGAAGACTCTGATTATTTATATGGGGACCGTTTTAAACATCTTTTAAGGGCCTACTTCCGCACTACTTTTAACGATGTAAATTCAATATTTTTGATTAAACAATTTTATTCTAAATGATTAAAGTGAAAACCATTTATGAACTTGTGTTGTAATACTAATTGAGTTACACCCCAGCTACATGTATGCTTCCGCTGGACCCGATCTTGGGGGTGTGACAGATTGGTATCAGAGCTTTGGCTATAGCGAACTAAGTGTTTTTAAAACCTAGACTATAGCTACTTTTACGAAAACTTAACCCTATGACCGTCACGTGCCTGCCTGCCAAGATGATGCCTCACTTGTGGTTAGTTGCTGACTTAGGTGATGAGATTTTTGTCTCATTATCTGGTATATTATATTCATTTATTCTAGTTGATTACTATCATTGTCTTTCGTATAAGCATGTTCACGTATCGTAGATGTCACCGCATTATGTTTTCCATGCATAGTTTCAGCATTCGACCTCGAGTTTGGTCACTTGCTTTTGTCTTTCAGAACGCCTTGGTATTTGTGAAGGACATAGTCTTAGTATAACTGAGCTGAGTATTTCAAAATTCATGGAACCTCGGTGGGATATAGACTGGTCATCTATATTCAACCCGGGATAGTGAGATATAGGCTGACCACCTACGTCTGACTCAGAAATGAATTTTGCAACACTAAGAATGGTTATAATAAAAATTTTGTCCGGAATAAATTCTCAACTCATTTTTCCAAATGCTTCATTTACGTGTGTGTATACTCTCATTGTCATAACATTCCTACTTTTCATCACTTCGTGAACCACCGATTGGAAGCATGTCAGCTAGTCATTTTATTTCATGAACTTTCATATTTATGCACAATACACTCATATCACAGTATTTTCTTTTGTCACAATCTCATTTTGTTGCAGTTGTCATAGTCTCTTCCCTTCTCACCCTTACTATCATTTCTTTTCCCCACCCCCATATATACAAAAAAAAAAAAAATTAGGTGACACTCTATAGATTTCGATGTCACTCATCCCTCACTACTCCCTATATTGATAAGTGGATATTATCAATGACCTCCCTAGGAAAGACTTTTCATACCTTCTATGAGGATGATCCTTCGGTACCTTAAGATCATTCATAACTCAACAGAAATCTCAGGATATCACAAAACAATTCGAACCACTATCACTGACCTAATCACAAAAAAATTCCATCATCTGGAAAGTATTGGCTTGACTAAATTATAAGGATTAGTTTCGATACGAGTGCTCACTAAGCAACACCATAGAGATAAATCCAACCTTTTAACCGAGACTATAAATTGAACATGTCCTCACCAATAGACTTTATTCGAACATGTTAGACACCTATGCCTTTGTGCAGACATACATACCTGACTATTTTATCCTCTTAATATTTTCACTTTTAAATAGATTTTTCTCCAAACTACAGTTATGCAAAACATATATCTTGTAAGAAATACTTTTCTGAGGCACTTATTTTGACAAGCAAATTTCTTTTGGTTAATCTTTTACAAAACTACTAGATGCTAAGAAATTTTAAACATCGATTTTTGGTAAATCATATTATCCATCTTATGTTGAAAATAGTTCTATCTTGCATAACTATTAAATTCTGAAACATCAAGAAAAATGTTACTTAAAAAGCTGTTTGCTTAAAGTTGTAAATTTATTTAGTCAGGAAAGGTTTTTGAACAAAACACACAATCTCAAAACAAACTTTGAAAAATCAATCACTATACTATAACACTAATACATTTAGGATTTTGCGATTTGATGACATAGAGCTTGGGAAAAATCTTAGTAATGGAGACTAAGCACCGTAGGTGGAGAAAGACTCAATTCCTGACATCCTGCGGAGGATCACAACCTTATCCTAATCCATTATTTTCAACAACACCCTTTGACGGACTTAACCTTGTAAGTTTTTCCACAATATTCATGATATCCATTTCAATTATTCCTAATAGAGAAATTTGATTCACCTCGAACTCCTAGCGATTTCATTAAGTTTCCTTGGGAACCACACCACCTATCATCTGTAGACCAATGGTCAGAATTTGAGATTGATTCAAACATAGGGAGATATGCCCAAATCGGGTGTGATTGACACTAGAAATGGTTGGATTAACCATTTGCCATAAATCAAATTCAGTTGCAACCATAGTTACCACACGAGCTTAGAGACTACACCATTTGAGGCACTTTATGGTCGAAGTACCAATTACCCATTTACAGACCGAAATCGAAAAGTTAAATTCACTGGTCTAGAACTAAACTATGGAACAACAAAGGAAATTTCACAAGTCAAGAACCAATTACAAGCAACGAGAAACTGGTAGAAGTTTACGGATTGGGTATCCTTGAACAGCGAACCAACTAGATTCACGTGAGAGGACGAACTAAGCTGAAAGCTATGCCTTGGAGTGGCATGATACAATTTTGGTAACACGCGAGATTGAACCTCTAGTATATTGGACCATCTAAGATTCATTTTAGAATCGACCAACTGACATATAAGATTCGAGTTCTGGCATAGTTCAGCAACATATATTACCCTATAAACCTGAAGAAGCACTGATCATCTATTGACGAACCAAACTCGGAAAAATCCTAACTCACTAGTCTAGTAGGCATTCATGAAATAACCAGAAATTTCTTACGAGTCAAGAATCAGATACAAGTTCGATAAGCGGTAAACCACTAGAATTTCAAGTTCGTGGCATGATTATGTTGAAAGTTCTGCCTAGGAAAGGCGTGATACCATTCAGTAAAATCCGGGAAGTTAAACTCGATGTACACTGGACCATTTAACATTTGAGACAGAGTAGGCCAACAACCCTCAGACTTAAGCCTTGCTGGAAAGTAGCCGGATTACACAACCATGTTTCACATATTCAAATCCCAGGAAATGACTTTCAGATTAGTCACTCATAATCCCATTTGGAAAGGAATCCAACCCAAAGACAAACGTAAACCTGGTAAGAGAACCAATAGAAATTATGGACTGTTAGGTCGAACGATTGAAGCAGAGTCGAATTCTTATCGTGGAAGTTCGCTGAAATTCTCAAATATTAGCATCTTTTCACCAAGACCACTTCAGAGACCAACACAAACTGAACTTCGGGACGAAGTTCCTTCTAGAGGGGAAGACTGTCACAACTCGTAATTTCCGGTCATTTTCCAAACCTCAACATATTACTATTCACCAATTACTATTCATCGATCACTATTCATCATTTTACTATTCATCATTTTTGAGGTCAATTTGACATTCCGAGATACATTCAAAAATTTTTTTTTACTATTCACTTGACACTATTCATTTCCGGAAGAAATTTCATTATTCACGTGCATTACTCATGTCATCGTAAATTTAGTTTACGAGTATTCAAATTCGCGTAACCGTATTGGTTCAAGAGCGAATTCATGCATTATCATTTGGGACATCTCATACAGACTAGAAATAGTCTGCATATCATCATTATGGCACTTGCATACTATTCCACTCGTAGGATATTTAAATTAGTACTTTTCGTATAATTAACTTTTACGTTTAATTATTTCTAAATAAACATTAACACGCGACCAATAATGTGGCTAGCACGTTAGACACTCCCGACTATGATCCCAATATATTTTTATATTCATTTTAATAATATAAAAATTATAATATTAATTTACTCGGTGTTTTCAAATTAATTGCTACATTTTACGGTCGGAGCTTATAACTCCGTCGGTTTGCGATATTTCAACCCGATCATTATTTTAACTTTCGATTCTCATCAGGAATATTATTTTACAATTTTTATGACTTTATCATGACCCGGTTAACTCCGTTAAAATTTATTTTTAGTTAACTCGGTACCCGGTAATACCTAAAACACACAATATATAACTAAATCATACACCAAAAGTCAAGGTTTTTGCAAAACTCTTCCACCCTTTGACAATTGCCGCCCCCCCCCCCCCCTATGCATCCTTCCCCATTTTGTGGATCTTGTCCCATTTCATTAATATATATAGTTTATACTTGATCAATTATTTCTCATTTCACCAAAAATCAACTAGCAACTTTCTTCTCTTTTCTTTCTTTGGTGGGGATCGGCTCAAACAAAAACAACAAGAAGAAACATCAATTTTTCCAAGATCAAGTGATAATCAAGGTTATTTAGTACTTCTTGTTAGGGTTTTGAAGTTTAAACACAAGGTTTTGCAAGTTTTTCATCTCCACTAATCCACTAATCCTTCAAGTAAGTTGTCAAACTCATTTTCAAAATTTCCTCAAGTATCTTTCAATGATCATACACTTTTATTCAAGATATATACGCATATGTTAGTTTATACTACTCTATATATACTTTTTATAACTTACAAGCCTTAGATATATTATATAGGTGAATCCTTGGTAGATTGTTGTGATGGATGATGTTTAGGAACCCATGACACCCTAAGAAGGTGTATGGTAGATCAAGAGTTGTTTTGATTGTTGATTGAAGTGGTTTTGAACAAGTTAAAAACTAGGAAAATCTATTTTTGACACTTTCAATATGTTGCTGTCCCTTTTTGGCAAACATGGAAAGATCAGGGGCAAGGGTGTAATTTTTGACCAAAGATTTAGAAAATACTTTCAAAAACGAAGCCGTGGGCGAAAGAACGGATTAAAACGAGTTAATAACGAAGGAAATATGATTTTTGTAAATTTAACGACGAAAACTATTTTCTGAAAAACTGCATGCTGTTTGACAGTTTTCGACGGGCAAATATAGGCGTTAAACGTTACCTAGAGGAGCCGAACTATCGAAAATATATTAGTATATACTAAAACGAATCCGTGGATATAAAGAACGAGGAAAATGAACTTAAAACGACCAAGTTATACACGTTTTAAAATCGTCAAAACTATATATATATATAGTCACTACTAGAAAATAATATAACTACGTACTAAATAATATATTTTCTAGATTTCTTATTCAAGGAGTTTATTTTTAATTAACGACATACGTACGACTCAAGGTTTATTACGCGACTACTAGACATTATTTTTAAGGTTTTCAAGACGAGGAATATAACACTAACATTTTTATACGATATACTACGACAAGTTATATACTTCTATATTTGGACTTATTTTCCTAAGTATGGAAACTATTTTACTTTGACCATAACTAGTATTTCCAAGTTACGAGTGGTATAGGCATCATGTGCATGTGCATTCATTTCATCACGTCATGATCTACGGTAGATCGTTATTACTCATATTAGGTTGCGGTTAGAGATCGTGTATCACAACTCGTAATTTCCGGTCATTTTCCAAACCTCGACAATTTACTATTCACAAGTTACTATTCATCATTTACTATTTATCGATCACTATTCACCGTTTTTTAGGTCAATTTGACATTCCGAGAAACATTCAGAAATTTTACTATTCACTTGACACTATTCATTTCCGAGAGAAAACCACTATTCACGTGCATTACTCATTTCATCGTAATCATAGTTTACGGGTATTCAAAAATTCGCGTAACCGTATTGGTTCAGGTGCGAATTCATGCATTATCATTGGGACACTTCATATAGACTAGAAATAGTCTGCATATCCTCATTATGGCACTCGCATACTATTCCACTCGTAGGATAACTAAATTAATACTTTTGGTATAAGTAACGATTTACGTATGTTTATTTTAAATAAACACTAATACGCAAACTATAAACGTGACTAGCATGTCCGACACTCCCGACTATGACCCAAAATATATTTTTATACTCAGTATAATAATATAAAAATTATATTATTAATTTACCCGGTGTTTTCGAATCAATTACTATATTTTACGGTCGGAGCTTATTACTCCGTCGGTTTGCGATATTTCAACCCGATAATTATTTTAACACCCGATTATCATCAGGAATAATATTTTACAACTTTTACAACTTCGTCGTATTTTATTTTACCTCGTCACGATTTATTTTTAGTTAACACGGTACCCGGTAACACCTAATACACAAAATATCTAACAAATACATACACTTGGGGACATAAGCCTTAATTAGCCCCAACTTTTCCCCTTTTCCCTCCTTTGTGAACCGGCCCCCCCCTCCTAAGCCATCTCATGTGCTAAACACTCACCAACCCAATTTAATGCTTACCAAACCTTTGTCTCTAAGTATATATTACACATTTCTCATCCCATTTTATCACAAATAATTTTACTAGTTCAAGAAAACTTTTTCTCTCATTTTCTCTCTTGTATAAATCGGCCTAGGGTGATCAAGAAGCAAGAACAACAATTTTTCCAAGATCTAGGTGTAAACTTGTTCACTTAGTCATCATTGTTGGAGTTTTGAAATAGAAACTCAAGGATTAGTAGGTTTTTCATCATCTAAACTCCCTAAACCTTCAAAGTAAGTTAACAAACTCATTTTTATAATTTTTACAAGTTATTACTATGATTATATACTTTTCTTACAAGAACTCATGCATATAATGGCTTATACCACTTTATTTTATAAACTTTTAACTTTTGAACCTTAGTAAGTGATTATTGTTAGATCTTTGTTAGATCTACTTGGTTATGATGTTTAGGAACCCATGACACCCTAGGAAGGTGTATGGTAGGATTAGACTAGTTTTGTGGTGATTGAAAGTGGTTTGGTTGAAGTTGGAACAAGTTTGAAACTAGGAAAATGGTTTTTGAAACTACATATTGACCTACTGTCCCTATTTTTATTTCGTGGGAAAATCAGTAGATGGTGGTTAAGTTTTGACCAAAGATTTAGAAAATACTTTCAAAAACGAAACTTTAGGCGAAAGAACGGATTAAAACGAGTTTATAACGAAGGAGATATGATTTTTGTAAATTTAACGACGAAAACTATTTTTCTAAAAACTGCATGCTGTTTGGCAGTTTTCGACGGGTAAAAAGAGGTGTTAAACGTAACCTAGAGGAGCCGAGTTATAAAAAATATATTAGTATATACAAAAACGAATCCGTGGACATAAAGAACAAGGAAAATGAGCTTAAAACGACCAAGTTATACCCGTTTTAACATCGTCAAACTATATATATATATATGGACACAAATAAAAATAATAACTTACGCGCTAAACGGTATATTTTCTAGAAATGTTACTAAGGACTATTTTCTTATCAAATGAATACGTACAACCCAAGAGAATATTTATACGACTTAACGACGTTATTTTAAGGTTTTCGATATGAGGAATATAACGCTAACATTTTCATACGAGATAATACGACAAGTTATATACTTCTATATTTGGACTTATTTTTCCTAAGTATGGAAACTATTTTACTATGACGATAACTAGTATTTCCAAATTACGAGTGGTATAGGTATCATGTGCATGTGCATTCATTACATCACGGCATGATCTAAATTAGATCACGATTATTCATTTAGGTTGCGGCTAGTGTTCGCGCCTCATTGTCCTGACTACTTTACCATCATTGTACCATCTTTGTACTATCACTCCAGGTGAGTCTTCATAGCCCCGTTTTAATTACTTATTTGATTTTAAATCCCACGGGGGAGAATACATTGCACAATTATTTTTGTACATGCCCAAGTATTACAAATTCCATACATTGCTTAAGTTGCCTTATTACCATGTCTTGACAAGTCCCCTTTATTATCATGGACCGTTAATTTTAGTACTAAGCGAGAGTGAGTGGATAGATCTATCGAGGGTGACACCTCCATTCGTGTTTGGGTTGCTCCAACGGGACGAATGCATTTCATGTCTTATCGTAATTGAGTGTCTGGTAAACACTCTGGTGGGGCCATTACAAAGTCTAGCTTCGGGGTCATGAGCTTAAGAGCCAATGTAGCTTTTTTTGACATTTTTGTCGGTTTACTTTATACTTGTGGCTTATGTACATACGATTTACTTATAAACCTATGATTATTCACCAACTTTATGTTGACCGTTTTTCGCAATGTATTTCTCAGGTTATTAAGGTAGCTTATATTGCATACATTTGGACCTTCATGGAGTCGCGGAGTCGACGCGTCTCACCATATTTTCTGCACTTATGAAACGTTTGATCTTGTTGAACTTATTTTAACTATATTGGTAAACTCTTTTGGGGACCTAAGCTTTGTAAACTCTGAATGTTTTAATGATCAAACGCTGTATTTTCTAAACGACACTTTAGGTCGTTCAATATAACTGTAATTATGGTGCTATGACAGTCACCCCCAGGTATTCCATTCCGCTGCCATTCAGGTATTTTGGGGGTGTGACAGATTGGCATCAGAGCTAAGGTTATAGCGAACTAGGATGTATCTTGGACCCTAGACTATAACCACATCATCATAGCATCTCATCATTTCATCATAGGTGCATATTCACTATACATGTTGTTTTACGCACACACTGTTCGAGTTATTCATACCCATACTCATATATATATGATTATATTGACCTGGTTCACAAGTGACATGTCTTCAGATACCCACGCCGTTATCCTTTCGTCGGATTCCGACATTGAAGATGCCTTGTCACCTTCCACTACCATTATACCACCAGCTGTACTCACACCACCATTAGCACTATTGAATTGTCATAAGAGCAAGGTTCTCATTCAGCCTATACATAGAATGCCGTTTGGTAGAGTATTCAGACTCAATTTTAATGGACTTATTAGGATGCTTATTACAAGGGAGATAGCATATTTTCTTTCCTTCACTAGTAGGACGCTTACTACTTAGGTACTACCACCACCGTTGGTTACTTATTACACTATTGGTCGTCCCATAGTGCGTACTTCAGCTTTACCTCTTAGATGTCGCGAGATAGCGCGAAAGAGGGTAGTATCCCATTCACTATTATCACCATTATCTCCTAACTCATCACTGGGATTTCATCGTCATCAATGTTATTCTCATCCTTTAGAATACCACCATTGTCAGTTTCCTTTTCCATTTTCACTTGCCATGAATTTGATAACGCCTTGTGGATAATACCAAGAATTACGGACTTAACAGGAACATCCGCCGATTCCTCAGGATTAGTTTGGAACCTACACTATCTAGGACTTGATCGATGCACAACTACAGATACCACTTCAGGACTATCTCGACCTTATGATGCCATAAACCTGATTTCACCTAGAAGGACTACAGGAAATCTTTAAACTAGACTTATATCTTTGCTAGCTTTTACTATTATCCTAACCACGGGAAGTGTGACATAGTTAAAGAAACTTGTAGTATTTTGATTGTTGTACAAACGGAATCATCAAGTATTGACTCTCCTATAGGGGAATAGTTGTGCTATATATATGATATTGGTCCATATTGACCGAAACTTTCATGTATTATATTCATGTGTTATGAATATGATGATTGTTATTACCTATAGATTCTCATGGACTCTTATGATTTGATGGAAATAGATTTAAGCAAACAACTCCAGGCATGACGCAAACTACTGTTGGACAATCCATTGCCAGGAACGTAACTACCGCCCTCACCAAGGAACTTACTCACGTGGAATTTATGGGTTGTAATCCCTCCTCCTTTAGCGGAAATATAGACACAAAGGAATTTCTCAAATGGTTCGAAGAATTAGAAACAATCTTTCAAAGTGGTGATTGCCGTAAGGAAGACAAAGTTAAGTTCGCCACTTGCACTTTTCAGAAGCATGCCCAGAAATGGTGGACTAAGTATGTCCAGGTAGTAGGAGTTGATGCTGCTTACTCACACAGTTTGAAGTTCTGTGTGAAAAGCGAATTACAAGCAATTGAACAGGAAACACTAAACCTTACCATGGTAGGAGATGATGTTGTTAAGTATACTGATTTCTTATTACGGATTTCTTGTTACTGATTTCTTATTACCGATTTCTTATTACGGATTTCTTGTTACTGATTTCTTATTACTGAATTACGATGCCTTTGCATCAACTTTATTTCGGATTTACGATGATTTTACTCGAAAATTCTTCTCTCCAAATGTTTTACATTACCTACTTGTTCACTAAAATCTATGAACTCACCAACCTCGTGTTGACACTTTAGCATGTATTTTCAGGTTTTAACCTATGGCACGCTACAGGAGGTTTTGGCAGGGCATGGCATGGTCATAGAAGACTCTGATTATTTATATGGGGACCGTTTTAAACATCTTTTAAGGGCCTACTTCCGCACTACTTTTAACGATGTAAATTCAACATTTTTGATTAAACAATTTTATTCTAAATGATTAAAGTGAAAACCATTTATGAACTTGTGTTGTAATACCAATTGAGTTACACCCCAGCTACATGTATGCTTCCGCTGGACCCGATCTTGGGGGTGTAACAAAAGGTCTACATGTCTTTGTTGGGAACTTTACTTATATCATTGACTTTATGGTTGTAGAAGACCTAGCTAGTGCTATTGATTGTCGCCTATCCCATGTTGTATTTGGTAAGCCATTTGTTGAAGAATCCAAGTTAGAATATGATGAGATAGAAGGGACGATCCGATTTACTAGTGAAACAGATAGGATCACATATAGAACGCCTAATAGAATGAAGGAATTTCGTTTTGTGCCTCGACTTGATGTGGATAACATTGGTGCTTTCGAGGACATCAATGAAGAGGATGGGCATGGCCTATGTATGGGAAAAGAAGAACCTTTTCTATAAGGATTGCTTAACTCTAGGGCCAAAATATAAAGTTGATAGGGAATTCGCCAATTGGATTATAGGAGAAATTGAGAAAAAGGTGGTTGGTCTCTATAAAGAACATTTACAATCGGGTCCAGAATACAAAACTAAGATCGGAGATGACCTAGAGAATGAGACCAATGATGAGGTCATGTAATAGCCCATGACCTTGAGTCTAGCTACAAGACTCGTAAATAAAGAAAAGCGCTTCTTGGGAGGCAACCCATGTTTTGTGTGTTTTTATTTGTTTGATTGTTATTTGCTTCCGTATGCATGTTTTATTTTTATTGTTGGTAGATCATGTTTCAAACAAAATTGTGAAAATGCTTTATTTTGTTGTTTAACTTCGTCTTAACTTCATATAAAGGTATTTTGCAAAAGCTAAGTATAAGGGGAAACCCCAAATTTGTTTCTAAGAACGAAAATGATCATGATTTGACACGATATTAAATGAGCATGTATATTAGTAATTGTTAGAGTCAAATGCTTGTATCGAGTCATAATGATGTTTTGCAGGATTTTCCAGGAAGTAGGACATAAGTTTTTCCAGAAATTTTTCGGAAACTTAACATAAAGATTTCTTCAGGTCACTTCTGACGGCGTCAGGGTTTAACTCCTGATGGCGTCACGTGTAAAAGTCTGGAAATTTTGCGAGTTTTGTTTTTCTAACGGAGTCTTAAAGTTTTTGTTAATTCTTTAGTTTTATAAACTCCAGGAAATCTGCAAACATTCATTCCACAACAATTATATCTTAATTTGTTTTCTAGGATTTGTTAGTATATATAGATTGCCGCCGATTTTACGCGAGGTTGCCTTGATTGTTTTCTCAGGTTTAACAGGTTATATATGACAAGAAGATGATTTATATTTCTGGAAGGGAAGCTTTGAATGTTCATTTTCTTGGAGGAAGATCTAACCTTGTTGATACAATATCCACACCGAACGAATCAGGGGAGTATTTGTTTTCATTCTTTTACCTATTTTACGTTTACATTCTTTAATTGAATATTGGGGACAATGTTCATCCTAAGTGTAAGGGGAGGGTAAATGATGATACCTTATAGGTTACTATTGCACTTGAGTTTGTTTGTTCGATGGTAGGTGTGTAATAAAACTAAGAGAAATACTTGTTAGTGTAATTTTAGCGCCAAATTTAAATTTTTTTACAACATTTAGGAGTGAAACTTTAGCCTTAACAAGCGTCTCATGGATAGGAGTCGTATGACTAGCACAAAACCGTACCATTCGGAAAAATTTTCCACCCAAATATGTGAGGTTCGCCTTTAGATTTGATAGGAAAAACATTCATTATTAGTGCTTATGAGTGTACCGGTAGCATTTAGATTCTAGAACTTGCATTAGTGATGCATCCCGAGACAGCTAGTGAGACTACATTCGTGTAGTAGGATTTACTGCATGATAAGAGGCATTAGGATCACCCTTGTGTTAAACCCGTATCATAATTACTTGACCATTTAAGTCATATTACTTGACTAGTAAAGTCAATTAATTTTCCCACACCTTAGCGTTGTACTCATTTTTAGTACACGAAACCCCTAGTGCACCCCTCCGAGCCTATCTTTTTCATTTCTAACTTTAAGCATCTTACTTAAAGATAGAATTTGATACAACCCACCCAAATGTGCAACCAAATCGCCTTAGCCTTCCGTGTATGCACTCATCTTTAGTGCATTATTGTTATTTGTTTAAACCCTTAGTTAATTGTTTAGTTGATGTAGCCTCTCGTAATTTTCCCAACGGTTAGTAAATACTTACAAATTATTACGTTATTTAAATACCCACTTTTACGTATGAAATTTTTTTTATATATAAATCACAACGGTAAACATTTTGAATTATCTTTTGCTTAGAAACGTTGCTTGCACACAAACCTATATAGTCTAAATTATCGCGAATACTTATATTAAAAACGTTTATATTTTTATAATATACGTTTCGTATATTTAAGGTATAATATTTATATATTCCCGGAGCCTACAAAAATTCCCGAGATCACTCATTAATATTATTTGATCGTAACCCGACTCTCAAAACATATCAGGTGGGCCCCATTGACTCATTGGGCCTTAAACCCAACTAACAAACCAAACGGACCCTTTTTATATATCTAGTTTTTCTTTTCTGCTGGGCCAGACAAAAACGCAAGCCCAAAGGGCTCAAAGCCCAAACGCACTATTTTTTTTGATATTTAGTTTAGTTTCTGCCAGTCGCGAGCGAGCCAAGGAACACCCCTATTATCCTTTGAATTAGACACATAACACACACATATTTTTACATAACTTAATTTACGAGCTAGCAAAGATTTGAGAATGATAAAGTTTACTCACTCTCTCGTTCATTTACTACCTTGAATAAGCCCAAAGTAAAACTACAAACTCACTTTGAAGTGATAAGCCAAAACGTGGCAAGATATCTCCTAGCACCTCCCATACTTTCCAATCACATCCAAACGAACTCTAAACATCATGACATGGTCAGGAATGAACAGAAACAAAATCATACATGATACAACCTTGTACAAAACCGATTGGACATCAATTGTGGCAACACTATTCGCTCTCACATGCATACTCTAACGCTTGTGATATCAACTCGTTTCTACCCTCCAAAGTTCAACCTATATAAACCTTACATGCAAACAACATCACTACATACCCTCATACGTACCACTACCACCAAAAATACTAACGAAAGGGAGCTAGAGAGGGACGAAAGGATTCTCAAGTGTACCACGTTTCAAGACGAACCTAGGAAGCAAGCTTGGAGTCTACTTGAACCTTGGAAGGACGAGAAGTGAACCACAACACGTTGAACCATAAAATCGAACCATACGTACCATTTACCCCACCCTTTTGAGGTGAGGTGAGAACTCACGAACTCATTTTCTATTTTTATGTCGTTACCATTAAATTTTGCACGTTTACTTTACTAAATTAATTCGTTATATAAAAACGTGACATGACCATATTATTCGACATTCTAATTATCCAACATGATGACAAACGAGTAATATAAACTTTTGAACCTAAAGCTAACGTTTAAACTAATATATTCGACACGTTTAGGAGGTCACTTGACCCATTCGTGTCATTTCAAAACACTTAGAACATTTTCTTTGTTTTCGTTAGTATTGAATTGCACATTACTTTGACCTTTTATTTTGAAATATTAAAACGTAACATGTATATGTTTTTCTTTCTTTTCATTTTTGACCATGCTAGCAATCACGTATAATAAAGATTTGAAGCTAAAAATAACATGCATACGTAAAATAGGACACGTTCCTAACGTCACTTGACCTAGTCGAAACACTTAGAATATTTCTAAGTATAGAAACTATTTTTAATATAAATTTCGGTCATAAGCTTTGGTCTCGTCATTCGTAAACTTGACACATAACCATGCCTTTTTATTGCTCGACCCCATTGTCACCTTGGTAAACAATTAGAGAACACTTTTCATTCGACCTAACTAGCTCGTATAACTACTTTACTCGACCCCTTTTGTCTCGACAAAAACCAGATTTTACAAAACTTTTATAAGCCAACGTGGGCTTATGTAAAGCCCACTAAGCTTATGTGATACACTGGGCCTGGGAGCCCAACACCAGTGTTTTTAGTATCCTAAAATGAGTCCAAGGTCAGGCCCAAAGATCTCGTAAGCCCATTGGATCACGAAACCTTAACGGGCCTTGATATTGTCTCGTTAAGCCCATTTAAGTGAAATAAGTGCTTTTTAAGAAAATAAGCTGTGAAAATAAGCTTTTCAAAATGTTTTGAGCTTAATGAAATAATAAAATTGATAAGTTTTGAATTTGGTAAAGTTGGGATCATTTTTGCAAATGTACGAAAGTTAGGGACTAAAAGTGTCAAAATGGGTAAACTTTAGTGAAAAGTATAAAAACTGTTTTATAAGGGGTATAAACTGTAAATATTGAAACTTAAGAATAATAAATGTATATATTTGATATTTGGACTAAAAATGTAAATATATATAACTTTTGGACTAACGGCGTAAATATTTTCCGTTAAGGGTAAAAAGTGTAAGATTGATAAAACATTAAGGATCGAATTGAAATATTTACTTTTGATAATAATTCTATATTTATTATATATATTTGATTATATATTAAAACGATAAATAATAAAACGTAACTTATTATATATATATATATATATATATATATATATATATATATATAATACGAATAAAACTTATATAACGATAATAAAAATTTGAACGATATAACAATACGCTATTTATTTCTTGTAAAACGATACGTTTATTTCCGTTATAAAAACTAACTTTATATCAATCATCGATCATTTTACTTACAAGTTATATGTATATATAACTTTATTTTTGAACTTAAAACACTTAAACAAACACGAGATTTATTCGTAACTAAATAACAAGTAATCGCGATAAAACCAGATTTAGACTATTAACTGAAACTTGCATTATCTTTTAGGTTGTGTTGTGTGAAGCCGTTTCCTTGCTTTGTTGAGACTACGATACCACTGTACTACTAAGGTGATTTCATAGCCCACTCTTTAACTATTTTCCCGTGGGGAGATACATGCTTAAAACTCGAACACAAGTCTTTTATACCGGGTATTGAAATACCGTCAGGCTAATGTTAATTGCTTAAGTTACTATTGTCAGAAGTCCCTCAATCATGAACCTTAATCACCTGAAGGGTGAACGTAAATAATTGTGGATAGTACTATTAGTGATTGACAATCCTCGTTTGGTTGTTGGAGAAAACACCAGGCGCACTTTATTGTTCTTATAAATAGGTTATTGACAAATACCTATCTTTGGGGGCCTATTACTTACCATCATAATACATACTTATGATTGGCTGTTAATCGTTGAGTATCATGAGCTTAAGGCAATAACAGGAACATTGATTTTTAACATATTGATTGTATGCGATTACAATACACTCTTAACTTGTGATTCAAATTCTTAAACTCAAACCTATGAATATCACTCAACTTTATGTTGACTTTAGCATGTTTATCTCAGGTAACTAAACAAGACGGATCTGGATGGCACGGAGTGGGCAAAAGCATGACAAGAACCATAATAAACTACTTATTTTCCTTCAGAATAAAACACGTTCTTATCTTAATAATATCTTGTATCTCAGATATTTGGTATTTTGAAATAAATTAAACTTTAATACTTCACTTTGTGTTGTCTACTATGATTGTGACAAAGATCCTTGAAATAATACCCCGAAAGTCTTCCGCTGACATGTTAAGTCTTCCGCTGTTATTAACGACTTTTGGGGGTGTTACAGATTGGTATTCAGAGCCACGGTTATAGAGAACCAGATGTTTTTAAACATTGGACTATAACTACACTTTAACTGGACCATTTTTACAAAATACCACTTCATGCCCTCCGTGCCTACATTCCAACATCTGGTAGAAAAGTTACTTCTCATTATTTCTTACTTATATAACTTGATATATGCTTACATGTTATGATTATGCTAATAACTATGTTTACTAATCGGGATTATTACAGTACCATGTCTTCCAAACCCAACTTCATTGTGTTGTTATCGGATTCAGAAACTGAGAGCTCTACACCTATTGTACCAACTCTTGCTCCAATGACTGTGTCACCTACAACAGACAAGAATAAGGAAAGTCAGCAATCCTTTACTTCACCTCAAGCATCATCTGGTCCAATCAGACGCAGTAAGCAAACTTCTCCATTCCAGCCTTATGAACCAGCCACTGCTGGAAAAGCTCTTTCATATGCTGAAGAAAAAGACATCTGGAATGATACTAAATGGAAAAAGGAAATTGCTCCAACTGCAGAACCAGTGATACTACCTAGTATATTTTATCAGCAGACTACTACTGTACCAGTGACAATCAACAGTCCACCACCTGTGAAAACTTCCAGTGCTCCTCTGCCTTATCAACCAAGGAATTACCTGATTCGTCCTACCTCCTCAGATCCTTACTATTATGCAAGAACCAACCATAAGGCTCGTAAGCGGGTCAATGCTCGCAAATGGTCATTTCTACTACCAATCCTTAAGTATTGGAGATCTCAAGAAGGTACTCCCACCAACAGAGAACTTGGTGAAAGATCACCATTTGCTGCATCTAAGATCCTTCCAGTCACTGGAGAACCCATTCACCATACCATACCACTCTTGGCAGCTAGGTTAGTAAGACATGAAGACAGGTTAGACGCCATAGCCACCTTGGTGAACAACATCCCTAATGAACTGATAGAAGTTATGTCAGCTGAGATAGAACAACTTGTGATGGGACACCTAGAGATGGGAACCATGATTGAACAACTAAGTACCCAATTCGGTGAAGCTATGGAATTCATCGGATTACTTTGCTCTGCTAACACCATAAACAAGGACATCATGTGTGACATCGATCAAGCTCTCGACACCACAAGAGCCCAAGTCATGTCTCTGCGACGTGCACAACAAGAAACACAAGCTAGGGAGAGAGACCGAGACCAAATCATAGAAACCATGGCCGCCAAAATTCAGGAACTAGAATGTCGTCTTGATGATAACCAAGGAAAACCCTAGAATGCCATAGATTGTCGATGTAGCCTCACCTACATCATAGTAATAACTTGTATTTGAATGTCCTAGAGATATGTCAACAAGAATAAATAAGTGATGTAAACTCAAAACGACAATCTAATCAATGATGTTATGTTTGCTTTATTTTCATAAGTGTTATGATATCGTATATTGCATCGTGATATATGTGACACTATTATAACTTTGAACCTATTGATGTTACTAAATAGTCTAACACAAGATGGTTATTATGAAAATTCTGAAAATATACTCTCATTTTTAGGAATATGGCACCTAAGAGAACCGCGACCACTACCTCAGCAGCAACCATGACCCCGGAAGAAATCCAACAAGCAATCACCAATGGAATCAATGCAGCCTTAGCCGAACAAGCAAATGCTAACGCAAAACCGGCAAGAAATGTTGCTCCCGCACCTCGCCAATGTACCTATAAAGATTTTATGGCTTGTCAGCCGACTTACTTCATGGGTACTGAAGGGATAACTAAACTTGCCCATTGGTTCGAGAGATGCGAAACAATATTCCAAAGGAGTGGATGCTCAGAAAACAACAGGGTCACATTTGCCACAGGAACCTTAATGGATGACGCTTTGTCATGGTGGACCGCTACAACTCAAACTTTAGGTACAGAAGCAGCATACCGACTCTCCTGGACGGAATTCAAAGCCAAGATCCTAAAGAAGTACTGTCCTCGATCCGAAATAAGAAAACTGGAAGACGAATTCCATGTCCTTGCAGTCAAAGGAATCGATCTTAGGGCTTACAACAGGAGATTCCACGAGCTAATGGCATTATGTCCATCCATCGTACCAGATTTAGAGAAAACTCTGGAGAAGTATATTGAAGGTCTTCCCCGGAATATTGAAGGAAACGTCACAGCATCCAACCCACCATCACTAGAAGTCGCAATGGAGCTAGCACAAAAACTCCTAGACCGCGAAATCAAGTGCAACGAACTCAAAAGAAAGCTCGATGACAGGAGAACCACCCACCACCAAAACCACAATCACTACCACAACGGCCATCGCAACAACAACCATCACCACAACAACAACAACAACTACAACAGGATCAACCAACAACAACACCAGAACAAGAACCCACATCGCCAACAACAGAACCAACGACAAGAACCTCCTAAGATATTTACGGCAACCAATGGTAATGGATACCAAGGTATTAAGCCACAGTGCAACCGATGCAAGCTTCATCACAATGGTGCTTGTACAGTAAAATTCCATAAATGCCAAAGGATAGGTCATGCCACAAAAGATTGTAGGAGCCCTGCTACCGGCAGCAACCTACAACCAATAGCACCAACATGTTACTCATGCAGAGAAACCGGACACTTCAAGAACCGCTGTCCAAAAGGAAATGGTCAGAACACTGCACGAGCAAGAGCATACGTGATGGGAAATGAAAATGAACCACAAAACCCCGACGTTGTCACGGGTACGTTCTTATTAAATCATCATAATGCTAGAGTATTATTTGATTCTGGAGCAGATAAGAGCTTCGTATCAGATACGTTTGCCCCTTTCATTAACTCTAACCCTTCTAAGCTAAACACCACATACGAGATAGAAATGGCCAATGGGAACTTAATTAGCACCAACTCTGTTTTAAGAAATTGTACCTTAACCCTCGTAGGAGAATCTTTTCCTATTGACCTAATGCCTGTCCAACTCGGTAGTTTTGATGCTATTATCGGAATGGATTGGTTATCCAAACATCATGCTAAGATTCATTGTGACGAGAAAGCCATACACATTCCTTTTAAGAATGAAACCCTCGTTATCCATGGCGACAAGAATAAAAACCGATACGGAATCATCTCATGCCTTAGAATGATAAAATACATGAACGAAGGATGTCATGTATTCATGGTTCAGGTGACGGAAAGTAAGTTAACCAAGAAACAACTTAAAGATGTACCTATCGTTAAGGAATTCCCTGAAGTATTTCCTGAAGATCTACCCGGTCTTCCACCGACTCGTCAAGTAGAGTTCCAAATTGAACTAGTGCCTGGAGCGGCACCAGTAGCAAAAGCACCTTACAGGTTGGCACCTTCCGAAATGGAGGAACTATCGGAACAACTAAAGGAATTATCCGATAAAGGTTTCATTAGACCAAGTTCATCACCTTGGGGAGCCCCAGTTCTTTTTGTTAAAAAGAAAGACGGATCATTCCGAATGTGCATAGATTACCGAGAGTTAAACAAACTCACTATAAAGAACCGATATCCTTTACCTAGAATAGACGATTTGTTTGATCAATTACAAGGATCGAGTGTATACTCGAAGATTGATCTAAGGTCGGGATACCATCAATTGAGAGTTCGGGAAGAAGATATTCCCAAGACAGCCTTCAGAACCCGTTATGGACACTATGAATTTCAGGTAATGCCATTTGGTCTAACGAACGCACCCGCTGTGTTTATGGACCTAATGAACCGAGTATGCAAGCCATATTTGGACAAATTCGTTATAGTATTCATTGACGACATTCTGATCTACTCTCGTAACAAAGAGGAACATGCCAATCATTTGAGAACTATCCTAGAGTTACTTAGGAAGGAAAAGTTGTACGCGAAATTCTCAAAATGCGACTTTTGGATTCCCACGGTGCAATTTTTGGGACACGTAATCAATAGTCAAGGAATACACGTGGATCCTGCAAAAATAGAGGCAGTTAAAGAATGGTCATCACCTACAACTCCCACAGAAGTACGTCAATTTTTAGGTCTTGCAGGTTACTACCGGAGATTTATTGAAGGTTTCTCTAAAATCTCAAAACCATTGACCAAGTTGACCCAAAAGAACGAAAAGTACGTCTGGGGACAAGAAGCAGAATCAGCCTTCCAACTGTTAAAACAAAAGCTTTGTGAAGCTCCAATACTAGCATTGCCAGAAGGAAGCAAAGATTTCGTGCTATATTGTGACGCTTCGTACCATGGTTTAGGTGCAGTTTTGATACAACGAGATAAGTTAATAGCTTATGCCTCACGTCAACTGAAGAAACATGAGGAAAATTACACAACCCATGATCTAGAACTAGGAGCAATAGTATTCGCTCTCAAGTTATGGAGACACTATCTATACGGCACTAAGTGTATCGTGTTTACAGATCACAAAAGTCTCCAACACATCCTAGATCAAAAGGATTTAAACATGAGACAACGCCGATGGTTAGAACTACTTAGCGATTACGATTGTGAAATCCGGTATCACCCAGGAAAGGCTAATGTAGTAGCAGATGCATTAAGCCGGAAAGAAAGACTAAAGCCTCTCAGGGTTAGATCGTTAGGCATGACTATTTGTTCACCCCTTCCAACACAAATCATTATCGCCCAGAGCGAAGCTCTCAAGAAAGAAAATCGACCAATTGAAAAGATTTTTGGTATGCCGGAAAACGAAAACGGATTTGTGAAAAGATCAAATGGAATGCTTTGTTTCAAGGAAAGAAGCTGGATTCTTCTCTTCGGAGGTATTCGTGACCTCATCATGCATGAGTCTCACAAATCAAAATATTCCATTCACCCAGGTTCCGACAAGATGTACCAGGATCTTAAGAAACTATATTGGTGGCCAAACATGAAAGCCGACATCGCTGAGTACGTCAATAAATGTCTAACATGTTCAAGAGTAAAAGCAGAATACCAGAAACCCTCCGGATTACTCACCCAACCCGAACTCCCCATGTGGAAATGGGAACGTATTACAATGGACTTCATCACCAAACTTCCCAAAACCTCAACTGGCAACGATACGATATGGGTTATCGTTGATCGTCTCACCAAGTCAGCTCATTTCCTACCAATCAAAGAAACTGATGAAATGAACACACTTGCTCAGATATATCTGAAAGAAATTGTGTCACGACATGGAGTGCCAATTTCCATCATATCAGATCGTGACAGTCGTTTCACGTCTCATTTTTGGAAATCATTACAAAAAGCTTTAGGAACAAAGCTGGATATGAGTACAGCCTATCACCCACAAACCGATGGTCAAAGTGAGAGAACAATACAAACCTTAGAAGATATGCTACGCGCTTGTGTTATAGACTTCGGAAAAGGTTGGGACAAACACTTACCGTTGGCAGAATTCTCATATAACAACAGTTATCATACCAGTATCAAGGCAGCACCATTCGAAGCACTTTACGGTAGAAAGTGTAGATCACCCATTTGCTGGGCAGAAGTTGGAGAAATACAACTCACAGGACCGGATCTAGTTCATGAGACAACCGAGAAAATCATCAAAATCAAACAACGTTTACAAACCGCTAGAGACCGACAGAAAAGTTACGCCGACCTGAAAAGAAAACCCATGGATTTTCAGATTGGAGATAAAGTGATGTTAAAAGTATCACCATGGAAAGGAATGATACGATTCGGAAAGAGGGGAAAGTTAAACCCAAGATACATCGGTCCATTCAAAATCCTAGAAAGAATTGGACCCATGGCATATAAACTTGAACTACCCGAGGAACTTAGTAGAATTCACAACACTTTTCATGTGTCAAACCTCAAGAAGTGTTTATCCGATGAATCTTTGGTCATTCCATTGAAAGAATTACAACTTGATGACAAACTCATTTTTACCGAGGAACCAATAGAAATCATGGATAGAGAAGTCAAACAACTGAAACAAAACCGTATCCCTATCATAAAAGTTCGTTGGAACTCTAAACGAGGACCAGAGTATACTTGGGAACACGAGGACCAGTTTCGCACCAAGTACCCACACCTCTTCTCTTAGACACCCTTGGCAACCCTCCTAAACTCGAATTCCGGGACGGAATTCACTGTAAGATGTATGTACTGTAGCCTCTCGTAATTTTCCCAACGGTTAGTAAATACTTACAAATTATTACGTTATTTAAATACCCACTTTTACGTATGAAATTTTTTTTATATATAAATCACAACGGTAAACATTTTGAATTATCTTTTGCTTAGAAACGTTGCTTGCACACAAACCTATATAGTCTAAATTATCGCGAATACTTATATTAAAAACGTTTATATTTTTATAATATACGTTTCGTATATTTAAGGTATAATATTTATATATTCTCGGAGCCTACAAAAATTCCCGAGATCACTCATTAATATTATTTGATCGTAACCCGACTCTCAAAACATATCAGGTGGGCCCCATTGACTCATTGGGCCTTAAACCCAACTAACAAACCAAACGGACCCTTTTTATATATCTAGTTTTTCTTTTCTGCTGGGCCAGACAAAAACGCAAGCCCAAAGGGCTCAAAGTCCAAACGCACTATTTTTTTTGATATTTAGTTTAGTTTCTGCCAGTCGCGAGCGAGCCAAGGAACACCCCTATTATCCTTTGAATTAGACACATAACACACACATATTTTTACATAACTTAATTTACGAGCTAGCAAAGATTTGAGAATGATAAAGTTTACTCACTCTCTCGTTCATTTACTACCTTGAATAAGCCCAAAGTAAAACTACAAACTCACTTTGAAGTGATAAGCCAAAACGTGGCAAGATATCTCCTAGCACCTCCCATACTTTCCAATCACATCCAAACGAACTCTAAACATCATGACATGGTCAGGAATGAACAGAAACAAAATCATACATGATACAACCTTGTACAAAACCGATTGGACATCAATTGTGGCAACACTATTCGCTCTCACATGCATACTCTAACGCTTGTGATATCAACTCGTTTCTACCCTCCAAAGTTCAACCTATATAAACCTTACATGCAAACAACATCACTACATACCCTCATACGTACCACTACCACCAAAAATACTAACGAAAGGGAGCTAGAGAGGGACGAAAGGATTCTCAAGTGTACCACATTTCAAGACGAACCTAGGAAGCAAGCTTGGAGTCTACTTGAACCTTGGAAGGACGAGAAGTGAACCACAACACGTTGAACCATAAAATCGAACCATACGTACCATTTACCCCACCCTTTTGAGGTGAGGTGAGAACTCACGAACTCCTTTTCTATTTTTATCTCGTTACCATTAAATTTTGCACGTTTACTTTACTAAATTAATTCGTTATATAAAAACGTGAAATGACCATATTATTCGACATTCTAATTATCCAACATGATGACAAACGAGTAATATAAACTTTTGAACCTAAAGCTAACGTTTAAACTAATATATTCGACACGTTTAGGAGGTCACTTGACCCATTCGTGTCATTTCAAAACACTTAGAACATTTTCTTTGTTTTCGTTAGTATTGAATTGCACATTACTTTGACCTTTTATTTTGAAATATTAAAACGTAACATGTATATGTTTTTCTTTCTTTTCATTTTTGACCATGCTAGCAATCACGTATAATAAAGATTTGAAGCTAAAAATAACATGCATACGTAAAATAGGACACGTTCCTAACGTCACTTGACCTAGTCGAAACACTTAGAATATTTCTAAGTATAGAAACTATTTTTAATATAAATTTCGGTCATAAGCTTTGGTCTCGTCATTCGTAAACTTGACACATAACCATGCCTTTTTATTGCTCGACCCCATTGTCACCTTGGTAAACAATTAGAGAACACTTTTCATTCGACCTAACTAGCTCGTATAACTACTTTACTCGACCCCTTTTGTCTCGACAAAAACCAGATTTTACAAAACTTTTATAAGCCAACGTGGGCTTATGTAAAGCCCACTAAGCTTATGTGATACACTTGGCCTGGGAGCCCAACACCAGTGTTTTTAAAATGTTTTGAGCTTAATGAAATAATAAAATTGATAAGTTTTGAATTTGGTAAAGTTGGGACCATTTTTGCAAATGTACGAAAGTTAGGGACTAAAAGTGTCAAAATGGGTAAACTTTAGTGAAAAGTATAAAAACTGTTTTATAAGGGGTATAAACTGTAAATATTGAAACTTAAGAATAATAAATGTATATATTTGATATTTGGACTAAAAATGTAAATATATATAACTTTTGGACTAACGGCGTAAATATTTTCCGTTAAGGGTAAAAAGTGTAAGATTGATAAAACATTAAGGATCGAATTGAAATATTTACTTTTGATAATAATTCTATATTTATTATATATATTTGATTATATATTAAAACGATAAATAATAAAACGTAACTTATTATATATATATATATATATATATATATATATATATATATATATATATATATATATATATATAATACGAATAAAACTTATATAACGATAATAAAAATTTGAACGATATAACAATACGCTATTTATTTCTTGTAAAATGATACGTTTATTTCCGTTATAAAAACTAACTTTATATCAATCATCGATCATTTTACTTACAAGTTATATGTATATATAACTTTATTTTTGAACTTAAAACACTTAAACAAACACGAGATTTATTCGTAACTAAATAACAAGTAATCGCGATAAAACCAGATTTAGACTATTAACTGAAACTTGCATTATCTTTTAGGTTGTGTTGTGTGAAGCCGTTTCCTTGCTTTGTTGAGACTACGATACCACTGTACTACTAAGGTGATTTCATAGCCCACTCTTTAACTATTTTCCCGTGGGGAGATACATGCTTAAAACTCGAACACAAGTCTTTTATACCGGGTATTGAAATACCGTCAGGCTAATGTTAATTGCTTAAGTTACTATTGTCAGAAGTCCCTCAATCATGAACCTTAATCACCTGAAGGGTGAACGTAAATAATTGTGGATAGTACTATTAGTGATTGACAATCCTCGTTTGGTTGTTGGAGAAAACACCAGGCACACTTTATTGTTCTTATAAATAGGTTATTGACAAATACCTATCTTTGGGGGCCTATTACTTACCATCATAATACATACTTATGATTGGCTGTTAATCGTTGAGTATCATGAGCTTAAGGCAATAACAGGAACATTGATTTTTAACATATTGATTGTATGCGATTACAATACACTCTTAACTTGTGATTCAAATTCTTAAACTCAAACCTATGAATATCACTCAACTTTATGTTGACTTTAGCATGTTTATCTCAGGTAACTAAACAAGACGGATCTGGATGGCACGGAGTGGGCAAAAGCATGACAAGAACCATAATAAACTACTTATTTTCCTTCAGAATAAAACACGTTCTTATCTTAATAATATCTTGTATCTCAGATATTTGGTATTTTGAAATAAATTAAACTTTAATACTTCACTTTGTGTTGTCTACTATGATTGTGACAAAGATCCTTGAAGTAATACCCCGAAAGTCTTCCGCTGACATGTTAAGTCTTCCGCTGTTATTAACGACTTTTGGGGGTGTTACAGTTGATTACATGGTTGCTAAGTCGAGTCATATCTTGTACATATTGTTTTTGGACGATTGGGACTCATGGGTAAAGTACTATTGTTATGGAGTAATGGGGAAGAACATCATATATTACCCCCATATGCGCGTTAATCTTAAAATGTACTCCAAGTGTTTTGATTATCTTGATTCGAGTCATTAGATTAGTTTATTGTAAAGTATGTAAAAATTCAAGTATAAGGGGAGTATACATTCCCTATGATGTATTATTTTTGGTGGTAGGGTAAGAGTGTATGCAAATATATATATATATATATATATATATATATATATATATATATAGAAAGAGAAAAAGAGAAAAATATACGGACTACCATCCCGTTTCATTCCATGTTTGTTTTATGTTTTTGTTATTTTTGATTCATTAGCTTAAGTCAAGTCGAGTCTTGGCTTAGCAATGCCATATTGTACATGTAATTAACCAAGATGATTAACTCGCCACCAGTAAATATTGCCTTTATCCAACAAAAATGTGTTTTCCATATCCCTACACTTAACGTTATAACCCTTTAAAAGACATCTTTGATAGTTTATCCTAGGTGCTTACGCCAAGTGGTGGGGTTTGATCCTTTCCCAAGCCTATGGTAATCTATTTTACTATGATAGGTAGTGAGAGATGTTTTCCATTTCCATAATGTGATATATACTTTATTACACCCGAGAGATGTGAGTATCTAAACACTATTTGTGAGGTGCTAGTGTATGACCACCGTGCTTGCTTTTGGTTTTTAGTAGAATGATTATTTGTTGTATTTAATTTTATATTAGTGTTAAATGACCCCTAACTTGTATTTTGATTAGAATAAAAGCGCATTTGCTTGAGGACAAGCAAATCTCAAGTGTAAGGGTATTTGATGAGGTGAAAAGTGTACCGCTTTTAAGGAGTCATTTAAGCCCGAATTCGAGATTATTTGATCAAATATTGCCCTAAATCATTCCTTTTGTCATTTTAGGTACTTTTGGAGAAAAATCTGGAAAAGAAAGCATTTTGGACGTTTTTGGAGCATAAAAGTGAAGAAAACGGCAAAGTCTCAATTTTCCTTGCTAGGAACAGTACCTGACGGCGTCAAGTATCTACACATGACGGCGTCAAGAGTTACAAAAGAGGTGGATATGGAACTTATAATGTGACGGCCCAGAAAGTTGCAAGCTTATGGCCAGACGGCGTCACCTAGGCCGTCAGGGTCCAATTATTAGTGACGGCCCAGAGCATTTCTCCACATGACGGCGTCACAAATAGATCTAGGCAATGCGATTTTATCATGGGGTGAGTTGACGGCGTCACGAGCTAATACATGATGCCGTCAAAGTGTAAAGTCTATATATAGTTTTCCAAATTTCATTCATTGGTGTGCAACTTTGAGGGAATAAACCCTAGTCCGAATTTTATCAGCTTTTCAAGGGTTCCTACCCCTTGATTCTTTCATGTTCAATTGAAGATAAGTATTCATTCAAATCATTCAATATGTTTATGTGTTGTTTGATTATATCTTACACTTGTCTTCTCTTTAACATGCTAGGCTAGATCTTTATTGTGTTTGCTTAGATGTAGTGAAACCTAGATGTTGATTATGGGTTGATTGTTTGTTTATAATTGTTATGGATGATTGTATTCGATGTTAGGCTTAAGAAAACTGGCAGACTTCCATTGGTAACTTGCTTGAACGTCTTAAGAAACATGATCGGAGGTGTACTACAATTTTTGGTTGTATTTAATGCGTAAGAGAATTCTAATGATCCCATGTTAGGAGCTTCTAACGGCTCGACATAGGAGTGAAGTAGGATCTTATAGAGTTAGGGAATATTGTACACGGCCCTACGACTAGTATTAAGGAATATGACCCGTCATCCATGCAATTGTAACAAGCTAATCAACTTATAAAAGATATCTAGGGAGTAATGAAATCTAAGTAAACACAACTTTCCTCATCATTGTTTCCACCACATTAGTATAATTAGTTTTATTTTCAATTCTTTTATTTTATTTTGATTGCATTAGTAGTTAATTGGTTTAGTTGGCTAGCAACTAATTCCGCCCACTCCTTCAAAAGCCGAGATTTTAATTGCTTTCCATAAAATATAAAAATACAAAAAGAATCATCCCTCACCTCTAGACCTAGTTTAGTAGGCTTTCTAATCCTAGCGACACTATTCCTGAGTTGAACGATCAATCCCCCGGTACTTGTCACTATACTATACAATGATCAGGTACACTGCTTGTTGGGGGTTGTAAGCTTCTCAAGATCCCTTGAGAGGTAAAACCTGTTACGAGGGCGCAATTCCCACGTATCACCGAACATCAAAGAATGATGCATAACAATTTTTTTGTTATTCCCGTCGCTTTAATTCGTTGCAAACACTAACACAAATCGAATACATAGTTACCAAAACCTACCCGAGACCTTTAATTAAAGATCTTGAAGTTACAAACATCTTGTATTCTTCAACCGTGCTAAACAAAAAGGAAAGAAGGTGGTTTATACGTTGTGTTCGTGTGTTGTGATGGAGTTGAGATGTGATAAAGGAGATGAGTTGATTGAGCTTGTTAATCGATATGAAGAGAACAGTTTAGTGAGAGTGATTAGGTGATGGGGGCGGATAAAATTATGAAGTGTGTTTAGGGTTAATGAAATGAAAAGGTCCTTATATTTTGATTATATCACTTTAAGACCAGATATTATCATTTAGATATTGGATCGGGTTATATCTTTGATTGGGCCGGAACCAGAAAGATATTGGACTGGACTTATGATGTTGGATCCGTATATTGGTTAGTGGACTGAAACAACTTTGAGACCAGGCTGATATGAAATTATCATTTGCCATGGTTATTGGATCCGAATATATCAAAAATATTGGGCTGATAGGAAAATATTTTCCAATGTATTCCTTAATGCATTATGTTATTTTTGGTATATTATTTGGCAAAAGGAGTGGTATTTTGGTCATACAAATCTTCACAGGGTTTCAAGGCTAGTTTTTGAATTGAAACGTTTATGTGACTACGGGGGTTTTTTTTACTCTATACTACGGGATTGGAAATGAGGTTGTATTTCGCAAGTTCGTGCACTTATGTATCTTCGTTTCTTTCTTTCTACCACACGAAGATGACTTGTTTGGGCATTTATTGTTCGTGATGAAGACTTGGCTATCTAGTTATTTTTGTGTCTCTTCTCTATATACACAAAGTAACTATCACTTTAAGGAGTTACGTTGTAGTGCTCAGTGTCTCACGGAGTTGAGGATAGTTCAAGTGGTTTGGATACTCATATATGTTTGATGTTGTGGTATATGGTATACACTGTTCTAAGTCACTAGTTTTTAGCACAAGTATAAGTTGCGGGATTTGTGTAATAAACTTCATCAAGAGATTGTGGTACAGGGTTATTTTCTCCATCAGTAGTCACTACAAAGAGCCATCAGAATGATAATGGGGTCTGTAATGAGTTAGTAGAGAGGAGTTTCAAGAGTAGAGATGTTCTTCAGCAAGTTGATTCTCATAGGATACATTTGAGCCAAGTTTGTTCTTCTCACAAGATTTCAAGTATATGTTCTTAAATGTTGCTGATTCTGAGTTATCAAAACCAGGAAGGGGGAAGGAGACATACATCGGAACGCACAACGAGTACACGTGATGAGCTTTATGATGGATCTTAACACACGCCTTGTGTTAGAATGATACTAAAAAGTATGCGTAATATACTTAGTAATACTTAGAAGATTTGTTTATGAATTTGTTTGTGAGTGAGAACAGTTGTATATAGTGAACACAAAGTATTAACCAAACGTTAAGCTCCAATATTATTAATAATAATACGAGTGATCTTGATTATCACTAGGGTTACACCTTGAAGCTTTCTAATTGATACGTACATAAGCTTTAACCTAGGACCTCCTTTTATAGCACAAGTAGTCCTCCTTTACAAGATAAGTATCAAGAAATCTAAACAGAATATACACAAAATCTATTCAATACTTATCTATACGAATACATAACAGTTATCATGTAAGCAGTGGTAATTATGTACTAGCAGTGGTAATGTGTTTCCACTGCTAGTGCATTCTTCAGCAGTGGTTAACTTCAAGCTTAGCCGTGGTAACTGTTAGTGTAATTCCCAACAATCCTCCCCTAAATGTATGATTTCTGAGCAAATCAATAAGTTTTCTAAGTTGATGGGGATTCTTCCAAACACTTATCCCTTCCTTAGAGCAGCAGATTTCCTTATAAACTGATTGTAGATTCTTTGAACAAGATCATCTACCACTTCTGATCTTTCTGAACATCTGATCTTTGCAGAAAGCATTACAAGTAAAACTCCAACTCTCAGTGGATATTCTCTTTCAGCTAGCATAAATACATCTACCCCTTCTTGTGTTGAGACATGATGAATGTTGCAAGAATCATAAAATTTTCATAATGTGTTCAAATCAAAATCTTGAAACTTCCAAAACCTGTCAATTGGGTCAGGTTCATACAACCTTTGAAATTGAACCCAAAGTTCTTTCTCCTTTTCACGTTGAAGTTTTCCAGCTTTGTGCCTTTCATTCACCATTTTCCTTAACAAATCTAGATCATCTCTGTCACAAGCTCTAATAAGATCTTCAAATAGAGTAGATGAAAATGTTTCACCACCTAATCTTGTAACCTTCCATGTTGCAGCAAAATCATCTGTGTAGACTTCCCAATCAACAATTGGTCTTCTGATTTGTAAAGGTTCAACATAGAAATCTTCTTCTTCAAGAAGTACCATACCACTTAGCTGATCATCATTTAACCTTTCTTCAACCTTTGATTTCTTGACTTCTTTAGACTCAATACTCTATCCTGATCTTTTGTATCTCTTAGCTTCTGCTTCTGAATGCATAGGAAGAAAATCTTTATCTCTTCTGTATTCTTGATAATACAATCTTAGAATTTCTTCATAACATTTTCCTTTGAGCTGATACATTTTCCATCCTCCAACATGACACAAGTACTTCTTCATTCCATAATTGACTTGAGTCTGAGATGGTTGTGTTGGATTTTTTTGGGTCTTCTTAATTGTATCAACCATAGAGTCAAAAGCTTGATTATTCTCCATGTTTATGAAATCAGCTAGTTGGGCTGATCTTTGTTCAGCTGTCAAGCTTTCATTAGCAATACGCTCAATAGCTTTCTATTTGATGACTGGATCTGTTTCAATCATGTGCTCAATCTCTGCATCAGTTAATGAATAAGCACCTTCTTCAGTGTTTGGAATGAAAACAATATCTTCTTCAGGTTCTATCTCTTTTTGAATTCTTTGTTGTTCCATGAACCTTGCTACATCCTCTTCTTCACTTTTTCTTGCCAATTCATAGTCCATATCAATATGAGCTTGAATTCTTGGTTTAAGTTTTCTTGGTTGCTCAGTTGATTCTTCAAAAATTTGAACTTTCCCTTTTTCTTGCCTTTTTCTTTCAAATTCAGCATCAGCAGTATCCACTGCTTCTTCTTGAGTTTCCACTGCTTCATTTTCCTCTTCTTGTTCATCACCCTGATCATCAAGATCTTTAAATTCTTGTTCAAAATCCAACCTCCTCCCCTTAAGTGTAGCATCAGTTTTCTACCCCTGTTTGAGAGAATCACCCATATCATCATCTGATGCTTCAGAATCATCATCATGAGTAGAAAATGGAGATGAGATCACAATCTTTGCAGATCTTTGCTTTTTTAACCCTTGCACTTCTTCCTTCAAAGACAGAATTTCTGCTTTCAAACTGTTAAGATCTGTAGCATGTTGCGTCTTTATCTATGCCAAATCCTGCTCCAAAGATTTAACCTGTTTGACTAACCTGGTACAAAGTTCCATCAATTCAATTGGTTGCTCACTGCCCTCAACACTTCCAACTGTGTTACCTGTTGGGAGAGGTGAATCATAGGGCATTGGTTCAGTCTCTTCTATAGTTGGACAAGATTAAAGCCTGGAACCACCACTTCTTGTTCCTATACCAAAAGGTTTAGAAACATGCAATGTTGTGATGGGAGGAGGTGGCTGTTTTTACCTCCTCTCATATGTGTGAGTAACTTGTGAGGTGTAACGGATAGGTGGAACAGTAATAGTGGGTGTGTGTTGGGGTACAACTGGGATTGCTGCACCTTCACCCTGTACCTGTACAATCTTTGCAAGCATTTCAGGAAAAAGTGGTTTAAATTCCCCATTCCATCCATTAGAAGCCTTATTCATATTTTGAAAAACTTTTGGCTTAAGATGGGTGTTTTATAAACTCTTTTGTGGGGTTGCAGTGGAAATTCATTTAGCACTGCTTGCACAAACTTTGGATACATCAAAAATTTATAAGGACTCTTTTCATTGCCTTTCATACTGTTAAAAATTAATTTTGAAAAATTGAAAGTCCTATCTGTGGCTAAACAAACTAAAGGATAAGCCATCGTTGAACTGAATTGTTCATAAGAAGTTTTCTTAGGACTTAGGAAATGCAAAAGAGTATGAATTAAAAATCTCCAATGGGGACAAAAACATCCTTTTCTGAAAGTAACCTTTTTGTTAGATGTATCATACCGCATTGATGAGAGATGTTTATGAATATCTGGATTGGGCAATGTGATGATACCATTAAGATCATCCAATTGGAGAATTCTCCTCAAGGATGATTCAGTAACATCAATAGTTACTTCATCCACTATGGCTCTAAGAGTATCCACAGTTTCATGTGTGTCTCCTTGTTCAATGGTGATGTACTCTACAGAGTTCCAAAACTGTTTGATTTGAGAGACGTAGATTGTGGGGTTGAGAGTTAAAGCATACCTTATGTGAGTGGTATTGAGAAAGTCCACAATCTGATGAAAAACAGGGCCACTCTTTTCGTTTGACTTCTGCAAGTAGGCCACTTGGTTGTGCTCATCTGCAAAGTTTAATCTTGCCATAGTTGTTGTCAGAAAAGTAGAATTGTGTGAGTATGAATTGAATGGTGAACACGCCTACTGAGAGAAAAAGAATATATACTATTAGGGTTTGAGAATTATGCGCAAGAGAGATTATCTTTAGAAAAGATTTATCTTCAAGAAAAGAATAAATTAAAATAAGTAAGTGGATAATCCTCCAAAAATTCACCCTATTAATATGGACAAAATGGTTTACTCTCAACGGCTAGTAAAAATTTTGTTACTGACACAACAGTTGTAATGGCTAGTTCATCAGTGGTAAAAATTACACTGGCAGTGGTAACTGTGAACTAGCAGTGGGAACCTTCACAAAATTTTTTCAAGAGCAGTGGTAAAAGTAAAATATATATAAATTGAACTGCTCTTTTCATAGTTTTTAGCAAACTATAAGCTATCAACGGATTTGATATGTCTTTACCGTGAGCCGTTTGCTATGTACTAGCCAACTCTTAATCACATGGAATATCGTGAGTTGATAACCATATAGTTTTTGGTAAACTATCAACCATAAACGGATTTGTTAAGTCTTTACCAGTACCCGTTTGCTCTAGACTAGCTGATTCTTATGTGGATTAGACATGGTGAATCAATAACCATTTGTTGTGTGTCTCAGTTACACACCTTTTATGATCAACTCCCAGTAAAAATTTGGTTATATACCTACACATGTTAGTATAAAGCAAATAATATGTATAACCAAATTGTCTAACCAAAGTAACTTTTTGACCAAGCCACTATTCACATAAATATCTCCTCAAATTCAACCTAATATAGTAAATAATATCCATATTTACTTCTCAAATCTACTAAAACAGGTAAGAGTTATTATTCCTCTTAATTATCCCTTAGGATTGACTTTGCCTATAAAAAGGGGCTGGTATCACCAATAACCATTACCAAAAACTTTCTTTATCAACACTGAATCCAAAATCACCATGAGCAGACTTCCAAACATTGTTTACATCTCCTCTGATTCATCTTCAGATTAAATAATTTGTATGTCTGACTCTTCGGAAGGATCAGGTTGGGGTGATTACTTTCCACCTTGTGCTTCAAGCTCTTCAATTATGAAGCCAAACAAGAAGATTTCAACACCTGCACCATCACTTGTGTTTTACTCAAGCTCTTCTTCTGATGATGATGAGACATACAACCTCTCAAAGGAGTTGCCAAAGGCTCTGACACAAGCTCTAGGATCTGCACTATCAAACATGAAGAAGATTCCAATTCCAGAGAAGCCTGCAAGACTTCCAAAGCCTCCCAAACAAGTTCTTGGGCTTGCTTTCCCAAGGATGTGGTCAACCTTTGAGAACCAGAGGAAAAGTGCTGAAAAGGCCAAGTACAACTACAAGGGAAAGGGCAAGAAGCCAATGAAGTAGTTGGTGTAGGGTGTAGGTTGTTAGGGTTTTGTGTTTTGGTGTGTTGATGTTTTTACTCTCTTTCTGCGTAATGTAACTCTGTTATGTTGGAATTATTAAAGTTACACCGTTTTTCCTTTTCCACTGTGAGAGCAAAATTTACCAATGTTTGCAATACAGTTTCCATTGTTGTCTTTATCCGCTGCATAAATGTTAGTGGACAAACATATACAAACATATATAACAATTATAGTACCAAAAACCTCCCCTCAACACTAAAAACTATTAGACATCAAAATTTTATGGATTAAGCATTCCAATACCTATTACCAAGTACTGAAACCTTCCCACATCAAGTCCTTTGTTAATAAATTAGCATAGTTGTCATCAGTATGTATTTTGACAACTTGAATAAGCTTTTTCTCATAACAATCTCTTATAAAGTGATGTCTAATTTCAATATGTTTAGTCTTAGTGGGTTGAACAGGATTTTTAATTATGCATATTATACTGCTATTGTCAATAAAGATAATGGTGTTCATGAAATTGTACCCATAATCCAATAATTGGTTTTGAAGCCATAAGACCTGAGCACAACAGCTTGCAGCAGCTACATACTCTGCTTCAGTTGTTGAAGTAGGCATCATTGTCTATTTCTTGCATTGCCATGACACCAATCTACATCCAAGAAATTGACATCCTCCTGTGGTTGACCTTCTATCCAAACTTGCACCAGCATAGTCACTATCTGAGTAGGTAACCAATTCCATAGGAGATTCTCTTGGATACCACAATCCTAGATTAGGATATGTCTTTAAATATCTGAAAATATTCTCCACGGCAGTCAAGTGTGATGTCTTAGGAGTGACTTGAAACCTTGCATAAGCACACACAGCAAACATAATGTCTGGTCTGGATGATGTAAGATACATCAAATAGCCAATCATTGATCTATAAGTGTAAACATTCACTGCTTCTCCACCATCATCCTTCAAGAGTAAGTGTGTAGTCTTATCAGAAGGAGTGCTTGAAGGCTTTGCATCAGTAAAATGGAACTTTCTGATTATCTCAGTCACATATTTGTCTTGACTGATAAAATGCCATCTTTTCTTTGTTGTACTTGAAGTCCCAAAACGAAAGTAAGTTCCCCCATAGAACTCATTTGAAATTCATCCTTTATTAGCTTATCAAATTCTTTGCACATCTCTGGCTTTGTGGATCCAAAAATGATATCATCAACATAAACTTGAACCAATAAGATATCAGCTTTGTCTTTCTTGATGAACAAAGTTTGATCAATTTTCCCTCTATGAAACCCATTATTCAGTAGATAGGCAGCAAGGGTTTCATACCATTTCTTGGGAGCTTGATGTAAGCCGTAAAGAGCCTTGACCACTTTATAAACTTTATTAGGATGTTTAGGATCTTCAAAGCCTGGAGGTTGTGAAACATAGACCTCCTCATTAATCTTCCCATAGAGAAAAGCACTCTTGACATCCATTTGATATACAGTAAAACCCATAAAAGATGCATAGGCCAGAAACAATCTAATAGCCTTAATCCTTGCAACAGTGTGTCCTTGAGCAACTAGCCTAGATTTATTCCTGATAACTATGCCTCTTTCATCTTTCTTGTTTCTGAAAACCCACTTTGTACCAATAACCTTCATCCCATCAGGCAAATCACAAAGAACCCAAAACTTTTGAAGCTTGAATTGTAGCAATTCCTCTTGCATTGCTTCTACCCAGCTTGATTCTTCCAGTGCTTTATACACATTTTTAGGTTCCACTTGTGATAGAAAATAGAAAAACAAGCACTCATTCTTGTCTGTATGCTTCTTGGACTCATAAACTTCACTGATAAATCCATGATCATTAGTCATCTTTGTTTGTTTTCTGGTCTTCACTCCTGATTGTAGATCACCAATCACATTGTCAAGTGGATGCACCTTGTGAATAGAAGCTTGAGGAGTATGTGAAACATCATATGCAGAAGGCATATTTGTGATTTCCACATCATTGATGACAGTTTCCTGAGCAGTAGAAGTAGATTTTTCCACATTTGGTTCAACAGTGGAAACTTCTGGTATAGCAGTGGAAATTGTATGACCACTGCTTTCAAGAATATCTTTGTTCTGAGCATCCAAATTCACAACTTCTGCATCACCTTATTTTCCAATAACTGTTGAAGGTTGTGGATCTTCCTTCTTTGAAGCATGATCATTATCTACAAAGTCCCAAAGTGGCATAACAATTTGATCTTTATCATCCTCAGAATCTTTGCTAGGTTCATCTTCATCAATAAATTCTTCTGAACCTTCAAAGTTGTTATCCCCAGTACCTGGAGCAATAGGTACATAGTTCATAGTATTTGATAATGTTTCAAGATCAAATAGCCATTCTGGACCTGCACCTGCAGTGTTAGGTTTATTTTCAAGGAACTCTACATGCAGATTCTCTTCAATCTTCTTTGTTCTCAGATTGTATACTCTGAATGCTTTACTGACCATAGAGTATCCAACAAAGAAGCCTTCATCTGACTTTTCTTCAAATTTACCCAGATGATCAATCGTATTGAGAATTGTAACATGACATCCAAATGGTCTCATGAAATCCAAGATAGGGGGTCTTCCTCTGAATACCTCATAAGGTGTCTTGTTCTTTGTCTTCACCACCAAAACCCTGTTCTGAATATAACAAGCAGTGTTCACTGTTTCAGCCCAAAATGTCACTGGTAACTTAGAATCAGCTAACATGGTTCTAGAAACTTCAATCAGTGTTCTGTTTCTTCTTTCAGCTACACCATTTTGCTGAGGGCTTCTTGCAACACTGAATTCTCTCTTAATACCCTTCTCTCTATAGAAATCATCCATAACTCTGTTCTTGAACTCTGTCCCATTGTCACACCTGATAACCTTGATCTTCTTATCAACTTGGTTTTCAACTTCAGTAATAAAAGTTTTAAGGATGCCAGTTGTTTCATCCTTGGTTGTTAGAAAGAAAACCCATGTAAACCTGATGAAGTCATCAGTTACAACAAGACAATACTTCTTCAAATTTATGCTGCTCACAGATGTAGGGCCAAATAAGTCCATATGCAACATATGGAGAGGATGAGCAATAGAGTTATAGGTCATGTTCTTGCAAGATTCTCTATGTTGCTTGCCTTTGAGACAGGCAACACAGGTTTGGTCATTCTCAAATCTCTTCTCTGGTAACCCTCTGACTAAGCCATCTTTCACAATTTTGTTGATGGTCTTAAAGTTAACATGACCAAGTCTTTTGTGCCATAGCATTGATTTATCCAAAGTGGCTTTTGCAATCAAGCAAGTATCATTTTCATTATCCACAATTTTCTTCATGTCAATGCTGTATAGATTGCCTTTTCTAGGGATTTTAAGTAACACCTCACTTTCATCAGGTAACTTATAATCCTTAGATAGGACATCGCATTCATCTTCTGAGAAAAGAACTATGTGTTTCTTGTCACACATCTGTGACACACTGAAAAGATTATATTTGAGTTCTTTCACATAGTACACATTCTCAAAATACAAGTTTCCAGCCTTGATTGTGCCTTTGCCAGAAACTTTGCCACCAATTCCTCCTCCAAAGCTGACATATTGTCCATCAAAAGGTTTAAAATCTGAGAAATAGGACTTGTTGCCAGTCATGTGCCTAGAACATCCACTATCTGAATATCCTTGATCTTCTTTAATCTTTGAATGTCCCTGCACAGAAAATAAAGGAATTAGTTCCTTTTGGGGACCCAAGCCACAAATGACTTGGATCTGCCTCATGTATCAATATAGTTATATCTATCAAAGGTTATTGATACACCATTGGGATTGAGGAATGAATTCCTTTAGGTTTCCATTCCCAACGTGCTGAGGCCTTCACAGAATTTCCCACACTCTTCCTTTTATTGTTTACTAAACCACCAGTGGAAACTTTTGGTCTAGCAGTGGCAACTGCTGGTTTTGAAATTCGTGTTTTTGGTCTCCAATTGTGATTATGTAAAATCCTCTTGTCATAAAAGGTCTTGTTACCTGTTTGTGCAGATTTAACAAAAGATGTACTGGGTTTTGCACTTTTAACAGGTGACTTAGAGTAAGCATTGTTCACTTTTCTAGCAAAAGTAAGAGGTTTGATGCCAGATTTTAGTTGAACAGCGCTGGGAACCATATTACTTACTGGATTTGGGTGAGTAAATTTTTGAAACTTGTTTTCATTCACCCTTGTGTTCCCAAAAACTTCCCTTCTTCCATTGTGATAGTTACAGTAAGCATGAAGATGATCAAAACTACCACAGATGTGACATGCTTTGTTGTTAAACTCAAAATCACTACCAAACTGTTTAGATTTTACATGATTCCAACTCCTCTGGTTGCCCCTAGGAGTTGATGCCTTATGCCTATACATCTCTGCATACCCTATAGTAGGTCTAGGTTTATTAGCTTGTTTCCTAGTCTTTTCTTTTTCAATTTTAACAACTTCAAGAACACATGTTTTAACTTCCACTTTAACAATTTCAGGAACACTTGTTGTTGGGTTTTGAGTTCTGCTGCTGAGTGAAACTGCTGCTATGATGAAACTGCTGCTAGTGTAAATGATCCTGCTACTGATGACAAAGTGCTGCTAAGGAAAATACTGCTGAAGGAAACTACTGCTGAAGTGATAAGCATGTATTTGTAGTAGATAATTATAGAATAGATCGTGTGTATATCTTATACGTCTAGAATATTCTTATCTTGCATAGAAAGTTATTGTAAACCTAGTAGGACTCCTTGGCCTATAAAAGGAGGATCCTAGGGTTAGATTATGTACGTATTGTTAAGTTTTCGTTTACACTTCAAGGTTGTAAAACCCTAGCATTGTTGAGTGCTCGTATTAATAATATTGAAGTGTTGATAGTGAATTGTTCTTCTTAAGTTAAGCTTTTACATTCCACATTCAAGCTTAAGTGTTTTACTTTAAGTCAACTTCTATATAAGATCGTTTGCTCAACTGGGATCAACAAGTGGTATCAGAGCTTGTGATCTAGAAGTTGTAATCATGAAGAAACTGTTCTTTGCAAGTTAGCTGTTCCTAATCAACTGCTAAAGATGGGTGATGACACACATATAGTGACTGTTTCAAAGGTTCCCATGCTCAACCCTGGTGAATATGAGCTTTGGAAGATGAGAATCAGACAGTACATTCGCATGATTGACTTTAACATGAGGAATGTGATCATGAATGGTGACTCTTTATCAAAGAAGGGTGCTGATGCAAAAGAGATACCAATCAAGACTGCTGAAGAGAATTCATTAAGGAAGATGGAGATCAAGGCACACAGTATTCTCTTAATGGGAATACCTAATGATTTTCAGTTGGACTTTGATAGTTGTGAGACTGCTAAAGAGTTAATGGATGCTATTGAATTCAGGTTTGGAGGGAATGATGCTACTAAGAAGTCAAGGAAGAATATGTTGAAGCATCAGTTTGAGAACTTTACTGCTGAAAGTGGAGAGAAGATTATTGGCACATACAACAGGCTCAATCAACTTGTCAGTCATCTAAAGCTTGTTGGATATGTGCTTCCACAAAAAGATGTAAATCTTAAGTTCCTCAGAAGTCTTGCACCTGAATGGAGTATGCACACTGTTGTTTGGAGGAATAAGCCTGACTTTGAAACTATGAAGTTGGAAAGCCTCTATAACAACTTAAGAGTGTATGAACCAGAATTATCTACTTCATCTACTTCTGATTCACAAAATCTTACCTTTGTATCTTCAAAGTGAAAAGGGTCTAAAGAATCTCACTATGCTGCTTATGGAGTATCTACTTCTGATGGATCTGCTGCTAGTTCTCATGATAATAACTCCACCAGTGATATGGCTTTATGTGCATTCTTGGCTGATCTAACAACAAGTATAAGGTCACAGGCACTTAATCAAGATCTGGATCACCTTGATCAAGATGATCTTGAAGAGATAGATCTTAAGTGGCAAATGGCCATGTTGACCTTGAGGGCAAGAAAATTCTGGAAGAGAAGTCAAGTACAGACCTAAAGAAAATGTTGGCTTTGACAAGTCAAAGATAAAGTGTTACAACTGTAACAAGAAGGGTCACTTTGCCAGAGAATGTAGAGCTCCAAAGAAAAATGGTGAAGCATCAAAGAAGACTGAAGAGACAAAGAATACTACTACTGCATTGGTGTCTTGTGATGGATTGGGAGAGTATGATTGGAGTGATTTGGCTGATGAAGAACCAAATTATTCCTTGGTGGCTCAAATCAAGCCTGAAGTGTATAACTTTGCACTAATGGCTTATTCATCATCATCTTCTGGATCTGACTCTGAGGTATCTAATGATTCTGATTTATTTGTGTGTTCTTTTAAGTCTTGTGCTGACACTATAGAAGAACTTAAGTCTAGGAATGAAAGTCTAAATAAAGAAGTTGAAAACCTAAAACTTGATAACTTAGGTTACAAAGTAGGTATTCAAAATGTTGAAAGAAGACTTGAGTACTTAAAAGAGTGTGAGATGGAATATGTAGATAGAATTAACCAACAAGATGTTGAGATTTTTAAGAAAAACAGTGAAATTGGGTTTCTTAAAAATAAATTAGAAGAAGCAGAAAAAGATAGAGATGCAGCTCTTGCTGAAAAAGAAAAACATATAGTAAGAGTAAACAAATGATTTGGTTCATAAATCTATTGAGAGTACAATAATGAGGAAAGGAAGTGGAATAGGTTACAATGAGGTTGCTCCTCCTGTTAAGAGTGCCTATGCTCCACCAGGAAAAGAATTGTCCTTCATTAGTGAGCTGAACATAGAAAAACCAGTAGGTGAGTCTAGTACAAGTGTCTTAGAAACACCTAAGGTAGAGGGTAGAAAATTTCCTGATGCTCCCATTATTGAAGATTGGTACTCAGATAGTGATGAGGAACAAGAATAGGTTGAACTAAAACATAATGTAGTAAAGGAAGAAATTCCTGCTAAGATTGAAAAAGTTGAACCAAAAATTGAACAAGTGAAGTTTGTGAAACCTGTGCTGGGTCAAGGTATCTCTAGAAAAATGGTTGAGTATAAAGAGATTTCTAGAGAAAGAATGAATGGTTTCAATAATAAGCCTAGGGGTAATCAGAGAAACTTTAATAACCTAGTTTCAAACAAATTAGGTAGTGAGTTTCAATTGAGGAAAAAGGCTTGTTATAAGTGTGGTAGCTTTGAACATTTGATTAATAGCTGTCCTGACCACAAGAAACCTGTTTGGAATCAATACTCTAGGGTGAATCACAAATATGTTAATCAGAATACTCACCCTCATCCAAATAGAAACATGATTCCTAGGGATGTGTTGTTAAGATCTGGTGCAACTAGATCAATTTATGCTGCTAAATCAAATGGTGCTTTTAAAACCACAACTGGTTCTGTTGCTGGCTCTACTGCTAGTAAGCACTCTGCTGCTAGTAAGCACTCTGCTGCTAGTAAGCAATCTGCTGCTAGTACAAAACTTTCTACTTCTGGGCCAAAAGTTTTATCAAATATAGTTGTTGGAAATCATTTTTATGCTGTTAAGGCCTCAGCTTGTTGGGTTTGGAAACCAAAATCAAATGTTACAAACAATGTTTCCAAAACCAGCAGTGCATCAAGTGATTTAAAGAAATTTAACTATGTTGATGCACAAGGCAGATCCAAGTTAGTAATGGCTTGGGTCCCCAAGAGAAACTAATTTCTCTATTTTAATGTGCAGGGTAATCTACTGGATGAGCTTAAAGACATGGTTATAGTTGATAGTGGATGCTCTGGACATATGACAGGGGATGAGTCTCAGCTTGAAGATTTTGAGGCTTTTGAAGGTGGTTATGTTGCTTTTGGGAATGATCCAAAAGGTGGAAAGATTATTGGAAGAGGCACTTTAAAAACTGGGAATTTGGACTTTGAGAAGGTGTTTCTTGTGAAAGGGCTTAAGTTTAATCTCTTTAGTGTTTCACAAATGTGTGACAAAAGGAATTTTGTTGTTTTTACAGACACTGAATGTATGATCCTTTCTCCTGATTTTCAGTTGCCAAATGATAAATTTGTGCTATTGAAAGTCCCTAGAACTGAAAATATATACAGTGACCATATTAAGAACATTATTCCCAAGAGAGCTTTAACTTGTCTAATTGCAAAGGCCACTATTGATGAGTCCAAATTATGGCATAGAAGACTTGGACATCTGAATTACAAGACCATGAACAAGTTAGTGAACGGAAATCTTGTGAGAGGGATGCCTACAAAGATGTTTGAAAATTGAGAAACTTGTGTTGCCTGTCAAAAGGGTAAACAGCACAGAGTTTCATTCAAGTCCAAGACTGTGAACACAATTACTAAGCCCCTACATCTACTTTACATGGACTTATTTGGGCCTGTTTTTGTGAATAGTTTGAACAAGAAGTCATATTTCCTAGTTGTCACAAATGACTTTAGCAGGTTTACTTGGGTGTTCTTTCTAGCTACTAAAGATGAAACTCCAGAGATACTCAAGGCATTCATTACTAGAGTTGAAAATACTTTCAAAAACGAAAACATGGCCGCTTGAACGGATAAAAACATACTTACGACGAAAAAGTTATGCCAAAAACAAGATTAGTAATAGACATTTTCTTAAAATAGTGTGCTGATGCACGATTTTTATCGGATAAAATGGGACACTAGTCATTAATAAAAGGCACTAACTTATTAAAAATCACTAGTTCACTATAATACGAAACCATGGATATATAGAACGTAGAAAATGAGTTTATAACGACCGAGATATTCACATTTATAACCTGATAACTCTATATATTTTTGACAGCTTCTATTAGAAATATATATTCTACGTACTAAAAACTATATTTTCAAGTAGCGACAACGGAGAGCCGTATTTCTTACCTGTCAAAGCACGTACGTTCAAAGGTTTATTAATACTATTATTAGATATTAATTATAGGTTTTCAAAACGCCGAATTCTAATACCAACATTTTTATACACAATATTACATGACTAGTTTTACGACGCCAGTTGGACATATTTTACCAAGTTATGGAAAACATTGAATTTCAACAACAACTATTATTTTCAAATTACGAGTGGTATAGATAACATATGCATTTGCATTCATGACATCATTATATAAACTAAATTAGATTATATTCATTCATATTAGGTTGCGGCTAGTGTTCGCGCCTTGTTGCCACATCCGTTACACACTCATTGTTCCATCACTACAGGTGAGTTTTCATAGCCCCGTATACACTTTATCATTGTTTTCAAATCTCACGGGGGAGAATACATTGCACCAATTTTCGTACGGGCCTAAGTATCAAATCATATGTACATTGCTTAAGTTACCTAGTTGCCTTGTTAAAGTCCCCTATTTATTTATCATGGACCGTTAATTATGTGTAAGCAAGAGTGAGTGGATAGATCTATTGAGGGTGACGCCTCCATCTTTGGTAGTTATACCAACAGTCAAACAGATGCATTTCATTTATGTCATATTAGAGTGTTTGGCAGAACACTCTGGAGGGGCATATACTTCATCAGTCTAGCTTCGGGGTCATGAGATTAAGGGCTATTGTACTATTTTTATTTTTCACGTAACTTTTGTCATGAACTTATACTTAAGGTTACCGTATAACATATCATTTTATAAACCTATGAATCTCACCAACATTATTATTGACCGTTTTAGCAATGTATTTTCAGGTAACTAAGACATATCCTTCATGGCATGCATGGAGTCATTTCATTGAGTAGCGAGGATGACGCGTCTCATTTTGAATTTTCATGCACCTTTATAATATCGTTGGATTGTACCAAACTTATTTCCGCAAACTTTTCAAGCTTTTGGGACCTATGTTTTGTAACTCTGAATGTTTTAAATAAATCGAACGATGTATTTTCAAAATGACACTTTAGGTCATTCAATATAACCTTGTATGTGATGCTATGGACGTTACACCCAGGTATTTCATTCCGCTGCCATTCAGGTAAATTCAGGGTGTGACATATTGGCATCAAAGCTAAGGTTAGAGCGAACTAGGTTGTAACTTGGACCCTAGACTATAACCACATCATTATAGCATCTCATCATTTCATCATAAGTGCATATTCACTACACATGTTGTTTCATGCACACCCGATGCAAGTTATTTATACTTATACTCATATATAATTATATTGACCTGGTTCACAAGTGACATGTCATCACCCAACCACCCTGTGATCATCTTAGCAGACTCGGGTATCGCGGATGCTTTTTCATCCATTAATACACCGACACCACCACCAGTTGCACTTACACCACCATTAGCACCATTGATTTGTCATGGGAACAAGGTTTTCCTATCATTCAGCCCATACATAGAGTGCCGTTTACTGGGGTATTCAGACTTAATCTTAATGGACCTATTAGGATGCTTATTGCAAGGAAGATAGTATGTTTTCTTTCCCTCACTAGTAGGGCACTCACTACTCATGTACTACCACCACCATCAGCTACTTATAACACTATTGGTCATCCCATGGTGCATACTTTAGTTTTACCTCTTAGATGTCGTGGGATAGCGCGAAAGAGGGCAGTATTTCATTCACTTTTATCACCATCATCTCCTAACTCACCAATAGGATTTCATCATCATCAATTTTATTCTCATTATCTAGAGCACCACCAACACCATCACATCTCAGAGACCCTACACCCATATATGACTTGCCGCTTAAAAAGCACCCACTATTTTGACATACCATTACCATCTACCACACATTACACCACCTTACAGGATTGAGATTGGTGAGAGTTTGAGAGCCTCTACTACTAGACAACCTACAACTCTTCATCGTTTGATGAGGAACTCTAATTATTTGAGATTACACATGAGTGTTTGGACGATACACTCCGAATAATATCACAAGACCTCATTTTCATGAAAGGATATCGAGAAGTTTCACCTGACCATAAGGCATTTAGCTTTCATTCATGGCAAATTAAACATCATTCGATGTGGTACCTACTTGACTCAGACCACCCGTACAACAATTTCCATTCTTTATACATCTTAGTCATGCCTAGAGGGATAAAGCATTGGAACCTGCGAGCTTTACTTAGTATAAATTGTCGAATACTTCAAAAAATTGGCACCAATTTCTGCCCTATATCCTGTAACACATAGACTATCCTCTTCAGTTGACTGTAGATGCCTTAATGACATGTTCATCTTTCATGCTCTCAATATCACTACCATATTCTCGACCACTTCATAATCATAAACCACTACCTTGTTATGAACTAAGATATTTACATTCTTTAAATAGTGGATTAGTAGACTATTACCATTCCATAAGATTCACCCACGTATCCAATAAACCATTCAACGAATTTTATTCCAAGCTATTTTACTACCATATGGGGAAATTGTTTTACAAAATTTTTAAAATAAGCTATTTCATTGTCACCCTATAAATTGATTTTTCTGTCATTACAGCAAGTATTTACTATTATTGCGCGAAGTAATTTTCATGTTACCATTGAAAGGAAATATCTAGGATACCATTTTTCATGACAATACGTTGAACACCATCTAAAACTTTTGAGAAAAGTAATGCTATTTTGACTAAATCAAGCATCGCATCATTAGTCCTCAACTATACATAGCCTGATCACCTATGTATAATTCAGGAAGGATTATGCCATGATGAAAATAATTACCTTTTTAAAGAATTGTTAATAACAATCTTCATTTAAAAGCTTTGTAAACAAATAAACTCTTTCATAAACATCTCTTTTTGACAAACCCTCCCAGGATACTTACCCCACCTGTCACTCACGCAGCCATTAAGTTGGATTTTTCCATTGACTTCTCTAGGAAAGACTTTCCATATCATTTACGAGGAGGATTCCTTGGTACAAGAAAAACAATGAAAGGATTACAGAACCACTAACCTGGACTAGAAGTATACAGTAAGACAATTCATAACTCAACAACAATCCTAAGACACCACGAGACCATCCGAATCACCATCTCTGACCTAGTTGTCAAATTCTATCATTCAAAGGTACTAGCTAGACTGAGTTACAGGATCTAACACAATGTGAATGTACGCTAAGCAACACAATAGAAATAAACCAAGCCTCCTAACCGATACTGTAGAGCATTTCAATTAAACATGGCCTCATCCAAACGTAAACTTCCCTGCGATGAGTTTTCACCAAGGATAATTGAGTTGAATTAAGGATATCGATATAAGTTCCCTTAAAGCATTGTGTTCTCTAGAAGTTCTAGATAACCTCACTTTCATACCGCGAAAGGGATCAGACCCGAACATATCTCCTCATCTACATGTGGAAACAGAACAGACATTCATCGACATAGTACCAATTGATACCTTCATTTTGCCAACATGATGACAATTTCAACGATATACCATTTCAGGACTCAAGTTAGTTTGAATACCTAGGCTTGTAGTTTTGCCTGATACCACCAATAGGCATTATCCAACATCAGGAACTAAACGTTAGACATCTATGCATTTATGCGAACATTACCTATCCTACCATTTTATCCTTGTTAGTGCTTTCACTTTTAAATGAAGTTGATTTTAAAATTGTGCTTATACAAATCACATATCTTGCAGAAAATAATTTTTGAAGTACCTATTGGGACAAATACGATCCTTTTTAGTCAATATTTAGCAAAACCATTGTACAACGAGAAAATTATAAACATCAAACTTTGGTAAACAACCCTATTCACAACATGTTTGAAAACAGTTTCACATTAAATAACTACTGAGTTTTGAATCATCAAGAAAAATATTACTTAGTAAACCATTTGCTCAATTTTCGAAATTCGTTTACTCAGAAAAAGATTACGAACAAAACTCAAAATCGCGAGACAAATTTTGAAAACCAATCACCATACTACATCGCTTATGCATTTAGGGTTTTGTGAGTTGACAACAAAGAACCTTTGAATATGTGATGAAGGAAATTAGTAGGACATCATCAATCAATTTCAAACTTCAGTAATGGAGACCAGGCACCATAGGCAAAGAAAGACACATGTCTTAGCATCCGTTAGAACAAAACACAAGGAATCAAAACTGTTATCCATATTCTATCTTCTTCAAATAATGCTCTTTTCGAAAGGCATAACGTTGTGAAATTAGTCACAAGATTCATTGTACCCATTTCAATTATTCTTAATAAAGGTAATCAATTCACCTCAGACTTTTAGCAATTATTTTAAGATTTCTTTTGGAGCCCATTTAGATGTAAACACCGCCTACCATCCTCAGACCAATGGACAAAGTGAGAGAACAATTCAAACATAGGAAGATATGCTCAGAGCTTGAGTGATTGACTCCAGAAATGGTTGGACTAACCATTTTCCATAAGTCAAATTCCTTTGCAACCATAGTTATCACACGAACATAGAGACTACACCATTTGGGGCACTCTATGGTTAAAGTGCCAACCATCTATTGACAGAATGAATTAGGAAAAATCCCAACTCACTAGTCCAGTACGCATTCATGAAATAACCAAGAAATTCTTACAAATCAAGAATCTGTTACAAGTTCGATAAATTATAAACCATTAGAATTTCAAGTTGGTGACAGGATTATGTTGAAAGTTCTGCCTAGGAAAGGCATGATATCATTCAGAAAAATGTGGGAAGTTAAACCCGATATACACTGGACCATTCAATATATCAGACAAGGTAGCCCAGTGGCCTTCACACTTGAGCCTTTGTCAGAAAACAGTAGGTTACACAAACATGTTTCAAATTTTCAAATCCCAAGAAATGTCTTTTAGATGAGTCACTCATGATTCCATTGGAAGGAATCCAACCCAATGACAAACCGAAACCTTGTAGGAGAACCAATAGAAATCAGGGACCGTGAGGTCGAACAGTTGAAGAAAAGTCGAATTCCTATTGTGAAAGTTCGCTGAAATTCTCGAAGAGGACCCGAGTTTACTTGGGAACGGGAAGACCAAATGCGACCCATGTACCCACATCTTTTCGTCGATGCCACCCCAGAGACCAACATGAACTGAATTCCTGTTAGGGTGGACGACTGTCATAATTCGCAATTTCAGGTCATTTTCATATCATTATTCAATTCACTATTCATCATTTCACGTAAACTAGGTTTACGGGTATTCATCTTTCATAACCGAGAAGGGTTAACTATGTGATCATGAGACAACATTCATAATACATTTCATAGACTAGGGTTAGTCTACATATCATCACTTCATCATGTGCATTCTATTCCACTCTTGAGTTATATATTATTTTAAATTACTTATATGTAATTATAAATAAACAATCACAAGTGATCAATAAAATGTATCAACACACCAAACAATTCCCACTATGGCACTAATATTTTTATATATTATATATATTGCCACTAAAATTGTAAAAGTTATTTATTTTATATTTTAAGAGTTTATATTTTTAAATCTTCATTTATATTAACTTATAACAATATTTGTACCAACCAAGCAATACCTACTAAAACACTCAATGTTTGCAAAAATTATATGTTATAATTTTTATGACGTTATTTTGTCACGTTAGTTCCAGTAAAAATCTATTTTTAATTAACCCGGTACCTAAATACGCTAAACCGCTCAAACTATACACTAAATGGTACCCCGTAATCAAAATAATATACACAAATTAGCAACACAACCACCTCATCATGAGGTGGCCGGTTCTTAAGTGTGTGCTATCAGACTTGGCACCAAACTTCTACTTAAAACCACCCATGTAAAATCCCTAAACCAACCTAACACAAAACATACATGCAAAACTACTAGTTACTTTAGATCAAGAAAAAAATAAAAACTCTCCCTTTTGTCTCTCCCTAGTCCACGGCAACAACAAAAATCCAAGAAGAAGAAGAACATTTTGCAAGACCAAGTGTATTTCAAGTATAGATTAGTATTCCTTTTAGGGTTTTGAAATAAAAACTCAAGGAATAGTTAGGATTTCTCATCTAAAAATCACCAAATCCTTCAAGTAAGTAAACTAAATTATTTTTCATAACATTACAATGCTTTTACAATATTCCTATCATTTTATTCCCACATGCAAGTTAATATGTAATTTATACCACTTTATTTATGTTTTTACAATTTTTATGAGTTAGAAATTAATATTAAGAGATTATTGGTGAAAAGGCTTGTTTGAGGGAATTTGTGAAGTTGTTGGTGATGGACTTGGACAAGATACAAACTAGGAAAACCATTTTTAACACTATAAATGTGCTACTTTCCCTATTTGTAAAATATGGAAAACTCAGTAGGTATAGACTAATTTTTGACCAAATATTTAGAAAATACTTTCAAAAACAAAACCGTGGCCGCTTGAACGGATAAAAACGGACTTACGACGAAAAAGTTATGCCAAAAACAAGATTGTATATCTAATAGACATTTTCTGAAAATTGTGTGCTGATGCACGATTTTTATCCGATAAAATGGGACACTAGTCATTAATAAAAGGCACTAACTTATTAAAAATTCACTAGTTCACTATAATACGAAACTATGGATATATAGAACGTAGAAAATGAGTTTATAACGACCGAGATATTCGCATTTATAACCCGATAACTCTATATATTTTTGACAGCTTCTATTAGAAATATATGTTCTACGTACTAAAAACTATATTTTCAAGTAACGACAATGGAGAGCCGTATTTCTTACCCGTCAAAGCACGTACGATCAAAGCTTTATTCATACAATTATTAGATATTAATTCTAGGTTTTCAAAACGCCGAATTCTAACACCAACATTTTTATACACAATATTACATGACTAGTTTTACGACGTTAGTTGGACATATTTTACCAAGTTATGGAAAACATTGAATTTCAACAACAACTATTATTTTCAAATTACGAGTGGTATAGATAACATATGCATTTGCATTCATGAGATCATTATATAAACTAAATTAGATTATATTCATTAATATTAGGTTGTGGCTAGTGTTCGCGCCTTGTTGCCACATCCGTTACACAATCATTGTTCCATCACTACAGGTGAGTTTTCATAGCCCCGTATACACTTTATCATTGTTTTCAAATCCCACGGGGGAGAATACATTGCACCAATTTTCGTACGGGCCTAAGTATCAAATCATATGTACAGTGCTTAAGTTACCTAGCTGCCTTGTTAAAGTCCCCTATTTATTTATCATGGACCGTTAATTATGCGTAAGCGAGAGTGAGTGGATAGATCTATTGAGGGTGATGCCTCCATCCGTGGTAGTTATACCAACAGTCAAACGGATGCATTTCATTTCTGTCATATTAGAGTGTTTGGCAGAACACTCTGAAGGGGCATATACTTCATCAGTCTAGCTTCGGGGTCATAAGCTTAAGGGCTATTGTACTATTTTTATTTTTCACGTGACTTTTGTCATGCACTTATACTTAAGGTTACCGTATAACATATCATTTTATAAACCTATGAATCTCACCAACATTATTGTTGACCGTTTTAGCAATGTATTTTCAGGTAACTAAGACATATCCTTCATGGCATGCATGGAGTCATTTCATTGAGTAGAGAGGATGACGCGTCTCATTTTGGATTTTCATGCACTTTTATAATATCGTTGGATTGTACAAAACTTATTTCCGCAAACTTTTCAAGTTTTTGGGACCTATGTTTTGTAACTCTGAATATTTTAAATAAATCAAACGATTTATTTTCAAAACGACACTTTAGGTCGTTCAATATAACCTTGTATATGATGCTATGGACGTTACACCCAGGTATTTCATTCCGCTGCCATTCAGGTAAATTGAGGGTGTGACAACAGGAACAAACCAAACCACTAATTTTCAGAGCAAACAAAACAAAGACAAACATATCTAAACTACTTAATATTCTAAAGTCAATCCACAACTAATCAAGACTCAATTCTCTTCTATCTATTCCATCTCTAGATCATTCACTATAAGTAATTCTATTACAAACTTTTCACTATTCAAATCTAGGGTTTATTAGATCTTAATATTAAAAATTGGGAGTTTTCCATTTCTTGAATCATCTTGCAAGTAACTAAATCAATATGGAATATATTCTTTTTACAAACTCATATCTATAATAGAATTACTAAGATCTTGAATCATTTAATGATTTTGTTCAAATTTGAAACATTGTTAATAAATGTCAAAAACAAAAATCTTAAGGTTGTTTTAGCTAACACAATTACTAAACATGTTAATGATTTTCTTATAGGAAACAAAATGTCACATGACTACGACTTTGATCATCTTCGCACCGACTCATACACCCCTAGAATATCTAGTGAACCTAACACACCCGGGAATCACATTCGTCCTTATGTAAATCTTGAAACTCGTCGATTTCATGAAGGACGAATTGTTGGCCCTTCATTAATCTATCATAGGGATATCAACACCACCTTTCGTGCCATAGGATTCGATTGCTTGCTCTATATTAACGATCAAGTTTGTTCGTGGTTTGTGTTAGAATTCTTCTGACAAGTTGAACTCGTACGTAACAAGGATTAATCCTTGTCACTTTGGTTTTGGATTCGAAACTTCAAATTTGTCTTAACTCTTGAGCAATTTGCTCAAATTCTGTGAATTCCAAATCATGGGCAATGTGCCTATACTGAAGATTGGTGTCTCGAGTCACTCTTCAGCTATAGAGAAGAGAACAGTCCCTACTACTCCTACATACCTCGTCCTTGTGAGATTACCAAACTTCTTCATACTCATAGGTACATTCGTTACCTCGATCAAACAAAAATCCATATGATAGAGGTTCGTGATGAACTAATTCCTTGGGTTGTCATCCAGAAAGAGAACACTCTTGGTCTCAAAGGGATTCGTGAGCACAGTCCCTACTACTCCTACATACCTCGTCCTTGTGAGATTACCAAACTTCTTCGTACTCATAGGTACATTCCTTACCTCGATCAAACAAAAATCCATATGATAGAGGTTCGTGATGAACTAATTCCTTGGGTTGTCATCCAGAAAGAGAACACTCTTGGTCTCAAAGGGATTCGTGAGCAACTCCCGGCGTGTTGTGCTCACATGATGTATTGTCTACACACACAACAACCCTACAATCTTGTCTATCACTTCGCTAAGCGAATTGTACATCTCAAGGGTAACCAAACCAAATTGATACCATATGGGATGTTCCTAACTTGTTTGTATCACTATCTCATGAATTTTCTTCCCTACATCCAAGGTCCTCAATACTCTCTTTTCAATCCTGTCATGGAACCCATTAATGAGTCCCATATCTAGTCCATCTTTATCTCCTCAGCATCCGTTGATTATGATATCTATGATGATCCTACTCTCGAGAAAGAGGTACAGGCTGAAGTCAAGAATGCTTTGCAACGAGAGCAAGTCAAAATCATTCTTAAGGAAACAATGCCATGATAACGGCTCACTACTTGGGAATAAATGCTTAGCTATGCTTTTGTCTTTATATTTGCTTTGTATTTGACATCTATTGATTATTATCTTAACTTAAATGTCTTGGAATCTAAATGCGTCCCTTTAGATGTTATGCTATTAAATTTATGTATGACTTCCTAAATTCCTCTATTTATTGCATGATTATCTATGTGATATTTGCATGATCTCAATATGATCTATCAGTATGTGTTACATGTACAGGTTTGAAGAAGTGAAAAAATGGGTAAAAATCTGGTAACCTACTAACGGCGGTCCCTTATCATCCTGGCGGTCCCTTTTCAATAAAGGACCGTAAGCCTATTTAAAGGACCGTCTAGCTTGGGTCACGAAATTTGCAGTGTTTCTTATTTCTAGCAAACTGTAACCTATTTGCATGTTTTTTTTATCACCTTTGCCATGTTTAGTTAAACAAAATATGTGCTTGATTCTTCTTAATGCATGCTTTGCCCAAATCATAACCATGCTTGATTATTTAAACACCTCTTATCTTCTTCAAGCTCATCACAATCATCTTTGATCTCTCCTTCATCCCCTACAATGGCATCATCTTCCACTTCCTTACCAATCACAAACAAAGGACTCATAACCTCACTCAACTCACAACCACCAAACAAAAGACCTAAGATCAAAATCATTCCATCGCAAACTAACTTCATTGATCTCACTCTTTATGACACCACTCCCTTTCCAAAGTCTCCACCATCCTCACCTCAAGCACCTAGTGCACCTCTCAAAACACCATCCACCAATGGAACATCCTACTCTTCATTAAAGCCATCCTCTAGCTCCAAGCCAACCTCATCACCTTTCTCATTATTCATCAAAAACTTGTCTTCCTTGCTCACCAAATCTAGCTTGGGTGTTTACACTCCTTTTGTAGGTAATCAACCATCATCTCCTACCTTCTCTAGCTCTCCACCAAGAAACTCACATCCTCCTTCAACAAATCCTCCAAATCATACATCACCAAACGGGCCTTTAGAAAACATTCCTCCCACTCCACCATCATCTCCAAACCTTGGCAATCCCATTCCTTACCATTTTGTTAACCACCACACCATGGGATGTGCATGTTGTTATCACAACTTTCATCTCATCACCTCTCTTCGAGATGAACTCCATATAATGTTTAGCCATATTAAATTTCTTCTTGCACAACAAAATGTGCAACCAACTCCCCTTGCCACCATTCCACCTTCGGCTCCACCCTCTTCCTCACCATCATCCTCTCCACCCTCAAACTAGATATTTTTATATATCTAGTTAAGAATAATCAAGTGGAAGCTATATTTTAGGCCAAGCATGTTTGGAAAATAGTTTGTTGTATTAGTTAATGACTAATTATTTTAGGATTTGATGATGTCTTGATTATGTGATGATTATGAATGATATTGTATTCTTTCCATGAATGAATGAATGCTGATTAGGTTTAAATTATGCTAACATGTTGTGATGTTTGTCATGGTTGACTTGAAAATGGACTAAAATTATTCAACCTTAAAAATAGGAAGTTACAAAAATCACAACACATCTGCCAACCAGGACGCCTATTGGCGGAGGTCCTTTATTGGATTGGCGGTCCCTGGTTCACTAAAGGACCGTCCCCCCATTTACGAGACCTTCCCCAGTAGGAGCTAAAACTCAGATTTCTCTTCTATTTTTTTTATCTGATTCATGCTGTTGGGAATAATACCAACAGATACAACTGTCAGGCATGGAAGAAGACACTACTACAAGAATGCACTAGCAGTGGAAACTACATTACCACTGCTAAGTACACATACTTACCACTACTTATTAGACTATTTTACGTATTCGTGTATTAGATAAGTATAAAAAAGATCTTGTGAATATCTTATTAAGTTCGAGTTATACTTATCTTGTAAATGACTTCTTGTCCTATAAAAGGAGGTCCTAGGTTTAGGTTTGATATACGTATCAATAGCAAAAGCTTCAAGGTGTAACCCTAGTGATAACCAAAATCACTCATATTATTCTTAATAATATTGAAGATACAAGTTTGGTTAATCCCTGTGTTCTTACTGTTTCATTCATAAACAAATCATACACATCACTCAAACAAATCTTCTAAGTACTTTGTGGTAAATTCCGCGTGCTACAAAGTATATACTCAAAGTATCTATCTAACATAAAGGCGTGTTTTTAGATCCTCATCACATGCTCTATCTATTTGATTTCACCCTTCTATCTATCTTATCTCTCTATATCCTCCTACATATATATATGCAAGTGCTTTGTCTCTAACTTATTTTTGTAGCACATCACCATAGCTCGATTCCCTGGTGCCCTCATCTAGGAGGAGCACTAAGCTAGGGGGAGCTTGTATTCCGTCGATTTCTTCAACGATGCCCTCTTAAGGATGCTTGTATTCCGTCGATCTCTTTTCTCTCCTCACATCGACGATGCCCTCTTAAGGATGCTTGTATTCCGCGTGCTACAAAGTATATACTTAAAGTATCACTACTAGAAAAACAGCTATTCTTGACTCCAAATGCGAGTCAAGAAGAGGTCTTATGACTCGCAAATGCGAGTCAAGGATGGACCCGTCATAAAGCTTCATGACTCGCATTTGTGAGTCATCCCTCTATGACATGCACTTATGACCCACGTTTTATGACTCTCTTTTTTGCGAGTCAAAACCTAATTTAAAAAAAAAAAAAAATTAATTTTTTCAGTTCCTAATTTTCTATTAAATGACAATTAAAAACCTAATAATAATTAAAAACACAAATATCAAAATAACGCATTTCATATATATATATATATATATATATATATATATATATATATATATATATATATATATATATATATATATATATATATATATATATATATATATATATCAAAACAATGAGGTTAATTTAAGTACTAATTCACAATAAGTCACAAGTTAATTAACGACAAAAATTACAAATCGATATGCCTAGTTTTTATATAGATCAAGTTTTTAAACTACCCCTGTGCAGACATCACGATTCATCTAAATATGTCATCGTCAAAGTTTACTTCTCTAGCTGCTGCAGATCGATATCCCATGCTGATGCTAAATGCAACAAGAGTTGGTCTGGCACCATACCTTCCCAATCTTCGGGAGGCTCGATAGTGGAAGCCGCTTCATTTAGATTCACCAAAATTTCCCTTTTAAGTTCCATTGGGATTTCCACATTATCTGCTCCGTTCTCCACAATCATATCAAGCAACTGTAGACCAAAATATGTGGAATTAAAATACACCTGTCAAAAATAAAGGAAAACCAGCAAAACTGGTATCATAGGGGTGTTCGAATTCGTGTTTTGAACTGGCTTTTCAGATATCAGATTACACTTCTGAGGGGGTGTTTGGCCTTGCGTTTTGAAAAGATTATGTGATAATCAGGTAAGAATCAGTCTTCAAAATGTTCATCAAATTCTGTTAATACAAAAACTTAAAAGGTTGACAACCCCTAAATAACTAAATGACCAAAACCATTTTTTGCAGCTATCCTAAACTGATTATCAATATTCAAGGATTTAAAAGAGTATAACCAAACACTAGAAATTGATTTTTTGCAATCGAATAACACACCCAATCAGATATTAGTTTGTTACTCTTGTTTTACAACCAGAAATAATGTCATTTTTGTTTTGTTTCGTCAAATCATTAAAAGGTTGCAACAACACAAAAACAAACAGTTCCTTTTTCGTATCATTAGAAACTTCAATAAATAAAAACATATCCTAACACTATTTTATATGCATACATAATAAGGTGTACCTATTGAAGCCATGCCAAGCAGATAACAAACACATTTTGGTCCGGAAGAAACTGTGCAACAGCATGCAGAACTTCAGTCCCGACCTCACTTGACAATTGATCAATAACAGTGCCCGTTCGATCCATTAGCTTCACAAGCAATAAATCATCACCAGTGGACAAAACTTCAGCAAAAGCAGTATCAACATCACCAACATGAACCGCATCCATTGCATTAGTCCAGGCTGTCCAAACTGGGTCCCGATCTTGAACCATCTCATCTCCCAAACGCTTCCAATGTGGCTTCGTCTTTTGAAGCTTGCCAAACACTTCTCGCCGACGGTCCTTCACGAAACCTAGCAGGTCCACCTCCCCAACCTCTTTTGTTCCCCGCTTCTGCTTCACTTTCTGATTTTGGTGATCTTCTTAAACCCATTTGTGGGTTTCTGCCATATGAATGATAGTCCCAATTTTCGGGCATGTCTGCCCGCCAAGAAGATCCTCTACCCCTCATATTTGAACCACCCTTGTAAGACATCGGGTCATCCTCTACCCCTCATATTTGAACCACCCATGTAAGACATCGGGTCATCCTCTACCCCTCAAACCCCATAATGTAATTGCCACCTCTTTTGTTATTTGATGACAATGACAGGTCACGTGCCATGTCTTCAATAACTCGTTCTAAACCCCGAACTCTCTTCTCAAGAGTCACCATACCATCATGTGATCCACCCATGAAATCCTGCAAAGTCATGTTTTAACAGAAAAAACATTTAAATTTAATGTGTGAGCCGCAACAGTAGACAACAAACACACCCTTTGTCGTCTGTGGCTGTACAGAAGCAAACTAAACCAGGCGAACCCTCTTGGGTCGTGGTTTCCAATATAGACCCATGAACCAAAACAATTAAGCCATAAGCTCAAATACACTTAAATAAATAAAACCAAATAAGCTCAAATTAGCAGTTAATAAACAATTCAAGACTATACCCATGGCCAACTCGTGACCCAAATGGGTCGACTGACCCGAAACCCTACATGGATTTAGACCCGATCTGAATCAAATCGATTCAAACAAACAACCTTTAATCAGGTTTCACCACACGACAACAAATCAAAAACGTGTTTTTATCCTTATTTTAATCCATGAAAACTTTATAAATTGGTTGTATATTAAGAAAATAATAAACATGGTTGAGTTTTGTCATACCACCAGAAAACCGTGAAAGGAGTAGTGAGATGAAGGCGGCGGTGGTGCGTCTGTGGTGGTGATTACTCGAACCAAGCGAGAGCCGATCATCACCATCTAAACCCGTAGCCACTCACCATTGATCTTCTCCATGATGGTGATGGTTGTGGTGTTATCAAGTAGTGATGGACAGCGGTAGTCGGATGGTGGTGATGTTGTTGTTGCTGCCGTTGTTCACCAAAGAGAGAGGAGGGAGGGATGGAACATTTGAGAGAGAGAAGATGAGATCTGATATATCTTCTTGAAATAATGAATAAAAGGGGATTTGAAAGTTTTCAAGCCTTTGTGGTCCGTGTTTTTTAAAAAAATTTGAGATATGACACGAATTTTATGACACACAAAAATGCCTGTCGTCTAGCCTTCAGATTTTACAATTTATGACAGTTTTTTTATGACTTACAATTTTGCATGTCATTATATTGTGTGCGTCTTAAAATGCGAGTCAATGATAGACCTTTTTCTAGTAGTGTGTCTATCTAACACAAGGCATGTGTTTAGATCCTCATCAAGTGGGATCAGAGACAGGTTCTGATACTTTAAATTAGAAGATCCAAAGAATTTAACTCACTTTTTTCTAATCCAATGAAGATGGAGAACAACCAGTCGAATGTTGCAGCAAGACTTCCAAAGCTCAAACTCAATGAGTATGAGATATGGAGGATAATGATAGAGCAGTACTTTCTCGTACAAGATTATGCTCTATGGGAAATCATTATGTTTGGTGATTCATTCAAGCCTAGTACTTCTACAGAAACAATTGATGGCAAGGTTGTTCAGAAGCTTAATATTGGACCAGTCACCAATGAAGAGAGGCTTCAGAAGAAGAATGACTTGAAGGCAAGAAGCTTACTGCTAATGACTCTTCATAAGGATCAAATCATAGCCTTCAGCAAATACACAACTGCTACGACCTTATTTGAAGAGATCTGTTCAGTTTTTGGTGGCAATGATGCTACCAAAAAGACTCAGAAAACATTGTTGAAGCAAAATTATGAAAACCTCTCTTCAACAAATAATGAGTCTATTGAAAGTATCTTTACTAGACTACAGAAGATTGTAACACAATTGACTGTGTTTGGCATTGAGTTAGACAAGGAAGACCTCAATCTGAAGTTTTTAAGGAGTTTACCTTCTGAGTTTCACACTAATGTAATTGTCAGCTAAAACAAACTAGAAATTGAAACAATGAAACTCAATGATCTTTACAATAATTTTAAAATTATTAAGCGAAGATTGAAGAAGGCAAGAAAGTTAAGTACAAGTTCTGGGAACTTAGCTCTTATATCATCATCTGTAGATGACTGTTCTATTGATGAAGATGAAGATACTGCTCATGTTGCTGTTTCCACTGGTAGTGCAACTGTTACCACTGCTAGCTCTAAAAAGAAGGTTGCTGGACTTGGAGACCCTACCTTCTATGCTTTTCTGTCAAGCCAAGTTAGTGGTTCACTTCTAACTCATGAAGATCTGGAGCAGGTGGATGATGATGATATGGAAGAGATGGATATCAAGTGGTAGGTTACACTTCTAAGTTTGAAGGCAAAGAAGTTCTGGCAAAGGACAGGAAGGAAAATTATCATTAATGGTAATGAAACTGTAGGATTTGATAAGAAAAAGGTGGAATGTTTCAACTGTCACAAGTTGGGACACTTTGCTAGGGAATGCAGAAAACCAAGAAAGCCAGACAACAGATCCACTTGGTACAAGCAAGAGAAGAATAAGGAGCCAACTATGGAAGAACCAAATGCTATGTTAGCCATTGATAGAGTCAGGTATGATTGGAGTTACATGGCTAATGAGGAAGAAGAACCTTCAGAATCTGCAATGGTGGCAACTGAACTAGCTCTCATGGCTTTCTCTGATTCTGAGGTACATTCTAATGATAGTGGCTCTAAGTCATGCAAAGCATTAGAAGAGTGTGATAGACTTAGGGAACTTTTGGAAAAACAAACCACAGAGTTAATGGACTCTAACTATACTTTGTCTAACTATAAAATAGGCTTGTCTATTGATGCGTGGGAATTGCACCAGGCTTTACCTCACAAGGGATCTTGAGAAGCTTACAACCCCCACCAGGCAGTGTACCTGATCGTTGTAGTATTGTATAGTGACAAGTACCGGGGGATTGATCATTCAACTCAGGAATAGTGTTGCTAGGATTAGAAAGCCTAAAAACTAGGTCTAGAGGTGAGGGATGATTCTTTTTGTATTTTTATATTTTATGAAAACAATTAAAAATTTCGGGTTTTAAAGGAGTGGGCGGAATTAGTTGCTAGTCAACTAACCCAATAACTAAAGATGCAAACAAAATAAAATAACAGAAATGTAAATTAAACTAATTAAACTAATATGGTGTGAACAATAGATGGGAGAATCGTGTTTACTTAGATTTCACTACTCCCTAGATATCTTTTACAGGTTAATTGTTTGTTATAGTTACGTGGATGACGGGTTATATTCCTTAATACCATTCGTAGGGTGGCGTACGTACTTCCCCAACTCTATGAAGCTCCTACTTCACTCCTAAGTCGAGCCTGCAAGAAGCTCCTAACATTAGATCACTAGAATTCGCTCATGCATTAAATACAACCATAAAAACCTTAGTACGCATTGGTTCATGTTTCTTAAGACGTTCAAGCATGTTACATAATGGAAGTCTGCCAGTTTTCTTAAGCCTAACATCGAAATCATTCATCCATTACAACTATAAACAAGCAATCAACCTATAATCAACATCTAGGTTTCATTACATCTAAGCAAACACACAAGAGATCTAGCCTAGCATGTTAAAATTAAGACAAGCGTAAGATATATTCAAACAACACATAGACATATTGAATGAATTGAAAGGATACTTATCTCAATTGAACATGAAGGGTTTCAAGGGGTGAAAACCCTTGAAAATACTGTAAAAGTCGTGTTAGGGTTTATGCAATTCGACCCTAAAATTCTCCTCTCTTTAGAATGAAAATTACAAAGACTATATATAGATTTACTAAGGTGAGGACGTCAAGAAGAAAGTTCTGACGCCGTCAACCCGCCACCAAAAATATAATCGGATTGCCTAGATCCAGATCTGACGCCGTCATGTGTATTGCTGCTCTGGGCCGTCACCACTTTTACTCTTGATGGCCTTGATTTGACGCCGTCACGTTTTCACTGGGCCGTCACCAAAAATGTTCTTGACGCCGTCAGGTACTGTTCCCAGCAAGGAAAATTAAGACTTTGTTGTTTTCTTCACTTTTATGCTTCAAAAACGTCCAAAATGCTTCCTTTTCCAGAATTCACTCCCAAAGTACCTAAAATCACAAAAGGAACGATTAAGGGCAATATTTGATCAAATAAATTCAATTCCGGGCTTAAATGACCCCCTAAAAACGGATCATTTTTCGCCTCATCATATACCCTTACACTTGAGATTTGCTTGTCTTCAAGCGAATGCGCTTTTATTCTAATCAAAATACAAGTTAGGGGTCATTTAACACTAATATAAACGTGATTACAACAAATAATCGTTTCACTAAAGACCAAAGACAAGCACGGAGGTCATACACTAGCACCTCACAAATAGTGTTTAGATACTCACATCTCTTGGGTGTAATAAAGTATATATCACAATATGGAGATGGAAAACATCTCTCACTATCTGTCATAGCAAAATAGATTACCATAGGCTTGGGAAAGGATCAAACCTCCACCACATGGCGTAAGCACCTAGGATAAACTATCAAAGAGGTCTTTTAAAGGGTTGTAACGTTAGGTGTAGGGATATGGAATACACGGTTTTGTTGGATATAGGCAATCTGTACTGGTGGCGAGTTAATCATCTTGGTTAATTACATGTTCAATATGGCGTTGCTAAGCCAAGACTAGACTCTACTTAAGCTAATAAATGAAAAATAACAAAAACATAAAATAAACATAGAATGAAACGGGATGGTGGTCCGTATGTTTTTTTTTTTTTTTTTTTTTTTTTTTTTTTTTTTTTTTTTTTTTGCATACACTCTTACCCTACCATCCAAAATAATACATCATAAGGAATGAACATTCCCCTTACACTTGAATTTTTACATATTTACAATAAACTAATCTAATGACTCGAATTAAGATAATCAAAACACTTGGAGTACTTTTAAAATAAATGCACATATGGGGGTAATATATGATGTTCTTCCCCATTACTCCATAACATTAGTACTTTACCCATGAGTCCCAATTGTCCCAAAACAATATGTACAAGGATATGACTCGACTTAGCAACCATGTAATCAATTAGATAATTAACTAAGGGTTTAAACAAATAACAATAATGCACTAAAGATGAGTGCATACACGGAAGGCTAAGGCGATTTTGGTGTACATTTAAGTGGGGTGTAACAAATTCTTCCTTTAAGTAAGATGCTTAAAGTTAGAAACGAAAAGATAGGCTCGGAGGGGTGTACTAGGGGTTTCGTGTACTAAAAATGAGTACAACGCTAAGGTGTGGGAAAAATTAATTGACTTAACTAGCCATGTAATATGACTTAAATGGTCAAGTAATTATGATACGGGTTTAACACAAGGGTGATCCTAATGCCTCTTATCATGTAGTAAATCCTACTACACGAATGTAGTCTCACTAGCAGTCTCGGGATGCATCACTAACGCAAGTTCTAGAATCTAAATGCTACCGGTACACTCATAAGCACTAATAATGAATGCTTTTCCTATCAAATCTAAAGGCGAACATCACATATTTGGGTGAAAAATTTTTCTGAATGGTACGGTTTTGTGCTAGTCATACAATCTCCTATCCATGTCACACCCCCAAAATACCTGAATGGCAGCGGAATGGAATACCTGAGGGTGTAACGGATCATAGCACACAACCAGGATATATCGAACGACCTAAAGTGTCGTTTATAAAATACATCGTTTGATTCATTCAAAATATTCAGAGTTATAAAACATAGGTCCCAAAAGTTGGAAAAGGTTTAAGGAAATAATTTAGTACAATCAAATGATAGTTCAAAAGTGCATGAATTCCAAAAGAGACGCGTCATCCTTGATACACAAAGTGACTCCATGCATGCCATGAGAATATGCCTTAGTTACCTGAGAAATACATTGCGAAAATGGTCAACATAAAGTTGGTGAATAATCATAGGTTTGTAAGTAAATCGTAAGTACATAAGCCGCAAGTAATAAGTAAACCGACAAAATGTCAAAAAAAGCTACATTGGCTCTTAAGCTCATGACCCCGAAGCTAGACTTTGTAATGGCCCCACCAGAGTGTTTACCAGACACTCAATTATGATAAGACATGAAATGCGTTCGTCCCGTTGGAGCAACCCAAACACGAATGGAGGCGTCACCCTCGATAGATCTATCCACTCACTCTCGCTTAGCACTAAAATTAACGGTCCATGATATATAAGGGGACTTAACTTGGTAGTAAGGCAACTTAAGCAATGTATGGAATTTGTAATACTTGGGCATGTACAAAAATAATTGTGCAATGTATTCTCCCCCGTGGGATTTAAAATCAAATAAGTAATTAAAACGGGGCTATGAAGACTCACCTCGAAAGGATGGTACAACGATGGTAAAGAAATCGGGACAATGAGGCGCGAACACTAGCCGCAACCTAAATGAATAATCGAGATCTAATTAAGATCAAGCCGTAATGAAATGAATGCACATGCACATGATACCCATACCACTAATTCGATTTGAAACTCAACTTGGCGTGTAGGCGGAAGTCCTGGCAATTCTTCCGGAAAAACTTCTGGAAATTCCTTAACAATTGGCACATCTTCAAGTCGTTTCTCATCCGACTTCTTCTCCGTGATGTGAGCCAAGAATGCATAACAACCCTTCTTTATGTACTTCTCAGTTTTAATGCATGATATGATACTTAGTCTAGTTCCACTTCGCTCTCCACGAACAACTAAAGTTTCACCGTTATAAGGAAGGTGAACAACTTTCTCATCGCAAATAATCCTTGCTCGATGCCGAGATAACCAATCCATACCGATAACAACGTCGAAACTTCCAAGTTCTACGGGCATAAGGTCTATATTGAATGGGTGGCCTAGGAAATTTATAGTGCAACCACGAACAATGGTGTTGGTGTTAACTAAAGACCCATCGGCTAATTCAACGATATAGGAAGTGTCTAATGGGGTTGGTTCTATGTTAAGTAAAGGTGTAAATGCAATAGAAACAAAACTTCTATCCGCTCCTGAATCAAATAAAATGGATGCATAACGATTATTAACGAGGAACGTACCCGCAACAACATTCGGGTCTTCTTTGACATCTTCTCCTCCCATAACATAAGCTCTTCCTCGAGCCATTCCATTTTGGTTTCCAGTTCCTTGATTCTTCTTCTTTGGGCACTCATTCCTAAAGTGTCCAAGTTCTCCACATCCAAAACACGTTACCGGTGGTTTCTGATTGCCACCAAAGTTTGGACTCTTGCAATCTTTGGTGTAGTGACCAACCTTCTTGCAGTTGCCACATAGATCTGGGCAACGTCCTGGGTTATGATGCTTCTGACACCTTTCGCACTTGGGTAAAATACCCTCATATCCTTTCCTTTCGGTCGGTCCTGCAGCATAAGCCCTTGCCACTTCTTGCCTCTTAGGTGGCGGCTGAACAGCATTTCCACCTTGGTTGAAATCAAACCTTCTCTTGTTGTTGTTGTTGTTGTTATTGTTGTTTCGGTTATTGGGATAGTTGCGGTTCTGATTGTTGTTATAGTTGTTGTTGTTTCGAGTGTTGGTGTAGTTGGTGTTGTTTGAACGGTTATTGTTGTTGACAGTAGCTTTTCCTTTTACCACTTGGACCATGAGTTTCTGAGTTATACGAATAGCCTCTTCCATTGATTGAGGATCAAAAGAAATCACATCTCCTCGAACACTTTCAGGCAATCCACCAACAAAGTTTTCCATCTTTTTCTCATCGTCGGGAACCATAGTTGGACATAGTGCAGCCAACTCCTGAAACCTCCTGAAGTAGGTCTCGATATCATCACCTTTAGTCACAAGCTCATAAAATTCTGTTTCCAGCTTTTGCACCTCGGTACGAGGGCAAAACTTCTTAGACATCAGTTTCTTGAATTCCTCCCAAGTGAGCTTGTAAGCATTCTCCATGCCAATCGGCTGAGCATACGAATTCCACCAAGACATAGCTTCATCAAGAAGCATACCAGTAGCAAATTTTACCTTGCTGGCATCCGGGCATCCGCACATGAGAAATACATTCTCAGTCTTTTCAAACCAGCGGATCAAAGCAACCGCTCCTTCAGTGCCCTTAAACTTGATAGGATCACTAATCTTGAAATCTTTCCATGTACATTCACGCCTAGTAGCAGTTGGTTCAACTGCCCCTGTATTAGAAGCAGTCTCGGCAGCCCTAGCAGCAACCTCAGCTCTCTCAATCTCCAGAGCTTCTGCAATACTATCCCTGACCAACTTGCGGATAGCGGCTTGAGTCATAGCGGGTGTTTCTGGTGTAGTCTTACTTTTCCTTGGTGCCATACTTCTGATAATCACGATGGAAATAGCCATGAGAAAAATCATACTAGAAATAGTCATCGAACCAAAGATGTACATCCACAACATGTATATACATATACAACCACAACAAGTACAAATACAACCACGACATGTACGAATACAACCACAGTCTGTCTAGATATCACCACGACAAGTATATATACAACCACAACAACCACGACACGTATATATACAACCACAACCTGTATCAATACAACCACGACATGTATAGATACAACCACAACCTGTATAAATATGACAACAATAAAGAGCAACCACGAAACATCATAAATATAATCACAACACATGAATATAATACATGAAAATTTCGGCCTACATGGACCGATATAATATATAGCACAACATTTCCAACATAGTAGAGTCGCACTTGATATATTTGTTTATACAACAACCAAAAGTCTACAAGTTCTTGAACTATGTCCCACACCTCGGGACTAGGAAAGTAATAAAAGCTAATATAATACCAGTCTATGTCTAGGCTCCTCCAGGTGCTCTAGATGGTCCAGGATCTCCTCTCAAGCGGCGAATCTCACGATCCATCGCAACCACGATCTCCTCGAGATGCTGGACTCGTAACTGAAAAGAAGCATCTCTGCGCTCCAATACGACTAACCTCTCTCGGATCAATGCCAACTGGTCTACCTGCTCCCACTGAGTCTCCTGTGTCGCCTGAGCTCTATCTCGAATATCAGGTAGCTCATCTCTAAGTAGATCAATCTGCTCTTGGTGCCTCAACTGTCGTGCCTCGAGTCCATGGTATGACACATCAATACCAACTCTGCCCTGAATCAAATCCTCAACCTGCTCCTCGACAGCCTCAAGTCGAGTGGTAATAATCTCATCAACTCTATACCCCAACCTATCAACTTGCTCCTGCTGAGCACCTAACTGATCATCTAGCGTAACGGCTGTAGGATCCCTAGCTGCAGCCGCTCTCGAACTCTCACCTATGTGGTATACTGGTGGTGGTGAAAGGTCAGTAGTCTCGGTAGTAGGTGAATCTGGGGTGGTAAGCCTTGCACGCTTCCTGAGCGGCAAGAGTGAGGTAGATATAGGAGTAGTAGTGGGTATGGCTGGTGGTGGTGGTGTAGGCACAGTAGGACTAGGGAGGGTCCTATAAGTAGATGTAGCTGGGCGAACACTCTTCCTAGCAACCAAAATGGTCTTACTCCTAGGAAACATAAGTCTCGGTTCTGACGAAGTGGTAGTAGTAGGTGATGGTATGTCAGTGGGTACAGTAGGATGGACATGAGGAGTAGGAGCCGTCTCCTCCTCCTCGAAAGGCTCGGTGTCATCATCTGATGCCAAAAGTGGCAACTCAGGTGTAGGAGAAACAAGTGGTGAAACAGCAGTGGAGGACACAGAGTCCTCATCATCGGAGTCTGATATGGTGTAAAGTATGACAGTGTCGGGATTCGAAGACATGTCTCTGTGATAATCAAGGCGAAATAAAATAAATAACTCGTAAAATGGAATCACCAAAAATAAGTAAATATGCACTTATGATGAAATGATGATATGCTATGATGGTGTGGTTATAGTCTAGGGTCCATGATGCATCCTAGTTCTCTATAACCTCGGTCTGGTACCAATCTGTCACACCCCCAAAATACCTGAATGGCAGCGGAATGGAATACCTGAGGGTGTAACGGATCATAGTACACAACCAGGATATATCGAACGACCTAAAGTGTCGTTTATAAAATACATCGTTTGATTCATTCAAAATATTCAGAGTTATAAAACATAGGTCCCAAAAGTTGGAAAAGGTTTAAGGAAATAATTTAGTACAATCAAACGATAGTTCAAAAGTGCATGAATTCCAAAAGAGACGCGTCATCCTTGATACACAAAGTGACTCCATGCATGCCATGAGAATATGCCTTAGTTACCTGAGAAATACATTGCGAAAACGGTCAACATAAAGTTGGTGAATAATCATAGGTTTGTAAGTAAATCGTAAGTACATAAGCCGCAAGTAATAAGTAAACCGACAAAATGTCAAAAAAAGCTACATTGGCTCTTAAGCTCATGACCCCGAAGCTAGACTTTGTAATGGCCCCACCAGAGTGTTTACCAGACACTCAATTATGATAAGACATGAAATGCGTTCGTCCCGTTGGAGCAACCCAAACACGAATGGAGGCGTCACCCTCGATAGATCTATCCACTCACTCTCACTTAGCACTAAAATTAACGGTCCATGATATATAAGGGGACTTAACTTGGTAGTAAGGCAACTTAAGCAATGTATGGAATTTGTAATACTTGGGCATGTACAAAAATAATTGTGCAATGTATTCTCCCCCGTGGGATTTAAAATCAAATAAGTAATTAAAACGGGGCTATGAAGACTCACCTCGAAAGGATGGTACAACGATGGTAAAGAAATCGGGACAATGAGGCGCGAACACTAGCCGCAACCTAAATGAATAATCGCGATCTAATTAAGATCAAGCCGTAATGAAATGAATGCACATGCACATGATACCCATACCACTCGTAATATGGAAATACTAGTTATCGTCATAGTAAAATAGTTCCCATACTTAGGAAAAATAAGTCCATATATAGAAGTATATAACTTGTCGTATTATCTCGTATAAAAATGTTAGCGTTAAATTCCTTGTATCGAAAACCTTGAAATAACGTCGTTAAGTCGTATAAATATTCCCTTGAGTCATACGTATTAATTTGATAAGAAAATAGTCCTTAGTAACATTTCTAGAAAATATACCGTTTAGCGCGTAAGTTATTATTTTTATTTGTGACCATATATATATATATATATAGTTTGACGATGTTAAAACGGGTATAACTTGGTCGTTTTAAGCTCATTTTCCTTGTTCTTTATGTCCACGGATTCGTTTTTGTATATACTAATATATTTTTGATAACTCGGTTCCTCTAGGTTATGTTTAATGCCTCTATTTGTACGTCGAAATCTGCCAAACAGCAAGCAGTTTTTATAAGAAATAGTTTTCGTCGTTAAATTTGCAAAAATCATATCTCCTTCGTTATAAGCTCGTTTTAATCCATTCTTTCGCCTAAAGTTTCGTTTTTGAAAGTATTTTATAAATCTTTGGTCAAAATTTAACCACCATCTACTGATTTTCCCACGAAATAAAAATAGGGACAGTAGGTCAATATGTAGTTTCAAAAACCATTTTCCTAGTTTCAAACTTGTTCCAACTTCAACCAAACCACTTTCAATCACCACAAAACTAGTCTAATCCTACCATACACCTTCTTAGGGTGTCATGGGTCCTTAAACATCATCAATCCACTAGGTCTAACAAGGGTTTCTCATGTTTTCATTTCTAGGGTTCAAAGTTAAATATGTACAAAATAGAGTGGTATAAATCATTATATGCATGAGTTCTTGTAAGAAAAGTATATAACCATAGTAATAACTTGTAAAAATTATAAAAATGAGTTTGTTAACTTACTTGAAGGTTTAGGGAGTTTGGATGATGAAAAACCTACTAATCCTTGAGTTTCTATTTCAAAACTCCAACAAGGATGACTAAGTGAACAAGTTTACACCTAGATCTTGGAAAATTTGTTGTTCTTGCTTCTTGACCACCCTAGGTCGATTCACACCAAGAGAAAATGAGAGAAAGAGTTCTTACTTACACTTGTAAAAATGATTTGTGATAAAATGGATGAAAAGGTGTATTTTATACTTAGGAGACAAATGTTTTGTAAGCATTAAAGTGAGTTGGTGAGATTAGCTCATTAGGACCAAGGGGGGGGGGGGGGGGGGGGGGGTTGGCCGGCGCAAAAAGGAGGGAAAAGGGGGGGGGGGTTGTCTTGGATTTTTATTAAAAATTTAGTGGTAATGTGTTGTAGTGATAGTTTTAGGTTTTATCGGGTACCGGGTTTGTTAGAAATAAATTTTATTGAAGTTATTCGGGACATAATAAAGTCGTAAAAATTGTAAAAATGTGTCGGGTACAAGTACGGAGAGTTCGGGTGATTATTGTTTAATTTTTGTGAAAACCGTCGTTATTAAGTTAGACGTACAATACGTAATAAATAAATTTCCAAAATACCGGGTAAATTGATATTATAATTTTTATATTATAAAAATGAGTATAAAAATATATTGGGATAATAGTCGGGAGTGTCGGACATGTTAGTCACGTTTATAGTTCGCGTATTAGTGTTTATTTAAAATAAACATACGTAAATCGTTAATTGTACCAAAAGTATAAATTTAATTATCCTACGAGTGGAATAGTATGCAAGTGCCCTAATGATGATATGCAGACTATTTCTAGTCCGTATGAAATGTCCCTGATAATAATGCATGAATTCGCCCCTGAACCAATACGGTTACGCGAATTTGAACACTCGTAAACTAAATTTACGACGACATGAGTAATGCACGTGAATAGTGGCTTTCTCTCGAAAATGAATAGTGTCAAGTGAATAGTAAAATTTCTGAATGTGTCTCGGAATGTCAAATTGACCTCAAAAACGATGAATAGTAAAACGATAAATAGTGATCGATGAATAGTAATTGGTGAATAGTATAATGTCGAAGTTTGGAAAAATGACCTGAAATTGTGGGTTGTGACAATCCATGAGACACTTGCTAAGGCTAAAGTTTCACTCCTAAATGTTGTAAAAAAATTTAAATTTTGCGCTAAAATTACACTAACAAGTATTTCTCATAGTTTTATTACACATATACCATCAAACAAACAAACTCAAGTGAAAGTGTATCCTATAAGGTACCATCATTTTACCCTCCCCTTACACTTAGGATGAACATTGTCCCCAATGTTCAATTAAAGAATGTAAAAGTGAAATAGGCAAAAGAATGAAATCAAATACTCCCCTGATTTGCTCGGTATGGATAGTGTGGTAACAAGGTTAGATCTTCCTCCAAGAAAATGAACAATCAAAGCTTCCCTTCCGGAATATAAATCATCTTCTTGTCATACATAACCTGTTAAACCTGAGAAAACAAACAAGGCAACCTCGCGTAAAATCGGCGGCAATCTATATATACTAACAAATCATAGAAAACAAAGTAAGATATAATGCTTGTGGTGTTCACTCTGATTCGTCTAAGGTTGTGGTTAAGGAGTTGTATCGGATGTAAATAAGCCCACTTATTTATAACTCTTTACTTACATAAAGAAGCGTCCAAATTTATGTAAGTAAGGGATCATAAACTCATGGTTCGGTGATTTACAATTTCTTTATTTAACTGAAGAGGCGTCCCAATCCATTTAAATAAAGAGATTCTAAAACATCCTACTTAAGAATTTCCGACACAAAATCCGCCTTCTGAGGCCGATAGTAAGATAATCAAGCCATCAAATCCCTAAAGCTAAGCAATAATATTATTTAACTCAAATCTTGTGTCTCATCAAACAAGAACTGTCACAAGATCAAGTTAACTAATTAGTTATTACTGAGCTCCATGTTTTTAATGACTCGGCTAATCTCTGGGGCTCCTTATAATACTAAAGTCACATCATCTAACAGCGTGGAACTAAGCAAACCTCTAACCAAAAAGCATATGTGTATGTATTGTATGTAAGGCAAATAAAGAGGAAGGTCCCAACGTATATAGCAGTTATAGTCTAGGCACTAAATGCAACCTAGTTCTCTATAACCAAGGCTCTGATACCAATCTGTAACACCCCCAAAATACCGCAGCGGAAGACTGTGTCATTGAGGTGCTACTTCATAATACAAAGTACAAGGTATAGAAAACGAACTCTAAATGAGACGTTTTGAAAAGTTACCATTCGATTAATAAATTCTGAGTTACAAACTTGAGATTCCAAAGTATGATACATAAATGTATACAAAGTTTTGAATGGTAAATGATAAAAGCGTAAGTCTTCAGAATATGCAGCTTGACTCTAAGTTCCACGCACTAGCTATCGCCTTACTAACCTGAGATAAACATGCTAAAGTGTCAACACAATGGTTGGTGAGTTCATAGAGTTTGTCTTAAAACAGTTGAAAAGCCTCAAAAGAATGTTCACATAGCAAAGGCATTGTGAATCCACTCAGTTGCAACTCCCGCCATAAGAGACTTGCAACCTGTGTGTTCACAACCCACTGCTAACATATAGTATAATAAAGACATGTATAAGTTCATCAAAACAATTAAGCAATTAGTCGTGAGTCTACACTTCATCTCCGAAGATCTCACGTTTATGATGTATCCAACATTCGCAAATGTTAGGATGTATCAATAGCCTCAATGGTCATCCAAACTTAATTTGGAGCCACCGGAAGTCTCAATGGTCATCCAGCAACTTAATATGGAGCCACTGGCAGTCTCAATGGTCATCCAGCAACTTAATCTGGAGCCACTGGCAGTAACACAATCAAGTATAACGCAGTTAAGTATAACACAATCATGTATGTATGAAATCAAGTATAATGCAATCAAGTATAAGTCAATCAAGTATAAATGTTTTGAGTATTTGTACAAGTAAGCAAGTAGTTGAGCATGTATCCCCCTCAAAGAGTTAAAACAAGTATGAAAAGAGTAGGGGCTATGACTCACCTTAAGTCTATGTAATGAAAGTGGTAGTCGAATCGTGAAAGTCTCTAATAGCAGCCTATAATAGAACGTTGCGACTTAGGTTTGGAGTAATGTCTAAGAATACGAAGAATTGCCTATATATGTCTTGCATAATGTTCATGATGTAGTACTTAGTATATAGTGTAAGTCTTTGAATATAAATGGCTTATGAAACATGTATAGGTTGTATATCTCTTACTACCGTTCAGGCCGACATAATTCAGAAGTCATGGAGTAAACGTTCGAGGAGCCAGGACACTTTAATTCGTAAATCCACAACTCATCTCTATGGCTTACTTAATGAACTCCTCACATGAGGCTCCCTACTATTGTAGTATTTGATAACATATATATATATATATAAGCTTTTTGATCTTTAAAAGTTATATGGTCTTTAGCCGTGGCTTTGCCGTGACCTTGGTTACTTTTCCATGGTCTTGAGACTCAACCTTGGCTTTAGCCATGGTTGTGGTCTTGGCTTTAGGTCATTAGACCTCTTGGTCTTAGTAAATCATAATTATAATATAGTGACTTTGGTCTAAAAATGGGCTGTTAAGAATTTGAAGAAAATTATCACTCAGAAAGCGTTTTCAGGGCTCGAGCTTCTTTGTACCTGAATGAAAACGTCGTTCCGGACAACTTTCGTGTTTTAACTTTTTGATATAGGCAGTTTCGGCGTTTTGGTGTCGCTAACTTCTTATGGCCATAACTTTTGACTCGTGTACTCGTTTTGGGTGATTCAAATTGCTATGTTTTCCTTGTTAAGTCCTCTTTAACAGTAATTAAGTGTCAAATATCATAGTTGTACTATTTTGGTCGTGGTTCTCCATAAAAATCACTAGTTTGCTTGTTTACTTGTCATAAGTTAACATATGTGTACCAATACTTGTTTTATCCATTTTTAAACATCATGAACACAATAACAAGAACATATATAGCATGAAAGGAACACAAAGAGCATGAAAATGATATTGAGCAAGAAAGTGTATAAGGGTTTCTTACAACTTTTGGCTTTCACTTAAGAAAGGAAGTCAAATATGAACTAGGACACTAAACCTATGCTTGTAAACCCTTCACCATAACTCTTGTAACCATTGATAGACTTGATATAAACCTTGTGAAAACCATTTAACTTCAGCCCCTAATCACCTTGTGTAGCTCCTAATTCAACCATGGAATCACCAAACAAACTTAAGAACTAGGTAGAGAATACTAAGACCTTGAACTTTGTAGTGTAACTTGTATATTGAAGATCAAAGGATCATGGTGCTAGGTATTGATGTTGTGGCATTTTGGTAATGAAGAAAGGAAGAGATTAGCTTGCTATTTATACTATGAATGAGGAGGTTAGGAAGGTAACTAGTAAGCTTCCTAAACTTGGAGACAAAGTTGTAATTAAAAATGATCTAATGGCTAAAGTCATGAGATGATGCCACAAGTGTGAATGCCCCCCCCCCTAGTGGCGGTTCATGAACTTGGAGAACAAGGTGTGGACTTTTGATGATATTATCCTAAGTATGTAGCTAGTTTTGGACCCGTAAATTGCTAACCGTAAGTTATTAAGTCACAAAACGTAAAACCGGGCATCCTAAAAATATGAAACTTGAAAGTATGGTTAAACATGTCAATATACTCCATAATAAAATATAAAATGAGTGGTAGGTTCTATCGGGTGCTAAAACCCTGCTAAAAACTGGAAACACGGGTTTAAAACGCATAATTCGCGCAAAACGCTGAACTGGAAAACGTAAAATTCTGAAACTTTTGGAATTGTCCTAAAATGAGAGAAAATCATATTTCTATTGTTTATAATGTTTTATGGACATATCGGGATGCTGGAATGACGTTTAAACCTAAAAGTAAATCTCGGACACGGCTTTGTGATTTTTGCAGAAATGATCCGACGAGCGTCAAACTCTCGGATTATCGTTAAAATAGTTTAACTTACGAGAATATGAAATAAAAATGTCTGAGATGAATAGTAAAAAGTGAATAGTAAAAAGTGAATAGTGAAATTTTCGGGAATAAAAGTTAACCTGAAATTGCGAATTGTTACATCGGGTATATTCATTTTACGATGTAAGATCAGAAATTCTGAGTCTTTTGACGCATTAGCCGATCTTGGATCAAGCCTAAATTGCTTCCGTTATCTCTGTATACCACTCTAAAGCCGGGAAAATTAGATGAAACAGAGGTAATCATAGGGCTTGAGGATGGAAGTGTAGCGTATCCGGTTGGGGTAGTGAAGGATGTGTTAGTACATATAGGAAGGTTGACAATGTTAGCCGATTTCCACGTCCTTGATATGGTTAGTGACACTACATGCCCTTTATTAATAGGAAGAGGATTTTTAGCTACCGCAAGTGCAATGATTGATTGTAAGGAATCTAGAATAGTGGTAGGTGAAGGAGAAACTTGGTCGGTCTATGATGTTAAGAAACATGCCTATGATACTAGTGAGGAACCAACGCCTCATTGGGTAGATTTGAATAGGAGACAATCTAGATACGGACCTTGGGTTAATAGAGACTTCATAGGACCTCAACGTCCATTTTATTTAGAGGAGGAGTTTATAAACAAATCGCATTCGGTAGAGCAACTCATGGCTAGGGATGAAGAACTAAACCCCTTTGAGGATCCTTTAGTCTTTAGAAAAATGATTGAATTCCTAGGAGTGATGCCTATCAACATAGGAATGAACAAGTGGAAAAGGGAAGGTGATAAATGTAAATGGAATTGGGACAAGCCACCTAAGGAAGGTGACGGATCATGGCATATGAAGATGATTCTATATGATCCGGATGGAGAAAAATTTGAGAAGTCATACCGAACTATGAGAACCGATAGGAAATTGAAACCTAAGTTTGACCCCAAAGATATCCTCGATGAGGAACTCACTCATATAGGATAACCCGTGACCTTGAGTCTAGCTGCAAGACTCGTAAATAAAGAAAAGTGCTTCTTAGGAGGCAACCCAAGTTTTATTTGCTTTATTTGTTTATTTGTTTGTATGTTTGATTTTATTTGTTTCCGTATGCGTGTTTTATTGTTTGTGGCTCATGTTTCAAAATAAATTGTTAAAATGCTTTACCTTATTGTTTAACTTCGTCTTAACTTCATATAAAGGTATTTCGCAAAAGATAAGTGTAAGGGAAATCTAAACTTGTTTCTAAGAACGGAATTGGACATGGACCACAACAATATTAAATGAACATGCATATTAGTATTTGTTTGAGTCAAATGCTTGTATCGAGTCATAATGATGTTTTGCAGGAATTTCAAGAATTAAGGCATGAGTTTTTCCAGAAATTTTCCGGAAACTTAACATAAGATTTCTGTCAGAACACTCTAATGGCGTCAGGATTAAAGCCTGTTGATATAAATAATGCGTAAAAACGTTATTAATATTTTTCGATATCTCTACGTTTTGATGATCACAAAACGTAAAATCATTAAACATAAAATCATTACGTAAACAAGTATTTAGTGACAAAATATCATTACATCCAACTAAATCACTTAAGGTATGAATAAACAATTGCCTAATACATTTTATGATCAAAGGAAGGTTTATTTAATAAATACAAATTATATAAAATAGTATAAACATTTTATATATTTAGAAAAATACTTTTGGTAATTAAAGGAAAATGTTTAATTCATAATAAATATATGAATTCAAAATTTTAACCAAAATCAGTTAGTTTTTTACCAAATAAACTTTTCCCAGAAAAAGACAAGAAAACTGCCGTTTTCGTCTGGGCGACCCCCTTAATTATAAGGGGCGGCCCCCTTAATTTTAAGGGGGCCGGCACACAATTAAGGGGTCCGACCACGCTCCCCTATCAGATTCTGTCAGAAATTTTTCCCTATAAATACTACCTCAAACCTGGTATTTTTACTACCTTTTGCACGAAAATTTTCAGATCCAATTCTCTCTAAATATCCTTCTAAAATCCTTTGATCATAAGATTATTAATCCTTGTTTCAAGTGATCCAATCTTTTCATTCTCTCATCTCTCTAAGTGCAAGAGAAGAATACTCCTTCCATTTCAAATAAAGAAGTATTGAAGATTAGTTGTGTAGTTTGTATATATCAATTGTAAAGTTGTGTAGTGCTTGTAGTAAGTAGATCTAGGTGGGTTTGTAATTAAGTATAATGGAAGTGGTGGTGTGTAGAAGAAGTACTGGAGTGTTGTGAAGTTGTGAAGTAGTAGTGGTGTGTACATGTTGTGAAGAAGGAGTGTAGTGACTAGTGGTGTGAGATTGGTTCTAGCTACTATTAGGACTCGAAATTTAGCTTAGTGTCGTTAATTGGTGTAAGCAAAAGTTGTGTAAGGTTTTCTCCGCCATAAGGGAGCTTGTTGACATAGTGAAGAAAACTCTCGAGTAGGTGACTCGGGGAGTGGAGTAGGGCAAGGAAGGTGTCCTTGTAGCCGAACCACTATAAATCCTTTGTCTCGCGGTTAGATCTTTCTAACTCTAACTTATTACTTAGCTTACTTATTTACATCTCGTATATAGCTATAATTGTCTATATTATGCATGTGTTGATTTTACATACTTAGCTTACATCGTTATTATTTTTCATACCTCGATATAGTTGTTCATATTGTTCAAGACTTGAGTTCACATAAGATCAAATCAAAGTTTTAAGAGTAAACAAGGCTTTAAAACTAAACTAAGTTTTCATAAATAAAAAAGGACGTAAAAATACTTGTCTGTATTGTTATTGTTTACTTGCGTAGATATAAGTTCTTATAAGTCATACTCATCCATATTGTTATTATTTACTTGCGTAGATATAAGTACTTATAAGTATACAAGTATTGATCTCACATAAACTAGAAACGAAATTTTGTTTTAAACAACTAATTTTTCATAAAATTAAAAAGACGTAAAACTATTCAACCCCCCCCCTTCTAGTTTTCAACAAAGCCTGACGGCGTCAGGTGTAAAAATCTGAAAAATTTTGCAGGTTTTGTTTTTCTACTGGAGTCTAAAAGTTTTTGTTAATTCTTTAGTTTTATAAACTCCATAAAATCTGCAAACATTCATTCCACAAGCATTATATCTTTATTATATATATAAATTGCCGCTGATTTTACACGAGGTTTACCATGATTGTTTTCTCAGGTTTAACAGGTTATATTGGACAATAAGATGATTTATATTTCTGGAGGGAAGCTTTCGACGTTCATTTTCTTGGAGGAAGATCTAACCATGTTATCACATTATCCACACCGAACGAATCAGGGGAGTATTTGTTTCATTCTTTTACCTTCATTACTTTTACATCCTTTTTATTGAACATTGGGGACAATGTTCAGCCTAAGTGTAAGGGGAGAGTAAATGATATGATGATACCTTGGAGAATACAATTGCACTTGAGTTTAATTGTTCAGTAGTAGGTGTGTAATAAAACTAAGAGAAATACTTGTTAGGGCAATTTTAGCGCCAAATTTAAATTTTTTTACAACATTTAGGAGTGAAGCTTTAGCCTTAATAAGCGTCTCATGGATAGGAGTTGTATGACTAGCATGAAAAACCGTACCACTCAAAAATTTTCCACCCCAAATATGTGAGGTTCGCCCCTAGATTTGTTAGGAAAAGATGCTTATGAGTGTACCTGTAGCATCCCGAAACCGCTAGTGAGACTACATTCGTGTAGTAGGATGTACTACATGATAAGAGGCATTAGGATCACCCTTGTGTTTAAACCCGTATTATAATTACTTGACCAATGAAGTCATAATTACTTGATTAGTAAAGTCAATTAATTTTCCCACACCTTTGCGATGTACACATTTTTAGTACACGATACCTCTAGTACACCCCTCTGAGCCTATCCTTTTTCGTTTCTAACTTTAAGCATTCTATTTAAAGGTAAAATTTGTTTACAATCCACCCCAAATGTACACCCAAATTGCCTAGCCTTCCTTGTATGCACTCGTCTTTAGTGCATTATTGTTATATGTTTGAACCCTTAGTTAATTGTCTAATTGATTATATGGTTGCTAGGTCGAGTCATATATTGTACATATTGTTTTGGGACGATTGGGACTCATGGGGTAAAGTACTAGTGTTATGAAGTAATGGGGAAGAACATCATATATTACCCCCATATGTACGTTAATCTTAAAAAGTACTCCAAGTGTTTTGATTATCTTAATTCGAGTCATTAGAATAGTTGATTGTAAAGTATGTAAAAGTTCAAGTGTAAGGGGAATGCAAATTCCCTATGATGTATTATTTTGGATGGTAGGGCAAGAGTGTATGCACAAAAAAAATCAGGAAAAGGAAATAAAATAGAAAAAGAAAAAGAAAAACATACGGATTACCATCCCGTTTCCTTTTATATTTATGTTTTTGTAATTTTCATTAGCTTAAGTCGAGTCGAGTCTTGGCTTAGCAACGCCACATTGTACATGTAATTGACGAAGATGATTAACTCGCCACCAGTAAAGATTGCCTTTATCCAACAAAACCGTGTTTATCATATCCCTACACCTCACGTTATAACCCTTTAAAAGACCTCTTTGATAGTTCATCCTAGGTGCTTATGCCAAGTGGTGGAGGTTTGATCCATTCCCAAGCCTATGGTAATCTATTTGCTATGACAGGTAGTGAGAGATATTTTCCATTTTCATATTGTGATATACATTTTATTACACCCGAGAGATGTGTTGGGTCTGTTAAAACTCAAACTCCTTAATCTGGGATTTGAATATAGGATTTGAACATAAAATATCCTAAGTGTTTGATAACCGTGAACACCAAATAAGTCACTGAATGCATAGTTCAGTGAGTCATTCTCAAGTTGCTCAGGGAGAATCTATGAAGAAAGGTTCACCATTCAGTTAGGCGATTCTCAGTGAATGATACCTGAGCCAAAGAAGAAGATGATAATAACTCACTGAGTCCCATGACTCCTCACCAACTAAGAACACTGAGTGAACAAAGACTGAAGATAAGAAGACTGAAGTAAAGGCAGGATTAGGCGGGATAAGTTTGAATGGATAAGGGAAGGTCCTTATCATGCAAATCAACTTTCCCTGAATGAGTATAAAACCAAGACATGTGTCAGCACTGAAGACCAGAAAGCATCCCTGCGCTTTACTACTTATAGTCATTTGTAACAGTGACAAAATACCTATGCATTTTGTCCAATGTAGGCTGATGTAACTTGTCTTGTAGTCTTTGTCTATTAGGGATCTGTTAGAATCACCTTGTGTACAAATAAAGAATAAGTGGGAGAGGTAAAGATTACGTTTGTGGACTTAATGCTTAGACATTCACAAACCAAATCTTTACTCTCTCCAAAGAACAACACAATCCCTGAGATAGCTCAGCTGGATCTTAGTTGTCACTCAAACTTAGTTTGAGTTTAGTGAGGAGTATACCATACTTGTCATTTCAATCCCAAGTGTTGTTCCGCAAACACTTGGGTATAATTCTTTTGATTAATTTCAAATAAAGAATTAAACGTTGAAAAACTTTGTGTCTTATCTTTTACGTTTATTTACTTTTAATAATTAATCAATACTTCGCTACATCATGGAACTTGGTTAGATTAACTTTGTAGTTAACTTTAACAAAGTAAAAGGGTCCAACAAGTGGTATCAGAGCCTCTGATTTGTAAAACTTCTCAAAACTTTTTCAAACAAAAGAGTGCTCAAAGTTTTTAAAATCAAGATCCTACCATGGCTGATAGCGATGTACCCCAGCTAGTTGATAAAAAGGGAGGTGGCTATTCAGCTGTAGCTCGTAAACTAGAAGCTGGTAAATTTAGCAAGTGGAAAAAGCGTATGCTTTGCTACTTGACTGGTATGGAACCATACTACATCACATGCATCAATGAAGGTCCCTTTATCCCTAAGACTGCACAAGGTTTGCCTAAACCTGAAGCACAATGGACTCCTGATGAGAGGAGGGTGGTCAATCCGGACCAACGCCTGAAAAGCATCATTATATCGTGTCTCCCTGACGATACAATGGAATCAGTCATTAACTGTCCTATAGTCAAACAAACCTGGCTTGACTTGGTTTATAGCTTTGAAGGTCCCTCAGATACCAAGGAAAATAGGATCATGGACCTGAAACTTGAGTATAACACTTCCAGGGCCAAAGAATCTGAAAGTCTTTCTCAGACCTATACCCGATACAAAACCTTGCTCAATGAGCTCTCAAATGATGGTGTAGTACTGTCTAAGCATGAAATTAACGTTGGCTTTGTCAATAGTCTTCCTGAGAAGTGGTTAAACTTCTCTTAGGGTCTTAGGAATGCTAATCACATTCAGAATCTTGAGCTCCCTCAAATTTACCGAAAGTTTGTCTATGAAGACAACCTAATCGCAAGGCGATACCCTGAAAAGGCTCAAGAAACCAAAAAGGCCCTGACTGTTTCACCCATATCCACTACCTTCTACTCTAATGGTATTGTGCAGGATTTTCAAGATGATTCTGATGATGAGGTTGATGCGAGAACCAGTGAAGAGTATCTCAATGATCTTCAAGTTGAATTTCAAGAAAGAGCTCATTTAGCAAACTCAAAACATTTTATTAAAAGAAACAAGTCAAATTTTCAAAAAGGTAAGGATAATGAATCCACTAAATGTTTCAACTGTGGCAAAAGGGGTCACTTTGCTAAAGACTGTTTTTCAATAACAACCTCAGACCCTTCATACAAACCTTCTGGTAGTAGTTCTTCTTCAGGAACTAGCAAATTTCAACCAAAAATGCTTCAGTCCACTCAACATTTTCAGAATGCAAATATTCAAAAGGACTTTGAAGCTAAGTATAGAAAGGCTAAAGCTAAACTTGCTCTCATTGAGACAACTCCCTCAGTACATCAGGCTGCACCTTCCAAACCAGTTCAGGGCAAAAACAAGGTACTTGTTGCTGAAGCCTATGACTGGGACGAGGAAGATGTCTCCTCTGATGAAGAAGTAAGGGTCAGTGCACTGATGGCACTTTCTGATGATAACAAGCTGGCTGTTGGAAAAAGCCATGCTAGAAATGGAGAATGGGTCAACATCACCATGAAAAAGGTAAACATTTTGTTGTCTATGGATGATGATGTTGATTGGCAATCCTTTTTAAACTACTTAAATGTGGATCTTAAGTTTGTTGAAGAGCAAAGATAAAATATGTTTTCAAAATTCAATAAGTTGATTTTTGAGTTAAATAAGTGTAAAGACGAATTACTTGTTTTAAAACAAGCAAAGCTTGAGGCTGTTACACTTCAACTTCAAAACTCTGAACTAGTAAAACAAATCAAGCTCTTCAGGATGAACTTAAGAAATAAAAGGCTGTGATATATAAGTGGACTCAGAAAAACCCTAGGGTTTTTGACTCAGTGAGTCTCACACCAAGCAATAAGAAAGTTATTGTTGGTGAAGATCAAAAAACTGAGTCCTCAAGTGAGAATCATGGTGAAAAGGCATTTCTGCCTTCAGGCATATCCTTTAACAAGGAAATGACACCAAAACCCAGTGACTGGATTGAAAGAGTCAACCCAGATAGCAAATTACCAAACTTTAACACTGGAAAAATATTGGAACCTGAAAGTCAGGCCATCAAAAATATGCTTGGGGTCACTGATGAATCTAGTTCTCCTGAGTCCATTAATGAGTCTGAACCTGTCTCACAGAATCCACTCCCACCACTAAAAGTTCTTCAGGGAGCTGAACCTAGCTCTGAGCTAACACCCTTGGTGTATACTCAACACTCTCCAAGAGAGAAGGCTGGTTTAGGAAGAACTATCCTACCATAATGCTCAGTCTCTTGACTATGCCTCAGGCTCTAAACAGATAAGGCAAAAAGCTAAACCTTTTTCACCTCGCATCCACTGTGGATTCAATGATCATCTCCCTGATGATTGTTTGATGTATCCATGTTGTGATATCTGTGGAGACCCTACTCATGACAATTCAGGAGATGAACAGGTCATTCAGTCTAGAAGAGGCATCACCAAGCCAATCCAACAAACTACCTCCTCTCCCAGATGCAAAATCTGTGGAAGCAATATTCACACCACCACTGACCATGGATCAATCTTTCAATTCAAAAAGGCCATTAAAGCTAAACCCACCAGAAAGTGGGTTCACAAGAAAAACTAACTCAGTTTACATTTGTGCAGAGACATGCTAGAGATCCTGTTTGGCATCTTGATAGTGGATGTTCAAGAAGCATGACTGGCGTGAAGGAATATCTGCACAAATATGTAAAAGAACCAGGACCTAAGGTAGTATTTGCTGATAATTCATCTTGTCTCACAGAAGGTTATGGTTCAGTAAACTGTAGTGGAATAGTTTTTACTAGAATAGCTTATGTTAATGGTCTTAAATACAACTTGATCAGTGTCAGTCAACTATGTGATGCTAAATACATAGTTCAGTTTGATGATAAGCAAGGTACTATCTTCAATGCAAACAAAGAAGTTGTTCTTATTGCACCAAGAAGGCAGGATGTCTATGTTTTGGATATGTCCTCACTCACTTAGAATGGAACATGCCTTTTTGCTAAAGCCACTGAAACCCTCAATTGGCTTTGGCATAAAAGACTTTCCCATCTGAATTTCAAAAACATAAACAACCTGGCCAAACAAAACAAAGTCCTTGGTTTACCATCACTTGTGTTCTCTAAAGATAAACCCTGCCCTGCCTGTGATAAAGGTAAACACCACAGGGCATCCTTTAAAACCAAACAAAATTCCTCTATCACCAACTGCCTGCACCTACTTCACATGGATCTTTTTGGACCCATTAGTCCAATGTCAATCCACCATGAGAAGTACACTCTGGTCATTATGGATGAATACTCAAGAAACACTTGGGTCTATTTTCTGACCAAAAAGAGTCAGGCTGCTGAAACAATCATGTCCTTTATCAGGAAGATTTGAAACCAAAATGAAATCAGGGTCAAACAAATCAGGACTGATAATAGGATTGAATTAAAAAACAATGACCTTGAAAGTTTCTGTGATGTGAAGGGTATATCTCAAAACTTTTCCTCTCCTTACACCCCTGAACAAAATGGAGTTACAGAAAGAAAGAACAGAACCCTCATTGAGGCTGTTAGAACAATGCTTAATGGATCTGCTCTCTCTAAACACTTTTGGACTGAGGCAGTAAAAACAGCCTGTTATACACAAAACAGGTCCATTATCGTTAAGAGACATAGCAAAACTCCCTATGAGTTATTTAAAGGAAGAATTCATGACATCAACTATTTCCATGTGTTTAGGTATCCTGTGTTTATCTATAATCATAAGGATCATCTTGGAAAGTTTGATGCAAAAGCTGATGATGGGTACTTTCTAGGGTATTCCCTTGTCTCAAAAGCCTTCAGGGTGTTCAACACAAGGAGACAACAGACTGAGGAAACCTTCCATGTCACATTTGATGAGAGAACTAAAGTTGTCAGATTTTCTAATTCCTCAGTGGAAGAAATTGGTATTGATTACTCATCAAGATATCCTCCTGATGAGTATCACCCTGAGAGTAATCTCTCCACACAATACCAAGCTAATGTAGATGTCTCATATTACATCAATCCTCACAACTTACCTCAACCTACCATCAATGATTTCATAGAAACTCAACAAGTCTCCAATGAGACTACCCCTACTGAACCAATTATTCAGAATACCACAATTCAAGCTGATCACACTAAGGTAACTGAAAATCTCAATCTTGAGGAATCTCAGCCTCTTGTATCTGAACCCACCCCACCTATACATCAGTCTTCCACAAGTTCCTACTCCTATCCAAGACCTCAGGATAGATGGACTAAGTCCAAATCAATAGAACTTGTTAACATCATTGGTGAGCCCACTGAAGGCATGCTTACAAGGAGCATGGCTGCTAAACTCAAAGCGGCCTCAGCCAATGTATGTCTCTAATGTTGATTTTCTCTCAGAGATAGAGCCTAAAAATGTTAAAGAAGCTTTTAAATATGAGAGTTGGGTTCAGGCCATGAGAGATGAACTTGAACAATTTGATAGAAATGATGTCATGACCCTAGTTGAATGCCCTCAGGGTGTGTTTGTCATTGGAATGAAATGGGTCTTCAAAAATAAGACTAATGAGTCTGGAACCGTAATAAAAAACAAGGCAAAACTTGTTGCAAAAGGATGTAATCAACAAGAAGGTATTGATTATGAGGAAACCTTTGCACCAGTTGCTAGAATGGAAGCCATTAGGATCTTTCTTGCATAAGCAACATACATGAACTTTAAAGTCTACCAAATGGATGTAAAAAGTGCATTCCTGAATGGTAACATTAAAGAAGATGTATATATGCAACAACCTCTTGGTTTTGAAAGTAGTGAATTTCCTAACCATGTCTACAAGCTAAACAAAGCCCTCTATGGACTAAAACAAGCACTCAGGGCATGGTATGAAACTCTTTCAGCCTTCCTAATCCAAAACAAGTTTGTCAGAGGCAAAATTGACAATACCTTGTTCACCTATAGGACAAAAGAGGATGTGATTTTAGTCCAAGTGTATGTGGATGACATCATATTTGGCTCAACAAGCTACAAACTTTGTAAACAGTTTGAAAAACTGATGACAAAGAAGTTTGAAATGAGTATGATGGGTGAACTCACTTACTTTCTTGGACTACAAATCAAACAAACTGAAAAAGGCACTTCCATCAGTCAAGAAAAGTACACTAGGAACCTACTAAAAAAGTATGACCTCAGTGACTGTGCCTCAGTGAAAACACCAATGGTACCTCCTAACAACCTAGGTCCTAACCTTGCTGGAAAACCAGTTAATCCTACTCTTTTTAGAGGTATGATTGGATCACTGATGTATCTTCTCGCCTCAAGGCCTGATATTCAATTCTCAGTCTGTTTGTGTGCAAGATATCAGCCTGACACAAAAGAATCTCATCTCACTGCTGTCAAAAGGATTCTGAGATATCTGAAAGGCACCTCTAGTCTTGGACTTTATTATCCCAAATGTTCTGGGTTTGACCTTAAAGGATACTCAGACACTGACTATGCAAGATGCAACATGGACAGAAAAAAGTACTTCAGGATCATGCCAATTTCTTGGAGGAAAGTTAGTCTGTTGGAGTGCTAAAAAGCAACAATCTGTTGCAATGTACTCAGCAGAAGCTGAATATGTTGCTGCTGCAGGCTGTTGTGCAAATGTGTTATGGATGAAAAGTCAGCTCAGTAACTATGGTATTTATTACAAAATGGTACCCATCTTTTGTGACAACATAAGTGCAATAGCTATTTCAAACAACCTTGTGCTTCATCTAAGAACAAAACACATTGATATCAGATATCATTTCATCAGGGATCATATCATGAAAGGTGATATTGAATTACACTTCATTCCCACTGAGCTACTTTCACCAGACTGAAAGCTTAACTAGGCATGCTAGATATTGATAATCAGGTCACTGATTAAAATATCCTAACATGGTGTATATTCTTTATCCTATCCCTGATAATTAACCCTCCTTAGTAAAACCCTTCAACAACACCAAAAACCCATTCACATGGAGTTTCTCACATAGTGAAAGACTCACTAAATACCCAAACCAAAATATTCACACTTAATGAATTCTCATTCAGGGGGCTCATGACATTTACTGATACAATTCAATGCATAACTAAATGCTCTAAGTATCTAGTTAGTAAATGTCCTAGGTTAGTAACTGAATTTTCTATTTAATATAGGAATATATGTCTCTGCCTCACTAGCATCCATACCTTGAGTCCCCACTTAATTACCAATATCCCACTAGGCATTAATTGCCTTCCCTCACAAATAATATCTCTTGATGTTTCTATGACATCATGCCTGCAAAAGTGCACTTTGTGCAGGCCCCTTGCACTGTTCACCTCGACAGTTGCGCAAAACTTGGGAAAGTGGAGTGGTGGCATTTAATGCGGAACCCAAAGTGGTTATTCATTTTGATTTTCAAAATCTCTAACCAATGGTATTCCTCACCCTCTATAAATACCCCTTTCAAAACACACAAAACACACACACAAAAATTTTTCTTAAAGAAACTCTGCAAAAATTTATCCATTGCAAAGCTGTGTGTACTCTTTTAAAAAAAGGCTTTTTCAAATCATTCTTTCTTGGTTAAGAAGATTTGCAACTAGAAATCTTTCCTGTTTGCAATCTCCTTGATAACAATATCACTCATTTCATGAACAGAAATCGAGTTGGACTCAACTTGTGGATCATCTGGTGAGTGATATTCTGCCATTAAAATTTGAAATTCTTTTTGACCTAAAATGGCAGATGACCAAGGAATCGAGCTTGCACCTCAATGGGCAAAATCGACTCTGGCTGATGTACAATTCAAAAGCAACAATTTTGTAGGCAACTTTAACTACCCAACCAATGTCCATGCCTATAAGGAAATCATAAAGTTTTTATATAACTGCCCTTTGAAAACCGCCTTCACCTCCACACCCTACTTCCAGTACCAAAACTTCCTCTGGGAGTTTTGGGGTACGCCTATGACCCGACACCCTCCACTGATGAGAACGAACTCAGGCCCCTCAAGGAATTTCTCATCAGTTTCTCTGTTTTAAATGGGAAAAGGAAATTTGTCCTGGATTTCAAAACTTTTTGCTCTGTAACAGGACTTGATTATAACAATGGAATTTATGTTGCACACCCTGACCTAAACAATGTTAAATCAGGGTTAGAAAAAATTGCTTTGGATCTAAAATATTTGGACAAGACCCCTGTTTCAAAGAACTCCTTTCCCATGGCTTGGAAGATCCTGTTCACTTTTGTGATTTAGGTTCTCGGTGGGAACCACTCATCCACTGAGCAGATTAACTCTGTTCAGATGATGATGGCTTATTTCCTGATGACAGGGGTCACTGTCGACATTGGAGAAATCATTTATGGTGATCTTGTAACCAAGCTACTGAATAAGACTTGGTTACACTATGTGTCGTATCCTAGATTTATTTCATGTGCTCTTCAAAGATTACTGGGTTGTGACTACACTAAGGACGTTCATTTAAGCTCTTAACCAGCCGTCCTGAGTTCTTCAAATTTTTCAAAGGACCCATCCTCAGTCTCTAACATTGAATTGACGGCCCATATGGTTGCCATAAACAACCAGAGGGACTCAGTGTACCCACCTTCCCCTGCTAAGAGGACAGGGAAGTCTCGGTATGTGCCAAAGACCAAAAACCAAAAGCACAGGGCCCTGGGGCTTCAGGGACACAGGCTTCTAAGCCAAAAAGGAGACCTAAGACTGATACTGCCACCCATGGCCAGGTTTCACCACCCTCAGGGACTACGAAGGGCACTGACAAATCACAGTCAGGGTCCTTGGTCCACACGACTGCTCCTAAAGATCTAGAGGGAAACATACAACCCGCTAGTAGGGGAGCGCCTTTCACCTTTCCCGTTCACGTCTCTGGTACATCAAAACCAGGGTCTCAGGGAGTAGCGGCCCCTAAATCTTCGACAGGCCAGCACCAGCCTGTTGGAACGGGGGTCCTTAACATTTCAAATGTTTCTGGTGATTTCACTGACATTAACCCACTAGTAGATGAAGGAACAACTGGGGACAAAGACTCAGAGGGAGAGAAACCACCCACTGATACAGAACCATCACCCCCCCCCCATGGAGATGCGCATACCTCACAAACTGACTCTAAGGACCAGGCAGACAAATCCCAGTCTGCTGGATTAGAGGGGTCAGGGAGTGACCAAAACCAAAGCAAGTCTTCGTATGAAGAGGAGCTGGCTAACCCATTTTTGCAAATACACTCAATGGCCGCCTTTCAGGCTGTTCTTGACTCTCATGATGATGAGAGAAAAGCCAGTGAGGATGAATTCTATGAAGCTGGTGATGACATGGAGACTGATGCCACTAAACAATCTCATTAGTCTCCCTTTAATCCACAAGAGGAAGAAACCAAATCTCAGGATGATGAACCTGAGACTTCCTCTCCTGAAAGACTGGCCAAGTATGATGATTCCAAGCCCCTCACTGAAAGAAAGCGAATGAAATTTCTGAGCAAGGCCTATAACATCATTTACAGAGGAATCACTGATGATGTGTTCGACATGCACACTGAGCAAGACGCTCACTACTTCAATCTCAAGGAATCTGTTGAAGCTTTTCATGATAATACCTTGGAACAGCAGGCTGACGTCTAATTCTCACTAATAGCTCTTAATGGTCATCTCAATAAGTTCAATGACTCACTCAGCCAAATCACCAAGAGCGTGTCCACTATCCAAGAGTCTGTTAAAGATGACCCCGAGTTCAATAGGAAAATACTTCAGGCTGCTCAGACAAACCAGCAGAACTTTGCCCAATTCACTGAGCTGGTAGATATGCTGAAGTTTGCTAATCTTCAGGGTCTTCAATCTTCAGTGACTTCCATCTGTTCATCTTTGAGTCACATAGAGAAAAACTTGGCTGCGTGAGCTAAGTCTTCCAACTCCTTGGCCTGGAACATTGGACCAAGGATGTCTGCCATTGAATCTTCTCAGGATTCACTTGATGCCAAGTTATCTACCAGGCGTTTAAGGGGTCTTCTCCTTCAGTGGTTCCACCAACTGTTGCTCTCACTAATGTTGCGGCAACAGTTAAGGAGGAGAGATCAACTGAAGCTCCACCTACTGGAGACTGAACCTTCCACCAGTCAGCCATCAACTACTGATGTTGCTTCAAGAGGGCAAACTTCCTCTCAGGCTGAGGGGGAGCACATCGTTGAAGCTACTCCAATTTCCTCCTATCAGCCTCCTGAGACAACCACTCACTTAGTAAACCAGTCGGACAAGGGCAAGGGCATTCTCACTATAGTGTCTGAACCCACTACACCACTGGTACCTGCTTCCTCATTCGTAAGACCGGACCCTGATGCACCTGTCAGGGTCCCCTTTCAGATGAATGGTGTAACATATTTAATGATTGAGGATGAAATCCAGACTGATAAGACGAAAAGTGTACCGCTTTTGGGAGGGGAGGGGTCATTTAAGGCCAAAGTCGAGATTATTTTATCAAATATTGCCCTAAATCGTTCCTTTTGTCATTTTAGGTACTTTTGAGAGGAAATTTACAAAAGGAAGCATTTTGAATGTTTTTGGAGCGAAAAAGTGAAGAAAATGACAAAGTCTCAAAATCATGTTGAAAATTGCACCTGACGGCGTCACAGATTGCTAGTGACAGCATCAAGACTTGACAAAGAGGTGGATAAATCAAATACACGTGACACGCCAGAGAGTTTTCCAAAGGAGTCATGACGGCGTCACCCTTTAGGGTAGCCAAGGCCGTCACGTATTATCACAAAGAGAGACGGCCTAGAGAATATAAAGAGTGATGGCGTCAGAAGTAGATCTAGGCAATACGAGTATTATTTTGGCGGCGAGTTGACGGCGTCAGAACCTACTCTTAACGCCGTTAGAATGTAAAATCTATATATAGTTTTCTAGTTTCCATTCATTGTGTGCAACTTTGAAGGGAGAAAACCCTAGACGAATTTTACTGATATTTTGAGGGTTTCAAACCCTTGTTTCATCCATGCTTAATTGAAGATAAGTCTTTCAACAAATCATTCAATATGTCTATGTGTTGTTTGATTATATCTTATGTTTGTCTTCTCTTTAACATGCTAGGCTAGGTTTTCTTTGTGTTTGCTTAGATGTAATGAAACTTAGATATTGATTATTGGTTGGTTGTTTGTTTATAATTGTTGTGGATGAATGAACTCGATGTTAGGCTTAAGAAAACTGGCAGACTTCCAATTGGTAACTTGCTTGAACGTCTTAAGAAACATGATCGGAGGTGTACTACGATATATTGGTTATATTTAATGCATAGGTTACTACTAATGAGGCCATGTTAGGAGCTAGTAGTCGGCTCGACATAGGAAGAAGTAGAAGCTTATAGAGTTAGGGAAGATCGTACACGGCCCTACGAATGGTATTATGGAATATAACCTGTCATCCATGCAATTGTAACAAACTAATCAACCGGTAAAAGATAGCTAGGGAGTTGTTAAATCTTAGTAAACACATTTTCTCTCATTATTGTTTTTGCCATAATTAGTTTAAGTTTAGTTTATTTTATTTTGATTGCATCTTTAGTTATTTGGGTTAGTTGATTAGCAACTAATTCCGCTCACTCCTTCAAAATCCGAGATTTTTACTTGCTTTCCATAAAATATAAAAATACAAAAAGAATCATCCCTCATCTCTAGACCTAGTTTAAGTGAGTTTTAACCCTAGCAAACACTATTCTTTGAGTTGAACGATCAATCCCCCGGTACTTGTCACTATACTATACTACAACGGTCAGGTACACTGCCTTGTGGGGATTGCAAGCTTCTCAAGATCTCTTGAGAGGTAAAACCTTTTACGAGGGTGCAATTCCACGCATCAAGTTTTTGGCGCCGCAGCCCGGGGAATAATTATTTTCTAGGTTGAAATTTATTTTTATTAGGTCTACTTGCTAGATTCCTTTCTAGTAAGATTTTATTTTATTTTTATAGGTTTCTTTAGTCTATCTTTTTCTTCGTTCCTTTGTTCGTAACCTTTGCCATCCACCATCATGGAAGATGGTAATCTCTTTGATCCCATCAACCCACCACAAAAAAACCATTCACAAAACCCACCACAACCAAACCAACCTCCTATACCTCAAACTTTAGGAGAGTACTCCTGTCCTAGCCACCAAGGCTATCGAAACACCATTGAGCTCACTCAAGGAGCCAATGTGTCTCCCTTGCGATCCGACACCATCCGGTTGGTGCAAAGCGGATGTGCATTCCATGGACTTCGTTCTGAAGATCCTAATCAACATATCAAGGAATTCCTCAAAATCATAGATTCCATAGACCTTGATGTTGGAACTCGAGAGACGACCCGATTGGATCTCTTCCAATTCTCTCTACGTGACCAAGCTAGTCAATGGCTTGAGCGTTTACCCGCGGGATCCATCGCCTCTTGGGATGATCTCACCACTCGTTTCCTTGCTCAATTTTTCCCACCGGGGAGAACTACTAAGCTTAGAAATGACATCTTGATGTTCCATCAACGTCAAGGTGAAACTCTCTATGAAGCATGGACTCGATTCAAGGACTTACTCCAAAAAGTCCCTCATCATGGCATAGACCTTTGGCTCCAAGTCCAAATTTTCTATGTCCATATCGATCTCTCCACAAGGTGAACCATTGACCAATCGGCCGGTGTCAAGCTTCGTGATCTAAGTGCGGAAGAATCATGGGAACTCATAGAAGATCTTACTCTCTATGACAATGAAAGTTGGAATGATCCTCGTGATTTGAACAAAATGGTCAAGGCAATATCTTTGCCTTCAAACAATTCAAGCACTCCCGACCGTAGGATCATGGAACTTGAAGACCAACTCAAGTTTCTCATGAAATCCTATGAAGCTCCTAAACCTTCAAGCCAAGTGAACAAAATCACTTCTTCGTGCGAATTATTTAGTGGTCCCCACAACACTCGTGATTGCATTGAACTCCCCGAACAAGCTTTTGCGGATTATGCATCCTCGCGTACTGACGGAGCGGGAGACAAGTGCTACACTTCCAAACCCGAGCAAAACCCTTATGGTGATTCATACAACCCCTCTTGGAAAAATCACCCGAACCTTAGGTGGAAACAAAACCAAAACATGCCTCAAAACAATTCTTCCACTCCACCTAATCGTTATCAACCAAACGGTCCACCCTCTAACCATACTTTCAACAACAATCCTTCCAACAACTATGGTAGTACCAATAATTTTGAAGGATTGTTGTCCAAATTTATGGCATCTCAAGAAACTCGTTTAGCAAAGTTTGACGCTGATTTCAAACAAAAGCAAAATGAGATGACCAATAAGATTGACACGTTGTTGACACTTCTCAATGACCGAGAAATGGGAGCACTTCCAAATAACACGATCAAGAATCCGAAACTAAACGTTAATGCTATATCATCTATTTCGTCTCCCACCTCTTGTCCACAATACTATGCGGCCAATACCGTGAGCACGTGTTTCAAGCAAACTCAAATCTTTCAAAAGAACCAATTGAATGTAACACCCAACATCAATTCGGTCAATAGCATAGTTGAAACACTTCCTACACAAGACCTTGGCGAAGAATTCAAGGAACTTCACCTTGAGCGTCCCATCATTGATATCTTAGCCCATGCTCCCTATTACAATGCCCTTTTAGAAAACTATGAAGAGAAACTTAAGTTGGGTAAGAATGGGACTGCCTTCATTCAAAACAAGTTGCCTAAGAAATTAGATGATCGGGCATATTCGTTTTACCATGTAAGATCGGAAATTCTGAGGCTTTTGACACATTAGCCGATCTTGGGTCAAGCCTAAATTTGCTTCCATTATCTCTGTACACCACTCTTAAGCCAGGAAAGTTAGATGAAACAGAGGTAATCATAGGGCTTTCGGATGGAAGTGTAGCATATCTGGTTGGGGTAGTGAAGGATGTGTTAGTGCATATAGGAAGGTTGACAATGTTAGCCGATTTCCATGTCCTTGATATGGTTAGTGACACTACATGCCCGTTATTAATAGGAAGAGGATTCTTAGCTACCGCAAGTGCGATGATTGATTGTAAGGAATCTAGAATAGCGGTAGGAGAAGGAGAAACTTGGTCGGTCTATGATGTTAAGAAGCATGCCTATGATACTAGTGAGGAACCAACGCCTCATTGGGTAGATGTGAATAGGAGACCATCTAGATACTTACCTTGGGTTAATAGAGACTTCATAGGACCTCAACGCCCATTTTATTTAGAGGAGGAGTTTATAAACAAAACACATTTGATAGAGCAATGCATAGCTAGGGAAGAAGAACTAAACCCCTTTGAGGATCCCTTAGTCTTTAGGAAAATGATTGAATTCCTAGGAGTGATGCCTATCAACTTAGGAATGAACAAGTGGAAAAGGGAAGGTGGTAAATGTAAATAGAATTAGGACAAGCCACCTAAGGAAGGTCACGGATCATGGCATGTGAAAATATTCTATATGATCTGGATGGAGAAAAATTTGAGAAGTCATACCGAACTAAGTGAGTCAATAGGAAATAGAAGCCTAAGCTTGATCCCAAAGATGTCCTCAATGAGGAACTCACTCATATAGGATAGCCCATGACCTTAAGTCTAGCTACAAGACTCGTAAATAAAGAAAAGCGCTTCTTGGGAGGTAACCCAAGTTTTATTAGTTTTATTTGTTTTATTTGTTTGCTTGTTTGTTTGATCTTATTTGTTTCCGTATGCATGCTTTATTTTTAATGTTTGTGGATCATGTTTCAAAATAAATTGTGAAGATGCTTTGCCTTGTTGTTTGTCTTAACTTCATAAAAAGGTATTTCGCAAAAGATAAGTATAAGGGAAATCTAGATTTATTATCTAAGAACGAAATTGAGCATGAACTACAAAAATATTAAATGAACATGTATATTAGTATTTGTTTGAGTCAAATGCTTGTATTGAGTCATAATGATGTTTTGCAGGAATTCCACGAATTAAGGCGTGAGTTTTTCCAGAAATTTTCCAGAAACTTAACATGAGATTTCTATCAGAGCACTCTAAAGGCATCAGGTGTAAAAATTCTAAAAAATTTTGCAAGTTTTGTTTTTCTAACGGGTCTTAAAGTTTTTGTTAATTCTTTAGTTTTATAAACTCCAGGAAATCTGCAAACATTCATTCGACAAGCATTATATCCTTAGATATATAGATTGTCGCCGATTTTACGCGAGGTTTGCCATGATTGTTTTCTCAGGTTTAACAGGTTATATTGAACAAGAAGATGATTTATATTTCTGGAGGGAAGCTTTCAACATTCATTTTCTTGGAGGAGGATTTAACCATGTTACACATTTATCCACACCAAACGAATCAGGGGAGTATTTGTTTCATTCTTTTACCTTCATTACTTTTACATCCTTTTTATTGAACATTGGGGACAATGTTCAGCCTAAGTGTAAGGGGAGGGTAAACGATGAGACCTTAGAGAATGCAATTGCACTTGAGTTTTTTTGTTCAATAGTAGGTGTGTAATAAAACTAAGAGAAATACCTGTTAGGAAATTTTAGCGCCAAATTTAAATTTTTTTACAACATTTAGGAGTGAAGCTTTACCCATAATGAGCGTCTCATGGATAGGAGTTGTTTGACTAACACAAAAAACGTACCAGTCAAAAAAAAAATTCCACCAAAATATGTGAGGTTCGCCTTTAGATTTGTTAGGAAAAGCATTCATTATTAGTACTTATGAGTGTACTGGTAGTACTTAGATTCTAAAACTTGCGTTAGTGATACATCCCGAGACCGCTAGTGAGACTACATTCGTGTAGTTAGGATTTAATACATGATAAGAGGTGCTGGGTAATGATTTTGCTGCTAGAGTAATCAAACTGCTGCTATGTGAAAGTACTGCTAGAGAGTCTGCTGCTGAAGAGATAGAATTGTATACACGAGTGGATAATTATAGAATAGATTGTGTGTATATCTTATACGTTTAGAATATTCTTATCTTGTGTAGAAATAAATTGTAAACCTAATGGGACTCCTTGGCCTATAAAAGGAGGTGCCTAGGGTTAGTGTAGGTACGTATTACTTTTATTTTCGATTACACTTCAAGGTTGTAAAATCCTAGCATTTTTGAGTGTTCGTATTGTGGAAAACTAGAGGGGGGGGGGGTTGAATAGTTTTTCAGTCGTTTTTAAATTTATAAAAACTTTGTTTACAAAATCTTCGATTCTAGTTTTATGTGAGATCAATATTTAAACACTTATGTAAACTAATATCTACGAGAGTAAATAATGACAATATAAGTAAGTAAATAAGTAAAGAGATAGAGATGGAGAGATCGCACCACAAGACAAAGGATTTATAGTGGTTCGGCTACGAAGCACCTCTTCGCCCTACTCCACTCCCCGAGCACCTAACTCGAGAGTTTTCTTCACTATGTCAACAAGCTCCCTTATGGCGGAGAAAACCTTACACAACTTTTTCTTACACCAATTAACGACACTAAGCTAGATGTCGAGTCCTAATAGTAGCTAGAACCAATCTCACACCACTAGTCACTACACACCTTCTTCACAACTTATACACACCACAACTACTACACAACTACTCACAACTTCACTACTTCAACTTCACAACACTACTACTTCTTCACTACTTCTATTCACAACTACTAACACACCTAGATCTACCTATTACACACCTTCTACACCTTTACAAATAATTTACACAACAACTAACAATATTCACAAATCTACAATACTTCTTAACAAAATGTTGGAGGAGTATTCTTCTCTTGCACTTTGAATTATGAGGGATTGGATCACTTGAAACAAGAACTAATAAGTTTATGATCAAAGGTTTTAGGAAGATGATTTGAGAGGATTTGGACAGAAAGTTTTAGTGAAAAGGTTAGGAAAAATTACAGATTTGAACCAGTTTTTATAGGCAAAAGATTCTGACACAGGAGCGTGTGCCGAACCCCTTAATTCAGTGTCGGCCCCCTTAAAATTAAGGGGGCCGCCCCTTATAATTAAGGGGGCCGCCCACCTGTAACGGCCAGATTCTTTTGTCTTTTCTGGGGAAAGTTTATTTGGTGAAGATTTAACTGATTTTGGTTAAATATTTGAATTCATATATTTATTAAGAATTAAACATTTTCCTTTAATTACCAAAAGTGTTTTTCTAAATATATAAAATGTTTATACCATTTTATATAATTTGTAATTAGTAAATAAACCTTCCTTTGATCATAAAATGTATTAGGCAATTGTTTATTCATACCTTAAGTGATTTAGTTGGATGTAATGATATTTTGTCACTAAATACTTGTTTACGTAATGATTTTACGTTTAATGATTTTACATTTTGTGATCGTTAAAACATAGGGATATCGAGAAATATTAATAACATTTTTACGCATTATTTATATCAACAATCTCCCCCTTTTTAATGATTACAAAATCTAAACTCATTAAATAAAAAATGATTATATATGCAAGTATTTAGTGAGTGTATATCACTTCTCCCCCTTTTTGTGAACATCAAAAAGGTTATCCCGATGTTGGATGAGCTCCCCCTTGATGTGTACTCCCCTTCGTTTTAAGGTTATAAGACAAATCGAGATATGGAATGCTTGCAACAATATTTAGAACACACAATATATATGATGTATGAAATAAATATAAATAACGCAAGAAGACTCATAAAAGTGCAAAAATAAATATCAACAAGCATTCATTATTTATTAGAATAGATTATGTTTATAACATAATCATTGTTACATAAGCATACATATATGCTTTTCTTAGCAAACTACATTAGATAATATTAGGTTGCCGACTTGAGGTCTCAAGGACTTGCTTGGAGATTGGAAGCATGGAGCATGGATTTAGTGGAGGTAGACTTTTGTGGGAATTTTGTTTGGAGAGTTTGGAGTGGTTGATGGAGGTGAGCTTGGAGCGGAAGAGTTGGATTGTTGTGTTTGTGATGGTGGTGGAGAAGACCTTGTGAGGATATACTCAATCCAAGTGAAGTGCTCATTGAGAGCAATGGTTTGTTTTTGAAGAAAAATGCAACAAGGACAATTTTTAACATGATTCTCAAGTTGGACAATGTTGTTGGATGGTGAGAATGGAGTGGTGGAAGGTTGTTGAACCAAATTGCGTTGAGCAAGATGTAAGGCAAGGAGAGCACTAAGCTCATGAGCTTCTTTGAGCTCCTCAACGAACTTTTTATGTTCGGAGGAAGGTGATGATGGTGGAGTTGGATTGTGGTTGGGGATTGAGGCTTGAACGTGTAACATAGGATTCATTTATTTATGAGAGGGAAGGATGTGGTTTTGGGATTGAGTATGTTCCTTAAAAGGATCATTTGGAAGAATTGAGTGAGATGGATGTGGAGTATTGTTGGTGAGTGAGATAGTGAGGTTGTCATGTGGAGGTAAAATGAAGGTTTCATTTGCGTGATTTGGATGTTTAGTTGTTGGTTGGTTGGAGACAACATCATTAATAGATGAAAATTTTTTACATGTATTAAGTTTTCTTCTCCACATGGGTTTGACGGTGATCCTTGCACCTCTTGTGGGCTTGGATCTTGGGTGATTGGGGGATGACATGATGGATTGAGTGATGATTAATGATGAGTGAGGGTATTTATAGTGTGATGATTTAGTGTTTATGGAAGGATAATATGTGGTGGATTTGATAGACAAAATATGTTTCTGAATTTAGGGAAGTGGGGAATCAAAATAGGGTGAAATGGGCTAAAAAGCAGAAAGCAAACAGGAAGCCTCGACCATCAGGTGGTCGGCCCCCGTAATTAATGGATGGCCCCTTTAATTTTAAGGGGGGCGCCCTTGATAATTATGGGGGCCGCCCAGTTCCTGGTTCCCAGATTGCCATAAATGGTTTTTGGCAGAGATTTTTCCAGAAAGATGTTTGTTTTGAGGTTTGGTTTTGGGCAAGTTCATCTCTTTAGGCAACTAAACAAATATTATCTTAATGAAGTATGCATAGAAAGTATATATGTAGGCAACTAAGCATATAATATAATTTCATGCAAAGACAATAATGTAAATGAACAAATAAGCAAGTCATGTACCCTAAGGCAACTAACTTAGTGTAAGGCAACTTAGTGAGTGAGAAACTAATGATGGAACAAATGTGACTAAGTGATTCTTGACATTGTTACAGTGTGTGCCTATATGCAACAAATGTGGAGATGCGGTTGCTTCGACTCCTAATGCAAAGAAATAAATATATCCTAAGAAGCAATCCAAAATCTCCTTGATTCAATTTGCTTAATCCATGATTGCCAAGGATATATATTGGATTATATATTTTGACAATTCATGTGAAATTTTATGCATGATTTTAAAGAAGGTTTTTAGCATTATTCAACAATGCAAGAGAGAAAAGAAATGTTTTTCATGTGTTTCCTAAAGGTGAGAATTATTTTGAAGTGAATTGAGGTTTTTCTTTGAAAGTATATTTATGCAAAAACAAAATATCTCAATTCTTGATTTTGTGCAAAATAGAATCCTAGACTCAGAATAGTGGAGAGAATAAGAGATGAATGAAAGACAGATTGCTCAGATGGCTGGCCCTTTTAAAGTGAGGCCGGTCCCCTTAAAAATTTTAAGGGGGGCGCCCTTATAACTTTAAGGGGTCTACCCATCTGAAAAAAAAATTCAGAACATTTAAGTTTCAGGAAGTTTCAAACATTTAAGAAAATTCAATCAATTTGCTCCATCATTCCTAATCCTAGACGCAAGTGGTTAAATAATTCACGCTTAAGGGGTTTAGTAAATATGTCGGCAACATTATCTTCCGAAGCTAACTTTTCTATTGTTATGTTTCCTCTTTGTATGTTATCCCTAAGAAAGTCGCGACGTATTTCTATATGTTTAGTCCTAGAGTGTTGAACGGGATTCTTACTTAAATCTATGGCTCCTTTATTATCGCACATTATAGGAATGTTTTCTAACCTAACGCCATAGTCTACGAGAGCTTGTTTCATCCATAGTGCTTGTTGACATGCCTTTCCAGCGCTTACATATTCAGCTTTGGTGGTCGAAATAGCAAGAGCGGTTTGCTTCTTGGAAAACCAAGACGTTAGGCAACATCCCATAAACGTGCAAATACCACTAGTGCTTTTTCGATCCACGTAGTCTCCCGCATGATCCGAATCCGCATAGACAATAGTTTCTATGCCGGATCCCTTAGGATACCATAATCCTAAGTGTATAGTGCCTTTAATGTATCGGAAAATACGCTTAACCACTTCTAGGTGAGGTTTTGGGATCCTCTTGAAAGCAGGCACAAAGGCAAACACTAAACATGATATCGGGTCTACTTGCCGTTACGTATAGTAAACTACCTATCATTCCTCTATACTTAGTGTTATCTACGGACTCACCTTCTTCATCTCTTGTGAGTTTCACTTCCGTAGACATAGGTGTCTTAAGGGGTTTTGAGTCTTCTAGGCCAAATTTCTTAAGCATTTTCTTAATGTATTTAGATTAGTTAAAAAATATTCCATCTTTTAGTTGTTTTATTTGTAATCCTAGGAAGAAGTTTAATTCACCCATCATGCCCATCTCAAACTCATCATGAATGATTTTGGAAAATTCATCACACATATCCTGACAAGTCGATCCAAATATAATGTCATCGACATATATTTGAACAATGATGATATTTGGGTCACTTCTTTTAGTGAAGAGAGTGTTATCTACCATTCCCATGGAATAATTATGCTTAACTACGAAAGCTTTTAGTCTATCATACCAAGCCTTTGGAGCTTGTTTAAGACCATATAAAGCTTTCTTTAGTTTGTAAACATAATCAGGTTTTGAGACGTCAATGAATCCCGGAGGTTGTACCACATAAACCTCCTCAATGATAAAACCATTGAGGAATGCACTCTTCACATCCATTTGGTATAACTTAAAGTCTAGGGCGCAGGCATAAGCTAAAGGGATTCTTATGGATTCTAATCTAGCTACAAGGGCATACGTTTCATCATAATCAATTCCTTCTTGTTGATTATAACCTTGGGCAACTAACCTAGCTTTATTCCTAGTTGCTATTCCATTTTCATCTAGTTTATTCCTAAATACCCACTTAGTTCCTATTATGGTCTCATTCCTAGGATTTGAGACTAGTTCCCAAACATCATTTGCTTTAAATTGATTTAGTTCTTCTTGCATAGCTATAATCTAACTTTCATCCTTTAAGGCTTCATTTATATTCTTAGGCTCTATTGTTGACACAAAACAAAAGAAGTTATTTTTATCTTGAGCTTGTGATCTAAGTGTTCTTTGATTTAGGTTGCCTACAATGTTATCTAATGGATGTGACTTTGATTCCTTAACATTTATAATTTCATTCTCTTCTAAAGTTTCTACTTCAAGATCATTGCCTAAGGGTTTAGTTTTACTAACCTCAATAGCTTCTTCCTCTATTATATCATCATCTTCTAAGGGCAATGTTTTAGGTAGTGGAGGAGTTTCATCAAAAGTTACATTTAGGGATTCTTCTACTAGTATGTTTGTTTAGAGTTATATATGTTTTACTATTTTGTGAATATCCTAGAAAAACTCCTTCATAAGCCTTAGGGTCGAATTTAGTGAGATAGTCTTTTGTATTAAGGATGAAGCATTTACTTCCGAATACTCTAAAGTAACCTATATTAGGTTTTCTACCTCTTAGTAACTCATATGGAGTTTTTCCTAAGATTCGTCTAATAGAAACTCTATTAAGTACATATGTTGATGTATCTACGGCGTGACACCAAAATTTTTGTGTGATAGATTGTTCATTTAACATTGTTCTACTCATTTCTTGTAGAGACCTATTTTTGCTTTCTACTACCCCATTTGATTGCGGAGTACGAGGAGCAGAAAAGTTGTGAGATATCCCATTTTCATCACAAAATTTTCCGAATTGTACTTCGTTATCAAATTCCCTACCATGGTCCATCCTAATTGAAACTATGGAGCATCCTAGCTTATTTTGTATCATTTTACTAAATATCTTAAATTTTTCAAAGGCTTCGGTTTTATCACTTAAGAACCTAGTCCACGTGTATCGTGAATAATCATCTACTATAACTAAGGTGTAGCGATTGCCACCATAGCTCCGCACAACGGATGGACCAAAAAGGTCCATGTGAAGTAATTCTAAGCATCTAGTAGTGGATAACATATTTTTAGCTTTGTGACTAGCATGTGCTTGTTTTCCAATTTTACAAGCATCACAAAAGTGTTGATCATATCTTAAACTAGGCAAGTTTCTAACTAGTTCCTTAGAGGCTAAAGATTGTATTTGTTGCATGTTTGCGTCACCTAATCTCCTATGCCATAAAGTGGAGTTTTCATCTATAGTCGCTAGGCATATCCTATCTTCTGGTTTGTCTCCTAATTTCATAACATATATACCTCCTTTCCTAATTCCTCTACCTATGACTTTCTCATCTTTAATTATTTCACTATCTTTATCGGCAAAGGTAACCCTACACTTATTATCACATATTTGACCTATACTAAGCAAGTTATAAGTTAGATTATCTACATGTTCAACATTTTCAATAGTTAGAGAGTTTTGAGAGATCGTACCTTTGCCTATGATTTTTCCATGACGATCACTACCAAAAATAACGTTACCTCCATTATATGCCTTATATGTAGAAAATAGCTTGCTATTTCCTGTCCTGTGTCTTGAGCATCCACTATCCTTTATCCATTCATCGGGCTCCAAATCTACTCATAGACATACTTCATTAGGTTCTTGAGCTACAAATCATTTGTGCTTCATTGTTTCGTCTTCGTCACTATATTTTCTTCTTCGGGTGGTTTTCCTTTTGTCTTGTGCTTTTAGTTGCTTTTTAATAATTTTCTTAAATTCTTTAACGACCTTTGCATATTCTTCATCATCACTTTCGGAACTATAATCATCATCATCATTATGTTCCTTTTTGATCGTTGACTTTATACACTCTTCTTGTTTGCTCTTGGTATGACTCATGAGGTTTTCATCATTATTACCTTCACACACAAAATTTGAACTAGTAGCACTTGTACTCATTTCAACTAAATACTTATCTACTATACTTTCATTTTCAACTATTTTATATACAAAATTTTCTTTGGCTTGACATTTCTCTTGATGAAAATTTAAAAGACACTTTCACATATCATTTGCCGTTTGACAAAAAATATTCTTTCATATTCAATTCTTGGTAAGGCTTTGTATATAATCATTTTAGCTATATTGTTTTTATCAAGCACTACTTTGAAATAGTTATCTTGTTTTTCAAAAACGGTTTTTGTTGATTGAAAATCACCAATTGAAATGACATGCCAAAGATCATAATCTATTAACTTCACATAACTTTCAAATCGATTTCTCCATTCAAGAAAACTTGTATTTTCAAAATATTGTGGTTTAAATGTCATGTTCCCTTCTAAATATTTTTCCAATTCCATAGATCGATTACAAGTTTTAAAATACAATTTATTTTAAAAATCTTGTTTAACGTAGCTCTGATGCCAATTGTGAAAAACTAGAAGGAGGGGTTGAATAGTTTTTCAGTCGTTTTTAAATTTATAAATACTTTGTTTACAAAATATTCGATTCTAGTTTTATGTGAGATCAATATTTAAACACTTATGTATACTAATATCTACGAGAGTAAATAATGACAATATAAGTAAGTAAATAAGTAAAGAGATAGAGATGGAGAGATCGCACCACAAGACAAAGGATTTATAGTGGTTCGGTTACGAAGCACCTCTTCGCCCTACTCCACTCCCCGAGCACATAACTCGAGAGTTTTCTTCACTATGTCAACAAGATCCCTAATGGCGGAGAAAACCTTACACAACTTTTGCTTACACCAATTAACAACACTAAGCTATATGTCAAGTCCTAATAGTAGCTAGAACCAATCTCACACCGCTAGTCACTACACACCATCTTCACAACTTATACACACAACAACTACTACACAACTACTCACAACTTCACTACTTCAACTTCACAACACTACTACTTCTATTCACAACTACTAACACACCTAGATCTACCTATTACACACCTTCTACACCTTTACAAATAATTTACACAACAACTAACAATATTCACAAATCTACAATACTTCTTAACAAGTTGTTGGAGGAGTATTCTTCTCTGCACTTTGAATTATGAGGGATTGGATCACTTGAAACAAGAACTAATAAGTTTATGATCAAAGGTTTTAGGAAGATTATTTGAGAGGATTTGGACAGAAAGTTTTAGTGCAAAAGGTTAGGAAAAATTACATATTTTAACCAGTATTTATAGGCAAAAAATTCTGACATAGGAGCGTGTGTCGGCCCCCTTAATTCATGCCCGGACCGCTTAAAATTAAGGGGGCCACCCCTTATAATTAAGGGGGCCGCCCACCTGTAACGGCTAGATTCTTTTGTCTTTTCTGGGGAAAGTTTATTTGGTGAAGATTTAACTGATTTTGGTTAAATATTTGAATTCATATATTTATTATGAATTAAACATTTTCCTTTAATTACCAAAAGTGTTTTTCTAAATATTTAAAATGTTTATACTATTTTATATAATTTGTAATTAGTAAATAAACCTTCCTTTGATCATAAAATGTATTAGGCAATTGTTTATTCATACCTTAAGTGATTTAGTTGGATGTAATGATATTTTGTCACTAAATACTTGTTTACGTAATGATTTTACATTTTGTGATCGTCAAAACATAGGGATATCGAGAAATATTAATAACATTTTTACGCATTATTTATATCAACACATATTATTAATATATTGAAGTGTTGATAGTGATTAACTGTTCTTCTTAAGTTAAGCTTTAATATTCCACGTTTTAGCTTAAATGTTAAATTCAAGTCAACTTCTATAAAGATCGTTTGCTCAACTGGGATCAACAAGTGGTATCAGAGCTTGTGATCTAGAAGTTGTAATCAAGAAGAATTTGTTCCTGACAAGTTCACTGTTCCTAATCAATTGCTGAAGATGGGTGACAACACACACATGGTGACTGCTTCAAAGGTTCCCATGCTCAATCCTGGAGAGTATGATTTATGGAAGATGAGAATCAGACAGTACATTCGCATGATTGACTTCAATATGTGGAATGTGATCATGAATGGTGACTCTTTACCACAAAAAGGTCCTGATGGAAAAGAGATACCTATCAAGTCTGCTGAAGAAAACTCAGTGAGGAAGATGGAGATCAAGGCACACTGTATTCTCTTGATAGGAATACCAAATGAATTTCAATTGGACTTTGATAGCTGTGAGACTGCAAAAGCCTTGATGGATGCTGTGGAATTCAGATTTGGAGGGAATGATGCTACTAAGAAGTCAAGGAAAAATATGTTGAAGCATCAGTTTGAGAACTTTTCTCCTACAAGTGGAGAAAAGATTGGTGGTACATAGAACAGGCTTAATCAACTTGTTAGTCACTTAAAGCTTGTTGGTTATGTGGTTCCTCAAGAAGATGTAAACATTAAGTTTTTTAGAAGTCTTGCACCTGAATGGAGTATGCATACAGTTCTTTGGAGGAATAAGCCTGATTTTGAAACTATGAAGTTGGAAAGCCTCTACAACAATTTAAAAGTGTATGAACCAGAGTTGATTTCTTCAACTACCTCATCTTCTAGTACTTAAAATCTTGCCTTTGTATCTTCAAAGTCTAAAGGATCTCAAGAATCCCACTCTACTGCTTATGGGGTATCTGCTGCTAGTTCTAATGATAATAATTCCATCAGTGACGCTGCCATATGTGCATTCTTGGCTGATCTGACAACCAACATGAGGTTACAGGTTCTTAATCAAGATATGGATCATATTGATCCTGATGATCTTGAAGAAATTGACCTTAAATGGCAGATGGCCATGCTGACCTTAAGGGCAAGAAAATTCTTGAAGAGGACTGGAAGAGAAGTCAAGTACAGGGCTAAAAAAGTTTGGATTTTGAATAGTTAAAGATGGAGTGCTACAGTTGCAACAGGAAGGGCCACTTTGCCAGAGAATGTAGGGCTCCAAAGAAGAATGCTGAAGCTCCAAAGAAGACCTCTGAAGAATCAAAGAATACCACTACTGCATTGGTATCTTGTTATAGGTTGGGAGATTATGATTGGAGTGACATGGCTGAAGAAGAACCCAATTATTCTCTGGTAGCTCAAGTCAAGCCTAAAGTGCATAACATTGCACTTATGGCCTATGCATCATCATCTTCTAGATCTGACTCTGAGGTATCTAATGATTCTGATCTATCTGTGTGTTCTTTTAAATCAAGTGTTGACACTGTAGATGAACTCAAGTCTAGGAATGAGTGTCTAATAAGAGAACTTGAACACCTAAAACTTGATAACTTAGGTTACAAAGTAGGTATTCAAAATGTGAAAAGAAGATTAGAATATCTCAAACAGTGTGAGTTAGAATAGGTAGATAGAATTAACCAACAGGATGTTGAGATCTTTAAGAAAAATAGTGAGATTGAATTTCTCAAGAATAAGTTAGAAGAAGCAGAAAAAGATAGAGATGCAGCTCTTGCTGATAAAGATAAACATATTGTAAGAGTAAATAAACAACAATATGCTTCTGATTTGGTTAATAAATCTATTGAGAATACTTTGATGAGAAAAGGAAGTGGAATAGGCTACAATGACGTTGCTACTCCAGTTAAAATTGCCTATGCTCTACCAAGAAAAGAAATGTCTTTTATTAGTGAGTTAGACATGGAAAAACTTGTAGGTGAACCTAGTACAAGTATCATAGAAACACCTAAGGTTAGAAAATTTCCTGAGGCTCCTACTATTGAAGACTGGAATTCAGATAGTGATGAGGAACAGGTTGAACTAAAACAAAGTGCGAAAAAGGAAGAAATTCCTGTAAAAGCTGAACCTAAAATTGAACAGGTTAAGTTTGTGAGACCTGTGTTGGGTAAAGGTATCTCTAGGAAAATGGTAGAATATAATGAGGTTCCTAGAGATCAGATGAAAAGATTTTATAATAAACCTAGGGGTAATCAGAGAAACTTTAATAACCTAGTTTCAAATAAGCTAGGTAATGAGTTTCAATTAAAGAAGAAGGCTTGTTATAAGTGTGGTAGTTTCGAAAATTTGATAAATAGTTATAAAGACCACCAAAAGCCAGTTTGGAATCAATACTCAAGGGTCAATCATAAATATGTTTCAAAGAATACTCATCCTCATCCAAATAGAAATATGATTCCAAGGGCTGTGTTGTTAAGATCTGGTGCAACTAGATCTATTTTTGCTACAAAATCAAATGGTGTTTTTAAAACCACAACTGGTTCTATTGCTGGCTTTGCTGCTAGTAAGCACTCTACTGCTAGTATGCACTCTGCTGCTAGTAAGCACTCTGCTGCTAGTACAAAACTTTCTACTTCTGGGCCAAAAGTTTTATCAAATACAGTTGTAGGAAATCATTTTTATACTGTTAAGGCCTTAGCTTGCTGGATGATACGTGGGAATTGCGCCCTCGCAACAGGTTTTACCTCTCAAGGGATCTTGAGAAGCTTACAACCCCCACCAGGCAGTGTACCTGATCGTTGTAGTATAGTATAGTGACAAGTACCGGGGGATTGATCGTTCAACTCAGGAATAATGTCGCTAGGATTAGAAAGCCTACTAAACTAGGTCCAGAGGTGAGGGATGGTTCTTTTTGTATTTTTATATTTTATGGAAAGCAAGTAAAATCTTGGGTTTTGAAGGAATGGGCAGAATTAGTTGCAAGCCAACTAACCCAATTAACTAAAGATGCAATCAAAATAAAATAAAAGAAATGAAAATAAAACTAATATACTAATGTGGTGGAAACAATAAAGAGAAAAGTTGTGTTTACTTAGATTTCATTACTCCCTAGATATCTTTTACCGGTTGATTAACTTGTTACAATTGCATGGATGACGGTTTATAATCCTTAATACTAGTTGTAGGGCCGTGTACAATATTCCCTAACTCTATAAGATCCTACTTCACTCCTATGTCGAGCCTATTAAAAGCTCCTAACATAGGTTCAATAGAATTCTCTTATGCATTAAATACAACCAAAAATCGTAGTACACCTCCGATCATGTTTCTTAAGACGTTCAAGCAAGTTACCAATGGAAGTCTGCCTGTTTTCTTAAGTCTAACATCGAATACAATCATCCGTAACAACTATAAACAAACAATCAACCCATAATCAACATCTAGGTTTCACTACATCTAAGCAAACACAATAAAAGCCTAGCCTAACATGTTAAAAGAAAGATAAACATAAGATAGAATCAAACAATACATAGACATATTGAATGATTATTGGAGAACTTATCTTTACTAAAACATGGAGGAAAGAAGGGTTTGAAACCCCTTCAATATGCAGTAAATTTGACCTAGGGTTTGTGTGTAATATTCCACAACTTGTTCCACACTTTACAATAAAAAAATTGGAAATATATATATATATATATATATATATATATATATATATATATATATATATATATATATATATATATATATATATATATATATATATATATACATAGCATCCTGACAGCGTCATGTATTAGCCTCTGACGCCGTCAACTCGCCGCCAAGATGAAATTCGTATTGCCTAGATCCACTTCTGATGCCGTCATGTAGAAATAAGCTCTGGGCCGTCACTAGTATTTGGACCCTGACGGCCTTGGTGACGCCGTCAGGCCATTAAGAAAGAAAACACTCTGGGCCGTCACGTTATAAGTTCCACATCCACCTCTTTTGTCACTCTTGACGCCGTCATGTGTTGTAGCTTGACGTCGTCAGGTACTGTTCCCAGCAAGGAATTTGAGACTTTGTCGTTTTCTTCACTTTTATGCTCCAAAAACGTCCAAAATGCTTCCTTTTCCAGATTTCTCCTCAAAAGTACCTAAAATGACAAAAGGAACGATTTAAGGCAATAATTGATCAAATAATCACGAATTCAAGCTTAAATGACCCCTTAAAAGCGGTACACTTTTCGCCTCATCACTAGACTTGGAATCCTAAATCATCTTCTTCAAACAATGTTTCAAAAAACAGTAGTGCATCAATTGAGTTAAATAAATTTGATTATGTTGATGCACAAGGCAGATCCAAGTCAATAATGGCTTGGTTCCCCAAGAGAAACTAATATCTCTATTTTCATGTGCAGGGTAATCTACAGGATGAGCTAAAAGATATTGTTATAGTTGATAGTGGATGCTCTGGACACATGACAGGTGATGAGTCTCAACTGGAAGACTTTAAGCCTTTTGAAGGTGGTTATGTTACTTTTGGGAATGATCCAAAAGGTGGAAAGATTATTGGCAGAGGAACACTAAGAACAGGGAATTTGGACTTTGAAAATGTGTTTCTTGTGAAAGGGCTTAAGTTTAACCTCTTTAGTGTCTCACAAATGTGTGACAAAAAGAACTTTGTTCTTTTTACAGACACTGAATGTATGATCCTTTCTCCTGATTTCCAGTTGCCAGATGATAAATTTGTGCTATTGAAAGTCCCTAGAACTGAAAATATATACAGTGACCATATTAAGAACATTATTCCCAAGAGAGCTTTAACTTGTCTAATTGCAAAGGCCACTATTGATGAGTCCAAATTATGGCATAGAAGACTTGGACATCTGAACTACAAGACCATGAACAAGTTAGTGAACGGAAATCTTGTGAGAGGGATGCCTACAAAGATGTTTGAAAATTGTGAAACTTGTGTTGCCTGTCAAAAGGGTAAACAGCACAGAGTTTCATTCAAGTCCAAGACTGTGAACACAATTACTAAGCCCCTACATCTACTTTACATGGACTTATTTGGGCCTGTTTTTGTGAATAGTTTGAACAAGAAGTCATATTGCCTAGTTGTCACAGATGACTTTAGCAGGTTTACTTGGGTGTTCTTTCTAGCTACTAAAGATGAAACTCCAGAGATACTCAAGGCATTCATTACTAGAGTTGAAAACCTGCACAACCAAAAGGTGAAAATAATCAGATGTGACAATGGAACTGAGTTCAAGAATAGTGTGATGAATCAATTCTGTGCGGGAAAGGCTATTCTATGACAGTATAGTGTTGTAAGAACTCCACAACAGAATGGTGTTGCAGAGAGAAGAAACAGGACACTGGTTGAGGCTGCAAGAACAATGTTATCTGATTCTAAATTACCTATACCTTTTTGGGCTGAAGCTGTAAACACTGCATGTTTTGTGCAAAACAAAAGTAAGGTAGTTAAGCCTCACAACAAAACTCCATATGAGTTATTTCATGGAAAGAAACCAATGATTGATTTTTTCAAACCGTTTGGATGTCCTGTTACTATTTTAAACACTAAGGATCAGTTAGGCAAGTTTGAAGAAAAAGCAGATGAAGGATACTTGGTTGGTTACTCTGTGAATACTAAAGCTTTCAGGGTGTACAATAAGAGAACTAAACATGTAGAGGAGAATTTGCATATCAAGTTTAGTGAGAACACATCTAATGTTGAAGGGAAGGGACTAGAATGGTTGTTTAATGTTGATATTCTTACCAAGACTATGAATTATGTGCCAGTTATTGCAAGTGTAGACACTAACAAACCTCAAGAAGAATTTGTTTTGGTTGAGAAATTAAAGATTGGTCCAACTTTACTACCCTTTCAGAAGGATCAAAGTTCACAAGAAGATGTTGTTGCTCAAGAGAAACCTAAGGAGACAGAAGAAGGCATTGAGATACCTATTGATGTAGAAAAGGTAACAAATGAAGCACCTAAAGTGGTTGTTGATGTCTTTCCAACAAGGCCAGAAGACTCTACTGCTGACTCAGAAGACTCTACTGCTAGGCCAAAAGAAACAACTACTGATTCAATCAATTCTACTAACAAGCCAATTGACTCTACGTCTTCACCAAAGTTTCCATCTGTGGACATTCAGGGTAGGTCTCTTGCTGATCCAAACTATCCTGATGATCCAAATATGCCTCCTCTAGAGAATATTTACTATGATACAGATGATGAAGCTCTTGATGGTAAATTGTTTGGAGCAGATGCAGACATTAATAACATGGAACTCAATATTGTTGTTAGTCCTACTACTACCACAAGAGTTCACAAGAATCATCCCAAAGATCAAATTCTCAGTGATCCAACATCATCTGTTCAAACAAGAAGAATGACTAAAGAGCTGAAAGATCTACAACATCAAAGTTTCTTTGCAAGATCTCTTCATCAAAGAAACAATCACAAAGATCTGTAAAATTGCTTGTTTGCCTGTTTTCTATCTCAGATTGAACCCAAAAATACTTACAAAGCCTTACAAGAGCCAAGCTGGGTGGAAGCAATGCAAGATGAGCTTCTGCAATTTAAACTACAAGAAGTATAGACCTTGGTTGATTTTCCAAATGGGCAAAGGGTGATTGGAACTAAATGGGTTTTCAGATGCAAGAGAGATGAAAGAGGGATAGTCATCAGAAACAAGGCAAGGTTAGTAGCACAAGGATACACTCAACAAGAAGGAATTGACTATGATGAAGTATTTGCACCTGTAGCAAGGATAGAGGCCATTAGATTATTCCTGGCTTATGCTTCATATAAAGATTTTGTAGTATATCAGATGGATGCCAAAAGTGCTTTTCTATATGGGACTATTACAGAAGAAGTTTATGTATCTCAACCACCTGGTTTTGAAGAACCTGACCATCCTGACAAAGTTTACAAGGTGAATAGAGCAATGTATGGTTTACATCAAGCTCCCAGAGCTTGGTATGATACCTTGTCAACATATTTGTTAGATTCTAGGTTTAGTAGAGGAAAGATTGACAGTACTTTGTTTCTCAAAAGACACAAGGATGATATTTTACTAGTACAAATCTAAGTTGATGACATTATCTTTGGTTCTACAAACAAAGCTATGTGTGTTGAGTTTGAGAAGCTTATGAAGGATAAGTTTGCCATGAGTTCAATGGGGTAACTCACCTTCTTCTTGGGTCTGCAAGTCATACAAAAGGAAGATGGCATATTTATTAGTCAGGATAAGTATGTTAATGACATTTTGAAGAAGTTTGGATTTGAAGATGCTAAGCCTGCTAAGAAAACCATGGAATCCAATAAACCATTGTTGAAGGATGAAAATGGAAAAGAAGTAGATGTTCACTTGTACAGATCAATGATTGGTTCGTTGATGTACCTTACAGCTTCAAGGCCTGATATTATGTTTGTTGTATGTGCCTGTGCAAGATTCCAAGTATGTCCCAAAGAATCACATCTCAATGCAATGAAGAGAATTTTTAGGTATCTGAGGCATCAACCTAAATTGGGCCTCTATTATCCTAAGGATTCACCTTTTGATTTGGTAGCATACTCATATAGTGACTATGCTGGAGCTTGCTTGGATAGAAAGTTTACAACAGGAGGTTGTCAATTTCTTGGAAACAGATTGGTGTCATGGCAATGCAAGAAACAAATAGTGGTTACAAATTCTATAACGGAAGCTAAGTATGTGGCTGCTTCAAGTTGTTATGATCAAGTTCTTTAGATGCAAAATCAACTACTGGATTATGGGTATAATTTCAATAACACCAAGATTCACATTGATAACAACAGCACACTTTGCATCATTAAAAACACTGTTTTTCATTCTAAAACAAAACATATTGAGATAAGACATCACTTTATAAGAGATTGTTATGAAAAGAAAATTCAAATTGTCAAGATTCATACTGATAACAAAGTTGTTGATCTACTCACAAAACATTTTGATGTGGGGAGGTTTCAATTTTTAATTGCTAACATTGGTATGATAAACCTTTGAAAAACTTATCTCCTTATGCTTTTGTACAGTTTTGTAAAATGATTATGCTGATGTTTAAGATGTTTCTGTTGCTTCTTATATAGTATTTTGCTAGTTGGATTTTACTCGGCTGCTACATGCTATTCTACTGCTGAGTATCACTAGTACATTTGCAACATATTTTTGTGTGTTTTGTGGTTTTTGGACTAACATTTTGTTGGAATAGTTCAAATTGATAATTGTTGTTGTTTATACACAAGTCTAAAGATACTAAGAACAGAACAGAGTCATTCATTCAATTGATAAAGGCAAAAGATTACAAAATACATGTTTCAACCACAAATGACTATCCAAGATTAAAAAAGATTGCTACATCAACAAACTACATCAAAAGACAGCTATCAACGCCTAAATCAATGTCTAGGATATAGAAGACCTATAACCACTTCTCTTATCTTTGGAAGAAGAGGGTTTGACCTTCTTGTTCTGGGTGGCGGGCTTGGTCTTGATGATTGTGGTCTTTCAGGAGTTGCAGGAGGATTGTTTTGTGGTTCATCCTCATCTGATGATGTGTAAAGAAAGGGAGAAACAAGTTCTCTTAGAGGTGGTTGGATTGGGATCCTCTGATGATTCTGATGAAGATGGAGACTTGGGGGTATCACACCTTTACCCCTTGATGAGCTTGGAGTTTGATTAAGGTTCAAGAGATCCTTGAACACTGGAAGATCATGTTTTCTATTCCTTGCTTGTTCCTTCGTCCTACATCCATCATAAGGAGGATGGAATGGTGGAACGTATGGGGGAAGTGGTGTTTCATCATCCGATGAAGAATCAGAAAAGATATTGATTATTTCGGGAGTGGATTTCATTTTGATTATGATTTGATTTGGTGGATTGATGTTTTTGGAAGAGATTAGGGTTTGTGTGTGATGAATTAGGGAAAGATTAGTTCCCATTTTATAATGATCAAGGCGTATACCGGGCATTAAATGATGAGGATATTTTGACTTTTTGACCAAGAATTAATTTTGACTAGTCAACTCTGCTGCTGGCCAAATCACTCTGCTGCTAGTTGCTTTAATCTGTTGCTAGGTTTGCTGATATCAGGGTTCTGCTGCTATGGTTGAAAGTGAGAGGGTGGTTGTGTAACTTCTACAAACAAGTTTAAAGCCTAATTGAATCTCATAATTGGTTTCTATGTGCTCCAAATTGAAGTTCTCTTAAACCCTAACACTATATTATTCTCAAAGTCAAAAATCCCAAAATTCTTAAAACCCTAATTCATGGAATCAACACGTACCTGGGATGAAAGTCACAATAATGTTGCCTTATTGGATAAAGAGATGGTTCATGAAGGTTTCACAGATATGGTTAAGTTCTTGAACGCTACTTCTCTTAGGTATGCATTAACTATGAATCCTACTATATATATTTCCTACATCAAACAGTTTTGGCTTACCGCTAAAGTCAAAACTAGGAATGGGGAAAACATATTAAGGCCATGGTAGATGGTCAACAAGTGCTTGGCACTGAATCTTCTATAAGAGAAATTCTTCTCTTAGATGGTGAAACAGAGACTAAGTGTCTTGCTAACTCTGCCATTTTTGAAGGTTTAAATGATTTGGGATATGAGGGCCAACATTCTAGTTTAAAATTTCTAAAAGGGCTTCTGATGAGGCGAAAAATGATCCATTTTTAGGTGGTCATTTAAGCCCGGAATTGAATTTATTTGATCAAATATTGCCCTAAATCGTTCCTTTTGTGATTTTAGGTACTTTTGGAGTGAATTCTGGAAAAGGAAGCATTTTGGACGTTTTTGGAGCATAAAAGTGAAGAAAACGGCAAAGTCTTAATTTTCCTTGCTGGGAACAGTACTTGACGGCGTCACCAAATTCTACATGACGGCGTCATGAGTAAAACAAGAGGTGAAGTGGATAGAGTCCATGACGATCCATAGAGTTTTTACACTAGGGGCATGACGGCGTCACCATAGGCCGTCATGGTCCCATTACACGTGACGGCCCAGAGGAAATTTGCACTTGACGGCGTCAGATCTGGATCTAGGCAATCCGATATTACTATGGGCGGCGAGTTGACGGCATCAAATTTCTCTTCTTGACGCCGTCACGTTGGAAAATCTATATATAGTTTTGTAATTTTCATTCATTAGGAGAGGACAATTAGAGGGATAACTTGGAGAAACCCTAGCACGATTTTTACTGTACTTTCAAGGGGTTTTACCCTTTGAAACCTTTCATGTTCAATTAAGATAAGTATCCTTTCAATTCATTCAATATGGCTATGTGTTGTGTGAATATATCTTACGCTTGTCATGATTTTAACATGCTAGGCTAGATCTCTTGTGTGTTTACTTAAATGTAGTGAAACCTAGATGTTGATTATGGGTTGATTGCTTGTTTATAGTTGTTACGAATGAATGATTTCGATGTTAGGCTTAAGAAAACTGGCAGACTTCCATAGGGTAACTTGCTTGAACGTCTTAAGAAACATGAACCAATGCGTACTAGTTTTTTATGGTCGTATTTAATGCATGAGCGAATTCTAATGATCCCATGTTAGGAGCTTCTTGCAGGCTCGACATAGGAGTGAAGTAGGAGCTTATAGAGTTGGGGAAGTACGTACGCCACCCCACGAATGGTATTAAGGAATATAACCCGTCATCCACGCAATTGTAACAAACTATCAACCTGTAAAAGATATCTAGGGAGTAATGAAATCTAAGTAAACACAATTTTACCATTATTGTTCACACCACATTAGTAATTAGCTTTATTTTCATTTTTGTTATTTTATTTTAATTGCATCTTTAGTTATTGGGTTAGTTGACTAGCAACTAATTCCACCCACTCTTCCAAAAACCCGAGATTTTAATTGCTTTTATAAAAATATAAAAATACAAAAAGAATCATCCCTCACCTCTAGACTTAAATTTTAGGCTTTCTAGTCCTAGCGACACTATTCCTGAGTTGAATGATCAATCCCCTGGTACTTGTCACTATACTATACTACAACGATCAGGTACACTGCCTGGTGGGGGTTGTAAGTTTCTTGAGATCCCTTGAGAGGTAAAGCCTGGTGCAATTCCCACGCATCAAGTTTTTGGCGCCGCAGCCCGGGGAATAGTTATTGTCTAGGTTAGGATTTCTTTTTATTAGGTCTACTTGCTAGATTCCTTTCTAGTAAGATTTTATTTTATTTTTAGGTTTTCTTTAGTCTATCTATTTCTTCGTGTCTTTGTTCGTAATCTTTACCATCCGACATCATGGAAGGTGGTAACGTCTTTGAACCCATCAACCCACCACAACAAAACCCACCACTAGCAAACCAACCTCTGAGGCCCCGAACCCTAGGAGAGTATTCCCGTCCTAGCCACCAAAGCTATCGAAACACTATTGAGCTCACTCAAGGAGCCAATGTGTCCCCCTTGCGATCCGACACCATCCGGTTGGTGCAAAGCGGATGTGCATTCCATGGACTTCGTTCCAAAGATCCTAACCAACATCTCAAGGACTTCCTTAAAATCGTAGTTTCTATAGACCTTGATGTTACAACTAGAGAGTCGACCTGATTACGCCTATTCCAATTCTCTCTACGTGATCAAGCTAGTCAATGGCTTGAACGTTTACCTCTGGGATCCATCACCTCATGGGATGATCTCACCACTCGTTTCCTTGCTTAATTTTTCCCACCGAGGAGAACTACCAAGCTTAGAAATGATATCTTGATGTTCCAACAACATCAAGGTGAAACTCTATATGAAGCATGGACTCGTTTCAAGGACTTACTCCAAAAAGTCCCTCATCATGGCATAGATCTTTTGCTCCAAGTCCAAATCTTCTATGACCATATCGATCTCCACACAAGGCGGACCATTGACCAATCGGCTGGTGGTAAGCTAAGTGATCTAAGTGCGGAAGAATCATGGGAACTCATAGAAGATCTTGCTCTCTATGACAACGAAAGTTGGAATGATCCCCGTGATTTGAACAAAACGGTCAAGGCAATATCTTTGCCTTCGAACAATTCTAGCACTCCCGACCATAGGATCATGGAACTTGAGGACCAAGTCAAGTTTCTCATGAAATCCTACAAAGCTCCTAAGCCTTCAAGCCAAGTGAACAAAATCACTTCTTTATGCGAATTATGTAATGGTCCCCATGACACTCGTGATTGCGTGGAACTCCCCGGAACAGCTTTTGCAGACTACGCATCTTCGCGTACCGACGAAGCGAGAGATAAGTGATACACTTTCAAACCCGAGCCAAACCCTTACGGTGATGCCTACAACCCTTCTTGGAAAAATCACCCGAACCTTAGGTGGAAACAAAACCAAAACAATTCTTCCAATCCGCCTAATCGTTACCAACCAAACGGTCCACCCTCCAACCGCACTTTCAACAACAATCCTTCTAATAACTATGGTAGTACCAATAATCTTGAAGGATTGATGTCCAAGTTTATGGCATCTCAAGAAGCTCGCATATCTAAGTTTGAAGCCGATTTCAAACAAAAGCAAAGCGAGATGACCACCGAAATTGACACATTGTTGAAAGTTCTCAATGACCGAGAAATAGGAGCACTCCCAAGTGACACGGTCAAGAACCCGAAACTAAACGTTAATTTCATATCATCAGTTTCGTCACCCACTTCTTGTCCGCAATACTACTCGGTTAAATCAATGAGCACGTGTTTCAAGCAAAACCAAATTCTTCAAAAGGACCAATCAAATGAAAGACCCAATATCAAACTGGTCAAAAGCATAGTTGAAACACCTCCTACACAAGACCTTGACGATGAATTCAAGGAGCTCCACCTTGAAAGCCCCGTCATTGATGTCTTAGCCCGTGCTCCCTACTATAGTGCCCTCCTACAAAAATATGAGAAATTTAAACTAGGTAAAAATGGAACCACCTTCGTTTAAAACAAGTTGCCTAAGAAGCTTGATGATCCAGGTATATTTGTTTTGCCTTGTAAGATAGGAAAATCCGAAGCTTTCGACACACTAGCCGATTTAAGATCAAGCCTCAACCTGATTCCCTTATCCCTCTTCACCACTCTCAAGCTAGGAAAGTTAGAGGAGACAGAGGTATTAATTGATCTAGCGGATGGGAGTATTGCCCACCCGGTTGGTATGATCAAGGATGTAGTTGTTCACGTAGGGAAGTTAACTATTTTAGCGGATTTTCACGTCCTAGATATGGTTAGTGATACTACATGCCCATTGTTAGTTGGAAGAGGATTTTTAGCAACCGCTAGCGCCATGATAGATTGTAAGGAGTCTAAGATAGCGGTAGGTGAGGGCGATACTTGGTTAGTATATGCTGTTAAGAAACATAGTTATGATTGTGAGGACGAACCGACACCACATTGGGTAGAGATGAATAGGAGACCATCTAGATATGGACCTTGGATAGAAAGAAACTTTATAGGACCTCAACGCCCATTCTATCTAGAAAATGATTTCATCGATAAAACACATTCGGTGGAACAACTCATAGCTAGAGATGAGGAGCTATACCCTTTTGAGGACCCCCTAGTCTTTAGGAAAATGATTGAGTTCTTAGGCGTAATGCCTATTAACATAAAGATGAATAAGTGGAAAAGAGAGGGGGATAAGTGTAAATGGATGTGGGGCAAGCCACCTAAGGAAGGTGACGGATCATGGCATATGAAGATGATTTTGTATGATCCGGATGGAGAAAAGTTTGAAAGGTCATACCGTACTAAGAAAACCGATAGGAAATTCAAGCCCAAGTTTGATCCCAAAGATGTCCTCAATGAGGAACTCACCCATGTCACGTAATTGCCCATGACCTTGAGTCTAGCTACAAGACTCGTAAATAAAGAAAAGCGCTTCTTGGAAGGCAACCCATGCTTTGTGTGTTTTTTATTTGTTTGATTGTTATTTGTTTCCGTATGCATGCTTTATTTTCATTGTTGGTAGATCATGTTTCAAAAATAAAATGGTGAAAATACTTTATTTTGTCGTTTGACTTAGTCTTAACATCATCCAAAGGTATTTCGCAAAAGATAAGTGTAAGGGGAAACCCCAAATATGTTTTTAAGAAACAAAATTGATCATGGTTCTCCACAATATTAAATGGACATGTATATTCGTATTTGTTAGAGTCAAATGCTTGTATCGAGTCATAATGAAGGATTTTTAAGGAAGTAAGACATAAGTTTTCCAGAAACTTAACGTAAAGATTTCTGCAGATCACTTCTGACGCCGTCAGGAATCAAATGCTTGTATCGAGTCATAATGAAGGATTTTTAAGGAAGTAAGACATAAGTTTTCCAGAAACTTAACGTAAAGATTTCTGCAGATCACTTCTGACGGCGTCAGGAATTAATTCCTGACGGCGTCATGTGTAAAATTCTGGAAATTTTGCTAGTTTTGTTTTTCTAACGGAGTCTTAAAGTTTTTGTTAATTCTTTAGTTTTATAAACTCCAGGAAATCTGCAAACATTCATTCCACAAGCATTATATCTTACAATTGTTTTCTAGGATTTATTAGTATATATAGATTGCCGCCGATTTTTCGCGAGGTTCCCTTGTTTGTTTTCTCAGGTTTAACAGGTTATATATGCCAAGAAGATGATTTATATTCTGGAAGGGAAGCTTTGATTGTTCATTTTCTTGGAGGAAGATCTAACCTTCTTAACACACTATCCATACCGAACGAATCAGGGGAGTATTTGATTTCATTCTTTTACCTATTTCACTTTTACATTCTTTAATTGAACATTGGGGACAATGTTCATCCTAAGTGTAAGGGGAGGGTAAATGATGATACCTTATAGGATACACTTGCACTTGAGTTTGTTTGTTTGATGGTAGGTGTGTAATAAAACTATAAGAAATACTTGTTAGTGTAATTTTAGCGCCAAATTTAAAATTTTTTACAACATTTAGGAGTGAAACTTTGGCCTTAGCAAGCGTCTCATGGATAGGAGTTGCATGACTAGCACAAAACCGTACTATTCAGAAAAATTTTCCACCCAAATATGTGAGGTTTGCCTTTAGATTTGATAGGAAAAGCATTTACTATTAGTGCTTATGACTGTACCAGTAGCATTTAGATTCTAGAACTTGCTTTAGTGATGCATCCCGAGACCGCTAGTGAGACTACATTCGTGTAGTAGGATTTACTAGATGATAAGAGGCATTAGGATCACCCTTGTGTTAAACCCGTATCATAATTACTTGACCATTTAAGTCATATTACTTGGCTAGTAAAATCAACTAATTTTTCCCACACCTTAGCGTTGTACTCATTTTTAGTACACGAAACCGCTAGTACACCCCTCCGAGCCTATCTTTTCGTTTCTAACTTTAAGCATCTTACTTAAAGGAAGAATTTGTTACAACCCACTTGAATATACAACCAAATCGCCTTAGCCTTCCGTGTATGCACTCATCTTTAGTGCATTATTGTTATTTGTTTAAACCCTTAGTTAATTATCTAATTGATTACATGGTTGCTAAGTCGAGTCATATCCTTGTACATATTGTTTTGGGACGATTGGGACTCATGGGTAAAGTACTTATGTTATGGAGTAATGGGGAAGAACATCATATTATTACCCCCATATGTGCGTTAATCTTAAAAAGTACTCCAAGTGTTTTGATTATCTTGATTCGAGTCATTAGATTAGTTTATTGTAAAGTATGTAAAATTCAAGTGTAAGGGGAATGTTCATTCCCTATGATGTATTATTTTGGATGGTAGGGTAAGAGTGTAAGCAAAAAAAAATCAAAAAAAAAATCAAAAAAATTAAGAAAAAAAATAGAAAAAGAAAAGAGAAAAACATACGGACTACCATCCCGTTTCATTCTATGTTTATTTTATATTTTTGTTATTTTTCACTTATTAGCTTAAGTCGAGTCTAGTCTTGGTTTAGCAACGCCATATTGTACATGTAATTAACCAAGATTATTAACTCGCCACCAGTAAAGATTGACTTTATCCAACAAAAACCGTGTATTCCATATCCCTACACCTAACGTTATAACCCTTTAAAAGACCTCTTTGATAGTTTATCCTAGGTGTTTACGCCATGTGGTGGAGGTTTGATCCTTTCCCAAGCCTATGGTAAGCTGTTTTGCTATGACAGGTAGTGAGAGATGTTTTCCATTTCCTTATTGTGATATATACTTTATTAAACCCGAGAGATGTGAGTATCTAAACACTATTTGTGAGGTGCTAGTGTATGACCTCTGTGCTTGTCTTTGGTCTTTAGTAGAACGATTATTTGTTGTAATTACTTTTATATTAGTGTTAAATGACCCCTAACTTGTATTTTGACTAGAATAAAAGCGCATTTGCTTGAGGACAAGCAAATCTCAAGTGTAAGGGTATATGATGAGGCAAAAAATGATCCGTTTTTAGGGGGTCAATTAAGCCTGGAATTGAATTTATTTGATCAAATATTGCCCTAAATCATTCCTTTTGTGATTTTAGGTACTTTTGGAGTGAATTCTGGAAAAGGAAGCATTTTGGACGTTTTTGGAGCATAAAAGTGAAGAAAACAGCAAAGTCTTAATTTTTCTTGCTGGAACAGTACCTGACGGCGTCACCAAATTCTACATGACGGCGTCAAGAGTAAAACAAGAGGTGAAGTGGATAGAGTCCATGACGATCCAGAGAGTTTTTACACTAGGGGCATGACGGCGTCACCATAGGCCGTCATGGTCCCATTACACGTGACGGCCCAGAGGAAATTTGCACTTGACGACGTCAGATCTGGATCTAGGCAATCCGATATTACTACGGGCGGCGAGTTGACGGCGTCAGATTTCTCTTCTTGACGCCGTCACGTTGGAAAATCTATATATAGTTTTGTAATTTTCATTCATTAGGAGAGGACAATTAGAGGGATAACTTGGAGAAAACCTAGCACGATTTTTACTGTACTTTCAAGGGTTTTTACCCTTTGAAACCTTTCACGTTCAATTAAGATAAGTATCCTTTCAATTCATTCAATATGTCTATGTGTTGTTTGAATATATGTTACGCTTGTCTTGATTTTAACATGCTAGGCTAGATCTCTTGTGTGTTTGCTTAGATGTAGTGAAACCTAGATGTTGATTATGGGTTGATTGCTTGTTTATAGTTGTTACGGATGAATGATTTCGATGTTAGGCTTAAGAAAACTGGCAAACTTCCATAGGGTAACTTGCTTGAACGTCTTAAGAAACATGAACCAATGCGTACAAGGTTTTTATGGTTGTATTTAATGCATGAGCGAATTCTAATGATCCCATGTTAGGAGCTTCTTGCAGGCTCGACATAGGAGTGAAGTAGGAGCTTATAGAGTTGGGAAAGTACGTACGCCACCCCAAGAATGGTATTAAGGAATATAACCCGTCATCCACGCAATTGTAACAAACTATCAACCTGTAAAAGATATCTAGGGAGTAATGAAATCTAAGTGAACACAATTTTCCCATTATTGTTCACACCACATTAGTAATTAGCTTTATTTTCATTTTTGTTATTTTATTTTAATTGCATCTTTAGTTATTGGGTTAGTTGACTAGCAACTAATTCCGCCCACTCTTACAAAAACCCGAGATTTTAATTGCTTTTATAAAAATATAAAAATACAAAAAGAATCATCCCTCACCTCTAGACTTAATTTTTAGGCTTTCTAATCCTAGCGACACTATTCCTGAGTTGAAGGATCAATCCCCGGTACTTGTCACTATACTATACTACAACGATCAGGTACACTGCCTGGTGGGGGTTGTATGATTCTCGAGATCCCTTGAGAGGTAAAGCCTGGTGTAATTCCCACGCATCGGCTTCTCTATTCTCAATATAAATTTTTGGTTCACAATCTTCTTCATTGTTTGAGTTCTAAAACTTCTGGGTGGAATGAGTTCAGTGCTTCTATAGCATCTGCTATGATATGCCTGAGCAAAGGAGACCCATTTAATTTTTCAAACATGATTTTGGAAGGGATTGCAAAAACCATCAAAGAGTCTGGTTCTCATTTACTATATCCAAGATTTATACAACTCTTTGTAGAAAACCAAATTTCAAAAGTAAGAACACATAAAGTCACTTATGTATCTCCTAAGTTGGTTCCAAAACTGTTTACTTTCTTACTTAAAAATGGAAAAGGATTTTCAGGCACACTTACACCACTTACACCTTATATGGTGCAAATTGTGCAAAATATTCAGGGTGAAAGATCAGGAACTCCCACTGATTCCCATCACACACCCAATTTTACTACATTTGTCACACAAACTAAAATACTCTACACCGTAGGAAAGCCACAAAGAACACTGAGAAACCTCAAGCTAGTGTTAGGATGTCTGTACTAGATGAGGCAGTCCTAGGTGATGGAGGGGGCATGATGGTGAGGGCTGTCACTACTGCTACTAGCTTAGCAGTAGAGCAGGAAAGTGATAACATAAGTAATACCTAAACCAAGGCAACATCTAGTGAGGAGAGTTCTGATGAATCTGAATCCAATGATGGAAACCCTAGCCAAATGGCAAATACAGGGGGCTCAGATGATCAAACTAGGTTTGATGCTGGGTTTAAGTCCCAAGATTCATCTCTCGGAGCAGGTCACACAGGTCGAAGTGATGAGACTAGTATGAAACTAATTAAGAAATTGGTGGCTACTTGTACCAACCTGGAGCTTAAGTGTGATAATTTGGAAGATAAGATTCTTGGTCTTCAAACTATTTCTGATACTCAAGCTAAAAAGATCAGAAGGTTACAGAGGAAGATAAAGAATTTAAGAAAATCAAGATCTTCAACCTCCTTCAAAAGATTGAAGAAAGTGTCACATCTAAGGTGGTTAGTTCTCCTAAACACTCTGTTCCTTTGGAAGAGGATGCTTCCAAACAGGGGAAGAATGAAGAGCAGAATGTGGCAATAGGTTTAGGGGAGGGAAATTGGATGAAGGTTGATGGTGCTCAAGATGTGGATACTGGTATGGTTTCAGGGGAGGTTCAAATGAATGATGATATGGAGGTGGAAAGTCCTCAGGATATGGATGGTTTTGTGGTTACAGATAAGCAGGGGAATGAAGCTGTTATGGATGAATTGGTTTGTGTTCAAGAAAATGTGGTGGAGAAACTCAAGACTTTGGGGCCTGAGCAATTAGTAATGGCAACAGGGTTGATGGGTGAAGCTTTGAAAACTTTGGGTGATTCTGTGGCTAAAGATGTGGATGTTGCTGCTATCACTGACAAGACAAGTGACTCTACTGCTGCACATAACTCTGTTGCTCAGGATTTTGCTAATCCTACTGCTAGTGAGAAACTTATTTCTGCAGATGCACAATGTTCTACTGCTGGATCTAGTGACAAAGCTGCTGCTGAGGCAATGGTATTGTTAAGTAAGAAGACAACAGATGTTCTACCCAAATCACCATCTCAACCAACAACACAACCAAGTCAATCACAACCACAACAACCAACATCCACAATAACATCTCCATTACCAAGAATACCTCAAAAAGGAGTAGTTATCAGAGAACCTACTGCTTCTAGAAAACATTCAAGTTTAATTTCATCATCTACTGATAAGGGAAAGGGAAAGGTGATTGAAGAACAGATGATAATGTTTAAAGGGATAGGTTACTCTCATATTCCTTTTCATTATTGGCCTAAAGAGTTAAAAATTGAGCATGATGCAGCTTTTTCAAGAAAGGAACAAGAACAAATTAATATTGAAGATCAACAAATGCTGCAACAAGAAAAAGAAAGGGCTGATAAGGAAACTGAAGATTTGAAGAGGTATGAGGAATGGGTTAATGAGAAGATAAGAATGGATCCTGATATTGAATTATCCAAGCTGGTTAAAATTGAAGAGCAAGAGACTCCAGAATTTGATGTTAAAGCTTGGATACAAGAATTCACAGCAAAGAAAAGGAAAGAAGTTGCTGCTGAAAGAAGGAAAAAGAAAATTCTCAAGGGACCAACTCCACTTCAACAAAGAAGAGAGCAAGAAAGATACCTTAAGAATATAAAGGGCTGGAGATTGGTACAATTGAAACACAAGTCAGATCAAGAGGTGTTTAATTTGTATCAACAGGCTAAAAAGGAAATGGATACCTTCTATCCTATGGGTTGTGCAGAAGATCTAGAACATTTTGCTCAAATAAATAAGAAGTTGGTGCTTGAGAAATCAGATAAAGTAGAGCTTATTGAGGCAGAGCATGTAAAAGAGATAGAGACTAAAATTCCTCCTAGTCAAAGTGTTAAACGAAAAAGTGTTGGTCACAAGACCTTTGCTAGGAAGAAGAAAAAGATTACTGATGACAGCATTAGTGACTTGGAAAAGGCAGAAGAAATTGCTGAAAAAAAAAGGAGCAAGAGAAAACTCTGGCTATTTGGTCTGAACTAGAAGAACCAGAGGTTATCAAGACAAAGCCTTTAGCTGCAAAACATCCTATCATCTCATATACTTTTAAGATAAGAGGTGGAAGTGAAGGATATTGGGAATTCATGAGGTCAAATCATGAATTTCAATGTTTTATTGAAATTTCACAGATATTTGATAAGATGGATAGGGATGATGTGATTGCTATATGGAGATTATATATAGAGAAGTATGATGGAAAGGAAATGAATATTGCTCTTGATATGAATCTTGTATTCGAAAAGATAATGTATCGCAGCTTGAAGATTATGTTTGATCCTCAGCCAGGTGAAAGTGAATGGAATGAAATTGAATTCAGCATGGTACATAAATGGTTTTTATAGCAATCTTGTGGGGTTCATGAGTTAATAATTGGTGCAGTTACTCAATTTTTGTTGGTGGAGAAGGACTATCCTAGTTTGAATAAGTGTAAGGAGATACTTAGATAGATGGTTAGACTTGGATTTCTCAAGTGTCAGCAACATTATATGTCTGATCACCAAGCTTACAAATTGACACAAAAGTATGAAAAGATTTAGGATCCAACTATCAGAAAAAAGCTTTCAAAGAGATCAGAAGATGTAAGTATTTGGAAGCATCCTCCTGGTGATTATTTAAGCTTTGAAGAAACTTAATTATTTAGAAATAAATATTAAGTTTAGGGGAGGATTGTTGGGTTTTGAGATTCTGCTGCTCAGAATTTCACTAAGTGTCAAACTGCTGCTAATATGAATCTGCTGCTAAGGATAATGATTCTGCAGCTAGAGTAATCAAACTGCTGCTATGTGAAAGTACTGCTAGAGAGTCTGCTGCTGAAGAGATAGAATTGTATACACGAGTAGATAATTATAGAATAGATTGTGTGTATATCTTATACGTTTAGAATATTCTTATCTTGTGTAGAAAGTAATTGTAAACCTAATGGGACTCCTAGGCCTGTAAAAGGAGGTGCATAGGGTTAGAGGGGGTACGTGTTACTTTTGTTTTCGGTTACACTTCAAGGTTATAAAACCCTAGCATTGTCGAATGCTCGTATTATTAATATATTGAAGTGTTGATAGTGATTAACTGTTCTTCTTAAGTTAAGCTTTAAAATTCTGCGTTTTAGCATAAGTGTTAAATTCAAGTCAACTTCTATAAAGATCGTTTGCTCAACTGGGATCAATAAGAGGCATTAGGATAACCCTTGTGTTTAAACCCATATCATAATTACTTGACCAATGAAGTCATAATTACTTGACTAAGTGATGTCAAATAATTTTTCCCACACTTTTGCGTTGTACTCATTTTTAGTACACGATACACCTAGTACGCCCCTCCAAGCCTATCTTTTCGTTTCTAACTTTAAGCATTTTACTTAAAGGAAGAATTTGTTTACAATCCACCCCAAATGTAAAACCAAATCGCCTTAGCCTTCCGTGTATGCACTAATCTTTAGTGCATTATTGTTATTTGTTTAAACCCTTAGTTAATTGTCTAATTGATTACATGGTTGCTAAGTTGAGTCATATCTTGTACATATTTTTTTGGGGACGATTGGGACTCATGGGTAAAGTACTATTGTTATGGAGTAATGAGAAGAACATCATATATTACCCCCATATGTGCGTTAATCTTAAAAAGTACTCCAAGTGTTTTGATTATCTTGATTCGAGTCATTAGAATAGTTGATTGTAAAGTATGTAAAAGTTCAAGTGTAAGGGGAATGCAAATTCCCTATGATGTATTATTTTGGATGGTAGGGTAAAAATGTATGCACAAAAAAAAATAAATAAAAAAACGAAAAAATCAAGAAAAAGAAAAAAAAAACATACGGACTACCATCCCGTTTCCTTTTATATTTGTTTTATGTTTTTGTTAGTTTATGATTATCTTAAGTCGATTCGAGTCTTGGCTTAGCAACGCCACATTGTACATGTAATTGACCAAGATGATTAACTCGCCAACCAGTAAATATTGCCTTTATCCAACAAAACTGTGTTTACCATATCCCTACACCTCACGTTATAACCCTTTAAAAGACCTCTTTGATAATTTATCCTAGGTGCTTACACAAAGTGGTGTAGGTTTGACCCTTTCCCAAGCCTATGGTAATCTATTTGCTATGACAGGTAGTGAGAGATGTTTCCCATTTCCATATTGTGATATATACTTTATTACACCCGAGAGATGTGTGTATCTAAACACTATTTGTGAGGTGCTAGTGTATAATTTCCGTGCTTGTTTTTGGTCGAAGTAGAATGATTATTTGTTGCAATTACTTTTATATTAGTGTTAAATGACCACTAACTTGTATTTTTCCTTAGAATAAAAGCGCATTTACTTGAGGACAAGCAAATCTCAAGTGTAAGGGTATTTGATAAGATGAAAAGTGTACCGCTTTCGGGGGGTCATTTAAGGCCAAAGTCGAGATTATTTTATCAAATATTGCCCTAAATCGTTCCTTTTGTCATTTTAGGTACTTTTGAGAGGAAATTTACAAAAGGAAGCATTTTGGACGTTTTTTGAGCGAAAAAGTGAAGAAAATGACAAAGTCTCAAAATCATGCTGAAAATTGCACCTGACTGCGTCACAGATTGCTAGTGACGGCGTCAAGACTTGAAAAAGAGGTGGATAAATCAAATACACGTGACGCGCCAGAGTGTTTTCCAAAGGAGTCATGATGGCGTCACCCTTTAAGGTCGCCAAGGCCGTCACGTATTATCACAAAGAGAGACGGCCCAGAGAATACAAAGAGTGACGACGTCAGAAGTGGATCTAGGCAATACGAGTATTATTTTGGCGGCGAGTTGACGGCGTCAGACCCTACTCTTGACACCGTCAGAATGTGAAATCTATATATAGTTTTCTAGTTTTCATTCATTGTGTGCAACTTTGAAGGGAGAAAACCCTAGATGAATTTTACTGATATTTTAAGGGTTTCAAACCCTTGTTTAATCCATGCTTAATTGAAGATAAGTCTTTCAACAAATCATTCAATATGTCTATGTGTTGTTTGATTATATCTTATGCTTGTCTTCTCTTTAACATGCTAGGCTAGGTTTTCTTTGTGTTTGCTTAGATGTAATGAAACTTAGATATTGATTATTGGTTGGTTGTTTGTTTATAATTCTTGTGGATGAATGAATTCGATGATAGGCTTAAGAAAACTGGCAGACTTCCAATTGGTAACTTGCTTGAATGTCTTAAGAAACATGATTGGAGGTGTACTACGATATATAGGTTATATTTAATGCATAGGTAACTACTAATGAGGCCATGTTAGGAGCTAGTAGTCGGCAAGACATAGGAAGAGGTAGAAGCTTATAGAGTTAGGGAAGATCATACACAGTCCTACGAATGGTATTAAGGAATATAACCCGTCATCCATGTAATTGTAACAAACTAATCAACCGGTAAAAGATAGCTAGGGAGTAGTGAAATCTAAGTAAACACATTTTCTCTCATTATTGTTTTCGCCATAATTAGTTTAAGTTTAGTTTATTTTATTTTGATTGCATCTTTAGTTATTTGTGTTAGTTGATTAGCAACTAATTCTGCCCACTCCTTCAAAACCCGAGATTTTTACTTGCTTTTCATAAAATATAAAAATACAAAAAGAATCATCCCTCATCTCTAGACCTAGTTTAAGTGAGTTTTAACCCTAGCGAACACTATTCTTTGAGTTGAACGATCAATCCCCCGGTACTTGTCACTATACTATACTACAACAGTCAAGTACACTGCCTGGTTGGGATTGCAAGCTTCTCAAGATCCCTTGAGAGGTAAAACCTTTTGCAAGGGTGCAATTCCACGCATCACAAGCTCATAAGGATAAGGTTGAAAGGCTGAAGAAAGTAGCTTTGGAGGAACAAGCAAGCAAGGCTGCTCTCATAGAGGTGGTTAATGAAGAAGCAACGGCTATTGGGTTAAAGCCTCAGGATCTTGCTACCAGGGAAGGTGGTGAGAAGTTTAAGAAAGCTCAGGATGCTACCTTGATGGATCTCAAGGCAAAGAGGGATGCCAGACTGAAGAAAGCTGCTGAAACAAGGCAACAAAACATTGATAGGTATACCTGGGTCATGACACAAAGGCTAAACCCTGAACCCAGAACTGATGTCAAGATCCTTCAGAACACCAAGCCAGCAGTTCTCAGTGTCTTCAGAGACCAAGACAAACGACACTTTGAGATTCATGATCCCTTCAAGTTCTCTGAGTTTGGGATCACTGAATTAGATGAGTTGGGTCCCATCATTGCCAAAAAGAGTAATGTCGTTGTCAAACACCTGATGAAGTCCCTCAGAATCAGGTATGATCAGCTAGCTAAAAGTATGAAGAACTTGGCATTCCTTCACTGCTTCCAGCATCAGTGCCAGCAATCCAGGCTCCTCCTTCTCAGTTATCTAAAAGGAAAAGAAAGAAGATAGAGACTGAACCTGAGATCAGTGTTCCAGGCCTAGACTGCAACAAAGCCCTCACTGAAGGAGTTATATTTGTGAACAATTGGGTCATCGAACAACCTGAAAGAGGTCTCTTCTTCACTGATGAGTATTGGGATCCAACACTTCAAAGATGGGCTGATATTGATCTGGCAGGGATCAAAGCAATGATGGGATACTTCCTTATGGCCAATCCCATCAAGAATGATGCTAATGTAAGGTTCTGTCATGACCTAAAGATCAAAATCCAACAGCATCCTGACAAGCATCTACTAAGTGCAAAGAGAGCCAAACTTGAAGCCTTGGGTCTAAAGTTCTGAAGCCTAAGCGAATCTGCAACAACAACTATCTTTTATTTACTTTGTTTTGTTTAGGATTGTAATAACTATGAATAATATTGATGTTTTGTTTAACATTCAGTGTCCTGAACATTACTTAGTAATTTAGTTTGTAGAGATAATACCTTTGCTATCTCTCACTGAACCTAGAAACACTCAGGCTATTTGTATATCCAAATAGGGGGACACTGTTGGGTCTTTTAAAACCCAAACTCCTTAATCTAGGATTTGAACATAAAATATCCTAAGTGTTTGATAACCGTGAACACCAAACAAGTCACTGAATGCATAGTCGTTCAGTGAGTCATCCTCAAGTTGCTTAGGGCGAATCTATGAAGAAAGGTTCACCATTCAGTGAAGAGGTTCTCAGTGAATGATACATGAGCCAAAGAAGAAGATGATGGACTCAGTGAGGGATGACAATAACTCACTGAGTCCCATGACTCCTCACCAACTAAGAACACTGAGTGAACAAAGACTAAAGATAAGAAGACTGAAGTAAAGGCGGGATTAGGCAGGATAAGTTTGAATGGATAAAGGAAGGTCCTTATCATGCAATGGTCAACTTTCCCTGAATGAGTATAAAACCAAGACATGTGTCAACACTGAAGACCAGAAAGCATCCCTGCGCTTTACTACTTATAGTCATTTGTAACAGGGACAAAATACCTATGCATTTTATCCAATGTAGGCTGATGTAACTTGTCTTGTAGTCTTTGTCTATTAGGGATCTGTTAGAATCACCTTGTGTATAAATAGAGAATAAGTGGGAGAGGTAAAGATTACGTTTGTGCACTTAATGCTTAGACATTCACAAACCAAATCTTTACTCTCTCCAAAGAACAACACAATCCCTAAGATAGCTCAGCTGGATATTGGTAGTCACTCAAACTTAGTTTGAGTTTAGTGAGGAGTATACCATACTTGTCATTTCAATCCCAAGTGTTGTTCCGCAAACACTTGGGTTTAATTCTTTTGATTAATTTCTAATAAAGAATTAAATGTTGAAAAACTTTGTGTCTTATCTTTTACATTTATTTACTTTTGATAATTAATCAATACTTCGCTACATCATGGAACTTGGTTAAATTAACTTTGTAGTTAACTTTAACCAAGTAAAAGGGTCCAACAAGATGTGAGTATCTAAACACTATTTGTGAGGTGCTAGTATATAATTTCCATGCTTGTTTTGGTTGAAGTGGAACGATTATTTGTTGCAATTACTTTTATATTAGTGTTAAATGACCCCTAGCTTGTATTTTGATTTGAATAAAAGCACATTTGCTTGAGGACAAGCAAATCTCATGTGTAAGGGTATTTGATGAGACGAAAAGTGTACCGCTTTTAGAGGGTCATTTAAGCCCAAAGTCGAGATTATTTGATCAAATATTGCCCTAAATCGTTCCTTTTGTCATTTTAGGTACTCTTGAGAAGAAATCTGGAAAAAGAAGCATTTTGGACGTTTTTTGAGGGAAAAGTGAAGAAAACGACAAAGTCTCCAATTCATGCTAAAAACAGTACCTGACAGCGTCAGGATTTTCTTATGACGCCGTCACTCATTGGCAATGAGGTGGATAATCAAGTTACACGTGACGCGTCACCTAGGCCGTCACATACAAAACACAAGAGACGGCCAAGAAGGAGTTTACACATGACGGCGTCAGTATTGGATCAAGGCAATACGATAGTATTTATGGCAGCGAGTTAACGGCATCAGAATTTATTCTTGAAGCCATCAGACTCAAAACTCTATATATAGTTTTTGATTTTTCATTGATTAGGGTGCAACTTTGAGAGGAGAATTTTGGAGAACCCCTAGACGAATTTCACCTTATTTTTAAGGGTTTCAAACCCTTATTTCATCCATGTTTAATTGAAGATAAGTTTTCCAATAATCAGTCAATATGTCTATGTGTTGTTTGATTCTATCTTATGCTTGTCTTCACTTTAACATGCTAGGCTAGGTTTTCTTTGTGTTTGCTTAGATGTAATGAAACTTAGTTATTGATTATTGGTTGGTTGTTTGTTTATAATTGTTGTGGATGAATGATTTCGATGTTAGGCTTAAGAAAACTGGCAGACTTCCAATTGGTAACTTGCTTGAACGTCTTAAGAAACATGATCGGATATGTACTACGATAAATTGGTTATATTTAATGCATAAGTAACTACTAAGGAGGCTATGTTAGGAGCTAGTAGTCGGCTCAACATAGGAAGGGGTAGAAGCTTATAGAGTTAGGTAAGATCGTACACGGCCCTACGAATGGTATTAAGGAATATAACCCATCATCCATGCAATTGTAACAAACTAATCAACCAGTAAAAGATAGCTAGTGAGTAGTGAAATCTAAGTAAACACATTTTCTCTTATTATTGTTTTTCTCCACATTTACTTTACCGTCATTTTAATTTCTTTTGTTTGCATTTGTAGTTATTTGGGTTAGTTGATTGGCAACTAATTCCGCCCATCCTTCCAAAACCCGAGATTTTTACTTGCTTTCCATAAAATATAAAAATACAAAAAGAATCATCTCTCACCTCTAGACCTAGTTTAATTGAGTTTTAACCCTAGCGAACACTATTCTTTGAGTTGAACGATCAATCCCCCGGTACTTGTCACTATACTATACTACAACGGTCAAGAACACTGCCTGGTGGGGATTGAAAGCTTCTCAAGATCCCTTGAGAGGTAAAACCTTTTGCAAGGTTGCAAAACCACGCATCACTGGTGCAAGCTTAGATCGAAAATCAACCATAGGAGGATGCCAATTTCTAGGATGCAGGTTGGTTTCATGGCAGTGTAAGAAGCAGACAATGGTAGCTACTTCATCAACTGATGACAACTATGCTGATTTATTAACAAAAGGTCTTGATATGGGAAGGTTTCAAAACCAACTACTTGACTATATGTACAATTTTATGAATACCATTATCTATATTGACAATAGCAGTACTATTTGCATAATTAAAAATCCTGTGCAACACACTAAAACAAAGCACATTGAAATTAGACATCATTTTATAAGAGATTGTTATGAGAAAAAGATAATTCAAGTTGTCAAAATTCATACTGATGACAACTATGCTGATTTATTAACAAAAGGTCTTGATATGGGAAGGTTTCAGTACTTGGTAACAGGTACTGTAATGCTTAACCCGTAAAACTCTGATGTCTAAGTGTTTCATTTGAGTGTAGGATTTTTGTACTGCTAGTTGTGTAAACTGCTTTGTATAGTTTGTACTGATTGTGTCATAGTTAGTCATCTATGATCATTGGTTCACACGAAATACTTTGGTTTGTATTTTCTTGGTTTTGGACTAACTATTGTAGGTGAATAAGCAAATTTGGTTGGAGTTGATTATATGAAGTGTGTATTTGAGACACACCACAAATGGTTATTGGTTCACCATGTCTAACCCACATAAGAACCAACTAGTCTAGAGCAAATGGCTACTGGTAAAGACTTCTCAAATCCATTTATGATTGATAGTTTACCAAAAACTATATGATTATTAACTCACCATACTTCACAGTCAAGAGTTGGCTAGTCCATAGCAAACGGCTCATGGTAAAGACATATCAAATCCGTTGATAGCTGGTAGTTTGCTAAAAACTATGTTAAAGCCGTCAATATTCAAAATTATTTCATTCCCACTGCTCTTAGAAATTTTTGTGAAAAAATTTCCACTACTAGTTCAAAGTTTCCACTGTTTATGAAAATGTTTCCACTATTGAACTAGTCGTTGCAACTATTGTGTCAGTAACTAATTTTTATCTAGCCATTGAGTTTAACCGTTTTTATAGGGATTTATTAATGGGAATTATCTTTTCTCTTATTCACTTTTTATTCTTTACCAAGATAATTTGTTTCTTAAGATAATTCTCACACGCGTATTTCTCTCAAACCCTAGCAATATAAAATCTCAACTTAATTGGCTTGTTATACTTTCAATTCATACACACCCGACCATCTTTTTGTAATACAAATTTTTCTATCATGGCTGGTTTAGTGTTTGTTGATACACACAATCAGGTTGCTTATTTGGAGAAAACAGAGGTCAAAGATGGACCTATTTTTCATCAGATTGTGGATTTTTTGAATGCTACACGCATCAGGTATGCTTTAACTGTTAATCCTACAATCTATGTCTCCCAAATCAAAAAGTTTTAGCAGACTGTTACTGCCACAACTATTAAAGATGGGGACTCACATGAATCTGTTGCTGCACTTAGAGTAACAGTGAATGGGGTAACTATTGATGTTACTAAATCATCCTTGAGAAAAATTCTCCAATTGGATGATGTTGGTGGTCTCATCACTTTACCTAATCCTAAAATTTTCAAATATATCTCTGATATGGGTTATGATACTTCCAATCAAAAACTTACTTTTAAAAAGGGATGTTTCTCCCCACAATGGAGATTTTTCATTCATACTCTTCTACATTGCTTAAGTCCTAAACAAACTTCTTATGAGCAATTCAGTTCTACTATTGCTATACCTCTTATTTGTTTAGCTACAAACAGGACTTTCAACTTTTCAAAGTTTATTTTTAACAATATGGTTAGCAATGTGAAGAGTAAATACAAGTTTTTGATGTATCCAAGATTTGTTCAATCTATTTTACAAGAACATCAGTTATTACCTCACAAAAACATTTACCTACTCCTTGCCTACAACAGAAAGTTTTTCAAAATATGACACAGGCAACTAGTGGTTATAATGGGGTAGTAATTGCACTTTTCCACAAATGCTTGCTTTAATTGCTCAGGTACAGGGTGAAAGGCCAGATAACACAACTAAGCCTGAACACACACCCCCCATCACAGTTCCATCTACCTCTCATACCCCACCAGTTACTCACAATTATATGAGAAGGAGTAAACAGCCAACTCCCCATATCACAACACTACCTGTATCTGAACCATTTGGTGTAGGTACAAGCAGTGGTGGTTTAGGAGTACTTCCTAATCAAACTAGGGTGGAAATTAAGTCAATGTCCCATGATGCACCTCTCCCAGCAGGTAACACAGCTGGAAGTGTTGAGGGCAGTGGTAACTTATATGCATTGATGGACAGATGTACCACATTGGAGGCCAAGGTTCAATCACTGGAAGATGAGCTCAAGCAAACTAAGAAACTTTACAAGAATGATCTCTCAAAGATTTTGAAGCAGATGCAGACTATGCAGGAAGAGATCAACACACTTAAGACACAGAGGGCTGCTCATCTTGTAGTTCTTCTCCATCCTCAAGACATGATGGTGATTCTGATGCATCAAGTGATGATATGGGTTATTCTCCCAAACAGGGGAGGAAAACAGATGCTAGAACTGAGGGGAGGAAACTAGATTTTGAACAAGGAATTGAAGATGTTGGAAGATTTCAAGGTTTTGAAGGTTTTGATGATCCAATGGATGCACATGTTTCAGAAGATCAAGAAATAGAGGAATTTGATCAACAACAACAATCAGAAGAAATGGCTCAAGATGTTCCAACAGAAATCATTGATCTGGATGCTCAGACTATACAAGAAGACTTTTTAGACACAACATCTAGTCAACCAAAGGTACAAGTAGAGGAACTGTTGCATCAACTCCATAAGCAGTTGAAACTTTAGAAGGTACTGCTTTCATAAATGAAGAAAAAACAACTGATGTAGAATATGAAAGAAGGAGATTTGAAGAAGATGAGATAGCAAGGTTTATGGAATAGCAAAAAATTTAGAAGGAGTTCATAGAACCTAAAGAGATAGTTCCCATTCCAAACATTTCAAGTTCTTATCATCCAACTGAAGAAGAGATTGAACATATGATTGATACAGATCCAGTAGTTAAGAAGAAAGTTACTGAGCTTATTGTTGATCAAAGCCTTTCAGCTGAACAAAAGTCAGCTCAACTAGCTGATTTTATTATGATAAAGAATGATCAAGCTCTCAATGTTATGATAAATTCAATCAAGAAGAATCAGAAGAAACAAAGACAACCATCCAAGATTCAAGTTATTGCTGGAATGAAGAAGTTTCTATGTCATGTAGCTGGATGGAAGATGTCTCAGCTCAAAGGAAAATCCCATGATAAAATTGAAGGATTGTACTATAGGGCTTACAGAAGAGATAAAGATTTTGTTCCAATGGATTCAGAAGAAGAGGCCAAAAGATAAAGATAAGGTGCAACCATTGAATCCAAAGCTGCTAAGAAGTCTAAGACTCAAGAGTCATCTCAAGCAAAAGAAGATGATGTCAAGTTAATAGAAGAGCAGTTTTCAGGGATGATTTATATTTAACCAGAAGTGTTGGATGTAGAACCTCTACAATCAAAGCACCCTATTGTTGGATGGGAGATTTATTCTGGTGACTTTGGGAATGTTTGGAAGATTATCATAATTGGAGGTGTTACAAGTATCTGCAGAGATTTAGAAGACCTTGTTAGATCAAGTGACAGGGAAGATTTGGATACTTTGTGGAAGATGGTTCAAGATCAGTTCAAGAAAGATGAACTCATTGAAGTCAAAGCTAAGGAGTTATTGGTTCACTTCAAAAGATAATATGAACCTGATCCAAGTGACAGATATTGGAGATTTGAAGTAGACAATCTAACTACCTTGTGGAAATTTCATGACTCAAGTGCAGTACATCATGTTTCTACACAAGCTGGTGTTGATGTTTTTATCTTAGCAAAGAAAGAATATCCTTTGAGAGCAGGAATTCTCACTATTATGATATATGTAAAGCTAAGATGCTAGGAAAGGACAGAGTTAGTTGAAGATTTGCTGCAAAGGATCTATGATCAAAGTGTAAGAGCTGATAAAGAGTTAAGGAAAAGAAGATAGGTGTTAGGAAGAATCCCCCATCATCAATGAAGAAGGTTGATTCCAAGAAACTTAGTAATTTGCATAGAAATCATAAGTTTAGGGGAGGATTGTTGGGAATAATACTAAGAGTTACAACTGTCAGGCATGGAAGAAGATACTGCTGCAAGAATGCACTAGCAGTGGAAACCACGTTACCACTGCTAAGTACATATACTTACCATTGCTTATTAGATTAACTATTTTATGTATTCGTGTATAAGATAAGTATAGAAAAGATCTTGTGAATATCTTATTAAGTTAGAGTTATACTTATCTTGTAAAGGACTTCTTGTCCTATAAAAAGAGGTCCTAGGTTTAGGTTTGATATACGTATCAATAGCAAAAGCTTCAAGGTGTAACCCTAGTGATAACCAAGATCACTCGTATTATAATTAATAATATTGAAGCTACAAGTTTGGTTAATCCCTGTGTTCTTACTATTTCATTCATAAACAAATCATACACATCACTCAAACATATCTTCTAAGTACTTTGTGGTAAATTCCGCGTGCTACAAAGTATATACTCAAAGTATCTATCTAACACAAGGCATGTTTTTAGATCCTCATCACATGCTCTATCTATTTGATTTCACCCTTCTATCTATCTTATCTCTCTATATCCTCCTACATATATATATATGCAAGTGCTTTGTCTCTAACTTGTTTTTGTAGCACATCACCATAGCTCGATTCCCTAGTGCCCTCATCTAGGGGGAGCTTGTATTCCGTCGATTTCTTCGACAATGCCCTCTTAAGGATGCTTGTATTCCGTCGATCTCTTTTCTCTTCTCACATCGACGATGCCTTCGTAAGGATGCTTGTATTCCGTCGAATTCTTTCCTCTCTTTAGCATCGACAAAGCCTTTTTGATTCTACAAAAAAGGGGAGAAGTAACAGGAAACTCATTAAAAATTTATCAACACATAATTTTACCTAAAATGAGTTTATATTTTATAATCATCAAAAACGGGAGATTGTTAATACAAATAATGTCAAAAACATTATTCGGTGTTCTTGTGTTTTGATAATCACAAAATATAAAGATATGTTACGTAAAGTTACGGTTAATAAGTTTTTAATCGAGGAAACTCGTTTCTTCCACGTAGCTACTACAACGTCACTTCAGGTATGAACAAATGTTATACCAACATTAGTAAAGTGATCAAAGAATTTTATTTTCTCCTAAACTTACATTTTTAAGTTTGACAAAACCTTTTTCACAAAAGTATTTTTGTGTTTTTAAAGAAATGTTTTATTAAGAAAATATATTCAAAATTCAAATATGTAAAAACTATATTTCCCCCCAAAACAGTTAAGCTTTCACCAGATAAGTTTTCACCACATTAGGAAAAAAAGAGGAGTGTCTTGTCGGGACGGTCCCTTAAATGGACCGACGGTCCCTTAGTGATAAAGGACCATCGCAAGTTTAAGGGACCGCCACCCCTTTCCTGTCATGTATAAATACTAAACTATTCCTTCTCAGAAAACAATTCCGCTTGACACAAAAACTTTATGTTTCTCTTTTGTTTCTTCTTTGATCACTATAACATGTCGGTATATGTTTATAAGTGATTTCCTCTTCATATCAAGGTGCAAGAGAAGAACTCTCGATATAGATGAAGAATCGAGATGTTATATTAGTCCACACACAAACATAACAAGTGTTGTGGTTCTATTCTTCCCTCTATTTTCTCCTTGTAAATATTGTAAATATTTCCGACTTGTATGTGAGTCGAGGATGGAGTTATTTGTGTGAACTTGGAAGAAGATGAAGATCCATGAAGTCTTGTAACCAGAATAGGTCTTGTATTTGTTGTGAGGAGAGTGGAGTCCTGGTGTGTAATTTAGGACTCAGTAAAGTTGGTGTTTGTCACAATTCACCATTTCAGGTCATTTTCCGAACTTCGACAATTTACTATTCATAAATCACTATTCATCAAAACACTATTCATCATATTACTATTCATCATTTTTTAAGTCAGTTTGATATTCTGATAAGCGTTCAAAAATTTTACTATTCACGAAACACTATTCATTTCCGGAAAGAAAACACTATTCATGTGCATTGCTCATTTCATCGTAAATTTAGTTTACGGATATTTAAATTCGCGTAACCGAATTTGTTCAGGTGCCAATTCATGCTTTATCACTAGGGACATTTCATACGGACTAGAAATAGTCTACATATCATCATAATAGCATTTGCATACTATACCACTCGTAGAATATTCATATTTATATTTCTGATATATTTAACGTTTTACGTATATTTATTTATTTTAAAATAAACGTTAACATACGATTAATAAATATGACTAACATATCTAACAATCTCCACAATGGTCCCGATATATTTTTAAACCCCTTACAACATCACAAAGATTATAAAATTCACTTACCCGGTATTTTGGAAATTTATTTAATTTATATCGTAAGTTTAATATAATTATGACGGTTTTCGTAGAAACTAAACAATAATCATCCAAACACCCAATACTTGTACCCGAGATATTTTCACAACTTTTATAACTTTATTATGTCCCGATTAACTTCGTCAAAATTTATTTCAACTCGTCACGATTTATTTTTAGTTAACCCGGTACCCAAAACTTATAACATAACACATTATATACATTAATAACTAATGATACAAATTAAATAGCAAGCAAACTACCATTTTCCTACCTTAAATGCATACATGTCACATGGTTATTTCCATTTGATAACTTAATTACAAGTTTACCCTAAAACTAGATATTTATAAAACACCAAGACTTTAACATAATCCATTTTCACAAGATCAAAAAGTAAACCATTTTCTCTTCCTCTCCTCTCTAAACCCACGGCCAAGAACACAAACAAGAGCAAAATCCATTGATTTTTCAAGATCAAGCTATTTTCTAGTTCCTTTGGTGATCCTTGTTAGAGTTTTGAAATAAAATCTCAAGGTTTATTAGGTTTTACTCATCTAAGCCCTCAAATCTTTCAAAGTAAGTTGTCAAACTCTTTTTCATAATTTCTTCAAATTATTTTTATGTTCATATGATTTTTGTACAAGATCTACATGCATATGCTAGTTTATACCACTCTATTTAAACTTTTATATCTTTTAAACCCTAGAAATGGAAACCCTTGGTAGATCTACTTGATTGATGATGTTTAAGAACCCATGACACCTTAAGAAGGTGTATGGTAGGAATAGACTAGATTTGTGATGGTTGGAAGTGATTTGGGTGGATTAGAAACTAGTTTGGAACATTAGAAATGAGTTTAGAACCTATCTAGGAACCTACTGTCCCAAAACGCCAAACCTGGAAAACTCAATAACTCAGGGGTAATTTTTAACCAAATATTTAGAAACTACTTTCAAAAACGAAATTTTTGGCGAAAGAACGGATTAAAACGAGTTTATAACGAAGGAGATATGATTTTTGCAAGTATAACGACGAAAACTATTTTTCTGAAAATATTCATGCTGTTGGACGATTTTCGTCAGACAAAAAGAGGCATTAGACGTAACCTAGAGGAGCCGAGTTATCAAAAATATATTAATACATGTTAAGATGAATCCGTGGATATAAAGAACGAGGAAAATGAACTTATAACGACAAAGATATACACGTTTCAAAATCGTCAAAACTATGTATATATTAGTATTCACAAATAGAAATAATAAAACTACGTGCTAAATACTATATTTTCTAGAAATATTATTAAAGAGCTATATTCTTAACCAATGAAGTATGTATGACCCAAAGCTTATTTTTACGACTAATTGACGTTATTTTAAGGTTTACAAGGCGATGAATATAACACTAACGTTTTATATACGATATATTACGACTAGTTTTTATAAGTCTAGTTAGACTTATTTTTCCTAAGTATGGAAAATGTTTTATTTTGACAATAACTTGTATTTTCAAGCTAAGAGTGGTATAGGTATCATGTGCATGTACATTCATTACATCATTTCATGATCTAAAGTAGATCATTATCATTCGTCTTAGGTTGCGGTTGGTATTCGTTCCTTGTTATCCCTATCATTTCACGTCATAGTATCATCACTTCAGGTGAGTTTTCATAGCCCCGTTTTTAATTCAATATTTTGATTTTAAATCCCACGGGGAAGAATACATTGCATCACTTATTTTTGTACATGCCAAAGTATAAATTCCTTACATTGCTTAAGTTGCCTTATTACCAACACACGACAAGTCCCCTTTATTATCATGGACCTTTAATTAATCTACAAGCAAGAGTGAGTGAATAGATCTATTGAGGGTGACTCCTCCATCCGTGTTTGGGTTGCTCCAACGGGATTACAAATGTATTTCATGTCTAATATATTTAGAGTGTCTGGTAAACACTCATTTGGGGCCAATTTAATTGCGTCTAGCTTCGGGGTCATGAGCTTAAGAGCCAATGTAAATTTTATTACTGAAATCTTATTACTTTACTTTTTACTTATGGCTATTGTACATCCGATTTAACTTATAAACCTATGATTATTCACCAACTTTATGTTGACCGTTTTAGCAATGTATTTTCAGGTTATTAAGGTAGCTCATGTTGCATACATTTGGATCTTCATAGAGTCGCGGGGTCGACGCGTCTCACTATATTTTCTGCACTTATGAAACGTTAGATCAAGCTATTTTCTAGTTCCTTTGGTGATCCTTGTTAGAGTTTTGAAATAAAATCTCAAGGTTTATTAGGTTTTACTCATCTAAGCCCTCAAATCTTTCAAAGTAAGTTGTCAAACTCTTTTTCATAATTTCTTCAAATTATTTTTATGTTCATATGATTTTTGTACAAGATCTACATGCATATGCTAGTTTATACCACTCTATTTTAACTTTTATATCTTTTAAACCCTAGAAATGGAAACCCTTGGTAGATCTACTTGATTGATGATGTTTAAGAACCCATGACACCTTAAGAAGGTGTATGGTAGGAATAGACTAGATTTGTGATGGTTGAAAGTGATTTGGGTGGATTAGAAACTAGTTTGGAACATTAGAAATGAGTTTAGAACCTATCTAGGAACCTACTGTCCCAAAACGCCAAACCTGGAAAACTCAGGAACTCAGGGGTAATTTTTAACCAAAGATTTAGAAACTACTTTCAAAAATGAAACTTTTGGCGAAAGAACGGATTAAAACAAGTTTATAACGAAGGAGATATGATTTTTGCAAGTTTAACGACGAAAACTATTTTTCTGAAAATATTTATGCTGTTGGACGATTTTTGTCGGACAAAAAGAGGCGTTAGACGTAACCTAGAGGAGCCGAATTATCAAAAATATATTAATACATGTTAAGTCTAATCCGTGGATATAAAGAACGAGGAAAATGAACTTGCAATGACAAAGATATACACGTTTCAAAATCGTCAAAACTATATATATATATATATATATATATATATATATATATATATATATATATATATATATATATATATATATATATATATATATTAGTATTCACAAATAGAAATAATAAAACTACATACTAAATACTATATTTTCTAGAAATATTATTAAAGAGCTATATTCTTAACCAATGAAGTATGTATGACCCAAAGCTTATTTTTACGACTAATTGACGTTATTTTAAGGTTTACAAGGCGATGAATATAACACTAACGTTTTATAAACGATATATTACGACTAGTTTTTATAAGTCTAGTTAGACTTATTTTTCCTAAGTGTGAAAAATGTTTTATTTTGACAATAACTAGTATTTTCAAGCTAAGAGTGGTATAGGTATCATGTGCATGTACATTCATTACATCATTTCATGATCTAAAGTAGATCATTATCATTCATCTTAGGTTGCAGTTGGTATTCGTTCCTTGTTATCCCTATCATTTCACGTCATAGTATCATCACTTCAGGTGAGTTTTCATAGCCCACGGGGGAGAATACATTGCATCACTTATTTTTGTACATGCCAAAGTATAAATTCCTTACATTGCTTAAGTTGCCTTATTACCAACTCACGACAAGTCCCCTTTATTATCATGGACCGTTAATTAATCTACAAGTGAGAGTGAGTGAATAGATCTATTGAGGGTGACTCCTCCATCCGTGTTTGGGTTGCTCCAATGGGATTACGGATGCATTTCATGTCTAATATATTTAGAGTGTCTGGTAAACACTCATTTGGGGCCAATTTAATTGCGTCTAGCTTCGGGGTCATGAGCTTAAGAGCCAATGTAAATTTTATTACTGAAATCTTATTACTTTACTTTTTACTTATGGCTATTGTACATCCGATTTAACTTATAAACCTATGATTATTCACCAACTTTATGTTGACCGTTTTAGCATTGTATTTTCAGGTTATTAAGGTAGCTCATGTTGCATGCATTTGGATCTTCATGGAGTCACGGGGTCGACGCGTCTCACTATATTTTCTGTACTTATGAAACGTTTGATCTAGTATGACTTTTTTTTTTTATAAACTTGCAACACCTTTTGGGACCTATGTTTTGTAAACTCTGAATGTTTTAATGATCAAACGCTGTATTTTCTAAACGACACTTTAGGTCGTTCAATATGACTGTAACTGTGATGCTATGGCAGTCACCCCCAGGTATTCCATTCCGCTGCCATTTAGGTATTTTGGGGGTGTGACAGATTGGCATCAGAGCAAAGGTTATAGCGAACTAGGATGTATCTTGGACCCTAGACTATAACCACATCATCATAGCATCTCATCATTTCATCATAGGTGCATATTCATTATACATGTTGTTTCATGCACACACTGTGCGAGTTATTTATACCCATATTCGTATATATAATTATATTGACCTGGTTCACAAGTGACATGTCTTCAGATACCCACCCTGTCATCCTTTCGTCGGATTCCGACATTGAAGATGCCTTGTCATCTTCTACTACCATTGTACCACCAGTTGCACTTACACCACCATTAGCACCATTGATTTGTTATAGGAACAGGGTTTTCCTATTATTCAGCCCATACATAGAATGCCGTTTGGTAGAGTATTCAGACTTAATCTTAATGGACCTATTAGGATGCTTATTTCAAGGGAGATAGTATGTTTTCTTTCCTTCACTAGTAGGGCGCTTACTACTCAGGTACTACCACCACCGTCAGCTACTTATTTCACTATTGGTCATCCCATAGTGCGTACTTCAGTTTTACCTCTTAGATGTCGCGAGATAGTGCGAAAGAGGGTAGTATTCCATTCACTATTATCACAATCGTCTCCTAACTCACCACTAGGATCTCATCGTCAGCAACTTTGTTCTCATCATCTAAAGCACCACCAACACCATCACATCTCAGAGACCCTACACCCATATATGACAGGCCGCTTAAAAAGCAACCACTATTTGATATACCATTACCATCTACCACACGTTACACCACCTTATAGGTTTGAGGTTGGTGAAAGTTTGAGAGCCTCTACTGCTTGACAACCTACTACTCTTCATCGTTAGACGATGATCTCTAATTATTTGAGATTACCCACGAGTGTTTGGACGATACACTTTGAATAATACCACAAGCCTCACAAACATAATAAGAATTGCAACCAATCGCCCAAGGGTGGCATCTATCACAAGGACTCTATATTATCTTAGATATGATCGACTCATACCTCCATAACATAATAAACCAACAAGATGCTTTGAACGGTATTATACCATCATAATGGAACTCATCACGACTCTCCCTTCATTATCAAGTTTGATTACACCACATTCTAAGTCGATAATCACATCATTAGTCGCTCTAGCAACACTCCACCGACCAATGTGGTCACATTGGTAGTTTTAACATATAATTACAACTTTGGGAAGATGCAAGTAAGACAATAGGATTAATAAAGACGAAGATGTCTTTACGATTAAATGGTCATGTTGACCAAGATAAAAGTGACTACCCTAGTTTTCGTGTTTCGGAGATAATAACAATTCAAGTAAGTCAAAGCCAAATTAAATTTTTGTACAAACAAAAAGATTTCTTGCAAACCTTACGAAGTACGACAGATTATTGATTTTCAATGGTTGGATTAAAACTCAATTTTTTTTTTTAGCAACAATCTTCTTTAATTCCCTTTTTCCAAAGACATATATATATGAGATATCGTTTTAATCAAAATACAAAATATTTCGTAGTCACATCTTTTACATAACTATATTTATTACAAACTTCAAATAAAGTCACTCCAAAATACATTTATGACCAAATTTCACAATGTTTCACTCAAATAAATGTTGTTAATTTTAGAAACCATATCTCGAAGAAGGAACACGCATAACTCATGAACGAATCTCGAAAGCAACCACTATACCTACTTACTATTTGACCTTAGATGCGAAAGAAACCCCCCTACCAGAGATTGTCAATATTGATACACCATGCCTTAACACCACTACTTCAAATTACGACTTTTTTGCTCATTCCATATTATAAGACCTCATTTTCATGAAAGGATATCGAGAAGTTTCACTTGACCATAAGACATCTAGCTTGCATTCATGGAAAATCAAACATCATTCGATGTGGTACCTACTTGACTCAGATCACCCGTACAACAATTTCCATTCTTTAAACATTTTAGTCATGCCTAGAGGGATTAAGCATTTGAACCTGCTATCTTTACCTAGTATAAATTCTCGAATACTTCAAATCATTGGCACCAAATTTCTGCCCTATATCCTTTCACACATAGACTATCCCCTTCAGTTGATTGTAGATGCCTTAAAAACACGTTCATCTTTCACGCTCTCAATATCACTACCATATTCTCGACCACTTCATAATCATAAACCACTGCCCTGTTATGAACTAAGATGTTTACATTCTTTAAATAAGTGGATTAGTAGACTATTACCATTCCATAAGATTCACCCATGTATCCAATAAACCATTCAACGAATTTTACTACAAGCTATTTTACTACCATATGGGGAAATTGTTTTACGGAATTATTAAAAGAAACTATTTTATTCCCACCCTATGAATTGATTTTTCCGTCATTACGTCAAATATTTACTATTATTATACGAAACAATTTTCATGTTACCTGAAAGGAAATATCTAGAATACCATTTTTCGTAACAAAATGTTGAATACAATCTAACACTTTTGAGAAAAGTAATGCTATTTTGACTAAATCAAGCATCGCATCATCAGTCCTCAATTATACATAGCCTGATCACCTATGTATAAGTCAGGAAGAATTATGCCATGAAGGAAATAATTACCTTTTTAAAGTACTGCTAATAACAATCTTCATTTAAAAGTGTTTTAAACAAGTAAACTCTTTTATAAACGTCTCTTTCTGACAAACTCTCCCTGGATACTTACCCCACCTATCACTCACTCAGCCATTAAGTTAGAACTTTCCATTGACTTCTCTAGGAGAGACTTTCCATATCAAGTACTAGGAGGATTCCTCGATGCAAGAAAAACAATAAAAGGATTACAGAACTACTAAACCTAGTCTAAGAAAATTCATAACTCAACAACAATCCTAAGATATCACGAGACCATCCGATTCACCATCTCTGACCTAGTTGTCCAATTTTATTTTTCAAAGGTACTAGCTAGACTGAGCTACAGGATCGAACACATTGTGAAGGTACGCTAAGTAACTCTATAGGAATAAACCAAGCCTCCTAACCGATACTGTAGAGTGTTTTGATTAAACATGGCCTCATCTAAATGCAAACTTCCCTGCAGTGAGTTTACGCAAAGAATAACTGATTCAAATTAAGGATATCGATATAGATTCCCCTAAAGCGTTGTGTCCTCAAGAAATTCTAGGTAAGCTCACCTATACATCAAGAGAGGCATCAGGTCCAAGCATATCTCCCCAGCTTCATGTGGAAATAAAATAGACATTCATCGACATAGTATCAATGGACACCCTCATTTTTCCAACACGATGACAATTTCAATGATAAACCATTTCAGGACTAAAGTTGGTTGAATACCTAGGCTTGTAGTTTTGCCAGATACCCGCCAATAGGCATCTTCCAATATCAGGAACTGAACGTTAGACATCTATGCATTTATGCGAACATTACCTATCCTACTATTTTATCCTTGTTAGAATTTTTTTACTTTTAAATGAAGTTGATTTCAAAATTGTGTTTATACAAACCATATATCTCGTAGAAAATAATTTTGAATTGCTTATTTTGAATAAATACGGTCCTTTTTAGTCAATATTTAGCAGAACCATTGTACAATGAGAAATATTTAAACATTAAACCTTGGTAAACAGTCCTACTCACCATGTTTGAAAACCGCGTCACATTTCATAACTAGTGAATTTTGGAATCATCAAGAAAGATATTATTTAGTAGACCATTTGTTCCATTTTCTAAATTCGTTTATTCAGAAAAAGATTTCGACCAAAAACTCAAAATCGTGAGATAAATTTTGAAGGCAAATCACCATACTACATCGCTTATGCATTTAGGGCTCTGTGATTTGCCAATAAGGAATATTAGAATGTGTGATGAAGGAAATTAGGAGGGACACCATAGATCGATTACAAAAGTCAGTAATGGAGACCAAGCACAATAGGTAAAGAAAGACACATGTCTTAGCATCCATTGGACCAAAACACAAGGAATCAAAAATTGTTACCCATATTCTCTCCCCTTCAGATAACGCCCAGTTTAAAAGATAGAACGTTGTGGAATTAGTCACAAGATTTATTGTACCCATTTCAATTATTCCTGATAAAGGTAATCGAATCACCTCAGACTCCTAGAAATCATTTTAAGATTTCCTTCGGAACCCCATTTAGATGTAAACACCGCCTACCATCCTCAGACCAATGGTCTAAGCGAAAGGACAATTCAAACATAGGAAAAATATGCTCAGAGAGTGAGCGATTGATTCTAGAAATGGTTGGACTAACCATTTACCATAAATCAAAATCATTTGCAAACATAGTTATCGCGCGAGAGTAGAGACTACACCATTTGATGCACTCTATGGTCGATGTGCCAATATCCATTGACGGATCGAAATTTGGAAAAGCCCAACTCACTAGTCCAGTAGGCATTCATGAAATATCTAGGAATTCCTACAAATCAAGAATCAGTTACAAGTTTGATAAGTTGTAAACCCTTAGAATCTCAAGATAATGGCAGGATCATGTTGAAGGTTCTGCCTAGGAAAGATATGATACCATTCAGAAAAATTCGGGAAGTTAAACCCGATATATACTGGACCATCTAATATTTCAGATAGAGTAGGCCTAGTGGCCGTCAGACTTGAGCCTTGTTAGAGAACAGAAGGTTATACAAACATGTTTCACATTTTCAAATCCCAAGAAATGTCTTTCAAATGAGTCACTCATGATTCCATTGGAAGGAATCCAACCCAAAGACCAACGTAAACCTGGTAAGAGAACCAGTAGAAATCATGGACAGTTAAGTCGAACAGTAGAAGCAGAGTCGAATTCCTATCGTGAAAGTTCGCTAGAATTCTCGAAGAGATCCCGAGTTTACTTGGGAACTGGAAGACCAAATGCGACTTAAGTATCCACATCTTTTCACCAAGTCTATTTCTGAGACCAACACCAGCTGAATTCAGGGATTGAATTCCTTTTTGGGTGGGCGACTGTCACAATTCACCATTTCAGGTCATTTTCCGAACTTCGACAATTTACTATTCATCAAAATACTATTCATCATATTACTATTCATCATTTTTGAAGTCAGTTTGATATTCTGAGAAGCGTTCAAAAATTTTACTATTCACAAAACACTATTCATTTCCGGAAAGAAAACACTATTCATGTGCATTGCTCATTTCATCATAAATTTAGTTTACGGATATTTAAATTCACGTAACCGAATTTGTTCAGGTGCGAATTCATGCTCTATCACTAGGGACATTTCATAGGGACTAGAAATAGTCTACATATCAACATAATAGCATTTGCATACTATACCACTCGTAGAATATTCATATTTATATTTTTGATATATTTAACGTTTTACGTATATTTATTTATTTTTAAATAAACGTTAACATACGATTAATAAATATGACTAACATATCTAACAATTCCCACAATGGTCCCGATATATTTTTAAACCCCTTACAACATCACAAAGATTATAAAATTCACTTACCCGGTATTTTGGAAATTTATTTAATTTATATCGTAAGTTTAATATAATTATGACGGTTTTCGTAGAAACTAAACAATAATCATCCAAACACCCAATACTTGTACCCGAGATATTTTCACAACTTTTATAACTTTATTATGTCCCGATTAACTTCGTCAAAATTTATTTCAACTCGTCACGATTTATTTTTAGTTAACCCGGTACCCAAAACTTATAACATAACACATTATATACACTAATAACTAATGATACAAATTAAATAGCAAGCAAACTACCATTTTCCTACCTTAAATGCATACATGTCACGTGGTTATTTTCATTTGATAACTTAATTACAAGTTTACCCTAAAACTAGATATTTATAAAACACCAAGACTTTAACATAATCCATTTTCCCAAGATCAAAAAGCGAACCATTTTCTCTTCCTCTCCTCTCTAAACCCACGGCCAAGAACACAAACAAGAGCAAAATCCATTGATTTTTCAAGATCAAGCTATTTTCTAGTTCCTTTGGTGATCCTTGTTAGAGTTTTGAAATAAAAACTCAAGGTTTATTAGGTTTTACTCATCCAAGCTCTCAAATCTTTCAAAGTAAGTTGTCAAACTCTTTTTCATAATTTCTTCAAATTATTTTTATGTTCATATGATTTTTGTACAAGATCTACATGCATATGCTAGTTTATACCACTCTATTTAAACTTTTATATCTTTTAAACCCTAGAAATGGAAACCCTTGGTAGATCTACTTGATTGATGATGTTTAAGAACCCATGACACCTTAAGAAGGTGTATGGTAGGAATAGACTAGATTTGTGATGGTTGGAAGTGATTTGGGTGGATTAGAAACTAGTTTGGAACATTAGAAATGAGTTTAGAACCTATCTAGGAACCTACTGTCCCAAAATGCCAAACCTGGAAAACTCAGGAACTCAGGGGTAATTTTTAACCAAATATTTAGAAACTACTTTCAAAAACGAAATTTTTGGCGAAAGAACGGATTAAAACGAGTTTATAACGAAGGAGATATGATTTTTGCAAGTATAACGACGAAAACTATTTTTCTGAAAATATTCATGCTGTTGGACGATTTTTGTCGGACAAAAAGAGGCATTAGACGTAACCTAGAGGAGCCGAGTTATCAAAAATATATTAATACATGTTAAGATGAATCCGTGGATATAAAGAACGAGGAAAATGAACTTATAACGACAAAGATATACACGTTTCAAAATCGTCAAAACTATGTATATATTAGTATTCACAAATAGAAATAATAAAACTACGTGCTAAATACTATATTTTCTAGAAATATTATTAAAGAGCTATATTCTTAACCAATGAAGTATGTATGACCCAAAGCTTATTTTTACGACTAATTGACGTTATTTTAAAGTTTACAAGGCGATGAATATAACACTAACGTTTTATATACGATATATTACGACTAGTTTTTATAAGTCTAGTTAGACTTATTTTTCCTAAGTATGGAAAATGTTTTATTTTGACAATAACTTGTATTTTCAAGCTAAGAGTGGTATAGGTATCATGTGCATGTACATTCATTACATCATTTCATGATCTAAAGTAGATCATTATCATTCGTCTTAGGTTGCGGTTGGTATTCGTTCCTTGTTATCCCTATCATTTCACGTCATAGTATCATCACTTCAGGTGAGTTTTCATAGCCCCGTTTTTAATTCAATATTTTGATTTTAAATCCCACGGGGAAGAATACATTGCATCACTTATTTTTGTACATGCCAAAGTATAAATTCCTTACATTGCTTAAGTTGCCTTATTACCAACACACGACAAGTCCCCTTTATTATCATGGACCTTTAATTAATCTACAAGCAAGAGTGAGTGAATAGATCTATTGAGGGTGACTCCTCCATCCGTGTTTGGGTTGCTCCAACGGGATTACAAATGTATTTCATGTCTAATATATTTAGAGTGTCTGGTAAACACTCATTTGGGGCCAATTTAATTGCGTCTAGCTTCGGGGTCATGAGCTTAAGAGCCAATGTAAATTTTATTACTGAAATCTTATTACTTTACTTTTTACTTATGGCTATTGTACATCCGATTTAACTTATAAACCTATGATTATTCACCAACTTTATGTTGACCGTTTTAGCAATGTATTTTCAGGTTATTAAGGTAGCTCATGTTGCATACATTTGGATCTTCATAGAGTCGCGGGGTCGACGCGTCTCACTATATTTTCTGCACTTATGAAACGTTTGATCTAGTATGACTTGTTTTTTTTAATAAACTTGCAACACCTTTTGGGACCTATGTTTTGTAAACTCTGAATGTTTTAATGATCAAACGCTGTATTTTCTAAACGACACTTTAGGTCGTTCAATATAACTGTAACTGTAATGCTATGGCAGTCACCCCCAGGTATTTCATTCCGCTGCCATTTAAGTTTTTTGGGGGTGTGATAGTGTTTGAAGGCTTGGATTCATTAAGTATTTTGGGACCATGACTACTCATCTAGTCACCCTATCCATATACAAACCGACTTAGGGGGGGGAGTCACCATGTGTGGTTAAATCTTGACCATTGATTCTTTAGATCATTACTTAATTACAACTTTGTCACCAAGTTATTGTAATTTCCTAGTAAGCTTCCTAACCTCCTCATTCATAGTATAAATAGCAAGCTAATCCCTTCCTTTCTTCATCACCAAAAACGCCACAACATAAATACCTAGCACCATGATCCTTTGATCTTCAAACTACAAGTTACACTACAAAGTTCAATGTCTTAGTATTCTCTACCTAGTTCTTAAGTTTGTTTGGTGATTCCATGGTTGAATTAGGAGCTACACAAGGTTACTAGGGCTGAAGTTAAATGGTTTTCACAAGGGTTATATCAAGGCTAGCAAGGGTTACAAGAGTTGTGGTGAAGGGTTTACAAGCATAGGTTTAGTGTCCTAGTTCTATACTTGACTTCCTTTCTTTTAGAAAGCCTCAAGTTGTAAGCAAACCCTTATACACTTTCTTGCTCATTATCATTTTCATGCTCTTTGTGTTCCTTTCATGCTATATATGTTCTTGTTATTGTGTTCATGATGTTTAAAAATGGATAAAACAAGTGTTGATATACATATGTTAACTTATGACAAGTAAACAAGCAAACTAGTGATTTTTATGGAGAACCACGACCAAAATAGTATAACTATGATATTTGAAACTTACTTACTGTTATAAAGGACTTCAAAAGGAAAACATAGCAATTTGAGTCACCCAAAATGAGTACACGAGTCAAAAGTTATGACCATAAGAAGTTAGCGACACCAAAACGCCGAAACTGCCCATACCATACTGTTTTGCATTCTGCCAATTTGAAAGTCACCCTTCTGGTCCGATTCATCAAAAAGTTAAAACACGAAAGTTGTCCAGAACGCCGTTTTCGTTCAGGAACAAAGAAGCTCGAGCCCTGAAAACGCTTTCCGAGTGATAATTTCTTCAAATTCTTAACAGCCCATTTTTAGACCAAAGTTACTATATAATGATTATATTTAGATGAGACCAAGAGGTCTAATGACCTAAAGCCGAGACCACAACCATGGCTAAAGCCAAGGTTGAGTCTCAAGATCATGGTAACAATGACCAAGGTCACGGCAAAGCCACGGCTAAAGACCATATAACTTTTAAAGATCAAAACTTATATATATGTTATCAAATACTACAATAGTAGGGAGCCTCATGTGAGGAGTTCATTAAGTAAGCCGTCGAGATGAGTTGTGGATTTACGAATTAAAGTGTCCTGGCTCCTCGAACGTTTACTCCATGACTTCTGAATTATGTCAGCCCGAACGGTAGTAAGAGATATACATCCTATACATGTTTCATAAACCATTTATATTCAAAGACTTACACTATATACTAAGTACTACATCATGAACATTATGCAAGACATATATGGGCAATTCTTTGTATTCTTAGACGTTACTCCAAACCTAAGTCGCAACGTTCTATTATAGGCTGCTCTTAGAGACTTTCACGATTCGACTACCACTTTCATTTCTCATTACATAGACTTAAGGTGAGTCATAGCCCCTACTTTTTCATACTTGTTTTAACTCTTTGGGGGAGATACATGCACAACTACTTGCTTACTTGTACAAATACTCAAAACATTTATACTTGATTGTTTTATACTTGATTGTCTTATACTTGATTGCATTATACTTGATTTCATACATACATGACTGTCTTTTATCTTTGGGAAGTGGCTCCTAGTAAACTTATATCTTTGGGAAGTGGCTCCCAGTTTTCTTTGGGAAGTGGCTCCCAGTTGTCTTTGGGAATTGGCTCCCAAGTGAGGTCTTCGAAGATGAAGTAGAGACTCACTACTAATTGCTTAATTGTTTTGATGAACTTATACATGTCTTTATTATACTATATGTTAGCAGTGGGTTGTGAACATACAGGTTACAAGTCTCTTATGGCGGGACTTGCAACTGAGTGGATTCACGATGCCTTTGCTGTGTGATCATTCTTTAAGGCTTTTCAACTGTTTTAAGACAAACTCTATGAACTCACCAACCATTGTGTTGACACTTTAGCATGTTTATCTCAGGTTAGTAAGGCGATAGCTGGTGCGTGGAACTTAGAGTCAAGCTGCATACTCTGAAGACTTACGCTTTTATCATTTACCATTCAACATTTTGTATACATTTATGTATCATACTTTGGAATCTCATGTTTGTAACTTTGAATTCATTAATCGAATGGTAACTTTTCAAAACGTCTCATTTAGAGTTCGTTTTCTATAACTTGTACTTTATATTATGAAGTAGCATCCCTATGACACAGTCTTCCGCTGCGGTATTTTGGGGGTGTTACAAATTGGTACCAGAGCCTTGGTTATAGAGAACTAGGTTGCATTTAGTGCCTAGACTATAACTGCTATATACGTTAGGACTCTCCTCTTTATTTGCCTTACACACACTACATACGCATGCGCTTCTTGGTAATTGTTGGTTTAGTTCCACGCTGTTAGATGATGTGACTTTAGTATTATAAGGAGCCCCAGAGATTAGCCGAGTCATTAGAAACATGGAGCTCAGTAATAACTAATTATTTAACTTGATCTTGTGACAGTTCTTGTTTGATGAGACACAAGATTTGAGTTAAATAATATTATTGCTTAGCTTTAGGGATTTGATGACTTGATTATCTTACTATCGGCCTCAGAAGGCGGATTTTGTGTCAGAAATTCTTAAGTAGGATGATTTAGAATCTCCTTATTTAAATGGATTGGGACGCCTCTTCATTTAAATAAAGAAATTGTAAATCACTGAACCATAAGTTTATGAGACCTTACTTACATAAATTTGGACGCTTCTTTATGTAAGTAATGTGTTATAAATAAGTGGGCTTAATTGTAACCGATACGACTCCTTAAACCACAACCTTAGATGAATCAGAGTAAACACCACTATATTAGAGATCCCGAATTCTCTTAGACACACCGTAAGTAGTTAACATCAACTGAACTTCGGGACGAAGTTCTCCTTAAGGGGTAGAGACTGTAACAATTCGCAATTTCAGGTTAACTTTTATTCCCGAAAATTTCACTATTCACTTTTTACTATTCACTTTTCACTATTCATCTCAGAAATTTTTATTTCATATTCTCGTAAGTTAAACTATTTTAACGGTAATCCGAGAGTTTGACGCTCGTCGGATCATTTCTGCAAAAATCACAAAGCCGTGTCCGAGATTTACTTTTAGGTTTAAACGTCATTCCAGCATCCCGATATGTCCATAAAACATTATAAACAATAGAAATATGATTTTCTCTCATTTTAGGACAATTCCAAAAGTTTTGGAATTTTACGTTTTCCAGTTCAGCGTTTTACGCGAATTACGCGTTTTAGACCCGTGTTTCCAGTTTTTAGCAGGGTTTTAGCACCCGATAGATCCTACCACTTATTTTATATTTTATTATGGAGTATATTGATAAGTTCTAGCATATTTATAAGTTTCATATTTTTAGGATATCCGGTTTTACGTTTCGTGACTTAAAAACTTACGGTTAGCAATTTACAGAGTCGAAACTAGCTACATACTTAGGATATTATCATCCAAAGACCATGACTACTCATCTAGTCACCCTATCCATATACAAACCGACTTAGGGGGGGGAGTCACCATGTGTGGTTAAATCTTGACCATTGATTCTTTAGATCATTACTTAATTACAACTTTGTCACCAAGTTATTGTAATTTCCTAGTAAGCTTCCTAACCTCCTCATTCATAGTATAAATAGCAAGCTAATCCCTTCCTTTCTTCATCACCAAAAACGCCACAACATAAATACCTAGCACCATGATCCTTTGATCTTCAAACTACAAGTTACACTACAAAGTTCAATGTCTTAGTATTCTCTACCTAGTTCTTAAGTTTGTTTGGTGATTCCATGGTTGAATTAGGAGCTACACAAGGTTACTAGGGCTGAAGTTAAATGGTTTTCACAAGGGTTATATCAAGGCTAGCAAGGGTTACAAGAGTTGTGGTGAAGGGTTTACAAGCATAGGTTTAGTGTCCTAGTTCTATACTTGACTTCCTTTCTTTTAGAAAGCCTCAAGTTGTAAGCAAACCCTTATACACTTTCTTGCTCATTATCATTTTCATGCTCTTTGTGTTCCTTTCATGCTATATATGTTCTTGTTATTGTGTTCATGATGTTTAAAAATGGATAAAACAAGTGTTGATATACATATGTTAACTTATGACAAGTAAACAAGCAAACTAGTGATTTTTATGGAGAACCACGACCAAAATAGTATAACTATGATATTTGAAACTTACTTACTGTTATAAAGGACTTCAAAAGGAAAACATAGCAATTTGAGTCACCCAAAACGAGTACACGAGTCAAAAGTTATGACCATAAGAAGTTAGCGACACCAAAACGCCGAAACTGCCCATAACCTACTATTTTGCATTCTGCCAATTTGAAAGTCACCCTTCTGGTCCGATTCATCAAAAAGTTAAAACAAGAAAGTTGTCCAGAACGCCGTTTTCGTTCAGGAACAAAGAAGCTCAAGCCCTGAAAACGCTTTCCGAGTGATAATTTTTTCAAATTCTTAACAGCCCATTTTTAGACCAAAGTTACTATATAATGATTATATTTAGATGAGACCAAGAGGTCTAATGACCTAAAGCCGAGACCACAACCATGGCTAAAGCCAAGGTTGAGTCTCAAGATCATGGTAACAATGATCAAGGTCACGGCAAAGCCACGGCTAAAGACCATATAACTTTTAAAGATCAAAACTTATATATATGTTATCAAATACTACAATAGTAGGGAGCCTCATGTGAGGAGTTCATTAAGTAAGCCGTCGAGATGAGTTGTGGATTTACGAATTAAAGTGTCCTGGCTCCTCGAACGTTTACTCCATGACTTCTGAATTATGTCAGCCCGAACGGTAGTAAGAGATATACATCCTATACATGTTTCATAAACCATTTATATTCAAAGACTTACACTATATACTAAGTACTACATCATGAACATTATGCAAGACATATATGGGCAATTCTTTGTATTCTTAGACGTTACTCCAAACCTAAGTCGCAACGTTCTATTATAGGCTGCTCTTAGAGACTTTCACGATTCGACTACCACTTTCATTTCTCATTACATAGACTTAAGGTGAGTCATAGCCCCTACTTTTTCATACTTGTTTTAACTCTTTGGGGGAGATACATGCACAACTACTTGCTTACTTGTACAAATACTCAAAACATTTATACTTGATTGTTTTATACTTGATTGTCTTATACTTGATTGCATTATACTTGATTTCATACATACATGACTGTCTTTTATCTTTGGGAAGTGGCTCCCAGTAAACTTATATCTTTGGGAAGAGGCTCCCAGTTTTCTTTGGGAAGTGGCTCCCAGTTGTCTTTGGGAATTGGCTCCCAAGTGAGGTCTTCGGAGATGAAGTAGAGACTCACTACTAATTGCTTGATTGTTTTGATGAACTTATACATGTCTTTATTATACTATATGTTAGTAGTGGGTTGTGAACACACAGGTTACAAGTCTCTTATGGCGGGACTTGCAACTGAGTGGATTCACGATGCCTTTGCTGTGTGATCATTCTTTAAGGCTTTTCAACTGTTTTAAGACAAACTCTATGAACTCACCAACCATTGTGTTGACACTTTAGCATGTTTATCTCAGGTTAGTAAGGCGATAGCTAGTGCGTGGAACTTAGAGTCAAGCTGCATACTCTGAAGACTTACGTTTTTATCATTTACCATTCAACATTTTGTATACATTTATGTATCATACTTTGGAATCTCATGTTTGTAACTTTGAATTCATTAATCGAATGGTAACTTTTCAAAACGTCTCATTTAGAGTTCGTTTTCTATAACTTGTACTTTGTATTATGAAGTAGCATCCCTATGACACAGTCTTCCGCTGCGGTATTTTGGGGGTGTTACAGACAGTACCACCGAAACCCTCCACCATCATCCCACCACCACAATAGCACTACCACCGAGAGTAACCACCAAAACCCATGACCACCACAAACGTTTTTTTCTAGTTTTGAGGTATTTTTAATAGATCTATGAGTTTTAAAGGTTTTAATAGATATATACATTTTATTTGTAGATATATTGATTTTATTTGTAGATCTATAGGTATTTTTATAGATATATGTATTTACACATTTTTGGTTTTTTTTTTTATAGTGTCGCCGTTTGCCGCTGTTGTAACCGCCGCTTGTAGCCGCCACTATCACCGGAAAACTTGCTGCCGCTGCCGGAAATTGGTTCTATCACTGGAAATAGTAATGTTTTATTTTTAAGTTATTTTTTTTGTTTTTAATTTTATTTTTAAGTTGTTAATATTTGTTTTAATGGTTATTGTGTAATTTTTTTTTTAAATAAATTTTGTTATGTAAATTTTGTTATAAGATAGTGTAAATTTTGTTGTTATGTTTCTTGTGTTGATTTATTATAAAGTTTATGCCGTAAGTTTTTATATAAAGTTTATAATGCAAATTTTGTAACGATGGTCTAATGTTTGAGGTCAGCTTTATTTTGCTACATATGTCTCTGCTTTAATGATTAACATTTCTACTGAAAAAAATTGTTAAATTTTGTAACGATGGTCTAATGATGTGTTTGGAACTTTTTACTTGGCTTTAATGATTAACATTTCTACTAAAAAAATTGTTAAATGATGCAAGTTTAGAGATTTTATGTAGATTGGTTGTTCAAAATCAGAGGATGGCATTGCGTGACATCTACACATTGCAATGATGTTTTAACCATGGCGAATGTCTTTTAAAGCCCTTTTAGTTTTTTTTCTATAGTTTTTTTTTTCTTTTTTTTTCTTGAAGGTTAAGAAAGACCCTTTGATAAACCAAAGAAAAGCAAAACAAATAAGCAAAAAGATACAATACTAGACTTAGAAACTATTCTATCTGACTTAGGACTACAAAGCACAAAACTAGAAACCTGCGTCAATTTTATTTGCGATGATGTATATGGATGCGAGTAATGTGACAGCGATTTTCAGGGCTGCGGCAATTTTTTTGAAAGTTGGGGGTGATTGGGATTAGTTTGTTACTTTAATTGCTGCGGATTATCCTTTTGCTGATGCAATATAGTATATTTTTTATATTATATGTGCATAGTTATATTTACATTGTTGTTTGATTAAACTGATTAGGCAATTTAAGGTTGTGGTTATTGTTATTGTGTGACTGGGATGTGATTAGGAATTAAGTGACTAACTAGAGGAAAACTGATTGTTAGTGAATTATGTTAATATGACTATGGTTGCTAAAGGTTAAATGATCAGTTAAATCGTACTTACGGATAGTTTATCGATGTTGGATGATGGTTTTAATTATCTGGAAATATATTCCTAATGAAAACTGTTCTTGAATTTGTTGAGTAGATATGATTTTTTAGTAACATTTATTTAGAAAATTGACAAACTTAAATGTCTAATTTACGTGGCGAAGGCTTGGTTATTGGTACCTTATAAGTTTGAATACATTACCAGGATTTTTTCATGTTTGGTCGTTTGGGTAGATAAGATGAAATGAAAAGAGTGGATAAAGGATTGTTTCTTATAATACTTAATAGGAAAGGGACAGTTGTAACAATTTGACTACCAAATAAATCTTGCGATCCAAATTGAATTAATGTTGAATGTATCTTCTATTATTGTTAGGTGACACAAAAACTATCGCCCCGACAAACGATCTTAGTGACCCGAATGAAGATCTTAAACGATATCGCTGCAAAAAAAAAGATGTTGTTCTTAAACTGGATGATTCGTCTCCAATTCTCAAACAGTTAAAAAAAGTTAGATTCGATACAATTGCCGCAGTTTTAGCCGACTCGTTCTGAATTTTATGTTTGCAGGGTGAGGTGAATCGAAAACTACTGTGACCGAGAGCATTTCAAGTGTTTTGGCCGATGATTTTGATGACGTGTTGAGTTTTACGCAGTCAAGGAAGGGTACGATTAGAAGCAAGGCAAAAAAAGGTAACGTGAGCAAGGCCCGCAAAGTATTTACTGTGAATGTTTAGTTAATATCATTGGGTGTTTGAGTTTGATGCAGTGTTTTATTTATAACAGATGCAAGCACCAGATTCACCATTTGCTGAAGCGACTGTCGTTACATTTAAACAAACAAGCTGGTCAGTTGTATCATTTACCAAACTTACCAAGGGCCGAGTCATTACAGCTCATGATTAACTTAATTGGGTTCCTCATTGGTGGGTTTTAAGCTGTCATACTATAAAGAAAGAAGGGTGTTAATCTCATAAGGTAATGCGACAGGTCTGTGTAAACAAAACAGTAGCATTCTATTTCTTTTTTACGTATGGTTATTTCGATATGTACATAGTTTTTGAAATACTGTTAACTCCTTTATATAATACTGTTAACTTATTTCAATATGACAATATATATACATTGATAATTATGTTGTCCATCTTATGTGTATATTGAATGATCTCATCCTCCTACAGTATATGTGTTAGAAATGAAGCTGAGTGATATTTACGTGAATTGGAGTAGACAACTAGTATGCATAAAGTACAGGGACTACTAATGTAATATTGTAATAGTTATCTTATGTAAGGCCTATAAATACCCCTCAAGGCTTCACTTGAGGGGTGTGGGTGTGTAAGCTTATCTTTCATAATAAAAGTATCTTTGTTTCACCTCACCTTCTCTCTACTTTTTCTCTCTAGAATAATAATGTATTTCGATCAACCTCAACCTCCAGAAGGTGTTTCTTGGTCATAACAAGTGGTATCAGAGCTAACCGGGGGCGAATCGTGGTGTTTTTGGGTGAAAAATCGTGTTTTTTGGTGTTTTTTCTCGAAAAAGTTACGATCTTATCGAGTTAGATATGAGTTTTATTGAGTTAGTATGAGTTTTTCCGAGTTAAGAATGATTTTATCGAGTTAAGAAAATTCTTTATCGAGTTAAGAAAGTTTTTTTATCGAGTTAGGGAAGTTTGCGAGTTAGGGACAGTTTGCGAGTTAGGGAAAGTTTGCGAGTTAGGGACAGTTTGCGAGTTATTGGTTTGGTGAGTTAGCCATTTTAGCGAGTTAGCTAAAACACCTTATCGTTTATCGAGTAAAGATTTCATTTGGGTTTTACTAAACGAAACTCTGCCGAAATTTCTCTAGCTTTACCGAGTTACCAACTTTATCGAGTTAGCAAAAAAAAAAAAAAAAAAAAAAAGGAGATTTTTGGCGGGAAAATTTGAGTAAAATTTATTTTTGAGAGGAGACTAAACGTTCAATTTTTACGCGAAATTCATATTTTGGTATAACGTTGAAAATTTTGGCCCGAAATTCAACTTTTTAGGCCAAAATTCAAAATATTTCGATGACCTTTGCATTGTATTTCTTAGTGATTTCCAAAATTATGGGTTAGAAAGTTTTCCATGTCTATTTTTGGAGGGGAAATACAAAATCACTAAGATCAACGAGATAGAATTTCATACTTCACCAAAACACACCATGAATTGCTTAAAAGATCTTGATCAAGATTCACCAAAGATCAATGGCTAAATTTTGAACGTTATCAAAAGGTGACTACGGGGATAATTTGTTTATTACTTATTTGAGCTTGAAGTGACGTTTTTCACAGGTGCGTGTACTTAGTATCTCAAGGTCTAGGGGTTGGTTGGATGCAAGACTTTTGGAGATCCTTGTTTGAGCATTTATGGAATAGTGATTAAGACTTGGACATCTAGCTATGTGTGAGATCTATAAACGCATAAGTTGGTTCTTAATGCTCACAATAGCTATCACTTTAAGGAGTTACGTTGTAGTGCTCAGTGTCACAAAAGGTTGTGGATTGTTCAAGAGACGGATATACAATAAAGGATGGATGGTTGGATATATGCCACTACCTATATCGTAAGGAGTAACATTGTTGTGCTCAGTATAGGTTCTTAATCAGGATAGTACAAGCATAAGTCACACGTCTGGGGAATTTTACTTCACACTCAAGTTTGTCATATCGGGTTGTCTCCACATGTGGTCACTTACTATTAGCCAATGGAAGTGAAAAGAGGTTGATCTGAGATGAATTGTAGAAAGAATAGTTATTGCCATTTCACTCATGGAGTATTGATTTGTATGTTGCTTCCAGTTGATATGTTTATGTACACATACTTATGATGATTCCAAGAGATCGTCATCATCCAGGAGGGAGAAATGTGTACATCGGGGCTTTTATTGAAGAACTGGAAGCATTCTAAGTGAGTTGAAGATGACGATATGATGCTCCCCAAACAAACCTGTGAAGAAATTACATATTATCAGTCTAAGATTCATTTTCCGCTATGCATGACATGATATGAGACTGAAGACTATTTGTGCAGAATTCAAAGATACTTCTTCAACAAGCACCAAGGTTATATCAAACGGGTTGTCTATTTGGGAGGGAGCATGTAAAAGAAAACGGATTACTAATTGGAAGGGAGTAATAACCCAATTAGATTAGCAAGTGATTCATCTACATGTAAAGAAAGATTGCTGGGGATATTTATGAAGAAAAGAGCTATGAAGTCTTCTTCAGCATTGTTGCGCTTACTTTGTTTGTTTTATTTTACTTGTTAGGAATCATTGTAACCAATTCACGTATATCTCCAGCTGGAGGGAGATTGTTAGAAATGAAGCTGAGCGATATTTACGTGAATTGGAGTAGACAACTAGTATGCATAAAGTGCAGGGACTACTAATGTAATTTTGTAATAGTTGTCTTATGTAAGGCCTATAAATACCCCTCAAGGCTTCACTTGAGGGGTGTGGGTGTGTAAGCTTATCTTTCATAATAAAAGTATCTTTGTTTTACCTCACCTTCTCTCTACTTTCTCTCTCTAGAATAATGATGTATTTCGATCAACCTCGACCTCCGGAAGGTGTTTCTTGGTCATAACAATATGAATAGAGTAAATTACATAAATCGGCCCTGCTATTTGGTAAGAATTACAAAGTCAGCACTCATCGAGACTATTTGCATAAATTGGCCCTTGGTCACACTTTTTTGCTTTTATTTTTTGGTCCCTCAAGTTTGTTGGTCTCTGAAGGGGTGATGGATGATGGACCAAAAGTGAAATAGAACAGTTATAAACTTATAATATGGACCACATGCTATAGGTGGGGATGATTTTTGTTACTTCCACCGAACCTCGGGCGAATTTGTAACTTTCTCTATAATATATGATGCAGTCCAATATAATACGATATATGACGCAATGCCAGTATATGACATGTGATACATTAAGTTTAAGAAAATTTTCTATTCTCATTTTTGCAGGTCTTGCAATATATGATATGATGCAATACATTCATTCTCCAATCAAAACTATATGTTTAGGCCAGGCTGCATCAATGGCTTATCTTCTCTTGTCTGCTGGTGCAAAGGGTGAAAGAGGAACTCTTCCAAATGCCACCATCATGATCCATCAACCTTCAGGTGGATATAGCGGGCAGGCTAAAGACATGAGTATTCACACAAAGGAGATTATTCGAATATCGGACTCATTGAATGCATTGTATGCAAAGCACACCGGACAGCCTGTTGATAAAATTCAAAAGCATATGGATCGAGACTACTTCATGACCCCACAAGAGGCAAAAGAGTTTGGTATCTAGACGAAGTTATAGATGAAAGCCCCGAAGAGAGTGCTCTAAATACACAAAACAAACATTTAAATATAAGTGGTTGGAACATCCTTCATACCACATAACTAATAACCAATACAAAGTTAAACAAATACCTTTAACCTGAAGACGTTTTACATTAAATGATGTAGTGTTTACGGTTTAGTCAACTTAACTCGTGACTTTGGTAGAATTTCATTTAACTAGAGACAGATCGAGTTGGAGATGATATCCTGGCAAATGTGTTTCCAGTCTCTATTCATGGGAAAGAGCTGACAAGAGACAGAAGGCCTACAAATCGCACATTTATTAGAACAACTCTCATATTGCTTAAAACTTAAAAGTAAGTTTATTAGAAAAACTCTTATTAGAACAACAATGCTATTATTAGGTTATCTCAAACGTTCTTTCTTCAAAAACTAACTTCATTATAAATAATTAGCATGTCAATATTATCTAGTAGCTTATATGCATTAAAAATGTAATTGATCTAGTAGGTTTTATGCACTAAAAAACAAATTTTGGGCTAAACTTTAATTTAATCCATTTGACTCTTTTAAGCTTCCTTTTTTTTGCTGGTATTTTACCCATTTGACCGTTAGATATAAAAGTATAAAACATAATCAGATTGATCCATTCATAAGTAAATCAGTCAAAATTGCCACCTCTAACAAATATACCTTTTAATGGGCTTCAAAAAAGAAGAAATTATATATTAAGAAAATGAGAATAATACACTGCTCTTGATAGTTTAGAATCACAAATATCAGAAAGAAACAAGATGTATCATTTGTCATACCTTACGCAGAAAAGTACGTGGGAGTCCTGACAGATGCTTAACCACTTCATTACAACGTTTAGTTGAAGCTCCAATCCATCATTAATTATTTGCAATCGAATTTCATTATCATTGTCACACAATTCTTATTTTAGTTGAAGCAAGTCTGAAGTTTAGATGGTGGCCCAATTAAGCTCTTTGATTGACTCAAACTATTTAAAAGCAACATGAGCACTTGCTCCTCTATACACTTCCCATGAGCTAGTTACTAGTAATTCCAACTTATTTCAATATGTATATAGTTTTTGAGATACTGTATATAGTTTTTATGTAGTTTTTTACGTATGGTTATATGATTGAAAATTATTTCAAACTATTAATCAATCCTCATTTTCCCACCCATTAAAATTTACTCTCTCGATTAGTATGGTATAGTATAAGATTTGTTTGCCTTGGAATTGACCATTACAACAAATTGTGACGTTCTACTCTTTCATTTCTTTTCTGATACATGAATTGGAGATTTTGGATAGTGTCATTGTGAATTTGGCAAATTTTAATAGGATTTGGTTTACTTTGGGAGCGCCATCATCACCACCCATTAAGGTATGCAAGTATGACAAGTTATACCTAGAACTGTATAAGAGTGTTCAAGAATAGTAAACATTTACGAGTCCGGTTTTCGTTTAACCAACCCATGAAGCTATACTGGAGCTTATGGAATGCGGATGATTGGGCAACGAGGGGTGGATTGGAAAAAACTGACTGGTCAAAGGGATCCTTTGTTGCTAGCTACAAGGACTTTTATATCGATGGTTGTGAATCATCTATAAATGCTAAATAATGTGCAACACAAGGTAAACATTGGTGGGTTCAGAAGCAATTCCGGGATCTTGATGATCGCCAATGGCGCCGTCTTAAATGGGTTCGTAGGAAAATGACAATCTACAATTATTGTAGTGATCGCAAACGATTTCCTAAAATGCCTCATGAATGCAAAAGAGACCGTGACGCCTAACTATGTCTTTAAGCATTCCTTAACCTTAATTATGTTGTAATCCACATATTATATATTGAATTATTATTTAATTATTCCTTGTATGATCACAAAAGATGCTCACTATACTACTTTCCTCACTGATATTTATGTATTCAATTACAATTTGATTGTGATTATTTAATATCGCGTAAGTAGTTTCAAAAGATCATTCAAACACCTCATTAATCTTTGAAACTTTCAAACTAGCATCTCATAACATAAAGGGAACCTGGTATCAACTCGAACAATCCTAAACTTATGAAGAACACAAATAAAGGAGACTAATGAACCTTTGTAATACAAAAAGACCACCAAAGCTGTTATCTCAAAGGGCGCTAGCACCAAACAGGTTCCAATCATTTACTCTAAATGTCGAAACAACTTGTTTAAAAACTTCAGCCATTGGGGTTCGTCCTGACTCTGCAGCAGGCACGGTTGCACCAGCTCCAACCGCGTTTGCACTTTCACTTAGAGGGCTGCAGCCACAACACAGACAAAACACAAGTCAATATTTGATTCATGAACTAATAGCACACAAACAGAAACTAATATTCCATACATACTTTATGAAAGTGGTAGTATAGGAGAGTGGTAGTTTAGGTGTGTATTTGTTTGTGCAGTAGGTTTGTTGTTGGTTTGGAGATTTTTAGGTTGGGATGTTGGTATACAAAGGTGTAAATATAGACTAGCTCATAGCCCGTGTTTAACACGGGTTGTATCAGCAAATAATTAAAGTGAGATAGTAAAGAACGACTTATTTTCTTTCTAGCATTTCATTCAACAACTTACATGCACCAATTCGAACTTGTTATTCTAAGAAGAGCATACCCAATTTTATCTGCAAATTACTGAGTATTTTCTATTGTATTTTCTTTCTAGTATTGTTAAATATTTATACTTCAAACTTTATCTATTGTATTTTCTATTTGCCGCCTGGTCTATAAGAAGCCATTTTGTTGACCAAGAGCGCCCTTTTTTTCTTCTTTTTATTACATACAATATCAATTTACAATACCAGGTTATCATCTTTTTCTTACTTTATAACATAAAACATAGAGTCTGTTCTTATTCTTTCTACTTTGCTAATATCTCAATTTACAATGCAAAGTTGTCATCTTTTTACTACTTTATCCTACTTGATATATGACTTAGTAAAAAGCATAGATGATAAGTCTTTGTCAACATAGTTTTTGAAAGAGAAAAAATAGGTGGTATAAAGCCTTTTACGATTTCAAATAACAAAACTTGGAATAAAATAAGATCAAATCATTCATTTTTCAAGAAAAGCAAAAAGTTTCATTCACATGGACTACTTGATATGTGACTTAGTAAAAAGCATAGATGATAAGTCTTTGTCAACATAGTTTTTGAAAGAGTAAAAAAAATGTGGTATAAAGCCTTTTACGATTACAAATAACAAAACTTGGAATAAAATAAGATCAAATCTTTCATTTTTCAAGAAAAGTAAAAAGTTTCATTCACATGGACTGCTTTCAAACTCTAGCGTCACACACTTCTTGATACCTGTTGTGTGGCTCAATGAAAATTTTCAAATTTCCCAAATTTTAGACTTTACCCTCCTTTTGTGTTTGTCTTTTCAACTAAAATAAGATTTTGTTTCTCTCTATCATATTAAACCAAATAACCATTGGTTCATGCAATTAGTGCTGTTACAAATTAATACCAAAATATGAATGAAAATTTAGCAAAGAATGAAGTTTAAATGTTAAGAGGTAACAAAACCCAAGAGAAAGTTCAAAAAAAAACAAAACAAAACCCAAGAGAGTGGTAACAAACAAAAATAAAAAGACAGCTGCAACAAAGAAAAAAGTCGGCCTAAAAGACGTTTCAATGTTCAATACCAAAAAACCATTAACCATTTTAACCCAAAATGCAGCAGGGGTTCAAGATCTATGGCGAAATCAAAAATCAAAACCTTGATAAAGATCTAACAAAAAAATGAACACTTAAATCCACCAAAACAACCCCAGCCACCACCAAATATGCACCAACACAACCATGACTAGATATCGGTTTAGCAACCAAGTAACACAAATCCGAAACAACCATAACCACAAACCAACCCCAATGAAACCACAAAACCTCTAAAACTTATACGCATCACACAAAAAACCAAAGCTAAAAGAAATAAGAAATAATAGATTTTGTATTCTAAATCGCAAGTCCAGAATTTGATATCTGCTTCCAAACTAATAGATCTCGAAAGATCTAAGCACAACAAAATCACTAATGATAAAAAACCTCAAAATATCTTCGGCCTTTAACAACAATTTTAGCCATAATAGACCCAAACAAAGTCGAAAGTATAATTTCTTTAAATAATAACAGATCCAAGAATATTTGAAACCACGAATATAACAAATTTCAGCCACAACAAACTTCAAGAACCAGAAAAATTTCAGAAAACATCATGGGCACATCAGTAAAGGCTCATATTTTTCATAACAACATGAAGATTTCTTTGATGAAAAAATAAAGGTTCCAAAGTGGATAATCTCACAAGTCACTATCCAAACACCAACATAATCACTAAAGATCCAAACAATATGGTTTAGCAAACCAAAGTCTCGAATAACCAAAAACCACCAGCCATAACTTCTAAATCTGAAATAAGAAACAAAGCTTTCACGACAACACCTTAAGGCACAAGAAAACTATAATAAAACTAAATGAATGATAAAAAGCAGAAATACCTTCTATATTGGTTTTCGTAGCACAGATCCAACTGAGAGGGCGAATCTAGTGGTTTTGATGGTGTTGACTGCTGAAGGTGATGGGTGCGAGATGGCGGCAACGCTGGTATGGTGGTGGTGTAAGATTAAACTCCAGTTGGTGGTCTATATTTCAATGGTTATTGATGTTTTTGTGCTAGAGAATAATGAAATAACTAGGTTTTGTTACAGAGAGAGAAAGAGGTAGTGAGATAAAAAAAATTGATAGTGTGTGTTTGATTTGGTTCGTGTGCGTAGGCTTTATATATGAGTTAGGCTCGGATGTTGAATCTTAATAATTAGGGTTGGAAGGAGGTTTGGTTTTAGGCATTGGATATGCCTCTTTTATAAAGGAGTATAGATAGTATAGATGAGTAAAAAATAAATAAAAAATTTATACAAGTCGCATAAATGGGAGGAGTACTCAACACACTACTTTATTAAATTATTAATTTAACATTTTTGAACAAGTCGCATAGACAAGTACATAATTATTTCAAAATATCTAATTACTTAAAAAATGATAAATTGTACAAGTCTCAATACATAATATTTCACATGTCAAATCGAATAAAATTTTGTACAAGACGCATAATCAAGTACATATACTATTCATAACATCTAATCTCATACAAAAGTACAAGTTGCATAAAAAAATAATGTATATTTTATTTGTTAAAAGTTTGAAAATTTTTCAAAAATTGTACAAGTTGCATAATAGTACACTTACCATAGTACTAGTTGCAAGAAAAAAGACACTTACACAAGTGTACTTGAGTCTTACACACACTTACACACCTGTACTTGATTTTGGGGCAAAATTGGCCATATGAACATAATGGCATAAACCGCATAAGTCGAATTGGGGCAAAACCCTATACTCGAAGTCGCATGGGGCTAGGCTTAAAGCATGGTGAATTTCATGGGGCAAATCCTCATTTATCCCTTTTTTATTTCGTAATTTTCTTTATGTTGTAACTTTTTTTTTATTTCGTATTGTAATTTTTAAGTTTATTAATATAATATTAGATTGTTTAATAAATGAAGTACTCCCTCCAACCCAAAAAAGAGTTAAACTTACTATTTACGAGACAGCATGGCCCGTGCGATGCACTGGCTTTGTTCACTTAAATTAGAATCATCGGTTGTGCAAGGGTTTCACCCAACAATGTAATCTTTTTACATAGATTAGAAGTTCCCTAAATAAGAGTGAAAGTAAATATGATAAACCATTCAAGTTGCTTGCATATTTTCCTCACAAATTGACAATTGCAACTCAATCTATGTTAAGCTGGTGTTACTTGTTAGTTTGCATGACTTGATCTTTATAATTGTTCAACAATATATTACAGTTTTACAGAAACAAATGAACTTGCTTTCAACTTATCAACAAAATAACACACTAAATTGTTTATTGCTCTACAATGAAGCATCTAAGTATTTGATAAATCTTATACATAAATTTGCCATTGATTCAATTGCAATGATGTGGTCCACATAAAAGTAGTGTTGTTGCAGCCTTTGAACTCATTTGGTCAACATAAAGATATTATTGTTGTAGCCTTTGAACTGATGTAGTAAACATAAACATGTGATCATAATAAACTTAGGGACGACACGAAAACCATAATTATCGCAAAGTTCATCCGAAAGTTTCCTACATGCTACATTTTCGGCTCAATGCTCGATCAAATGGATCGGAAATGCTATGAATGAAAGGTATGTAGTCAATCGAACCGACATTGGACGAACTCATTTAACTTACATAATCAGAATATCATGTTTTATTTGGCTTGTTATCGGTTCCTTTGAGTGACGGCGTCGGAAAATCAAACATCAGCACCACATACGATGCCGGATTCAACAATGATGAAGACATAGGAGATGAGTAGCAAACACTTTGTACATATCTGCAATTATGGATAATTACATAATTTACACGTAATTCAAAATTGCAATTCTTGCATAATGTAGTCTTCTTATTGATGGAAAATAATTGTTGTTGTATATGCTAGTGATCACTTTTTTAGAGGTTTGTGAGGCTTAAAATTTTCATTATTCAATATAAGTTTAATATTACAGAGATGCAATATTGCTAACATCCTATTATTCTATCCTTGGCAAACATCCTATTATTCTATCAATTTGGTGCATATGTGTTCAATTTCTTTTTCATTAATCCGGATATGTGATCCATTAGTCCAATAAGTGGATAGAAGATCCAATCCACCAAGCATTCCTAAATGTTACGGTATGAGTCAATATCCTAATCTTTGGCTTATTCCATCTAACTCTAACCTAAACAAACACATTACACATATGATATACACGCCTCTCATCTTCACCTAATTTCTCTCACCAATCTCTCCCATCAAACCGCCTCCATCTCGATCTGTCCCATCAAACCGCCTCCATCTCGATCTGCTCATCACCAAAGCCGAATCAATCTACTAATCTTCTTCATCTTCTCCATTACAATAACAACACAAACACATCAATTTATCATATTCGAATGACAGATACAACCTCTTTCTTGCTCAATTCTTATGTGTCACAACTTCAAAGAAAACGGCTTCAAGATCATTTAGATGGTCTCGGTTCGGGTTGGTTCTACATGTATTATTACTCTTGTTGTAACACCCCAACCCAAAAAGGGCTAAGTGTAACATTACGGGGTCGAATCAGAACAAAAGCAAGCGGAAAGCATTAAATAATACAAGGGTTACAAAGCAAATCTAATAAATGATAAGGTACTAAAACTAAGCATAATAGCTTCCAAACTAATTACAAACTAAGAACCAAAACAGGAATCTCTAAGTCCATCTCTAATCCATGGGGAGCTATCAACCGCATAGTCCACTAAAAGCTCCTAAGCACTCTTCCCTCAAACCCAGCTTCCTTTTAAATAACCTGCCGCAGGAAAAGAAATGCGGCTGAGCTTAAAAAGCCCAGTGAACAGATATAAACAAACAAAAGCTAATAACAAAAGGGAAACGAAAATGAATCCGAAATGAATCCAAGCAAACCTGTAGAGACGAATATCAAAGAATATGAAACATATGATAGAATCAACAGAATATGATCAAAGGCAATACGTATAAGGAATATCAAATTAATCAAAGAAAATGGAACGAATCATAAGTGTAAACAACTGAACTAAGGAAAACATAAGTCAGTAACAATAAAGAAGTTAGAACAACAAGGGTCACATATATAGTAGAAGTAACAGAAATGCCCAACAATCATATATTAAATCGTACATAGAGTAGCTAGCTCGATGTACCAAATGTGAAATGGAGTGTATTGCACACACATACCCATTCACCAAATTCAAAACGAAACAAAGTACCTAGGATGCATCCATACGCTCACTGCAAAAACAAATATATATGCACAAAGCTCTAGGCTAAGTAAACATATACAATAATAAATATAGGCCTGAATAGCTAGCTTAAAAGGAACGCTGTGGACTAAAACCCACCTCCACAGATAGTGTCAATACCACTGGTGCATCAGTGGCAAGGCCATGGACTCCCCATGACTGGCTACAAATTAATCAAATAATGGGCAACAAATAGAGCATAGGAATGCTATAAGAATAAGAACTATAGCATGCAACAAATATCAAGCAAATCATAACAGAAATAGATTGATCAAATATGGACAATACAAAGGGATCATATCAATGGTTCAAGTCAAAGGTCCAAATCAAAGATTCATATCATGAGGTTCAAATCAAAGGTTCATAATAGCAAAAGGGTTCATAGTAAAGGTTCATAGCAAGGTTCAAAATTTGAAGTTAAATAATCAAAAGATGTTAAAGAAAGTCATGAGAAATCTTAGAGAATAAAACAAATTAAGGACTTTAGAAAATTATTTAAAATCTTTTTATCGTAAAAGTATTCATTTAAAAACACATTTCATAAAAGTCATAAAACCTTCATATATAACTGGTATCGTATCATAATCACATAAATCATTTCAAAAATAGTTTTTCTCAAAAGTCATCAGGTTATATTTTTAAAAGGGTCTTCATACGAAATCATACTATCAAATGAACCAAGGATATCAGGCGTATAAAGATCAGAAATCATGATAGTGGCAATGGAACGGATCATGAGTCATAAGAAACCTTACTGAAAGGTTAGAATATCTGTACCTTATACCGCAAGTGCAAACATAACAGAAAACATAAAGTTCGGAAGCAACTCCTTCTTCACCGAATCTACACGAATTAATGATTTTCTTATTATTAATAACTTATTCAAAATCAGATACTCATTTTAACCAACTTCCATTTTTAGTAACTTTCATAAATAGCAAGTTTCCAGTTTAAGTAACTTAACCATTTTAAGTGACTTTCTATTTTTAGCAAGTTTCCTGAATTAGTAAGTTTCCTCATTTAGTAAGTTCCCCGAATTAGTAATTTAATACTTAAAGGTTACAATGGGCAATTAATAATATTTAAGGTTAAAATGACCAATATAATAGATTAGGTTTTAAAATGTCAATATTATAAGTTTAGGGTCTAAAATGTAAATTATCAAAATTAAATATTAAAAGTCAAATAAAATTATTTTAAAGTTTATTTTAATAAATTAATATTAAGATAATAATTTTGGACCCCGTCATTACAATTTTATATAATTTAGTAACGTATCCATGATATTAATATTTATGTCACGACGACCCAACATTTTTTTTTTCTTCATTATTTCGAAACAAACAAGTCCATGACACCTTCTTGTTAAAATATGCCGAGACGACCACTTCCCTTGTTGTTTAAATAAGCCGCGACACACACCCTTTTGTTGCTTAAAAATGAGCCGCACCAAACATAATATTGATTAACCTAAGTCTTATATTATTGTTTCATGTGTGTTTGCATGCATGCAAAAAAAAAATAAATAAATAAAAAATAATAATGTTTCATATTAGTGTAAGCTTATTAGTTAAAGTGAAACAGAAAAGAATGAGTCCAGTAATATATATACGCAAATAGATACCACATGCACATATATACGTACATCATGCATAACCAAAAACCAAATCTTTTAACCCCGATATAACCCACGTCTCGACATCTTTATTTGTGTGACAGCATGGTTTCTTTTATGATGTTTAGACTATAACAGAATATATGCAAGTTTCATGTGTTGATATCGTTAAGTCCTTGAAAGATTTTGTGAGTGTAAGCGTTAAGAGAGGTTCAAGAATACCTCATGTCGCATGATAGATCGAGACTAAACAAGTCAAAACATCCATTATATGTTTTTATGTAAGGTTAAATCATGATTTCATGTGAGACTAGTATTCGTATACATATTCATACTTTTTACCGATTCATTCAGGATTATAGTTGACATGTTTAATACGTAGAAGATCAAAGGAAGGGAACAAGGATAATGTGTTTACCCTCTTAGTCGAAAGAACATATCGAGATCGAGATCGAGGCTGATATCATAGGTACCAAAACCAACTCGGACACAATGTTCAACAGCCATGCTTGACCCACCACTTCAACGTAACCGAACATGAAAATCAAACCCGAATGAGACTCGATAACCAATCACGATACCACCTTCGTACATCCTGGATTTTGAGAGGAAAAATGGACAGCCGCCTGGTATTGTTTTTAGGGTTTTGTGGTGAAGGGGAAACAATATACCGTATCTTTTTGTGAAGGATGGATAAAGAGGAGCGTGATATCACATTAGGCAAGTCAATAATTGAAATTTAATTAGGCTTTGATTGTGTTTTATTATGGAGCGGTTATGCTGAGATAATAGGGCCGAAAATTGTGGGATTGATTGTATCTATTTCGGATGTTACAGGACTTAGCAAAACGTGTGATTGCCTAGGGAATTTTAGAAAAGTTAAATTTATGTAACAAATATTTGTTTATGCATATTACTTAGGTTCCTTTAATTAACTATATTATATTACATATCATATAGTTTAGGTGTCAACTCTTATATTACAAAACTTAAGTAAAAAAAAAATTCAAATTAGACGCAAAATTAGAAAATCAAAAATTCAGGGTTTTACAACTCTTCCGGTCTAAAAAGAAAATTTCGTCCGCGAAATTGAAGTCGTAAAAGTTAGACAGAGACGTAGCAAATCCCAAACGAAACGACACAAATTAGCCTCACGCTCGGAGAGCTCTCTCATTAGAATTCTTCACAACGGAGATAGTTTGTTTCTCATGACTCGATCCAAACAAACTATAGCTTCGGTTTTCTCAAAAAGACAAATCGGGTTTAATCTAGTCAAAAGGTAAATGCAACATATAACAGATGGTAGATGAATCTTCTTAGAACATCATACGGAAACATAGAGAAAAATCAGATTGAATGACGATGTCAAATAGTAGGAAGCTCTACAAAGAAACCGAAGGTTCTAAACAGATGCACAAAAGTCGTCAAAACGCACGTCGCGGATTTAACTCATCCAGATATCTAACGAATGAAGGTAAAGCAGACGCATAAGTAGAATGAACCTAAAGTCTCACTAATCACGTATAATCTTCAACAGAGGTCAGATTCTAAGCTTCTTAGGCACTCCTCAAGATATCCTATGTCCACAATAAGTGCACGTTATATGGTGTAAGTATTATCACGTTGATCAGGCGTCATAATACTAGCGCCACATAAATATGCCCTCATGATGGTCATATTTTATCTCAAGTCGTGAACAAAACAACCTATCTTAATCCACCTAGTACTTCTACAATCCCAAAGGTCAACAAAATCAAACGTCATAACCAGGAGGAAGACAAAACTACTCGAAGGAGTAACGGAAATCCCAGAATGCCTAACAGAAGTAAGGTATGATGTTCAATAGCATAGATCATCCACAATTCGTCAAAATCCTCAAAACAAAGCCATCATCACACATACGCAGACTGAACACGGAACTGAGATGCTTCTAGAGAACTTAAATCATTAAAGGATCTTATTACCAGTTTAAGAAACTTAAGTGGGTCAACGGGAGTGAAAATGCATCGTTAATAACTTCATCCTTCACATAATCAACTCATCCAAACATAAAGGTTTGCTTCAATATCCGTCCATTCGAAATATATGTTCTCCAATCTCTTTAAGTTCGGGTAATCTATCTTCATTTGTCAATCAATCTGGGAGTGAAACAAAATCATGAAATTGAGTCTGGTTCATCAAGCTTTCTGCAATTCTTCTTGGAATGTGATGGGGTAATGTGAATCTCTGGCACGATCTTTAAATCTCTGCATCATCTAGTCTGTTTCCGCACTCAATTCATCTTAGTACAACCAAGATGAATAGGGAAGCGAAACTGTATGCCTTCTTCGGGCCTTCTAGTTCAGTTCCAGGTTTCTCATCTTGACTAGATTTTTGTCCTCTGCTCGCCAAAACCTCTCCCTTGTAAGGACTGTCTTTTACTCTTCAGGGTAGCCACCGCTGTTGTCAACTCTAAGTCATGCAGTGAAGTAATTCTTCTCATATGTTTCTAGTTGTCTTGATGCATAAATAATCATATTCCCATGATGTATACATTCATAACCGAGAATCTTCTCGAAGCGTCCCAAAATTTGTACAACCTGAAAGTATGGAAGCAAATTTCTATTTCAGCTCTTCCAAAACTCCGTTCTCACTCAAATTAAATGGTTTCCCTCTGCTCACAAAATTCATCAACGATAATGCAAGTTAACATCTTCCAAAATTCTTCAGCAAAGTTGAAAAGATTCCAGCTTCTCTAATCTGTTGTCGGTCTTGGTCACTTGGTGATAGTTTCAAATCTTGCGATATTTGTAGCAATATCCTTAATTAAGAACGTCGTTGTCTCAACGAATATCAAACTTCAATGATCGTCAAATTTCTAACAAAGTGCGAAAATGATTCTCATGTTCTTCCTCGTCTCTGATTGTACTAATAAGTCATACAATGACCTTTTGTTTAAGTACTCACGAGAGACACAATTTATCAGGTTCACAAAACAATCAGAGCATTAGCTAATACCATTAGCATCACTAACCGTCATAGTAGTCGTTATGAATACGAAAGGCAATTCTAAGAATCACTTCAAATCATAACCTCATTTGAAGGAAAACTTCGCGTCTCAAAGTTGAATAGATGCATAGTCGTTTCAAGGTGGAGAAATAATGATTCCTAACAGCAAGACGGTTCAGCTTCCAGCAATCAATAGAAATTTCTTGCCACCCATCCTTCTTTATCACGAATGAAACGGAAGTACTCCATGAATACACTCAGGCATACCATAACCACCCTCTAGTCTTTGGTTGCTGGTCCTTCCATTCTCTCAATTCAACTAGTGCTATTCTCCGAAACTTCTCAAGGACATCCCTACATGAATGACCAGACAATCTCTCAGCATCACGTCACTCCAAATTCACAGTACGGTGAAAAACTTGGTGGTTCAACTAGAAATCATATCGAAAACTCTCGGATTGCAAAATAACTCTCGAGGTGAGGTTCATCCTTCAGTGTACAAGATTGATGCTAAAAAAAAACTTCGTAACCGCAAAAGTAACGTACGAGTCTCTAGAGTAATAGTAATAGCAAGAGTTTAGCAATCGAAAATCATGGTAGGAAGTTCACAATTGTTCAAAACGCCAAAGTTGAGACATAGTAGGATAGTTGTCAACATCTTAAATGCTTAAATCAACCAATTCCTTATCAGAATAAAATCAAAGTTAACTTTCCAAGGAAAGATAGATCAACATGGCAAATCTTATCGTTTAAAAGTGAGGGGGACATTCCTATACTCGTGGTTAAACACCACAAGACTTCTCATAGGGTCAGAGGTGGGTAAGACAAAATCAAAAAGCGTCGGAAGGCTTACAAATGCTTATAAAAAAAAGAGACAAATCACATAATGTATTAAATATGTCATCGTCATGGAGATTCTCAAAATTCCCGAAGAGGCATCAAAATGATCAACAAAAGGATCAAAGGTCAGAGTCGGAATCTGAAGATAAGGATCAAATAGTGTCAGGCATTACTATGCAATTCTTAATGTCTAAAAGTTCACTAGCTTATACATCTTAGGTAGTGCAAATCATGAGTTTTCAAATCTCCAAAAAGTTGTCTTAACAGGCTTAAAAGTAAGGCACGAGGCTTAAAAGTAAGGCACGAATCAGAGTGATGCGGAAGCCATGGTACTTAAACGAATGCCTTATAGTCTACCCATTCCTCACAAGTCATAACTTAAGTTTCTTCGGGGTGGGAGATCCTAAAGCAAAATTCTTAAAGGTTGTTCCCTAACTCTTATAGTGCAAAACTTAGAGGCCTAATACTCACAAGTCATAGCCTAAGCTCTACGGGTTTTGAATCCGCCGATCAAACCTGTCTCTGATACCATAATTGTAACACCCCAACCCAAAAAGGGCTAAGTGTAACATTACGGGGTTGAATCAGAACACAAGCAAGCGGAAAGCATTAAATAATACAAGGGTTACAAAGCAAATCTAATAAATGATAAGGTACTAAAACTAAGCATAATAGCTTCCAAACTAATTACAAACTAAGAACCAAAACAGGAATCTCTAAGTCCATCTCTAATCCATGGGGAGCTATCAACCGCGTAGTCCACTAAAAGCTCCTAAGCACTCTTCCCTCAAACCCAGCTTCCTTTTAAATAACCTGCCGCAGGAAAAGAAATGCGGCTGAGCTTAAAAAGCCCAGTGAACAGATATAAACAAACAAAAGCTAATAACAAAAGGGAAACGAAAATGAATCCGAAATGAATCCAAACAAACCTGTTGAGACGAATATCAAAGAATATGGAACATATGATAGAATCAACAGAATATGATCAAAGGGAATACGTATAAGGAATATCAAATTAATCAAAGAAAATGGAACGAATCATAAGTGTAAACAACTGAACTAAGGAAAACATAAGTCAGTAACAATAAAGAAGTTAGAACAACAAGGGTCACATATATAGTAGAAGTAACAGAAATGCCCAACAATCATATATCAAATCGTACATAGAGTAGCTAGCTCGATGTACCAAATGTGAAATGGAGTGTATTGCACACACATACCCATTCACCAAATTCAAAACGAAACAAAGTACCTAGGATGCATCCATACGCTCCCTGCAAAAACAAATATATATGCACAAAGCTCTAGGCTAAGTAAACATATACAATAATAAATATAGGCCTGAATAGCTAGCTTAAAAGGAACGCTGTGGACTAAAACCCACCTCCACAGATAGTGTCAATACCACTGGTGCATCAGTGGCAAGGCCATGGACTCCCCATGACTGGCTACAAATTAATCAAATAATGGGCAACAAATAGAGCATAGGAATGCTATAAGAATAAGAACTATAGCATGCAACAAATATCAAGCAAATCATAACAGAAATGGATTGATCAAATATGGACAATACAAAGGGATCATATCAATGGTTCAAGTCAAAGGTCCAAATCAAAGATTCATATCATGAGGTTCAAATCAAAGGTTCATAATAGCAAAAGGGTTCATAGTAAAGGTTCATAGCAAGGTTCAAAATTTGAAGTTAAATAATCAAAAGATGTTAAAGAAAGTCATGAGAAATCTTAGAGAATAAAACAAATTAAGGACTTTAGAAAATTATTTAAAATCTTTTTATCGTAAAAGTATTCATTTAAAAACACATTTCATAAAAGTCATAAAACCTTCATATAAAACTGGTATCGTATCATAATTACATAAATCATTTCAAAAATAGTTTTTCTCAAAAGTCATCAGGTTATATTTTTAAAAGGGTCTTCATACGAAATCATACTATCAAATGAACCAAGGATATCAGGCGTATAAAGATCAGAAATCATGATAGTGGCAATGGAACGGATCATGAGTCATAAGAAACCTTACTGAAAGGTTAGAATATCTGTACCTTATACCGCAAGTGCAAACATAACAGAAAACATAAAGTTCGGAAGCAACTCCTTCTTCACCGAATCTACACGAATTAATGATTTTCTTATTATTAATAACTTATTCAAAATCAGATACTCATTTTAACCAACTTCCATTTTTAGTAACGTTCATAAATAGCAAGTTTCTAGTTTAAGTATCTTAACCATTTTAAGTGACTTTCTATTTTTAGCAGGTTTCCTGAATTAGTAAGTTTCCTCATTTAGTAAGTTCCCCGAATTAGTAATTTAATACTTAAAGGTTACAATGGGCAATTAATAATATTTAAGGTTAAAATGACCAATATAATAGATTAGGTTTTAAAATGTCAATATTATAAGTTTAGGGTCTAAACTATAAATTATCAAAATTAAATATTAAAAGTCAAATAAAATTATTTTAAAGTTTATTTTAATAAATTAATATTAAGATAATAATTTTGGACCCCGTCATTACAATTTTATATAATTTAGTAACGTATCCACGATATTAATATTTATGTCACGACGACCCAACATTTTTTTTTCTTCATTATTTCGAAACAAACAAGTCCATGACACCTTCTTATTAAAATATGCTGAGACGACCACTTCCCTTGTTGTTTAAATAAGCCGCGACACACACCCTTTTGTTGCTTAAAAATGAGCCGCACCAAACATAATATTGATTAACCTAAGTCTTATATTATTGTTTCATGTGTGTTTGCATGCATGCAAAAAAAAATAATAATAATAATAAAATAATAATGTTTAATATTAGTGTAAGCTTATTAGTTAAAGTGAAGCAGAAAAGAATGAGTCCAGTAATATATATACGCAAATAGATACCACATGCACATATATACGTACATCATGCATAACCAAAAACCAAATCTTTTAACCCCGATATAACCCACGTCTCGACATCTTTATTTGTGTGACAGCATGGTTTCTTTTATGATGTTTAGACTATAACAGAATATATGCAAGTTTCATGTGTTGATATCGTTAAGTCCTTGAAAGATTTTGTGAGTGTAAGCGTTAAGAGAGGTTCAAGAATACCTCATGTCGCATGATAGATCGAGACTAAACAAGTCAAAACATCCATTATATGTTTTTATGTAAGGTTAAATCATGATTTCATGTGAGACTAGTATTCGTATACATATTCATACTTTTTACCGATTCATTCAGGATTATAGTTGACATGTTTAATACGTAGAAGATCAAAGGAAGGGAACAAGGATAATGTGTTTACCCTCTTAGTCGAAAGAACATATCGAGATCGAGATCGAGGCTGATATCATAGGTACCAAAACCAACTCGGACACAATGTTCAACAGCCATGCTTGACCCACCACTTCAACGTAACCGAACATGAAAATCAAACCCGAATGAGACTCGATAACCAATCACGATACCACCTTCGTACATCCTGGATTTTGAGAGGAAAAATGGACTGCCGCCTGGTATTGTTTTTAGGGTTTTGTGGTGAAGGGGAAACAATATACCGTATCTTTTTGTGAAGGATGGATAAAGAGGAGCGTGATATCACATTAGGCAAGTCAATAATTGAAATTTAATTAGGCTTTGATTGTGTTTTATTATGGAGCGGTTATGCTGAGATAATAGGGCCGAAAATTGTGGGATTGATTGTATCTATTTCGGATGTTACAGGACTTAGCAAAACGTGTGATTGCCTAGGGAATTTTAGAAAAGTTAAATTTATGTAACAAATATTTGTTTATGCATATTACTTAGGTTCCTTTAATTAACTATATTATATTACATATCATATAGTTTAGGTGTCAACTCTTATATTACAAAACTTAAGTAAAAAAAATTTCAAATTAGACGCAAAATTAGAAAATCAAAAATTCAGGGTTTTACACTTGTATTTTGACAACCGAATCAAATGGAAGGATGAAACTGGTTGTTTTGTTCTTACAATGATTCGAATAGCAAAAAGAAGTTAATTTCTTATAGATCCATGATGATTTTTTTTCCGTGTTTATGATTTTGACGTCTAAAAAGCTATGGTGGGACATGAAAGAAAAAAAATCTGAGATGTTTAAATATTTTCTTTATCATTTTGAGTCTTGGTTTGAGTGTAGGTGAATGATTGTGACATGAGGATGATGGGAATAGGATAGAAATGGTGTTTTGTTCTGGCTTGGCAGCAGTAGACGTGGGAGATAGTAGTTGATATTGTTGTAATGTTCTGCGGATTAATGGGTTATGTTACTGTCGGTTTATGTGTGGCTTATTTGTTTGGGTGTTAACTGAGGTTGAACGGAGATGAGATGGATATGGACTGTGATAGGTTGTTATTTATACTCATCAAAAGTCCATATGAAAAGTCATATTGAAAGACTTGTTAATTACTCCTGTGAGCAACTAAAAAGATGAGAATATACATAGTAGATGGCTCGTATACTCGCAGTAATGAGGCTTTAATTTATGGTTTGTAAAGTAATGAGACTTTAGAAGCTATTAAAAGCTTTCAAATGTAGCTCTACAATAACGATTTGGTAGCTTAATTTGTATAATATAGTTTCTTAGCTTATTCCATTAATGCTCACATTGAACTAAATTCATTAGTTTGAATCACATATTTGAATTTCTTAGCTTGTGGCATTAATGCTCACATTTAATATGAGAACTCAATCTTTATATATATATATATATATATATATATATATATATATATATATATATATATATATATATATATATATAGATGTTTGTCTCAAAATAAGTGTCCAGTTTTTATATATGGACAGTAATTATAACTGGTTTTTCTACTTTACCCTTCTAATTAAGTCTTGTATTAATTACTTATTTTTTATTTCTATATTAACTATAAGGGTAAAAATGACTTTTTATCAATCAAAACTAGCATTAATTACACATATTATAATTTCTACATTTTTTATTTGTGGATTCTCTTTTTGGGACGGAGGAAGTATTAGTTTAGGGGTTGAATTTATAATTTTTTTTTCTTTTAAAAAAAATTGGGTCCCAAAATATGGTGTTGAGATGGTGTTATGATAACCGGTGTTTTTTTTTTTTTTTTTTTTTTTTTTTTTTTTGTTAATGTTGAAATGATAAAGGTGATACGGCACTAACATGACAGTTTTTTTTTTTTTTCACAGCGTGAGTTATGATACCCAAGGCTCTAAATAACCATTCTATATTAAATACTTATTTTATTTTATTTTTATTTTTTTGAAGAATGAAATACTTATTTTCAACAATACACATGGTGGGGAAAAAATTTGGGTATTTCGGCTTTTTATCTGAAAAATAATTATCTTATCATTTCTCCTATGAAATACTGAGTAATACTTTTCTCCTTGGAATGAATTAAACAATTGATAAAGAATCATAATTTGGTTCATTAACACAATTTCATATTCTTTTCCTTTGTACAAGTCAATGTCTCAATGTCTTTTTGGCTCATTACTTAACCAAAGAATGTTCTTTCTCTTCCCACAAAACCATCTTGAGTCTTTGCCATAAAGGTTTTACTATACAAGTTCCCTATAAAACCATTTTTTAGGGCAATGGCAAATCTCATCTTGCCTGTCTCATCTCAAAACCACAAAGTCAATCATAAGTGGTTTTTTGTTGTCACGATATCTATACGTACATATCGTTTAGCTATCTCATGGATTTGGGATTAACGACGAGTTTGGTTGATGCACTGAAACAAAACCGGTACCATGCAAAGAGATGCTTCGATCGGTATGTATTTTAGTATCGTATGATGTCAAACATGTTTTTCAATCACTCCACATGAAACGCATATCAGAAATCCACAACGTATCTTTTCTTTAGTATTGTAATTTGCAAGATATTACAACAAAACTTTCTTATAAAAAACAGCAAGATTTGTAATAACTGTTTTACAAGACAAACTATCGAATTATTGTAACAACTGTCAGCAAATGAAGTCTTTTCGAGTATACCTCAGAGTAGAGGTGGCCATTTGCCGGTTCCAAAAAAAACCGGACCGGTTCCAATCCGGACCGGTTCGGTCGTCAAAGTCAATGGACCGGATCCGGTTCCAATCCGATCCGGTTCCATTCGGATCCGGGGTCCCAAAACCGGAACAAGTATACCCGGTTCCGGATCGGATCCAATCCGGTTCGGTCCCAAGAACCGGTCGGACCGGTTCCAAAGAACCGGTGGTCAGTTTCTAAACAGTGGGCATGCTAACTTTTTCGATTCCGGGTTTTTTTTTTTTTTCGTTCGCGTTTCCCACACAATAAACTTAATAAACTTCGACTTTTATTAAAAAAACTAATAGACGTCACACTTAAAGTATTTGAAACACAAATTTATTACATTTCGACTATTTATTATTCTTCGGTTTCATCTTCATCTTGAATTTCAACTTGAACGGCGGCCCTTGCGGCGCTTGTAGCTTCATCGTAAGCAATTTCTTCTTCGGTAAGATTGATTACATAACCTTCTTCCACCTCGACCTCTTGTAATTGTTTTTCGTAGTCCATCGGTTCTTCAAGTATTGAAACGTCTTGTATACGTTCATTCCCATCCAAATAATCCTTCAAGCAAATACACATCTCCAAAGATAAAGGTGTGAGTTTTGTTCTTCTTACCGACAATACCCTTCCACTAGTAGAAAAAGCGGATTCCGAAGCAACGGTTGAAGCTTGTACGCTTAGTAAATCCCGGGCCATTGCGGCTAGAACGGGAAATTGAGATTCCCTTTGTTTCCACCAATTCAAAACATCAAATTTCTTGAACTCTTCGTGTGTGATAGTGTTTAACCAATCGGTTCCCGCATATCTCCCATATTCGTTGCTCATAAAATTGTCACTCCTAGCCCGTTTACCACTTTCTTGTCTTAAACTTGAAAATAAGTCCAAATCCGGATCCACGTTTGAAGACGAAGTCCACATACTTGGCACCGAACTCGTTCCCACATTTGTTGCACCATATTTCTCAAAATAAACATCATATAAACGTTTGAAATTATTTTTAAACGATTCTTGTGCATTAGTTACATAAAAAGGGTCTATTTGGTTCAAATCCAAGTCTTCACCAATCTTGGAGATAAGATATTCCACCCCGCTAACGTTATAACATGGGTTTATTGCGGCGGCACAAGTAATTACCGGTGGAATTTCTTGAAAATATTTTTTAAGCTTTTCTTTCATCGGTACAACCATATTAGCAAAAAGTGGACCATCATATTCGTATGCTCCTAATTTTCTACACATCACATAAAGTTGGTTGAGGACCGAATGACTCGTGGGATAATAAACACCCGATAACATAGTTGTTGCGGTTTTAAAAACTTTGAGTAAATCGGTTATTTTTTGAATAAGACTCCAATTTTCAACCGAAAATGGTACCATATTTTCCCCACGCTTTTGTCTAGCACAAAGCTCATCATGAAAATGTTGTAACGTGTTTTTTTGACGTAAAGCACTAACAAACATGTCATAGGTCGAATTCCATCTTGTAGGAACGTCCCAATTTGGTGATAAAAAAATAGAATTCGTTTCATGACACAATTTTATATAATCCAAATATCTATTCGAATGAAATTGAAAAATATCTTGTAACATTTTTCTAAAAGATTCTCTTAAATTAAACATTTGTTGGGTCGCTAGTCCGCTTTGCACAACCAAGTTAATGATGTGTGCAACACATCGACTATGATAAAAAATGCCCTCAACAATCGGTCGGTATCTTAGTTTTAGTAATCCTACCGCATTTGTATTATTAGAAGCGTTATCGAATGATATTGAAAATACCTTTTCTTCTAAATTAAACATTTTCATAACATATCTCAACATTATACTTAAATTTTGACCCGTGTGCGGATTTGGAAATATTTCAAAACCAATAGTACGTTTCATCATTTGCCAAGTCGTGGGGTCAATCCAATGTGCGGTAACACACAAGTACGAACCCGGCAAACCATGACCCGCCGACCAAACATCGGTTGTTAAGTTTACATTAGTTTTTAAAGCATCAAAACCAAGTATTAATTCCTTTTTAACCTTTGCCCAAGATTTAATACAATCACGTTTAAGAGTTTGACGACTTACATGAGTGTAGCGTGGTTGAAGCCTTTTTTGAATCAACCTCGTTAACCGAGGGTTGTCGAAGTGGTTGAACGGCAAACCCTCTTGAATCACAAAGTGAGCTAAATCTTGACGAAGCGCCCTTTCGTCATATACAAAAATACTCCCATCTCGTCCCATAACACTTTGATCCGATGACCCAACGCCTCTTGTTGCTTTACAATGGTGATTCGTGTGCTTCTTCAACGTAGAATTCCCCGATGAAGACATATAAGTGTTACAAGCTTTACAACGAGCCTTTTTTGAATTATCCGAAAACCTAACCAAGTCGAAATGACTCCAAATCTCTTGGTTTCGGGTTGTTGGTTCAATCCCAACTTCCAAAGGTTGGTTTGTAGAACTTTGAGCATGAGAAGCGGGATTGTTTGATGATGTTGGTTGAGATTGAGAAGCTTGGTTTCTTCTAGACATTTTTGATCAAGTTTGTGAGCAAATTTTGAGTGTTTTTCTTGAATTTGATTGTTGTGATTCAACCAAAATCATCAATGGTATTTATAGGAATGTTTAGGAGCTTAAAATGGGACAAATAGGGGACAAACCCGTTGGAATTTATGTAAAAAACGGTCATATGACCGTTGTGCTGCTGCTGCTGAACCTACTGTGAACAAAACCCAGAAAAAATCAATATTAACGTTGGAACCGGTTCGGAACCGGTTCCCAGGAACCGGATCGCGAACCGGTGATGGATTATCCGGTTCCGAACCGGATCTTGTATCAGAAATGTGGAACCGGACAGGAACATGCGGATAATTTTGGAACGGGACCGGATCTTGCCGGAACCGGTGTTGACCGGATTCGGTTCCGGTTAATTATCCGGTTACGGTTCCGGAACCGGATCCGTTGGCCACCTCTACCTCAGAGTTAATAGTACTTGTTAGATGCATCAAACAAAAATGCCAACAAATTTCATATTTACTATATCCAAAAGTCATTTGAACCTTTTTGTAACTAATTCTTATTTTCTTTGCTAAGGTTTACATTACCTGGGAAAAGATTAATGTTGAAAGCCCAAGAATTGATTTCCATAATCGAAAAAACCATAGAAGACAAGCTTGAAAGGGCTAAGGTTTTAGAAGGTTCACTAGGACATATCTTGAGTTCCACACAGGTTATCATCTCCCTCTCTATTGATCATATAATCATATATATTATATTTTTAAGTACTTAGTAAGAAACTCAAAATGCTTAATTAGAAGCTTTCATTAGTATAAATACTCGATATGATCTGTGTTAAATTATAAAGCATTTAGTTATTGTAATCAAACGATACATGCTTTCGTAACATACTAAAATGCATAACGATTCAAATGAATTGAATATTTTAGCAGAAAAACATGAATCTATACATGTATATATGTTTGTAACTCAATTCATTACATGATTATTTCTTCGAATACACAATACTTCTTATTAAGAGCTCATTTAAATATGCAAATATATTTTTGTCATTTATATTTATGGAAATTTTGTGGTGAAAATGCAGGAGGCAGTAATAATTCCACCATATGTTGCATTAGGGGTACGAGTGAGTCAAGGGCAGTGGAGTTACCTCAAGGTTAATGCTGATGACCTCACTGTTCACAAGCTTACACCTTCACAATATTTGAAGTTCAAAGAATCCATCTACGATAATGAATGGTATGAACATTTGTGCTATCAATTTGCGTATGCAATCTTGTTTTTTATTTGGACGTACTTGTTCACATTTAAAATGTGTTAATATGAATCTCTTGCATTATTTGATGAGCAGGGCAAAGGATGAAAATGCGCTACAAGTTGATTTTGAAGCTTTTGATTTTGGCATGCCTCGCCTAACCCTCCCAACGTCTATTGGCAAAGGGCTTGACTACATTTCAAAGTTCACGACTTCAAGGTTGGGTGGTGATCTAGAGAATGCAAAACCGCTGCTTGAGTACTTGCTAGCTCTAAATCATCATGGAGAGGTAATGTCGTTCACACCTCGTTCATGCACGGAATCATTGTTTAGTCGTAGATGTGGCAGCTTTGACTCATTTAGTTAATAATGTGTGTACTCAAGTTATGTTTTATCTCTAAAAAGTCAAACGATTAAGACCAATAGATTTAGACGACTATTGAGAAAATAGTAGTTTAATTGAAACTCTACTTATACTTAGATGATGTAAAAAATCGGGGGACGTAAAGTGTTCCAGGTCAACTTACCTCGCTGACAAGTATCCATTACCCAACCCGGCATCTTGCAGCCTCCATAATCATCGTTAAGTTGTACAATATACTTCTTAGATGTATGCATAACGACATTGTTTTCTTTTGCAGAAGCTTATGATCAATGAGACATTAGATACAGTTTCCAAGCTCCAAAAAGCATTGATCGTTGCAGATGTCTACTTATCTGCCCACCCTAAAGATGAGCCATTTCGTACCTTTGAGCACAAGTAATCAATAATCCAAATCTTCTTCAAAATATAATGAGTTTGAAGTTTGAACTTAACTAATGATAACAAATGTTTCTACAACTTATAGGCTTAAAGAATGGGGATTCGAGAAAGGATGGGGAAACACTGCAGCAAGAGTTAAGGAGACAATGATGATGCTTTCAGAGATTCTTCAAGCACCAGATCCTATTAACATGGAATCCTTCTTCAGCAGGATTCCGGTCATATTCACTATTGTGATCTTTTCGATTCATGGTTACTTTGGACAGTCAGATGTTCTTGGATTGCCTGATACTGGAGGCCAGGTGACTGATCCGTATGCGTTGATAAGTCATACAAACAGGAAAAGAATTTGGTGTTTGATTTGTAACAAAACACCGAGTTGATTTGGTTTTAGTAAGAAGTCGGTTTGACTTCAAAAAGTCTATTTTGATTGTTATGTAGGTTGTTTACATTCTTGATCAAGTGAAAGCACTAGAGGAAGAGATTTTGCTACGAATAAAGCAGCAAGGACTAAACGCAAAGCCTCGTATTCTTGTGGTACGTTTTCAGGCTGCATCAATGAGTTGCTAGTTCAGTCATTCTGTAGTGTTTTCAATGTAATCTCATGGATACATTTCTGTAGGTGAGTCGACTCATTCCTGATGCACAAGGAACAAAGTGTAACGAGGAGATAGAACCAATTTTAAACACTTCGCATTCTCATATCCTTCGGGTTCCTTTTAGAAATTCAAATGGCATTATTAGTCAATGGATTTCACGATTCGATGTCTACCCATACCTTGAAAATTTTGCACAGGCAAGTCTTTACACCACAATAGGATTAAAATAGATTGGTGTGTGTGTGTGTGTGTGTGTGTGTGGGGGGGGGGGGGGGGGGGGGGGGAGGGGATTGTGACGTCTGTCGGGTAGTAACTGATATGTTAATATCTCATGTGTTGCTTAGGATGCTGCCTCTAAGGTACTCGAGGTGATGGAATGTAAACCAGATCTTATACTTGGAAACTATACTGATGGGAACATTGTGGCATCTCTTATGGCCAAAAGATTTGGAGTAACACAGGTTTCTCTATTATCAAACTTGTACTCCATAGTTTGTTACGTAGTATTATGGATTATTAACTTCTTCAAATCACATCATATTTCTTCATTTTTTAACTCTAGGGAACGATTGCACACGCATTGGAAAAGTCCAAGTACAAAAATTCAGATGTTAACTGGAAAAATCTTGATAAAAAATACCATTTCTCATGCCAATTCACTGCAGATTTAATATCGATGAACTCTGCTGATTTTATAATCGCGAGCACGTATCAGGAAATAGCAGGAAGGTTAGATGTTTAAAACCCAAACTCTTGTTGAAATGCATGAAATCGGAAAACTAATATACGGGTGTTTGTTTTTGCTCACTTGCGAATATAGTAAGCAAAGGCCTGGACAATATGAGACCCATGCAACTTTTACAATGCCTGGACTATGTAGAGTGGTGTCGGGCATCAATGTGTTCGATCCAAAGTTCAACATAGCCTCTCCTGGTGCTGAACAATCGGTTTATTTTCCTTACACGGAAAAGGATAAACGTTCAATGTCTTTTCATCCTGCTATCAAAGAACTACTTTTTAACGATCAAGACAACGACGAGCACATGTAAGTTATCCAGTAAGTTATAAGGATAGTAAATCGGAGGTTACTGATTTAAAATGGACTCTGATCAAAACGGTTATTGTTTGGAATGGGTTGACCTGCAAATGCTTTTTTATCTACTCTATAAAAGCTTATAAATATATAATTATTGTGATTATTATGATCACAAAGGCCATTTTATGGTACAGTGATATATAATTGGACTAGTTCAGCTGATACAGTGAAATTCAACATATTCTTAAGTAAATGGAATGAGATTACCACCTCTAATGTGCTTTCGTTCATTAATATAGGGGGTATCTAGTAGACAAAACCAAGCCGATAATATTCTCAATGGCAAGGCTTGATACGGTAAAGAACATAACAGGATTAACCGAATGGTACGGGAAAAATAAAAGGCTAAGAAGCCTTGTAAACTTGGTTGTTGTTGCGGGCTTCTTTGATCCATCAAAATCTAAAGATCGAGAAGAGATGGCGGAAATAAAAAAGATGCACCAGTTGATAGAGAAATACAAACTTAAGGGGCAGATGAGATGGATAGCAGCTCAAACTGATAGGAACCGCAATGGAGAATTATATCGTTGTATTGCTGATACAAAGGGTGCTTTTGTGCAACCTGCATTGTACGAAGCTTTCGGGCTGACAGTTATCGAGGCCATGAACTGTGGACTCCCGACTTTTGCAACTAATCAAGGTGGGCCTGCAGAGATCATAGTTGATGGTGTTTCAGGGTTTCATATTGATCCCAATAATGGTGATGAATCGAGCAACAAGATTGCTGATTTCTTCACAAAATGCAAAGTTGATACTGAGTATTGGGATCGGCTGTCTCAATCTGCGCTTCAGCGTATCTACGAGTGGTAAGCTCTAGTGGCTGGTCGAAACTCAGAACGAAACGAACAAATACATAGCATTACGGAGCAGCTTGGTCCCAAACGGGACCAAGAACCGAGTGAATATATATGGCTTTGTCCTAAATAGAAAAACACAAAACACAAGTCTCAAACCACACTATTTCAAGTTAAAAAATAAATAAATAAATAAATTAAAAAAAAAAAAAAAAAAAAAAAAAAAAAAACAACAACAACCACCACAATTCAACCAGTTGTGTTTAGGGTTTTGAACATATCTTGTCTTAAAATAGTATGCAACCAAAGACAATTCATCAAAATAGTATGCAACAGAAAAAACACAGCTGGAACTGATTCAGCCCAGTCCGTTTCACACTTTCGTTTTTCTGTTCTGACAAAATTTTGCACCCCTAGTTGTAGCAATGTAAAAGAGATCTGAGTCATAACAAATTGGAAATATATCAAAATAACGTTTCATATTATCAGCTACACATGGAAGATCTATGCGAACAAAACCTTGAACATGGGCTCGATGTATGGCTTTTGGAGACAAATAAACAAAGAGAACAAGCAAGCGAAGCAGCGATACATTGACATCTTGTTCAACTTACAGTTTAAGAACTTGGTGAGTTATTTCTATATGCTTCATGCATACATCTCTGTATGGTAACCCATTTTTAAACATTGTTTATTGTTTTCAACAGGCGAAAACCATAGAAATCCCTGATATCGCGACTATTAAATTTCAAGAACAGTCGGTAAAAACCAAACCAACACATGCAAAACCTCAAGAGCCAGTACAAACAATGGCACCAAATGAAACCCTCCTACCACATATGGCAGTGACCAAGCCTTTACCGTTACCAAGATACATACAAGATGGCTCACGTTTAATCACCAGTACAGGAAAACCGTTGCTAGTTATTGTTTCTGCTTTGATCATTGTCTATGCATCCAAGAGTTTGTATAGTTATCTCAAATAGAAAATTGTGGTTGGCTGATGTTAATGTAAACGTGATAATTAATTGTTCATAAATAAATGAGATTACTTAACGTATTACTTGTTATACCACCTACGTATCAATCAAAAAATAAGGAACAAAAAACCATGAGAATGATTTTGGACCAAGTGGCAAATGACAAACTTTCTATAAAGTTCAAATGTATCCAAATATGTGGGAATATATGCATTTGCAAACGAGGTATGTATGTACAATTAATGGAGAAAATCTACTTTGTACAGAGAGTTATTCACCATGCACCCGTATATATTTACGAAGATTCTGATAGTTTAGCGGACACCTTGCAAACGGGACACCAATTCTTCAACCTCAACCACTGGTCGATGCACTCAGCATGGTAACCATGATCACATCCCACCCTTCCTATTTCATCTCCTGCTATGAACTCTTCCTGCAAAGACATGCCACATTAGCTGATATCACCTTTGCATCCAGTGGCAGAGCTAGAAAAATTTCTGTGGGAGGGCCGAAACAATTTTCTTTCGTGAAATACATTAAATGGGAGGGCCGAAATAAATTTTTTCCCGGAAATACACATGAAATCGCAAATAAATACACTAACGGACTTAGACCTAGGGGGGCCGGGACCCTCCCCGGTCCTCACATAGCTCCTCCCCTGTTTGCATCTCATACAAACTTTAGTTTCCTAAATAATCAGTTTTTGTTTTTGGACTGATATAAAAATGATTATTTTGATGCCTAATATAATCATACTCAGAATCACTTCATCATTCAAATATCTATCGTAACAGTGACAATACTCAAACTGAAGATAGTTTGAAAAATCACCTGACAAATACTGCATTTTGTGTTATCCATACACCAGTCATCTCTCATTCTTGGGTCCTTTATATGCAATGGTTTGTATACGCTCATTCTAACACATTTTGATAATTCCTCTTCAGATAGTGCTGTGCTCACTATACCAATTTCATCCTCTAGTGCTAAAAGTTCCTGTAAAGCAAAATGATATAATAATCATATTTAGTGTACACTTTGTGTTTTAATGCTTTTTCTAAGACCATGTTTATATTGCTTCATGTGAGAATCTTTTTAACTTGAATAAAAAATAATTATTATCTGATTTTACATTAAGATAACTCAACCGACACCAAAGTTAAAATACAAACTACAAATTATCGGAAGAGGAAGTAAATGATTGCATAAGAAACAAAAATGGCAGCAAACCTCATAGGTCATGTTATCAATATCGAGTCTCATGTCCCTATGCCGATCATATAAGTTGAGGCCACCAAGAAATGAATTTCCCTCTAGCAACATAATTTGCTGCAAATAGAAAAAAATATAGGTTAAGAATTATAGTGGCAACTTTCAATAACCTTATAAGTTAATGGTCGATGTGCGTCATATATTTTATAACGATTAAGTGGGTAAACTCAGAAAGCTTTAGCTAAATTGAAAAGAGATCGAACGAACGGCACCCAAAGTGTAGTCAAAATGTATTAAACGTCATATGTTTTTTTATTATAATAAATTAGATCATTTCAATCAATAAGTTTTGTAATGACATTTAATAAATCAAACTATAAACTAGATAAAGAGAAAACACGAAGTGTTTGTAAATCAACCTAACCCAACCCAAGTACTTAAATTTACCCGTTTTGACTATTGATCCGAGCCTGTTTTACTGGTTACCGAACCAGCCCACTCTACTCATTTCCCTCCTTCTATCAATAATAATGGCCAACTTGGACACAAATTTTTTTGAAGGAAATGACCAATTACCTCAAAGGTTAGCCCCTCGTCTTGATCAATCCTCTCAAGTGCCAGTAGTACCTGCAAAGCAATGAACAGAAAAAAGAAGAAAAAAAAAACACAACATAAATTAGAGTTCAATTTGAAGAAAAGAAAAGGTACATGTCAATATAAATAAGTAAATTACATTTGCAATTGCATCCACATTATCAGGAGTAACACGAGTAGACTGAACAGGAGATGGATTATTTCCATGTACATTGACAGGCCTTCGGGTCCTTACTGATGAAGAATCGGCATTTTGGGTCAACATTCTTGACTGCCTTGGACCGGAACTAGAACTCCTGGTATCTGATGATGGCCCACTGATCTTCTTCCCTCTAGCAGGCGATCTTGTTTCTCCTCCAGTTGACCTCTTTTTCACTGCAATTGCCCTCCTTCCACTGTCGAGCGAGCCGATTTGACCATCTTGGTTTGCAAGACCAGGCCTTTGACCAGAAACCCTCCTAACTTTTGTGTTCCCTGTCTTTAATACACTTTTCTTGGACTCATCATTTCTGGACTTTGACTTAAGTTTACGTTCGGACTCGCCTGAAACACTGCTTGAACTAGTGGAATTTGTCTCAATTTGAGAAGAAAGCTTCTTTCGGGATTCTTGGGTAGGCTTTTTAACATTGGTCACTGCTTCCTTGGCGGATGAAGAACGAGAGGAAGGTCTAACAGATTTAGGGCTTTCTGAGGAACTAATTCGCGTATGATGAAGTCTGCCACTACATCCAATTCTAGTGCACAGCTGAGGAGCTTCATCTCTAGAGCCAGAAATATCTCGAGTAGCAAGACTTGGTCCCTTTCTAAGGGTGGAAATCCAGCCACCATCTCGTTTACTCGAAAATAAATCCATGGAAATGTTCTCTAATGTCTCTTATCTGTCACCAAAAATCTCATGGTTAAGCAGACAGTTTTGACATCACACAAAATGTACTGTACAAAGAGTGTCTGGATGTGCGCATAATAAGTGACTGTGACACTGAATCATCAAATAACATAATCAGCTTTAGTAAAAATGGGTTGTAGAAAGAAGTGTTTGGATGTCAATGTCATCATGTTGCTTAGGGTGGTACTAATCATCTAGAGTTCTGTACGCACAAAAACTAAGTATCACAACTTCAAGTCACAACAATCAGTTTTAAAACACATATACTCTTTTCTACCCTGATCTCAAATTTCAAATCTTTACATACTAAAGTGGAAGGTACCATTCTTGGTAATAGCTTTTATTAAGATGAGTCCAAAAATATAAGCAGCATCGTACAAATCTAAAAACGCAGTGGCAGAGGTTTAAGTTCAAACGTGTTGATGAAGCTGGCATTAAAGTACTGCCCTACTTTCAATTTGTTACCAATCATAGCAATATCAGTAAAAGTACGTTGGTAACATGTTGCTATGATTTGCAAAAGAAAATTATAAAAACTAAAAGTAGGTTTCGATAAACAATACGATGATATTAACGTAGTAATCATCACATAAATGTGAAAGTAACAAGCATAATCAGGACAACATTATTCCTTAATTATTTATTTTAAAAAATTTATTAAAATTTCCCACATAACAGTATTAGATAAATATATGATGGCAACATAAGTCCTATAATTTCCATCCCTTCAGAAAATAAATAGATAAACTGAAATTAACACTACAAAATTCATCCCCTCTTTGCACTACTTGGGAGATCATGTTTCGGATCACTTGTATAAATATTTGAGACTGAAATAAAGAGATTTAAGTTGCCTAAAAAGTGCTAACCATCGTGGCAATTCTCTACATGACATGAACCCGACACGAAGTTAATCAGGCTTGGGTTGAGGATAAACAAGTTCGGGTCAAAAATAGGTCAACCTACCTGAAAACGGCTTGATCGCCACCCTTAATCACTAGAGTCTCAGAAACGTTTTTTTTTTTTTTTTTTTTTTTTTTTTTGGTAATTCCTATCTGGTTAAAATATAAGCAGTTTCATCGAAACATTCAAAAGTCAAGAATAAGCATAACAGCACTCAAAAAAGCAATTCAAAACACCCTCTAAACAGCTCGTTGATAAAAACTACTTATGTGCTTATTACTATTACGATTCCATATCCCATACATAATCAACTTTAATCACATGTTTACGATTGCTTATCTAATAGTAATATGTAAGCTAAAAATCAATAAGCACTCCCAAACAAACCTCAAAACTGGTTACACCATAACAAAATAAGCAAAGTTTAATAAGCAAATAATCCCAAACGCCCTCCTTAAAAATTATCAATCATCAAAAACAATAATAAGAACAAAAACGTTACGTTATTTGAAACAAAACATACGATGATTAGATTATTAAAAATATTTGAGTAATTGAGCTGCTTACCGTGTTATTGTTATTGAAGCTAAAAGGAAGAAAGAAAAAGAAAGTGGATGATGATGATACGTGTATGTGATGGAAAGCGTAATTTATGTATTTATATTTATTTTTATGAATGTGAATATGATGACTCTTGTGTAATTTGTTTTTGTTTGGTTCGTTCAATATATGTTGCCTTTCTAAAAAAAATTGTTATTGTTATCTCTAAAACAATTCATGTGATAATACTTAATTTCAAATTATTGAGATTAAAATAATTCATTTCTCTTTTAATACTCTCGTCATCTCAAATTAATTCTCACTTTTTATTTTCGGTTGTCACAAATTAGGTGCTAAAAATGAATATGAGATTTTTATACCATATTACATCTACTTAAATTTAGTTACAATTTACAAAAGAAGCTTTCTTAGTTAAAAGCAAAACTATCATTTTACAAAAGAAAATAAAGAGAAAGCAACAATAATTTTAATTTTTTCATAGAGTAATAATATATCCTCGTAAAACACATTTTTACTTGTCTTGCTAACTACTCTTTCCGTTATAATATTATTGTGCACGTTTCCTTTTTAGGTCTCAAAAAGATTCTTCATTACTATAAATAAAAGTTAAAATTATTTAAGTTTTACCGTATTACCTTTAATCGAAATTATTATTTACAAAACTATATACAATAACAACAACAACATACCCAATCCCGCCGGGGCGGGGTATGGGGGAGGTGGGATGTAGACAGATCCTACCCCTACCTTTGGATACACCTGAAGGTAAAGAGACTGCTTTCAGGAAGACCTCCGGCTGGTGTGTGCATAAGGAGCCCAAAGGGACGAAATATATATATATATATATATATATATATATATATATATATATATATATATATATATATATATATATATATATAAACATACATACATATACAAACATATATACACATACACATACACCTACCCATACACACACACACACACACACACACACACACACACACACATATATATATATAACCAATGGGCTTGTGGTCCACTGGGCATGTCTTATTCAGTTAAGCGTGCCTAGTGGAGAGTAGTACCGGTTTGGGTGACCAAACCGGGAAGTCCTCCCTTGTGGACCACTGCCCTGTCGGTACGATTTCAAAGTCCTTCAATGAAGGTTTCAACCCACTAGGGTTCGAATCTGGAGAAGGCAGGGTTTACTTCAATTTAAGTGTCGTGCCTTCGGGCGGCTTAAGTTAAAGGTTTTCCCCCATCGGGTTTCAAATTGGACATGGATTTCCCTTGAAAGAAAGTAACCGTTCAAAAAAAACATATATATATATATATACACACACACACCCACACACAAACACACACGCACACACACACACACACACACACACACACACATATATATATATATATATATATATATATATATATATATATATATATATATATATATATATATATATGTATATATATATGTATCCGAATTAAAAAAAAAAAAAAAAAAAAAAAAACGCAAAAGCGAGGCAACAAGCACAAACAAGAAAGCAAACAAAGCAAAAGACAGACCACACAGCCCAAAAACCACACCAAAAGAGGGACTGGAAAAGAAAGAGAAAAAAGCGAGCAAACAAGCCAACAAAGCAGACATGCAAGTAACAGAAGAAGCGCTAAAAAGACACATGTACAAGGGCAAGGCCAAAAAAGCAGCAAAGACCAAAGAAAGCACCGCAAAGGGCCTAAAGTAAAGGCAATGCAAACATGGCAAGTAAAGGGAAAAGCAAGGGGCCTAAAGCCAAAAGACAAAGCAGAAGCAGAACCAAAGACAAGCAGTAGGCACAAAAAATAACCTAGCGCCTAAAGGGGGAACAAGAAAAGTGACCCTAAAAACATAAAGCAAAGGGCAAGGCAAGAAAGAGGCACCAAAAAGCCTAAAACTCCACGGCAAACCCAAGCCTAACCACACATACTAATCCTATTTCTCCACGCCTTCCTATCTGAGATCATGTCCTCGGACAAGTGAAGCTCCTCCAAGTCGAGCTTAAGTCTATCCTCCCATCTAAGTTTAGGTCTACCCCTCCTTCTCCGCCCGTCGACTATAAGCGTTTCTACTCTCCTTACTGGCGCAGTTTGTGGTCTTCTCCTGACATGACCGAACCACCTCAACCTTCCTTCTCTCATCTTCGAAATAATAGATTCTACTTCCAGTACAGATCTAAACACCCCGTTCGGAATCATGTCAGACATAGTTTTACCACAGGTCCACCTCATCATTCTCAGTTCCGCTACTTCCACCCTGTTTGCTTGAGCTTTTGTGATAGGCCAGCACTCTGACCCGTACAACATAGCAGGTCTAATAGCCACCCTATAAAATTTCCCCTTTAACTTAAAGGGTACTTTCCTGTCACATAGAACTCCTGACGCCGCTCTCCATTTCGCCCAGCCTCTTCCAATACGGTGGGTTACGTCGTCGTCTATCCTCCCTGAGTTGTGGATCACCGAACCCAAATATCTAAAAGACTCCTTAGGTGAGAAGATCTGGTCTCCGATACAAACTTCCGTTTCTTCGTTGTGCCCGATCTCGCTCCTACCAAAAATACATCTCAGATATTCCGTCTTCTCCCTGCTTACTCGAAGGCCATTGGCTTCAAGGGCCTCCCTCCAATGCTCAAGCCTGTTGTTTAACCCGTCCGCAGACTCTGCCACCAGCACAATATCGTCAGCAAATATCATACTCCAAGGGATGCCCTCTTGGATCCCTCGTGATAGCTCATCAAGAATCAAGGTAAATAGATAAGGGCTAATGGCTGATCCCTGGTGTAGTCCTACTCTCATGGGGAAAAACTCTGAGGTTCCCATTGTGGACCGTACACGTGTCTTCACCCCCTCGTACATGTCCTTAATGACTCTTAAGTATCTCCTAGGGGTTCCCTTTTCTATCAGAGTTCTCCAAATCAACTCACGTGGGACACTATCGTAGGCCTTTTCTAGGTCGAGGAAGGCCATATGCAAGTCTTTTTGCCTTTCTCGATACTTCTCCACGATACTTTCTCGATACAAAACTATATGAAAGCATTAATTGATTGTCAAATGATAAAATTACCATTTTGTTGCTTTTGCAGAATTTTAAAACGTAATAAATGCATATTTTTTAAACTATGTGCTTTTTTTTTTTGGTAAACAAGAAATTTAAGAAAGATGGAGCATATGATTATCATACTTGTAAAGTTTAGAGATTATGAGAAAGATAAAGAATGGAATCCATGTGTCATTTCATTTCTTAGATTATGAGGATAAATTAAGAGGAAGTAGAAATATATATTATTTTCATTTTTGAAATTGTGTGTTTTTTTTTATTAAAGGAAAAAAAAAAGAATTACTTTTTAAGTTTAATTAATATTTTTCCACATTTTATGTTTTGGATGTTTTAATTTAATTGTCAACTACTAAAATAGATAAATAAGTTTGATCGAGTTTACTATATTATTTTTGCTTGAAATTATTATTACAAACTTTAAATAATACTCCTTTCGTCTCAAAAATCACATAGTTTAATAAAAGTGGGGTTACTTTAATTTTTAATCACTCAAATAAAATATTCTCTACTAAATTCTCTAGTTAACAAAAAAAACACAAAGTTTTAGGTAGGGGTGTTCATCGGTTCGGTTATTGGGTTGTTCGGTTTATTTGATTCGGTTAGTTCGGTTAATTTTTTTCTGGGTCAAACCAAACCGAACCGAATTCAAATTTGATTCAACCGAACCGAATAACCGAAAACCGAACCCCTATAACCGAAAACCGAACCAAATAACCCGAATTACATATTTTTAATTATTTTGTCATTTAATTATATATTTTTTTAGCACACAATTTTTTTCAAGCTTAAATAATGATATATTTATATAAAAAAAAGTTTTAGTATTTTTTTGTCATATAAATACATATAAAATTGTTATATTTATACCAATTAAAAAAGAGTTTTAGTAATTTTTTCATATAAATACTTAGAAAAAATATATATTTATAAGAATTTGGTTTTCGGTTTTCATTGCCAAAACCATATCCAAACCGATAACCGAATATTTAGTTCGGTTCGATTATGACCAATTCGGTTTGGTTACGAATTCGGTTCAGCTTTTTTTGGTTTGGTTTGGTTTTGGTTTTCGATTACTGTGGATATTACCCGATCCGTGAACACCGCTAGTTTTAGGTTTAATAAATTATTACAATTGATTGTTAACCAAATGACAATTATACCCTCAATTAATATAAAAGCATAAAGTTTTAGGTGTAATAAATTATTACAATTGATTATTAATCAAAGGACAAAATTGGAAATTTAGTTATCAAGATTACTTCGTTTATTTTAATGAACACTTAAATATGGGACAATCAAAGATATCATTGTTGACACTTAATATCGGACGGAAGGAATATGATTTTGTTAATATGTGTGTCCTTTTTTTTTCTTTTTTTTTTTGTTGGAGGAGGGGGGGCAATTGTTTTGGACGGAAGGAGTATTTTTTCTTAGTGGTAAATTTATCTCACAATATATATAGATAAAATATAAATTGTCTCACATATTTAAGCAGAACTTGAACAAATAACCATTTAATTTGAGAGCACACAATTATTTATATAGGAAAATACTATTTTTGAAAGAGGAATTAAGACGCAAAGCAAATGATAAAAAGGAAAGAAAAAGAAGCTGAAATGGCGGCCAGTCGTGCGGAAATAAAAAAGGCAAAAGAAGATTAGTTAAAAGTCCACGCCTCTTGTCTTCTATGGGCTTTTACCAAATCAAACTCACTACAAACAAAAACCAGATGTGTGCCTTTGTTTTTGCTAGAAATAAGATCATACGTAGTACATACTTGTTTATTTTGTTCAACTTATTTTGAGTATACTGAATTAGTTAATTAAGAATTATTTGTTCGTTTTTCAATGAAAATTATTAAAGATATTGTATTAGTAAACTAGTTATAACGAGCGGGGGTACCCGCGCGTTGCTGCGGGAATGTTGTGTTTAATCCAAATTATTTTTATTATTTTTAATTTTTTTAGGGACTAAATTTGCAAAAGATCGCTAACGGGGGACTAACGGTGCAATTTATAGCTAACGTGAGGGACTAAAAGTGTAAAATCGTTAGCTACAGTACACATACTATTACAAACTGATTTTCACTGTAGCAGTTACTGTTTTGCACTGTAGCAACGGTATTTTCAGTTTTAGTCCCTTAACGTGACGTTCTTTGCAAAGTTAGTCCTTAGGGACTAACGGTGAAAAAAAAGTTAACCTTAGGGGCTGTTTCTGTTTATTATTTGTACAGAAAAAGCCCCTGAAGTTACTGTTCATTTTCAAATTTAATCCATATTTTTTAGATAACGGTCGTTAAGGACTAACTTCGCAATTGATCGCTAACCTCAGGGGCTAAAATTGGCAAATGTGAAACTTGGGTGTGTACTGTAGCTACAGTGAAAACAAATGACTTTTAGTATATATTATAATACCCGCGCACGCGCGGGTCTTTTTTAATTTTTTGAAATAATTATTTAAAAATTTTAATCCTATTATTAATTGCATCTTATCTAATTTTTTGTATTTATCTTTTACTTATATTGTAAATAAATATAAAATAAATAATCTTTTTTTAAATATTTTATCTATATTTTTTGTATTTATCTTCTACTTGTGTTATGCATAAATATAAAATATTACCTGATAAGAAAATAATCTTTTTTTTTTAAATAAAATTATTACTAAATCAGGTATGAATTGATTTTTTTGAAATGCAAAATTCCCAATAAGGGTTTTGTTTTATTATATAAAAGATTAATGAATGACAAAATTAAAATAAGCGTAATCTGCAAACATCGTTCATCTTATTTGTTCAAGTATCATTCCTAAAAAACCATACATCTAACAATTTTTACTTTTGAGATATGGTTGTTTAGAAGCTTTTGCCAAAGCATGAATCATTCCTGATACTTAATTGTTAATAAAATAGTTGACATTTGCCAATAGTTTATGATGAAAAGAATTACGTTTTCTTGGAAATGAATAGTGATGTTTGAAGCTGTTACTACTCTAATAGATAACGCCACAACGGTATGTGTGGCTAGTAGCCGAAGCAATCATTAGCTTTAAGCGGTAGATGTATGTTTTATAAAAGTGTTTGCTAAGTTAGTTATAATTAAATTATTATTAAAATCGGGTTAGAATTCAATTTTTCTACTAGTGTTAGAAAATGTAACGACAAAATTTTAATGATTGTCTTAGTATTTAGAAAAAATAGCGTTAGAATTAAAAAAAAAAAAATTGTTTTTACTTCTTGTTGTCAAACAAACTTTTTATCCTGAAAGATTAATGATAAACAGCAACTGCTCCGCAAAATATGATGCAACAGTGTATTAATGAACGACATGTGTTTCTTATATCAATATAAAACATCAAACACAAAATAAACAATATCACTTCTGATTGCTTAATAGGCAAAAGAGCTTAACATTCATGCTATTTGCAGCAGAAAATGATCTACATCAAAGAGTAAAATGCAATTTGAAAGTTTCAATTTAAACCCTTATACTTTACTCTAACAAACACATAGCCCCTTTTTACATAACTTTTTACCCTTTGCAGCATGTATGGTTGCTGTAGCTTGCTGCAGAGATTGCAGAGAGGATTTCCTCTAAGCAAATATATATAAAATGTATCATAACACTTTATTGTTAAAGTTAACCAAATTGTCTTGTAATCAGCATGAAATCAAACAAATTAAAAACATATAGAATGAAGATGTTATTTTAAAAACATATTTTCATATTGATTAATTCATGCATCAATACTACATATAAAGCATGAACCTATGTTAAAGACAAAAATACACCGTTGGTCCTTAAACTTTCTCAAAAACATCGTCATGCACCCTAAGATGCGTCCAAAAGTCAGGTTTCTGAGGCCAAATGCGTCCCTCTGACCGTAATCCGTTAGTCAACTTCTTTTATTTTCCCCCATGTGCCTTGCACATGAGGGCAAATGGTCATTTTATCGTTTTGGTAAGTTATTATGGTGGTACAACCTTAGGGACGAACGGTGTATTTAATCAAAAAGTTATACCACCACTACCACCACCCTCTGTTTATTTATTTTCCTGTTTTCCTCTCTAAATTTCTGCTTCTCTCTCTAAAATTAACACCATCATCATTCTCAAATCGTGTAAACAACTACACAATTTTCTGCAAATGGATTTTGTTGTAATAAAAGTGAGTCCAACATAACATGAATCTAACATAATTCGAAAAGTAAACATTTCAAACTTTCAATATCACATATGAAAAATGTACGTCTCTTGCTTCCATATAAAACTCATATAAACAAATAATTCTCTACAGCATATAAAGGATTTGTTGCACAGCCTTAATACATTACATTACATTTGCACGTTCCAAAAGAATTTTGAAAAAAAAAAATAATGTGTATAAGGATGGTGACCTTTTAGCAGCTCAACAAGCCATCAAAAAATGAGCTCTCAAAACCCTGATTCAGAAAAATTCCAGCAAAAAAGGTGCCGCAAAAATATGCATGGACCCACTGTTGTCGCATAGCATATAACATTTGCAGCCAATCATCACTTCTAAGATAATATCTGTCAAGAATAAAATCACATGCTGATTCGAACTCATTTCTGTCAAGAATAAAATCTCAGTTTTTCTATCAGCATCGTCTGAGGAAATAGCATGCTTTTTCTTACCTTTGTGGTGTTCTTTTAGAAGATCCTCAAATGGAGGATCTCCTGGTCTTCGGAATAATTCATCTTCCATCTTAATTTCATATGCTTCTGGCTGATCCAGCACAAAGTCTTTAAACTGAACGAGAACAAATATAAACTAACGTTAACCAGAGTATGTGGGTTAGAAAAGGTTCGTGGTCATTGTATCGGGTGGCATCGATAAAGTTTTTACTACATTTTCATCAAGTTTGAATAGAGTGCAAGCAATAAAAAAGATAGTGGAATGTAAATAGGTACTAGGAATGAAACTAACCTCCAAAGTGTCTTGGGCATGTAATGTGAACATCACAGTAGTAAGATCAAAACCCATGAAAATGACACCAATAGCTCTAGTTTTTGCAAGATTGGTCCATTTCTCAACAATTTCTGATACCATATTCTGCAAATATAAACAGGAAACAATTGTATCAGATTTTGTTTAGTTCATGTGCCATGATCACAAAGTAGGCCCTTATAGACAAAAAGTTTTGATATACGTAAAAATATGTTCATTGCTATTGTGAAACTTGTTATAGTCAAGGTATGGGTCGGAGGTCATGACGTGTCTGTGTGATCACTTGCACATTTATGTTGCACTTCCGTAAAACCCCTTCCTCTGTTGTAACTTCTGACCTTTCTACTAAGACACACACATCAAGTCTGAAAACCACCACGATCAAAATAAAACAAGACTAAAACCACATGTTGAGCAATTGCAGCTTCCTCATGTTTCTACTATTCTTCTATTCTCAAATTTATACATTGGACATTCACAAGTGGGATACGTTTATAGCAACACTATATTTCAAGACTTGGTTAGGTATGAGTTGTCTTCACTCGCGTTTGACTACTCTCTCCTATTATATGATTCACATTAGCGAAAAGGTGGGATAATGACAACATCGATCCAAACCTACTTCACTTTGTTAAAACAGACACATGACATGCTAATATTGACTATTGCATCTTAGATGTATCACCACTAAGCTTAGATACCCCATTTAGATACGACCCGTAAGACCAATGCCACAACATAGACCCCAATCTCATATTCTGTCACTCAATTCGGACTCGATAAAATACCCAAGCTAAAAAACAACAATTTCTAACTTCCTGTCTTCCAGTCACTCTTTATTACCATCAATAGAAATATAGAATCACATTCATACATTGTATATATTGTTACCAAAGTAGTTTTCTTACTAGCTACAACATCTCATTATCTCGATTATACCACAATTCAGTCACTTGCTAATTACTATTAATCACCATAACAAAACGTTACAATCAATATAATTACAACGAAAGCCTAAATGCATAATGTAAATCTGAAGAGTGCAAATAGTTACCGGAGTACGTGGATCATCAGTTAACCTCAGCTTAACACCATACGACTGCCCAACCTGTCGTTTCATAACCTCTTCCTGCATTTGTGTAAAATCTAGATTAGAAAAATTCTCTGGAGGCGGATCAAACTCTTCAACCGCCATTCTCTTCTGCTGATTTAGGTTAAAGTGATGTTGACATAATGATGACGTCACTGAAATTGTTAAAAAATAAATAAATAAATTGAAACCCTAGGTATGTAGAATTGATAATTAGAACAAAGTAAGTTTATAATTTATGTTTAATTTGATCAACAATTGATTGATTTGAGTGAGAATTTGAAATTGTACATGATGATGATGATGATGATGAGAGAGAGAGAGAGAGAGAGAGAGATCAGACATCATTGTCGGTGGCGGCGGTGTTGTGGTGGTGGTGGGAGATCTGAGTAATATGGGGGGAGATGGATGATTTTTGGTTTGGATGAAATGAAGAAAATAGTATATGGATGTTATATATGGGCAAAATAGTAATTTAGCATAAATAATGGGATTTGATGAGATATAACAGGGCGTTGACTAACGGAAAACGGGTCAAAGGACGCAATCGGCCTCAAAAGCCTGACTTTTGGACACATGACGACGATTTTCCAAACTTAGGGGGCCAGGCGATGTTTTTGGGAAAGTTTAGGGACCAACGGTGTGTATTTTTGTCTATGTTAAATTATTGAAAATTTATCACATTGAAATTACTAAACTACCCTTTAAAATAAAGTTATGAATATTCATTGAATGATTTTCTAAATTAAAACCCGCTAACAATTAGTAATTCATTTTCTTTTTTTACTCTCAAATTAATTCGTGATTTGAGTCAAAAGCGAGCCTTTTATACAATTTCTTTGCAATCAACATCAATACATCATATAAGATCAAAAGCGAGTCTTTTATACAATTTCTTTGCAATCAACATCAATACATCATATAAGATCAAAAGCGAGTCTTTTATACAATTTCTTTGCAATCAACATCATATAAGAAAGTTTCATCCTATAATCGTGTAACTAAATGTAACATATGCATATGCAAGCTTGTAATCAAGTTCGAAACTATTATGCAATACTATGATGATTTACAAGAAAGAGATAATGTATTTCATACCCTTTTCTACTTTCGAATAGGGACAACTTATTAAGTTGTAATCTAGTACGAAAAGCTAAAGAGTTCATGAGACGAAGACTGTTCGAATTTTGTCGCAAGGCGAGACAGCCCATAGCCCCATATGCTAAGCTCGATGATATCAATTACATCAACATCAAATGCTTACTGGAGATCATACCAATTTCGGTATGAGATTTTTTGACATGTTTATTTTGATGTTGGTCTCAAACCCAAAATATGTTAGGTAAGTGTCATATACTGACATACCACCTTTATATAAAAGACTCACTTTCTTAGGAAATCTTCCATCTACAATATAACCTTGCTTTACTGTAATTATACATATTAAAAATTTAAATTTAGGGGCAACTGCAACCAATCGCATTCTTTCACTTGAAGAAACAAAGATCTTTCGACCAAAGAATAAAACAAGCCAAAAATATTTCCCACTAACTCGAATTCTATGGTTAGTCTAGCATACAACATTTAATTTACAAAAGTAACCCTCTCAACGGGTCCAAGAATTATAGATGAGACGCCTAGTTGTCATCAAATAAACATCTCCGTATTGTTATGGCAATTGAAGTAGCTTTCTGAGGATGGAAAACAACTGCACATATACCAAAACATACAGTAACCAAAGCAACGGTTACTATCAAAGGGCGGGGTGTAAAAAGTCTGCTGGTTTTATAAGTAAATAGCTGGTTTAAGGGTTCCTTTGGTGGTTCCTTGTAGGGTGCCACACTCATAACACAGTCAGCAGTTAAGAGTGCAACACGTTCACTATTGTCTCCTGCAGTTGGAATCCACATACTGTCTGCGAGTACCATATCCTGCAAGTTTTGATAACTTTTATATCATTTACTATGAATAAAAAATTCTTACTAAAGATGCAAAATTGTGTGGATTGAGTTACTCAGTAACATTTTTCTTGAGTTTATTTGAATGATTCTTAACAATGCCGAATATGACAATAATACAGTAATAGTAAGTTTTTTAATATACAACTCAATAAAATAATTTAGGTTTCAAACATTCAAAATAGACTTTAAGTGTCTTTGACCAATTTGACCTATTTCCTTTTCAGCTGATTATGTTTTTGTTTTACCAGTTTGACCCTGTAAGAAACAAAAACAACTAAATCTACTAGAAGTGCCAAGATGCTCGGGTAGGTTTACCGGTCAAAACATGGGTTGATAAAGGTTGTTCTAGTTGGGTCGAGCGGCAAACACTTTTTCTCCATTATTTTACTTTTGTATAATATGAAGGGGGGGGGGGGGGGGGGGGGGGGGGTGATTTTGTTAATTATGATTATGAAAAAACATTCATATAATAATCTAACTCGTTTAATAAAACGATGTAGGAGGTTATATGCATTATATATAGACTTTCAGCAACTATCACCTTCTTTGACCCATTTGACCCGCTCTCATTTAATTTTTGTTGATACATTTGAGATAAAACACAGCCCAAATCGACCCATTCATATTTGGCATGAAGTTGCTACTTCTAAAATTATTAATCAGCTTATTAAATCTCATGGGCTTTATCAGACAAGAACCATATAATCTCAGTACCTGATTAACGGCTGAAACCAAAGGAACCACCTGATCTCTACAGCTTTCATCATCCTCTTGAAATACATCTCTTGGACGCAACTCAAAGTTTAACTTTTTCTCCAGTCGCAGTTTTAGGACTTCTGTAGCACGATTCACAGTCCCCTGAAGCACACTATCGGCTTCAATAACGCCACCGTTTTCAACTGTTCTCATCTTTACACAGTTTAATACTCTCTTCAAAACTACCGTTGACTCGTATTCAATTAGAAAACTAAGTACAAAGTTAAATCTTGGCAGCTGTGAAGACGTCATAGCACATTCCATGTCTTCTACAAATGGCTGTTTAAGTAGCCATGCTATATCTACAAGCAATTCTGAGAACTTGTTAACGGCAACCTCACACGACATAGTTGTAGATGTAGACTCCAAATTTCTTGAATGACGTGTATAATATTTCATCTGCATTATTTTGATCTCAGAACATACTTCTTGGTCTGCAACTAGAATTGGAACAAAATTGGACAGACCCGATTCATTTTCAACCTTCAAAAAAGATAAAAAAAGAACAATAGTCAAGAAATAGGATGCAGTAGTCACTAAAAAGAGGTACCAAAATGTGCTTATTGGGCAATGGATCAAAATGGGTAACTTTGTACAGGTTGAAATGTGTTTTAATAGGATTATAGAATAAATGTTAATCTAGATCTCTGAATAAAATGATTTAGATGGCTGTATACATGCATGAAATAAAGTAGACTTTGGGTGACTCTCAACCTGTTTAACATGTTCCCCTTTTGGCCTAAGTTTGAAATGATATGCAATATAAACGACCAATTATAAGTAAATCTGTAAATGAGTAGAAATTTTCATATCTAACTAAAACTTCATATGATTCACCATCTCAAGATAATTCCAAGAAAGTCAAGACATTCGACAATTTCTAGAAACTGTATATTCAATCAACAAGTAGTAAAACATTCCAAAATCTCTGTGCATGTATAAAAAGACAAAATACAGTCTGAATCAAACCTCAATAAATCCAGGGCCGAATGCATCCAACTCGGTACGAGGAACACATATATTAAGAAACTGACGATCAATGTTTGTTGTAGAAGCCCCACTTTGGTTGTGAGATGATGAAACACGCACATTGTTTGTCATATACTTGCCAGCAAAGGATACTAAAAACCTGCAATTGTTACACAGTTATTATATCATTCCATATGGATTAATAATCATTTATTGAGAAAGATGGATGATCCTTGAATTCAGTTATTTCCATACCCCAATTACAAATGAAAGATAATACGAAAATAAAGAAAAAGACAAAACTAATATAATAAGCCAATCAAGTATTTCATTGATGCACTATCCAATTTTAATAAGATTTTAGTCAAAAAGCATTGAAAATAAACATACCTAAGTCTGGGCTGAAGCAAATTACTTCCACATGCCAAAAACTCGATGGGTTTGCCTGCTTCAAAGCATGTAGGCTGAACATAATGAAGCTTTGGGGCATTTTCCCCTGCTTTAATTTTCATCACCGATCTTCCACCTGCATTCACAACACTTTAGTGCACATAAACACTTAACATGAGGAGGTAAATTGCAATTTTGCCATAGAAAAGGTCGTGGTGCTCAGTCTAAAGTGCGTAAAAAAATAAAACATAAGAAACTACTTGTAGCTAAAAAGACTTTTGGTGATTATTCAACACTTCCCATTAGTTATAGAACTACAATGCAACTAAGGCGACCAGCCGTTCATCACACCTTAAGAAAGAGGCACAAAAAGGAGAAGAACCAAGTGAGGTGAGCTGGGAAAATTTCATGGACTGTGTGTATAACATTTTGACATAGAAACAAAGAAGCAGAAGAGCAATAACTAAAGATAAAAACATAAGTACCAAGAAGTAGAAGCCTCAAACAAACGCATAGTCTTAATTTTTGTAGTCTCCATTTTCTTGACCACAAACTCGTAATTTATAATCATAATTACCCTCTCTAATTAGACTCTTCCCCTAAAATAGCAATGTATTTTCTTGACCACAAAACAATGTATTTTCGTGGCAGCAAAGGCAGTTGCAGAGTGGTTTACTGAACTGATAATCCATAGAGGACTATACCATTCTATATTCAAAATGCACCAACAACCCTAATTTTACGCAAGCCAGTAGGCGACCCAGACATTAGCCATTAACTACCTCGCAAATCACCAAATTTGCATGCCTAATACGATAACAACAATGTCATATATCTTCTCATACAATATTCTCCTAGTTCAATGTTGAAAGTAATAAATTCAGCATATCCAAGGGCATCTCCAATGGGAGGTAGAGCAATGACTTTTATTGCTTAAAAAAAGTCACTGAAAATCTTTTTTCCCATTGGAGGATTAACTTTTTTTCCTCAAGTCATTTGAGGAATGACTTGAGCAAAACCCCTACTCACACCATTGAAGTATGTTAATGATAAAATAACAAGAAAAGCTTTGCAAAGACTTTTTTGCATTGGAGTAAAATTAGTCATTATAGGTAGAAGATAGATGAAAGGTGATTTGGCAACAAAAAAAGGTCATTAATATATAATTTGCATTGTGGACGCTATGCTTGTCGTGCGAGTGATAATCTGCTTTCTCAACTTTTAGAATGAGATAATCAGATTAATAAAATGGGCTGTAGAAGATAGCATTAAGAGATGCCTTTGATGTTTTAAGTTGTAATAATCACGTATTAGTAATATGAGTGTTTGGAAATTCCTGATTCTGTATGAAATTATTACATGAGGTGACCAACAACGACAGCCTTGTGAAGCTGATTATCAAAGGAAAAATCCATTTCTCCAAACACTAATATTAATCAATGTGATTAGAATAAACTACTTATTAATCAAATAGGAGGTATAAGTCTGAACTTGAGATGAAGATCTGTGAAGTCATAATAATAAGATAACCAGTTTCGAAAAGCAAATCCAAACACCCCCTTGATTCTACTTCCCTTTTCATACTTTCATTTAGGCATAGCTGCTGCCTGTATGGATAGATATTATAATTCTCAATGTCTTTCACAAAAGCATTCACAATATTCCGCAAGAAAAATTGTACATAAGTGGCCTAAATAAGATGACTAAAAAATCCAATATAATGCAAATATGCAATAATAAACTACTCTAACCTACACATTTACTGATTTTGCAATTTAACTTTGGTGGTCATGGAAGATATGACAGTTTGTTGACTTTGTTCAAAAAACCAATAATAGGAAGAAAAAAAATCATGATGTAAAAGGAAGACATTAAAGTCAACAAACCTTTCATGACACTGAAGATCATGTTGTTTAAACTAACAAAAAATGTGTCTCGTCCAGAAAGCAAGTTTTTTGGTGAAGCAAGGAAGTCATGTATACATACAACGGGATCTTCATCTAACTGCTCAAGAAAATTATCTCAAGTTAGATAATATAGATGCAGCTTAGAATACATAAGTACATACTTAGACAGATATGTAGAGAGATAAATCCAAAATAAGTGGATGAGATTCTAAGTAATTTTCACAGATCTGCATCTCAAGTTCAGACTTATGCCTCTTATTGGTGATAAGTTGGCAGTGTACTCCATATAATTTCATTTCTCCCTTGATAGTGGTATTACATTTTATCCTAATCTTTACACCTCCATACTCCATAGATTACGCTCTCCACAAAAACTAGATAGGCTAATGGCTTTCATACAGCAGATAATACAATCACAACTGAATTTAATGTTCTAACTTCTACGCCTTTTTAAACAGTTAATAAAAATAGTTAAATCAAAAGTTTAAAAAGAGCATCACCTTCAACCACATAAACCTTGGCATTGCAATAAAAATGGTCAAAATTGTGCATCCAGGCCGAATATATCCTTCCAACTCCACGGGCATGCTGGCCAACCATTGAAATATCTGAAGCATAAACGTATGTCACATTGTCACTCACCTGGTAAAGAATTTAAAATGGAGGTAGCAAATTTTTGACCGATATATATGTTAAGCTATAGTTTATTTCAAAACGGGTCAAAAAGGATAGATAAAATTATAGCTTAACATAATACAGTTCGAAAGTGTACTTATAGTGCATTAAACAACGCAAGTTATTTTATATAAATTTAGGCTATTATTACAATACAATTTTCATAATCAAATTTGACGCACTAATTATTTGATATATATGATTTTAAAGCTTGGCTGATATGAGTTTTGAGTAAACACAATAACAAAACCTTTACCCGTTTTGGTCCCAACCCATTACCCAACCTCCCCATTTTTGCCACCTTTAATCCAGATGTTAGTTAATAGTAATCACTATAGTACTTGATGTCTAAGTCGCCGAGGGAACTCTGCTGGATTCCAATCATAAAGCTTGAATGAGATCCGACCAGTTGTGCACTACAATAAATTAACACGGTGAGAAGATTCAGATAGATTAAGCATATAACAGCAAGCTCTAGCATGAAGAAAACCCTACCATAGAGGAGAAAGCACTTTTATCATCACCATAGGATGGAGACTGAGTGCCTTTTTCTTTCTCTTCATCCGTTTGAGTTTCCCCGGATACAGCTACAGATGGAACGCTATCATTGTGAATAGTTTGGGCATGAGTGGAGCTAGGTATGTTATTAGGCCCTTCACCTGCTAAAAGTGATTTATCTCCTGCTACTTCACTACTTACGGAATTGGCACCTATGTCAACAATAGTTTAGATTCCCAAACAATGTCACTAAAGAAAGACTTAAAAAATATACTCGTGTAAACGTATTTCTATGCTTATTGTTACGTGAGTTTCTTTTAGAATTAAAATACAAGGGTGTATGGATGTCGGTTTAGAAAGTGACTGCCTGATATTAAATCATCGGAATCAGAATATCATTTGTAATAGATCAGGCACATAATAGTGTTTGGATATGCTTTTACTGTGTTGTAACAATAAGATTATAAGAAGTTTAAATGTTAAGCCAACTTTGTTTATGGAAGGAATCCATTGATAAAAAGTGCCCAAAAAGACATTTTTTGTGCAGTATAAGTCTGTCAAGTTAGGTTAAAAGAAAAAATAAATAGATTATGTTTTATATATTAACTTAGATGATCAGTTCTGTAGCAGCTGGTACTGATTATCTAAAACGGACGATTTGACCCTTTATTAATTTAATCAGACGCAGAAATTGTAATTGTCACCTTTTCCAGCTTCATCGTAACCATCATCATAATCTGCTGAGTTAACTCCAGATCCCTTGGAGTCCGAGGGTTTTCTTCTACGCCTGTTATTATGACGTTCTAGTTTTCTTCGGCAACTACGTTTACCTTCATCAAAATCTGACAGCACATGAAACCTGCAACACGGTGAGTTTGTCAAAATCTGAGGGTTTTCTTCGATGCCTGTTATCATGACGCGCTAGTTTTCTTATTCATTTCCAGTTCCAAGAAATTACTAGTCCACTACTGATGAAAATTTACGATGAAAGAATTACATTAAAAAAACAGAGTAAAAAAAGTTAATGGAAGACTATCCAAACTTATGTGAACATGCTTAAAATGAAAATCTCATACAGAAGCTCGCATAATTCTTTTTTCATTGTCAGAGTGAGAAAATAAAATTTTCAAAATAAGTATAAGCATAAAGAAATTTATATATGGAACTTGATGCGTCCATAAATCGATTCCAAATGAGGATATCACCGATATTCACAATCCATTCAGTAGAAGGGATCGCAATCACAGAATCATAACAGAACTTGGTCATGATATTACATCATCATATGCGCTACTTGAAACAATTTTCTTAAAGGTCACCCTCTGATTCAGAAGCATCAAAGTGTTAATAACTTTTCTGGAGATTAATTTGTTTTTTATATAAGCTGGTTCATTTCTTTAGAAGGTATTGGTATCTAATTAGTCCGTATGGGTGTTCCCTGATCCTTTAATTCTAAATAGGCATAGGGTTTACATGTTATTCCAACAGAGGAACGCCATGGTCTTCATTTTCCAGCATTCAATATATACTAAAAGGACCAGCTTCAAATGTGCAAAGCCGTGCAAATTTATATTAAATATCTCTTGGTAAAGTATACTGATTCCTAGCAGGAGTAGGGAAGTCTTTATTTAAATCTAACACATGTATCCAGATTTGGTTAAGAGATAGGCAAGATTCAAACAAGTTGTCTCGTGTCATATAGCAAAAGTTCTAAAGACCTTGAAGAATAGGATCCAGAACCCAAATATTTGTTTGCATAAGTGGCTGTATAAAGTTTTATAGTACAGCATTTCAGAAACCCATCTATCAATATACCATTAGCTAGAGTATCATCAAAATACGACCATAGTCAATGTTTTAACCTTGTACTGAGTTATGTATACTACTGACCGAAGTTAAATAATCCAACATAGACTCAGCATGCCCTATACATGAAGCTAAGGGGGCTAAAATATAGTGTTGTGTGGTTTCTCTACAATGGTTCTAGTGATATTATTTCAGATGGTTCCCGGTGTTCGTCATTCATAGTAGTTGACATACATCATGTGGATTTTGTTGTATTAGCTTAATCAAAACATCCCTATTTCTCAAACATAAATAACATACGAGTCTAACCCCTAGAACAAAACCCATTTAGCACGGTTCTAAGAATAATGTTTCGTGTTTATGCACCACGCAAATTAACATACTAGTGTAACTTTGGCTAACGATTATACTAAATTAAACTAAAAAAAAACGACGAGGGCTTACTTCCCACACTGCTGACAATATCGCTTATCACAACCATCAAGCACGACACTCCCCGCATTGGCACACCTCAAACACACTCTATGGCGTTTATGATACCCTTTCAACTCACTAATATCCACTTCACACCCCGGCACCTGACACCTCCCAACCCCCACTCTCCCACTCCCACTCCCCGTCCCGCCCCCGGTCCTCGTCTTCTTCTTTCCTGGCGCCTTCGCTTCCGCTTCCTCAGCCGCCAATTGCGCGTCAAGCTCCGGACACGCACACGGTATCCTTCCAGCTAGAAAATTCGAACACGCCATCCTCGGATCACGTTTTCGTACCCTAAGGTTAACCGGAACCGTATCAAGCTGTTCAGATACCGTTTCGAGCTGTTCGAGCGGCTCGGACACCGGTTCGAAGTGTTCGAGTGGTGGATTATCGATTTGAATGATTGGGGAGTGTTCGGATGGTAAAGGTAAGTGATCATCGACGTTGAAATCGAGGAACTGACTCCAGTCCCAGATTGAAGACGATGGATCGTCAATTAGGTCCATGGTGAATGATGGTGGTTGACCTGGTGGTTGTGGTGGTGATTGTGGTGGTGGTTGTGTGTTGCGCATTTTTTGTTGTATATGAAACCCTAATTTGGTGACGGTTGGTGGCGGTTGGTGGTAGTGGTTGATTTTAAGGGAAGTGAAATGAAATGAAAGGAATTGGTTAACAGCTATTTTGTTTTGGGATGAAGGTAAGAGTCAGCGGTTGGTGGTGGTGGTGGGACATAGTGAAGATAGATAAATAAATATGTGGTCATTTTGTTTTACTTATAAATCATTGATCAGAGTTTAAATCAAGTATAGTACTTCATTTGTTTGATAACATATGGGGTAGGTTTTACCAGGTCAAATAGGTATGCCTATGGCTAATTAAGTTGGAGGATATATCGTGGTCCGTCCTCGATGGCTTGCTACTGTTTTGGGTTTCGACTTTAGATCTGTTTTGTTTAGGTCTGGTTTCTTTAAGGATGCTCAGTTTTATATTCTTTGTATGTTTTATGTACTTTTGTTAAGCTACATTTTCATATGTCTACCAAAAGCTCATTTTGGTGATTCTCTCACCCTTGTACGGTGTTGATGACGTATAGTCTATATATGGGCCACGAGCCCAAATGATAAACATTACTCGGCTCAAACCCACCACGAGTGGGCTATCATAACGAATGACTCGGGCCATAATAATAACGGCTTGGGCTCACGAAGCCTAAAGCCCAACCAAACTAATCGGGCATGCGATAAGGATCTTCTATTCATGGAATAGATATCCTTATCCCGCATAAGCACTACACGTGCGAAGAGTAAGGAGCAAGAAACCTACACGGTTTCAGCCCCTATATAAGGAATGACATCTCTCATTCAAAGGTACGATTCACAAACCCTAACTCTTTACGAGAACCCTAAATCGATTACTTACTCTCACACCGGAGTCTAATCGTGGGAGACAATCCCACGATAAGCCTAACGGTGTTGTTTATTTTCTTAGTGCGCAGGTTACAAGTACTAAGAAGCAAATTGGTACGAGAGCAAGAGCCAATAATCAGGAACGCCCAACTTTTGTATCAACAAGTGGCGCCATCCGTGGGACCCTACTAAGAACTAAAGACTAGAATGACAAAGAATAAGAATTCAAACCAACGGACTCTGCAGTCAGAAAAACGTGACCATCAGAGGAAGAATCAACAAGATTTGACCTCTAGACAGGTCGTTGGAACAACCAGCGCACCTAGTCACCAAGAGGCAGGGACTACCCAACCTCTTCCAGCGGTAGAACTACCTGTAAGGACTACCCAAGTCACCCCAGTGGTCCCAAGCGTTGAGGAACTCCAGCGCACCCTCTTCACTACTCCTCACCAAACTGTACCCGCAATGAACAACACTGTGCCACCAGGCGCGCCTAACCGAGATAGGGTGCCTAATGCTGAGGCAGACATTCTTGCAACAACTGAGGACGCACCCAATCTAACTTTGGGAAATTTTGTGTCCCAAAACTATGAAACCTTAACCGCCCTCATGCAGGAAGAAGCAAGGAGAAGGGCAAGTACGAGCCTACAAGCTCGACTAAATTTTGGTCCTGAACGCGAACCATCACCACTGCGCCACCCACGAGGAAAACGCGCAGAATGTACCACTATCCATGATAGGCTGGGTACGATATCTGATTCACAATACTCAGAAGATAGCGAGAGGCGCACTAATGTTCACTCCAGACTTGGCAGTCGGGGGTTACAAGACCGATTAGGACCTCAACATTCGCCAAGCCAAGGATCCTCCAAACCTGGAAGTAAGAGGACCCAAGACAGATTGGGGAAAAGAAGATCCCCAAGTAGAGATCCCTCAAGCTCTTCTTCTGAAAGAAGCCGGCGCAAGCGCCGAAAAAGAGACTACTCCTCCAGTGACTCCTCGGACAACGAGGATAAAGAGACAGGACACTGGAAGTCAAGAGGAAGGCGTCGCGATGAAGAGAACGAAGATATGTCTCTTCCATGGCGTCGCCAGAAAGTTGACGCATTCACACGGCGCATCAGCGATTACTCAGACCGCAAACGCAGGCGCATGCCCACTAACGTGAAAACATATGATGGAACAGGTGATCCGGATGATCACCTAAAAGTTTTCGAATCAGCCGCTACTATCGAAAACTGGCCACAGCCTGTGTGGTGCCACATGTTTAATTCTACGTTAGTAGGAAACGCGCGCACATGGTTTAGCAAACTCCCATGTAGGAGCATCGGTGGGTTCGAGGAATTACGGAAAGCATTCCGTCTCAACTTCACCCAGCGAAAGAAGTGCGCTAAAAACCCTGTTGAGCTAGCAAGAGTGAAGCAGCGCCAAGGGGAATCAACCAGCGCTTTTATGTAACGCTTCAAGGATGAATGCATACAAGTTAAAGCATGTCCTGAAATCCTAAAAATTTCAGGGTTCATGAATGGGATTAATAACCCAGAACTTATCCGTAAGCTAAATGACAAAGTTCCCCAGACTTTCGATGAGCTAACAAAGCGCACCAGATCCTTCATACAAGGAGAAGCAGCTGCCGCGGACAGCAAAAAGGGTTATTCGAACTATAGGCAGCAAGAACAGCCTAGGAGACAATCCAATGATCAGAATAACAACCGCAGCAGGAATTACCGCAACGGAAGAGACAATGACAAGTATACCCCTCTAACAAAAACTCCGAGGGAAATATTTGTAACAGAAGGTGCAAACTTCCCGAAACCGCCACCAATGCGCACCGCAGAGGAAAAGCGCATAGGGAGTGGATACTGCGAGTACCATGGTCAAAAAGGCTATACCACTAACGAGTGCGTCCAGCTAAGACAACTAATTGAAAAGTTAGTAAGAGAAGGCAGAATGGACCACCTTGTAAAAAACATCAAAGAAGGGAAAGACAAACAAAGGAACGGGGGTAAGAAAGAACCTCCCAAAGAAAAAGCTGATACCATATACATGATACAGTCATGGCAGCGCAAGATAAAACAAAAAGTCAGCCAAAAATTCTCTCCAGAAAAAGAGATCTTTCCGTACTCTATCTGCGGACAACGCAGTTGTAGAACCTCTAACTATTGAAATACATACGGGAGGACATGATATCCACCGCATGTACATTGACGGAGGAGCATCTGCAGACATCCTGTATGACCATTGTTTCAAGAGACTGCGACCTGAAATCCAAAGTCAATTGATACCAGCAACAACGTCATTGACTGGATTCACAGGAGAAAAGATCTGGCCCATGGGGTAGTTACGCTTGCTGGTGGTCGTAGGAGATGAACAACACTCAACCGCGACATGGATAAATTTCATGGTAATAAAGTCTCCCTCACCATATAATGGTATCATTGGGAGACCTGGAATATCGTCCATGCGCGCAGTACCATCCACAGCACACGGAATGCTTAAGTTTCCAGTGGAAGGAGGAGTTGTCACCCTCTATAACACAACAGTGCCACCAAGAGAATGCAATGCGGTAACAACTGAAGAAGAGACTATTCCAGAACAGTCCACAGAAAAAACACCAAACCTAAAAGTCGCTATTCATTCCGACTACCCGGAGCAACAAGTTTCGATTGGTGGATCTTTATATGACACAGGTAATGTAGCCGTATGCACACTCTTGCAGAAGAACCTAGACATCTTCGCATGGGAACCAAAACACATGACAGGGGTGCCACGCTCTATCACAGAGCATAAGCTACAAATCCGACAAGGATATCCCCCAATACGACAAAAGAAGCGCGGCCAGGCCCCAGATCGTGCAAAGGCTATTCTAGAATAAGTACACAAGCTTGTAGGCGCAGGCATCATGCGCGAAGTGTACTACCACGATTGGCTCTCTAACCCAGTTATGGTAAAGAAGAGCGACGGCAGTTGGAGAATGTGCGTGGACTTCACGGACCTCAACAAAGCATGTCCACAAGACTGCTACCCACTGCCAGAAATAGACTGGAATGTAGAATCCCTGTGCGGATACCCTTTCAAATGCTTCCTAGACGCATACAAAGGGTATCATCAAATTCAGATGGCAACCGAAGATGAAGAAAAAACAGCTTTCCACACCAGTCGAGGAGTGTACTGCTACACAAAAATGCCTTTTGGCTTAAAGAACGCAGGCTCGACATATCAACGACTGGTGGACACAGCGTTCAAAAAGCAAGTAGGCCGCAATTTGGAGGTCTACGTTGACGACCTTGTCATCAAAAGCCACACAGAGGATGAATTGGTGCGCGACATCGAGGAAACGTTCAGAACATTGGAACGAATAAACATGAAGTTAAATCCCAAGAAGTGCACCTTTGGCGCAACCGAGGGCATGTTCCTTGGATACTTGATAGAACCCGATGGAATCAAGCCTTGCCCAGAAAAAACAAAGGTTGTTATTGATCTCCCTTCACCGCGCACACTTAAGGAAGTCCAGTCATTGAATGGAAAGTTAGCAGGCCTAAACCGTTTCTTATCTAAGTCAGCAGACAAATTTCTTCCTCTCTTTAAAACGCTCACGAAGTGTACTAAAAAGGGAGACTTTCGCTGGACCGCAGAAGCGGAGGAAGCTTTCCAACAACTTAAACACCATCTGGCATCTCTTCCCAAACTTGCCGCACCGCGACCAGGGGAAGAGCTAATCATGTATTTATCGGCCACGCATGGAGCAGTTAGCGCAGTACTATTGACAGATAGGAACTCCATCCAGACACCCATATACTTTGTAAGCAAAGCCCTAAATAAGACAGAGACTAACTACAGTGCTATGGAAAAGCTGGTCTTAGCTCTGGTATTCGCAGCCAAAAGGTTGCGCAGATACTTTCAAGCGCACCCAATAGCTGTAATCACTGATCAGCCGATCAAACAAGTTATCTCTAAACCTGACGCATCAGGACGCTTACAGAAGTGGAGTGTACTGTTAAGTGAGTATAACATCTCATATAGACCACGCACTGCAATCAAAGGACAAGTATTAGCCGATTTCATTGTGGAGAAGCCAGATAGCGACAGCCCAACATCTGCAACTAGAACAGATCTATAGGAACCCTGGATTCTGTTCACAGATGGATCCTCATGTGTAGATGGATCAGGCGCGGGCCTTATTCTTACAAATCCAGAAGGTATGGAATTCACCTACGCGCTGCGCTTTGAATTCACAACCACAAATAATGAGGCAGAATACGAAGCCCTACTAGCCGGACTACGCATCGCAATCCAAATGGGTGTACGCAACCTGGAAGCGAATGTAGATTCTCGGCTAGTTGCTAACCATGTGCTAGGTGAATATGAAGCCAAGGATGAACACATGATCCAATACCTAGAAAAGACCAAGTCCTTAATAAAAAATTTTGACAGGTTCACAATAAAACAGGTGCCCAGAGGAGATAACAGGAAAGCAGATGCACTCAGCAAAATCGCATCCACAAGCTTCGCGCACCTCTCAAAACAGGTATTGGTAGAAACCCTAAAAAACAAGTCAATCTTGGAAATGGAGATATCCACAGTGATAGAAGAACAAGATCCTACATGGATGACGCCTATCATTGAATTCATCAGCAAGGGAATCTTACCACAGGATCATAAGGACGCTCGAAGAGTACGGCGCACAGCGCAACGGTTTAAACTACGAGACAACATACTCTATCGACGCTCTTTCTTACAACCCTGGCTCAGATGTGTTGGACCTCTTCAAGCAGACTACGTACTCAGAGAAATCCACGCTGGATCATGTAGTATGCACTCAGGGCCACGATCTGTGGTGGCAAGCGCTCTAAGGTCAGGGTATTATTGGCCAACTATGCATCGCGACGCACGCAATCTGATAAAGAAATGCAGCAATTGTCAAGTACATAGGCCAATCCCGCGCCGACCACAACATGAGCTAACACCTATTACCTCACCATGACCATTTTATAAATGGGGCATTGACATCGCAGGACCCTTTCCTGTAGCAGCAGGAGGAGTAAAGTTCCTCATCGTAGCCATAGACTACTTTACGAAGTAGATTGAAGCAAAGGCGGTGGTGAGCATCACAGGAAACCAAGTCAAACACTTTGTCTGGGACAACATTGTCTGTTGCTTCGAACTACCAGGAAAGATTATATCAGACAACGGAAAACAATTCTGTGATAACCCATTCAAAGATTGGTGCGCGCAATTGAACATCACGCAACACTTCACTTCAGTGAAACACCCACAAACCAATGGCCTAGTTGAGCGCGCAAACCGCAGCCTAGGCGCAAGAATAAAAGCGCGCCTTGACAGACATAAAGGAAGGTGGGTGGATGAGCTCTCGCATGTCTTATGGGCGCATCGCACAACAATCAAAACCAGTACTGGCGACACGCTATTCTGGGAAGGACCAACATGGGAAGGACCTTACGAGGTCACAGACGCGCTTGGCAACGGCGCATACAGACTGCGCGACATGGAAGGTCACGACCTAGCGCGCACTTGGAACATCTGCAATCTTAAAAGATGTTACTTTTAGGCTACGGCCACTACACAGACACCTTTGCATCCTACGAGATGCCCAATAAGTGTTTGTTTTTCTTTACTTTCCTAGGAATTGTATTTTTTTTTTCAAAAACTTGCAAGTATCAATAAAAATGTTATGGTTTCTAGCTAACTCCATAGCGTATTTCATTTTATTACATACATACTTATATATGTCAATATTGTTATCTTATATTTTTGCCTACATGGCGTGCATGCACTAATTAAAGACCCACAAAGGCATAAAGGATGAGTTAACCTACTAATTCACTCGTTGAGTAAGAGGGTTGCAAACCCATCAACATTGGATCACGCATCCTTGCTAAGCGCCTTACTTTTGAGACGTCGAAGTAAGTTTCACGTGCGCATCTCACGACGGGTGCGCAAATATTAAGTACACCGTACAAGCTTAGCAAATAACGAGCCAAGACACTTGGTCAAAATAATAAAACTTAGCAAACAATGCAAGTATATTTCTTAAAGTCACGCACTTAATGAGCCAATACACTTGGTCAAATATATATATATAAAAAAAAAAAAAAAAAAAAACTTAGCAAACAATGCAAGTATAATAACGCAGCCAATATACTTGGTCAAAAATAATAAAACTTCGCAAACAATGCAAGTACATTTCTTAAGTTATGCACTTAATCAACAAAAAGGTATCTTATTCAAAATTACAAGGAATGATACATAGTACATACAAAAAAGCCTACACGCTATGGCGATGCTCAGGGCTCTCCTCCGGAGCAGCAGAACTCCCCGCCTCCTGCAGCTTCCTCAGAATCAAAGTGTCCTTAAGAGATACGGTAGGAACACTTACGGGCACACCATCAGACCTAGGGATGTGCGCAGCGCCCACGCCACACAACACTGCCTTGCCCTTGATGCCCTTCTTCTGAGCAACCCTCTGTTCATGACGCTCCAAAACCTCTTTCAAGGGAATCTCCCTTTCAAGAGCAAATGGGTTAAGGATATCACGAGGCTGCGCAAATACAGGAATCTGCAGCTGCGACACATCAGGCTTCAGAAAGTAATCTGATTGCCCCTCTGCATTCTCTCCAAGGTGGGGCTCCAACGTCAACCCCGCCATAAGTACATCTATGGGGTTGTCTTGGTCGCGCTCCAACCTCCCAATGTGCGGCAGCTCGAGGACCTTTAACCCCGCCATAGCCTGCATCAGCTCGTCGTAGGCAGCCGCATTATAACCAGGGACCTCTGCTAAGTCCTTGGTCAGCAGCTTGGCCTCGTGGAGATCCTCCATAGCCTGCGACTTCCCCCGCGCCATCGCACAGTGCACCACCTTCCCAAAGGCGTCCAACACCTCTTGGGACTCCAGCGTGCCCATAGCTGCCAGGCGCAGGCCATGGCTAATCAACCACCTACATCAACAAAGACAATTTGTGTTAGTAAAAAGCATGGCAACGAAACTATTACGAAGAAGAAGAGTATAAAAAGAAGTACCTGCGCTCAGCGATGGTCGACATCAAATGAGGATATAACTCCTCATCATACTCAATGCTGAGGCCGCGCAACTTGTCTTCCTGCAGCTGGATGATCTTCATCATATCCTCCTTAAACTTGGCAATATTAGCAAAATGCTCCACCTTCTTCTCCTCCAAGAAGTGCACAGCCCAAGTTAGGTCGGACTTATAATGATGTAGCTCCCCACACGCCTTCTCCACCTCAGCCATGGCGGACAACTTCTCGTGGGTGATCTTCTCAGTATACACCCGCGAAGACTCCAACTCCACCTGCGCATCCGCCAACTGTGCACGAAGCTTCGCCAGCTCCTCATCCTTCTGGGCAAGAGTACTGCTCTCCCCAGCATACTTCTCCCTTAACTGAGCCACCAGCTCAGCCTGGCGCGCAGCAGTCGTAGCCAGCTCATCTATCAACTGCTGCGCCTCCCCACCCTCATCTAACTTGGCTTTCCCCTCCTTGTTTTCATTCTGCGGAGAGGAAACCACACCCATGAAGACTCCATCATTCTTCGCGGCATCATCCCTACAAAAACATACAGAAAACAGTTAATAAATATTGCGACAAGTAATATACAAGAAAACATGATAGAGGCGCAGACACTTACAGAAACGGAGAAGCCTCAACAGCCTTCTTCCCCGCGCCAGAAGCAGATGTCTCCTCCGCGGTAGACTCCGCATCCCCAATGAGGTGGCGACGTCTCTTCCTGGTGCCACTGCCCCTAGCCTCTCCCTTGCGCTTAATATTCTGTGCAACCTCCTCCTTCAGCACCTCCTCAGGCTTTAGGATCTCTATGCTGTCAGACGACTCCGCGCACGCCCCCTCTTGCACCACCTCCACATCGGGCGCCACGCTCTGAACGGGCGTTACTTGGAGCGGCGGCGTGTTTTCTGGGACAACCTCTGGCAGCACGGTCAAGTGACCCTCAGTCGCCTCCAATAGTGGTTGCTCACCCTCCCTCAGAGGGCGCACCCCTATCGTCACCTGCTTCGGCCTGTCCAGCTTCACAATAGCAAATAGATCCATCTCTGCGCACATAAACAAAACAGGAAAGAAGAAAGGATTAGTTATTAAAGGTGCGCATACATAAATACTTACAAAATTTGAAGAAGAAGGGACGAACACCCACCCCGGCCTTCCTCACTTAGAAAAGTGGGCACCTCATCCGCAGCGCCAAAATAATTGCGACTCAACCCCATGTGCACTAAAAACTCCTCCGGATAAGGGTTAATGGCTAGGCGGTTGGCATCAAGAGTCTGCGCATCAGTCAGCCTATAGGAACCGGGTGCGGGGCGCCCATCCCTTGGCAGTGTATCCTGAGTATAAAACTCGTAGGGCGATGGAAAAACTTCATCATCGACCCAGAAAAAATACTCCCTCTAATTTATGAGGGAGTCTACTTTCTCAGTATAACACTGAAGCAGCCCAGGGCGCTTCGCAAAAGATACCCACCCATTTGACCACGTCGTGTGGTAAAAGAAGCGGAATAGGGATATGGTTGGTTCTATCGCAAGTAAACGACAGTTTGCTTCAAAATTCGACACCTTAGCCGCACCCATACAGTGCAGCTGTGAGATGTGGAGGCGATAGTGGTTGAGCAAATCGCTCAGAAAAATAGAAATTGGCACGCGGTAATTCGCGTACTCAAAGAATTTCGTGTATAGCCCTATTTTCCCTTCGGGGAAATCAGCTATACACGCGTTAATGTCTGGAGCCTCTGGACGCACGTCCAGAGGAGTAAAATAGTCAGATGAAAACTCAGTTACATCCTCAACCGTCATTGCAGAGCGAAAATCCCCTAATTGGGCAACCATTTTCATTTATTCACTAGAAAAACGCACCTACAGAAATGCTTATTTGCGAAAAGATAGCTTTCAAGAAAGTGAAAATGTTGAGTGTGTGTTTTACTATGTGTAATTGTAAAAAGGGGGCCGGTTACTATTATATAGGAAGGAAGAAAACCCTAGATTATCCCCACGTGGATCCCACTAACAAAAACGTGTGGCTGGAACTGAACCGGTACATGCACTTTTTCCCGATTTACGAGGGCCACGTGGACACAACCCCCAATTTTCGAGGTATCCTTTTGGGATATTCATGACTAGGTGCATTGCACTTTAAAAAGGGCGGCAATATTTTAATGTTCTCCCGTCACGCTTACCGCTGTTAATTTTAGTCTAGCATCCGCGGCTACGAGCCGCACACACTAGACTGGAGGGACATGATGACGTATAGTCTATATATGGGCCACGAGCCCAAATGATAAACATTACTCGGCCCAAACCCACCACGAGTGGGCTATCATAACGAATGACTCAGGCCATAATAATAACGGCTTGGGCTCACGAAGCCCAAAGCCCAACCAAACTAACCGGGCATGCGATAAGGATCTTCTATTCATGGAATAGATATCCTTATCCCGGATAAGCACTACGCGTGCGAAGAGTAAGGAGCAAGAAACCTACACGGTTTCAGCCCCTATATAAGGAATGACATCTCTCATTCAAAGGTACGATTCACAAACCCTAACTCTTTACGAGAACCCTAAATCGATTACTTACTCTCACACCGGAGTCTAATCGTGGGAGACAATCCCACGATAAGCCTAACGGTGTTGTTTATTTTCTTAGTGCGCAGGTTACAAGTACTAAGAAGCGAATTGGTATGAGAGCAAGAGCCAATAATCAGGAACGCCCAACTTTTGTATCAACGGGTGTTGCTATAGTCTGTCACAACTATTATGGTGTATGTCTTGTTTTGGCTTAACTTGTCACCTTGTGTATTTTGTTTGGCAAGTCGGTTTTGATTTTGCCCATTATATTCGATGTAACTAGTTGTGTTCAAATTACTTCCATTTGTGAGGAGTGAAATGAAATCATTGTTCAAAAAAAATTTAGTTGTTAACATTTGCTGCAAATTATTATTTTTTCTTGTTTTGCATACATATTTTTCTAAAACACACAATACGAAAACAATGATTAATATGTTATTGTCCGAAAAGGTTGTTTAGGGTTATGTCATACAGACTCGTATTATCTTTTTGTGGGAAAGGAAAAAAAGTTTTACAATACCAAAGAATCTCATTTTTGCTCTTACACTATCCTTATGTAACACTAAAAGTTGCATTCGTTAATGGTTGTAATTACTTACAGCTAATCAACAGTATAACAATTTAACACTTGGTACACACGATTTTGACAAACCGGTGTCACTTGAATAAAACAATGTACACTAACCTTATGCAATGAAGAAAACATAAAAAGTTTGATTTCACTCAAAAACAAATATAAGCTCATCTTGTTTATATATAAATACAATACATATATATTTTTAGTTAATGGAAACATTAAAAAGATAGCCGAGCTAGAAAGCTATTAGACGTTGGTCAAACTACTCGACATGTCACTCATATCCACTACTTGTACTCATAACAACTATGAGTAACATTTCAAGTGGCTTCACTAACGTGTAATAGCTTTCTAGCTCGTCCACCTTGCCAACACAATACATGTAGCTTTTGGTTTTGCTTAGAACTAAAAATAGAATAGTTCTAAATATAACGTCTAGTACCAACCACTTTACGGAAATTTTGATGGGTTAGAGTGTTCAAGTGGGTCAAGATGTGACTGAGAACGAAGAACATTTCATCCGTAAATGCGGATGCAGAAGAAGACATTTGCAGGGCAGTACGCAAACGACACATTTTTTTGGAAAAGTTCTGGAAAGGGCTAAAACGACAAACCTTTTGTAGAGATGTGAGGCAAATTTTTTAGGATTTCACAACTACATAGCTTTGTGCCAAGCAGAAACCCGTCATTTCCCACGCGAATGAATACAACGTACTTTATATTTGCCTTTCAACAGCATCAAACTGTAACACTCTCAAAATTTGGTACATCGGAAGACTCAACAAGCTTTCGGGGTGCTACGGGGATTGGTATCCAACACAAGACATAAAAGAACGAGATAAAGTAAACATAAGAAAAACACAACCAAAACGGGGTTTTAAAGTTTACATCTATCCCAAATTCATCCAAAGTCAAGTCCAAAAGAAATAAACATACGTCCACAATTATATATCAGAGTTTTAGAAAATAGATCCATAAACCAGGTGCCATAGCCAAGCCTTCCAATCCAAGCATCCAAATCATCACTTAATTACCTGAGAAAACGTGCTAAAAGTCAGCTTTCGCTGGTGAGATCATAGGTTTAAATTCATAATTCAATCAAGTGGACATATACGCAAAACGCTTGCTAGCTAGACTAGGGCTTAACTCAAAACCTGCGGATACCCTCCGCCACAACATAAATACACGGATAACCTCCGTAATATCATAAATACACGGATAACCTCCGTAATATCAAAATCCTATATGTGCACACTATAGTATCCAAAATGCTCAAATAAGCCAACCATAACTAGACCACACGCGATAATTCACTATGTGACTAAGGTTGACAAATCTTCCTAGTTCCATAAGCATAACAAGTTTTGAAAAATAAAAGCGATAATAGTCCACATAAAATAATTTGCACGTTTCTCACCCCAAGTATTGAAAACAAAGTTCAAGAGTAAAAAGTGGGGCTATGACTCACCTCAAGTCCAGAAATCAGCAAGAAGAAATCGGTAGAAGTAAGATGTATAGTAACTCAAAAGACGGCAACTATGGACTCGGCACTTCCTAACAATATCAACTCGTTCAGAAATCATTTCCTCAAAAATCAAATATTCCCAATCCCGAACGTATTCCTTTTTACTGCCGAAATTTCATTTCTCGTATTAGTAGTTTGGAGTTTGACGTTTGGTATCCATGCGGGTGGTGGGTCGATACAACTCAAAACAAGAAGTCACAAACAAAAGAATAATAAAACCATCTATAGGTCTAATATTAGTCCAATATATTATGTAAATAAATCATCGAAGTTTATCAAATCCGTCGATTTGATATCCTTCCACAACTTATTTACCTAATATATTATTCCAAGATTATACCCAAAACCTAGATCACATTGCATGTATAGTACTATATGGTAAGTATCAAAGTCTAATAGATTCCCTAAATATATCGTCAAACTTACCAAATTCGTCAATTTGGCAAACCTCACGAGATACTTAGTAATTCATTATTCCTGTACACATACCACAATCTATGGGCGTTGTAGGATACAATGCCCATTAATATACTCATTTTATATAACTAAATAGACCATATTTAACCCGTCGATTAAATAAGTTACGTAGTTATAGAAAATGGATGTATTAATCGTCACCTATCCGTGACAAACACAAATGTCACAAAAATAATAATATGGTCCACTTGGACTCAAGTGACCACGACCCCGTATAACTCGATAGTTTTCCTCGTTTATTTAAAAATATATTTTATTCAATATAATTTATTCAACGTTAAAGATTTCGTCGTTATTAATAGTCGCTTAATTATAATAACGCTCCCGACATTTATTACACTACTTTCATAGTATAGTATTTATCGTCACGTTATTATAATATTACTTGTGATCGTTTTATTTTTAATATACGCATTTATATATACGTTTTTCACGTCTATATACTTATATAAACGTTTATATTACCGATAATATTATTACGAGTTTTATTATTAGTGTTTGATTATAAATATTTATCGAGTTATATGACATGGTCACATGTCCGAGTCATCACTCTCGGCTCATAGTCCAAGTCCAAATAAAAATAACCAAGTCAAAATCAAGTGATCCAACTCCATCCAATCAATTCTGATAACACGTGCTACAACAATAGGGTCCGACTATGGCACCCGACTAACCTATCTCCGTAAATCTAATAAACCGTCTCATAACCGGTTCCAAATACTCTTCGTCAACACAACTCCATGATTATAAACCATAATTATCCCATTGTCGAGACCACAAAGAGTCTCAACCCGTCAAATAGCATTCGGCCGAAACAATAATCACAACAACAACAACAACATGAAAATAACAAGACCATGACCATGAGGTCTCGACACAAGCTCAAGTGAGCACACCAAATATGCAAAAAAGGACCCCTTGGGTCGCGGCATACAACCAACAACAACAAGAGCCAAAATTTAGTCCAAATCGAGCCACAAATCAACACCAATATATCAAACCCTCGCCAATAAGAACACGAGGTCGAACCCAACAAAATAGAGCCACAAGGCTCGAACCAACATCAAGCCGTGAGCCCCAAAGCTCACGGTTCAATCGACCCACGTGAAAAAACTCACTAAACCCGGATACCAAACTCAAGATTATCGTCAAAATAACATTTCCCGTTTATAAAATTTGAACCCATAAAAAACAACCCGTAACGGATTTAATATCAATTCGAGGCACACGATGTGGAAATCGTGGCCACTCACCTTCAAAACGACTCCAAATACAAGTTTCTTCAAAACCTAACAAGAAAAAGATGAAAAAGATGGTGATTAGGAGGCGGTGGTGTTGAGATCGAGATGTTAGGGGAGGTTGTGGGGCGCGTGATGTATACCAAAAGATAGATCAGGATGAGATGGTTAAGATGGTGGTGGTGGTTTGGTCGTGGAGGTGGCGGTGTGATGGTGGTGGCCGGTTATTGGTGGCAGCGGCTAGGGTGTTAGAGGGGAGAGAGATGAGAGTGAAAAAGGTGATGGTTGTTTGTGTTGTGTGAGGCCAAAACCACAAGGACGATTTGTTATATACTCTTATTAAAAAAATGATAGTAATAATAATAATAATAATAATAATAATAATAATAATAATAGTATGGGGTAAAGTGGCTAATTATAAAACGTAAGGCCAAACCCGTAACTTTTCAAAAATATCTCGACATACTCAAACCGAGCTCGTTCCAAATTATTTAAAAGCTCACGATACGTTCAATAAATAAACATATAGTCGAACCGTAATTCAAAACATTAAATTTTTGTTAGGTTATTCCTAGTGCCGGAGTCAACGTAGTGCCAAATAAAATCTCGAAATAAATTCTCATCACATCGATAAATCTAAATTCAATTCCATAAAAAATTTAAATATAATCAACCACAATATAGGTTTTACAAGTTCGTTACTAATAAAATTTCAAATATAAATTTATAAACGAACTTTTAACGTAATGCGGGTTTTTAAAATGGCTCCCTAATTTGCCAGTTGTCACATCCTCCCAGCCTCAGAAGAAACCCGTCCCGGGTTTCTCTCGGAACAATCCATCTATGAAGTGAAAAGCTTCGGATATCTCTTTCGGAACTCATCCTCACATTCCCACGTAAATTCCGGTCCGTGTCGGGAATTCCAACGAACCTTGATGAGTGGAATGCGACTTCGCTTGAGTCGCTTAATCTCGCGATCCAAAATCTCAATCGGCTCTTCCACAAAGTTCAATTTCTCGTCAACTCGAATATCTTTCATCGGTATAACCGGCGTCTCATCAGAAAGACACTTCTTCAAATTACTAACATGAAACACATCGTGAACTTTACTCAATTCCTGTGGTAATTCCAACCGATAAGCCACGGGCCCAATTCTCTCCAAAATAAGAAATGGTCCAATGTAGCGGGGGTTGAGTTTTCCACGTTTCCCGAAACGTATCACACCTTTTCAAGGCGAGACTTTCAGCATCACTTTGTCTCCAACTTGAAACTCTAGGGGTTTACGTCTCAGATCGGCGTAACTTTTCTGCCTATCTCTAGCTGCTTGTAACTGATCACGAATTTGAGTCACTTTCTCAGTAGTCTCCAATATAAGTTCGGGGCCTGTGAGTTGGCTATCTCCAACTTCAGCCCAACCAATAGGCGAACAGCATTTTCGACCATATAAAGCTTCGAATGGTGCAACTTTAAGACTTGTGTGGTAGCTATTGTTATAGGAGAATTCCGAAAGGGGTAGATATTTCTCCCAGCCTTTACCAAAGTCTATTATACATGCACGAAGCATATCCTCCAAAGTCTGAATAGTCCTCTCACTTTGACCGTCGGTTTGGGGGTGATATGCAGTACTCATATCAAGTCTCGTCCCCAAAGCGGTTTGAAGCGATCGCCACAAAGCCGACGTGAAACGGCTGTCGCGATCGGAAATACTCGATATCGGAACACCATGACGAGAAATAATTTCTTTCACATACAACCTCGCAAGTTTGTCAACACTATCATCCTCACTAATCGCCAGGAAATGAGCAGACTTAGTTAATCGATCCACAATTACCCATATAGCGTCACAACCGCTAGCTGTCTTTGGTAATTTGGTAATGAAGTCCATCGTAATCCGCTCCCACTTCCAAACCGGGAGTTCTGGCTGCGTCAATAATCCTGACGGTCTTTGATGTTCGGCCTTAACCTTCGAACATGTCAAGCACTTGCTAACGTATAATGCTATATCTGCCTTCATGTTTGGCCACCAATATAACTTCTTAAGATCCTAGTACATCTTGTCAGACCCAGGATGAATAGAGTACCTTGACTTATGCGACTAATGCATAATCAACTCTCGAAGTCCTCCATACAATGGTACCCAACTTCGGTCTCCAAAACTCAATATTCCATCAGAACGCTTAACAAATCCCTTTTCATTTTCTGCCATCCCAATATATTCTAAGCAGATCGGTTTTCTGCTTTCAACGCTTCCGTTTGAGCTTCCAATATTTGAGACGGTAACGGCAATACGATAGTCATTCTCAATGACCTAACTCGTAACGGTGGTATTCTTTCCTTTAGACTAAGAGCATCAGCAACAACGTTTGCTTTACCAGGATGATAACAAATTTCGCAATCATAATCGCTTAGCAGCTCAATCCAACGTCGCTGTCTCATGTTGAGCTCTTTTTGATTCAAGATGTGTTGTAGATTTTTGTGGTTAGTAAACACAACATACTTGGTTCCATACAAGTAATGTCTCCATATCCTTAAAGCAAAAACCACAGCACCTAACTCCAAATCATGGGTGGTGTAGTTCTTTCGTGCTTCTTGAGTTGTCGGGAAGCATAAGCTATTACCTTCTCTCGTTGTATTAACACAGCTCCCAAACCTTTATGAGAAGCGTCACAATAGACGAAAAAGTCCTCACTACCTTCAGGTAACACTAAGATAGGAGCACTACACAACATCTCCTTAAGTAATTGAAATGCTTCCTCTTCCTTATCTCCCCATTCATATTTAACATTCTTTTGAGTCAATTTGGTCAACGGTTTTGCTATCTTCGAAAATCCCTCAATGAATCTTCGGTAGTAACCGGCTAAACCCAAAAATTGACGAACTTCAGTTGGGGTTGTCGGTGCAGCCCAATCTTTAATAGCTTCAATCTTAGCGGGATCTACATGAACTCCTTGACTATCAATCACATGACCCAAAAATTGTACCGTCGGAATCCAAAATTCACATTTGGAGAACTTGGCATACAGCTTCTCCTTCCTGAGCAATTCTAAGATGAGTCTTAGATGCTCCTTATGCTCTTTCTCGTTCTTTGAGTAGATTAGAATATCGTCGATGAACACGATCATAAACTTGTCTAAGTAAGGCTTACACACTCGATTCATGAGATCCATGAATACTGCTGGTGCGTTAGTCAACCCAAATGGCATCACTTGGAATTCGTAATGCCTGTAACGGGTTCTGAAAGCCATTTTTGGAATATCTTCCTCGCGAACTTGAAGCTGATGATATCCCGATCTCAGATCGATCTTCGAATACACACTCGATCCTTGAAGCTGATCAAACAAGTCGTCGATCCTCGGTAACGGGTATCTATTCTTCATCGTTAATTTGTTCAGCTCTCGGTAATCAATACACTTACAGAACGATCCATCCTTCTTCTTCACAAATAAGACTGGGGCTCCCCAAGGTGAAGAACTTGGTCTTAGAAATCCCTTTTCGGCTAACTCCGCTAATTGTTTCGACAACTCTTCTAGTTCAGTGGGTGCAAGTCGATAAGGCGCTCGTGCCACGGGTGCATCACCAGGTATCAACTCAATCTGAAACTCCACTTGTCTAGTAGGCAGGATTCCCGGCAATTCATCGGGAAATACATCCAGAAAGTCACGAACTATAGACACATCTCCAATGCATCTTTCTTTCTTCTCCTTCCCTCCTTTCTCAGAGATTTGAGCTAAGAAAAGGCAACATCCTTTTTCCATTAGCTTCGGTAGCTTAGTGCAAGAAATGACCGCTAATCGGGATGGGCTCCTCGAACCTTTTCGATCTCCTTGTATATTTAGAATCTCCTTTCCGTAAGGCACACACACGATCTTCTCATCGCAAAGTATATGAGCACGATACTTCGACAACCAATCCATACCAATGATGACATCGAAACTTCCTAACGTGACGGGTAGAAGATCTATGTTGAAAGGGTGATTCAAGAAATTCAACGTGAAACCGCGAATGATAGTTTTAATCCTTTCTATGTTTTCGTTAGCTAACTCTACATCATAACCAATTCCTAAGGCCATCGGGGATTTTTCTAGTAAGGGTGCAAATGTAGTGGACACAAAACTTCTATCGGCACCAGTATCAAATAGTATGGAAGCATAACGATTACTGAGAAGGAACGTACCAGTAACAACGTTATGATCTTCTCCTCTCTCGTTTCCGAGTGCATACACTCTCCCATGAGCAGCTCCTGCTTCCACACGTTGGTCCTCATTGTCTTGACGTCCACGGTTTCCTCCAGCTCCACGATTTCCATAATTTTACCCATTACCACCCGATCCTTGATTTCCTCAGTTCCACGATCCTCTACACTCATTCCTATAATGTCCTTTCTTTCCACACCGAAAACAAGTAACATCCGCCTTACTCCTCACTTCAGGAGTAGCTTGAACCATATTAAGAGGTCGAGCCCTACAATCCCTAGATGTGTGTCCTTTCCTTGAGCAATTCTGACATATGACCTTACACCATCCCGAATGATTCTGGTAGCAACGACCACACTTGGGTGTATCACCATTTTGGTTCTTCTTATCTCCATCTCCCATAGCATAAGCTCTAGCAGTTGCTTGTCGCTTGTTTCGGTGATCATTACCCTTAGAGTTTCCTCTTTCCATTCTTATCCTTCTCGGCTCCTTCCAATACCAACGAGTCCATCAATTGTTGAGCGATTGTGATAGCCTCATGAATATTAGCAGGCTTAGCAGCAATCACATCGTTCCTCGTAGCTACCGGCAATCCATCGGTATACCGCTCAATCCTTTGAGTCTCAGTCCTAACCATATTTGAGCAAAGCACGGCTAACTCTCAGTAGCGACGATTGTAAGTTGCCATATCAGTACCTTTCACCTTGTGATTCCAGAAGTCAATCTCCAGCTTCTTAACCTCATTCCTTGGGCAGTAAGTCTGAATCAACAAAGACTTTAATTGTTCCCAATTCATAGCATATGCCACATCACTCCCAACCGAATTTTGGTAATTGTTCCACCAAGTTAAAGCTTCGTCCTTAAAGGTAAAAGAAGCAAACTTTACCTTTGCATTCTCCGCACAGTTGCTGACATTGAACACTGACTCAGTTTTCTCTATCCACCTGACCAAATAGACCACTCCTTCAGTTCCTCCAAACTCAATGGGTCCACAAATTCGAAACTCCTTGTAGTTACATCCATTAGCACGAACAGGTGGAAAAGTTCCAGCAGAGTTGTTGGAATGATTTAACTCAGCTAGTAGCTCAGCAACTCGTTGCTCCACAAGTTGATTGATCATTGCTTGATCCACAGTAGGTACATTCGGTGGAACATGATCATTGTCTCCCTGAACATCAAGATTTTGATTCCTGTTGTTGCGGTTAGTAGTGTCCAGGTTATCAGGAGTAGGGGTTTCAACATTTCGAGTAGGACGGCGTCCTCGGCGACCAGGGGTAGTCGCGGCAGTTCCAGTTCGGGTAGCTCTGACAGGGTTTCATCGTGGGGCCATTGATCTGAAACATCATACAAGGTTCATAAGTCTCCGATAGAACTTATCATACGCTCAACAAGAATTGAATAAATGAAGCCAAGTCATGGAAAGAATATCAGCAATACACCACAAGACAACAATAAGGCGAATAGGAACTCAATTTCCATAACATCCAAAAATCACATAACATCATATAATAAGAACCATCATCCATACAATAGTGATCCAAACATCGTTCCAACTACAGAAGACACAAAAGATACTAATTGTTCCAAACGAGACGAATAACTAACGGAAAATACATCAAATAAGATAACTAGCTTTTCTAACTGAACACTCCTCGGTGTAGAAAGCAACATAACAACAAAATCCAACTATCTAGCCACTATGCTGGCGTAGGCTCCTCAACTCCTGCCTCAATCCATCCAGCTCTCTCCACAATGATCCTAACTCCACACTATGGGTATCGCTATCTCTCTTGAGGTCTGCTACCTCCTTCTCCAGCTCAGTGTTTCTCTGCCACAGCTTGCGATCCGCCTCGCGAGCTGTGATGAAACCTCTCTGTAAGCTCTCCATATGCTCATGAATCTTCATCATGCCTCTCCTCATCTCAGTAACTCTCCTCTCATCCGTAACCAAGTCAATCCTCAACTCTCCAATGAACTCAACTGTCACTCTATCAATCCGCTCAGACATATGTGTAACCCTCTCACCTAAAGCAGTAATCTGAGCCCACATCCTACCAGTCTCACCCAACTCTGCATGCTCAGCAGAAACCTCAGATGGCGCATCCGACTCCATGGGACTACCAGGTGGAAAATCAAACAAAAATGGGTGATCAGGTGAAATAGGCTCTAACGGATGTATCGGGGAATCAGGCTCTTCAGCCTGAGCTGGCTGTGCTAGCAAACCATCATCATCAGGCATCTCCTCCTCCTGAGGATCATCCTCCTCCTCAGGGTCATCATCACCCTGCTCAGCCTCCTGAGGGTCATCAACCTCATCCTCACCCTCGTACTCCTCCTCCTCATTGGAAGAATACTCCATCAATCGTCGTCTCCTAACAGGTGAACCATGTGGTGATGGGGTAGGTGATCTAGGACGACGACGCAATGATGTGGGTGGTGCATCTGACAGAAGAGCGTGAGCATCAAAGTGTAAAGGTGGTGAAGCAGGGCGTACCGACATACGTGTCGTAGCTCAATGGGCAAAACGTGGAGCCACACGAGCCAAAGCCTGATGAAGAGTAAGCTGTCTCGAAGTACCAGGGAGCCCTAGAGAAGATGAGGGTCCCTGCGTAGTAGGTGCAGCAGGCGGTGCAGAAGTAGAAGTTTTCGGTGACGCAGTAGCTGAACGCATGACGCAGTAGCTGAACGCATGGCAATGGCAATGGTCATCAGGAGCCATGGTGATCTGTGCTGGGCGAACAGGTGCAGTAAGAATATCCTTAGTAACATCAAACGTACGGGAGGTCATAGTCTGTGACAACGGCGTAGGGTAGGTGTAAGTGTTTCAAAACAACTAAACCGCGAACTCAAAATACCGTATCAAAAAACATCATAAAATCTCAATTATATAATCTCAATAAAGAATTTCAAATACCACATTACTAAAACATTTATAAAACAATTAAGCCATCTAATTCCTCAAAACGTCATCATATCACTTAATCAATATATCCCATATACTCAAATCATCTCAAAAATCTCATAATACCTCAATATAATCGCAGATGCTTCGGCTTGGCGGGCTGGCGGGCATTGGTCAAGGATCATTTTCTATAAAAATCGGTTATAGTTTAGGTGTCTATTTACCTAGTTCTCTATAACCTTGGCTCTGATACCAATCTGTAACACCCCCAAAATTTGGTACAGCGAAAGACTCAACAAGCTTTCGGGGTGCTACGGGGATTGGTATCCAACACAAGACATAAAAGAACGAGATAAAGTAAACATAAGAAAAACACAACCAAAACGGGGTTTTAAAGTTTACATCTATCCCAAATTCATCCAAAGTCAGGCCCGAAAGAAATAAACATAGGTCCACAATTATATATCAGAGTTTTAGAAAATAGATCCATAAACCAGGTGCCATAGCCAAGCCTTCCAATCCAAGCATCCAAATCATCACTTAATTACCTGAGAAAATGTGCTAAAAGTCAGCTTTCGCTGGTGAGATCATAGGTTTAAATTCATAATTCAATCAAGTGGACATATACGCAAAACGCTTGCTAGCTAGACTAGGGCTTAACTCAAAACCCGCGGATACCCTCCGCCACAACATAAATACACGGATAACCTCCGTAATATCATAAATACACGGATAACCACCGTAATATCAAAATCCTATAGGTGCACACTATAGTATCCAAAATCCTCAAATAAGCCAACCATAACTAGACCACACGCGATAATTCACTATGTGACTCAGGTTGACAAATCTTCCTAGTTCCATAAGCATAGCAAGTTTTGAAAAATAAAAGCGATAGTAGTCCACATAAAATAATTTGCACGTTTCTCACCCCAAGTATTGAAAACAAAGTTCAAGAGAAAAAGTGGGGCTATGACTCACCTCAAGTCCAGAAATCAGCAAGAAGAAATCGGTAGAAGTAAGATGTATAGTAACTCAAAAGACGACAACTACGGACTCGGCACTTCCTAACAATATCAACTCGTTCAGAAATTATTTCCTCAAAATTCAAATATTCCCAATCCCGAACGTATTCCTTTTTACTTTCCGAAAGTCCATTTCTCGTATTATTCTCATATTATTAGTGATTCGTTGTGTTTTGGTGTGTGTAAACAACAATTTATCAAAATATCAACAAACGTGAAGTTTAATTTGTCGTGAGACAAATAAATGTGAAGTAATACGAGTAAACCGTTTAGGAAAACGATTACCTCGCAAAACTCGTGAAAGTGATATTCAAATTGTGAGACCGGGAAGTGATTTCCCGGGTCGTACCCCAACGAGGTGTGAATGGAAAGCTTCGAATGAGATTTGGATTAAAATCTTGTATGATTGGAAAGGTTATTTGGTTTTGCGATACGTTAAGTTAACGAATTAGAAAATTAACAAACGAATTTAAAAGTAATTGAACCTAAGGCAACTACAATCTAAGAAATACCTAAAACACTACGGGAAAACATATTTAGGTATCGGGAATCCTAAAACGCAAACTAAATGAAAAACGTAACGTTATTTAAAAATTACGCGAGTGCGCCAAATAAAACGTGAATTTTAAGCTACAAAGGTCCTACGGGGTTACGAATAATTTTCTAAGGTGCTAGAAGACAAAAGAAATTTTTAGGAAAACGAAAATTATTTTTTTTAACGAAAATCCTATTTATTATGTATTAATCACTAATTTAATGAAATAAAATCAAAATAAATAGCTAAATTATTTAAATAAATCTAAGTTTCTTTCTGGAAAATCTAACAAATTAAATTAAACCTATGAAAAATAAAAAGCTAGGAATAAGTTGTTTCAATAAGCTGTGATAAGCAATTTGTAAGTAATAAGCTAAAGAAAGATTCTAAAATCTATATAAAAGGTACTCACTGCATGGAGTTAACAACAAAGGACCAAATGGCGCAATGGTTGAAGTGTGGTATGTTGGTATCTGTTGGTAATGAGGTCAGGGGGTCGAATCCCACAACCCCCACTTTTTTGCAATTATAATTTTTTTACTTTTTCTTTTTACTCGAACACTTAAACTCAAACTAAATAACTTATTTGAAGATGAATTTTTACGACAAGGTCTGCAAATGAATGCTTATACCAGCTCCAATTCACAACAGATTAAAGTTATCCTTATAACTTTCTAAATGAGAATATGGAAGTAAAACCATTAGCCAAATAAATCCATAACCACGATCCAACTACAAACCAACACAACCTAGGCCAAATACTGATAACTTGAAAACAACAATCAACAAGGAAGGTTCAAGCATAATTAAATAGAACAAGCTCAGCAGCATCAGTCACCAAAGGGATCAAAAGGGTGCTTATTTTAGCAAACCACAAAGGCCAGAACTTAGTTTTCTAGATCAATCCAAACACACTTCTATAGACAGATTAAGACAATGAAACATTAAACCTACTTAAATTAACAATGATTAAGCAAGACTAAACTAAGACAAACAACAATCAATAACAATGAATAACCCAAGAACAAAATAATTAGTGAGACCTACTTGTCGCCCGTTTTGTGAGACTACTGAGAACCAAGAACCACCTATATGCTCACCCGAGCTCTAAACCAATTCTCCAACTCCATAGCTGCTATTTTCTTATTACCCTTTTTTTTTTCTTTCCTGGTACTTTTTTCTTTCTCTCTTTTTTTTTTTTTTTTTTTTTTCTTTTTCTGGTTTCAGTTTTCAATGATTCGAAGTAAAATATCAAATACCAAGCAAAACAAACTTTGAAATTTAAACAAGAATTCCGAGAAGCTTAAAATTCAACTTTCATTAAAAATTCAGATTACAATTCCAAACCGAAATTTTGAAAACAAAGATTACAATTAAAGAAAAGATGAGATGATAAAAAAATAGAAATCGAATGCCCTTAGGCTTACAACAAGTCACCTATTTATACTAAACTAGAAGTGGTAGGTACCAATTTAGCCTTCTTGTCTTCATCTTCAAGATATAGAACCATTGTGCTTTCTTTGATGAATCACAGCCATTGATGAGTTTTGAATACATCATGACCTTCCATTGTTCTTTTGGCGCCCAATTGAGAGGTGGATCTCCAGCTTGTCACTCCTTGAATGGTTGAGGGGTGTTAGGTATGAGTTTGTGAGTGGGTTTAGTGGGATTGGGAGAGGGTTTTGAGGTTGATGGGGAGGATAGTGATGGAAGGTTTGGAGGGATGTAGTCGTGAGGGGGGGAAAGTACAGGTATTTTTTATCAGTAGGTTAAGAGTGGGAGGAGATGGAGTACGAATGTTATTTTTTTAGGGTTAGGGTTCTGGGGTGATGGTGTTAATACGTGAAAAGGGGGAACAAAAAAAGGGGGTGGGCTTTGTATCAGCCTTGGGCTTTGGAGTGTATGGGCTTGGGTAATGGGTAATGGGTAATAAATTGGGTTGACTTGGTGTAAGGTATTAAGGGTGTCCGTTTGGTTTGTAACTTATAAGACCCAAGGGTGTTTTTTTTGTAATTTTTGAATTTCACAAGGATTGATCTTGCCAACCTTCCAATCTTCATTCAAGGGTCATTTTTGTAAAGTTAGATAAACCAAGGGACCAACGACACAATTTTCCAAATTTGAAAACACCGGGGACCAAAATTGTCAATTTAACAAAGTACAGGGATCAATTGTGTACTTTTCCAAATCTTTTTACCCAAAGATCATTTGTGTTATCATTTGACTTTTGAAGAGCAAAGGTTGATTTTTTTCTTTGAAAATGATTGACCAGGGACTAGTTTTGTAAAACTTTGAAAGTCGGGGGACTAAAACTGCCAATATGCAAATTTTGTTCGTTTTTCGTTTGTTTTCACTTGTTTTTCATCAGAAACATATAAAATACGATCTTTGGGATTTTGTTCGCATTTTGGTGCGTTTTTGAGTATTTTTGATCGTTTTGCAGCTTAGATTTGACTCAAAATGATGAGTATTTACACACTCATCAATCCCCCACACTAAACTATTGCTAGTCCCTAGCAATCTTTTTGAGAAAAATTAATGGATTTGAAGTCTCTTTACCAAAAGCCATCACTTCTGGAGTAGCCAGGTGTAAGAACTGTGGCTCACCTGATAGCCGTGTGATTTTGAGCAAACCACCAGCTTTCAACGGATTTGATTTGTCTTTACCAGGAGCCGTTTGCTCCTGGACTAGCCAACTCTTGATGGAACAGTCAACATCTTGGTGAGTTGATTACCAATTATGGTTTTTCCACGGCCTTTACCACAAGCCATAATCTTGCGGGCTAGCCAACTCATTAGCTTTTGAGGATGATGGGGAGTTGAGGAACCATACAATTTTTGGTAAATTGCAAGCCATCAACGGGTTTGAGTTATCTTTACCAAGAGCCGTTTGCTCCTGGATTAGCCAATCCCTTTTGTCATTTAGACAAGGCGAATTGATAACCACAAAAATTTTGAAATAAAGTGAAAAAATTTTGAAAAATTTTGGCCTAAAATGGGGGTACTAGACGGTATATTTTGATAAATTTCGCTAGAATTTTCCCTTCCCCCACACTTAGAGTTGAATATTGTCCTCAATATTCAAAGTCCCGGCGATTATGCCAAAATTTTGAATGAAAGACGAGAATATTAAAAGCTAACTGTGGGAATATCATTTGTATTTTTCACTTTATTTATTCAAACACACTTTTTTTTTTTTTTTTTTTTTTTTTTTTTTTTTTTTTTTTTTTTGAAATAAGATATATACATCTCAAGTAGCTGCGGGGGGTGGCCATTCCCCCACACTAGGGTGTTAGAAAATAGGAGGAAATCAGATACACAGGTGAAAACCCGTGTTTGTTACTTGTTTTTGTTTGTCGAGTCGCTAGCTTGACTCGATCCCCGAATTCATTGGTCCATGGGGAAACAAGATGTGGAAGAAACAATCTCCATCAGACTTTCATTCAAGATATTTAGATAAACATATGAAGCACGAGAAAGTTCCACTCCGATGAGATAACCGCCGGTATTCAAATAGTGAAAACTAGTAGAAAGAATACCGGGGTCAAAGATAGTGTTCTCACTCCCGAGGGATTGAGAAAGAAGAGAGATCACACAAAATGTGATGAGGGGAACAAAGATATTGGAATCTTTGTTCATGAACTTGAGCTTTCTTTGCGAGATTGGAATTTTAACATGTAAGCTCATAGGAATCCCGGGAGGGAGAGTTGTTGTAAATTCATCATTAAGACATTTCTCATGATAAAATACATCTTCCCCCGGGTCATGATCAACATAATCATGAGTGAGATCATGGTTGAGACAGAATAGAGGGAATTCACTTTTCTCCAGAATTAAAAGTTTCTCGGATGAGATTTGTAACTTGAAATTCTTATCGGGAGTCTTTTTCATTGTAAAAGGAGTTTTTACATCATTGAGTATTCCTGGATTGAATACTTTGTTTTCACAAAAAAAATGATGCTCAATGGAAGACTCGGAAGGGGAGAGTGAATCACCCTCTAAAAGGGAGAATTCATGAGAAACAATTGACGGTTCATCAGTCACATTTTCTATTTTTGGTTTCTTATCATCAAATGTTTCGTCATCACAAGATTCGCCATACAAAAGATTTTTCCATTCATTTTGATTGGCTTCAAAGTCGAAGAGATCATCATCACTTTGAGAATCACTAAAGTTGGAGTTAGGATTAAGTGATGGACCATGATACAAAAGACTTTCAATTTCTTTGAGATCGGATTCAAAGTCAAAGAAATCGTCGTCACTTCCCGATGGAAGTGGATCGATGTGAGCAAGTTCATCGGAGAACTCCTCAAGAAGAAAGTCAACATTAGAAGTGGTACTGCCACTACTAGGTTCTTTGGATTCGGGGAACACAGAAGAATGACCATTGGAGGAGAAATCAATGACATCGATGCTTTTAACCGAAAGTTTCTTATGCTTGGAAGCATCGGTGTGAAAAATCATTTTTTCATTATCAATCCTCAAGGTCAAAGTATTCTCATAATGATCAACTAGGGCTTTTGCTGTACGCAAAAATGGTCTCCCTAGGATGAGAGGAACTCTCGGGTCAGCTTCATAATCAACCACCACAAAGTCGGCAGGGAAGATAAACGTATTCACACGAACGAATACATCTTCAGCTATACCGACTGGGTGAGTAATAGAGCGATTAGCTAACTCTAAGGTCATACGCGTTGGTTTGAGTGTTCCCATTCCAAGTTGTTCATAAATTGACAAAGGCATGAGGTTTATGCTAGCCGCTGAATCGGCTAGAGCATTAGAAACCTCTTGATCATCTTTCAAAGAACAAGGAATGAGAAATTTTCCAGAATCTTCAAGCTTCTCGGGAAGCTCTTTGAGAAGGACTGCTGAACATTGAGCATTAATCGGTGTTTCAGCAAGTTCAAGCAATTTTTCTTTATTGCTAATGAGATTCTTGAATGTGGAAGCAAATTTCGGCATGTAAAGAAGAGCATCCGCGAAACTAATGTCGAAGTGTAGTTTTTGAAAGATTTCAAGAAACTTCTTCATTTGGACATCAGTTTTATCACGGAGTTTTTGATCATTAAGCCTCGAAGGATATGGAATTGAAGGCTTAGAAATGCTCTTTGGAAAAACAAACTCGGGAATTGACGTTTGGATGACCGAAGGTTGGACGTGTGCGGTACTTCGTGGGCTTGAGGATTGCACCTTGTCCTTTGTCGCCTTCGGTTCGCATTCCACTACCTCAGGAGGAGAAGATGATGAGGTAGTAGGAATCGCGGGTCTATCATAAGAAACACCACTACGGGTTGTGATCGCCTTTACTTCGCCCTTCGGGTTGGCGATCGTGTTGCTAGGTAGCGTTCCCGATCCCGAAGGTCGATCATTTAAAGACTTCTTTAGTTCAGAAATCTGACCGATCAACAACCTGTTTGTTTCTTCTTGAGCTTTCATAAATTGCTTCAATAACTCATCGGTGGGTGATGGAGTTTGAACAACGGCTTGATTTTGAGACAAATTTTGAGCTCGGTTGTTTTGATTGAAACCTTGATTTTGAAAATTTCCATGGTTTTGATTACCATGAAAATTGTTTCCTTGATTGAAATTACCATAACCTTGGTTTCTATTCAAGTTTCCTTGATTTTGAGAACCTTGGTTGTAATTTCCCCCTTGATTTTGATATTGGTTCATAGGGGCTTGAAATTGGTTTTGAACATTCGGGTTTCTTTGTTGTTGATTTTGATTGAATCTATTTGGATTATTGGGTTGAGAAAAACCGGGTGGACCACTTTGATTGTTAGTACGGTAATTTTGTTCCATTTCAGGGCGGTATTGGTTACCTCCTTGATTGGAATTACCGACTATTGCATTGACTTCAAAAGGATTGCCATCGGTGGCAGTACAATTGTAGTAAGCGTGTGGACCACCACAAGTAACGCAAGTGTCAACCTTTTTGACTTCTGCAGGTTGAGAAGAAACTTTCTTTGTTTTGGTGAGAACCAAAGCATGAATAGCTTCCGTGAGCTTGTCAAGTCTAGCATCGGTGCTAGATTGAGCCACGGGTGATGAGGAAGAAGGACCAACATTAATTTGCGAAACAACCGATTTGCTTCGTGGAATGCGGACCTTGGATTTGTTTTCAATGATCATCAAAGCATCTTTGGTGGTTCGATTCAAGAAGTTGCCTCCCGCGGAGGCATTAAGAGAGTCTTGATCGACTTGGCTCACACCATTATAGAAAGTGTCGAGTTGCATCAACTCGGAAAAACCGTGATGAGGACATTTACGAAGCATGTCCTTGTAACGATCCCATGCCTCACCGAATGATCCATCAAATTTTTGAGTGAATTTCATGATCTCATTCTTGAGGGCGGTGGTTTTGGATGGAGGAAAGAATTCGTTCACAAACTTCTTGACCAAATCCTCCCACGTTTCAATCGATCGAGGGGGTTGTTTGTCTAGCCAATTTTTGGCAGCCCCATCGAGGGAAAACGGGAAGAGAAGAAGTTTGATAGCCTCCTCAGGGACATTTTTGCATTTGATGGTCGACGTGATTTTGTTGAACCATCGAATGTGATCTTGAGGATCGTCCCTCTCGAAACCATAGAATTGACGTGAGGTGACTAAGTTAATCAACCCCGTCTTAAGTTCGAAATTGTCAGCCACGATGGCTGGGATGATGATAGCATCTCCGTAACCCTCGATGGGTGCTTGGAGAAGCTCATTCATAGTGGGCTCGGCCGCCATGATTGGAATAGCACGAAACTCGGGTTCGGCTATTCGATTGGTACGTCGACGATTACGCCTTCTTCTTGGAATGTTATTAAGCGATTGCAAAGGACTCGTTGACGTAGACGAACGTGTGCGCATGCACCACAAAAAATATCAATTAAAACAATACCACTTTAAAGACAAGGGAACTTAAACCAATAATCAAGAACGCAAGGTTAACTTCTAAGGAAAAACGCACAAAGGAGCGGGAGAGAAGAATGGATCTCTCACTGGGCGAAGTTCGTTGGATCGCCACATACCGTTTCGACTCCACTTAAAGTGTGATTCTCGTTTAAAAGTTTTCCAAAACGCAAGTGATACAAAGGCAAGTTTTGATCTTTGGTTTGGGAACTTATTATGGTCACACCCCCAGTTGGTAGATGTTCTGCCTTGGTTTGCGGTGGTAAGATTTTAACGTTGTATTTATTAAACAATGAAACGGGAAAATCTTTTTGTGTTTTTCTTTATCTTATATAGATATAATACATATACTATAAACAAAAGAAAAATATTTTTGGTTTTTTATACGTTTTATAAAAGCGTAACTTCTTGCGAAGGTTCTACAAGACTAATCGTCTAAACCTTATCGAGACTTTCGACACACAGCCTCCCCGGCAGTGGCGCCATTTGATTCGTTGTGTTTTGGTGTGTGTAAACAACAATTTATCAAAATATCAACAAACGTGAAGTTTAATTTGTCGTGAGACAAATAAACGTGAAGTAATACGAGTAAACCGTTTAGGAAAACGATTACCTCGCAAAACTCGTGAAAGTGATATTCAAATTGTGAGACCGGGAAGTGATTTCCCGGGTCGTACCCCAACGAGGTGTGAATGGAAAGCTTCAAATGAGATTTGGATTAAAATCTTGTATGATTGGAAAGGTTATTTGGTTTTGCGATACGTTAAGTTAACGAATTAGAAAATTAACAAACGAATTTAAAAGTAATTGAACCTAAGGCAACTACAATCTAAGAAATACCTAAAACACTACGGGAAAACATATTTAGGTATCGGGAATCCTAAAATGCAAACTAAATGAAAAACGTAACGTTATTTAAAAATTACGCGAGTGCGCCAAATAAAACGTGAATTTTAAGCTACAAAGGTCCTACGGGGTTACGAATAATTTTCTAAGGTGCTAGAAGACAAAAGAAATTTTTAGGAAAACGAAAATTATTTTTTTTAACGAAAATCCTATTTATTATGTATTAATCACTAATTTAATGAAATAAAATCAAAATAAATAGCTAAATTATTTAAATAAATCTAAGTTTCTTTCTGGAAAATCTAACAAGTTAAATTAAACCTATGAAAAATAAAAAGCTAGGAATATGTTGTTTCAATAAGCTGTGATAAGCAATTTGTGAGTAATAAGCTAAAGAAAGATTCTAAAATCTATATAAAAGGTACTGACTGCATGGAGTTAACAACAAAGGACCAAATGGCGCAATGGTTGAAGTGTGGTATGTTGGTATCTGTTGGTAATGAGGTCAGGGGGTCGAATCCCACAACCCCCACTTTTTTGCAATTATAATTTTTTTACTTTTTCTTTTTACTCGAACACTTAAACTCAAACTAAATAACTTATTTGAAGATGAATTTTTACGACAAGGTCTGCAAATGAATGCTTATACCAGCTCCAATTCACAACAGATTAAAGTTATCCTTATAACTTTCTAAATGAGAATATGGAAGTAAAACCATTAGCCAAATAAATCCATAACCACGATCCAACTACAAACCAACACAACCTAGGCCAAATACTGATAATTTGAAAACAACAATCAACAAGGAAGGTTCAAGCATAATTAAATAGAACAAGCTCAGCAGCATCAGTCACCAAAAGGATCAAAAGGGTGCTTATTTTAGCAAACCACAAAGGCCAGAACTTAGTTTTCTAGATCAATCCAAACACACTTCTATAGACAGATTAAGACAATGAAACATTAAACCTACTTAAATTAACAATGATAGTTTTCCTCGTTTATTTAAAAATATATTTTATTCAATATAATTTATTCAACGTTAAAGATTTCGTCGTTATTAATAGTCGCTTAATTATAATAACGCTCCCGACATTTATTACACTACTTTCATAGTATAGTATTTATCGTCACGTTATTATAATATTACTTGTGATCGTTTTATTTTTAATATACGCATTTATATATTTATATATACGTTTTTCACGTCTATATACTTATGTAAACGTTTGTATTACCGATAATATTATTAGTGTTTGATTATAAATATTTACCTAGTTATATGAGATGGTCACATGTCCGAGTCATCACTCTCGGCTCATAGTCCAAGTCCAAATAAAAATAACCAAGTCAAAATCAAGTGATCCAACTCCGTCCAATCAATTCTCATAACACGTGCTACAACAATAGGGTCCGACTACGGCACCCGACTAACCTATCTCCGTCAATCTAATAAACCGTCTCATAACCGGTTCCAAATACTCTTCGTCAACACAACTCCATGATTATAAACCATAATTATCCCATTGTCGAGACCACAAAGAGTCTCGACCCGTCAAATAGCATTTGGCCGAAACAATAATCACAACAACAACAACATGAAAATAACAACAAGAAAAATCATCACATTACATGTAATCCGGGTTTGTTTACCAAGCCAAACCCGAGCCAAGTGACCCACTTGGGTCTCGGCTAGAACTAGGAGTCGCAAGGACTCAAAACCAAGACCATGAGGTCTCGACACAAGCTTAAGTGAGCACACCAAATCTGCCAAAAAGGACCCCTTGGGTCGCGGCATACAACCAACAACAACAAGAGCCAAAACTTAGTCCAAATCGAGCAATAAATCAACACCAATATATCAAACCCTCGCCAATAAGAACACGAGGTCGAACCCAACAAAATAGAGCCACAAGGCTCGAACCAACATCAAGCCGTGAGCCCCAAAGCTTACGGTTCAATCGACCCACGTAAAAACTCACTAAACCCGGATACCAAACTCAAGATTATCGTCAAAATAACATTTCGCATTTGTAAAATTTGAACCCATAAAAAACAACCCGTATAGACACGGATTTAATATCAATTCGAGGCACACGATGTGGAAATTGTGGCCACTCACCTTCAAAACGACTCCAAATACAAGTTTCTTCAAAACCCAACAAGAAAGAGATGAAAAAGATGGTGATTTGGAGGCGGTGGTGGTGAGATCGAGATGTTAGGGGAGGTTGTGGGGCGCGTGATGTATACCAAAAGATAGATCGGGATGAGATGGTTAAGATGGTGGTGGTGGTTTGGTCGTGGAGGTGGCGGTGTGATGGTGGTGGCCGGTTATTGGTGGCGACGGCTAGGGTGTTAGAGGGGAGAAAGATGAGAGTGAAAAAGGTGATGGTTGTTTGTGTTGTGTGAGGCTAAAACCACAAGGACGATTTGTAATATACTCTTATTAAAAAAATGATAGTAATAATAATAATAATAATAATAATAATAATAATAATAATAATAATAATAATAATATGGGGTAAAGTGGTTAGTTATAAAACGTAAGGCCAAACCCGTAACTTTTCAAAAATATCTCGACATACTCAAACCGAGCTCGTTCCAAATTATTTAAAATCTCACGATACGTTCAATAAATAAACATATAGTAGAACTGTAATTCAAAACATTAAATTTTTGTTAGGTTATTCATAGTGCCGGAGTCAACGTAGTGCCAAATAAAATCTCGAAATAAATTCTCATCACATCGATAAATCTAAATTCGATTCCATAAAAATTTTAAATATAATCAACCACAATATAGGTTTTACAAGTTCGTTACTAATAAAATTTCAAATATAAATTTATAAACGAACTTTTAACGTAATGCGGGTTTTTAAAATGGCTCCCTAATTTGCCAATTGTCACAGAAACCATCTCAGTCGTCCACGAAAGATCAAATATCAAATATTTATCTTTTCCGGACCTGAGACTCATAACCACAACATATCTAAAAGAGATAGCAGGAATAACCGATTCCTCTCCCTTTCAGGGAGAACAAGTTTGGGTATTTATGAGGTGTAATTTGTTACGTTTTTAGGGGTCATTTAGCTTTTAAACTCATGTATATTTGATGAGGTGTAATTTCATACGCTTTTAAGGGGTCATTTAGCCTCTAAATCAAGACATTTGCTCTATGTGTATAGTATAAATTGTCGTGCAAATATGTGCTCTTTATTTACCAAGACAATAAAGAAAAGTACCCTTGAATATAAGAGTACTGTGAATGTAAACCTCAAAATGCGAGTACGACTCGTTTGTAAATTATCAATATAATAAATAAGTACTTATAGCTATAAAAATGCGAATTTGATGCATCACCATTCCGACATTAGAGGAATATATTATATACATCGAAAATGTATATGTCCGTGATACACAGAAAACAAAACGACGTAGTTTAAAAGACGTCATAAAAAACATATTACTTTAATCTAATATGTGAATACTTGAAAATTTCTACCTGAAAAAGATCAAGCTCAACAGTGGCACAAGATGAAACAGACAAAATGTGTGAAATACTCGCACAAAAGAATAGTGATCAACAGTAATACATGATCAAACAAAAGAAAATTATGACATATTTACACAAAAGAATAATATATACAAAATTGTTTGGAGTCAACTAATCATTCCAACTGTTTCAATAAAAGAAGAATTTTAGAATTGTTTATAAACCCAGCATAGGTAGCCTCAAAAGAAACTGACTAAAAGAAATCTCAAAAGTGTATGCACTCAGCGCACGAAAAAGATTTGCTATAACTAACCATGAACTACACCAAAAAAACATGTGGTCTAACTAATATCTCGCATGAGTTTACAATATGGCACACAAACGTACAACTATATACATGCAAAAGTACTTTTATCAAAAATGATATTAAAGTCCATGAACGTATGAAAATAATTTTAGTATTCTACTTACCCAAAAATATTATATTACATATAATGGTGTTTTGGCTATTTTTTAAAAATAGCTAAAAGAGATGAAGGTCATCAACACAATTTTTCTCACGTGATGTGCATTGTGGCGCCATGTTTTTAATCCATACCATTGAATATACCAAATTACGACTATGCATCTAATAACAAGCAGCTATATTGTGTATAAACAAACATTTTAAAGCCATACTAGTGATAATCGTCTTTATTCAAGGTGTAGAGATACACAGACGATGAAGGTACATTATCATCAACCTACATGCACCTTGATAAGCTTGCATACGACGAAGTAAAAACATACATATCCGAGTTAGTAGCCATACTATACAAGAAAAATTGGCTACGAGTAAAAACTAACAACCTTCATAACAACCGCGACATCTCAGTAGTAACCACGCCTCCTACGAAGACGGGTAACCTCAAAATCCAACACCCCGATTTGAGCCCTCAGCTCCCTGTTCTCAACCACAAAATGATCAATCTCGAGACGGTATAATGCATTATCCCTATCACGAGCCTCCAACATTCCGTTAAGTTCGTTACATTGATGCTCCGTGGCATTTCTTTCACGCTTTAGCTCTCCCACTACAACACTCAACTCCTGGTTTGATGAAAGCAACGAAAGGAAATGATCCTCATGCAAAGAAGGTTGCACCATACCCACCGTTGGACCAAGGTTAGAGTTAATCCCTTCGCTCGACTCATAAGGAACCATCTGGTAATCACTGTCAACATCACTTAAGCCCATACCGCGAGTTAGTAACTCGGACATGCTCTCTTCTGGCTCAACAACACTTTGGTTATCCTCTTGAAGCAACGGAGGATTCTCAAAAGTCAGGTCATCAATAACAAGCTCCTCGAGTATAATGCCGCCATCAAAAGTTCCTACTTCTAGAAGGTAACCTCCTGAATCTCTCGACATAGGAAACCTCTTCGTGGCCTTAGTGATCATGCGCTTGGAACTACTTTCAGTGTTTCACCTATACAACAAATATCAACAACCCATAAACAAATCCAACAAATAGCCTTTTATAATCATTCAAAAGAATAACTGGTGTAGACGAACAACAACTTGCTCTCAACATATCGTGACAAATTCGCATACCACTTTTAAAGCTTAATTTTAATGGGTGGTCTACACTATTGATGCATACTTGCTAGGGGTGGCAATTCTCGATACGAAACGATAAACGACACGAACCCGACACGAAATTAAACAGGTTTGGGTTGAGGATAAAAAGGTTTTGGTCAAAAACATGTCAACCCGTCTAACCTGTTTCATAAACGGGTCGTGTTTGTGTTGAGTAAGTATTAAACAGGTCAACACATGAACCCGTTTAAGTATATAAAGTTCTAAAAATAAAATACTACTATATAACTCAGATTTTATGTTAGATTTGGATTAAATGTACTTTGATATGTACTTAATATGAGTGAATTACGATTATAACTCACATATCATTGAAATTGTCGTATAGTTATTTATATGTTATTTAAACTTGTTAAATTGACAAACATCATCCTTATTCACCACTTGACTTATATACTTAAACAGGTTAAACGGGTCACAAACGGGTTGCACATGTTATGCAGGTCTGGGTTAGGGTTGAGTTTCTTGACACGATTAATAAATGGGTCATGTTTGGGTTAAGGTTATAGTTACCCGTCAACCCGCGAACCCGAATAGATCAACCTGAACACGACTTGATTGCCACTCCAAATACTTGCAGGCTAAAAGCTCACGCAAGACAGTTAATAACTATTCTAAAGCTATTTTAGTATCATTTAGTCCAATGGCTATTATATGCAGTCAAAGTGATTGATAAAGGAGTGGAGAAAGTTACCATCAACGGTTATCACGACATTCTCACTGACCTCCCATGAAAAGTTGAAGTTGCTAAACTCTTCAGGCTCGATTCTCGCAAACCTTTATGTAAGTGTGATATATGCAGTGAAAACTAGCTCAAGGCATATATATATGAAGAATGAGAAAAGATTCTTATGACACGTAGCAAGGTAAAAAGCCACCTTGTTACATGTGGTAAACCTAAAGTTTATATACCAATCATGAGGACACCACATGTATATCCATGTTAGTAAATAAAATATATTATGCACAAACTTGCGAATGAAGTAGAAGAACCAACAGAGGGTCTAAGATTATAAAATAATATAAACAAATTATCTTGTAAATATCTGACAACCATATGGCTTGAAAAAATAAATAAATAAAAAGGAGTAAAACTTTATCCTTGAAAGGGAAAAGTACTACTACTTGAATACATTTAATTATAAATGACTTTTATAAGATCATTCAGTAGCACTACTTTTGTCACATGTCAAAGTAACTATTGGGTAACACAATTACGAACCAACATAAAAAACAAGTAACTACAACTATCCAAAAGACCATATATTCTATTTGTTTTCATCAAAATCATACATAGTCTTGTGGGACTTGATAAGGATTTATTTGTTACGTTTTTAAGGGGTCATTTAAGCCTTAAATCGTAAATATATGGTCAAATATTGCCTTAAATCGTTTCTTTTCTCATTTTAGGTACTTGGGATGTGAATTCTAGAAATTGGAGCATTTTGAACATTTTTGGCTAAAAAGTAAAGAAAACAACAAAGTCAAGAAAACCTGTCAGGAAATTGCACCTGACGGCGTCAAGCATTACTAGCTGACGCCATCACTTGATGATCAAAGAGCTGGAAAATATTACACATGACGCTCCAGTGAACCTTTGAAAGATTTACACCTTACGACGTCAGGTGTATTTGGGAGTAGGCCGTCTGGTTATAACTTAACAAGAGACTACCCAGAAGTTTTAATACGTGATGACGTCAGAAGGTTGGCTTGCACAAGATGAAACACTAGAAGCAGCGTTCTGACGGCGTCAGGACTTATAACCTGACGTCGTCAGCCTTGTAATTCTATATATAGTTTTCGATTTTTCATTCATTAGTGTGCAACTTTGGAGACAAAACCCTAATACGAATTTAAGAGAATTTTAAGGGTTTTCATACCCTCTTTTCTTCCATGTTCAATTGAAGATAAGTTTTTCTTTAATCATTCAATTATGTCTATGTGTTGTTTGATTAATTGTTTATCTTTTCTTTCTATTAACATGCTAGCTTAAGTTATTTAGTGTTTGCTTAGATCTAATGAAATCTAGTTATTGATTGTTGATAAGTTGTCTATTGTTTATTTGATTGTTTCACCTTAGGTCTAAGAAAACTGGCTGGCCTCTTTATGTAACTAGCTTGAACGTCTTAGAAAAGGCAATTGTATGTACACTACGGTTTTTCTCGTTGTATTTAATGCATGAATTGATGTTAGTGATTCTATGGTTTGGGTACTAAACGTGCCGTTATAGGAGAAACTGAGATTCATAGAGTTGGGGAAGGACGTGTACGCCCCCACGACTGGTATTAAGAAATACAACGCTTCGGCTAAAACAATTGCACTTTGACATTCAACGAATCAACAAGAGATAACTAGGGAGTAATTATATCTAAGTAAACACATTTGTCTCATTATAAGAAGTCCACAAATTTTCCTTTTCTTGTTATGTATTTTCTTATTTTTAGTTTAATTATTAGTTTTGGGTTAGTTGACTAGCAACTAATTCCGCCTACTCCTTCAAAACTGATATTTTTACCGCTTTCATTAAAATATAAAATACAAAAAGAATCATCCCTCACCCCTAGACCTAGTTGACATATACTTCAAATCCTAACGATACTATTCCCCTAGAGAACGATCAATCCCCCGAACATAGCTATAGTACACTACAATGATCAGGTACACTGCCTGGATGATTGCAAGCTTCTCAAGATCCCTTGAGAAGTTAAACCTTTTGTGAGGCCGCAATCCTCACATCAAGTTTTTGGCGCCATTGTCGGGGAATAGTTATTGCTTAGGTTTGATTTCTATTTCATTTAGGTCTACTCATAAGATTCCTATCAAGTGAGATTTTAATTTTTCTTTTTTATAGCTTTCTTTAGTCTATCTTTCTCTTTGTTTCTTTGTTCATAATCCTTATCATTCGCCATCATGGAGGGTGATAATTTCCTTAACCAAGTAAACCCACCAGTTAACCAAAACCCTCCCGAACCACCAAGAGCACGTACCTTAGGAGAATACTCCCGACCTAGCCACCAAGGCTATCGAAACACCATTAAGCTCAACAAAGGAGCCAATGTGTCTCCCCTACGATCCGACACCTTCCGGTTGGTGCAAAGCGGATGTGCATTCCACGGATTTCGTTCTAATGATCAAAACCAACATCTCAAGGACTTCCTTAAAATTATTGATTTAATAGACCTTGATGTCACACCCTCATTTTCACAGATCGCAGCGAAATTTGGATCTGGGGTATTACTTCATGGATCACAGATACAGTAATAGAAAACAACTCGAAAAGAGACGTTTTATAAAAATGAGTTATCATTCATTAAAATTATCAGAGTTTTATAAAAGGAGGTCCCCAAAATCTAAGTGTGTTATGAAGCTTGAATGATATCCAAATGGAAAGTCCTCCAAGTCTCTTGCAACTCCATGCCATAATTTCTACAGAGCTCCATTACCTAGGATACATGCTTAAAAAGTCAACACTAGATGTTGAGTGAGAGTAATAGGTTTAAGTGATAGTGAATACAAGTTCCAGAGGGTTCAATTGTTACACCCTTCAAGGAAAATGTAGTGTGTGTGATAATTGTAATGCATGTACAATTATCAAGAATCACACGTTAACGGTCCAGATCATGGGGTTTGCAGACCATACCATGATGGGACATAGAGAAAGGATAAGTTGCCAAAGTTAATCCTTTAGAGGGTTCAAATATAATACTTATTGGTACCCTCCAGAGAGAGGTAGTACCAACAGGAGTTGTCAAACTCCAATAGATCTATCAATTATATTCGCGTTCACTTGTGTAAAATATCACAAGCGATTAGATTCATGAATTTTGTTATGTAGGGGTGGTAGATAGTTTACTCGTGCAACAACCAAAGAAAAAGACTTGTATTCGATTTAAAGAAAAAGTAAGCATGTAACCCCCTCACAGGGTTTATAAAGCATTTAGAAAGAGTGCGGCTATGAACTCACCTGGGCTTTGGGAAATCTGATTGATGTAAAAAGTGACTCGGAGACTAGACTGCCTACTCTCGTATCCGGGTGGTTTTGTAGGTGTGGATTTTTGTCAAGCTTTAGTTATCTTGTTTAAGTTTCTTTAGTAATCATTCTTAGGGTTTTTAGTGTTTAGATATAACATAACACTGTTCGGGCCATCACAATCCAGAAGTATAAGACTCCTCACATGAAGCTCCCTATTGTTGTATTATGTTATCAACATAATACCGTTTAGGCCATCATAATTCAGAAGTTAATACTCCTCACATGAAGTTCCCTACTATTGAGTTATGTTGTTTTTAAGTTTTAGTTATAACATAACACCGTTCGGGCCATCATAATTCAGAGGTCATGCAATAATCGTTTGAGGAGCCAGGGCACTTTAAGTCGTAAACCCAACAAACTCGTCAAAACGAAATATCCACATGATACCCCTCACATGAAGCTCCCTAGTATTGTGTTATGCTTATAACTTAAAATATGTTTTTATATTTATATGAAAATACTTTCACTTTATACCCTTATAGTTTATTTATGTACAAAATCTACCCTAGACTTATAATACTTATATTATTTAGACTTTTAACTATCCAGACTTTACACAATTAGTCCCTATACTTTGATATTTTAGGAAAATGACAGAAATGATCCTTGGAATTATAAGTTTTCAAAATTTACCATTTATGCCTTTAACTTTATAACTTTTGTAAAACTAGTCCTTATAAGTTTATAACTATTTATCTTTTTATCCTAAGGTTATAGAATTTTGCAAAAAGGGTCCTTATACTTATAACTTCTAAGAAATGTCAAAAATAGTCCCTAGACTTAATATTTTCAGAAAGTTACCATATATACCCCTATGCATGGAAAACTTTGCAAAACTACTCCTAATTCCATGCAAACTATATTTTTCTAAAAAAAAGGTTTCCTAGCTTATAGTTAATTAATATTAGCTTAACTAAGTTTCCTAAACTAGCTTATAGCTTATGATAAGGGTTTATAGCATAAAATTAGAATTTAGCCTATAATTAGGGTTTTAAAATGAAAAGTCCTAAAGGAAAATGATCAAGGCTTAGGCAAAGGTTCTAAGGCATCCTAATACTATCCTAGTACTGTAATATAACTATTAGAATCAAGATTATAAGCTTACTTGACCAAATAGGGCTTAACGTGGGTTTTGCTAGGTTTAGGGTTTTCTCGATGGGAAAACAACTCGACAAGGGTGCAAGACATGGTTTGATCGACTCCTAGGACTTCTAAGGCTTCTATACTACTGAATGTTTAAGGTGGAAAGAAAGAATGGGGTGGTTTGAAAGGGAGGGGGTACGAGGCCTTATATAGGCTTGTTTGGACTTGGTGTGCAAGAAATGGCGAGCTAGGTGGCACGAGGGGGAGGGAGTGACTAACTACTACTACTATATGACTATTAGAAGCTAAAATGATGACTAAGACAAGCTATAGGTCGGCCTAGGGTTTGTGTGAAGGTGATGAAGCCGCGGGTGGAACAAGGTGACAAGTATGTGCATCACCTACTTGTAAGGTATGTGCTAGGGTGCTTGGTGATGCAAGGATGTGGGTAAGCAGCTTGGATAGGTACTTGAGGTGTTTGAGGTGCTTAGGGTACTTAGTTTTAGGAATAGGGTTAAGTTATGTTTAGTTTAGACATATTTTTGCTTAGTGAGAGATTAGGGTCTAGCTTAGGGTTTAGTGCCTAGATTAGCATCCTATGAGTGTTTAGTGGCTAGGATTAAGTCCTAAGAAGCTTATACTAAGTGGTGGTAGCTTATGGTAAAGATTTGGGAGGGTTTAACCTAGTTTCCAGGAAGTTATAACCTAGTTTTGGTTTTGTGCTTAAGAGACTTGTACCTAAGCTCTAAGAGGTTGTACTAGATTCTAAAGGTGATAAGATATCCTATTGTTCCTAAGGTAACTCATACATAAGCCTTGAACACTTTCAAACTAGTTTAGATAAGCAATTAGGGTTTTGTAAGCACATAGGCCTAATTAGGGCTTAATTAGGGTTTATTAGGGTTTTGTGATGAGTTTAGTGTGTTAGATTGATAGATTACTTATTGTGGAGTTGTTTTGATCTTATGCTTGACATACCGGGAGTAAGTGTGAAGATATGTGGCTTGAGTGGATACGTGAGCAAGTCTAGAGAGTCATGCAAGTCATGAAATGCATATAAAGGCAAAAATTTACCTGTGAAATACATGACATAGGTATTTGTAGTGGGAATGATAGTGGTAAGATTTTACGGGTGGTTACACTTGATGTTACCACTCAAGAGACAACACGGTTGTGTCTCTTCCAATTCTCTATACGTGACCAAGCTAGTCAATGGCTTGAGCGTTTACCCGCGGGATCCATCATCTCTTGGGATGGTCTCACTTCTCGTTTCCTTGCTCATTTTTTCCCACCGGGGAGAACTACCAAGCTAAGGAATGACATCTTGATGTTCCAACAACGTGAAGTTGAAACTCTTTACGAAGTGTGGACTTGTTTCAAGGACTTACTCCAAAAATTCCCTCACCATTGCATAGATCTTTGGCTTCAAGTCCAAATTTTCTATGATCATGTCAATCAATTCACAAGGCAAACCATTGACCATGCGGCCGGTGGAAAGCTACGTGACAAGAATGCGAAAGAATCATGGGGAATCATATAAGATCTTGCTCTTTATGACAATGAATGTTTGAATGACCCCCGCGATTTGAACAAAACGGTAAAGGCAATATCTTTGCCTTCGAATAATTCAAGCATTCCCGACTGTAGAATCATGGAACTTGAAGACCAAGTTAAGTTTCTCATGAAATTCTACGAAGCTCCTAAACCTTCAAGCTAAGTGAATAAAATCACTTATTCATGCGAAGTATGTAGTGGTCCTCACGACACTCGTGATTGCATGGAACTCCCCGAACAAGATTTTGCGGACTACGCATCCTCGCGTACCGATAAAGCGGGAGAAAACTGGTTCACTTTCAAACCCTTATGGTGTTTCATACAACCCCTATTGGAAAAATCACCCCAACTTTAGGTGGAGACCAAACCAAAATGCACCCCAAAATAATTCTTCCGACCCACCTAATCGTTTTCAACCAAACGGTTCATCCTCGAATCGTACTTTCAACAATAATTCTTCCAACAATTCTAACAACTTTGAAGGATTAATATCTAATTTTATGGCATCTCAAGAAGCTCGTTTAACAAAGTTTGAAACCTATTTCAAACAAACATAAAGCGAGATGACAGGTAAAATAGACACCATGTTGAAAGCTCTCAATGACCGAGAATTGGGAACACTCCCAAGTGACACCATCAAGAACCCGAAACTAAACGTTAACTCCATTTCATCAGTTTCGTCTCCTAGTTCTTGCCCATAATTTTATTCGGTCAACGCTATGAGCACGTGTTTCAAACAAACCTAAGTTTTTCAAAAAGACCAAGAAGATAAGGCGCCCAATACTAAGTTGGTCAACCATACAATTGAAACACCCCCTAAACAAGGCCTCGATGATGAGTTCAAGGAGCTTCACCTTGAACGTCCCGTCATAGACGTCTTAGCTCGTGCTCCTTGCTACAATGCTCTTTTGAAAAAATATGAAGAGAAGCTTAAGTTGGGTAAAAATGGGACCGCTTTTGTTCAAAATAATTTACCTAAGAAGTTAGACGATCCGGGTATATTTGTTTTGCCTTGTAAGATAGGGAACTCCCAAGCCTTTGATACACTAGCCGACCTAGGATCAAGCCTTAACTTACTTCCATTACCCCTTCATACAAAACTCAATATAGGGAAATTAGAAGAAACGGAAGTCATAATCGGTCTAGCGGATGGGTGTGTTGCATACCCGGTTGGAATAGTGAAAGATATACTAGTGCATATAGGGAAATTGACACTTTTGTCGGATTTCCACGTCCTTGATATGGTTAGTGACACCACATGCCCGTTTTTAGTAGGAAGATGTTTTTTAGCCACCGCTAGTGTGATGATTGATTGTAAGGAATCTAAAATAGAGGTAGAAGAAGGTGAAACTAGGTCCATCTATGATGTTAAGAAACATGCCTACGATAATGAGGAAGAACCAACACCTCATTGGGCGGACATGAATAGGAGGCCCTCTAAATATGGACCTTGGATTAATGGAGACTTCATAGGACCTCAACGACCATTCTACTTAGAAGAAGAATTTGTAAACTGAACACACTCAGTAGAACAACTTTTGGCTAGGGATACCGAATTAGATCCATTTGAAGATCCTTTAGTCTTTAGAAAGATGATTGAGTTCCTACGAGTCTTGCCAATTAATTTAGGGATGAATAGGTGGAAGAATGAGAGTAAGATGCATAAATGGAATTGGAATAAGCCACCTAAGGAATGAGATGGATCATGGCACATAAAGATGACTTTATATGATCCGGGTGGTGAAAAGTTTGAAAAATCTTACCAAACCAAGCGTACGGATAGGAAATTAAAAGAGAAATTCGATCCAAAAGATGTCCTCGAAGCGGAACTTACCCACATCACGTGATAGGACGTGACTTCGAGTCTAGCTACAAGACTCGTAAATAAAGAAAAGCGCTTCTTGGGAGGCAACCCAAGCTTTTTAATTGTTTGCATGTTTGTTTGCTTGCTTTTATTTGATTTCGTGTATATGCTCCATCTTCGTCTTAATCACATATAAAGGTATTTTACAAAAAGATAAGTGTAGGGAAGATCATATTTGTTTTTAGGAACAAATTGAACCTGAACGATAGCAATTAAAGATTAGAATTCTGTCAGATCATTCCTGACGGCGTTAGGAGTTATAACCTGACGACGTCAGGTATTATTTCTGTAAAAATTTTTAGGTTTTGTTTTTCTGCTGGAAATCGTATAATTTCGTAAAATCTTTAATTTTAAAATTCCAGGAATATGTAAACATTCATTTTTCAAGCATTATATCTTAAATTGTTTTCTAGGATTTACTTTTATGTAGAATTTACCGCCAATTTTATGCGAGGTTTTTGTGTTTGTTTTCTTAGTTGTTTACAGGTTATATTGGACAAAAATATGAATTTAATTAAGGAGTGAAGCTTATCATGTTCACTTTCTTGGAGAAAGATTTAACCATGTTCCCACAATCGTCCAGACCGAGCGAATCAGGGGAGTATTAGTTTCATTTTCATTTATCTTTACTTTTACATTATTTCGGAACATTGGGGACAATGTTCAGTTTAAGTGTAGGGAGGGAAAATTGGGATACCTTAGAAACTATAACTCCCCTTGATGTTTGTCTTGCTTAATAGTAAATGTGTAATAAAACTAAGAGAAATACTTGTTAGGGTAATTTTGGCACCAAATTTTAAATTTTTTGCAACATATATGAGTGAAACTTTAGTCTTAATAAACGTCTCATGGATAGGAATTATATGACTAGCACAAAAACCGTATCACTCTAAAATTTCCACCCCAAATATGTGAGGTTCACCTTTAGGTCTTTAGGAAAAACCATTCATCATTGATGCTTGTGAGTGTACCAGTAGTATTTAGATTCTAGAACTTGCATTAGTGATGCATCCCGAGGCCGCTAGTGAGACTACATTCGTGTAGTTATGATTTGCTATATGATAAGAGGCATTAGGATAACCCTTGTTTTACACCTGTATTACAATTACATTGACTTCATTGGTCAAGTAATTCTCCCACACCCTTGTGATGTACTCATTTTTAGTACACGATACCTCTAGTACACCCCTCAGAGCCTGATATGTTAATAAAGCTTTAAATTTATAACAGAAGTATAAACAAGTCAATTTCCTAATCAAGTTCGTTATACATGAGACTAGGCATTAAACAAGATCATGTTTGGGTCGGGAGATGTTTTGTTGGCCAATTTCTACAAGGCAAACACCAAGTTGCCATAGACAAACAACTTGAAAGCAATAGACCCTTTCAACCTACTTCTATCACAGAGATACATCAAACAACTAACAATGGTCCAAATATCATCTCATCAATTGAACGTATTTATAGTATCACAAGCAAGCAATCGTACACATGTTAAACAATCATATAACTACATCACCCAAATAAACATAATTCGACTACTCCATTATTTCAGTAACAAAACTCATAACATTCAAGATATATTTCATAAACTTCATAATTCGAATTGTTTCAAACAAGAATTGTACCAATGATTACAAACGATTGATCAAATGGTTTTCACAGAGAAAACTCCATACGAATCCTTTCCTAGCCTCTGTCACAGAACTTGGAACACGAACTCAGCTACGATATGGTGAACTTGGTGTGAGTTCACCAATATCTAATATAGTAACCTTGGAACTATTTCTTGTAATTCTCTATATGTTGCTCTGTTCTTCTGACCACTTAGTTCTCCTTAAATAACCTTTTGAGCTCGAGTTTAACTCCATATGTTGATAAATGAAGGCAAATGATCGGCCTGTCAATGAATGCAATCAATAACTCTATCTTTGTAACTGTCAAGCTAAGTACGCCGTACTTCATAGAAAGTACATCGTACTTCGTATTGAATCAAACTCTTTTACCAGCCAAGCAAGTACGCCACACATCGTCCTAAAACCGGCGTGCTTGGGTCTTTAATAATGTATTTTCATTCCAAGTCCTTTCCTTTAACTAACAATGTTGTCTTTAACGGTCCTTCAAGTAATATTCTTATCTTCTTCTCTTGATCAATCCTGCAATCAGCTTAGTACCAATTCCACACAAATAACATAATAATCTTTATAATTTAGTAGATATGTAATATATAATTGAGGGAATAAATATGTATAATTAGAGCATTATCAAATCCCCCATACTTAACTATTGCTTGCCCTCAAGCAATTTCTTAAAATGTTTTTGTAATTTTCATAGAGGAATAAATAATATCAAAGAATCATAAGCCAAGATAACAGGACTAAGTATCTCACGAAAATGATAAATATAATTCACTCACACTCATATAATGAAATAACGGGAATAAGGAAATCACACTCAATTGCTTGGACGTGTTCCATTAAATTACCATAGGCTTGTACAAAAAACAAAACTACACCGACATGGCGTAAGCACTAAGTAAATTTATCAAAAGTGAACTTTTATTTGGGTTATAACGTAAGGCTAAAAGTAATAATAAAGGTGTGGATAAGACATGAGAATATATAGTGAAATTGTTTAAAATAAAAATATAAGTTGAGAGTCCATTTTCCTTCATATCGATCTCTAGTTTGGCACATATTCCGCCAAATACTATTTATTTTCATCATTTTTTCTTTTCTTCTTTTCCTTGGGAAAACAACTGACCCCCCCCCCCCCCCATACTTATGATAAACATACTACTTCAATTGAAACAAGAAGTTTGCAACTTTCGTACTTCGTTCTAATAGCATAATCACAATTTATTCAACTTTTTCTTTCTTTTTCTTTGGACTTCCAATTGGGTTTAAGGTTATAGGCTAAGGTTATATATTTTCACATTTTTCTGGATTGAAGAAATGAAAAGATTGGCTCTGAGTGTTATTCTAGGGGTATCTAGCACTAAATTTGAGTGCTACAGAAGGGTTTATAAGGTGGTTCGCTAATCAGTGTAATTAGCTAATATATATCTTTTATTGGATGGCTATTTGGTGTAAATCCTAATTTTGCCTCTTTATCATTTAAAATTACTTATACCACACGAATGTGATCTCACTACGGTCTCATAAAGATTTCAAGCACAAGTTCTATAATTAATAAATCACCGGCACACTCATAAACAAAGAAACAAGCACAATAGGGCATAAGGCTGAAAATTCCTCACATTTAGTGGTAATGGTTATAAATATGCAAGTACGTTATCAATTCCGAGTCAAATCAGCTTAAATGACTTAAGATAATATTATCTTCCAAAGTTTATAATAAGTGCGGCGTACTATATTGCAAAAACGGCTCACTTAGTTTTAAAAATATGTTTTATTTTTATCATTCTAATTTATCTCACCCCCTCCCCATACTTATTATGAACATTGCCCTCAATGTGACAGAATATAAAAAAAATAATAGAGAAATGAGAATGAGTTACTTTACTTATATGACAAATTCAGCAAAATTGTACGAAGCAATTGGAGCTTTCGTACGTAATTCGTATCTTGCACATATCTCAACAAAACAAAACAAAACAAACAAACAATATATAACAAAAGATTATTATATTATGAATATGCAAATACCTTGCATATACTACTTATATAATTATTTTATACTACTTAGATATTGTTTGTGTGTTGTTCCCTGTTCCATATTCCCCACATCACAAATTGTTTTGTTTTAAATGCCAACAGAGGCATTGTTACATACCATATGAATCAAATTGTTTGAAATTGTTTTTAAAACACAACCAGACATCAGGTTTCCATCACAAGTGCGCCGTACATAAGCCCAAGTACGGCGGCTTTACTGCTGCTGCTGTTCTTGCTGTTGCTGTTGGTGTTCTTGCTGTGGTGGTGGTGGTAGTGTTACTATTCATTGTTTGGCTCTACTTCTAAAACTTCTGGAAGGTCCTTGAGCCTCCCAGTTTCCTTGTCTCTCAAATGTGTAAAGCTTCTCATGTCCATTGTCCCTGTCTTCACATGCTTCCTAAAAAGTTCTATCTCCTCTTCATTCATCAAACCACTGTTTCTTGCCAACCTGGTCACCAAATGCCCACAACATATCATGGTTCCTCCAGCTGCTACAACTCCTTTTCCTAGATGTTGTGCAGTCAACCAAGCCAAGTTCAGTTGTCCCAACGGATGTTTCTTATCAAATGCATGCAAAATCCATAAATCTTTATCAAGAACATACTGAACATAATGTGCTCAATGGAAGATGGACTGCACAAGAATTTTCTGAATGACCTGCAACAATGGGTTCTTAATTTTCCATACTCTTTTCTTTCCATAAACTCTCACATCCTCACCACTAATCTCCTTCCAGTACTCATTAGCATCAAAGCCCACTATATGCCTCTCTACTCTCACAATCAACTTCTCAAAAATATCATTACACACTTCCTGGTCAGAATATCTTCCTAACATCCTTCAAAATGATACAATGTGACTGAATTTTCTTCACCACCAAGTCTAAAACTCATGAATCTTTCTGTAAACACCCCCTCTTTCTGTAAACACCCCCTCATCTGTAATTTCAGTTTTCACTTTCAAAGTGCTAAAGAACTCAATGCACCATTCCTTATAATTAGGTTCCCTAATTTCCACAGCTTTCTTCCACATGTAAGAATTCAACACTTCATTACTGAATACCATTCTAACTAAAAACATATCATCAAGAAATTTATCACAACCCATTCTAACTACTATCCTTGGTACATCAATCTCTCTCTGAACTAGCTTCATCAACCTCTTGTTGAATATAAGTCTCTCTTATTTCTCAACTCTTTTCCATTTCAAATTTGGATGATCCTCTGGTTCCCTTTTATGTTTTTCTTTTTCTATAGCTCCCTTTGTTCTTCCTGCTACAACCTATACCACAACTGATCCATAGAAACATGTTCATTAGATGTTAGTGCAACAAAATATGGGTCAAACAGTCTTTATCATCAATTTGAAAACACTCTTATTAAATTTCAGGCTAAAAGTGCGGTGTACTTGACTACAAGTGCGTCATACTTGCTGGGTTTAAAAATTAAGTACGGCGGTTCAGATATAAAAACCGGCGCACATCTAATCCTGGGCGTGAAATATTTTAGTTTCAATGCAACTTGCCACAAAACTATATCTTAAACTCATCCTATTTTCTTTCTCATCTTATATTAATCAGCATAGTTTCATATAAGCAGTTTAAAACTTATTCTTTCTTAATAGTGCTTATAACTTTGTAAACAATCTCTCATTTCCAAAATTCTAGATTATACCATCTTCTTTATATTAATTTCTCGTCTTAATTTCTTCTTGATCTTATAAGGCATTCTCAATTTCTCATATTCGGCAAAATAGTGATCAGGTTCAAACCCTAACCCTGAAAATGAATTTATCTTAAAAAGAAATTCTAAGAACAAAATAAAATGATCTCCTAATCCTAAATAATCTAAAGAACTTAATAAAAACTAACAAGATTAAATATAAGGCATTATACTAAATATCTAACCCTAGAACAATCGAGAAATTCAAAATTCAAGAAATAGCAAATCAAATGTGAATAACATACCGAAGACAGGATGATGTGGATCGAATTTTTATTATCTTAAAAAAAACTTTGATTTTTAGTGTGTGAGGTGCGGCGGTCTCACAATGTGCGTTTTTTAGTTTGTGAATTATGAAAGATTTTCAAGCGTATATATATAGTCTCGCTCAGAAGTGCGGCATACTTGGATATAACTACGGCGTACTTACTAAACTTTTCTATCAACAGTTAACAATTTGAGCTAGAATGCAAATGTAAAAATGTTCAATCCACATATAATCAAACTTCATAATATTCATTCATTCATTCATCAAAACAATCCTCTACTTTCCAAGAGTACAAGGTTTACGTTTTATTCAAATCATAAAAATAACATAGAAAGTAAAATAAAATGGAAATAAAACAAGCTTAGGAGCATATGTTGCCACTCCTATCCATCATTTAGTGTTTTCAGGTTTGGAAATAACTAGGTGACATGATGTCACTCAGTTTGTAAAGCTCCGAGACTTTCCTTTCGGGTTTATTTGTTTCATACTCCCTTTCAAATGCATTTCCAAACGGGTCCACAATTTTTACATTAACGTGCCACTTCCTTTCTCCCTTAATTTGTGTGTTTCCTCCAGAATAGTTAGGTGTCCAATCAGTATGGGTCAATGATACGGGTAATGCACCAAGAAATCCTACCAACTTTTTCCAAACACACACGTCACGTAAAGGATTTAAGTAGTATTGCTCACCAAGAGCACGATACAAAGCATCTTCACACTCTAGATAGCTGGGATATTTTGGTCCGTAAAAAGGTTTCCCATTCTCATCCCTTTTTGGAGAATACTCATCTTCATCATCATCACTTTCACTTTCTTCTTTCTTCTTTCTCATAGGTACAATCTTGTAGTGCCCTCCAAACACACTTAGTCTACTATTCCTCATATCCATGATAGTTCCAAGAGTATTGGTGTGTGCTTATTCACACATCTTTTTCTGGACAAATTAAGAACAAAACGACCAAAAACTAACCGAAAATGCCAAAGATATTGTGTTTTTGTGTATGTGATTGTGCAGTGTTAGGAATACAAATATTCCTATAGAAGACTCGGTCGCCTAATTGATGTAATAGCATTTAAGTTAGCTCGTAGTTAGTTAATTATATATTAGTTTATTTAGTAGTTAGTATTAGTTTTAGTAACACCGTCGAAGAAGGACGGGTCTTTACCCACTGTATACCTGATCCACAACCCGTAGGAGGGCGTATACTTGTAATTTTATATATACCCTCTTCCCACCAAGGGAGAGGGTTGGTTGTTTTCATTAATACACACACCTCAAAGGTGTTTCTCTCTCAAGAAAACCTCCCACCTCTCTCTCATTCTCTCTCTAACTATTACCATGGCTATCTTGTTCTTCCATCTAAATCGACCTCCCGAATCACAATAATCAACGCATATCATCGATCCTACAATTGGTATCAGAGCTTGGTTGCAATCTTTTGTTGATTTTTGTGGTTCAAAAATTATGTTTTAAGCTGTTTTGCCAAGTATTTTTGGATTTGAAAATGTTTTTTTCTTTCTTCTATTTTTGTGGAACAGGTTATACAATTTTTTTGTATCCATATGGTCAAAACATTAATCTACACTTTCATTTATTGTTTCAGAAACTGATTCATGTGTCTTTATGATAATATGGTCAATTTAATGTAACAACAGTTTTATGATTTGTTTTGTTCCATCTGTGAATCTGTGGTCTCGTGGTAACATGATACTGATCTGGGGTTGTACATGTGTTCTTGGTAGCGATTTGACAAAACAGAAAACCTAGATCCGGATTTTATGAAAAAGACAAAATTGATAAAAAAGCGACATTTTTGTATAGTTGTGTGTAGCGGTTAGGTGCAGCGGTTTGGTGCAGAAACTCATTTTTTATTTGCAAAATGAAACGAGATGCTGCCAAATTTTCATCAGAGGAATCGATTTGTCTATTAAACAGAAAAAGAAAAGTAAGAAAACCAGATCCATACTCACTACAACAGATCCAGTAGCATACTTCAACAATTTCAATTGCAAATCTACCCCTACCTCAACCCATCAACAACAACATAATTAACGAATCTTAACTCTATACTAACCCACCCACTCCTAACTACCATCAAAAAGTACTCCTATTCTATCTTCTATCAAACGCAAGACTTGAAACAAGAACTTAAAAGATCTCAGATCTATTCTTTCGTGCCATTCAACATAACATTAAGACTTTGAAAAGTCAACAATTGAAAGAAAATAATCATCACTGATCCGTTTGATGACCAAGCTTCATGTTAATATCTGAAACATATAGATTCGATTTATAACACAATTGTTATAATCAATTCGTGTTTCCTTATGAGAAATAAAGGAGTACAAGATCTCAGTTTACTCTTGTTTGGTAAATTAGTAATGAGTCCTAAGACATGAACCACAAGGGATAAAAACATCACTGATCTAGATGAAAAGTAAACAAAAAGAACAACAATTACATGATCTCAGAAAATCGTTGTGTGAACCACAGCTCGTTCAATAATTTAATCCACAAGAGATTTTCATCACTGATCTAATTTTGAAGTTTATACCTCACGTTTAAATATCCGAAACTGAATAAGAAATGATTTATAACAAGAACGTTACAATCATTTCCTGTTTCATTAATTACCACTTAAACAAAAAGGACTTCGATTATGAAATCTACCTGAGATCGTTCAAGATCTTGAAGCTGAAAAGGGGATGGAGGCGTATCAGTGTTGTATTTCGTTGATAACTAGATGATGAAGGAGATGTGTTACTGACAGATTTTTGTTTGTGATCTACAAATAAGGAGATGGGGGTGGAGTATGTGATGTGTGAGTTTAAGGTTTGATTAATGTGAGTAATTAGGGTAAAACATTTATATTAACTGTGTATCTTATGGATACTGGATCGGGTATTCTTGTTTTATTGGACTGGGTCACATCACTATGGATCGGGTTTAATGTTAATCCGACTGGGCTTAAAGGTAATATAAACTGTCTTTGTTTTGGCTGGTGTTAGATACATGGGCTTCAGATTTTTAGTGGATCAGCTATCTATTGGACTACGAGGATTTGGGCTAAGGTCACAAGGGGTGCGTGTATTGTTGTTGTGATACAATTTTTTTAGGGTACATAATTAGGTGTTGGTCTAAATACTTGTCAAGTTAATTTGCAATATCAATATTAGACCACGGTTGTGATTGAGCTTCAAGTATCCTAGATTAATTGCTTTGGGTTGAGATTATTTGGGTTTGTGTGGATTTACCTAGTGTGCTAGTTATGACTTCACTGCGTTTTGTCTAGAAGAGGGTTTTGTCTTTTGAGATCTGCTTGAAATTCATTAAGACTTACTAAACATCATACTGTCAAAATCTTGTCAAAACTCAACATACAAAACTCTAGTTTTCAAACCCTAATTTACCGCGGAACAAGGGGATCTAAAGAATTAGGGCATATAAAAAACTCAACCATCAAACCAAATCACATTAAACCGTCAAAAGGCAAGTTTTTTGGTATTTCACCGCACGAGATGATCACGAAGTTTTTTGGGTATCCCTTATTTGAGATTGAAGAGGGTTTCACCAAGGCGCGTACTTAGTTTATCTTGGAGTCGGGGTTGGTTGGATGCATGACTTTCAATGATAACTTGCTCATGCTTAAGATTTAAGTTGAAGACTTGGTTTATCTAGTTACCAGTAGTCGAGGTGGATGGTTGAAGACCTGGTTAACTATCACTTAAAGGCGTTACATTATAGTACTCAGTGTCACATGCATAAGACGATGTGGATAGTCGCAAGAGGTGATGAAAGTCTCATACTTTATCGGAATAGTATTGAGTACTTAAAGATTTTCATTGTGCACAAATTCTCTACACCGTTCTTCCAACAATAGTGCAAGCTTAAGTAACAAATTTGGGGAATTCTACTTCATTTTCAAGTTTGGTATATCGGGTTTACTTCACCAAGTGGTCACAACAATAGCCAACAGAATACGAGGTTGGTTAGTTAGCCAATGGGTTTAAAGGTTGAGATGTGATCAGCAATTCTCATGAGATATTTAGCGCTACAACACGTCAAAATACTTCACAGTTTAAGCAAAATCTTTGAAGATCCTTCAATGTCATTCATGATTTCTTCAAGATGTTTGCTTAAGACAAGAACTTCTCGGGTATATGGTCGTACACGTCAATGATGCTTCCGAAAGTTCGAAACCATTATGGGGGAGAAACATGTACTTTGATGATATAAGGCCAACCTCCAGGGGGAAGTAGTTTATACTACTTTACTTAGTATGGTTTGTGAAGTATTCTACAGATGTGAGAAGAATTGTTGCTGAAATCTTGCATGTTTCCCCAAACAGTTATTCACCATAACCAAACTTGTCATAACACATTCAATTTATCATTGTCTCACGGTTTCTTCTTGGTTTTGTAAAATCCCAAGAAAGAATCTATTTCTCAGTTTAAATCATAGATTTGTAAAATCCCGTGATGATGAAATTATCCTGGATAAAGAAAAAGTGCATTTTCGGATCTTAATTGACTCTGGTGCTATGGCTTCAGCTTTGAAGAAAGGATAAAATACTTCCTGTATTGGATGAGTTCTGATATACTTCATGGCATTTTGGTTATAACGAATTCTTACGGGGTTATGCGCTTTTGACAAGATCGGGATAAAAACATTATCAAAGTTCATTCAAAACATCAAAAAAGGCTAGATCTGGGCATTTAAACCACAAGATGTGATTACGGCGTTAATTCATTATTATTTATTTGAGGTTGAAGTGAAATTTCACGGATGCGTATACTTAGTATCTGAAGATATCGGGGTTGGTTGGATGAAGATTCTTCGAGATCCTTGTTCGAGCTTTTAACCTTTACAATGATGAAGACTTGGATATCTAGTTATCTTTGTGATTCTTCCTTTCTATTACCACAAAATAACTATCACTTTAAGGAGTTACGTTGTAGTGCTCAGTGTCTGATGAGGCGAAAAAAGATCCGTTTTTAGGGGGTTATTTAAGCCCGGAATTGAATTTATTTGATCAAATATTGCCCTAAATCGTTCCTTTTGTGATTTTAGGTACTTTTGGAGTGGATTCTGGAAAAGGAAGCATTTCGGACGTTTTTGGAGCATAAAAGTGAAGAAAACGGCAAAGTCTTAATTTTCCTTGCTGGGAACAGTACCTGACGGCGTCACCAATTCCTTACTGACGGCGTCAAGAGGAAAAGCAAGAGGTGAAGCGTATGGAGTCCATGACGGTCCAGAAGGTTTTTGCATTAGGGCATGACGACGTCACCAAGGCCGTCACGACCCCTTAACACGTGACGGCCAAGAGAAGAAATGCTCTTGACGGCGTCAGATCTGGATCTAGGCAATCCGATTTTATTATGGGTGGCGGGTTGATGGCGTCAGAATTTTGTTCTTGACGCCGTCACCTTAGAAAATCTATATATAGTCTTTGTAATTTTCATTCAAGAGAGAGGAGAATTTTAGGGTCGACTTGAATAAACCCTAGCACGTTTTTAACAGTATTTTCAAGGGTTTTCACCCCTTGAATCCTTTCATGTTCAATTAAGATAAGTGTCCTTTCAATTCATTCAATATATCTATGTGTTGTTTGAATATATCTTACGCTTGTCTTGATTTTAACATGCTAGGCTAGATCTCTCGTGTGTTTGCTTAGATGTAATGAAACCTAGATGTTGATTATAGGTTGATTGCTTGTTTATAGTTGTAATGGATGAATGATTTCGATGTTAGGCTTAAGAAAACTGGCAGACTTCCATAGTGTAACTTGCTTGAACGTCTTAAGAAGCATGAACAAATGCGTACTAGGTTTTTATGGTTGTATTTAATGCATGAGCGAATTCTAGTGATCCCATGATAGGAGCTTCTTGCAGGCTCGACATAGGAGTGAAGTAGGAGCTTATAGAGTTGGGGAAGTACGTACGCCACCCCACGATTGGTATTAAGGAATATAACCCGTCATCCATGCAACTGTAACAAACAATTAACCTGTAAAAGATATCTAGGGAGTAATGAAATCTAAGTAAACACAATTCTCCCATTTATTGTTCACACCAATAGTTTAATTAGCTTTATTTACATTTTTGTTATTTTATTTTGATTGCATCTTAGTTACTGGGTTAGTTGATTAGCAATTAATTCCGCCCACTCTTCCAAAACCCGAGATTTTACTTGCTTTTCATAAAATATAAAAATACAAAAAGAATCATCCCTCACCTCTAGACCTAGTTTTTAGGCTTTCTAATCCTAGCGACACTATTCCTGAGTTGAACGATCAATCCCCCGGTACTTGTCACTATACTATACTACAACGATCAGGTACAATGCCTGGTGGGGGTTGTAAGCTTCTCGAGATCCCTCGAGAGGTAAATCCTGGTGCAATTCCCACGCATCAAGTTTTTGGCGCCGCAGCCCGAGGAATAGTTATTGTGTAGGTTAGGATTTCTTTTTATTAGGTCTACTTGCTAGATTCCTTTCTAGTAAGATTTTATTTTTATTTTTAGGTTTTCTTTAGTCTATCTTATTTCTTTGTTTCCTTTGTTCGTAAACTATCTCGATGGATAACAATAACATTGATCGTTTGATTCCTGTTATTCGTATTTTTCGTCGTAGGATTTTCCAAATGCCCGCCCCAATCCCCTTAGTGGAAAATGAGAACCCACCTGATCTCTCGCCTAACCACCACTTTGACAATAATTCTGAAATAGAGGAGTCTGACCATGATGATGACCATAGGGCTAGTCCTTTTTACTATTCAGACTCCGATGAGGATCTAGATGATGGTGATGTGATTAATGAGGATAGGATGGAAGATGAAGTGAACCCTCTTGAGTATGTCGACCCTAGAACAAGGATTGAGAGTGATAGCTGATTCAATATGCAATTTCCTTGTAAGATTGGATTTAGGAGCTTTGATGCCTACCTTAACTCATCTCTCCCAATGAACATAATCTCGCGTAGTGAATATAATAAAATCATGGTAGATGAGTTAGAATACAAAGGAGATAATATTATTGCTAGGGCAATGTCATTGCATGTGTTTGTAGGAAGCTTTGTTTATCTTGTTGAGTTCATGGTTATGGAGAATTTAGGAGAATTTATCAATAGTAAGTTAACCCAAGTTGTGTTTGGGAAATCTTTTAAAAGGTTGACCAACCTTGACGAAAAACTTATGGAAGGGTTAATTACATTCTCGGATGGGGATGAAGATTTTGTTTACCAAATGCCCTGTGCACACCCTAGGTTCAAGGATTTTTCCATGGAGAAGTGTAGTAGGTATCTGCCCCTAGAAATGCTAAGCGAGAATGATAAAAGAAAAGGGCTTAAATATCCTCATGAAAAAAATAAAAGGTATTATCATGGATGTTTAGAGTTAAGTGATGATTATAAGAAAAATGAGGCGACTATTAGATGGCTTACCCTTGGTTATGTGAGCATAAGTGACACACGATAGCCCATGACCTAGAGTCTAGCTACAAGACTCGTAAATAAAGAAAAGCGCTTCTTGGGAGGCAACCCATGCTTTGTGTGATTTTTATTTGTTTGATTATTATTTGTTTCCGTATGCATGCTTTATTTTTATTGTTGGTAGATCATGTTTCAAAAATAAAATGGTGAAAATACTTTATTTTGCCGTTTGGCTTTGTCTTAACTTCATCCAAAGGTATTTCGCAAAAGATAAGTGTAAGGGGAAACCCCAAATATGTTTTTAAGAAACAAAACTGTTCATGATTCTCTACAATATTAAATGGACATGTATATTCGTATTTGTTAGAGTCAAATGCTTGTATCGATTCATAATGATGTTTTGCAGGATCTTCCAGGAAGTAGGACATAAGTTTTCCAGAAATTTTCTGAAAACTTAACGTAAGAATTTCTGCAGATCACTTCTGACGGCGTCAGGAAGAAATTCCTGACGGCGTCATGTGTAAAATTCTGGAAATTTTGCTAGTTTTGTTTTTCTAACGGAGTCTTAAAGTTTTTGTTAATTCTTTAGTTTTATAAACTCCAGGAAATCTGCAAACATTCATTCCACAAGCATTATATCTTACATTGCTTTCTAGGATTTGTTATTATATATAGATTGCCGCCGATTTTACGCGAGGTTGCCTTGTTTGTTTTCTCAGGTTTAACAGGTTATGTATGACAAGAAGATGATTTATATTCTGGAAGGGAAGCTTTAATTGTTCATTTTCTTGGAGGAAGATCTAACCTTGTTACCGCACTATCCATACCGAGCGAATCAGGGGAGTATTTGATTTCATTCTTTTACCTGTTTTCACTTTTACATTCTTTAATTGAACATTTGGGACAATGTTCATCCTAAGTGTAAGGGAAGGGTAAATGATGATACCTTATAGGATAAACTTACACTTGAGTTTGTTTGTTTGATGGTAGGTGTGTAATAAAACTATGAGAAATACTTGTTAGTGTAATTTTAGCGCCAAATTTAAATTTTTTTACAACATTTATGAGTGAAACTTTAGCCATAGCAAGCGTCTCATGGATAGGAGTTGTATGACTAGCATAAAACCGTACCATTCAGAAAAATTTTCCACCCAAATATGTGAGGTTCGCCTTTAGTTTTGATAGGAAAAGCATTCACTATTAGTGCTTATGAGTGTACCGGTAGCATTTAGATTCTAGAACTTGCGTTAGTGATGCATCTCGAGACCGCTAGTGAGACTACATTCGTGTAGTAGGATTTACTACATGATAAGAGGCATTAGGATCACCCTTGTGTTAAACCCGTATCATAATTACTTGACCATTTAAGTCATATTACTTGTCTAGTAAAGTCAATTAATTTTTCCCACACCATTAGCGTTGTACTCATTTTTAGTACACGAAACCCCTAGTACACCCCTCCTAGCCTATCTTTTCGTTTCTAACTTTAAGCATCTTACTTAATGGAAGAATTTGTTACACCCCACTTAAATGTACAACCAAATCGCCTTAGCCTTCCGTGTATGCACTCATCTTTAGTGCATTATTGTTACATGTTTAAACCCTTAGTTAATTATCTAATTGATTACATGGTTGCTAAGTCGAGTCATATCCTTGTACATATTGTTTTGGGACGATTGGGACTCATGGGTAAAAGTACTTGTGTTATGGAGTAATGGGGAAGAACATCATATTATTACCCCCATATGTGCGTTAATCTTAAAAGTACTCCAAGTGTTTTGATTATCTTGATTCGAGTCATTAGATTAGTTTATTGTAAAGTATGTAAAAATTCACGGACTACCATCCCGTTTCATTCTATGTTTATTTTATGTTTTTGTTATTTTTGATTTATTAGCTTAAGTCGAGTCTAGTCTTGGCTTAGCAACGCCATATTGTACATGTAATTAACCAAGATGATTAACTCGCCACCAGTAAAGATTGCCTTTATCCAACAATATCGTGTATTCCATATCCCTACACCTAACGTTATAACCCTTTGAAAGACCTCTTTGATAGTTTATCCTAGGTGTTTACGCCATGTGGTGGAGGTTTGATCCTTTCCCAAGCCTATGGTAATCTATTTTGCTATGACAGGTAGTGAGAGATGTTTTCCATTTCCATATTGTGATATATACTTTATTACACCTGAGAGATGTGAGTATCTAAACACTATTTGTGAGGTGCTAGTGTATGACCTCCGTGCTTGTCTTTGATCTTTAGTGGAACGATTATTTGTTGTAATTACTTTTATATTAGTATTAAATGACCCCTAACTTGTATTTTGATTAGAATAAAAGCGCATTTGCTTGAGGACAAGAAAATCTCAAGTGTAAGGGTATATGATGAGGCGAAAAATGATCCGTTTTTAGGGGGTCATTTAAGCCCGTAATTGAATTATTTGATCAAATATTGCCCTAAATCGTTCCTTTTGTGATTTTAGGTACTTTTGGAGTGGATTCTGGAAAAGGAAGCATTTCGGACGTTTTTGGAGCATAAAAGTGAAGAAAACGGCAAAGTCTTAATTTTCCTTGCTGGGAACAGTACCTGACGGCGTCACCAATTCCTCACTGACGGCGTCAAGAGGAAAAACAAGAGGTAAAGCGTATGGAGTCCATGACGGTCCAGAAGGTTTTTGCATTAGGGCGTGACGGCGTCACCAAGGCCGTCACGACCCCTTAAGACGTGACGACCCAGAGAAGAAATGCTCTTGACGGCGTCAGATCTGGATCTAGGCAATCCGATTTTATTATGGGCGGCGGGTTGACGACGTCAGAATTTTGTTCTTGACGCCGTCACCTTAGAAAATTTATATATAGTCTTTGTAATTTTCATTCAAGAGAGAGGAGAATTTTAGGGTCGACTTGAATAAACCCTAGCACGTTTTTAACAGTATTTTCAAGGGTTTTCACCCCTTGAATCCTTTCATGTTCAATTAAGATAAGTATCCTTTCAATTCATTCAATATATCTATGTGTTGTTTGAATATATCTTACGCTTGTCTTGATTTTAACATGCTAGGCTAGATCTCTCGTGTGTTTGCTTAGATGTAATGAAACCTAGATGTTGATTATAGGTTGATTGCTTGTTTATAGTTGTAATGGATGAATGATTTCGATGTTAGGCTTAAGAAAACTGGCAGACTTCCATAGTGTAACTTGCTTGAACGTCTTAAGAAGCATGAATCAATGCGTACTAGGTTTTTATGGTTGTATTTAATGCATGAGCGAATTCTAGTGATCCCATGTTAGGAGCTTCTTGCAGGCTCGACATAGGAGTGAAGTAGGAGCTTATAGAGTTGGGGAGGTACGTACACCACCCCACGATTGGTATTAAGGAATATAACCCGTCATCCACGCAACAGTAACAAACAATTAACCTGTAAAAGATATCTAGGGAGTAATGAAATCTAAGTAAACACAATTCTCCCATTTATTGTTCACACCAATAGTTTAATTAGCTTTATTTACATTTTTGTTATTTTATTTTGATTGCATCTTAGTTACTGGGTTAGTTGATTAGCAACTAATTCCGCCCACTCTTCCAAAACCCGAGATTTTACTTGCTTTTCATAAAATATAAAAATACAAAAAGAATCATCCTTCACCTCTAGACCTAGTTTTTAGGCTTTCTAATCCTAGCGATACTATTCCTGAGTTGAACGATCAATCCCCCGGTACTTGTCACTATACTATACTACAACGATCAGGTACACTGCCTGGTGGGGGTTGTAAGCTTCTCGAGATCCCTCGAGAGGTAAAGCCTGGTGCAATTCCCACGCATCAGTGTCACATGAAGTTGTGGATATTCAAGAGGTGATGTACGTCTTATACTTGATGGTTGGTTGGTTGAAGAGTATAGAGTACTTAGGGATTCAAAGTTGCATGAACTCTCTACACCGCTCTTAGTCATACATTAATGCAAGCTTAAGTCACAAGTTCGGGTTATTTTACTTTAGTCTTAAGTTCATCATATTGGGTTTTTCTCCATCAGTAGTCACGACAAAGAGTCGACTGAATGATAATGGGGTTGGTAACGAGTTAGCAGAGAGAAGTAGAAAAGAGAGAGATGACGTTTGGACACAACATTTCAAGCCTCGTTCTTCAACATTATGGTGTCTGCAGATAACACTTCAGGCCCCATTCTGCAAAGAAAAGAAAGGTGTACATTTCAGTGCGCCTTATCTTAGAAATAAGAGAAATCTTCTTATTTATGACTATTCTCATCAACAAGCTTCATGCTTTTCCCATGTTCGTACAGTCATCAAGTGGATCGACATACATCGGATTATATTTTTGTGCTTCACTTATTCACTCAAAAATTGCAAACAGGCATATGCAATTTTTGAGGGGGAGAAAGGAAAGGAGGAAGATACTACATGTTGATGATGTTTGTAGAATGGTCATTCGGCTCTTGTACGCATATATTTTCTCCCTCTAAGGTTTAACACATTTCAACAAGTGGTTTAGGCGTATTACAAGCTTCATGGAACTCTTCATTTGCTAAACCATTGATGAGGAAACAAAAGAGGGGCTGCTTCAAGAGTGTTTTAATCATCATCTTCTTCGCAGTAATTTTTGGTGCTACACACATATTTATGCTGCATATGATAAATTTCAACCATCACGGAATCTCAACTATGGCAAAAATGTCATTGCATGCCATTTTTTGGGGGGAGAATAAGTGTATGTCCTTCTCCTTTCGATTGTGGCAAAAATGTCATTAGCATGCCACTTTTGAGGGCGAGAATAGGCGTGTGTTCTTTCTCCTCTTTCGTGGAAGGAGTAATGTGTATGCTGGGGTTATAAATCATGAAGAGATCGAGCTTAATTATTCTTGTCGGGGAAATTAATGTCTTCCTCTCTGATATATTCCGTGGTTTGTTACTCTGTTCGAGTTCTATAGTCATTGCGGGGATTCGAACTTGGTGTTATCATTTAGTACTCCAGTTGATTGATTGATTCAGATAAAGAAGAAGATGGTTAATATCAAGACCTTTCAAACGTGATCATGACGTTAAAGTATTGAATCTATAAAAGGGGATGGTCAGTTTGAGGGGGAGCCGATTCAACAACTTAACAAGTTTTTGAAGAGGCTCTTTACATACGATGGCCTAATTGAGGGGGAGCAAACTCAATTAGTCATGACTCCTGAATACTTCAATTCAGGACTCGTGAGGTTTATCGACATTTTCTCACGGGCTAATATTATTATTGATAAAGGGCTTCCAGTTATAGATAAAGGGCTTCCAGTTAATGCTTCATGTACACATCATTATGATGATTCCGATTAATAGCAACCATCAGGGGAGAGGAATGTGTACACCAAGGAAGCACAACAAGTTCACGTGATCGGGCTTAATCACTTATTCCGGGATTGATAACCACATAGATGATCAGTGGTTCAACTTGTTACTTTGGTAGTATCACTTCATGTGCACATCACGGGCTGATTAATCGCAACCATCAGGGGAGAGAGAAATGTGTACATCAGGGATGCACAACAGGTTCACATAATCGAGCTTAATCAGTTATTCCGGAGTTGATATCCGCAGAGATGATCAGTGCCTCAACCTGTTATTGGTGTTATCATTTCTTCTTGTATTTGGTACATGTGGGCTGATTTGGTATATGTAATATAATTGGAATGCATTTAGTGAGATAGAGATGTTGATATCCTATTCCCCAAATGGACAACATTGAAGAAGGTCGAGTCTACAGTCTGTTCTACATTCTCTACTACGTGTTAGAAGACTAAAGACGATATGCAACTAATTATCGAAAGACCTCTTCATATTCAAGGCATTCATCAAGAAAGGTTGTCAGTTTAGGGGAGAGTGAAAAGTATGTGTTAAAATCCCTGATCAGATGTGCTCACATTGCTCTTCAGCAAGTTGATTCTCACAGGATACATTCGAGCTAATTTTGTTCTTCTCACAAGATTTCAAGTCTATGGGCGTAGAAGTGTTGCTGATTCTGAGGTATCAAAACCAGCAAGGGGGAAGGAGACATACATCAAAACGCACAATGAGTACACGTGATGAGCTTTACACTTCTACTTAAGTGAAGTTATTCCGGGAAGACAAATGTCATAACCGCTGAGAAGATCAGTGTTTTAACTCGTTCTTTTGGTGTGTTATTCCAACTACGCGGGGGAAGAGATGTAAGAAATAGTTTCTGATGACAAAGACGTACACAATTGATTGTGTGTGTACTTAAGGTTTTTGAGCTTCATATAATGAGACTGATTGCATCATTTCAACTACTTGGGGGGGGGGGGGGGAAGTGGTCTCTGGATACTTTTTGTTACGCATTACTTCAGCCTTCAGCGGGAAGAAAGATGAGAAGTACTATTCAAGTGTGAGATGATATGTTGCTGAGCTATCAAAGCTTCACATTGAGAAGGCTCAAGTTCTAATGACTATTCAGGAGCCTCGAACGCTTTGGTGGTGAAAGTTTAAGAGATGTTGACTACTGACTTCTACTACACGCAGACCGATATCCTCTTTTCGGTACTCATGGCAACATCCTCTTAAACCACATAATATCCTTTTGTACATATTTTAAAACCAAAAAGAAAATAGAAAAAATATAAACCATATAAAAACCATAAAAAAAATAATAATAAAAAATGGAAAAACATAAAAATTCCAAAAATATTCTTCTAGCGACATGTCTTTCGTGTAATCAATATTATGTACGTTTCTAGAAATGTCATTCAATAATGACACAGAAACATACATATGCTTGAGCGAGAGTTTTTCTATTTTTTCCAAATAATGTTTTTCTAAAACATGTCGCTTCTCAAAATCTTCTTTTAATATGGCTTCCAGTTATTTCAGACTGCAACCCGTACTTAAAATAATGGCTTACAGTCATATCAGGCTGTAACCCGGACTTCAAAATTATGGCTTGCTATTACTTCAGATAGCAACCCGGTTTTCAAAATGAGGAAAACACGTCGCCAAAAAGACGGTTGTTCCTAGCAAAGGGTGCCGTTCATCCGAGCGTGAATTACTTTACATTCATGCACCCTCGATCTGATGTACGCTTCAGTGCATCATTTCTTGTATAAGAAGAGAAATCTTCTTTTTATTGCAAATACTTTTCCTTCTATGATTTTTCCGAAAAGTATTTGTGCAAAACTTGGTGGTACCATGAGATTTTGGATGAAAATCAAAGTGAATCCAAATTTTGATAAATTTTTTCACTCAATCAATGACATCAAATACTTCAGTTTTAACATCCTTCATTGATTGAGGGGGAGAGTGATTTCTCAAAATTTTATGTATCATCAAAACTCTCCACTTTGTATATAATAAGCAATAATACATTTTGTGATGGTTATGTGTCAGTATGAGAATTTTTCAAAGAGTTTTTTCGTTAAAACTTCAAATCTTTTGTAAACTCATCAATTCTGACACATAACAACCTCCCTCACAAATTGAGGGGGAGCAGAAAAAGGTTCCTTTTTATCAGAAAATATTAAAACTGGCCGCATTTCTCTCCCAAACTTTTTATAACTTATTTAAATCAATTGAGATCCAAAATCTCGAAAGGTTTAAAATTTTTGATCGGGGGAGAGAATGTGATTTAAATATGAAATCTGATAATCAAATGTGATCTTTTGGATTCAATAATAGGCTCCCACATATGTGCTAAACTCTTTCGAATACCGATGCACATATTAAGGAGGAGCAAAAGGCGTTTATAGAATGATACCAAAGACTGACCACTTTACATTATGTAATGGAGTTATAAGGATGGTTAAGGTTAGGTATTAGTTCCCATGATCCACCAGAACCGGAAGGATCTTCCCAGGGACAATCCTCTAAATAGATTAGAAGTCCTTAGGAATGACTAAAAAGGGAGAAAAGTGTGAAAGGGAAGAGTGTCGACTGAGATAGAGCTAGGATTGGAACAAACCCAACAAGGTTCTAGTGATGAAGTCTCGGTAAGCACTGAAGGGGTTGAAGAATTAAAAAGAAATGAAATGAGAAAGGGTGAAAAGAAATAGCCCTCCATATATTCAATCTTAGGGCAGAAACCGGATTCAATTCATAAGCTACTGGCGGTTACTAAGGTGACACCGGTATTGAAGACAAGACGTCATGGACCCAGTGACGCTGATGCGTGGGAATCGCAACAGGCTTTACCTCTCGAGGGATCTCGAGAAGCTTACAACCCCCACCAGGCAGTGTACCTGATCGTTGTAGTATAGTATAGTGACAAGTACCGGGGGATTGATCGTTCAGCTTAGGAATAGTGTCGCTAAGAATAGAAAGCCTAAATACTAGTTCTAAAGGTGAGGGATGATTATTTTTGTATTTTTATATTTTTATGAAAGCAAGTAAAATCTCGGGGTTTGAAGGATTTGGGCGGAATTAGTTGCTAATCAACTAACCCAATACTAAGATGCAATCAAAATAAAATACTAAAAATGAAAATAAACTATTTATACTAAGGTTGTGAGCAGTAATTGGAGAAAATGTGTTTAATTAGATTTCACTACTCCCTAGACATCTTTTACACGTTAATTACTTGTTATAATTGCATGGATGATGGATCGTATTCCTTAATACCATTCATTGGGTGGCACACATAACTCCCCAATTCTATGAGCTCTTATCTCCTCCTACACCATGCCCAGCACAACTATAGGGATTGTAAACAGTGGCTCATGCATTAAATACAACCAATAAAGACCTAGTGCGCCTCGGTTCATGTTTCTTAAGACGTTCAAGCATGTTACCAAATGGAGATCTGCCAGTTTTCTTAAGCCTAACATATAAATCATTCATCCAAAACAAGAATAAACAAGTAATCAACACATAATTAACATCTAGGTTTCATTAGATCTAAGGAAACACAAGATAGATCTAGCCTAGCATGATAGAATTAAGACAAGAACAAGATATAGACAACCAACACATAGACATATTGATTGAATTAGAAGAACACTTATCTTGATTAAACATGCAAGGTATCAAGGGGTTGGAACCCTTGAAAAACCTGTAAAGTTACACCAAAATCGTACTTAGGGTTTCTCCCAAAACTTCTCTTTTTTAATGTGTGAAAATTAGAAAACTATTTATAGAAAAATAGGTTTGACGGCGTCAAGAATAAACTTGTGACGCCGTCACCTCGCCGCCAAAACTCTTCTCGGACTGCCTAGATCTACTTCTGACGCCGTCAAGACTTATACACTTCCAGGCCGTCATGACTCTTTTACTCTTGACGCCCTTCCTACGTGACACCGTCAAATCTGTTCTGGGTCGTCATGGAAATTCATGAAATTTGCTCTTGACGCCGTCAAGGTTTTGCTCTTGACGCCGTCACCTACTGTTCCCAGCATGGAAAATTAAGACTTTGGCGTTTTCTTCACTTTTATGCTCCAAAAACGTCCGAATAGCTTCCTTTTCCAGATTTCTCTCCTAAAGTACCTAAAATCACAAAAGGAATGATTTAGGGCAATATTTGATCAAATAAATTCGGATTCGGGCTTAAATGACCCCCTAAAAACGGATCATTTTTCGCCTCATCATATACCCTTACACTTGAGATTTGCTTGTCCTCAAGCAAATGCGCTTTTATTCTACTCAAAAGACAAGTTAGGGGTCATTTAACATTAACATAAAAGTAATTACAACAAATAATCGTTCCACTAAAGACCAATAGACAAGCACGGAGGTCATATACAAGCACCTCACAAATAGTGTTTAGATACTCACATCTCTCGGGTGTAATAAAGTGTAAATTACAATATGGAAACGGAAGATATCTCTCACTACCTGTCATAGCAAAATAGATTACCATAGGCTTGGGAAATGATCAAACCTCCACCACATGGTGTAAGCACCTAGGATAAACTATCAAAGAGGTCTTTTAAAGGGTTGTAACGTTAGGTGTAGGGATATGAAATACACGGTTTTGTTGGATAAAGGAAGTTTTACTGGTGGCGAGTTAACAATCTTGGTCAATTACATGTACAATATGGCGTTGGCGGTTGCTAAGCCAAGACTAGACTCGACTTAAGTTAATAAATGAAAAATAACAAAAACATAAAATGAACATAGAATAAAAAGGGATGGTAGTCCGTATGTTTTTTTTTTCTCTTTTTCCTTTTTCTATTTTTTTTCTTGATTTTTTTGATTTTTTTTTTTGGGCATACACTCTTACCCTACCATCCAAAATAATACATCATAGGGAATGAACATATCCCTTACACTTGAATCTTTACATACTTTACATTAAACTATTCTAATGACTCGAATTAAGAAAATCAAAACACTTGGAGCACTTTTAAGATTAACGTACATATGGGGGTAATAAATGATGTTCTTCCCCATTACTCCATAAAATAAGTACTTACCCATGAGTCCCAATCGTCCCAAAACAATATGTACAAGGATATGACTCGACTTAGCAACCATGTAATCAATTAGATAGTTAACTTAGGGTTTAACAAATAACAATAATGCACTAAAAATGAGCGCATACACGGAAGGCTAAGGCGATTTGGTTGTACATTTAAGTGGGGTGTAACAAATTCTTTCTTTAAGTAAGATGCTTAAAGTTAGAAACGAAAAGATAGGCTCGGAGGGGTGTACTAGGGGTTTCGTGTACTAAAAATGAGTACAATGCTGAGGGTGTGGGAAAAATTAGTTGACTTAACTAGCCAAGTAATATGACTTAAATGGCCAAGTAATTATAATACGGGTTTAACACAAGGGTAATCCTAATGCCTCTTATCATGTAGTAAATCCTACCACACGAATGTAGTCTCACTAGCGGTCTCGGGATGCATCACTAACGCAAGTTCTAGAATCTAAATGCTACCGGTACACTCATAAGCACTAATTATAAATGCTTTTCCTATCAAATCTAAAGGAGAACCTCACATATTTGGGTGGAAAATTTTTCTGAAAGTACGGTTATGTGCTAGTCATACAATCTCCTATCCATGAGACGCTTTCTATGGCTAAAGTTTCACTCCTAAATGTTGTAAAAAAATTTAAATTTGGCGCTAAAATTGCACTAACAAGTATTTCTCATAGTTTTATTACACATCTACCATTAAACAAAACAAACTCAAGCGAAAGTGCATATGTAAGGTATCATCTTTTTACCCTCCCCTTACACTTAAGATGAACATTGTCCCCAATGTTCAAGTAAAGAATGTAAAAGTGAAATAAGTAAAAAGAATGAAATCAAATACTCCCCTGATTCGCTCGGTATGGATAATAAGGTGGCCAGGTTAAATCTTCCTCCAAGAAAATGAACAATCAAAGTTTCCCTTCAAGAATATAAATCATCTTCTTGTCATACATAACCTGTAAATCCTGAGAAAACAAACAAAAACCCAAAGCATCAACCCGAATAAAGAGAACTCACAACTAGATGTAATTCCAGACTTAGGAATAAAAACAAAACAATGAAAGATATAATGCTTGTGCAATGAATGTTTGCAGATTTCCTGGAGTTTATAAAACTAAAGAATCAACAAAAACTTTAAGAGTCCGGTATAAAAAAAACTAGCAAAATTTCCAGAATTTTACACGTGACGCCGTCAAGAGTAAACTCGTGACGCCGTCAGAAGTGACCTGCAGAAATTCTTATGTTAAGTTCCAGAAAATTTCTGGAAAAACTTCGTCCTACTTCCTGGAAAATCTTGCAAAACATCATTACGACTCGATACAAGCATTTGACTCTAACAAGTACTAATACACATGTCCATTTAATATTGTTGTGGTTCATGCTCAATTTCGTTCTTATAAACAAATTTGGATCTCCCTTACACTTATCTTTTGCAAAATACCTTTATATGCAATTAAGACGAAGTTAAAAACAAAATAAAGCATTTTCACAATTTACTTTGAAACATGAGCCACAAACAATAAAAATAAAACATGCATACGGAAACAAATAAAATCAAACAAACAAACAAACAAACAAATAAAAACACACAAATAAAGCTTGGGTTGCCTCCCAATAAGCGCTTGTTTTTGTTCGAGTCACGAGCCTAACTCTACCCTTATTTAACGGAAATAGGGGAGGTTTGCCCTACACTTAGGATCAAGTGTGGGTGAAAGTAGCGATACACACCCTTAGGGTGTGAATATGCCACGTGAGGTGAAGGGGGTGAGTGAATGGCTTCCTTCATCCTAAAACTATCCGGATAATATTGGTTGATGGGTGGGTCGGTTCCTCTTTTGTCGCCTAGAAATATATCTAAGGATGGAAATGTGTGTAAAGATTGAGGTTCCGGTTCATCAACACTAGGAAATTCCCTAGAACTAGGAGTAAGGTTATCACTACAAGTATTCAAACCTATATCCTCAAGTGGTGCCTGGTCCAAGGGTTCAACCTCCATTGGAATTCCTAAAGTTTCTTCTACATCTTCCGGGTAAGTCACGGGCGGTGTGTGTGCCTCAAATGATGGTTGAGTATTTTGTGGGCTTATGTTGTTCACCTCATCATTCCATGTGTCAGGATCTAGCCCTAACATTCTCCCAAGTACCTCACGTGCTTCTCTAGGCATCTCAACTTCTATGTCCGAATCATAAGGGTCATCCTCAATATTCTGACTGCTATATACAAATTGCCCAAGAGATTCATCATCTGTTTCTTGAGATTCATCATCATCGATCATAAAGCCTAGGTCTTTTTGATCAATGTGATCATGCTCGGCTAAATCCTCCTCAATTGTTTTCTTAGGTAGTGATAATAGCAAACCTAGTGCTTCATCCAACTTATGATTTGTTGCAATGGCTCTCTCCATAATTCCTTGGCAAACTAGGTCGCATTTCCTATTGGCCTCACTAAAACTAGATCTTAAACATGGAGGTTGTTCATAAGAATCTATCCTATGTGAAGGCTCATATGATTCATAGGTGTCTCTAAATGAGGTATTTTGAACTCTTTGGTGTGTTAGCCACTCAACCCTATCTTTTAATCTTAGAAGTCTAAGTGTAGTGTCCATTTGAAGCAAATTACATACAAAATCACAAAGAAAAGATAGACTACGAGAAAGCTACAAAATAAAAAGAAAAAAAAAATCTCACTTGATAGGAATCTAATGAGTAGACCTAGTAAAAATCAAATTCAACCTAAACAATAACTATTCCCCGGGCTGCGGCGCCAAAAACTTGATGCGTGGGAATCGCAACAGGCTTTACCTCTCGAGGGATCTCGAGAAGCTTACAACCCCCACCAGGCAGTGTACCTGATCGTTGTAGTATAGTATAGTGACAAGTACCGGGGGATTGATCGTTCAGCTTAGGAATAGTGTCGCTAGGAATAGAAAGCCTAAATACTAGTTCTAAAGGTGAGGGATGATTATTTTTGTATTTTTATATTTTTATGAAAGCAAGTAAAATCTCGGGGTTTGAAGGATTTGGGCGGAATTAGTTGTTAATCAACTAATCCAATACTAAGATGCAATCAAAATAAAATACTAAACATGAAAATAAACTAATTATACTAAGGTTGTGAGCAGTAATTGGAGAAAATGTGTTTACTTAGATTTCACTACTCCCTAGACATCTTTTACACGTTAATTACTTGTTATAATTGCATGGATGACGGATCGTATTCCTTAATACCATTCATGGGGTGGCACACATAACTCCCCAATTCTATGATCTCTTATCTCCTCCTACACCATGCCCAGCACAACTATAGGGATTGTAAACAGTGGCTCATGCATTAAATACAACCAATAAAGACCTAGTGCGCCTCGGTTCATGTTTCTTAAGACGTTCAAGCATGTTACCAAATGGAGATCTGCCAGTTTTCTTAAGCCTAACATATAAATCATTCATCCAAAACAAGAATAAACAAGTAATCAACACATAATTAACATCTAGGTTTCATTAGATCTAAGCAAACACAAGATAGATCTAGCCTAGCATGATAGAATTAAGACAAGAACAAGATATAGACAACCAACACATAGACATATTGATTGAATTAGAAGAACAATTATCTTGATTAAACATGCAAGGTATCAAGGGGTTGAAACCCTTGAAAAACCTGTAAAGTTACACCAAAATCGTACTTAGGGTTTCTCCCAAAACTTCTCTTTTTTAATGTGTGAAAATTAGAAAACTATTTATAGAAAAATAGGTTTGACGGCGTCAAGAATAAACTTGTGACGCCGTCACCTCGCCGCCAAAACTCTTCTCGGACTGCCTAGATCTACTTCTGACGCCATCAAGACTTATACACTTCCAGGCCGTCATGACTCTTTTACTCTTGATGCCCTTCCTACGTGACGCCGTCAAATCTGTTCTGGGTCGTCATGGAAATTCATGAAATTTGCTCTTGACGCCGTCAAGGTTTTGCTCTTGACGCCGTCACCTACTATTCCCAGCATGGAAAATTAAGACTTTGGCGTTTTCTTCACTTTTATGCTCCAAAAACGTATGAATAGCTTCCTTTTCCAGATTTCTCTCCCAAAGTACCTAAAATCACAAAAGGAACGATTTAGGGCAATATTTGATCAAATAAATTCGGATTCGGGCTTAAATGACCCCCTAAAAACGGATCATTTTTCGCCTCATCAGACGCATTGCACTAAACTTCCCAACCACTCAGTTCTCTTAAAAGAGCTTGTTTTTTTCTCACGGGGAACCCTGTGCAATGTATCGACCGCTCATTGCGAGCCATGTTGGTACCTAAACAGGAGACACCTCCCCAGTCTCCAGAAGCGGATCAAAACGCTCTATTGAGTCTAGAGCCAAAGAGATCATCCATAAATCTCACTAGGACACACTTCCAATATGCTTATTGTTTCACACAATGTGGAAAGTAAGATAAAATATTTAGAGTCCTACGCATTATCCTTGTGGTACTGCCAGAACATCCGAGTGATATGAAAATATTCACAATGACGATGGAAATCCTTCTAAAGCGAACATCTTTCAAGCTCTTGGTAGGTGACATGTGAGATCCATCTTGGATCAATGATCAAGTGACAACTGGAAAGCAACGATGGTGCGATTCAACATTGAATCAAACTTGTTCCAGGAAATGGATTGATGAATACTTTTGCAAAAACCTTTCAATGTGCTCACAAACTAACTTTCGAGCACATTGATAGTGTATACCCTTTCAAACAAAAGTATTTTTGATGGAAATGTGATTCAAAGTATAAAACTCTCGTCGTGTCTCAAAATGTTTATTATATGACACGAGAGTGATTTCTTTAAATCCATTTCTCATCAATCAGTGAATATCAATTCACCGATTCACTCTATCGTGCTATCTGCTTTGAGACGTTCCGGTATGAGAACATGCTTAGTATGAAGATTCCGAAGTGGATTCTTCGGAAGATTCATTACTACAAGCTGGAAATTCCTGTCAAGGAGAGTCTTCTTTAACAGAGATTCTACCTAATCACAGGTCGGTTCTCACAGAACCGGAGGGTAGTCTGTCCTCGCAGAACGAATGACAAAGCCATATTCGTTCTCTATCTTTATTGCTAACTGTTTTATTTCAGGAACGTATAAAGATGGCGATGGTGATACCCAACTTCAGCTGAATCGTGTCAGTCCATATCTCATGCTCACACTGACCACTCATTCTGAATGAAGATCATATTTGTATAGAGACTTGAAATAATGAAAGTTGAAGAGACTAACAACAATGTTTTCGCTACTCTGATGAAAAGTTTCCTAATCCAGAAGAGTGTGAGCATGAAGGTCCAATAGTCACTACACCACATGAAGGAAAGACCACAAAGGATGGGCTTGGAGATTTACATTGGATGATGATCTCAATGAATGCTCAAAGATCACACATTCCAAAGGAACATGGATCACAAGATCATTGCTTGGTGTACAAAGTGAGCCAAAAGTGAAGAATCAGAAACTACGAGCTACAAGATCAAAAGAATGCTTCAAGAACAAAGATCTTAATTTCTAAGGTGACCTCGCTTAGGGGGATATTGTTAGGAATACAAATATTCCTATAGAAGACTCGGTCACCTAATTGATGTAATAGCATTTAAGTTAGCTCGTAGTTAGTTAATTATATATTAGTTTATTTAGTAGTTAGTATTAGTTCTAGTAACACCGTGGAAGAAGGACGGGTCTTTACCCACTGTATACCTGATCCACAGCCCGTAGGAGGGCGTATACTTGTAATTGTAAATATACCCTCTTCCCACCAAGGGAGAGGGTTGGTTGTTTTCATTAATATACACACCTCAAAGGTGTTTCTCTCTCAAGAAAACCTCCCACCTCTCTCTCATTCTCTCTCTAACTATTACCATGGCTATCTTGTTCTTCCACCTAAATCGACCTCCCGAATCACAATAATCAACGCATATCATCGATCCTACATGCAGGAACGGATATTGCCAAAACAGGCATAATTGAAGCCAAAGAGACATAAACGAGCACGAGATTTGGAAAATTGTCAAAAACTGGAGCATGGATGGGATTACGGAGCATAATGGAGCATTACCGGATCGACTCGACACAATTTTGAAGAAAAACGAAGAAAATGACGAAAAGTCAAAGTCGAAGTCATTGTCGGCAATGTGGTATGGTGGGGGTGTGGAAAACCAAACCCAAAACCGTAATCACCCTTTACCTTTACCTTTAACCTTAACCTAAATTACCAAAATACCCCTCAAACCCGACACCAAATTACCAAATTACCATTTTTAACCCCGAAAGCTTAAATGCAAAATCATTTTCAAAACCCTTTTCCAAAAACCATTTTTCAAAATAATATCACCAAACCCTTTTTGTCAAAACTTTTTATTAGGTATTTTATTATTATTATTTTTAATATTATTAGTATTAATATTATTATTAATATTATTAATATTAGTATTATTATTATTAATATTATTACTCAAAAAAAAAAAAAAAAAAAAAAAAAAAAAAAAGCTTTACAATAACGATTTTTACAAAAATAACAGTTTTTACTTTTACAGTAAACCTAAATCTATTATTTTTACTAATCCTAATAATACAACTAAACCCAATCCTAAAACCAATCCAATACACCAACTTCCTAACCCAACACCCATCCTAGCCCATCTAAAAACCAAAACCCAAAATCCACTACACCACCTTAACACCCTTACAGCCCAAACATAACCTTTTACCCAAATTACACCCAACCCACAAATAATAAAATAACCTTACCCCGCCCCCCCTCCCCCCGTTTTTACCAGTCAACCAAACCAGTCAAAACACGCTTCCCCTTCTTCAACCTCCTCTTTACCCACCATACACAAACCCTTCTCCAAGGTTTAAGCCTGCTACACGCCACCTTATTCCCTCAAAAGCCTCCATCCACTTCCTCGAAAGCTTCCCCCCTCACGGGTATCCCCCTTCCATGTCATCAATCCAAGTCCCCTTTTCCAATCCACGGCTGAGAATTAAAGGAGTATTGGCCAAGCCACTCCAATGGCTAAGAGAGGACTCAAGGAAACACAAACTTGCTCAGCTGGCTTCTCCACTCACAGAACAAACACAAGGAAGAAGACAAATTGAAGTGCAACTTTTTTTTATCTTAGTAGTATAAATATGGTTTGAAGCTAATTGTATTTGGCAGTAGGTAGTTGAATTTAGGAGTAGGATTAATATAATTTTAGCTTATTTGTATTTTAAAAACTCAGTTTGATTTCTAGTTTGTACTCTTTTGATTCCAAGTAATACAAGTTCAGTTTTTTTATTGTCAAGTATTTCAAATTTTTCCTTTTTGCCTTAATTTTCATGTGCTTATTCCAAGCTAATATTACTGTTTATTTAGTCAATTCAGTTTCTTCATAATCTTAGTAGCTTATATGTTCAATTTGGTTCAGTAGGTAAGCCTAAATCAGTTAAAAACTTTAAAAAAAACCAAAAACAGCTTCATGATAAGGAGTGTTTGGTTTAGGGTAGCTTGTTAGGATAACATTTGTTTTGGTCTGCTTCCGAATTTCATTTAGCTTTTATTTACATCCAGTTGTAGTTTAGTAGTGATCAAAAGCGTTTTTCAATAGTTTAAATTCAATTTAGTATGTCTTCTAAATGTTTTTGATCAAAACTGCTTTCATAAATTAAATCAGTCAAATTCAGAGAAAGGTCACTTTAGGTGTTAGCATACTCTAAGAATGGGTCAAGATTCATTTTGCAACATCTGGGTTAGTTCCATTTGGTTACAAACCAATTTTTACCCATTTTCCATTGACTGCTGCTACTGCCCCATTTTTGCTCCCAATTTTAGATAGATAAAGTAGGTTTTAGCACTTGCAATTGTTTTTACAAACTGTTTGTAGCACATCCTTTATGCGATTGAGCTTGTTTTAGCTTCTTGAGGTAATTAGGATAGGTAATTTGTGTCTGCAATCCACCCACCCAACTGTTGCATCAGATAAGCATGTCCCAACAGCCCTTGGATGAGTAATTTTCATTTGCTCGTTTCATAACCTCATGAACTGAAATTTGGTTTAAAGCTTAATTGTCAGCTTATCTTCATGATCCTTATTTTATTATATTTTTAGGATTTTTTTAGCAGCTTATTTAGCCCCCTAAAGTTACCCTTCTAGGCTGTTTTTTTTTTTTTTTTTTTTTTATTATCATTATTATTTTTTTATAGATTTTCAATAGTTCTATTTATGCTTACCTGTGAGCGATCACTAGTCCTTTTCTCAGCTTAATCTTGTCCCAAAAGCCCCCAAATCAGTTTTATAAGTAGGATTCTAGTTCTAATTTCACTGTTTTAACTTACTTTGGGATTAGCTTATTAGTAGATAGCTTATTTAAGCCTTAGAAGTTGCCCTCATTGGCCTGTTTGGTTTAAGTCAACTGTTAACTGAGCTTGTTAGATTCTTGACTCTAGCTTGTTTTGGCTTGTGATTGTTTGTTTGATTGTTGTGTTTAGCTTGTTAGTGTTTGGTTTAAGCTGTGTTTTGCTTGTTTGCTTATTTGCCCATCTTGGCTAGCTGCTATATTTCAAAAACTCACTTTAGCTCAAAAAAATCATCATTGTTGGATTTTGAAAATTTGTGTAAGCTTTCAAAATCTTTTCATTGAAAAGCTTTTCACAAAAATTTGTTGTCGTAGTTGTTAAAATATGTTGCAAAGAGAAAATTGAAAAAAATAATAATAATAATTGCAAAACAAAAGGCCAAGGGATTCGAACCCCTGACCTCTTGCCAATACCAACAGACACACAACACGCCCCACAACCAGTGCACCCTTGGGCTTTTTATGTTTAATTTTGCACATTTAATTTACTTACCCCTTTTAGTTTATTAGCTTACTTGCCCTTTTCAGCTTATATCTGCTTATTTACCAGCTTAATTTTACTTCTTATCTCACTTTGATAATTTTCCTAGATTATTTACTCTGTATTAAACTTTCCTAAAAATTTTCATAATTTTCCAAATTGTTTTGCTATTTTTCTAGGATTTGTTTTATTATTTTAGTATTTAATTCATTATAAAAAAATTAAAAAAGTAAAAAATATTTTTCATTTTTCTCAAAATTTTATTTTAATATTAGAATCTTAGAAAACTCATTTTTACATCCATAGGACTAATATAGCTCAAATTTCACGTTTTATTTTACGCGTTTACGTAGTTTTTAAATTAACTTTACGTTTTTAAAATTAGCTTACGTTTTAAGGTTCCCTAGCTCCCGATTATTGTTCCCGTATACTTTTAGGTAGTTTTTAAGTTTTATTTAGCATTCCTTGTTTGTATTCATGTTTTAGTTACGTTTATTTTATTTTCGTTCGTTATTTGCAATTTCTCATAATTCTACAATACCAAATAATCTCAACATCCTTACAAGCATTTTAATCTCAAATCTCTCACGATATTGCCCATTCACACCTCGTTGGGACACGACCACGGTAATCACTTACCCGGTATCACATATATATATTGTATTCAGGAGTTTTTGCAAGTCGGTATTTTCACAAAGGTCGATTAGTAAATTCCCCTCACGTATACTTTGTGTATATTTCTGATACGCGCATTTCTGATACGCGCATACTTTGTGTATATTGTATTCACGAGTTTGTGTATATTTCTGATACGCGCATTCACAAAGGTTGACTTGTGATTTCTCCTCACATACTTTGTATTTATTTGTTACGCACTTCACACGCAATCAAGTATACATGTGTTGATCCCAGTTGAGCAAACGATCTTATAGAAGCTGACTTAGAATAATAACTTTAAACAGAATGCGGAATGTAATGTTTAACTTAAGAAGAACAATTAACAAACAATTTAACACTAAACAATTCAATATATTAAATATACGAGCACTCAACAATGCTAGGGTTTACTACCTTGAAGTGAAACGACTTAAACTTTTATACGTACTTAACTGTAACCCTAGGAACCTCCTTTTATAGACTAAGGAGACCTAGTCGGTTAATGAATTCCTATACAAGAAATATCTTTTCGTATCTATTCTATATTTATCTAAACGCGTATACAATCTTATCACAATAGAAGTAGAATAAATAAACCAACAGTAGTATCTTTTTCTCTAGGCAGCAGAATCTGTCCAGCAGTAGAATAATAATACTAGCAGTAGTATCATTTAGCCCAACAGTAGAATAACACTTAGACAAATTCTTGAGCAGCAGAATCTCAAAACCCAACAATCCTCCCCTAAACTTGATATTTGCTTTCCAAATCATCAAGTTTCTTTAAATCATGAACAAACACCAGGAGGATGCTTCCAAACACATTACTTCTTATTTTGCTTTGGAGGCTTAGGAACTTACTCTTTCATATTTCTTCAACAGTTGGTAAGCCATATCTTTATACCAAAAATCTTTCTGCATTTGTAACTGACCAGGCTGAATCATCTTATTAACTACATCTTTGTTGAAGTTCAGAGTAGGGTAATCTTTTTCCACCAACATATAGATAGAAACTCCTCGAGCTATTAGCAGATGATCACCACAAGACAGAAATAAATACCATTTTTCAATTTTGTTGTCCTTTATTGTTACCCACTCCAGATCACTATCATGGGGCTCAAACATGATCTTCAAATAATAATAGAGCACCCTTTCATTTATCTCCTCTGGCCTTGTATCTCCAAACTTCTCCTTATATAGCTTCTAGAGAATAACATCATCTCTATCCATCCAGTAAAGCATATGTGAGAACCTAAGAAACACATAGCATAAACCATTTGTTCTTTTAAACTCCCAATATCCTTCACTTCCATCTATAATTCTAAAAGTGTATGAGATGATTGGATGTTTGGCCGCAAGAGGCATTGTATTGACAATCTCTGGTTTTGTATGCTTTGACACAACAGTAAGTGCCATTGATCTTTCTCTATCTTTCAAAGCTTTAATTATCTCAATTTCTCTACTTCGTCTAGGGAAGTTCGTACAAGATTCGTGGTTGTTTTGTTATCATCAAACAAGGAAAGATTTTTGGGTCTATTAGATTTGATGATACAAAACAAGAAAGAATGAAACATGAAGGACCTAAGTTACAAAAGAAGAATTCTTCAATTAATGAAGAATAAAACATAAGGGACTTGCTTGCAAAAGAATATTTACTTATTAGTCCTTAGTAGTATTTTGTAAACCCTAATTCTCTATTATATAAAGAAATCAAGGGTACAAGTTTTTATTAAGTCTTCCATAATGTAGTCAATTACTAAAGGGGTGTGTGTGTGTGTCCACGGCATAGATTATAAACGCCTAGACTATAGTTTGTTAGTTAACCTCCAAGATCAAAGGTGTCTTTGATCCTTGTTATATGTAGATAACACGTTATATTCTGATAAAATATAATTGGAGGTGATTGTGGAAAAAACCTTGTGTCAATAACTTTGATTTATTTATTATTCTGCTGCGTATTCAATGTTATTGTTTCTAGATAATATGAGGTCTAAACAGCCTCGAGCTACAACGATCCAACAAAATTGACTGCCATGGTGGCTTACAAATAGCTATCTATTTATAAGGAACTCTTTAGGGTTTCTCTGAGCGTATCCTTCTTTGTTTGCTTCTGCTTTGTGCTTTTGTTGTGATAGGTTTGAGCTTTGATCCAACATTGTGCTATCTCAAACAAAATCTGAGCCCTTGATTTCAACTTGGAGCCCAAACAAATAAATCTTGGCCATTTGATTGCTTTTGGATGTGAGGATTGCTGAGGTGGAAAAGGGGGAGGGAAGACATGGGCATGTGATGGAGTTAGATTGTTGTGGGTACTGATAACCATGAGGTGAAAGTGACAGAGTGTTTGTTTTGTTTTTGGGCGGGAAAAGGGGTTAAGAGGGAAAAGGGTTAAGGTTTATGTGGACTAGGGTCAGGTTTGTGTTTAGTGAAGGGTCAAAAAGGTTGTGTGAACCTTTTGGGTTTTATTATTTGGAATTCGGGTGAGGGTGTGAGCCGGATTTTGGGTTTATTTTTGGTTTTGGGCTAAGTGTGAGAGCGGGATTGGGTTAGATGGGATCCCGGTTAGTATTAGGATTAGGATAAAATTAGTTTTATTAGTAATATTAATTAAGTTAGTAATATTAGTTTAAATAAAATTAGTGATAATAAAATTGAAAAAGAAGAAATGTTTTTGTAGTTTTTTTAAATATAATAACAATAGTAATAATAATAATATTATTAATAATAATTTTGATAATAATTTGGATAATAATAATAATTACATAACTAATAATACTAATAATACTACTACTAATAATGATACTAATACTAATAATAATAATAATAATAATAATAATAATAATAATAATAATAATAATAATAATAATAATAATAATAATAATAATAATAATAATAATAATAATAATAATAATAAGGTGATCCGCTTGGGCCTCTTCTTTTTGCTTTAGTGTTACATCCCCTGGCATGTAAGATTAGAGACTCTTTTAACCTTTCTTTTCAAGCATGGTATCTGGATGATGGTACTGTTATTGGAGATACTTTGGTTGTGGGTAAGGTTTTAGAGTTGATTATGATGGATGGACCTAGTCGTGGCTTACACCTCAACGTTGATAAAACTGAGGTCTTTTGGCCAAAGGAAGACCCTAGAAGCAGATATGCGGGTGTGTTCCCTCCCAATATTTCTCGCCCCTTACATGGTGTTAAATTATTGGGTGGGCCTGTTAGTGTTGATTTTGAGTTTGGTAGTAGGCTGGTTTTGAAAAGGGTGGCTAAAACTATTGATCTTATGGATGTTGTTGCTAAACTTAATGACCCTCAATGTGAGTTGTTGCTACTCCGTGCATGTGCAGGTATTTCTAAGTTGTATTTTTCTATGCGCACATGTTCTCCCAGGGTCTTTGAGTGTGCTCAGGTTTCTTTTGATACGGCACTTCGTTCTTCATTGGAATGTATTGTCACTGGTTCTGGGCCTGGTTTTGGTGATTGGCAGTGGAGACTTGCCACCCTTCCCTTTGCCTTTGGGGGGCTTGGTGTTTATTCTGCAGGAGATGTCTTGAAATATGCTTTTCTTGCGTCTATACTACAATCTGCTAGCTTACAGACTAAGCTTCTCCATAGTTCTGGTATTGTAACTGCTGGTCCCTCCTTTGATGATGCTTTATGTACTTTTAATATGGATATGGATATTGACCTTTTGAGTAACCTAAGCGAGGTCGCTGCCCCCAAACTCATGAAGAAATTGGCAGATATATATTTCGATCGGGTTACCCAAACTGTTGAATCTACATTCCATCTTTCTCCTCGACAGATGGCGTTATGGAGCTCTCTAAAGGAGGATCATACTTCAGATTGGCTCAGGGTGGCTCCTATATCTGGATTGGGTCAAACTATGAATGCCCGGACATACCGTTGTGTGTTGTGTTATCGGCTGGGTGTTCCTCTTTTCACTGTTCAGGTACCGTGTTCAGCTTGTTCTCGTGTTTTTACTGGAGATATTTATGGGGATCACGCGGTTTCTTGTGCGGGTATTGTTGGTATTAAACATCGGCATAATATTGTGCGTGATGTTCTTGTTGATATATGCTCTCGGTCCGGAATTTCAGCTCGTAAGGAGGTGGATATTGGGCTTTATGGTGATAGGGATAGATCTTTGCGCCCAGCTGATATATTACTTTACTCTTGGGATGGTGGGCTTGATGTTTGTGTTGATCTTACGGGGTCGTCACCTTTGACACAATCTGGTATGATTGATTTTATGCCAGGTCGTGATGGCTTTTGGTAAAGAGTTTAAAATCCATTAAATTTTCAAAACAGTTATTGCTAAGGACTAGCAATAGTTTAGTGTGGGGGATTGATGAGTGCACAAACACTCATCATTTTTGGTCAAATCTGAACTGCAAAACATACAAAAACACTCAGAAATGCATCAAAATACTGAAAATATTTCAAAGTTGTGTTTTATATGTTTTAGATGCAAAATGAGTAAAAACAAATAAAAAACGTACAAAGTTTGCAAAATTGGCAGTTTCAGTCCCCCAACTTTCATAAAATGTCAAAACTAGTCCCTGGTCATTCAAAATATGGAAAATTATCACCAAAGGTCCTTTCAAAATCATAAGTTGTCATATTTAGTCCTTTGGTGAAAAATCTGAAAAGTTTTGAGAATTTATAGTTTTGGTCCTTGGAGTTTCAGATTTTGGCAGATTTAGTCCCTGGTCGAATATTTTGGATAAAAAAGTAAACATTGGTGCTGGGAATTCATAAGTTGCCAAGTTTAGTCCCTGGTTGAAAGTTTTGGAAAAAGTACAAGTTTAACCCCTCAAGTTTCAAAGTTGGCAAAACAAGTCCTCGGGTGTTTTAAAAATGGAATTTAACATATATTACCCCTGTACTACTCACAATTGACAATATAAGTCCTTTGAAACTACTTTGGGAAGTTGGCACTTTCAGCCCCTAATTTTCAGAATATTACAACTATGGTCCTTGTGATTTATTTTAAACCAAATGGACCTTTTTAATCCAAAAACAAAACACCACCCAATCCCCAAGGCCTGGTCCATCCCTTTACCCCAGGCCCAAACCAAACAAACCGGCCCACCCTAAAAATATAACTCACCCCGTTTTAATACCCCTTGGTCAAACCACAAAGTCAAACACTATCTCCCTTCCTCCTCACCCCCTGCAAACACCCTGCAATACTCAACCTCCCCTCACCTCCAGCTCACCTTACCGATCTCTTGTCCCCTCCATCTCACCACTAACCTCCAAAACCCATTAAACTTCCTTCAATCCCTCCAAGTTACATATAAACTGCCAAAAGTCAAGTTTCCCGCCAAAATCAAATACACGGCCTGGATCAAATCCAATCATCCAATGGTTCACAATGAAGGTGGGAAAGAGAAAGGAAGCCCTAAGGACCCTTATAAGTCAAAGAGAGAAGCTAAAGCTGTAGAATCAAGATCGTTGAAGCTCTTCTAGGATTAGTAACATTGATTATAAGCATAGCGGAATAAGAACAACTTAATCAATACTACTAATAAGGTTTTCTTTATTGAATATAAATAAAATAAACTACTACAACTACTACTACTAACTCTCTATGCGTTTCTAGACTCTCATTGGAGAGACTAGCTATAAAAGGATGTGTAAGTAACCTAGACGCCTACCCTCTTTATATAATAGAGGGAGGTTACAAACCCTAGCTTCCTATGAAAGCTATCTAACTATTACAATTAGGCCCTTATTGTTTCTTCTTTCTTCATTCTTGCTTGTAGGTTTTGTAATCTTCAAATCTATAATTCCCAACAATCTTCCCCTATTTGATATTACAAAACAATCTGCATGAAGAAACAATGCTAAAACATGTCATCACAAATAATAAGCTGCACATCATAAATCTTCTTCCCCTTTTTGTATACATCCAGTAGGGTCTCATGCAACTCCATAAACGTTTCCCCTCAAGTGATGCATGTAGATGGATAAGTATTTTTTTTTAACAGTAAGCTTCCCCTTAAAAATATACTAACCATCTGCTTGAATCATGAACTCAGTAGCATAGATCATCTCGTCCTTCAGTGAAAAAGACATCATAAAATGTCTTTGGATAATTCTTGTAGTCAATATATGCATGGCGATTCATGCAATGGCCGATAGTCTCAGTGAGCGCAGACGGATCAACCAGAAACCACTCAATGCTTATGATTATCTAATTTTGTGTAATCATATCATGAACTGTATGGTATCATATGCCCCCCAAAATATTTGTAAATGCGCGTGTAACTGTTCCAGTCAAGAATTATACCACGAACTGAATCTCCAAAACGAACCATACACATCTTCATTGTTCAAGATCCAAGGGCGTCTTCGGACCTAGAATGAAATATCAACCAACAAAAACAAAATAATAACTATTTTTTTTTTAACACAGCAGCAGAATCCGAGCAGCAGGAACCGATCAGCAAAAACCAGAAGCCATTAGCAGAAACAAAATACCGTAGCAGCAGGAATATGTGAAATCAGTAGAATCAAAATATAGCAGCAGTAGTATAAAACAATCAGTAGAAACACTCATATATCCAATTACCAACATGCTGCACCAATCGTATACCTATAACAACAAACCAATCAGCTGTTCTCTCTCGCACTATACCCCATAAAACGATTTAGTGATCAGCACCCATCAATAACCTATGATCAGTCCTCATAAATAACCTCACTTGCAAAAGACGTCAGACCAGCAACAATCAATTATAAGAATCAGTACAAAAGTACTAACCTACCCATATTAAATACAATAACCCGATCGACCGTCCCACTTTCAAAACTTGATTAATTAATTCAATACGAGATCATGTCATAGTCAACGAAGCACCAATCATGACAAACTTCCATCTTTCACAAGCAATTAACACCAACAAGACCCACGTGATATTACTCATCATCAATGAATAAACCGAATCTTGACCAATTAAAATAAAAGAAGGACGAGAATAACGACAGATCAATGTTGAGACCACCAATGCACAAGAAGGCGACAGATCTATATATCGATTACCCACATTCCTTGACCAATCACAAAGTCTCAACAAATAAAATAATCATCGATCAATCAATGTGGAGTACGAGGTTAATAGGTAAAAAAAATTACATCATGCGCAAGACTACAAACATAACCAGTTCACACAAACCCTTATCATGTGATGTCAGACGTATAGAAGGCGACAGATCTGTGATGATACCCATATTAAATTATGAATAACCCCACAATCGATCGACAATAAATTAAATTATCTCCCTCCATATGATGAATATACCATTGACCTCATTAATTCTATGTCAGACCATGATAATTTTAGTACTAGGTTACCAATTAAATAACATCAGTAGTACGAAAATATTGAATCATATACGACAAACCTTTAACTGCTCCACTTTGTATCTTTGTCGCCAATGTTTTCCACGACAACCATATCTGCTCTTCTTCAAAACTGCTTCACGACAACCAGATCTGCTCTTTCTTCAAAACTGCTTCTCGTTAACAATGAAAACCTTGAAGAAACCCTAGATCTCACAAGCCCCTGTTCTCTTATGCCAATTGTGAAAGATCGTTTAAGCACTATCTAGGATATAGTAACAATGATTTGCACAGCGGAATAACAATAAGAACAATCGTTTAAACTAGTCTTCAGCAGATATACTGCTTCAGCAGATATACTGCTTCAACAGAAACCAACTCTTCAGCAGGAATCATCAGTAGAAACAGCAGCAGAATTCTTACTTCACAAAATTCCCAACAATCCTCCCCTAATCTTGAATTTGACCTGGTTAAGTTCAAGATTCTTGATAGATCTTCGAAATAACATACCAAGAGGATTGTAATAGCACCAGCAAAGAATTATCTTCAGCGGAATCTCTATGATCAGCAAATACTTGAAAGCTCCATTCTTTGCAGCAACAAATGACTTATTGTACATCAAAACAAATTAGTTTCATACGATTCTCATCACTTCCAGGTGTGTTAACTCCTGAGAGAGGTGAATCATTGAAAATAATGGATTTGATGTCTCTTTACCAATAGCCATCACTACTGGAGTAGCCAAGTGTTCAAAGGTACACTGATAACCACATGATTTTTAGCAAATCGTCAGCTATAAACGGATTTGAGATGTCTTTACCTGTAGCCGTTTGCTTAGGACTAGCCAATTATTTTGATGAAAAATCATCTTGGTTAACTGATTACCAAATATGGTTTTCCACTGCCATTACCACAAGCCATATACATGTGGGCTAGCCAATTATTCAGAATCCATAAAGGAAAAATCCATGGTCAATTGACAACCATTTCAACTACTCAGCAACAAAGCATGGCTGAGTTGAAAACCCTATGGTTTTGAGCAAACCATTACAGCTATCAACAGATTTGATATGTCTTTACCAAAGTTGTACCCTTTGGACTAGCCAACTTTGTGATGGAATAGTCAACATCAGGTAAGTTGATAACCAAACCTGCATATAATAGATACAATACTATACAACAAAATGTTAGTTTTTTTTTTTTTTTTTTCTTTTTTTTTTTTTTTTTTTTTTTTTTTTTTTTTTAATAAGAAAAACAAATATACAACATTATTTATTTATTTATTTATTTTATTATTATTATTATTATTATTATTATTATTATTATTATTATTATTATTATTATTATTATTATTATTTTAACTAATAAAGGAAAGAAAAAAAAGAAATACAATATATGTAAAATATACCATCTAGCATCAGTAGAAACCAAAGAAAAATGTAGTGCCAGCAGAAGCACTAAGCCTCCCCTTAGGCTTATGAGGATCCAACAGCTGCAAAAATGGTTAGAATACAAAAAATACAACAATAAGCCTCCCCTTAGGCTTATGCCTCCCCTCAATCAGTGCACCTGACAAGAACTATTGTTCTTGGGTACCCAGAATGAACCTTTTCTTTTATTTGTCCAAGAACAACCTGTTGAGGGCTTAACACCATTATCCCATCTTGTCCCCCACCCCATATACATTGGGTTAAAATAACTAGGCCAAAAACCATTCTGAAAGTAAGTGCTAGTAGGTCTATAGAATGGTCTAGCAACATGTCTTTTCCGACCGGCTGGAAAAGGTCTACAAGCAGAAACTGGCTTACCAGCAGGAACTGACTTATCAGCAGAAACTGATTTATCAACAGGATTGGATCTGCTGGTTTTTACATGTGCTTTTGGAACATATGGAGGAACATTATTAACATTGGTCCACATTGGTCTAGGTCTCTTTTGGTCAGCACACACACCCATTCTCTTCTCATGAAAATCACAATCTTTAGTGAGATGAGACTTACTACCACACACAAAACAAGTTTTCTTCTTAACTTTACTTGCCTTTTTATTAAAACATCCATTCTTATTACAAGAAGTCCTAGAATTGTATGTATTCTTATCAGATTTATTACAAGTGAAACTAGGTAAATCTTGAACAACAATGGGTTGTTGTTTGGGTGCCCTAACTGTGGATTCAATCTCAGCTTTACTCTTAGATGTAGAAACACTAGAAGCAGATGCAAAGGAGGTAGACTCAGTAGAATTGGACTCTGAGCTTTTGACACTAAAAACACTGGGGGAAGGGACATTGACCTTTGAAGACTTGTCACTTGAATCAGTGTCAGGTAAGTCAGTAGACTTTTTTCCATAGAGATGGTGTGATCCATCAAAGTCACTAGGTTTGGATAGGTCAATAGGCATATGTTCCGCTCTTATAGGTCCAGGGACAGCATGTAAGTTACCTTCTTTGACAAAGTTAGCTAACCCTGCTGATGTGGTTTTACCTAGGTCATTCCTAGCTTCTAAACCAACATATTTTTGAAATCCTAAACCAATTTTAGAGTTCACAACCTGACTACCATAGAGTTCACAAGCTAGATTATCACCTGACATTTGCCATTGTTTACCTCTAGCTATCTCTTTGTCTAACTTAACTTGTAATTCTTGTTTTTCTTTTTCTAGATCTGACTTCTCTTTTTCAGTACGTTTTAAGTCTATCTTATCAATTTCTAAATCACTTTCTAGAACTCTTATTTTTTTCATCATATTTAACTTGATTCTTTTGAAACCATACTTTTTGTTTCTCTAGAGTTTTTAAAGCCAATTTATAAGATTCTACCTCTATATAACACTCATTGTACTTTGGTTTCAATTCATCAAATTCCTTTTTAAGCTCATTGTATCTTACACTACATCCAAACACACAGTTGTGTACCTGAGAGATTCCCATCAAGGAGACTTGCTCCTTCTTGTCCTCTGAAGATGAGTATGCCAGCAGATTCACTTGTGAGTAAGTAGAAGCTTCCTCTCCAGTAGGTTCATGTTCAGCCCAATCAATTTGGTGATCCAGTGTCACCATTGCCTTTGAAGGTGCAGCCTTAGTTGTCCCTGCTTCCACTGGATAAGAACCATATCTAACTTCATCTCCAGGTTTTCTCACCTTGCATTCTCTTGAAAAATGTCCCACTTGTCCACAAGTGTAACATTTAACCTTCCTTCTATCAAACCTTGCTGCCTCTTTTCCATTAAAACCAAACTTCCTTCCAGACTTGGCTTCAAACCTCTTAATGTTCATGGATATCATTGCAAGCTCCCATTTCAAGTGCATCTCCTCCATCTCTAAAGGATCCACCTGTTCAAAATCCTCATAAGCAAGAAACTGCTGATGTTCATATTCAGCCACAAATGAATGAATAATATCCTCTAACACACTACTGGATTTTGATTTAGGTGCAGATTGAGTATAGGTTTGAGAAGATGCCCCTGATGAATAAGAGCTTGAGGCTTGTTGCACAGGTTTTGTAGGTGCTCCAACAAATGCAGAATGAGTGGATGGACGAATGGGACTTCTAACATCAGACTCAAGTGATTTAAGCCTGTTGTAGAGGTCATCAAAGGACATCATGTCCAACCCACCTTTGGTCTTGAGAGCAATACAGAATTGTAACCAAGAGGGCGACAAAGATCTCAGAAACTTAGCATTGCAGTCCTCATTGTCAGGTCTAGCCTTCAACTGATTAAGTTGACTTAAGATCCGATGAAACCTGTCATATCCTTTATGAATTCCTTCTTCTTCTGATATCTGAAACTCTTGGAACTTTTGCTTCAGCATAGACTTCTGCAACCTTCTTGATTCATCATTCCCACCAAATCTAGCTTTTATAGCCATCCAAATGTCCTTGGCATCTTCCATGAAGTGGAAGTCACCCATATGGTCATCTGGAATAGCTTGGAGCAGAATTGTTCTCACCTTGCTTTCCCTTTGTACAGCCAGAATCTCTTCAGCAGTTCTGGGACCTACAATTGTAACAACTCCATCAGCATCTGTAACATGCTTCTTCAGACTATTCCCCTTTTTGACAACCTCCCACAGATTCCAATCTATGTTTGTGATCCAGTTCTGCATCTTCATGGACTACAGATGATATTCTTCAGCATTCTTCAAGTATGGAAACTTAGCATTACTGTTGGAGAGGTTGAGTTGTTGAAGAGAAGTGGTGTTAATGTTCTGGGTTGTATCAACATCATCATCAGATCCAGGCATGGTTGTTGATTTGTTTGGATTCTAAAGGTGTAAGATTTGTGTTTCTTAGTATGACAGAGACTCTCTCGAGGCTCTGATACCACTTGTAGAATCAAGATCGTTGAAGCTCTTCTAGGATTAGTAACATTGATTATAAGCACAGCGGAATAAGAACAACATAATCAATACTACTAATAAGGTTTTCTTTATTGAATATAAATAAAATAAACTACTACAACTACTACTACTAACGCTCTATGCGTTTCTAGACTCTCATTGGAGAGACTAGCTATAAAAGGATATGTAAGTAACCTAGACGCCTACCCTCTTTATATAATAGAGGGAGGTTACAAACCCTAGCTTCCTATGAAAGCTATCAAACTATTACAATTAGGCCCTTATTGTTTCTTCTTTCTTCATTCTTGATTGTAGGTTTTGTAATCTTCAAATCTTCAAATCTATAATTCCCAACAGAAGCAGTAGTTAGTTAGTTTTATTTCTATTTAGTGTAATTTAGGTCAAAATATAGTTTAAATTAATGTAAACTTTATAGTTAAGTCTTGTAATCTCTTTATCAATACTCAAGTTACTTTTTAATAAAAGTATTCAGTTCCTTGTTGCAATTTGGTGCTAGTTCATTTTTATAATTTGGAGTGAAAAAATAAATTTTGCTCAAATAGCTTTTATAAGCTTAAACAAGCTTAAGTCTGGTTTATTCAAGCTCAATATAGCTATTAGTGGGATTAGTGTTCAATACTAACTGATTTAGCAAAATTTTCCCACAAGTCAACAAAAGTCAACAGAAGGGCATTATGGTGAATAAGGGATTTATCAGGGTGTATGGGATTGTTTTCTGTTCCATCCAGCTTGGTGTCAAGCTCTCATGAGTTTTAAGCTTCTGGTTTGAGGTTTGTAGTTTCAAGTTCCATCATAAATCATTGTCTTGGTTTATATATATATTTCAATTTCCCATTTTTAGTTTGTGCTTGTTAATGTGTTTAGTTCCTGTTCAACATAGCTTATATCTTGTCACTATAGCTTATTTCATAAGTTAGTATTAGTAGAATTGTCTCAGTTCACCACTTCCTTCACTAAATAAAAAACAGTTAGGTGTTGAGGGTGTGTTTGGATCAGTATGACTCATGGCACTCCAGGGTGTTTCCCTTGTTGTTTATTGTTTCCATTATTCACATTAGGTCATATTTAGACAAGCAACTCATAAAAATTGGTAGGTTTAGTGTTACAAAGTCAAGATTAGGTTCTTAATCCATGTCTGCTCAACTGTTGTAATTATAGCATGTAAAATCACACTACACATTCACATAAGTAATGTTTGTAGCCTAATATGGTTTCATTTTATATTATAACAACACAATAAGCAGCCTAGGTCCATTAGAAATTCAGCAAAGTCAAACCATAAGTTCATTTCAAAAGTCAACTTAGTAAAGTTTAGGAGAAAACCAAAAATTGAATGATTTTTCAGGAATTTTGTATTGGGAATTAGCACTTGTGCTTTTTAGGATAGGTAGTCCCCCAGCTCAACTTTGAAGTTCCATGGTTCCTTTATTTTTGTGATTTTTCTGGTGGGTCCCACAGATCATCAAACACAACTGCAGGGCAAGCCACCCCCTGCTGCAGCAGATAACCATCCAACACCACCACTTTGGTGGTGGTTTCTGGCCACCACAGTGGTCCCACAGACCACCACTTGGCTTCTTTCAACCCCCCTAATGGTAGCCTTTATACTTTGACCATTAGTTTGACCTTTAGACCCCTGGGACCCACTTGGAATTGCCCCTATACATTGTCCCATTTTCAGTGTTCAACTAAGAGTTTCAATGTGCTTATTGTTGCTTAATAGCTTATTCTGTGGACACCTTTTGTTTTTCCTAGCTTAAACATGTTCACATAACTAGTTTAAACCAGATTCAACCATTGTGGGTCCCACATAAGCTCATTTGAGATTATTTCCTTGTTTTGTCAACATAAGTCAACTGCCTTAGCTTATTGCTTGCATTTGGCTTATTTTTAAGATATAAAAAAGTTGTTTTCATAAACGTTGTTTGTTTTTAGGTATAAAACAAGTTTCCAAAAGAAAATTCCAGAAAATCAAATATTAATTATAAGTGATAGTTTCTATTTAATTTTATTTATCTTTTAAATTTTCCTTTTTATATTTTTTTTAAGAATTTAGCATTTTTATATTTTTCTTAAATCTCTTTTTGGTTAAAGTATTTTTAGTAATTTTATCAGATTTTTATATTATCATTTGGTATTTATTAGATTTAATATTAGTTTTATTAGTAATTAATTAATATTTAAGTTTTAAATAGCAAAATTAGTTTTTATTAAGTAAGACCTAGTTTTTATATTTTTCCTAGCTTTTATATAATGTAAAATAATTTTAGGAATTTTCTTATAATTTTTACTATTCATTTTCTATTTTTCTTAATTTAAAATAGTTTAAATTAATTAATAATTAGTTTTTAATTAATAGTAATTATTCAAAAAGTAGGAAAAATATATTTTAAGTTTGAACATTAGTTGTATAATATTTTAGATTTTTCCAAATTTATTTTACATATTTTTAGTGTAATTTCATAATTAGTTATAATTTAGGTTTATTTAAATAATTAATAAGTAATTAGAAAATAGTAATTAATTAATAATAAATAATTAAATAGTGTAAAAATTTATTTTCTTTTTCTAAAAAATTTCTTTCATCCTTAGGTTTGTAAAAAGGTCATTTTCACCCCCTGTGGGTTTCAGATTTCAGTTTTCACGTTTTATTTTGTACGTTTACGTTATTTAAAATGTAAACGTACAAGTTTTAGGTTTCAAACGTTTTTGGTTTTTCCAAACTTCCAGTCTTGTTCATATAGCTTATTTAAGCTATTTCATTGTATAAATCAGCAGTGTAATCAATCTCAAACCCTTTCCGTCCAAATTCACCCGATCACAAACCCGTTTGATAACAATCCACACCTCGTCGGGACATAACGACCCGGGGAAACCCTATACTTCCACGGAGCATTGAGCCTAAGGAGTTTGACTATATTGACCACATCTGTGGTTGACTTTAGTTGACTGCTTTTGCCTCAATCAAAATTTGGCGCCGCTGCCGGGGAGGTTGTGCGCGTTATTCTTAAACGGTTTTGCGTATTAGTAAATCGGGATATACACTCATTGTATATTTCCCATCCTTGTTCATATTATCTTATTATTATCATATAAAAACAAAAATATTCCCGAAAACATTTTAAACTCAGTTTTCAACGAACACAAAAAACAAAAAGATTTTCTTTATCATTTGTATAAAATGTCTTTCCAAAAATCCAAAAACATTCTCCTTTACTCTCTCACATCTTTGATTCTTCATCCCTACCCCTCCCAAACCTTTTGATTCTTTCTATGTCTCATCCACACCTTCTTATTTGCCAATGGTGTGGTAATCCTTATAATGGTGGCAATTGCCCCAGTTGTGGCATGGTAGAGTCAGGAAACGGGTCTGTCTATAACCAGAATCCTTATTCCTACCATGACACGACTGATTCATTCCATCAGTTACCACATCATGAGACTCAGCAGTTTTACTGTTGTGAGTACTGTGGTGGTTCGCACTACAGTTCTGATTGTCAATCGGGAAACACGCTTGTCTATGAGCAGTTTCCTGATAGCAATTATAACTCAAGCACATACAACCCACAGCCACATCAGTTTCACTGTTGTGATTACTGTGGAGGTCCACACTCTAGCTCGGATTGTCAAACAAGGAATCCATTTCCTTGTAACAATTACGACTATTCGTTTTCAGACCCACCTCCACAGTACCATATGATTTACACAACTCCTCATGATACTGAGCAAGACCTTTTACTAAAGGCTCTTGATATATTGAAAGAACTTAAGGAGGAGTTGGTTACTACATCGTTTCAAGACTCTCGTGAGAAATCTATGGCAGAATTACTTGCTGAAGAACGAGATGCGAGAAACGAATTGAGCATGGAAGAATTGCTAGTCTTAGAACAAGCAGCTATAACACGTGCCAAATTTCGTAAAGCTGCTCTTCTAGACTGTGATGATGATAGTGATAATGAGGACACCCTTGATATCCTTCAATTTTATAAGGGTTCGTCAGATTCATCATTTGTGATTCCTCCCATTGAAAATCAGGGAGAAAATAATGAGACGGAGAAATTACTAGCAGAAGATCAAATGGAACTCGTACAATCCATGAATGCTAGCTCCTCTCATCTCCCTGAGTCTGTTGTTATCACACCCGAAGTTCACACTCACTCTCTAAACATGGGGAATGAGCATCTTAGCACTGTTCCTAATAAGGAATCGGACGAATTAATAAAGTCTAGTGTTGAGATCCTTGTCCCAATCCCGAGAGAGTCACAGGGGACTTTTGATCAAGTGTGTGATATCCCTTCACCCCCTGATAATCCAAATGATCAAATTGAGACTGTCTCTGATTCCAGTGATGATTGTTTATCTTATGGAGACATTGAGTATGTTGATGCATCCCTTCCCCACTCTATTATTGAATTTCTTCTCGAGGAGTTCGCCGATGAACTCACTCACACCAATCCACTTCCATCGGGATGTGATGATGATCTCTTTGATTTCAAAGATGATATGGAGGAAGTTGAAGCATTCCTTGCCCTAGATAGTTCAACTTTGTATGAAGTTGATGATAACTATCTTGATTCTGAGGGGGATATTATTTTCCTTGAAAGCTTATTGAATGATGATCCATCACTCAATTCCTATCTCAACACCGGGCTTAGTGATTCAAACACTGGTGAAAATTCTTTATCTTATGGAGACATCAGTGATGTTGATGAAATATCTTCTGAGCCCATCATTGATCACCTTATCATGACTCCTCCGGAGTGTGATGGCAAGAAACATCAAGATCGGGGGGAAAGATTCTCAATCATGAGAATTTGTATTTCTATGACAAATTATCCCACCCACCCTCCCGAGATGTTTTCTAACCCTAAGAGCTTAACCCACAAAATCCAAATTCAGGAAACTAAACCTGATCTTGAGGATGAGCATCCTTTCATGATTATTCTCATGACCTTCTCGGTGCCTTCCTCTCTTCTTCACTCCTTTGGGAATGAAGATACCATCTTTGATCCCGGCATTTTCATTTACCATTATCTTGAGCCGGGATTATATCTCATCGGTGTGGAACTTTCACGTGCTTCAAATGTTTGTCCAAACATGTTGAATGAAACTCCGATTGAGATTGTTTCTTCCACATCATGCTTCCCCAAGGACAAATGAATTCGGGGTCGAGTCAAGCTAGCGACTCGGTAAACAAAAACAGTAGCATGTACTTAGGGTTTTCACCCTAAGTGTGGGGGAGTTACCCCTATTGTGGTTACAAATAAAGTGAAAAAAATGGTGTTTTCCACATTTAGCTTGTAATGTCGCCCTTTCACGTTCAAAGAGTCGGCATAATAGCCGGGACTTTGAATATTGAGGACAATATTCACTCTAAGTGTGGGGGGGGGGGGGGGGGGGGGGGGTATTTCGCTATTCTAGCTAATTTTATCACATTTTACTATTTAATACCCCTGTTTTTGGCCAAAATTTCAAAAAATTTAAAACTTTTTCACTAAAGTTTCAAAACTTTTGTGGTTATCAGTCCGCCATGTCTAACCGACAAAAGGATTGGCTAATCCAGGAGCAAACGGCTCTTGATAAAGATATATCAAATCCGTTTACGGCTTGCAATTTGCCCAAAATTGTATGGTACCTCAACTCGCCATATCCTAAAAAGCGAATGAGTTGGCTAGCCCGCAAGATTATGGCTTGTGGTAAAGGCAGTGGAAAATCCATAATTGGTAATCAGCTCACCAAGATGTTGACTTTGTCTGTCAAGAGTTGGCTAGTCCAGAAGCAAACGGCTTTTGGTAAAGACTAATCAAATCCGTTGACAGCTGGTGGTTTGCTCAAAATCACATGGTTATCAGGTGGACCATAATTCTTACTTGAATAGATACATCTGGCTACTCCAGAAGTGATGGCTTTTGGTAAAGAGTTTAAAATCCATTAAATTTTCAAAACAGTTATTGCTAAGGACTAGCAATAGTTTAGTGTGGGGGATTGATGAGTGCTCAAACACTCATCATTTTTGGTAAAATCTGAACTGCAAAACATACAAAAACACTCAGAAATGCATCAAAATACTGAAAATATTTCAAAGTTGTGTTTTATATGTTTTAGATGCAAAATGAGTAAAAACAAATGAATAACGTACAGAGTTTGCAAAATTGGCAGTTTCAGTCCCCCAACTTTCATAAAATGTCAAAACTAGTCCCTGGTCATTCAAAATATGGAAAATTATCACCAAAGGTCCTTTCAAAATCATAAGTTGTCATATTTAGTCCTTTGGTGAAAAATCTGAAAAGTTTTGAGAATTTATAGTTTTGGTCCTTGGAGTTTCAGATTTTGGCAGTTTTAGTCCCTGGTGGAATATTTTGGATAAAAAAGTAAACATTGGTCCTGGGAAATCATCTGTTGCCAAGTTTAGTCCCTGGGTGAAAGTTTTGGAAAAAGTACAAGTTTAACCCCTCAAGTTTCAAAGTTGGCAAAACAAGTCCTCGGGTGTTTTAAAAATGGAATTTAACATATATTACCCCTGTACTACTCACAATTGACAATATAAGTCCTTTGAAACTACTTTGGGAAGTTGGCACTTTCAGCCCCTAATTTTCAGAATATTACAACTATGGTCCTTGTGATTTATTTTAAACCAAATGGACCTTTTTAATCAAAAATCAAAACACCACCCAATCCCCAAGGCATGGTCCATCCCTTTACCCCAGGCCTAAACCAAACAAACCGGCCCACCCTAAAAATATAACTCACCCCGTTTTAATACCCCTTGGTCAAACCACAAAGTCAAACACCATCTCCCTTCCACCTCACCCCCTGCAAACACCCTGCAATACTCAACCTCCCCTCACCTCCAGCTCACCTTACCCATCTCTTGTCCCCTCCATCTCACCACTAACCTCCAAAACCCATTCAACTTCCTTCAATCCCTCCAAGTTACATATAAACTGCCAAAAGTCAAGTTTTCCGCCAAAATCAAATACACGGCCTGGATCAAATCCAATCATCCAATGGTTCACAATGAAGGTGGGAAAGAGAAAGGAAGCCCTAAGGACCCTTATAAGTCAAAGAGAGAAGCTGAAGCAGTAGTTAGTTAGTTTTATTTCTATTTAGTGTAATTTAGGTCAAAATATTGTTTAAATTAATGTAAACTTTATAGTTAAGTCTTGTAATCTCTTTATCAGTACTCAAGTTACTTTTTAATAAAAGTATTCAGTTCCTTGTTGCAATTTGGTGCTAGTTCATTTTTATAATTTGGAGTGAAAAAATCAATTTTGCTCAAATAGCTTTTATAAGCTTAAACAAGCTTAAGTCTGGTTTATTCAAGCTCAATATAGCTATTAGTGGGATTATTGTTCAATATTAACTGATTTAGCAAAATTTTCCCACAAGTCAACAAAAGTCAACAGAAGGGCATTATGGTGAATAAGGGATTTATCAAGGTGTGTGGGATTGTTTTCTGTTCCATCCAGCTTGGTGTCAAGCTCTCATGAGCTTTAAGCTTCTGGTTTGAGGTTTGTAGTTTCAAGTTCCATCATAAATCATTGTCTTGGTTTATATATATATTTCAATTTTCCATTTTTAGTTTGTGCTTGTTAATGTGTTTAGTTCCTGTTCAACATAGCTTATATCTTGTCACTATAGCTTATTTCATAAGTTAGTATTAGTAGAATTGTCTCAGTTCACCACTTCCTTCACTAAATAAAAAACAGTTAGGTGTTGAGGGTGTGTTTGGATCAGTATGACTCATGGCACTCCAGGGTGTTTCCCTTGTTGTTTATTGTTTCCATTATTCACATTAGGTCATATTTAGACAAGCAACTCATAAAAATTGGTAGGTTTAGTGTTACAAAGTCAAGATTAGGTTCTTAATCCATGTCTGCTCAACTGTTGTAATTATAGCATGTAAAATCACACTACACATTCACATAAGTAATGTTTGTAGCCTAATATGGTTTCATTTTTTATTATAACATCACAATAAGCAGCCTAGGTCCATTAGAAATTCACCAAAGTCAAACCATAAGTTCATTGCAAAAGTCAAATTAGCAAAGTTCAGGAGAAAACCAAAAATTGGATGATTTTTCAGGAATTTTGTATTGGGAATTAGCACTTGTGCTTTTTAGGATAGGTAGTCCCCCAGCTCAACTTTGAAGTTCCATGGTTCCTTTATTTTTGTGATTTTTCTGGTGGGTCCCACAGATCATCAAACACAGCTGCAGGGCAAGCCACCCCCTGCTGCAGCAGATAACCATCCAACACCACCACTTTGGTGGTGGTTTCTGGCCACCACAGTGGTCCCACAGACCACCACTTGGCTTCTTTTAACCCCCCTCCTGGTAGCCTTTATACTTTGACCATTAGTTTGACCTTTAGACCCCTGGGACCCACTTGGAATTGCCCCTATACATTGTCCCATTTTTAGTGTTCAACTAAGAGTTTCAATGTGCTTATTGTTGCTTAATAGCTTATTCTGTGGACACCTTTTGTTTTTCCTAGCTTAAACATGTTCACATAACTAGTTTAAACCAGATTCAACCATTCTGGGTCCCACATAAGCTCATTTGAGCTTATTTCCTTGTTTGGTCAACATAAGTCAACTGCCTTATCTTATTGCTTGCATTTGGCTTATTTTTAAGATATAAAAAAGTTGTTTTCATAAAAGTTATTTGTTTTTAGGTATAAAACAAGTTTCCAAAAGAAAATTCCAGAAAATCAAATATTGATTATAAGTGATAGTTTCTATTTAATTTTCCTTTTTATATTTTTGTTAAGAATTTAGCATTTTTATATTTTTCTTAAATTTCCTTTAGGTTAAAGTATTTTTAGTAATTTTATCAGATTTTTATATTATCATTTGGTATTTATTAGATTTAATATTAGTTTTATTAGTAATTAATTAATATTTAAGTTTTAAATAGCAAAATTAGTTTTTATTAAGTAAGACCTAGTTTTTATATTTTTCCTAGATTTTATATAATGTAAAATAATTTTAGGAATTTTCTTATAATTTTTACTATTCATTTTCTATTTTTCTTAATTTAAAATATTTTAAATTAATTAATAATTAGTTTTTAATTAATAGTAATTATTCAAAAAGTAGGAAAATATATTTTAAGTTTGAAAATTAGTTTTATAATATTTTAAATTTTTTCAAATTTATTTTTCATATTTTTAGTGTAATTTCATAATTAGTTATAATTTAGGTTAATGTAAATAATTAATAAGTAATTAGAAAATAGTAATTAATTAATAATAAATAATTAAATAGTGTAAAATTTTATTTTCTTTTTCTAAAAATTTTCTTTCATCCTTAGGTTTGTAAAAAAGTCATTTTCACCCCCTGTGGGTTTTCAGATTTCAGTTTTCACGTTTTATTTTGTACGTTTACGTTATTTAAAATGTAAACGTACGCGTTTTAGGTTTCAAACGTTTCTGGTTTTTCCAAACTTCCAGTCTTGTTCATATAGCTTATTTAAGCTATTTCATTGTATAAATCAGTAGTGTAATCAATCTCAAACCCTTTCCGTCTAAATTCACCCGATCAGAAACCCGTTTGATAACAATCCACACCTCGTCGGGACATAACGACCCGGGGAAACCCTATACTTCCACGGAGCATTGAGCCTAAGGAGTTTGACTATATTGACCACATCTGTGGTTGACTTTAGTTGACGGATTTTGCCTCAATCAATAATAATAATAATAATAATAATAATAATAATAATAATAATAATAATAATAATAATAATAATAATAATAATAATAATAATAATAATAATAATAATAATAATAATAATAATAATACTTAATATTAATAATAATACTAATAATATAAAAGGTAATTTAATAAAAGACTTAATAAAATACTTAGAAAGTTTTGTCAAAATAATTTTGTGATTTTATTTGGAAAATGAAATTTGATTTTTGAAACGGTTTTGGGAAAAAGGTTTTGATTTTTGAAAATGATTTTCCATTTAAGTTTTGAGGTAAAAGGGTAAATTGGTAATTTTGTGTCGGGTTGAGGGTAATTTAGTCATTTTGGGTTTAGGTTAAGGGTAAATGGGTAATTTTGGGTTTTGGGTTGGTTTTCCAAGCCTCCCCCCATGTCACATTCCCGGGAATTGACTTCAGCTTTGATTTTTTGTCATTTTATTGATTTTTCTTCAAAATGTGTCGAGTCGATCCGTTAATGCTCCATTTAGCGCTTTCCCATCCAAGCTCTATTTTGCTCACATTTGCCTTGTTTTCAATCCATTTGTACCTGAAATACACAAAAACGCATTCCGCGGATATTTGTAATATTATATGGTCGTTTTGGGTGTTTTTAGTCGTTTTTATAGGTTTTTCGGGCCTAAAATGATGAGTAAAAGGCCACTCATCAAGTACCCACAAAATACTTCATAGTATTAAATAGTACCTCATAGTCTATAAGAGAAATATACGAGTACATGCATCAGAATATTTGATATTGTAATGTGCAGGAATATTAGATATGGAGATATCTCAAGTGGCAAAGAGAATATATGATTAGATTTTGGATATATTGCATTCCCTCCCAAGTGGACCTCTTAACACTTACCATCCTATAAATAGGATACGTTCGATGCAATGAAACACATAACCATTACAATTCTTCTATTCAAGCTTCTCCATCTTGTTATTAGTACAAGCAAAGGGAAGATATCCCAAATAATTTTCACTTCTCTCAAACAAAGTCAATAGACTCCAACTCAGATATGTGGCGTAAAATTACATATATAATATGAAGTTACATAAGGGGAATCGCTACCATAGAAAATATTAATAATCATGCGTATCATTCGATGTAATATCATTACAAACATATCTTCTTTCATACAAGTCACCGACCTTCTAGAATGATGGTGAATTTATGGCGTACACTTGTGGGGTAAGGTCAAAGCGACTAAAACCCATAAGAAGTGTTGAGATCGTTTTAGCTCGAGGTTGGTTAGACCTCATCTAGGGATTACATAATAATAAAGATAAAGAACATGTACGCAGCGGATAAACAAAACATCTTTTATTATTGTAACAAGGTTTCTCGTCATCATCTCTAACACTAACAAACACCACATCCCCAATGCTACGTGATCAAGTGTAGCACGGTTACATCCTAACAAGAATCATAAGATCCTTGGGGCTAAACATGAATCAACAAGTCTAGGCGTTTAGAATAACTATACGCCCTAGACACACACACACACACACACTTTCCTGTATTTTACATTGTGGAAGACTTGAATAAAACATGTACCCTATGTCTCTTTATATAATAGAGACATTAGGGTTTACAAAAAATATTCCTACTATAATAAAAGATTTCCTATAATCTTTTCTTGTATATAAAGTTTCATTCTTTGTCATCTTAAGTCCTCCATCTTTCATATTTTGTCAATATCAACTCAAATATAAATCCCAACAAGAAGGACCCGTGATTTTACGTATCATAAACTTATATCTAAACACATATATATAAAATGTTTGCCAGCTCTTATACAAGAAGCCAAAGCCATTTAATGGGTCGTTAAAACTACCCATAATAAGGATTCAACTTGAATTGAAATATGGACATACTCGTTTGTCTTTTATCTCTCGTTATGTATTGACAGACCATATCAAGTAAACAAAGGTCTAATAACAACACTCAAACGTAGAAGTAAGGTCCACGATGTCCTTCCACACATAACATCGTTTGTTAGGCGTAGGGAGATATTATAACAAGTGTTTGAGTGCTTACTGATGCTACTTAATTTTTGTTCATTTATATTACTCTTTTCTAGGGGTGGAAACAAGCTGAACCGCCGGTGAAAGCTCGAGATCGGATTGGAAAAAAGCTCGAACATGCTGAGCCTAAATGAGCTCGAGCGCGAGCCTAAATTAGAGCTCATTTAATAATTGAGCCCGGGCCTGAGCTTTATATACAAAGATCATTTAGGCTCGCGAGTCTAAACGAGTTCTAGTACATTTTGTGTATGTACACATAATATGTATATGTATGTATTTATGTAAGTTCCAAAAAATTTAACCTTTATGCTATATTTGCTCGAGTATCCTTAAAATTAAATGCGTCTATTCGTATTCCTAGAACCACATGTTTATAGTTCATTAAAATAAGTTTAAGGCTTTAAGCTACAATCATATTAAGCATTTTATATTCATCTTTTTATCTACCAACAACAACTCACTCCTTTCTCGTTTTCATTGTTGTCGATTAAGATCATTCAACATGTAACCTAACTATAAAAAAAATCTATATTGTATTGTTGTTGCATTGGTTTAGTTTGTTGGTTTTTTTTTTGTATAGTATGGATATAACAACTATCATCTATCACATATCTGTAAATTAGAATCATCATTTTGATCATAAATTGTTTATTGATGTTAAATGTTTATACCATTATCTATTCATCGAGAATGTTGAGTATTACTGAATTTCCTTAGTAGTTTGTGTCATTTAAGTATGTCATGAATGTTATAGGCATAGCTATTGTGAAACTAATTTGTATATGTGTGAAACTGCTCAAATGATTGTATGTTAAAATTAATTTCTTTGCTTCAACAATATTATTTTGATAATGATCCAAGTACTTTATGATGAACTTTAAATTTGCTTTCATTTGATTAGTTAGGTTCTAATCACATCACTTCGTTTTAGGTACATTTTGGTTCGCAAAAAACATACTAATGCAACACGGAGGTGTAACAAATCCAGCTAGTCCAATGTATGGTTCCACATCAAATCCAGTAAAATCCGCAGCAAGTAGGAGTTGATAATCAATCATCACTGATGCGTGCAATTGCACCCTCGCAAAAGGTTTTACCTCTCAAGGGATCTTGAGAAGCTTGAAATCCCCACCAGGAAGTGTACATGTTCGTTGTAGTATAGTATAGTGACAAGTACCGGGGGATTGATCGTTCAACTCAGGAATAGTGTTCACTAGGATTAAAAAGTCTACGAAACTAGGTCTAAAGGTGAGGGATGATTCTTTTTGTATTTTTTATATTTTTATAAAAGCAGGTAAAATCTCGGGTTTTGAAGGAGTGGGCGGAATTAGTTGCTAGTCAACTAACCCAATTAACTAAAGGTGCAATCAAAATAAAATAAACTAAACTAAAACTAATTTGTGGTGTAAACAATAATAAGAGAAAATGTGTTTACTTAGATTTCATTACTCCCTAGATATCTTTTACCGGATGATTAGCTTGTTACAATTGCATGGATGACGGGTTATATTCCTTAATACCAGTCGTAGGGCCGTGTACGAAATTCCCTAACTCTATAAGCTCCTACTTCACTCCTATGTCGAGACGACTAAAAGCTCCTAACATGGGATCACTTGAATTCGCTTATGCGTTAAATACAACCATAAATCGTAGTACACCTCCGATCATGTTTCTTAAGACGTTCAAGCAAGTTACCAATTGGAAGTCTGCCAGTTTTCTTAAGCCTAACATCGAATACAATCATCCACAACAACTATAAACAAACCATCAACCAATAATCAACATCTAGGTTTCATTACATCTAAGCAAACACAATAAAAACCTAGCCTAGCATGTTAAAAAGAAGACAAGCATAAGATAGAATCACACAACACATAGACATATTGTATGATTATTGGAAAACTTATCTTCAATTGAACATGGATGGAACAAGGGTTGAAACCCTTATTATTATAGAAAATTCGTCCAGGTTTTCACAAAGAAGCTCTCTAAAAGTTCCACACTTTATGAATGAAAATCAGAAAACTATATATAGATTTTACACCTTGACGGCGTCATGTTATAGATTGTGACGCCGTCAACTCGTCGCCAAGATAAAATTCGTATTGCCTAGATCCACTTCTGACGCCGTCATGTGTAATTTTACTCTGGGCCGTCACATGTATTTTGACCTTGACGGCCTTGGTGACGCCGTCAGGCCAAATTGCCTTGAAAATGTTCCGGGCCGTCATGTGTATTTTCCACATCCACCTCTTTTGCCAATCTTGACGCCATCAAGTGCATTGCCTTGACGCCGTCACGTACTGTTCCCAGCAAGGATTTTGAAACTTTGTCATTTTCTTCACTTTTTCGCTCCAAAAACGTTCAAAGTGCTTCCTTTTGTAAATTTCCTCTCAAAAGTACCTAAAATGACAAAAGGAACGATTTAGGGCAATAATTCATCAAATAATTACGAATTCGAGCTTAAATGACCCCCCAAAAGCGGTACACTTTTCGCCTTATCAATCACAATATGAATATGATCTTGACGAGACCGGTTCGACTAAACGGAGATCCAAGTGAAAGGGATACCGGAAATCATAATGGCGAAGATGAAGTTGAACTAAAGCATAAGCATCAAAGGAACTCAAAAGTGTGGGGGGACTTTAAGCAAGTGACACTTTCTGATGGCACAAAAATAAAAATCAAGTGCATTCACTGCAAGAAACGGTTGTCCTTTAATTTAACAGGAACTACAACAACATGGAATTGACACATGAATAAGTGCTTGAAACGCGTACAATACCTTCGAACTCAACAGTTGCTAAATTTCTGGCCTGTTGATGTAGATATAGGACTTTATAAGCCTTTGTTGTTTATTGCACCTGATGCGAAGTATGATGCTAACAAGATTTGGGAAGCAATAGCTAATTGGATAATGGTTACTGAGCAACCGTTTAGTATTGTGGAAGATGATATATTTGTCTACATGATGAAGACGACTAATCCATAGTTTGAGATGATAAGTAGGCCTACAACAAAGGACGATTGCTTCAAGGTGTATGAGCATGAAAAGAAAAAATTGAAAGATCTTACGAATGTTGTCTCGAATATTAGTTTAACAACTGATTGTTGGAGGTCGTCTCATCAGAAGATTTAGTATATGGTCATAACTGGACACTTTATTGATTAGAATTGGAGGTTTGATTGATTCATTAATATTACTTTTAAGTTTCTATGTCTTTCCTATAATTTTGTTATATCTTAACCTTCTAACTAAACTTGTTATAATAGATTGCAAAAACATGTGTTAAGTTTCATGCACGTTCCTCCTCCTCGTACATCACTTGATGTAGCAGATGCCATTTACAAATGTTTAAAGGAGTGGGAAATTGAAAGGAAGATCTTCTCCATCTTTGTCGATAATGCCTCTTACAATGACAAGGTGGTGAAATCTTTGAAAACCAATTTCTCTACAGTAAAAAAGCTTTCATGTGATGGAAGGTTATTTCATGTTAGGTGTTGCGTGCATATCCTTAATCTCCTTGTTAAAGACAATCTTTCAAAGATCAGTCTTGTCCTTGAAGAAGTTCGTGAAGCTGTGAAATATATTAACTATTCAGAGGCGAGGCGTCAAATATTTTTGAATGTTGAACATCAACTATAGATACATGATTAAAAGTTAATGCTAATGTTCCAACAAGATGGAACTTAACATATGATATGTTGTCCCTAACTTTTAACATTAGAGATGTTTTCGAAGGTATGTGTTTAATAGGAAAACAAATGTCTTTCACTATTCTAACGTATCGACGATGTATCTTTAATAACTTTCACTTGTTTCCTTAGATATGCAGACTATGAACGACATTTATGTCACTTGGCTAGTTATAAAGATATGGATAATGTGAAAGTTGTGTGTGAAGTCTTAAGGGTTTGTACAGTGTGCATGAATTATCCTACTGCAAATCTTTATGGATATGTACAAGGCCAAAGAACTAATATATAAAAGTGCAATATTGAACAATGATTTTATTCGTGAAATGGAAAAAGCTATGAAGGATATGTTCGACAAGTACTAGGGGTAGGAGTGCCACCTGCTTATGGCCATAGTTGCAGTGCTAGATCCTAAGATGAAAATGTGGTACATTACATTTTGCTATCGAAAAATATATCCATCTAGTGTCAAAGGCACTTGCTCATATGTTTAAAGAGTATGTGGAGATGCATGATGCAATGGATAGGAAAGATGCAAGTCATAAACATGGATCTTTTGGAGGGATCACCAACTCGAGGTCTAATAAAGACTTACTTGGATCAGAATGGGAAGCATTTGGAGAATTTTATAAAGGTGTAGATTTTGGGAAATCTGATAAATCTGAACTTAAAATTTACTTAGAAGAAGGTCTACTTGAAGGACATGGGGGATGAAATTCAATGCGTTAGAGTGGTGGAACGTTCACCAGTTGAAGTATCCTGTTTTGTCAAAGTGGTGGAACGTTCACCAGTTAAAGTATCCAGTTGAAGTATCATGTTTTGTCAAAGTTGCATCTAAGGCAACATTTAGTGCTGATGGAAGAGTTATTGATCCATATTGATTTGCATAGAAGTCTAACACAGTAGAAATATTGTTTTGTGTAGGGAATTGGATTAGACAAAGTTATGAAATTAAAAGAAAATCAAGGTACACTTCAAAAACTTGATCTTATTTTATTGTGGACATATATAATGTGATATTTCATTGCTTCAAATTAAGTATTTTGTTTTTTGTAGAAGTACCATATACCCACTGAAGTGTTATTGCTAGCCATGAAAAGAAGCTAACTGAAGGTGTATATTTTATGACTTATGATTAAACCATCTGAACATCACTAAACTTTTATATTCTAACTTGTAGGGTCGTTGTTGCATATGTTCCATTAATTTCCATGGATTATTTTGTGGTATCCTAGCTTTGTGGTCAAGAAGAATCTGATGCAGATGTGTCATATGATCAAGATATGCTAGATCTTCTGAATCATATGATATAAATGACATGTTTTTTGTTAATCAACAATGGATGCTAATCATGCTATATTTTGTATGGATTGTTTTACTTTGGGTTAAAATTAATTGTGTTTCTATATTTCATTATTTGTAGTTTTTTAAATATACGTTGGCTGCAATTTTGTTTACAAGTTGTTTGAATAATTTAGTGTTTTTTCCTTTTTGCGTATATAGTATTTAAAATAACAAACAAGCTCATTAACTAGCTCAAAACAAATAAACAAGCTCGAACAAGTAAGCTCAAGAACCCAAGCTTTAATTTTTGTAAGTGCATCACGAACGAGTCGATCTCGAGCTTTATATATCATACGACGAGCATTTGATGTGATCTATTATTTGTTAGTTTATGAATATAAATTAATAGTTGTGTGTTAGGATCGAACTCGAGATCGTGGGATTGCACACTTTACGTATGAAGAGTAAAAGAATAATTATTTATAAATGTTATATATAATTATTAATAAACACAAAACTAGTAACGACCATTAGTATTTAACGGAGAATGGCTAACGACCGTTAGACGAAGATTAGGAAAGTAATACTTGTGATTAATTGGAAACAATAGAAGGTTCCGGAATCCCTTTGGGGACACTATAACCGATCGGCCAAGGGGTGTATTCCACCTCCTTTGTGCCTTGAGCTCCAAGTAAACACTAGTATATAAACACCTCATGGGATATTGTTTTCTCATAACTTGTACACACATAATAGGTGTTTTCCTCTCCTTCTCTTGTCCCTAAATCGATCCACTCCTCAAACCCATAAGGGTTTTCAATTTTCATAAGCAAAAAGGTTTTGTGTTTAATTTACTTGCATAAACGTTTACTTGAATTAGTACGTGTGTGCAAGAACACGATTCAAACACACTATTGTTTAATTCTTGGATTGAATTACAAAAGAGGTAAGGGGTAATTCTTATAATCCACATAAACCCTAATTAGGATTCTTGATTTGAAGATTGCATTTGATTCTTGTTCGGGCTAGAATCACAAAGGTATGTTTACTTTTATATTTGATTAATTAATTACATATTATATGATCTTGTAATTGCTTCCGCTATGCTCACTTGATGTGTTTGGTTTATTTATATGATTGTCATGATATTATAATTCCAACAGTGGCATCTAGAGCCGTTATAATGTGTAATTAATTATCAAAACGCATAAAAATTGAATCTTGATTCGTTTAATTACATGTTTTTTAGGGTTTTCGATTCCTAACCCTAATTTTTTTTTCAATTGGGTCGATTGACCTATTAGGGTTTTAGGGTTTTGTTTTTTGAATTTTTAATATGATTAGAAACCCTAGGATGTCATGTAATTGGTTATGCGTTTTAGTCTCGGTGCAATATGTTAATTGTTAAGCATAATCCATGAAAAGTGCATGTTTGCATGGATTTTATTGTGTGATAATTTAAATGGTTTAAATTGAATATATGAATTAATTGTTAAGTTATATCGCAACATGTAAATATATTAATAGATGTCGAATTGGGGAAGACTCAAATATAAAGTAATCAATTACGTGCTATGTGGTATTTGTTTAGTTTTGGCTTACGCAATCGATTTATCGATGTATGTGGTTCTTTTTCCTTTGAAGAAGAAAGCCCTAATTGAATAAATGCGTTATACACCTAGTTTGATTATTAATAGGATTATTGAATATATTTGCATGTGGCTACATGTTTATACATATTTAATTGTTATGATTATGTATATGTTTATTTGGTTGTTTTATTTTTTATTATATATTACTCGTTTTTTTTTTTTTTTTTTTTTTTTTTTTTTTTTTTTTATGTAAGACACGTTTATAAACGAAAAAGGGTAAATTTTTAATAGAAAAATAATATGGACTAAATAAATGGCGAAATTGTTTTGGTTTTAAGAGTTTAAATTTCAAAGGATTGGTTGATTGATGTTTTTGTACGTAATGGTTAACTAGGCTGACCGAAGTTTACACACTACAAGATGGGTATAAGGTTGGCTTCGCATTAAATTGTGGCCTTAGATAGACAACATTCTGTCTTAACGCTCGTTTGTGTGTAAATTAGACTTACCGAACAACCATTACATGTACACTGTCATCTTAAGGGTGAATTGACCACAATTCCATAATGATTATCCGAAACACTAAGCTTTAGGGCTTATGCAAAAGTACGATATATTGGACGATAATTGTTGGTAATTCTTTAATTGGTGAACCCGATACCTCAATCAAAACTTTGCTATTTTACTCTTAGTGAATTGGTAATAAAAATGTTTTATAAAACCAATGTTATGAAGTTGTATGCATGCTTCTTCATACATTATTTTGATTACACGTCAAAATTAATACCCTTATAAAATTAAGTCGAATGCCATCTAATTAAGAACACTTGAAGTTGTAGTTTACGTCATGTGAGAGCTTGGCTAGATTGCAATGGAGAGGTAAATTTCATAATTTCATTGCTAGCAGATCAACTGATGTAATGGATTTATGAGTTTGCACTTTTTAAGTTAGACGACTTAAATTGAGTAGGAAGTGAGAGCTTGGACTCAAGGCATTAAGATAGGGATGAAACATGCTTACATTATAAAGGTTTTGTGAATGTAAATCCCATAATGATCTAGGAATTGCAATATGATATTGGCAATTATTGTTCGACAATTACCTTGTTGAATACTATCATTACTAGCAGATCAACTGATGTAATGGTACAATGTCAATTAGGATCCTAGCTTTAAGAAAATACTATGGTTTATATGAATATTTACCAATGGGTAATTTATTTTCTTAAAGATCTAATTATCGAAAATACTGAAATTGAATTTTGTAATTCGTTTTAATGTATTAATGCAACTTTCGAACCGTAAACGTACTTTGGGATTTGGTAAATTGATCTAGTTCTGTTTTCAAACAAATGTTTGATTAAGAAATATTTACTTAAAAGACAAAAGAAGTCTCCTTTCTATGAAAGAAGAGTGAGATACAATCCTATTTCTTTTCATGAATGAAAAGGATAATAGGAATATTAGATATGTCTAAATCCTAATATAACTCATAGCAAATTTTTAATTGTTAAGAAAATTGCGCATATTTTTCATAGGGATTTTATCATCCTCATTCGGTGATTAAATTCTTAATAACAAATATGATATTTGGTTAACAGAAAATTATGTATGACATTTTATGAGTTATTATAATTAGAAGCTAGACTAATTACCGCAAAATGTTTAAAGACAAACTAGTTGTTTTGACTATTTAAAAGGTGCTACATACATTGTAGGATGGTAGACCTATTAAGGAAGAAATTGCATGCCCAATTTTTCAAGTTAATTGCATTTGGTGGATAGTCCATCATTTACGTAGTAGAATACACTCTTTAATGCATAAGTAATTGTTACGTATGGACATTTAAAGGTGTAGGAAAGTTAAAAGCAAACTATTTTCTTTTACTGGATATGAAACATTTACAATGTTGTCAAATTCAGTGGGAGTATTATGTACTTATTACTGAATAAGGAATTATTGTAATAATCTTTAATTCAGTGGGAGTTACAAGCTTTGACATCTTGGTAGCTAAAGATAATTACTTTCCAAGTGTAAACGCTGATACTTTTAAGGATAGTCTTGTACGTTTCCTTACTAGACATTGTTGTTCTACATCTACTTGTTATGCTAAGATCTATGACACAATCATATTGATCACATAAACAAATGCATGGCGTGTTGTTTATCAACTATATGAGGTTGTTCCATGCACAAGTGGGAGAAATGTTATCTTTAATGTGTGCAAGAAACAACTCATAAAGATATGATGGATTCTCTGACTGCAATGTAAGAGAATAAAGTTCTAATATAAATTATACTAATCTAATTCAAGAAACACGTGGTGTTACAATTTATGTTATGTGAGAGCTTAGCTAGATTGTAACAATAAGGTGAATTTCATATTTTAATTACTAGCAGATCAACTGATGTAATTGAATTATGAGAATTTACAGTTTTTAAATTAGATACCTGATGAGTGCTCAAACACTCATCATTTTTGGTCAAATCTGAACTGCAAAACATACAAAAACACTCAGAAATGCATCAAAATACTAAAAATATTCCAAAATTGTGTTTTATATGTTTCAGATGCAAAATGAGTAAAAACAGATAAAAAAACGTACAAAGTGTGTAAAATTGGCAGTTTCAGTCCCCCAACTTTCATAAAATGTCAGATTTAGTCCCTGGTCATTCAAAATATGGAAAATTATCACCAAATGTCCTTTTGAAATCATAAGTTGTCATATTTAGTCCTTTGGTGAAAAATCTCAAAAGTTTTGGAAATTTACAAATTAAGTCCCTGAACTTCATAAATTGACAGATTTGGTCCCTGGGAAGTATATCTTGGTAAAAAAGTGAATTTTGGTCCTTGGGAAATTACAAGTTGGAAAATGTGGTCCTTGGGTAAAAAGTTTGAAGAAAGTTACAATTTGGCCCCTGGAGTTTCATAAATTGCAAAACAAGTCCCCCGGGTTTTTAAAATGGAAAATTATCTTTTATAACCCTTATACTATTCAGACTTGTTATGTTTAGCCCTTGTGATTACTATGGAAAAATGACAAACCCAGCCCCTCATTTTCTGAAAATTACATCTATGGTCCTTGTGATATATTTACAAACCATTTGGACCCTTTTTTGTATTATAAACCCAAAACACCCAAAAACCCAAACCTCATCCACCCAAAACCCCCAAGCCCAAACCAAAGCCCAACTCCCTTCCCTGATATTATAACCAGGTCAAAATAAGTCAAACCCAATCCTCCCCCCCCCCCCCCCCGTTTTAGTGTTCACCTGTCTTCCCCCCTAATCCACCATTAACACCCTAAAACCTGTAATCTTGTCCACCCCCTCCTCCACTTTTCCACCAAACACTCAACCTCACCACTCCAAACCCCCATCCTCATTAAATATTTTCCCGCCAAAAAATTCCTTCAACGGCCATGATTGATTTCAGAGCATCCAACGGCTGCAATTGAGTGGGAAAGAAAGAGAATATCCTCAGGTTCTATTTAAGTCAAAGAAAAGAGAGCAGAAAAGAGTAGTAGTATAGTATTAGAATAGTTTTAGTCTAATGTAATCGTTTAAGCTTGATCTTCTTTTTCCAGTTGTAATTTTAGCTAAAATCAATTGTATTCAAGTTGTTTTGTGTAATTTTAATCTTCTTTGAAGTTAATTTCATATCCTGTTATTTAAATTCCAAATTTGCAAATTTTTCATAAAAATCTCAACTTACTCTTAAGCTACTATAAGTTGTTGTTTCTGGATGGTTTAAGCTCACTTAAGCTTATCTATCAACTTTCTCAAACATTATAAGTATTTTGAGGCAGTATTCAAAGAGAAATAAAAATTAGATAACAAATCACAAAAACAGTGGAAAACAAGAAAAAGAAAAATCAAAAAGGAGAAGCAGTGAAAGAAACAATGGTTTAGAGTCTCAGGGAGACATTAGGTCAGGGATGGAGTGATTTGTTTTTGGTTTTGAGCACAAAGGCTTAGTGTAAGTCTCTTTTCAGTTTCAAGTATTCATTTTCACATTTTGTAATTATTGGATGTAACTGTTCATTTTAGTTAGTTTATGCTTAATTATGTTTAACATGTGTTAGTAGAAGCTAAAAAGTGGATCTTATGGTTTAAAATCTTGTACTGCTTAATTAAAAGCCACAATCAGATTTTATAAGGGTGTTTGGTTCTGCTTAGTTTCTACTGTCTCATGGGTTAATTGGTTTGTTTCTTTGCATAACTAGAATCCTTAGGTCATAACTGAGCTGAGTAAACCAAGAAATTTTCTACCTTAGCACAAGAAAGTCAAAATCCATTTTGAGCCACCATTTTAGTTAACTGTCAAGCTTGTGGTCTCCAAGATAACTCATTTCATTTCATAATTGGTAGTTTTAGCATTATATCATCTTATTATAGCTTATTGCATCCACATCAGTAGTCTAGGTTCACCAAAATCTCACCAAAGTCAACTTTTCACAATTTCATTAAAAGTCAAAAATGCATGTTTTCAGATTTTTCCAAATGTTGTGGGATTTTTATTGAATTTTCTGTTTGGAGCTAAGCTTTGAAACTTGTTCCTAGTTAAAGTCCCCCACATCATCTCCAAGTTCCCATCTTGCATACATTTTTGTGATTTTTTATCTGGGCCCCACACACCCTCAAACTAAGTTGCAGGGGGGCTGTGTGCCCTGCTGCAGCAGACAGTCCTCCACCAAGCCACCTTTGGTGGTGGTTTCTGGCCACCCTTGTGGGTCCCATTGGCTAAACCTTGTTCCTTTCAAACCCCCCTGGTAGGCTTCAAGGTTTGACCTTTTGTTTGACCTGAGAATCCCTGGGCCCTACTTGGAATCAACCTACAAATCTGTCCCATTTTTCAGTTTAGAAACAATAAGCCAAGTGCTTATTGTTGGCTTATTGGCTTATTCTGTGGTTCCCAAGTACCTTTTGCAGCTTAATCATGTCCAAATAAGTTATTTGGATCAGAATCATCCATAGTGGGCCCCACTTTGAGCTTATTTTCCTTCTTGGTCAACATAAGTCAACTAATAAGCTATTAAGCCTCCACAGTGCTTATTTTTTATTTATAAAAAAGTTGTTTTTACAAAAGTTTGTTGTTGTTAGGTGTAAATTAGTTTTCAAAAAGAAAAATCAAGAAAAACAAATTTAATTTCAAGTGATAGTTTCTATTTAATGTAATTTAATTTTAATTTTCATTTTTAGATTTTTGTTAAGCACTTAGTTTTATTATAATTTTCTTAAATTCCTTTTATATTAAAGTATTTTTAGTAATTTTTTCAGATTTTTATTTTGTCATTTAGTATTTAATAGAATTAATATTAGTTTTATCAATAATTAATTAATAATTAAGTTTTAAATAGCATAATTAGTTTTTATTAAGTAAGACCTAGTTTTTATATTTTTTTCTAGCTTTTATATGTTGTAATATAATTTTAGGAAGTTCTCTAGAATTTTTACTGTTCATTTGCTATTTTTTATAACTTAAAATAGTTTAATTAGGTAATTAATATTTAATTAGTAATTAATTAATATAAAATCCACAAAAAGACAAAAATACATATTTTTAATTTTAAAACTTATTTTTAGTTATTTTATAATTTTAAAAATTTAATTTTCATTTTTCTAGTATTTAATTAATATTATATTGTATTTAAGTATTTTAAATATTAATAATAAGTATTAATTAGTATTTAATTAATAATAAATAATTAAATAGTGAAAAAATTTATTTTCTTTTTCTAAAAATTTTCTTTTATCCTTAGGTTTGTAAAAAAGTCATTTTCACCCCCTGTGGGTTTTCAGATTTTAGTTTTCGCGTTTTATTTCGTACGTTCGCGTAAATTTAATTTGAACGTACGTGTTATAAGTTTTAAACGTTTCTGGTTTTTCTACTTTTTCAGTCTTATCCATATAACTTATTTAAGCTATTTCTTTGTAGATTCCTTAGTTTAATCAATTTCAAACCCTTTCCCGTCCAGATTCACCCGATCACAATCCGTTTGTTAACCATCACACCTCGTCGGGACATAACGACCCGGGGAAAACCACTATATTCCGTGGAGCATTGAGCCTAAGGAGTTTGACTGAATTGACCATATCCGTGGTTGACTTTAGTTGACTGCTTTTGCCTCAATCAATTTTTGGCGCCGCTGCCGGGGAGGCCGTGCGCGTTATTCTAAAACGGTTTTCAGATTAGTGAATCGGGATATACATCCATTGTATATTTACCACCCTTGTTCATATTATCTTCTTATTTTCATATAAAAACAAAACCGTTCCCAAAAACATTTTAAACTCAGTTTTCAACGAACACAAAAATATTTTCTTTCCTATTTGTACAAAATGTTTATTCAAAAATCCAAAAATAATCACCTTTACCCTCTCACATCTTTGATTCTTCATCCCTACCCCTCCCAAACATTTTGATTCTTTCTATGTCTCATCCACACCTTCTTATTTTCCAGTGGTGTGGTAGCTCTTATAATGGTGGTAATTACCCCGGTTGTGGCATGGTAGAGTCAGGAAACGGGTCTGTCTATAACCAGAATCCCTATTCCTACCATGACACGACTGATTCATTCCATCAGTTACCACACCATCAGTCTCAGCAGTTTTACTGTTGTGAGTACTGTGGTGGTTCACACTACAGTTCTGATTGTCAATCGGGAAACACGCTTGTCTATGAGCAATTTCCTGATAACAATTATGACTTTAGCACATACGACTCACAGCCACATCAGTTTTACTATTGTGATCACTGTGGAGGTCCACACTTCAGCTCCGATTGTCAAACAAGGAACCCATTTCCTTGTAACACTTTTGACATATCGTAATATGACGAACCTCCATCTCCACCAATTCCTCAAAGTCTTCTCCTTGATCTTTTAGATTTAGTGAAAGATTTGAGAGGAATCACACATACCCCAGATAATCCAAAACAAAAATCGATGGAAGAATTTTTAGTTGACGAACAGGCTGCTAAAATAAATTCCCAAGATGCTTATGAAAGATCTATTAGGGAATCAATAGCAAAAGAAAAAGCAGCCAGATCTAGCTCTCGATTCCGTTTCATTCCTGATGATAGTGATGATGAGGATATCCTTGATATTCTTCAATTTTATAAAGATTCATCAGATGAAACACCATCAGTTGAGATTCCATCTCAATCCACTCTTATAACACCCGAGGTTCCCACTCACTCTTTGATCATGGGGGACGAGCATCTTGACACTGTTCCTGATAAGGAATCGGACGAATTCATAAAGTCTAGTGTTGAGAACCTTGTTCCAATCCCAAGAGAGTCACAGGGAACTCTTGATCATTTGTGTGATATCCCTCCTCCCCTTGTCTTCCCGACTGATCATGTTGAGATGTTCTCCGATTCTACTGATGACGATTCGTTATCTTGTGGAGACATCGTTTTTATGGAAGAATTACCTTCTAAGCTAGTTAGCTTAGAAGAAGAGAATGTTGAGATTGACACTGAAATCAAGGATGAAGCACTTCGTGCAACATTATTGAATGTCGATCTCCTCATTTCTAAAATCGTGGCTTTCAATATGAAACCTATTTCATCTCTTATCCCCATAAAGGATAGTGACATTGTCTCCGATGATCCTATTCCGGAGTTTGAAGCCTTTACCTTTGATCATATGGGAGAGAAGATTAGTGGCAGTACCACTTCTCATTCTCAAATTTCTCTCCCCGAATATGATTTATTCACCTTTGAGGAGTTCTCCGGTGAACTCACTCATATCATATCTCCACCGGAGTATGATAACTTTTACTTTGATCTAGACAAAGATGATCTTTGTGTTCCGGAGGGAAATATTCTCAACCTTGAGAATTTGATTGATATCAAAATCCCAAACCTCCCACCCATAACATGTCTAGATCATACGAGCCTAACTGATGAGATTCATGATACACCAATCATGAATTCTCTTTCTGATGATGATGACTTTATCTTGATTGTCATCAAGATCTTTCTACCCTTCTTCACCTATCGGGTGACTTCTCCTGTTCTTCACTCCTTCGGGAATGAGGACATTATCTTTGACCCCGGCATCACCGCTTATAGTTTATACTATTTTAAGCTAGGGTTTGTATATCTCATCGGTGTGGAACTTTCACGTGCTTCAAATGTTTGTCCAAACATCTTGAATGAAAGTCCGATGGAGATTGTTTCTTCCACATCATGCTTCCCCAAGGACAAATAAACTCGGGGTCGAGTCAAGCTAGCGACTCGGTAAACAAAAACAGTAGCATGCTTATAGGGTTTTCACCCTAAGTGTGGGGGAGTTACCCCACAATGCTTACAAATAGAGTGAAAAAGCAAAAATGGTGTTTCCACATTTAGCTTGTAATGTTGCCCTTTTACGTTCAAAATGTCGGCATAATAGCCGGGACTTTGAATATTGAGGACAATATTCATCCGAAGTGTGGGGGGATATTCTAGCGAATTTTATCACATTTTACTATCTAGTACCCCCGTTTTTGGCCAAAAATCTCAAAAAATTTAAAATTTTTTCACTGGTGCTTCAAAATTTTTGTGGTAATCAGTCCGCCATGTCTAACCGACAAAGGGATTTTCTAATCCAGGAGCAAACGGCTCTTGGTAAAGATATATCAAATCCGTTTATGGCTTGCAATTTGCCCAAAATTGTATGGTACCTCAACTCGCCATATCCTAAAAAGCGAATGAGTTGGCTAGCCCGCAAGATTATGGCTTGTGGTAAAGGCAGTGGAAAATCCATAATTGGTAATCAGCTCACCAAGATGTTGGCTTTGTCCATCAAGAGTTGGCTAGTCCAGAAGCAAACGGCTTTTGGTAAAGACTAATCAAATCCGTTGACAGCTGGTGGTTTGCTCAAAATCACATGGTTATCAGGTGGACCATAGTTCTTACTTGAATCGATACATCTGGCTACTCCAGAAGTGATGGCTTTTGGTAAAGAGTTTAAAATCATCAAGTTTTCAAAACAGTTTATTGCTAGGGACTAGCAATATTTTAGTGTGGCGGTATTCTAGCGAATTTTATCACATTTTACTATCTAGTACCCCCGTTTTTGGCCAAAAATCTCAAAAATTTTAAATTTTTTTCACTGGTGCTTCAAAATTTTTGTGGTAATCAATCCGCCATGTCTAACCGACAAAGGGATTTGCTAATCCAGGAGCAAACGGCTCTTGGTAAAGATATATCAAATCCGTTTATGGCTTGCAATTTGCCCAAAATTGTATGGTACTTCAACTCGCCATATCCTAAAAAGCGAATGAGTTGGCTAGCCCGCAAGATTATGGCTTGTGGTAAAGGCAGTGGAAAATCCATAATTGGTAATCAGCTCACCAAGATGTTGGCTTTGTCCATCAAGAGTTGGCTAGTCCAGAAGCAAACGACTTTTGGTAAAGACTAATCAAATCCGTTGACAGCTGGTGGTTTGCTCAAAATCACATGGTTATCAGGTGGACCATAGTTCTTACTTGAATCGATACATCTGGCTACTCCAGAAGTGATGGATTTTGGTAAAGAGTTTAAAATCATCAAGTTTTCAAAACAGTTTATTGCTAGGGACTAGCAATATTTTAGTGTGGGGGTATTCTAGCAAATTTTATCACATTTTACTATCTAGTACCCCCGTTTTTGGCCAAAAATCTCAAAAATTTTAAATTTTTTTCACTGGTGCTTCAAAATTTTTGTAGTAATCAATCCGCCATGTCTAACCGACAAAGGGATTTGCTAATCCAGGAGCAAACGGCTCTTGGTAAAGATATATCAAATCCGTTTATGACTTGCAATTTGCCCAAAATTGTATGGTACCTCAACTCGCCATAGCCCGCAAGATTATGGCTTGTGGTAAAGGCAGTGGAAAATCCATAATTGGTAATCAGCTCACCAAGATGTTGGCTTTGTCCATCAAGAGTTGGCTAGTCCAGAAGCAAACGGCTTTTGGTAAAGACTAATCAAATCCGTTGACAGCTGGTGGTTTGCTCAAAATCACATGGTTATCAGGTGGACCATAGTTCTTACTTGAATCGATACATCTGGCTACTCCAGAAGTGATGGCTTTTGGTAAAGAGTTTAAAATCCATCAAGTTTTCAAAATAGTTTATTGCTAGGGACTAGCAATATTTTAGTGTGTGGGATTGATGAGTGCTCAAACACTCATCATTTTTTGTCAAATCTGAACTGCAAAACATACAAGAACACTCAGAAATGCATCAAAATACTAAAAATATTCCAAAATTGTGTTTTATATGTTTCAGATGCAAAATGAGTAAAAACAGATAAAAAAACGTACAAAGTTTGCAAAATTGGCAGTTTCAGTCCCCCAACTTTCATAAAATGTCAGATTTAGTCCCTGGTCATTCAAAATATGGAAAATTATTACCAAAGGTCCTTTTGAAATCATAAGTTGTCATATTTAGTCCTTTGGTGAAAAATCTCAAAAGTTTTGGAAATTTACAAATTAAGTCCCTGAACTTCATAAATTGACAGATTTGGTCCCTGGGAAGTATTTCTTGGTAAAAAAGTGAATTTTGGTCCTTGGGAAATTACAAGTTGGCAAATGTGGTCCTTGGGTAAAAAGTTTGAAGAAAGTTACAATTTGGCCCCTGGAGTTTCATAAATTGTAAAACAAGTCCCCCGGGTTTTTAAAAATGGAAAATTATCTTTTATAACCCTTATACTATTCAGACTTGTTATGTTTAGCCCTTGTGATAACTATGGAAAAATGACAAACCCAGCCCCTCATTTTCTGAAAATTACATCTATGGTCCTTGTGATATATTTACAAACCATTTGGACCCTTTTTTGTATTATAAACCCAAAACACCCAAAAACCCAAACCTGATCCACCCAAGCCCAAACCAAAGCCCACTCCCTTCCTTGATATTATAACCCGGTCAAAATAAGTCAAACCCAATCCCCCCCCCCAATTTTACTGTTCACCTGTCTTCCCCCCTAATCCACCATTAACACCCTAAAACCTGTAATCTTGTCCACCCCCGTCCTCCACTTTTCCACCAAACACTCAACCTCACCACTCCAAACCCCCTCCTCATTAAATATACCTCAACAACCTCACCAAACCCACTAACCAGTCAAATAACTTTTCCCGCCAAAAAATTCCTTCAACGGCCATGATTGATTTCAGAGCATCCAACGGCTGCAATTGAGTGGGAAAGAAAGAGAATATCCTCAGGTTCTATTTAAGTCAAAGAAAAGAGAGCAGAAAAGAGTAGTAGTATAGTATTAGAGTAGTTTTAGTCTAATGTAGTCGTTTAAGCTTGATTTTCTTTCTCCACTTGTAATTTTAGCTAAAATCAATTGTATTCAAGTTGTTTTGTGTAATTTTAATCTTCTTTGAAGTTAATTTCATATCCTGTTATTTAAATTCCAAATTTGCAATTTTTTCATAAAAATCTCAACTTACTCTTAAGCTACTATAAGTTGTTGTTTCTGGATGGTTTAAGCTCACTTAAGCTTATCTATTAGCTTTCTCAAACATTATAAGTATTTTGAGGCAGTATTCAAAGAGAAATAAAAATTAGATAACAAATCACAAAAACAGTGGACAACAAGAAAAAGAAAAATCAAAAAGGAGAAGCAGTTAAAGAAACAATGGTTTAGAGTCTCAGGGAGACATTAGGTCAGGGATGGAGTGATTTGTTTTTGGTTTTGAGCACAAAGGCTTAGTGTAAGTCTCTTTTCAGTTTCAAGTATTCATTTTCACATTTTGTAATTATTGGATGTAACTGTTCATTTTAGTTAGTTTATGCTTAATTATGTTTAACATGTGTTAGTAGAAGCTAAAAAGTGGATCTAATGGTTTAAAATCTTGTACTGCTTAATTAAAAGCCACAATCAGATTTTATAAGGGTGTTTGGTTCTGCTTAGTTTCTACTGTCTCATGGGTCAATTGGTTTGTTTCTTTGCATAACTAGAATCCTTAGGTCATAACTGAGCTGAGTAAACCAAGAAATTTGCTCCCTTAGCACAAGAAAGTCAAAATCCATTTTGAGCCACCATTTTAGTTAACTGTCAAGCTTGTGGTCTCCAAGATAACTCATTTCATTTCATAATTGGTAGTTTTAGCATTATATCATCTTATTATAGCTTATTGCATCCACATCAGTAGTCTAGGTTCACCAAAATCTCACCAAAGTCAACTTTTCACAATTTCATTAAAAGTCAAAAATGCATGTTTTCAGATTTTTCCAAATGTTGTGGGATTTTTATTGAATTTTCTGTTTGGAGCTAAGCTTTGAAACTTGTTCCTAGTTAAAGTCCCCCACATCATCTCCAAGTTCCCATCTTGCATACATTTTTGTGATTTTTTATCTGGCCCCCACACACCCTCAAACTAAGTTGCAGGGGGGCTGTGTGCCCTGCTGCAGCAGACAGTCCTCCACCAAGCCACCTTTGGTGGTGGTTTCTGGCCACCCTTGTGGGTCCTATTGGCTAAACCTTGTTCCTTTCAAACCCCCCTGGTAGGCTTCAAGGTTTGACCTTTTGTTTGACCTGAGAATCCCTGGGCCCCACTTGGAATCAACCTACAAATCTGTCCCATTTTTCAGTTTAGAAACAATAAGCCAAGTGCTTATTGTTAGCTTATTGGCTTATTCTATGGTTCCCAAGTACCTTTTGCAGCTTAATCATGTCCAAATAAGTTATTTTGATCAGAATCATCCATAGTGGGCCCCACTTAAGCTCATTTGAGCTTATTTTCCTTCTTGGTCAACATAAGTCAACTGATAAGCTATTAAGCCTCCACAGTGCTTATTTTTTATTTATAAAAAACTTGTTTTTACAAAAGTTTGTTGTTTTTAGGTGTAAATTAGTTTTCAAAAAGAAAAATCATGAAAAACCAATTTAATTTCAAGTGATAGTTTCTATTTAATGTAATTTAATTTTAATTTTCATTTTTAGATTTTTTTAAGCACTTAGTTTTTTTATAATTTTCTTAAATTCTTTTTATATTAAAGTATTTTTAGTAATTTTTTCAGATTTTTATTTTGTAATTTAGTATTTATTAGAATTAATATTAGTTTTATCAATAATTAATTAATAATTAAGTTTTAAATAGCATAATTAGTTTTTATTAAGTAAGACCTAGTTTTTATATTTTTCCTAGCTTTTATATGTTGTAATATAATTTTAGGAATTTCTCTAGAATTTTTACTGTTCATTTGCTATTTTTTATAATTTAAAATAGTTTAATTAGGTAATTAATATTTAATTGGTAATTAATTAATATAAAATCCACAAAAAGACAAAAATACATATTTTTAATTTTAAAACTTATTTTTAGTTATTTTATAATTTTAGAAATTTAATTTTCATTTTTCTAGTATTTAATTAATATTATATTGTATTTAAGTATTTTAAATATTAATAATAAGTATTAATTAGTATTTAATTAATAATAAATAATTAAATAGTGTAAAAATTTATTTTCTTTTTCTAAAAATTTTCTTTTATCCTTAGGTTTGTAAAAAAGTCATTTTCACCCCCTGTGGGTTTTCAGATTTCAGTTTTCGCGTTTTATTTCGTACGTTCGCGTAAATTTAATTTGAACGTACGTGTTTTAAGTTTTAAACGTTTATGGTTTTTCTACTTTTCCAGTCTTATCCATATAACTTATTTGAGCTATTTCTTTGTAGATTCCTTAGTGTAATCAATTTCAAACCCTTTCCCGTCCAGATTCACCCGATCACAATCCGTTTGTTAACCATCACACCTCGTCGGGACATAACGACCCGGGAAAACCACTATATTCCGCGGAGCATTGAGCCTAAGGAGTTTGACTGAATTATCCACATCCGTGGTTGACTTTAGTTGACTGTTTTTGCCTCAATCAATACCTATTAGAACATGTGTTAGTATGATATCAAAACTACTTTAATTTGTATATTTATGAATTCTTGGAATGACATAAATTAATAAAGTAATCTAATGATGCTTCAATCTGAATATTTATGTGTTCTTGGAATGACATAAATAAATGAAGAAATAATGTTATTTACATTATTGTGAAGTAATAAATTAACTTGAAAATACTATTGAAACCAAGAGATGGTGTTCATATTTACTTTAGTTAAACATGTTTATGTTTCCTTGTAAAGATATAAACATAAAGTCTTTTAATTGATACAAGACTTATAATAAAGTAAGACGTTATCTTGTTATGTTTTTTAATTAAGACATATACATGAAGTTATTAAATTGTTAAATAACTTATAACGTATAGCGGGGTTATAACAGTTTATGTTTTCTTGTAAAGACATGGACGTGAAGTGACATTGTAAAAAGTACTTGTGTTATAAAGCATGTAACTGGCTTGAAAATTATTATACCATTAAAATGAATTAGTTGGTAAATAGACAAGTCAAAACGAATATGGTTATCTTAAATATTGTTAGATTGTCTTACAATATTAATACTAATGAAATACCAAATGTTTATGGTATGTTCAGTTAAGAAAATCAAACTCTTGTTATATTGTTTGATTAAAGATAACTATGATTTCTTTTCTTAATATTGAGTATGACTTGGACATACTTAATAAAACTCCAATCTAGAAGATTAATAAGGCATCATCATATGATGAAATGTGATGAATGTAATCAATTACATTAAGTATTAAATTGAAGTTCTGAATTTGTTCAACTGCTTATAAATAGGTTATTAACAAAGTAAAGTCAGGAACTGTCAATATATATTTGTAATATCCCAAAAGAGAATATTGTATTGTTGCTTTATTTGCTAAATATTTAAAGATAGTCTTTAAATTAATAAAATCAAGTGGGAGTTTTGATCTTTAAAAGATAAAATTACAAGATATATAATCTTCTGAAATACACTAGTAAATATCATAATGAGGATTGACATTAAATGTTAAATCTCAAGATGATGGAATTATCATTCATAGATTAGCAAAGATATCTCAGATATTTGATTAATATGCTGAGGGCTATGATTTACAGGATTATTGTAAACCTGATAATCATTATGATATATTACCAAATATGTAATTGGGTATAGTATACATGATATGAATGATTAAGATGCTGTCCATAAAGATAATCAATTTTAGAAATGTGGTTTATCTTAATAGTTAGACTAGAAAATGAAGATGAGTTTTTTCAATGATAAGGTAACCTTTGTGGTTTAAATCTTTGTATAGAAATCATATGGACAATATTGTACACGTATTTAATGCATGTTTTATGACAAGATTATTAATCACACTTAAGTAATTAACTGTGATTGAATATTCTTTTCTAAATACATTGAATATATAAAGATTATGATTGTCATATTTATAAAATTGACAATAGAATATCAAAACTCTTTCTTGAGTGATTACTTGAGCGAGGACGATAAGTAATCAAAAGGAGTTTATGAATTCAAATAAATCTTTGAAAGTGTACATGGTGCAATAATCCATGGATGGATAAATGCATGCATCTAGAAGATTACTCTTATGTTTAATTATTAAATTCATGTTTTGATTTATAATTGAAATAAGATAATTTCTAAGTATTCCTAAAAGCTAGTGGGAGTATTATGTTTAATTTCTTAAATCATATATGTTGTAAAACATATTAAAAGTAACATTCCATATAAGTTAAAAGTTAAGTCTTAATTTGGAATGAAACTTTAAAGATTTAGAAAATAAGATATACAACCTTGGAATGAATGTTTATTGTTGAAACATGAGCGGTAAATGAATCTAATATAACATGATATATTATTTAGAAAGTCTAAATAGATATGTATGACATGAATAAAATCTAAGTATGACTCAAAGATTTTTCATGAACATCATGTTTTGTTGTATCATGCTTGATTACAAGATGATTTGGCAATATTAATATCCAATTAAAAAGTTATTAGATAACTTGTGTAATATTCTAAAAAGAATATGTTTGATTATAGAATCACATCCTAAATCTGGAACAACTTTCAAACTCTATAGATGAACAATTTTTCAATTGTTGTGAAAATTGTCATAGCCGACAAACTTGAAAGTTTGAAGGGTATCAAACATTACACAATAGATATTAATGTTTACGGGAAATTTTTAATAGCATATTGTTGTTTGCATAAAATAATGCTAATGAAATTGAGGTGACACTCAATGCTAGTTATGGTAAGAATTTCATCTTTGGCTATTACTAGTTATGCTTACTAAAAGCATAGTTGCGTTATACATTAAGAGAATAAGAATACTTCAAACTTTAAAATGTTTGGAAGTGTGATTATCATAAATTGGTGGTTAAGGATGTCACACATTTATGAAATATTGTATGGCATTATCAAAATAGTTGAGTATGCACAAATAAGAACTTCACTAGTTGAATTCTTAAATATAGTATTCTTAAAATTCTGATAGATCAAAGTTGGATGATTTATGCCTTGTCAACAAGCATGAATGTCATTACTTGAGACATAATTCATCAACAAGAGTTATCATGCATTGATCTATTTAGTATTTGGATAAGAGATGTTAAACAATTATTATAATAAATTTAAATACATGGTATGTTTAATTCATAATAAATTGTATCCTATATTTGTATGTTTAATCCATGAATAAATGTTATTCTAAATTATCAGTTGTCACTTAATAATATGGGAATATTATTAAATCAAGACAAATCTGAAGGTTGGTATAATATACTTAAGTATATTGATGCGTAGTCATGCCATTTCAGATGATATTCAATGATACCGAATATAGGACTTATCCCAACTACATGATGTTACTTTATGGATTTTGTTATTAAGTAAATCATGAGAAGTTATCCTCAGACTTGAGATGCAAGATAAGTGTCATGAATGTAGTATATTTTTGTGGAACAACTTAACGCTATACGTAACTGGTAGTCATAAGGGTTGTTTTCGGAAGTGTTACAAAGTTTGTGGGTTTTGCTTGTAGTCAAGATAGAATTTGTTCATTCAAATTTATTTTTGGAGTTTACTACTTCTGGGCCCCTCGTAGGGTTGGTAAGATGCATGTGCGGCCGCACCCAAGATCTCCCCTGAATATGTTCAGAAGATTTGGTAATCTTGATCAATCATAAACAACGAGAAACATAATGGTTAATTAAAGAATGACTTTAATCCATATCCTTATTAACGTGGTATTAGAAACAAAAGGATACTAATAATGAGAAATCATTAAAAGGTTTGTCCAGGAGCCTTACTCGAGATCGTACTAGAGGCATCGGCGTGTTGCAAGACGCTAACCGATGTGATCACACTATTAAGATATGTCCAAGTGGGAGCTATTAGTTTATGAACATAAATTAATAGTTGTGTGTTAGGATCGAACTCGAGATCGTGGGATTGCACACTTTTCGTATGAAGAGTAAAAGAATAATTATTTATAAATGTTATATATAATTATAAAAAACACAAAACTAGTAACGACCGTTAGTATTTAACGGAGAATGGCTAACGACCGTTAGGCGAAGATTAGGAAAGTAATACTTGTGATTAATTGGAAACAATAGAAGGTTCCAGAATCCCTTTGGGGATACTATAACCGATCGGCCAAGGGGTGTATTCCACCTCCTTTGTGCCTTGAGCTCCAAGTAAACACTAGTATATAAACACCTCATGGGATATTGTTTTCTCATAACTTGTACACACATAATAGGTGTTTTTCTCTCCTTCTCTTGTCCCTAAATCAATCCACTCCTCAAACCCATAAGGGTTTTCGATTTTCATAAGCTAAAAGGTTTTGTGTTTAATTTACTTGCATAAACGTTTACTTGAATTAGTACATGTGTGCAAGAACACGATTCAAACACACTATTGTTTGATTCTTGGATTGAATTACAAAAGAGGTAAGGGGTAATTCTTATAATCCACATAAACCCTAATTAGGGTTCTTGATTTGAAGATTGCATTTGATTCTTGTTCGGGCTAGAATCACAAAGGTATGTTTACTTTTATATTTGATTAATTAATTACATATTATATGATCTTGTAATTGCTTCCCCTATACTCACTTGATGTGTTTGGTTTATTTATATGATTGTCATGATATTATAATTCCAACATTATTTAAGTACCATTGGTTTTAATTTGTATACTTATATGTTTTGGCTTTACATTTTACACATAAACTCCAGCTATTTTACCAAACATGTATGAAAATAAAAAATTCATGTAAATCTCTCTGCATCTCCTATGAACTCTAACTAGTTTCACCAAAGCTATCGAAATTGCGCTAAAGCTAAATACATTATTTACCTTTAACTCTTTGACCATAAACTCAAAATTAGCTAATAAGGTGTATTTGTTTCATCTTATATTGCCGGCTTATGATTTATTTAATTTTAGGCTTTATGTTTCATAAGCTCATTTTTTGTGACTTATTTTGAAACTTTCATGGGCCTGTTTAGTACACAACTTTTTTAAAGCCGTAAGTTTTTTATTACAAAAATAATCTTCTTCAAAACAAGTAGCTCCGTTTGGTAACATTAACTTCATGCTTTTATTTTAAACAAGTAGCTCCAAAATGAATCATGAAGCTTTTAAAATATTTTGAAGCTGTAAAAATATAAAATTACTAATATACCCTCCAACTGTATTATAAATATTTATTTTACATATTATATTTATAGTTAACACTTAATTTACGTATAGCTCATGTTTGACACTTGACAGCTTTAAACCTAAAACCTCATAAATTTTGGCCGACCCGCTAGCACCATCAATCTTCCCACTCCGCGTCGCACCGCCACCACCGCTCCCCACTCTTCTTCTCGGTATCTTATCATTAATTCATTATACATTTAATATTATAATCTTATCATCTTTATTAGGGTTCCATTTATTTGCTATAGTTGGTCGTTAAGCTATCTATACATTTCATTTCATTAAAAAAAAAAACCAATTTCTCACTTTGGGTTTCTTTATAAAAACTGACCCATCTGATTAAATAAAAATTTGGTCTTCTTTATAACGTATGAGAGTGTTGGGATTGCTTATTTTTTATGCTTATAAATAAGCATTTCTGGAATATTTTTTCGTGTGTGTGTTTAGATTTGCTTGTTCTGTGAAAAGTGCAGTAAAGCTCGAAGAAATAATAAGCTATATGAAAGATTTAACGAATTGTATTTTATAAAAGTTTTAGGTCAGATATGATGTTTAACAATTAAGTAAATACTTTGAAATATGCAGCGCTTTACTATGAAAGGAAACTAGTTTTGCTTAAAAAGAAGCAGAAACGCAGAAAAAGAAGCAATCCTAAACGCCCCCTATGCTTATCTTTTTTATGTATGTTATGAGTTTATATATGTTGATTTAGCTAGTTTATGATAATCATGGTACAACTTTCTGGTGTAGACTATCTAGTTGGTTATAGTTACAAATTTTGTTCTAATTGGTTCTGCTAATTAGGCTTAGCTGTTTTTGTTGAAGTTTAGTTCGGTTGCTATATGCCTATATGTTTGCTATGTTACTGGATCACTGTTAATTTGTGACGTATGGTTAAAGCTAGGAAGACGAGTGAGATGTAAAGTAGTTGCCAGATAGGAGCAAGAATTTAATGATAAACGAGCTCATGAGGAATGTCAATAAGTTATAATAAAAGGGGTGAACTATTTGCTTGTAGTTGTTGGAGCTTTTGTGGTATTTTGTCATATAGTATAAGATTAAAAAAAGCCAAAACTGAACTGAAAATTTGATGCGTCATATGTTCGATGTTAATTTTGATGTGTCACATGCACCGGCTTTTATGTTATTGGTACCAATGTTGTTGGGATGACGGAGGTTGTTGGTCTTATTATTGTTATTATTTTTATTTTTTGTAAAAGTGGGTCAGTGGGGTTTTTGAGTGGTGTGGTATAGAAATGTTATTGGAAAAGTTTATGGTTTTATGTTACCAGAAATTATAGTGTAAAAGTTGACGTAACAACATCTATAAAACGCGTATATGGCTCGGTCCACCTAGCACTTTTACACTCTTAAAAGTGAGTTGAAAACATAGCCCCATTTTTCATCCTTGCCTTTATTTTCTTGATCCTTGCCTTTAATTTCTTGATTTATAGGGTTTATAGATTGTTTGGGCCGTACAGTTATAGAGTCCACTGTCCACCCATAATCATAAATCACTTCCTCGTCCTCCTCCGTGTTCTTCTTCTTTCTTCACACAGTCCTCTGTCAATCAAAACTATCATCTTTTTTCATTTAATCAGGTATCAACATCTCATCTCTAACCATTGGCTAACTACATTTCGACTTATATATTTATTGTTATTTTTAAGCTATATGTATTGGATTTTGTTTTGTTATATAAATTGATTGATTGATTAGTTATTTGAGTTAATTCTGAATTTTTGTTTGTTAAATTTAGCTGGATTTTGTTTCTGATTGATTTTAGTTTTTGTGACATTCATTTTTTAGGTGCTTTTTTATTTTATTTTTGCTGGATTGTTGATATCTATGGGTTTCTAATATCGTTTCTCAATATTTAAAGTTTATAGCATTATTTAAACTATACTTAGCATTCTATGGATTTGTATTCACTTGGCATTCAATAGCCACAGGCCAACTGAAGAACCAATTTGCAGTTTTGGAATCATATGTTCGTTCTCATTTACCTTGTTGTTGAACCAATACTTCACACTGATTCTTAGGACAAACTGCACCTAATATTGAAAAGTATAGTCTATTGTAGACATTCTGATTACAAATGTTGCTTAGGGTGGTAATTTCGACCAATTTACTTAGGGTATCGGTTAATCCGAGACGTGTGTTTGATCTTATACAGGTCATGTGGGAAATGTAAAATTTGGGTAAAGGGTTATGGGTCAAAAGCTTAAACAATTAAACAGGGTGAAAGTCATGAAAAGTGTTAATTTAATGCATGTGACCTGCTTAATTATAAACACTCAAATACTGAGATTATATTGTAAGTTTCTTCTACTCATTAGCACATTAGTTACTCATAGAAAAATTGATTATTGGGACACAAATATGTTTGATGTGCAATCCATCCTAAGCTGATCTTTACAATCAGAACCTGTTACACAACCTGTCGCCTGTCTGGCCTGACCATCTTGCTATTTACCATCATGTTTATAATTTCTTCTTTTATGTCTAACACTAGTGTTCTGTTGGACAGTGGATTTGAGCCTCGGCCTCTGCAATGGCAGCAATTGGGGGCAGATTGACGTCAAAGTTACGATTATCAGTTTCCTCATTGCTTCATCGTGAAATAACGAGAATACCCATCTTGAATGAATATATATCCTCTTATTCTGTCTCAAAACCAATAGCATATAACCAAACTACGAAAAGCCGTGAAGATGTCTGCAATTGTCAACAACAGTTCTATAGATATTTAAGGCCTCGATATTACCATGATGGCAGGCCCAGAGGTTCCCTTTGGAGGGGAAAGAAATTGCTTGGTAAAGAAGCTCTTTTTGTTATTTTGGGGTTGAAGAGAGTTAAAGACGATGAAGAGAAATTGGACAAATTTATCAAAACTCATGTCTCAAGGCTCTTAAAGATGGACATGGTTGCTGTTCTTAACGAACTTGAACGCCAAGAGGAAGTGCATTTAGCTGTCAAGGTTTACTCATCCCCCCTTTACTCAATTAATCTTATCACTTAGTCGTCTTGTTTGTATTCTTAGTCAACTGGACGAAGGGTTTAACGGTCAGTCCTGTCTATATATCAGCTGGCATGGTATATATGATAACACCTTATACTTATGGTTTAAGGCAGTACGGCTGGACCAAACCACTTTATTCGTAAATAAGCTTATAACTTTACATTAATAACAATTAATGAGTTGGGGGTGTAAGATATAAGGTGATGTATATATATATATATATATATATATATATATATATATATATATATATATATATATATATATATATATATATATATATATATAAAGAATGAGTTCCCCCTATTGAATGTGAGCATTAATGTCATTAGTCAAGAAACTCTATTATTATGCAAGAAACTCTATTATGCAAAAGATAATTAATGCATAAACCAAGTAGTAATTTCTTAAAGCTTCTTTTAGCACTTATTATGATTATTATGATTAAATTAAATGCATGATATTAACCAACCATGTGAATGTCTAAAGTCTTGGTTATTGAAAGCTTCTAATAGGTGTAAATTCTCATCTTTTCAGTTGCTCAAAAATACTTAACAACAAGTCTATAAATGTGACTTTTCATATGAGTTTTGATGAGTATAAATAACAACCTATCTCAGTCTATCTCCATCTCTATTTTCGTTCAACCTCAGTCAACACCCAAACAATAAGCCACAAACAAACCGACAGTAACATAACCCATTAACCCACCCATCATCAGTCAAAAGCACAAATGAAATAAAACAAATAAACAAGACTCGACTTATGTGTATTAAATCAACCACTGCCACGAAATCAATCCAAAAACCTTAACCAAATTCTACCTAGGCACAACCAAGACCCTCACCTTCACTCCCCAGCACTTAATAAAAACTGAAAAGTAATAATTAAAGATCTATGTTTTTCTTTCGTGTCTACAACATAAATATCAGACCTTGAAGGTCCAGTTAACAAAAGAATAAAATCATCATCGATCCCTTTTGAAGCTTTGCTTCTTTAAATATCCGAAAATATAAAAGAAAGATTGAAACGAATTTCTTTCATCTCCTTTTTCTTTCGATTAAACAAAACATGAAACACAACATACACTACAAAGCTTATCATAAGTTTTCACTTTGAGCCCAAAAATGTGAATCCCATTACAGGAACTACTAGATCTCAAAGAACATCGGTTCAATCAATCAAGATGGAGTGCAAATACAAGAAGTTTGGATGCACATAATTGATAACCAACCATATGATCAAAAGTGATATGTAAAACCAACCATATGATCAAAAGTGATATGTAAGAAGAGTAGTTGGTGACTGCATATGTTAGGGATGGATGCGTAGGATTAGTTTATTTGTGTGTGAAAAGTTTTAGGGTAAAATGACTTTTGTATAAAGCAAATGTGGTGCTTAGTTTGTTTAATTTACTGGAACTTTTGGATACACTTGCTAATGATTAACTGGTAAATATGCTTTTGTTTTGGATCACCTTTATTTAAATGGTATATGCGATGTGAATAACAGGTGCTTGAAAACTAACTTCTTTTAAATAGAATTGTTTGATGAAAAAGGTATAAAATGCATGAGAACCGCTAAGTAAGCAAATCAAATGTGCACTACTACTTCCGATCACATGTACTAATGCTCAAACATATCTTTGAGTATATTTCATATGAAACATTTCTATTTGTAAAAGCTTAATAAAGTGAATTTTTTAGTTTATCACTTTAAGTTTCAGGACTAATATTAACACACCTAATTAACCGTTGCTAGACTAATGATATTTCATGGTAATCGAAGCCCGTGCATCGCACGGGCCATGCTGTCTTGTGAACTATAATAAGAGACATAACTAGCACTATACTGTATATAGTTGTGTCATTTAAAGTCAGGATCAAGACATTCACTCCAATTCTTATAAAGATGTTGGTTGTAGTGGTTGCATCTAAAGTCATGTGGTAACACATCTTTCTTTCGACTTTCGGTCATGATCTCAAATGATTAGTTTAAGACATATTTTAGTTTGACTGTTTGAGACTGATCAGGGATATTAGCTCCGCTGTTAATCATTGTCACTGATGTTCTCGTGTAGACAATTATACAGCTAAAGAACTAAAGGTGTAAATTATCACACATTTTCATTATTTGGTTCATTTTGTGTAATGACGAAAAAGATTATGATTTGCAGCTTTCATCATTATCAAATTTTTACAGTTTCATTTAGGATGTTTATCTTGTTTTTCATTTGTTTTATTTAGGATAAAGTCTCTTAAGTCTTTAGAGATTATGTGGTACCAATTTGTTAGGATTTTTTTTTTTTTTTTTTTTTTTTTTTTTTAAATGTAAACTGCAATTCATCCAATTAAAAAAAAAAAGAAAAAAAAAAAAGAAAAGAAAAAAGAAGTGTCAGTTGAGTTATCCCAGAGATCATTGGGTTCTCTCCTATCGAGCCCTATTCATCTTAAAATGGGTCATCGAGGCAGAAGGTCTCATAAGCCAAAAGAGGCTGATCTTGCTGTTAACAGTCCTGGAAATCGTTCACAGACCCGGAACATAACATTTTGGTTGTGCTTTTTTCTCAATCAAGTCAAATGGCTCCCCACCTTAAAAAAAGTTAGCCATAATGGTTTAAACTTCAAAGGACATTAAGAGGTTAAACGAGTTGATAGTTTTCCCAAATTTCGTTTTTGATTTACGCAACATTCGAAATTACTAATTTATGATGTAAACAATGAAAAAATGGACAAAAAATGGCTTATAAACCTAACCTGATCCCTTACCATACTATAAAAATTATCCTTTTCAACCCAAACCATTTGACCCATTACCCAATTACCCTTCTTGTCACATACATGTATGTAACTAAATGAAGTAGAAAAGATGGCATGGATAAACATCAAGCTTATTTTGCATCCATTTTTTTGTTTTTGTGTGATGCACCAGTACGGACGAAGGGGCAGAGTGGTCGTGTGATAATAGTTTTTTTTATTTCTTGTCATTTCCAAAGTTCAATAAATGATAGAATCTTGTTCTTACAGCCTGTTTATGGGATTTTCAGATGTTTTGGGTTATTCAAAAGCAAGACTGGTATACGCCCGATGTATATCTATACAAAGACTTGATAATTGCATTATCTAAATCTAAAAAGATGGATGAGGCAATGCAGCTATGGGAAAGCATGAAAAAGGAAAACTTATATCCTGATTCTCAAACATACACAGAAGTAATTCGCGGGTTTTTGAGGTTCGGATCACCTGGTGATGCTATGAATATCTACGAGGACATGAAACAGTCTCCGGATCCACCAGACGAGTTGCCATTTAGAATTCTATTGAAGGGGCTTCTGCCACATCCCTTACTGAGGAATAAGGTGAAGCAAGACTTTGAGGAGATTTTTCCTGATCAGAGTATTTATGATCCCCCGGAAGAGATATTTGGATTGCGTTAAGGTATTGTATTTTATTTGAAATTAAATAGTCTGTTATAGGAGCAACTTTTTCTTATAAACATTATTTGAACCTTGAGCTAGAAATGCTTAATTTTCGGCCATTTTAGAAAGATTAAAGCCATTGCTAACTCAGGTATGGATAATATTGTGTTGATGTTCATAGGTCGGTCAATCTGTTTTTAATTTCTAATATTTTCTCTTGTTATCCTTTGGCAAAATAAGTGTAGTGTATATATTCAGTACATGTTACATTGCTTTCTTCCAGTTTTTTTTTATCGAATTGAATAGAATGAATGGTAAATCTGAGATTGTAGTACGATGGGAACATGTTTGATAGAAAGAAGGTGGTTATATCATTCAATCTTACTGATTTATACACAAGGTTGGGAAGCCGAAGTACGTTTTTGATAACTATTACTCATTACCGATTACCATTACGATGACAACGCTCTATGGTTATGGTGGATCACTTTCAACAAGCTATTGGTCCATGAAATTGAACTGGAATGGGACACACCCATCCAGAGCTTGTGAAACCATATGCGAAAGTTTGTTTGATTATGTATACAAGGGACAAATACATAAAGTTTCTAAGTAGAAAAATGTACTAACAGATTTTTGTAAATATAGGTTAACAACACAAGATTCAGTAGCTTGGAGTCTATTGCAACTTATATTTAGATTCAGTGTCCAGAGCATAAATTCCCCGACCGACAATTATTCCTTGCACTGTTTTGACACCAAATGACATTACCATTCGATTTCCTCATGTTCAATACTATTTTAAAACCGCTGATCATTTTGGAGTATGCTAGTTTCAGTTTTGATGTTTACTATAGTCGACCACTTAGGACTGATATCATCTAAATCTTAAATCAGAATGGAACTTTCGAGCTCTACTCGCTATGTGAAACAATACAAACATTCACACCTTGCGTTGTGTATACTTTTACTCAAATATTTTTCTTTCTAAGCAAGAGTGAACGCTAATGAGCAATCTAATAACCTCCTCTATATTTTACTGTAAATAAGAGTAGACTAAACTTTGTTCATGTGTTTTATTCTAAGGATGAACACCCCCCCCCCCCCCCCCCCCCCCCCAAACACACACACACACACACACACATTTTTCATGATTAATTCAAATGAAAATATTTCATCATTAGAAGTCAAACAGTTTAACAAAAACCATCCGTGAGATGATGAATGATGGTTTTGGCCTGAATTTTTTCATAAATCATACATAATAGTGATATTTTCATTAAACTTTTTGCCTCCGAGTATGACTCATTTAAAGAGTTTTTGGCATATGTCAAAATAAACAAGCCAAACTCAGCCAAACTCGGATTTTGCTGTTTATTCTTGTGTAATAAATAATTTCTTAGTCACTTGAGCATGGGCAGCTCAAGCCTCATCGAGGCCTAAAGCAAAGTTCAAAAATAGGGCCTTTTCGATTGTTTCTCGTGTTTTTAGTAAAGCGATCGGAATAATATAACGTCTAAATAGAAAACCATGAACGCTTAATAAATTGAGAACCGGATGATGATTGAAAAACAAGATGACAAATAGAGAAACCAAACATCGTTGTTTTGATGAACTACAAGTAGGGCTAAGACGACGAACTGAACAGAAACAAATGGGCTTGTACATGTTCGTTCGTGAATATTTAATCAAACAAGCCCTACATAAATACTTAAACAATTTCTTTGTATTCATTTATTAACACACTAAACAAAAAGTAAAAATAATACATGATCAAAAGAGCATAGAATGTATAAAAATAATCATTTACAAGAGATTGTTGAACTTATAGTTCATTTACAATCCTATCTATTAGTCTTTAAGATTTCAAACACTAAAATGAGTTTAATCCATTTTTTCTCATACCCTAAAAGAGGATATTGGTCATTTTTGATAAAACTAAAATGATTGACTTGGTATATGATAGTTTGTAGGCTAAAGAATAAACAAAACAAATGTGGCTTCAAATCCTAAACAACTATTTTATTTTCTAAAAATTATAAAATGAGCTTAATCCATTTTTTTACATTACCCAGAAAGACGATCTTGGTCCTTTTCATAAAACTAAAATGTTGGACTTGGTATTTAGCTAATAGGTTTTAGGCCTAAAGAATAAAGATGAAAATCGATGTGGCCTCAAATCCTAAACCATATATAAGGTATTTTAGTAAATTAGGGGGGACCTAAAACTTTTCAGAGGCGATGCAAGAGAATATAAGTGACGAATTTATATATAATGGTGTCATAGCAAATCCGGAGACTTAAAATTCGGAGGCTTAAAGTTATGGCTTCATTAGCTTTACATTTGAGCCACACTTGAGATATATTACTAGCTTATAAATATTTTCAGTGTTGAAGTGGATTTTGATGATTTCTTTATTTCTTTCGTGACAGTTATATGCAATGAGCACTAACATGTTACATATAATCCAACATTTTTCAGTAACTCTTCCTAAGATCACACGGTGCAACTCATTACTTCACTTCGCCACTCCGATGTGGCACCTCGCCGAGCTCGCCATTGCACCACCCAACCTCCACATCTTTCGCCGTTTGCTTCCTCCTCGTCTGCACGACGAGCCTTGGAACCGTCCTTGTTGTCAATTTATTTTATTTTTATTTATTTATTTATTTATTTTTGGTGGGTTTTCTTTTTTGCTTGTGTTTGTGTGTTGGGTTTGAGTTTGTCATGTGTTTGTAAATCTGATGTGCGTTTGTGATTATTTTTTATTTATTATTATTATTATTATTATTATTATTATTATTATTATTATTATTTTGCAGGTATATTAAGAGGTAGAAGACGACATGTGCAATTGTTTATTTGTTTATTTGTTTGTGTGATATGAGCCTTGAACTTGAGTTTAGAAGTCTATTGGGCCCTAAACAAAAAAAATAAAGTAATAAAACTAAAATAAAACTAGTTCTTTTTACTAAAATTTTTTATTAGTGAAATTATTTATTTTTATTTTTTTTAAAATGTTGTTTCATTTGAAAAATTAATGAATTTTTAATTTTAATGAAATGAATTTAGTTTATTTGGAAATTTAAATAAAAAAAATAAAGTTGTAAGTGGTGGCCCCAAATGAGTAAGTTAATGTTAGTTGTTGGTGAGAAGGAAGTTAATTGTGAAGAGGTTTTAAGATAATGTACTCGTGACCCCAAATGAATAACTGAAGCTACTCACTGCACCTTGTGCTCTAAAGCATACAAAGCAAAAAAGTTTGTTGTTTGTAAGATTATCATGTCCTTTAGGGGGTCATGTTTTGCGATAACGAGTATGTGATAAACCTTAGGAGATTCTCGCCTTGACTAGTTTTAAGAGAATCACATATTTGGAAAATATGATACTATTGTTTTAAAAACTAACAGTGACAATTTACAACGCAATTCTCCATTTTGGTATCTTTTGTTTAGAGAGCGAGACATTACTTTGTTGTAAGGCAATACAAGGCAAATAACGTATGATTACTTTCTTTTAATATAAGTTAACTAACTTTGGTAAGATATATATATATATATATATATATATATATATATATATATATATATATATATATATATATATATATATATATATATATATATATATATATATAAATGAAATTTGAAACTATTAAAATTAACATAGTAAGATTAAAAGTATATTTTCGACACAACGTATTAATCACTTTTAAATTTTTAAAAGAAAACATTTTTTTTATATAAATATAATTAAGATAAAGTGAAAATATAAATACCATCATGATAATTATTATATAATTAGAACATTTACAAAAATACATCGCTAATAATACTAGCTAATAATATTAGACGAATACTCACGTAAAACGACGGTTTATAGCAACAAATAATTATACTTGCAAAATTGTGATTCTTGTACGACCTTTTATGCAAAGCATGTGTTTTTTGAAATACAAAGAGTGTGTTTTTTCTTTTCTAAAATTAATATAGTGTGTGTTTTGAAAGTTGTCAAATTTAAAATTGATCATTTAAGTTGACAAGCTTTTGAAAAGTTGCCAAAATTAAAGGGTTTTTAAAGTAATTTAGACAAAATACATTAATTTAAGTTTCAATACTGAAGATCCAATATTTCAAGAAAAAGACGTAAACTCTTTTTAAGTAGTAGATGGCCTAAAGATTCAATATTCAAAAGGCAAAATATAAATTAATGATATTAAACAACTATAGGCTTTAAAAAGGTTTAGCATAATAGATGGCATAAAGATTAACGCATGTTTATAAGAGCATGTGGTAAGGTAACCACAAGTTAAATCTTAACGCACTGTCACGTCAGCGTCAAATCAGCTTTTCCCTTTTAACCTTAACTCTTGACTTTCCACCCCGGTAACATAACTCACCTTAACTCACCTCCACCCCAAATATTTTCAATTTCAACCCCAATTTTTAACAAACACTTCATTTATTTAAAATATAACATTAAATAAAACACAACATTACATTACATTACGAAATTAAAAAATAAAATAAAATAACGATACTAAAAAAAATACGAAATCAATAAAACACTACATCACATAATTATTCATAATTGACGCGGAGGCAACCAAAGTTTCATGGTGATTCGATCCTTTTCCGCATTAACGAATGCCACCCAATGTGGATCTTTGCCGGTGGTGTCGAGCATAAAAAATTCTAGCTCTTTCATCCTTTGTTGTGCGGCTTGATTTTCGGCTGTCGCCTGATATGCCCTACTTGCCTCTTCACGTTTCGACCTTAACTCTTCGCGCAACATCTCCGCAAAAGCTAACGAAGAAATGGACCCACCGGTGCTAGCCGTGGTTCCGGTGCTTGTCGTGGCCTCGGATTTTTGTTTCTTGGAAGCCCTTTTTTTGCCAATGGGCCGTGGTTCTTCGTCATGACCAAACAAAGACTCGTTTGTTTGGCTTGGGACGTCGCTGATTGAGCCTGAACCACCTAATTATTATTGACCAAGGTCAACAAGTCAAAGACAGCCTAGAATCAATACTCCGTGGATAGTATAGTGTTTCCCCGGGTCGTTAAAGTCCCAGCGAGATTGAAATGGTGCTTTTGGAATCGTTTATGAGTGAGTGGGACTGAGGACAGTAGCCCAGATGATATGGAATTGATTTTGCTACTGTTATTTTGGTATTAGCAAACAGATATAATATTCACAATAATCAGATACCAGATATATGCACAAATTCACAATTAAGATCACGTATCGGACTGGAAAAGTGAGTTTTTGGTAATTATCAAACTACAGGGGGTGCTTTTGACACTTTTCAAAACTTAAAATTAAAAATGAAAAAGAAATTATAAAAGTGATTAAAATAATATTAAACTACTATTTAATTAATTAAACTATTTAAAATCTAAATTAAAACCTAATTTAAATAAACTAAAAATGACAAATGATTTAAATTAAACTAAAAATTAATAGAAATATTTTCTAAACCTAAATTAGAACTTGAAGAAAGTATAAAAAATTAAAAATAATATTTTTGTCTTTTTGTGGTTTTGTAATTAATTAAAAACTATTTAACATAATTAAGCTAATTAAACTACTTTTAATTTATATTAATACTAAATTAACTTGGAAAATTAAGATAAAATTTATAAAATTACTTAACCATCACAGGAATCCTACAAAATTATAAAAACTTTAAAAATTATGTTTTAAGATTAAACAACTAATTATTTACCTTTTAATTAACTTAAGTCTATTTTAAACAAATAAAATAAGAAAAATAGAAAATGAACAGTAGAATATCAAAATTTATTTTCTAAAAACTTATTATACTATATTAGAACTAGGAAAATTATAAAAACTAGATTTAACTTTATAAAAACTAATTAAGCTATTTAATACTTGATATTAATTAATAATAAAGAAAATTAAAATTAAATCTAATTAACACTAAATGACAAAATAAAAATCTGAAAAAATTATCAAAATTACTTTACTATATAAGGTATTTAATAAAAATATAAAAACATTAGTGACTTAATTAAAATATAAAAATGAAAATTAAAATTAACTTGAATTAAATAGAAACTATCACTTACTTTAACTTGATTTTTTTTGGACTTTTCTTTTACAAACTAACTTTATACTTAAAATCAAAGACTTTTTGTGAAAACACTTTGAAAATTAGCTTATAAATAAGCTGTAAACACCCCCTTAGCTTATCAGTTGACTTTGGTTGACTGATTGGTCAAATTAGGTCAAATCAGCTTGCGTAGGTCCCACTTTGATAAAAACAGATACAAATAAGTACAATGGACTAAAATAAGCCAGAAACAATAAGCAACAAGCACACATAAGCAGAATGAAACAAATTAAGCACTTTGCAACTTTGGAAATGAACCAGATTGGGGACAAACTATGGGGACTAAACTAGGTGGGGTCCACAAGTCCTGAGGTCAAACAAAGGCTCAACCCATTGCCCCTGGTAGGAGGGGGGTTGGGAGAAACCAAGTTATGGTGTTGGGACCCACTAGGATGGCCACAAAACCACCACCAAGTGGTGGTGGTGGACTAGGTAACTGCTGGTGCAGGGGATGAACTCCCCCTGCAAGCTACTTTGGGAGCTTGTGAATTGCAGTGTAAAATTCATAAAAATGAAAGACCCATGGAATATTAAATACTAGCTGATATACTACAATTTAAAACAAGTTTCAAGCCATGATTCTAAACAGAAAATTCTATTTAAATCTTTGAATTTTGGTAAAAACTGGAAGCATGCACTTTTGACTTTTGATTAAAACTTAAATATTGACTTTGGGGAAGTTTAATTAGATCCTAATGACATAGAGTGATGTTATATGAGATAATGAAACTAATTTATGCAACTAAAACAAATAATGAACTAGTTTTAATGACCTTGGACCCTATAAACCATAACAGTTAACTGTTATGGTTGTTAAGGTGGAGTTTTGACTTTTGTTTGAACAAGTGAATGGTTTTATGACTTGGATACCCTAGTTATAATGACCAAAACATGAACCAACAACTAACAACCCATAAAACTCACCACAACCCAGTTGAAATTGCTAAACCAAACACCCCTTATACACTAACTGTTTGAACATTTACCCTATACAAACTTGATTTTTGACTCTAAATCTGAAAAACAAGGTTCTGATAAGTTAAATCATTCTCAAGAAGCAATTTTTCAATCACCAAAAAGCAGTTGATAATAAGCAAAATCAAATAGGCTATATAAGATAATTATGAAACAGTTAAGGTGAGGATCCAATATAAAACCAATACTCTACAAGAATTTCATCATAAGGTATTTAATAAGCAAAATGAAACTAAATTAAGCTAATCAAAACAGTAAATAAGCATGAAATAAGCTAGGGCTACAGTGACTTATGCAAATGAGGGTAAGAAAGGAACTCACAAATGCTTCCTGAGCATAACCAGGAAAACCATGGACCACAATCACAACCTATTACTCCCCTTGGAGTCCTAAACACCCCTGCTATCCTTTCTACATAGGAGTCCAAGCATTTTCTTCTTTCTTGAGTGAATTTTTATTTTTCACTAATTATTTAGGTATTTTTTTTTTTTGATTTTCTAGTACACTAAGTAAGACTGAAGTAAATACTTGGGAAACTTTTAATAACCAGTAAATGAGATTAAATAAGCTTTAAATGACACAGAACAACAACAATTAACAACTTTAAATGAATTTTTCAAATTCAATCAAATTTGCTAATATTGGATAATCAAAAGAGGACTTGAATTAAAGAGTAAATAAGGTTTGCATTACACTACCTTAACTGAGTACAACAGGTTTTAATTGAAAATTATAACTGAAATTTGAAATTACACTAATACGATTTTTCTAAACTAAAATTAAACTAATTAACTAACTGCCTTCTCTCTTCTGCTTCTTCCTTGCTTTTATAGCATCCAAATGTGTCTTGTGGGTCCCACAGGTCTTTTCCCAGCTATAATTTCATCTATTGGATGAGCAAAAGTAATCATGGCCATTTAACCATTTTGGCGGGAAAAACGGCTTGAGCAATTGGGGACTGTGAGGGCATTTATTGGTCGATTTTAGAGGTGGAGGGGACAATTGGGTGAGATGGTGGGAAAAGGAGGTGGAGTTTGAGTGTTGCAGGGTGTTTTGCAGGGTAGTATGGGTGGTGGAGTTGTAGGTGTGAGGGTGGATGTAAGGGTGCCACATGGCATCCCCTGGGGTAAACCCATGGGGTGGGTTTTGGTTTAGGATTGGTGGAAATGAGAGGTTGTGGAGGTGGTGAAGCAAGTGGTGAAATGGTGAGGTGGAGTTGCAAGTAGCAGGGGAGAGGAGGTTGGGGATGGTTTGGTCAACGCAGGTCAATGGTTTGACCCCGTGTTTATTTAAAACGGTTTTAATTTTTGGGCTAAGGGTTGGGCCTGGGTAAGTGTTTTGGACTGGATTTGGTGTTTTGTTTATTTTTTTTGGAATTGGTATAAATGTTGGATCCGGATTGTATTTTTGGCCCATATATCACAAGGACTAAAAATGCAATTTTCTGGAACTTTGAGGATCTATTTTGCCATCATTCCAAACTTCTTATAAGGGCTAAACCTGTCAAATATGGTTAGTGCAAGTACCATAAATGAATAATTTTCCATTTTTAAACTTTAGGGACCAAATCTGTCAATTCCACAAACTCCAGGGACCAAACCTGTAATTTTTTGATTTTTGAAGGGTTTAATTTGTAACTTCTCAAAAGTTATCATAAGGACCAATTTTGTCATTTTAGAATAGTATAAGGTTTATTTTTCACATTTTCCATTTTTCAAAACCTTAGGGACTATTTTTGACATTTTTCAAAGTTGAGGGACCAAAGTTGTAAATATGTGATTTTAAACTTTAAAGGACTATTTCTTACAACTTATGAATCCCAAGGACCTTTTATGACATTTGTACAAGTTTTGATTTACCAGGGACTAGTTTTGCAAATTTATGAAACTTGAGGGACTGAAACTGCCAATTATGCAAACTTTGTACGTTTTTCATTTGTTTTTGCATATTTTGTGTTTGAAACATATAAAACACACCTCTAAGATATTTTAAGTATTTTGATACATATTTGGGTGTTTTTGTATGTTTTGGCAGCTCAGATTGGTATAAAATGATGAGTATTTACACACTCATCAATCCCCCACACTAAACTATTGCTAGTCCCTAGCAATCTTTTGAGAAAAATTAATGGATTTGAAACTCTTTACCAAAAGCCATCACTTCTGGAGTAGCCAGGTGTAAGAACTGTGGCACACCTGATAACCGTGTGATTTTGAGCAAACCACCAGCTGTCAACGGATTTGATTTGTCTTTACCAAAAGCCGTTTGCTTCTGGACTAGCCAGCATCTTGATGGACTAAGTCAACATCTTGGTGAGCTGAATACCAATTATGGATTTTCCACTGCCTTTACCACAAGCCATAATCTTGTGGGCTAGCCAACTCATTTGCTTATGAGGATGCGGGGGAGCTGAGGAACCATGCAATTTTTGGCAAACTGCCAGCCATCAACGGGTTTGAGATGTCTTTACCAAGAGCCGTTTGCTCCTGGACTAGCCAATCCATTTGTCATTTAGACTTTGGCGGACTGATTACCACAAAAATTTTGAGCTTTAGTGAAAAAATTTTGAAAATTTTGGTCAAAAACGGGGGTATAAGATAGTAAAATATGATCAAATTCGCTAGAATAACGAATACCCCCCCCCCCCCCACACTAATCATGAATATTGTCCTCAATATTCAAAGTCCCGGCTATTATGCCGACTCTTTGAACGTAAAAAGGGCAATATTACAAGCTAAATGTGGAAACACAATTTTGTTTTTCACTTTTGTAACCACAGCATGGGGGACTCCCCCACACTTAGGGTGAAAACCCTATAAGCATGCTACTGTTTTTGTTTACCGAGTCGCTAGCTTGACTCGACCCCGAATTCATTTGTCCTTGGGGAATGTGGAAGAAACAATCTCCATCGGACTTTCATTCAGAATGTTTGGATAAACATTTGAAGCACGTGAAAGTTCCACACCGATGAGACATAGTCCCGGCTCAAGATAATGATACATGAAAATGCCGGGATCAAATATAGTGTCCTCACTCCCGAAGGAGTGAAGAACAGGAGAAGTCACCTTATAGGTGAAGAAAAGGAAGAAAACCATGATGAAAATCATGATAAGATCTTCTTCCTCGAAGGCAGGCTCATTAGCCTGATTTTGGATTTCAAAAGGTAAGCTCGAAAACATCCCGGGAGGGTGGGTGGGAATTTGCATATTCTCATGATTGAGTGCATCTCCCCCCGGGTCATCATACTCCGGAGGAGTCATGATATGAGTGAGTTCACAGGAGAACTCATCAAATGTGAATGAATCATATTCTGGATTGATGTGCGTGAGTTCACAGGAGAACTCATCGAAGGTAAATGATTCATAATCAGGGAGAGAATTATGAGAATGAGAAGTGGTGTAACAACCCGCATTTTCGGGACATTTCTCCTATTCACTATTCATCGGTTACTATTCATCATTTACTATTCACTGGTCACTATTCATCATTTACTATTCATCGTTTTCGGAGTCAGTTTGTGATTCCGAGAAGCGTTCAAAAATTTTACTATTCATATGACACTATTCATTCCCGAAGGGAAATCACTATTCATGATCAACGTTCGTCTTTTCGTAAACTGAGTTTACGAGTCTTTAAATTCGCGTAACCAGTTAGGTTTAGCTGCGAATTCATGTATCATTCATTAATGACACTTCATATAGACTGGAATAGTCTACACATCATCATCACATTAGTTACTACACGGATATGCATTATTTCCATTTACGTATGCTTAATTTGTAATTAACGATACCACTCAGTTTTACTACTAACGTATACCCAATACTCCCGACTATGATCCTAACATATTTACATACTCATAATAATAATATAAAAATTATATTATTAATTTACCCGGTGTTTTGAAATCAATGGCTATATTTTTACGGTCGGAGCCCATTATTCCGTCGGTTTGCGTTATCTCAATACGATAATTATTTCAACACCCGATTCTCATCAGGAATAATATTTTACAACTTTTACAACTTCGTCGTATTTTATTTCACCTCGGTAACATTTATTTTTAGTTAACTCGGTACCCGATAACACCTAATACATAAAACCAACTAATACTTACACTTTGGGGACAAGCTCAATTAATGAGCCACCAACAAACCTCCCCTTTTTACTCCTTGTTTCCCTCCTTTTGCCACCCATATGTCCCCCCCTTGGACCAACTTTTTGACCACCATTAATGCTAGACCCATATAAATACTCCTTTCCACCACATTTCATCACATTAACACTTCATTTTTACACCAACAAAATGCTCTCTTCTCTCCTTCCTTGTGTGTGTGATCGGCCAAGAAACAACCATAAGGAGAATCCATAAACTTTTCAAGATCCAAGTGTTTATCAAGTCCCAATCAAGATCTAGTTGGGGTTTTGTGGTAAAAACCCAAGATTTTTAATCAATTTCTCATCAAATCACCTCAAATCTTCAAGTAAGCTTCAAAAACACTTTTGATCTTTTCATACTTTCATTACTTTATATTTTTATGTATTTTCAAGAAATATTGGTAAAACATGCAAGTATGTAAGATCCATGCCACTTATTACTCATTTTGTTTTTATAAACATAGATCTATAATTTTTATTAACAATCTCATGAGATCCACCATTTTTGGTGAAGACTAGGAACCCATGACACCCTAAGAAGGTGTATGGTAGGATTGGGTATTTGTGGTGTTGATTTGAGATAGTTTGGTTAAGCTTTGAACAACCCTTGAACTAGGAAAGTTGATTTTTACAACTATATAAAAGCTACTGTCCCTTTTTGTGAAACGTGGGAAAATCAGTGGGTTTTGGGTAACTTTGGACCAAAGGTTTAGAAAATACATTCCGAGACGAAACTATGGCCGAAAACGGGGATAAAATCCGAGTTACGACGAAAAAGATATGCTATTTTCAAGATTTACGACGAAAACTATATTTTCTGAAATATTGAATCTGTCCCGATTTTTCTAGCTAAGAAAACTGAGATTAAATGATATCTTGACTAGCCGAGACCTTGAAAAACCTAAAGTATACTTGATTACCTTCGCGGGGATATAAAGAACATAGAAAACGGGCTTATAACGAAAAAGATACAAGTGTTTGAAATCCGACGATATATATATATTTCCATCAGCTTTGTACACTAATAGAGTTTTGACGTAAACTGTCTTTGCGAGACACCACTTTCACGGCTGTTTTCTTTATGATCGGATCAGTTTGAGTCCGAGCCGTAGTTTTATGAAATCAAGATCTCCCAGCAAGCTTTTCAAATCAATTGGCCGTTTGATCATTGGACTTGTAACGAATAAACTACGACCTCATCTATATACCCGATAAACTATATATTTTGACAGCTTTGCTATAATGAAATTTTCTAAGTGTTGAACATAATATTTTCAAATAGCAACAATAAGAGTCGATTCTCTCATTGATCAAGACCCGTATAGCCAAAAGTTAAATAACACGACTTCAAGATATTGTTACAAGGTTTTCAAAAACGCCGAGTTTCATCATTAACCCTTAACGTACAACATTTCACGACTTGTTTTGCGAGGCCATTTTGGGCATATTTTCAAGTAATGAAAATGTTATTTTTGCGACGAAAACCTTATATTTGCCGATAGAACACCAAACGAGGATCGTGGAGTACCATTTCAACATATTTACCTGAAAAGTGGTTATTAACCTAACGAGACGTCAAAGACGTATTTGTCGACGATAAACGTTATTTTCAAAACTAATGAGTGGTATCGATAACATACGTACTTGCATGTGTAGCATCATTTCGTTTCTTACATTAGAAACTATCATTCATATTAGGTTGCAATTAGAGATCGTGCCTCATTTTAGTGTATCCACTTTTGTCATCATAGCTATCGCACCAGGTGAGTTCATACCCCCTACTTTTACCTGTTTTTATAACTGTTTTGGGGGAGAATACATGCTCGTTTTTTACTAAACTTAATGCTTGAATGCGCAATTGTTTACTTAAACACTACTGTTCTTTGAAGGCTTGATTGATTATTTAAATGCACCTATGGGTATATCAGTTGCATACTTGATTATTTTTCTCGCATACACAAGCGTTTGATAAATATGCAACACACTTTATGAACTCTTGCTTTTATGCAACACACTTTATGAACTCTTGCTTTTATGCAACACACTTTATGAACACTTGCTTTTATGCAACACACTTTATGAACTCTTGCTTTTGTGCAACACACTTTATGAACTATTGCGTTTATGCAAACACTTTTATGGACCATACTGAAACTTATGTTTTATCTAAACTATTACGCGGATTAGCCTAAGCCCTTGAATCCCACTATGCCCAAACTCATGAACCGTCAATTCCTGCTGGGAAGCGCGAATGTTATAAATAGATCTATTGGTGGTGACTCCCCCGTTCGGTTTGACCGGATAGGCAAACGCGAGCGTATAACATGTCGAATTACAAGTGTAACGGGATAAACACTTGCCGGGCCTTTATATTTAACATGCTTCTAGAGCATGCACACTGTTATAGCTTCGGTTGCATGAACTTAGTGCTAGCGTAATAGACTATTTTTCTATGTGATATTATATCTGTTGTAATGATCACATACTCTACTCATAGTCCACAATCCTGATTTTACTGTAAGGTAAACTTTATTTTTATGACATTGTGAGTTACACAATGGTCACAAAACTCTCTATTGTACTCACAACACTATTGTTTTTATACAAACTTATGAACTCACCAACCTCGTGTTGACACTCTTTAGCATGTATTTTCAGGTTTTAAGCAATGGTACGCTACTGGAGGTTTTGGCAGGGCATGGCATGGTTATAGAAGACTCTGATTATTCATTTGGGGACCGTTTAAAAGTATTTTAAAGGCCTACTTCCGCACTATTATTAAAAATGTAAATTCAACATTTTTGATTAAGTTATTTTATTCTAAATGATTCAAGTGAAAACCATTTTTGAACTTGTGTTGTAATACCAATTGAGTTACACCCCAGCTACACGTATGCTTCCGCTGGACCCGATTATGGGGGTGTGACAGATTGGTATCAGAGCTTTGGCTATAGCGAACTAAGTGTTTTTAAAACCTAGACTATAGCTACTTTCACGAAAACATAACCCTATGACCGTCACGTGCCTGCCTGCCAAGCTGAAGCCTCATTTGTGGTTAGTTGCTGACATAGGTGATGAGATTTGTGTCTCATTATCTGATATGTTATATTCACTTATTATAGTTGATTACTATAATTGTCTTTCATATAAGCATGCTCATGTATCGTATGTGTCACCACGTTATGTTTTTCCTTGCATAGCTTCATAATTTGACCTCGAGTTTGGTCACTTGCTTTTGTCTTTCAGAACGTCTTGGTATTTGGGAAGGACATAGTCTTAGTATAACTGAGCTGAGTATTTCAAAATTCATGGAACCTCGGTGGAATATAGACTGGTCATCTATATTCAACCCGGGATAGTGAGATATAGGCTGACCACCTATGTCTGACTCAGAAATGAATTTTGCAATACTGAGAATGGTTATAATAAAATTCTGTCTGGATTGAATTCTCTACTCAATTTCCAAATGTTTCATTTACGTGTGTGTAAACACTCGTTGGCAGAACATTCATACTTTTCACCATCTCGTTAACCACCGATTGGAAGCACGCCAACTGGTCATCTCATAGACATTTACGTCTATGCACGATACACTTATATCACAGTATTTTCTTTTATCACAATCTCATTTTGTCGCGGTTGTCACAATCTTTCCCCTTCTCACCCTCATTATCATTTCCTTTCCCCATCCCCATATATAAGGAATTAGCTAACACTCTATAGACTCCGATGTCACTTATTCCTCACTACTCCTTATATTGATAAGTGGATATCATCAATGACCTCCCTAGGAAAGACTTTCCATACCATCTATAAGGAGGATCCCTCGGTACATTGAAACCATTCAAAACTCAACAGAAATCTCAGGATTCCACAAAACCATTCGAACCACTAACGCTGGCCTGATTGCCACAATTCCACCATCCAGAAAGTATTGGCTTGATTGAATTACAAGATTAGTTTCGATGCGAATGCTCACTAAGCAACACTATAGGGATACATCCAACCTCCTAACCAAGACTATAGAACCTTCAATTGAACATGTCCTCACCAACAGACTTTATTCAAACATGTTAGACACCTATGCATTTGTGCGGACATACATACCTGGCTATTTTTATCCTCTTAATACCTTCACTTTAAATGGATTTTTCTCCAAACTACCATTATACAAAAACATATATCTTGTAAGAAATGCTTTTCTGAGGCACTTATTTTGACAAGCGAATTCCTTTTGATTAATCTTTTACAAAACTATTGAATGTTAGGAAATTTTAAACATCGATCTTTGGTAAGCCGTATTATCCACCTTATGTTGAAAAACTGTCCTATCTTGCATAACTACTAAATTTTGAAACATCAAGAAAAATGTTACTTGGAAAGCCGTTTTCTTGAAGTTGTAAATTTATTTACTCAGGGAAGGTTTATGAACAAAACACACAATCTCAAAACAAACTTTGAAAAATCAATCACTATATTACATCACTTATACCTTTAGGAGTTGTGATTTGATGACATAGAGCTTGGGAAAAATCTTAGTAATGGAGACTAAGCATCGTAGGTGGAGAAAGACTAAATTCATGACATCCTGCGGAGGATCACAACCTTATCCTAATCTATTATTTTTTTAACAACACCCTTTGACGGACTTAACCTTGTAAGTCTTTCAAAACAAGATTCATGATACCCATTTCAATTATCCCTAATAGAGGAATTTGATTCACCTCAACTCCTAATGATTTCATTAAGATCTCTTTGGAACCACACCACCTATCATCTGTAGACCAATGGTCAGAATTTGAGAATGATTCAAACATAGGGAGATATGCCCAAATCGGGTGTGATTGACATTAGAAATGGTTGGACTAACCATTTGCCATAAATCAAATTCAGTTGCAACCTTAGTTACCACACGAGTGTAGAGACTACACCATTTGAAGCACTCTATGGCCGAAGTGCCAACATCCATTGACGGATTGAAATTTGGAAAAGCCTAACTCTCTAGTCCAGTAAGCATTCATGAACCCGATATACACTGGACCATTCAACATTTCTGACAGAGTAGGCCTGGTGGCCGTCAGACTTGAACCTTGTTAGAGCTCAATAGCTCACACGATAAGAATCATCATCTTTTCACCGATACAACTTCAGAGACCAACACAAACTGAACTTCGGGACGAAGTTCCTTTTAAGGGGGTGAGACTGTAACAACCCGCATTTTCGGGACATTTCTCCTATTCACTATTCATCGGTTACTATTCATCATTTACTATTCACCGTTCACTATTCATCATTTACTATTCATCGTTTTCGGAGTCAGTTTGTGATTCCGAGAAGCGTTCAAAAATTTTACTATTCATATGACACTATTCATTCCCGAAGGGAAATCACTATTCATGATCAACGTTCGTCTTTTCGTAAACTGAGTTTACGAGTCTTTAAATTCGCGTAACCAGTTAGGTTTAGCTGCGAATTCATGTATCATTCATTAATGACACTTCATATAGACTGGAATAGTCTACACATCATCATCACATTAGTTACTACACGGATATGCATTATTTCCATTTACGTATGCTTAATTTGTAATTAACGATACCACTCAGTTTTACTACTAACGTATACCCAATACTTCCGACTATGATCCTAACATATTTACATACTCATAATAATAATATAAAAATTATATTATTAATTTACCCGGTGTTTTGAAATCAATGGCTATATTTTTACGGTCGGAGCCCATTATTCCGTCGGTTTGCGTTATCTCAATACGATAATTATTTCAACACCCGATTCTCATCAGGAATAATATTTTACAACTTTTACAACTTCGTCGTATTTTATTTCACCTCGGTAACATTTATTTTTAGTTAACTCGGTACCCGATAACACCTAATACATAAAACCAACTAATACTTACACTTTGGGGACAAGCTCAATTAATGAGCCACCAACAAACCTCCCCTTTTTACTCCTTGTTTCCCTCCTTTTGCCACCCATATGTCCCCCCCTTGGACCAACTTTTTGACCACCATTAATGCTAGACCCATATAAATACTCCTTTCCACCACATTTCATCACATTAACACTTCATTTTTACACCAACAAAATGCTCTCTTCTCTCCTTCCTTGTGTGTGTGATCGGCCAAGAAACAACCATAAGGAGAATCCATAAACTTTTCAAGATCTAAGTGTTTATCAATTCCCAATCAAGATCTAGTTGGGGTTTTGTGGTAAAAACCCAAGATTTTTAATCAATTTCTCATCAAATCACCTCAAATCTTCAAGTAAGCTTCAAAAACACTTTTGATCTTTTCATACTTTCATTACTTTATATTTTTATGTATTTTCAAGAAATATTGGTAAAACATGCAAGTATGTAAGATCCATGCCACTTATTACTCATTTTGTTTTTATAAACATAGATCTATAATTTTTATTAACAATCTCATGAGATCCACCATTTTTGGTGAAGACTAGGAACCCATGACACCCTAAGAAGGTGTATGGTAGGATTGGGTATTTGTGGTGTTGATTTGAGATAGTTTGGTTAAGCTTTGAACAACCCTTGAACTAGGAAAGTTGATTTTTACAACTATATAAAAGCTACTGTCCCTTTTTGTGAAACGTGGGAAAATCAGTGGGTTTTGGGTAACTTTGGACTAAAGGTTTAGAAAATACATTCCGAGACGAAACTATGGCCGAAAACGGGGATAAAATCCGAGTTACGACGAAAAAGATATGCTATTTTCAAGATTTACGACGAAAACTATATTTTCTGAAATATTGAATCTGTCCCGATTTTTCTAGCTAAGAAAACTGAGATTAAATGATATCTTGACTAGCCGAGACCTTGAAAAACCTAAAGTATACTTGATTACCTTCGCGGGGATATAAAGAACATAGAAAACGGGCTTATAACGAAAAAGATACAAGTGTTTGAAATCCGACGATATATATATATATATTTCCATCAGCTTTGTACACTAATAGAGTTTTGACGTAAACTGTCTTTGCCAGACACCACTTTCACGGCTGTTTTTCTTTATGATCGGATCAGTTTGAGTCCGAGCCGTAGTTTTATGAAATCAAGATCTCCCAGCAAGCTTTTCAAATCAATTGGCCGTTTGATCATTGGACTTGTAACGAATAAACTACGACCTCATCTATATACCCGATAAACTATATATTTTGACAGCTTTGCTATAATGAAATTTTCTAAGTGTTGAACATAATATTTTCAAATAGCAACAATAAGAGTCGATTCTCTCATTGATCAAGACCCGTATAGCCAAAAGTTAAATAACACGACTTCAAGATATTGTTACAAGGTTTTCAAAAACGCCGAGTTTCATCATTAACCCTTAACGTACAACATTTCACGACTTGTTTTGCGAGGCCATTTTGGGCATATTTTCAAGTAATGAAAATGTTATTTTTGCGACGAAAACCTTATATTTGCCGATAGAACACCAAACGAGGATCGTGGAGTACCATTTCAACATATTTACCTGAAAAGTGGTTATTAACCTAACGAGACGTCAAAGACGTATTTGTCGACGATAAACGTTATTTTTAAAACTAATGAGTGGTATCGATAACATACGTACTTGCATGTGTAGCATCATTTCGTTTCTTACATTAGAAACTATCATTCATATTAGGTTGCAATTAGAGATCGTGCCTCATTTCAGTGTATCCACTTTTGTCATCATAGCTATCGCACCAGGTGAGTTCATACCCCCTACTTTTACCTGTTTTTATAACTGTTTTGGGGGAGAATACATGCTCGTTTTTTACTAAACTTAATGCTTGAATGCGCAATTTTTTACTTAAACACTACTGTTCTTTGAAGGCTTGATTGATTATTTAAATGCACCTATGGGTATATCAGTTGCATACTTGATTATTTTTCTCGCATACACAAGCGTTTGATAAATATGCAACACACTTTATGAACTCTTGCTTTTATGCAACACACTTTATGAACTCTTGCTTTTATGCAACACACTTTATGAACACTTGCTTTTATGCAACACACTTTATGAACTCTTGCTTTTGTGCAACACACTTTATGAACTATTGCGTTTATGCAAACACTTTTATGGACCATACTGAAACTTATGTTTTATCTAAACTATTACACGGATTAGCCTAAGCCCTTGAATCCCACTATGCCCAAACTCATGAACCGTCAATTTCTGCTGGGAAGCGCGAATGTTATAAATAGATCTATTGGTGGTGACTCCCCCGTTCGGTTTGACCGGATAGGCAAACGCGAGCGTATAACATGTCGAATTACAAGTGTAACGGGATAAACACTTGCCGGACCTTTATATTTAACATGCTTCTAGAGCATGCACACTGTTATAGCTTCGGTTGCATGAACTTAGTGCTAGCGTAATAGACTATTTTTCTATGTGATATTATATCTGTTGTAATGATCACATACTCTACTCATAGTCCACAATCCTGATTTTACTGTAAGGTAAACTTTATTTTTATGACATTGTGAGTTACACAATGGTCACAAAACTCTCTATTGTACTCACAACACTATTGTTTTTATACAAACTTATGAACTCACCAACCTCGTGTTGACACTCTTTAGCATGTATTTTCAGGTTTTAAGCAATGGTACGCTACTGGAGGTTTTGGCAGGGCATGGCATGGTTATAGAAGACTCTGATTATTCATTTGGGGACCGTTTAAAAGTATTTTAAAGGCCTACTTCCGCACTATTATTAAAAATGTAAATTCAACATTTTTGATTAAGTTATTTTATTCTAAATGATTCAAGTGAAAACCATTTTTGAACTTGTTTTGTAATACCAATTGAGTTACACCCCAGCTACACGTATGCTTCCGCTGGACCCGATTATGGGGGTGTGACAAGTGGTAATGCCACTAATCTTCTCTCCCATAGGATCAAAAGTAAAGGCTTCAAATTCCGGTATAGGGTCATCGGAGAGAATGTCACTATCCTTTATGGGGATAGGAGATGAAATAGGTTTCTCTTTGAAAGCCTCGATTTTAGAAATGAGGAGATTGACTTTCATTAATGTTGCACGAAGTGCTTCATCTTTGATTTCAGTGTCAATCTCATCATTCTCTTCTTCTAAGCTAACTAGCTCAGAAGGTAATCCTTCCACATGACTGATGTCTCCAAAAGATAAAGAATTTTCATCAGCATGTGAAGTACTAAGCTCGATGTTGGGATTAGAGTTTAAAAGATTTTCATTTTCTCCCATATCGGCTTCGAGATCAAGGAGACCATCATCATTTCCCAAAGGAAGTGGATTGATGTGAGTAAGTTCGTTTGTGAACTCCTCAATAAGAGGGTCAACATCCGAATGAGGCAATGGTGCCTCCTCATACTCAACTTCTCCATAAGATGTACAATCATCATTAAAATCGGAGAAAGTCTCAAAATGATCTTTTGGATTTTCAGGGTGAGCAGGTAGATCACACACATGATCAAAAGTCCCTTGTGACTCTCTTGGGATTGGGACAAGGATCTCAGCACTAGACTTTATTAATTCGTCCGATTCCTTATTAGGAACAGTGCTAAGATGCTCATCCCCCATGATTAGAGAGTGAGTGTGAACTTCGGGTGTGATAACAGCAGACTGAGGGAGTTGAGAAGGACTAGCAGTCATGGTTTCTACAAGTTCCATGATTTCTACTGCTAGAGATTCAATCATAATCTTTTCTCCCTGTATTTCTACTGAAGCAGTTTCAAGAGGTTTCTCAGACACCTTTGGGATTGGAACAAGGTTATCAATCTCCTCAAGAGAATTGCTTTTGACTTCCTTGTCCCCCATTGGCAAGATATCTGAAGTTTTCTTAGGTTTTACCTCTTGAAATGGCTCATCCTCATCACTTTCATCCTCATAATAAAATGAGTTAACAGGAGGCTTTTGTTTTCTAAGAATCAAATCCTGAAGACAGTTTATACTATCTTGAATGGTTTTGTTGAATTGAGTTTGATTCATAATAAATTCAGCTCTAGCTAACTCGTCCTGAGACGGTGGTTGAGGGTTTGTGTATTGTGAGGGCTGGTTAAAACCAAATTCATGATTGTTACAAGGAACCTGTTCATAGACAAAATGATCCCTAATTTGACAATCAGAGCTGTAGTGAGGGCCTCCACAATACTCACAACAGTAAAACTGTTGAGTCTGGCTTGGTGTATTTTGATACGAAGCATTATTGAGATTAGGATAATATGATTCTTGCTCGTATGAATGTGATGGGTAGTTTGAAAAATTTGAGGAGTTGTTGAATGAGTTTTGATTAGGATCATAAGCAAATGAATTACTCGATCCACAGAACAAACAACTCCCGTCTCGAACATCGTTACCACATTGTACACATGTACACCAACGACATGGAAAACCGAAAAGCGGCTCACCACAACCAACACAGGGAATAAAAGCCGGAGGTGGGACAAGTGGTGTGCTCTTAGAGCTAGCAATTTCCACCACTTCCGTTATAGTCTCGGGTTTTTGTTTTTGATAAACGTGAAGATTGGGTAAGTCGTTATTTTCAGTCACTGCCCTAAGCTCTGTACGTTTGCTTGACAAACTTTTAACCGTAAACCGTGAAAGGTTAGGGTCAATTCTTGACAATTTAGGAGCAATTGTGAGCTTAGGGGAAAGTACCGGGTCCTTAGTCATCCCGGTTTCATGATCCCTTTCCCTCACTGGAGAGGGAATAGGAATCGATGGTCCATCGTAATCAACACGACATCTCGATATCTTTGACAAGGCCATAAGTTTTTCAATGTTGCTCTCATAGGCCCTTTGTTCCAAGAAATCGTCATCGAGAGATGTCATTAGAATCAATTACGGGATAAGTGGAAGAAGTGAGAATCAAAATGATAGAGGGTAAAGGGATGAAGAATCAAAAATGTGAGAGGGTAAAGGTGAATATTTTTGGTATTTTCGGGAAACATATTTAGTGCACATGCACCAAAAACAATTTTTCAAAACAAATTTGAGGCAAAACCACAGTGAACTTAAACCAGAAATCACAAGTGAATGGCTTCTTTGAAAAAGGTACACCACTTACATGGATATAAAGGCAAGTTTTAATCTTAAGTTTGAGAACTTATTATGGGTTTATTAATTAATTTGAAAAACTGATTTAGGCTTATGGGTGTGTGTGCAGAAAACTTGGGAATATTTTTGGAACTGATTCGTTAACCGAAATCGTCCCTTTAAGATTACTCGCAGGCTGGCGGGAGGAAGTAAATAGGTTTCCTCTTCAGTTCGCAATTTAATGTCAGAACTTACCTTAAACCAACTGTTTCAGGTTGTAATCTTAAAGAACACGAAGTAATTTAACTTCACAGTTTGTTTTTGATTGTTTTTAATTTTTTTGGTGTTTTTCAACACTTCAGGAGAAGTATTAATGAACGTTTTTTTTGATATGATTGAGTTTTTACAAAAACTTTTTACAGGGAGGGTTTTGAAAATCACTAAACTTAAAACGATTTTATAAAACACGCAACAACCTCCCCGGCAGCGGCGCCAAATTTTTATTGAACCTGAACCACCTAATTATTATTGACCAAGGTCAACAAGTCAAAGACAGCCTAGAATCAATACTCCGTGGATAGTATAGTGTTTCCCCGGGTCGTTAAAGTCCCAGCGAGATTGAAATGGTGCTTTTGGAATCGTTTATGAGTGAGTGGGACTGAGGACAGTAGCCCAGATGATATGGAATTGATTTTGCTACTGTTATTTTGGTATTAGCAAACAGATATAATATTCACAATAATCAGATACCAGATATATGCACAAATTCACAATTAAGATCACGTATCGGACTGGAAAAGTGGGTTTTTGGTAATTATCAAACTACAGGGGGTGCTTTTGACACTTTTCAAAACTTAAAATTAAAAATGAAAAAGAAATTATAAAAGTGATTAAAATAATATTAAACTACTATTTAATTAATTAAACTATTTAAAATCTAAATTAAAACCTAATTTAAATAAACTAAAAATGACAAATGATTTAAATTAAACTAAAAATTAATAGAAATATTTTCTAAACCTAAATTAGAACTTGAAGAAAGTATAAAAAATTAAAAATAATATTTTTGTCTTTTTGTGGTTTTGTAATTAATTAAAAACTATTTAACTTAATTAAGCTAATTAAACTACTTTTAATTTATATTAATACTAAATTAACTTGGAAAATTAAGATAAAATTTATAAAATTACTTAACCATCACAGGAATCCTACAAAATTATAAAAACTTTAAAAATTATGTTTTAAGATTAAACAACTAATTATTTACCTTTTAATTAACTTAAGTCTATTTTAAACAAATAAAATAAGAAAAATAGAAAATGAACAGTAGAATATCAAAATTTATTTTCTAAAAACTTATTATACTATATTAGAACTAGGAAAATTATAAAAACTAGATTTAACTTTATAAAAACTAATTAAGCTATTTAATACTTGATATTAATTAATAATAAAGAAAATTAAAATTAAATCTAATTAACACTAAATGACAAAATAAAAATCTGAAAAAATTATCAAAATTACTTTACTATATAAGGTATTTAATAAAAATATAAAAACATTAGTGACTTAATTAAAATATAAAAATTAAAATTAAAATTAACTTGAATTAAATAGAAACTATCACTTACTTTAACTTGATTTTTTTTGGACTTTTCTTTTACAAACTAACTTTATACTTAAAATCAAAGACTTTTTGTGAAAACACTTTGAAAATTAGCTTATAAATAAGCTGTAAACACCCCCTTAGCTTATCAGTTGACTTTGGTTGACTGATTGGTCAAATTAGGTCAAATCAGCTTGCGTGGGTCCCACTTTGATAAAAACAGATACAAATAAGTACAATGGACTAAAATAAGCCAGAAACAATAAGCAACAAGCACACATAAGCAGAATGAAACAAATTAAGCACTTTGCAACTTTGGAAATGAACCAGATTGGGGACAAACTATGGGGACTAAACTAGGTGGGGTCCACAAGTCCTGAGGTCAAACAAAGGCTCAACCCATTGACCCTGGTAGGAGGGGGGTTCGGAGAAACCAAGTTATGGTGTTGGGACCCACTAGGATGGCCACAAAACCACCACCAAGTGGTGGTGGTGGACTAGGTAACTGCTGGTGCAGGGGATGAACTCCCCCTGCAAGCTACTTTAGGAGCTTGTGAATTGCAGTGTAAAATTCATAAAAATGAAAGACCCATGGAATATTAAATACTAGCTGATATACTACAATTTAAAACAAGTTTCAAGCCATGATTCTAAACAGAAAATTCTATTTAAATCTTTGAATTTTGGTAAAAACTGGAAGCATGCATTTTTGACTTTTGATTAAAACTTAAATATTGACTTTGGGGAAGTTTAATTAGATCCTAATGACATAGAGTGATGTTATATGAGATAATGAAACTAATTTATGCAACTAAAACAAATAATGAACTAGTTTTAATGACCTTGGACCCTATAAACCATAACAGTTAACTGTTATGGTTGTTAAGGTGGAGTTTTGACTTTTGTTTGAACAAGTGAATGGTTTTATGACTTGGATACCCTAGTTATAATGACCAAAACATGAAACAACAACTAACAACCCATAAAACTCACCACAACCCAGTTGAAATTGCTAAACCAAACACCCCTTATACACTAACTGTTTGAACATTTACCCTATACAAACTTGATTTTTGACTCTAAATCTGAAAAACAAGGTTCTGATAAGTTAAATCATTCTCAAGAAGCAATTTTTCAATCACCAAAAAGCAGTTGATAATAAGCAAAATCAAATAGGCTATATGAGATAATTATGAAACAGTTAAGGTGAGGATCCAATATAAAACCAATACTCTACAAGAATTTCATCATAAGGTATTTAATAAGCAAAATGAAACTAAATTAAGCTAATCAAAACAGTAAATAAGCATGAAATAAGCTAGGGCTACAGTGACTTATGCAAATGAGGGTAAGAAAGGAACTCACAAATGCTTCCTGAGCATAACCAGGAAAACCATGGACCACAATCACAACCTATTACTCCCCTTGGAGTCCTAAACACCCCTGCTATCCTTTCTACACAGGAGTCCAAGCATTTTCTTCTTTCTTGAGTGAATTTTTATTTTTCAGTAATTATTTAGGTATTTTTTTTTTTTGATTTTCTAGTACACTAAGTAAGACTGAAGTAAATACTTGGGAAACTTTTAATAACCAGTAAATGAGATTAAATAAGCTTTAAATGACACCGAACAACAACAATTAACAACTTTAAATGAATTTGTCAAATTCAATCAAATTTGCTAATATTGGATAATCAAAAGAGGACTTGAATTAAAGAGTAAATAAGGTTTGCATTACACTACCTTAACTGAGTACAACAGGTTTTAATTGAAAATTATAACTGAAATTTGAAATTACACTAATACGATTTTTCTAAACTAAAATTAAACTAATTAACTAACTGCCTTCTCTCTTCTGCTTCTTCCTTGCTTTTATAGCATCCAAATGTGTCTTGTGGGTCCCACAGGTCTTTTCCCAGCTATAATTTCATCCATTGGATGAGCAAAAGTAATCATGGCCATTTAACCATTTTGGCGGGAAAAACGGCTTGAGCAATTGGGGACTGTGAGGGCATTTATTGGTCGATTTTAGAGGTGGAGGGGACAATTGGGTGAGATGGTGGGAAAAGGAGGTGGAGTTTGAGTGTTGCAGGGTGTTTTGCAGGGTAGTATGGGTGGTGGAGTTGTAGGTGTGAGGGTGGATGTAAGGGTGCCACATGGCATCCCCTGGGGTAAACCCATGGGGTGGGTTTTGGTTTAGGATTGGTGGAAATGAGAGGTTGTGGAGGTGGTGAAGCAAGTGGTGAAATGGTGAGGTGGAGTTGCAAGTAGCAGGGGAGAGGAGGTTGGGGATGGTTTGGTCAACGCGGGTCAATGGTTTGACCCCGTGTTTATTTAAAACGGTTTTAATTTTTGGGCTAAGGGTTGGGCCTGGGTAAGTGTTTTGGACTGGATTTGGTGTTTTGTTTATTTTTTTTGGAATTGGTATAAATGTTGGATCCGGATTGTATTTTTGGCCCATATATCACAAGGACTAAAAATGCAATTTTCTGGAACTTTGAGGATCTATTTTGCCATCATTCCAAACTTCTTATAAGGGCTAAACCTGTCAAATATGGTTAGTACAAGTACCATAAATGAATAATTTTCCATTTTTAAACTTTAGGGACCAAATCTGTCAATTCCACAAACTCCAGGGACCAAACCTGTAATTTTTTGATTTTTGAAGGGTTTAATTTGTAACTTCTCAAAAGTTATCATAAGGACCAATTTTGTCATTTTAGAATAGTATAAGGTTTATTTTTCACATTTTCCATTTTTCAAAACCTTAGGGACTATTTTTGACATTTTTCAAAGTTGAGGGACCAAAGTTGTAAATATGTGATTTTAAACTTTAAAGGACTATTTCTTACAACTTATGAATCCCAAGGACCTTTTATGACATTTGTACAAGTTTTGATTTACCAGGAACTAGTTTTGCAAATTTATGAAACTTGAGGGGACTGAAACTGCCAATTATGCAAACTTTGTACGTTTTTCATTTGTTTTTGCATATTTTGTGTTTGAAACATATAAAACACACCTCTAAGATATTTTAAGTATTTTGATACATATTTGGGTGTTTTTGTATGTTTTGGCAGCTCAGATTGGTATAAAATGATGAGTATTTACACACTCATCAATCCCCCACACTAAACTATTGCTAGTCCCTAGCAATCTTTTGAGGAAAATTAATGGATTTGAAACTCTTTACCAAAAGCCATCACTTCTGGAGTAGCCAGGTGTAAGAACTGTGGCACACCTGATAACCGTGTGATTTTGAGCAAACCACCAGCTGTCAACGGATTTGATTTGTCTTTACCAAAAGCCGTTTGCTTCTGGACTAGCCAGCATCTTGATGGACTAAGTCAACATCTTGGTGAGCTGAATACCAATTATGGATTTTCCACTGCCTTTACCACAAGCCATAATCTTGTGGGCTAGCCAACTCATTTGCTTATGAGGATGCGGGGGAGCTGAGGAACCATGCAATTTTTGGCAAACTGCCAGCCATCAACGGGTTTGAGATGTCTTTACCAAGAGCCGTTTGCTCCTGGACTAGCCAATCCATTTGTCATTTAGACTTTGGCGGACTGATTACCACAAAAATATTGAGCTTTAGTGAAAAATTTTTGAAAATTTTGGTAAAAAACGGGGGTATAAGATAGTAAAATATGATCAAATTCGCTAGAATAGCGAATACCCCCCCACACTAATCATGAATATTGTCCTCAATATTCAAAGTCCCGGCTATTATGCCGACTCTTTGAACGTAAAAAGGGCAATATTACAAGCTAAATGTGGAAACACAATTTTGTTTTTCACTTTTGTAACCACAGCATGGGGGACTCCCCCACACTTAGGGTGAAAACCCTATAAGCATGCTACTGTTTTTGTTTACCGAGTCGCTAGCTTGACTCGACCCCGAATTCATTTGTCCTTGGGGAATGTGGAAGAAACAATCTCCATCGGACTTTCATTCAGAATGTTTGGATAAACATTTGAAGCACGTGAAAGTTCCACACCGATGAGACATAGTCCCGGCTCAAGATAATGATACATGAAAATGCCGGGATCAAATATAGTGTCCTCACTCCCGAAGGAGTGAAGAACAGGAGAAGTCACCTTATAGGTGAAGAAAAGGAAGAAAACCATGATGAAAATCATGATAAGATCTTCTTCCTCGAAGGCAGGCTCATTAGCCTGATTTTGGATTTCAAAAGGTAAGCTCGAAAACATCCCGGGAGGGTGGGTGGGAATTTGCATATTCTCATGATTGAGTGCATCTCCCCCCGGGTCATCATACTCCGGAGGAGTCATGATATGAGTGAGTTCACAGGAGAACTCATCAAATGTGAATGAATCATATTCTGGATTGATGTGCGTGAGTTCACAGGAGAACTCATCGAAGGTAAATGATTCATAATCAGGGAGAGAATTATGAGAATGAGAAGTGGTAATGCCACTAATCTTCTCTCCCATAGGATCAAAAGTAAAGGCTTCAAATTCCGGTATAGGGTCATCGGAGAGAATGTCACTATCCTTTATGGGGATAGGAGATGAAATAGGTTTCTCTTTGAAAGCCTCGATTTTAGAAATGAGGAGATTGACTTTCATTAATGTTGCACGAAGTGCTTCATCTTTGATTTCAGTGTCAATCTCATCATTCTCTTCTTCTAAGCTAACTAGCTCAGAAGGTAATCCTTCCACATGACTGATGTCTCCAAAAGATAAAGAATTTTCATCAGCATGTGAAGTACTAAGCTCGATGTTGGGATTAGAGTTTAAAAGATTTTCATTTTCTCCCATATCGGCTTCGAGATCAAGGAGACCATCATCATTTCCCAAAGGAAGTGGATTGATGTGAGTAAGTTCGTTTGTGAACTCCTCAATAAGAGGGTCAACATCCGAATGAGGCAATGGTGCCTCCTCATACTCAACTTCTCCATAAGATGTACAATCATCATTAAAATCGGAGAAAGTCTCAAAATGATCTTTTGGATTTTCAGGGTGAGCAGGTAGATCACACACATGATCAAAAGTCCCTTGTGACTCTCTTGGGATTGGGACAAGGATCTCAGCACTAGACTTTATTAATTCGTCCGATTCCTTATTAGGAACAGTGCTAAGATGCTCATCCCCCATGATTAGAGAGTGAGTGTGAACTTCGGGTGTGATAACAGCAGACTAAAGGAGTTGAGAAGGACTAGCAGTCATGGTTTCTACAAGTTCCATGATTTCTACTGCTAGAGATTCAATCATAATCTTTTCTCCCTGTATTTCTACTGAAGCAGTTTCAAGAGGTTTCTCAGATACCTTTGGGATTGGAACAAGGTTATCAATCTCCTCAAGAGAATTGCTTTTGACTTCCTTGTCCCCCATTGGCAAGATATCTGAAGTTTTCTTAGGTTTTACCTCTTGAAATGGCTCATCCTCATCACTTTCATCCTCATAATAAAATGAGTTAACAGGAGGCTTTTGTTTTCTAAGAATCAAATCCTGAAGACAGTTTATACTATCTTGAATGGTTTTGTTGAATTGAGTTTGATTCATAATAAATTCAGCTCTAGCTAACTCGTCCTGAGACGGTGGTTGAGGGTTTGTGTATTGTGAGGGCTGGTTAAAACCAAATTCATGATTGTTACAAGGAACCTGTTCATAGACAAAATGATCCCTAATTTGACAATCAGAGCTGTAGTGAGGGCCTCCACAATACTCACAACAGTAAAACTGTTGAGTCTGGCTTGGTGTATTTTGATACGAAGCATTATTGAGATTAGGATAATATGATTCTTGCTCGTATGAATGTGATGGGTAGTTTGAAAAATTTGAGGAGTTGTTGAATGAGTTTTGATTAGGATCATAAGCAAATGAATTACTCGATCCACAGAACAAACAACTCCCGTCTCGAACATCGTTACCACATTGTACACATGTACACCAACGACATGGAAAACCGAAAAGCGGCTCACCACAACCAACACAGGGAATAAAAGCCGGAGGTGGGACAAGTGGTGTGCTCTTAGAGCTAGCAATTTCCACCACTTCCGTTATAGTCTCGGGTTTTTGTTTTTGATAAACGTGAAGATTGGGTAAGTCGTTATTTTCAGTCACTGCCCTAAGCTCTGTACGTTTGCTTGACAAACTTTTAACCATAAACCGTGAAAGGTTAGGGTCAATTCTTGACAATTTAGGAGCAATTGTGAGCTTAGGGGAAAGTACCGGGTCCTTAGTCATCCCGGTTTCATGATCCCTTTCCCTCACTGGAGAGGGAATAGGAATCGATGGTCCATCGTAATCAACACGACATCTCGATATCTTTGACAAGGCCATAAGTTTTTCAATGTTGCTCTCATAGGCCCTTTGTTCCAAGAAATCGTCATCGAGAGATGTCATTAGAATCAATTACGGGATAAGTGGAAGAAGTGAGAATCAAAATGATAGAGGGTAAAGGGATGAAGAATCAAAAATGTGAGAGGGTAAAGGTGAATATTTTTGGTATTTTCGGGAAACATATTTAGTGCACATGCACCAAAAACAATTTTTCAAAACAAATTTGAGGCAAAACCACAGTGAACTTAAACCAGAAATCACAAGTGAATGGCTTCTTTGAAAAAGGTACACCACTTACAGGGATATAAAGGCAAGTTTTAATCTTAAGTTTGAGAACTTATTATGGGTTTATTAATTAATTTGAAAAACTGATTTAGGCTTATGGGTGTGTGTGCAGAAAACTTGGGAATATTTTTGGAACTGATTCGTTAACCGAAATCGTCCCTTTAAGATTACTCGCAGGCTGGCGGGAGGAAGTAAATAGGTTTCCTCTTCAGTTCGCAATTTAATGTCAGAACTTACCTTAAACCAACTATTTCAGGTTGTAATCTTAAAGAACACGAAGTAATTTAACTTCACAGTTTGTTTTTGATTGTTTTTAATTTTTTTGGTGTTTTTCAACACTTCAGGAGAAGTATTAATGAACGTTTTTTTTGATATGATTGAGTTTTTACAAAAACTTTTTACAGGGAGGGTTTTGAAAATCACTAAACTTAAAACGATTTTATAAAACACGCAACAACCTCCCCGGCAGCGGCGCCAAATTTTTATTGAACCTGAACCACCTAATTATTATTGACCAAGGTCAACAAGTCAAAGACAGCCTAGAATCAATACTCCGTGGATAGTATAGTGTTTCCCCGGGTCGTTAAAGTCCCAGCGAGGTATTATGAAACAGTTAAGGTGAGGATCCAATATAAAACCAATACTCTACAAGAATTTCATCATAAGGTATTTAATAAGCAAAATGAAACTAAATTAAGCTAATCAAAACAGTAAATAAGCATGAAATAAGCTAGGGCTACAGTGACTTATGCAAATGAGGGTAAGAAAGGAACTCACAAATGCTTCCTGAGCATAACCAGGAAAACCATGGACCACAATCACAACCTATTACTCCCCTTGGAGTCCTAAACACCCCTGCTATCCTTTCTACACAGGAGTCCAAGCATTTTCTTCTTTCTTGAGTGAATTTTTATTTTTCACTAATTATTTAGGTATTTTTTTTTTTGATTTTCTAGTACACTAAGTAAGACTGAAGTAAATACTTGGGAAACTTTTAATAACCAGTAAATGAGATTAAATAAGCTTTAAATGACACAGAACAACAACAATTAACAACTTTAAATGAATTTGTCAAATTCAATCAAATTTGCTAATATTGGATAATCAAAAGAGGACTTGAATTAAAGAGTAAATAAGGTTTGCATTACACTACCTTAACTGAGTACAACAGGTTTTAATTGAAAATTATAACTGAAATTTGAAATTACACTAATACGATTTTTTTAAACTAAAATTAAACTAATTAACTAACTGCCTTCTCTCTTCTGCTTCTTCCTTGCTTTTATAGCATCCAAATGTGTCTTGTGGGTCCCACAGGTCTTTTCCCAGCCATAATTTCATCCATTGGATGAGCAAAAGTAATCATGGCCGTTTAACCATTTTGGCGGGAAAAACGGCTTGAGCAATTGGGGACTGTGAGGGCATTTATTGGTCGATTTTAGAGGTGGAGGGGACAATTGGGTGAGATGGTGGGAAAAGGAGGTGGAGTTTGAGTGTTGCAGGGTGTTTTGCAGGGTAGTATGGGTGGTGGAGTTGTAGGTGTGAGGGTGGATGTAAGGGTGCCACATGGCATCCCCTGGGGTAAACCCATGGGGTGGGTTTTGGTTTAGGATTGGTGGAAATGAGAGGTTGTGGAGGTGGTGAAGCAAGTGGTGAAATGGTGAGGTGGAGTTGCAAGTAGCAGGGGAGAGGAGGTTGGGGATGGTTTGGTCAACGCGGGTCAATGGTTTGACCCCGTGTTTATTTAAAACGGTTTTAATTTTTGGGCTAAGGGTTGGGCCTGGGTAAGTGTTTTGGACTGGATTTGGTGTTTTGTTTATTTTTTTTGGAATTGGTATAAATGTTGGATCCGGATTGTATTTTTGGCCCATATATCACAAGGACTAAAAATGCAATTTTCTGGAACTTTGAGGATCTATTTTGCCATCATTCCAAACTTCTTATAAGGGCTAAACCTGTCAAATATGGTTAGTACAAGTACCATAAATGAATAATTTTCCATTTTTAAACTTTAGGGACCAAATCTGTCAATTCCACAAACTCCAGGGACCAAACCTGTAATTTTTTGATTTTTGAAGGGTTTAATTTGTAACTTCTCAAAAGTTATCATAAGGACCAATTTTGTCATTTTAGAATAGTATAAGGTTTATTTTTCACATTTTCCATTTTTCAAAACCTTAGGGACTATTTTTGACATTTTTCAAAGTTGAGGGACCAAAGTTGTAAATATGTGATTTTAAACTTTAAAGGACTATTTCTTACAACTTATGAATCCCAAGGACCTTTTATGACATTTGTACAAGTTTTGATTTACCAGGGACTAGTTTTGCAAATTTATGAAACTTGAGGGACTGAAACTGCCAATTATGCAAACTTTGTACGTTTTTCATTTGTTTTTGCATATTTTGTGTTTGAAACATATAAAACACACCTCTAAGATATTTTAAGTATTTTGATACATATTTGGGTGTTTTTGTATGTTTTGGCAGCTCAGATTGGTATAAAATGATGAGTATTTACACACTCATCAGTCGCCGGTTAAATCAACCGCTTCCGGTGCGTCCCATTTTCGATGTTTGCGCAGCACCGTCCAAGCGTCTTCATTGGCGAACGACGGGTTTTCTTGACGATAGAGTTGGTGAGCACGTGTTAGGACATCCACTTCACTTTCCCCATTCTTTATCTCGCGTTGCGCATTTTTGTAAAAAGCGTTGAACTAAGTGCAATCACGGTTCAACGTTTTGCACTTAGATTGTAGCATATCTTTGTTGCGGTCTTTTGGACTTAATCTATTGAACTCGACTCTTATACGTTGCCATAATGTATCCTTGGTTTGTGAAATCCCCAACCTCGAATCCTCTGAACACGCAACCCACACTCGACAAGCAACTTTTCCTCACTTGGCGTCCAACGTTCCACCTTCGATTTTCCAGTAGCTGCATCCTCGGCTTCGTCAGGTTCTTTGGATTTTTTTGTCTTACGTTTTCCACGACTTTTTGGTTTTTGAGGAGAGGTCGGTGTTTCCGGAACTTCATATGTTTCCGTTTGAGAATGTTGTGAGGTTTGGGAGAATTGAAGAATTTGGGAATTGTAATTTAAGTCGCTTTGTTGACTTTCGGTCCAATGTTGGGAATCTTGTGGGTTACCCCACATCGGTGGTGCCGAACCCTCGTTTGGATTTGAGGAAGAACCCGCGTATGGGTGATTCCAACCACCACCGAGAAGATTCGTAAACGAGTTGTCATTGTTGTTGCCACCCGACATTCTTTTTTTTTTTTTTGCTAATAGAAGAGTATTGTAGATGAAAATAGTTGTGAAAGTGTGAAAAAATATTGTGGGGGTGAAGGGGTATTTATAGTTGTAATAAAATGGGTTTGATTTTTTATTTTATTTTATTTTATTTTTTTTTATTTTTTTTACACTTCTAACCGTTTACAAACGGTAATATTTAGGGAGTGGAAATGAAAGTTTTTTTTTATTTTTATTTTATTTTATTTATTTATTTTATTAAAAAAAAAAACTAGTCGTTTAAGGGCAAAAAATGTTATTTTATTTTATTTTATTTTAAGCCACTGCAGCTTCAATTAACGCACGTTAACGCACCCTTTGCCTTTGGGGGCCGGTAAGGTAACGCACCACGTTAAGGTGGTGCGTTAAGAGTTAACGCAGGTGGCTGCGTTACCTTACCGAGTGGTCTAAGGCAACAATCAAACCGGGTCAATGATAATCTCAGTTTCATTATATTCTTAAAACTTTTACATCACTCAAACTAAAAATAGTCGAATACCTTGTCGGTTTATAAATTATGTAGCAAAATAAATTCATTTTAATGTTTGAACTTATGAGTTTATATATGAGATTGAGAGTGTTGGACCATATTTTTTATTTATAAATATAATCTTCAGTAGAGCCTAATCACCTAATGATAAGACATGTGAGATACTCACAAGAATTTTAGAGTTTAAACTTCACTAGTTATATAAGAAAGGGTCATGAATAATCACAAAAATATTTAGGGGTGCTTGGTAGGCTGTTAAAGAGGGTGAGGAATGAGTAAGATATTTAAAAGAGCCCACATAATTCAATATATGGTGTTTGGTTAGGGAGTGCAAATGTATTGATTACCCTGTAGTGGGTAATCAACTATTATAGAGTAAATTGAAGGTAAGGTATTGATTACCTACCTCTCTCATCACTCAAATTAAAGTCAGTCCAAACACCTATATCAACTTTACGTTTATTTTTATTTTACAGAAATAAGTCTGTCCAAACACCTATATTATCATACTATATTATAAAGCATGAATGCATTCTATTATTATAATACTTAAAATTAAGCCTTACAACTTCTAAAGCTATAAGTACAACAACGAATGCTACTTATAGAAATTCCTCTCATATTTAATTCTAACATACAATTAATACTAACATTAAATACAATAAATAAATCATTATGTACATTAAATACAATTAATTAACTGGTCAATAAATATAATTAATGCATTTATTAAAACACCCATTACATAAGAAATACAAATTATCAAGCATATTGTACAACCGACTTAAACACAATTCTTGCATTAAATGTCAATAATACAAATAATAAAGCATATTATACAAATATTCAAGCCCGAACGGGCAATGGGCCAAATAGGCTCGAGCCCGAACGGGCACGGGTTAAACGGGCTCGAGCCCGAACGGACACGAGCTAAACGAAATTTTTGATATCTATAAATTTTTTGTCAAAAAGAACATAATAAACTAAAATATGTTCACGTATTGTACAAACCAAACAAACTACTAAACAAAAAAATAAAATAATACAAACTAAGCAAAATTTCATCAAACTTTTGCCATAAAAACTAATCAGTAAAGCTATTGACAAAAAACGTACAAATAAAATAAATTATTAGCCGAAAAAATAAAATTACAAGGTGCCCGCAGCTGCATCGCGCAAGGACCCTGCTAGTAGTTTATAACCATAAGTTCATATAAACATTCACCAAAATGATTAGCTGTTTATTAAACTTAAAAAGTAAACCTGGCTACTAAACTAAAATACTCTAAAAATTTAGAGTAGTAAACTAAAAAATCAATAAACAAAACCATTATGAATGTATTATTTAACAAATCTAAAATTTAAATAAAAAGTTTTTACACGTATCAAATTGAATTTTCATCATCCAAATATAAACAAAATAAACTTAAAAACATAAAAAATAGACTTTCCATTATACTATATATATAAAAGTGGGAATGTGGGCTGCAAATCTGGGGTTATTAAACACATCATTAAAGAGTGTTAATGACACAATATGTGGTGCAAACATGGGGAAGTTACTGTTTTGCCCACTGTTCATGGATTAATTACATTTTTATCAACAGTTACACACCCAAACATGTGGTACATAAGCCATCTATCTACTGTTTTCAGCACTGTTGATACTTAATAAGTATTTTAATTATATTCCCCCCCCCCCCCTCAACTTTTTTCCTGCATCTTCTTGAAAACAAAAGTATCGATCTATAAAAATACTTATATACGCGGTGAGTCACCGAGTCAATACTGAGTCAACGATGAGTCGTGACCGAGTCATGGCTAAAACAATAGATCTACAAGGTTTACGAGTTTTACAATAGTTTTACAAAAGGTTTTAATTAAAAAACAGTTAAAATAAAAAGTTATCAAATTAGGGTTTTAAAAATATTAAAAAAATAGGAGAAGAGGGAGCATGAAGGCATTTACCGTCGACAAAATTGGATGAGGGGCTGAGGTGGCTTCGGTGGTGTTGTACAGCGTCGAGCCTCGAAATCTTCAAGAAACAAATAAAATGAACAGATCTATACGTTTGGGTGATAAAAAGTCTTGCTGGAAAATTTTGGTCGAAAAAGTTTTCCGGTGACAGTGAGTGGTGGTTTTCAGTGGTTGTAGCCGGAAAAAGGATGTCGCCGGCGAGGGATAGAGGAGAGAGAGAGAGAAAGGGAGAGACAAAGAGTATATACTTAGTTTTTGTATGTGTGAAAAATGAGAAAAACAAAAAAATTTGAGGCTTATATATGAAAGAATTATGAAAATGTGGGGGGCTTTTTTTCCACGTTTATATGGCTAAACTTTTAATAAAATCACAACGGGAGTCATTTGATGTACCAAACGAACTCAAAAAATTACGAAATTTGCGTCATTGTTTCCAAAATAAATTTTCCAATATAATCAACTATAAATATGCAAAACTTTATCGAAATCAATTTATTTTGCAAATTCGGTTCGTTTCATGTTATTTCGAGTTTAGATCAAACACAATATTCCAGCAACAATGTGCACGTTTACTGTTATTCAAATCAATTAGAACCAAGTCACGCATACCGAATCAAACAGATTTTCAATATGTATTAGTATTTTGTGTGAAAGCGCATAAAAACGAAAAAAATATATATAACTAACGTGTCGTAAAACACTCCCGTAGCAACGCGCGGGTTACCCGGCTCCTTTTTATATAAAAAAAACATCTTCTAATTCACAATCCAAAAAACATCTTCTAAAAAAAGTTTATTCTTCTTCTTCTTCCTGATCAACATTTGGTTTAATCTTCTTCTGGTAAATAATAATATTCCTTTTTCTCAATTATAATTAGCATACTTAGTTGACGCCCATTCATTTATTCCTTACCGATTAGTTTATTATTGCTGCATTTTATTTCTTCTTGTTATTAAATGATTGATTTTTTTTAGGTAAGAAAAATTGAATCTTGATTTTAGTTTTGTTATTACTATGTAAAAATACTTACTTTTTGATTTATACTTGTTTTTGTTGCTTGTTATAAGCTTATTAGAGATTGTTTTTATTTGCTCATTTTGTTAAATTAGGGTTTTAGGGGGTGTTTGTTTAAGCTTATATGCTGCTTATTAGCTTATTTTTGATTCGGCTTATATTTCATGAGCCCCAATTTTCCGGCTTATTTGGTGACTTGTAGGCTTATATAAGTTTATTATGATATGATAAACTTATATAAGCCCATAAGTCTAAATATAAGCCGGAAAATTGGAGCTTATAAAATATAAGCCGAAATCAAATAAGCTCACAAGCCCACATATAACTTAAACAAACACCCCCTTAGTTTAAAAAATGTAACTTTTTTAGTGTCGATAAGTAATAATACTTAGTTATAAGTTAATACTTGTTTTTTTGTTGTGTTTGATTCGATAAAGAACTGATCTTGTTATCAAAGTTTTGATTTTTTTATCTCTCTATTAGTTTATTTAGGGTTCTGGGTAAGAAAAAAATTAATCTTGAACAAGAATGTTAGTTGAAAAGGTTAAGTTTTTGGGCGATTGATGTGATGTAGGAAGAAGAATGGTGCTATTTTGGTGCCGAACGAAGCAAGCGCAGCTTAGGGCTTTATCGAGTCAGTTGACACGATGCTATTTTCAGATTCACGGGTCGTCGCCGGTTATACGGGAAACTAGAGTTGGTGTTGTGAATACTCCAAGTTTGGGTTATAATAGGACAGGTTCTGAGGTCAGGAACTTTGTGCGATTCTTTGCTGCCCCAGTTCAGGTATTTAGTTCGTCTCATGTTATGATGTTTATAAGAGTGTTGTAATCATAGCTTGTAACTCAAACATTTTTTTATTTTATTTTCGGTGGTGTTTGGGATTTCTTATTTTTGAACTGTTTATTTTGAACCTACTTCTTGCACTCAAATAAGCAATCCCAAACAACCTCTTAATCTTAAATATGTAATCTATTTAGCTTGTGGTTGCGACTTGTGAGTTGACTTAGAAATTTGCGTTGAAATGGTGTTTTAGGTAAAGTCGAAGTATGAAGACAAGGATAAGGATAAGGGGCAGCCAAAAATGAATGAAGAAATATCTGCTCAGTATGTTAGACTTGTGACTGATGAAGGTTTGTCTACTAATTAATTAGTAACACTTTTCTAGTGTATACAACTTTTAGAATGGAAATTGGAAAGTGTTGCAGAAATCATTGACATTATGTTGGCGTTTGGCTGTTTTTACCTATTTAGTTGATCATTGTATAAATTAGTCTGATTTTAAATAAGAAATTAAGAACAGTTATAATTGCTATCAATGTTTTCCACCTCTCGCCATATGTTCTATTGACCTATATTAGAGATTAGATGCTCTTGTGTGACCAAGGGTTAGTTGTACTTTGCATTGAACTTTTGTTTTTCAAGACCGAGTAGTAATTACATGCTTATATGTTGGCTATGAGCCTATGAACTATGTTCCAATGCAGTGTTCTTTTTGCAGTGCAATTTTGCATGCTGTATCAACTGCAGTATTTATTTTTTATGTGTGTTATGTAGATTGTCTGGTCATTATCTTAATAATCTTTAGCTTGAAACAAAATTTGCAGGGCATGAGGTAGTGTCAAGGCATGAAGCATTGGAGCGTGCAAGGAGACTCAGTGTAGATTTAGTTGAGGTACAACATTCGTTTTATGTCATAGCGTGCACATGCTCTCTTTGACTTTAGCATAGTCCATAAATCTACATATATGTATAACTATCTGGGCATTACTATTTTTAGTAAGCCAAATATCCTTTACTGAGAAGCGCTCTCTGTTATGGAGGCACCTTCTGTTATAAGGCTATCAAGACTTTAAGTCTTTAACACATTAGAATGTTTTTTTAATAGCTCTCATAAGCTGTGGCATCCAAAGCTTATTTGACGAGAGCTTGCTTTATAAGCTCAAGTTCTCATTAGCTCCCATTTCGTTTGTTTCGCAGGTTCAACCAGATGGGAAGCCACCTGTTTGCAAACTCATGGACTATAAGAAAGAAATGTATTTACGGCAAGTAAAAGAAAAAGAACTTACAAAGAAAAAGGCAAGCATTCCTCTATTGGCTATTGGAGTCTTAACTAAACATAATTCTTTATTGGTTATGAAATAGTATGAGAAATTTGTTTGTCTTATATATATTTTACTAAATTTTACAGGCCAACATGGTTTTGCGTAACAGTGTGAAAGAAGTTAAAATTACTATGAAAATCGTAAGTTCCTTCTTTAGATTCTGCTCGGTATGAATATTTTCATTGCACAGATTGAATATCATGGAATTATATCACCTGTATATAGTTAACGAAGCACTAATTCGATATTAGAAATCGACAAATAAGAAAGTAATAGAATTTTACTTTTTCTTTTGTAATATAATTTCTAAATAGATTTACCTACCATATAATGTTACATAAAATGGTTCCTTTGTTACAGAAAGGGACTTCCAGATCCTTAATAAGTTATCTCGAGGATGTAGAAATGCAAACTACGTAACTTGCCGAATTATATTATTATTGTTTTATAATTTTGTTTCCTTTATCTGTGCCCATGACTAATGCTAATTAACAGAGTGCTGTTTTCTCTAGGATAAACATGATTTGCAGACAAAAGCAGATGCCGTGAAACGATTAGCTGAGAAAGGTTACCGGATCAAGGTATGTTTATATAACTTACACTCCTTATATCTGTTATTGTTGACATGGGTTACTTTCATCACTACTTTAACAATATATCCCGCAGTGATCGACCACTCTCACATATACTACAACTGGATTAAATAATACGTAGTATCAAATTTCTCTCAAAATTGAATAATTTTCTTGTTGTTAACCAGTGTATGGCAGTAGCAATTCCTGGTGTGGAACCTAAAGAGCAGAAATTGGATAAGCTGCTAACACGTTTCTTTGCTCTGGTACGTTGATATGCATTTCATTCTTTCCATTAGTTTCTAGTTAGTTGAGCAAGTAATATGACAAATTTGTGTAGGAATTGGGGGATTCATGTTATGTTTTATCTCTTAACATGTCAAACAGGTAAAATAAAGCTTAGTTAAAAAAGAAAGTTTCAAATGGCTAAAAAGTTGCGCAGAGTATATTTGTGATGTTATAAAACTCCCTAAATCAATTAGGGAAACATGATGAATTAGCAACACACCTCGCAAAATGGTCCAACTTGGTAATCTACCTTTTTTTCTTGTACTTAAAGTTACGTCAATGAGCATTATGAGCTTGTTTGTTGATTAAAGTTTTGATTTCCTCATATTTGGTAACCATTATATACCAATTAAGGTTTTTTTTTTTTTTATTATTATTATTATTATTATTATTATTATTATTATTATTATTATTATTTTAATATATATATATATATAATTTTGATATTAACTTTTTTGCACTATAATTACCAAACTAGCTCCTTTAATTTTTAATTTTTTTTTAATTACCAGGTTGGGATTTAAAAGTATAATTGCAAATTTGGAGTTTGGACCATCTTGCAAAGTTAGTAGCTATTCTATGAATTTTCCCATAATTTCAATAACAAAAGGTATATTGTTATTGAAACAAAATTAATTTTCTAGATTATGAAATTATAAGTTTTGGCCAGTATTTCATTACCTAACTCTCCCGTTTGGTCACCTCTATATTATTGGATCTTGTTTCTTTCTCTTCAAAAATAAACTTTTTGTTTGGCAGATTGATGATTTTTCTATTGTGGAAAGTGGACCTTCTTTAGAGTTTAAACAAGCGTATGCTATTGTCCGACATGTCAAATTTGGGCCATTGAAGAAAGGACCAAAAAAGATGGTTATAGAAACGTCAAATGATGACACTGAAACACAAAGCACTGATGATCTGCCGAAAAGTGAAACCAATGAGGGATCGATTTCTGAAGAACCAATCGAATTGGACTCAGTTGATGATATAGACTTAAGTAAATTCAAAAGACGTGATAATAAGATTAACTTTGCACCAGAAACATCAAATGTTGATAGAGCTGGATCAGTAAATAGGTATGCCTCTGCTAATGGATCTGAAAACAGGTATGCATCCGCTAATGGATCAGAAAACAGGTATGCAACCAAGAGGCAACCAAATCCACAATCTGATTTGAATAGGCGGGGTCCAGCTGGTGAACGAGCATTGGGTTATGGGATGTTTGGTGCATCAAAACCTAACAATGATCCCCAGAGAGAAAGTGGACCCCCACAAGCAACAAATAGATATAAACAAGGACCAAGCCAGCAACGACCACCTTCGGACTATAGGGGTCCGAGGGGAGATTTTAATAGAGAAAACATGGATATGAATCCTAGGGGGGCCAGGGCTGGGCAAGGTGGTTCCCGAAGATAAAATACACAATTTTGTAGAATCAACTTGGTTTGAGATTACGCCATGAAATGCAGGCATTTATATGCTGCTATTCAATTTTGTGTTGTAATTTGCATGGCTACACTATAACGTGATTGGTAGTCCATTATATTATAAAGCAAAAGATTGAACTGATTTTATATAATGATCCAATCTTCAAAGGTTCGGGTTGTTTTCCTGCTGTGAACTTGTGTTGCTTCTGTATGTTTTTGGCAGCCAGAGGGCATTTTTGTTACTGATCTGATTTTATATAATGATCCAATCTTCAAAGGTTCGGGTTGTTTTCCTGCTGTGAACTTGTGTTGCTTCTGTATGTTTTTGGCAGCCAGAGGGCATTTTTGTTACTGATCTGAAAGTATGTTGGTGCTCATTCATAAACTTCTTCACTATCAAATAAAGGACTACTCATGGGTGGGTGGTGTGAACTGTCAAATATGTACTTTTCGAGTGTCTCAAAACGGGTCAGCTTAAGGCTGATTCACTTCTTGTCCAGAATTTTTAGTTTTATTAAATAATAAGTATTACTGTTTCTGTTACAGTCTAATTTTTCTAGTCTAATGGTGTAGCAGATGCTTTTTTATTTTTTAATTTCTTTTTATTTTTATTTTTATTTTTATTATTTTTATTTTTTTATTATTATTATTTTTTTTTTTTCAAAATAAATTTTACCCATTTGGTATGAGAGATGATGATGCATAACATGAGTTGACCCATCTGCCGATGAATTTGTTATTGCTAACAAATTAACTTTGCATACTTGCAACCAATAAAATGGTTCCAACTTCCAATTGTTGGTAAAGTGAGTACCACTACAATGTCACAAGATCAGCTGAACTAGGTACATAAGATCTGAAAACACACCTTGTTTGCTCAATGCAGTTCTTTTCAATTTTCACAATAATATTAAAAACGCAAACATGTATACTTTTATAGTACAGTAGAACTACTGGTTCTATGAGCCATTCTCCCCAACTTCCCAATCACGTACTTCTCTGTCTTTGTGAACTCTTTCTTTGCAGCATATATAATTTGTTGAAGGGATCTAATGCAAGATACAAGTTGATTCTTGAAATCTCGCAGAATTCAATGAACTATAAAATTTATTAAGGCTTCATTTCCGTTTGGTCAGGTGGATCGTCTTGGATTTCAAATGGAGGTAATGCATATTCTTCATCAAGAGCCTCCGATGATATCCTCCTTTTGAAGGCAGCACTCTTTATAAACTTTTTACCGCAATCAGGAATCCCTTCATCACCGCTTAGCATCCTGTAAATCTGCATTATATGAAACATGGTTACATTTTTCTTGATTAAACAAAGATACTTAGATTTAGAAGAGATTGGATGGCGCTGGCGGAGAAAGGAGGGGGGCACGTGCCCCCCTAGCGAAAAAATATTGTAGTGTAAAATTTTCTAAATATCTGGCTATTTTTGTAATCCCCCCCCCCCCCCCCCCCCCCACCCCCCTAACGAACCAATTTGTAGTGTAGTTTCTAAAAATTATCAAAGTTTGCCGCTAGACCATAACTTTCTGGCTCCGTCCCTGCGGGATAGTCAAATTAGGTAGGTTGGTAACAGATCAAAATAGGCCGAGTTGGGTTTGGGTCCAACACCTCTATGTCCAGTTTGGTTTTTTTACAATTAATTAGTACAACAATCCAAAATTTTGACTAAAACGATTTACGACCTCGTATGCATTACAAAATGTTGGTCCCATCCGGATCTTCTTTGTTACGAATCAAACATGTCTATGAACAAACACATGACACATAAACTCACACTTTTGTATATAATGAATTTTGTTATGAACCTTTATAAACGATGTTTTTATTAACTGAAAAAAGGTTAACTATTACAAATGAATCCTAACCCTATATATACTATATGAAACAATACTAACAGGTTCCATTGAACCATCGCGACCTTTCACCATTAACTAACTATATAACCGCTATTCGGTTAGTAACTTTAATCTTGACATATTTGGACCCTAAACTTATACACTTTACAAACTCGACTCTAAACACATAAACTAATTATACTACGACCCCTAAACACGGATTAATGAATTACCATCCAATATTCCTCCCTAATTTATTAATCCGTGTCTTCAACATCTTCATGTCTTCAACTCGATCATCTCTATCTTTGAACATGTTGTAGCAGGTCTTCTCGTCTTTGTCTTCAAACACAATGACTTCATACCATCTTCATTCTTTCCAGCATCTTGCATGTCAACAACAACCTTCTTTTAAGTTTACTTTAACGCTGCTATGGAATCCCAGATTCATAGCAATTGCCTTCAATTTATTCTCCTGCTTACTGTTTCCTTTTCCTGTTAATCGATTTTTCTAATCGATTTCCACTCTCTTCTCTTTGTCTAATCTGTCTTTCTCTCCTGCTCGCGACTCCACAGCCTAACAAATAGGTTTCTCTCATTCCTTTTTCTTTGTTCTTCAATTCTGACTTTTCACATTGATCATACCACATGATCATTCTTCACTTCTCTTGATGTTTCTGGACTTTGGTACACAATCAACACAGCAACAATCTCCTTCAATCTTGATGTCTTTATTCCTTTTCATGCTTTATTGTTGCTTTCTTGTTTTCTTCAAAACTTGGTGTTGATTTCTTCATGACTACAGCCCTTTTTTTTTTTTTTTTTTTTTTTTTTTTTTTTTTTTTCTTTTCTCTGATGTTGCAACGCAACTGGTAACTTTTTTCTTCTGTTTTTGGCCGGTCTGCTCACGGTCCGTTCTACTCTCAATTGATCCCTCTAAATCAATTTGTCTCTGTTGATCTTCTCTGATCGTTTTTCTCTTGATTGATTCCCTGAATCAATCTCTTCACTATCTTTCTCTCTTCTTGATTAACCGGTATGCGCACGGTTTCTTCTCTTCTCTTAATCGATTCCCTGAATCAATCGGTCTCTTTGGATCTTTTACAACAGCACTATCAACCACTTTCTTTGGATCTTTTACGTTAGTACTATCAACCACTTCTTTCTCTTCTCTGAGACGATTCCCTGAATCGCTATTCAACTTGATTCCCTGAACCAAATTATTCTTCTCTTCTCTCTGGTGTTTCCTATTTTGTTTGTTCCTTGCAATCTGTAAAACGTACTCCTCTTGAATCGTTGCACTCCTTTGATCGCCTTGGTGAAACACAAACTGAACACGGGTTTGATTCGAACTTCTGATGCTCTGATACCACTGTTGGTCCCATCCGGATCTTCTTTGTTACGAATCAAACATGTCTATGAACAAACACATGACACACAAACTCACACTTTTGTATATAATGAATTCTGTTATGAACCTTTATAAACGATGTTTTTATTAACTGAAAAAAGGTTAACTATTACAAATGAATCCTAACCCTATATATACTATATGAAACAATACTAACAGGTTCCATTGAACCATCGCGACCTTTCACCATTAACTAACTATATAACTGCTATTTGGTTAGTAACTTTAATCTTGACATATTTGGACCCTAAACTTATACACTTTACAAACTCGACTCTAAACACATAAACTAATTATACTACGACCCCTAAACATGGATTAATGAATTATCATCCAATATTCCTCCCTAATTTATTAATCCGTGTCTTCAACATCTTCATGTCTTCAACTCGATCATCTCTATCTTTGAACATGTTGTAGCAGGTCTTCTCGTCTTTGTCTTCAAACACAATGACTTCATACCATCTTCATTCTTTCCAGCGTCTTGCATGTCAACAACAGCCTTCTTTTAAGTTTACTTTAACGCTGCTATGGAATCCCAGATTCATAGCAATTGCCTTCCATTTATTCTCCTGCTTACTGTTGCCTTTTCCTGTTAATCGATTTTTCTAATCGATTTCCACTCTCTTCTCTTTGTCTAATCTGTCTTTCTCTCCTGTTCGCGACTCCACAGCCTAAAAAATAGGTTTCTCTCATTCCTTTTTCTTTGTTCTTCAATTCTGACTTTTCACATTGATCATACCACATGATCATTCTTCACTTCTCTTGATGTTTCTGGACTTTGGTACACAATCAACACAACAACAATCTCCTTCAATCTTGATGTCTTTATTCTTTTTCATGCTTTCTTGTTGCTTTCTTGTTTTCTTCAAAACTTGGTGTTGATTTCTTCATGACTACAGCCCTTTTTTTTTTCTTTTCTCTGATGTTGCAACGCAACTGGTAACTTTTTTTCTTCTGTTTTTGGCCGGTCTGCTCACGGTTAGTTATACTCTCAATTGATCCCTCTAAATCAATTTGTCTCTGTTGATCTTCTCTGATCGTTTTTCTCTTGATTGATTCCCTGAATCAATCTCTTCACTATCTTTCTCTCTTCTTGATTAACCGGTATGCGCACGGTTTCTTCTCTTCTCTTCTCTTGATTCCCTGAATCAATCGGTCTCTCTGGATCTTTTACAACAGCACTATCAACCACTTTCTTTGGATCTTTTACGTTAGTACTATCAACCACTTCTTTCTCTTCTCTGAGACGCTTCCCTGAATCGCTATTCAACTTGATTCCCTGAACCAAATTATTCTTCTCTTCTCTCTGGTGTTTCCTATTTTGTTTGTTCCTTGCAATCTGTAAAACGTACTCCTCTTGAATCGTTGCACTCCTTTGGTCGCCTTGGTGAAACACAAACTGAACACGGGTTTGATTCGAACTTCTGATGCTCTGATACCACTGTTGGTCCCATCCGGATCTTCTTTGTTACGAATCAAACATGTCTATGAACAAACACATGACACACAAACTCACACTTTTGTATATAATGAATTCTGTTATGAACCTTTATAAATGATGTTTTTATTAACTGAAAAAAGGTTAACTATTACAAATGAATCCTAACCCTATATATACTATATGAAACAATACTAACAGGTTCCATTGAACCATCGCGACCTTTCACCATTAACTAACTATATAACCACTATTCGGTTAGTAACTTTAATCTTGACATATTTAGACCTTAAACTTATACACTTTACAAACTCGACTCTAAACACATAAACTAATTATCCTACGACCCCTAAACATGGATTAATGAATTATCATCCAATACAAAATACAGTTTGGGAAACTCTCAACCCGTTTGACCAATCCAAGCTTCATGATTTGACCAATTTGACCCCTTTTTAATAATGCAACTCAAATCGACCAACTCATAAAACTTCTATCAGAGCTTGCATTTGATGCCGTTGATTCAATAAGTAATGGGTCGAAATTGGGGCCTTTACTAAAATATCTCGAACCTTCAAAGCTGACTACCAAACCAACAGGTGCTTATTTGTAGAGGTAGCACAGAAAAATGAAGACCTTTGCTTTCTAAGTGGGGTACTATTTACCGATCTACGTTTTCTACAGACCTTTGAAGCAACATAGATAAAATAAAAGTAATGCATTCAAATGCTTAAACAACAAATATTAATACGTACTGTACATTTTTTTTAGATTACAACAAAATCAAAATTACTTTGGCTTAATATAAGTAAGTCCATGATTAAGAATGCATTACATGAAAGTAATGATGTAACGAGAAAATGAACAAACATACTAGTAATTGTTACCTTTTTTTTTGCTTTCACCTATTTCAAAATATTACCTTGCTCATTTTTGGACGGTCAGTTGGACACTGACTGATACATTGAGTAGCAATCCATACCATGTCATTCAGCTGCTCCAAGTCACAGGCATCAACAAGATGAGGATCAAGAAGTTTTTCAAGGTTTTTTTCATTTATCAAAGGTTTAGCCTGTTACATAATAAATAAAGAATTTCGTTATAATGGTTTAACATGTCCTCACTTTTTAACTATAGTTAGTTTTCTGGTTTGAATCTCTAAAATGAATACACATACCCACATAACGAGACTCTGCTGTGACTCATCCAAAGCGGGATGTGCAGTGATAATCTCTAACAAAAGAACTCCATAAGCATACACATCCGTTTTCTCATCAACCACACCATCCATAAAAACCTCAGGAGCCAGGTAACTATAGTTTAAAAAAGAAGTTTCACGTTACCCATGAAAAAAAAAATGACTTTACAAGTACCAGAAACCACGGGTTCTTTGCTTACGTACCCAAATGTCCCTTCGAACTGTGATACAGTGAGGTTCGTCCATTGATCTGGAAGCCACTTAGCTAGTCCAAAATCAGATATCTACACTTGCACACAAAAGAAGTTTACATTAAAATGAAGTCTAGACATACTCACAGTAATTAAATATAAAAGTTAATTATGTTATATGATTATAAAACCCATCATATCGTATCAAATAGATGGCAGAAGAGTATCCTGTGTTACTTAATAGATATAATCAAGTCAAGGATTACCCGTGGTTCAAATTCCCCTGAAAGCAAAATATTATCTGCTTTAATATCTCTATGAATGATTCTTCGTTGACAACCCTCATGAAGATAAGAGAGACCCGCTGCAGTTCCCAATGCAATATTATATCTGATTCTCCAATCAAGTTTGTCTTTGTGACTTGAAATAAGTAAACAATGTTGTTGAAATACAGATTGAAAATAATCATTTCAGATGGTATTTTCACCCGTATGTTCTAAAATATTTCATAAATATTATCAGACTGAATAGCCGTAGAGGTAGCAATTTCGACCCATGTACATACAAATAGGCCGATTCAGGTTATCATTCCTAAGTCCTAACGGGTCAAAAAGAAAAACAAACTATCTATACTACTACATTATAATGCATTTGGGACTATTCTATAATTAGAAAGGCTTAAAATTCAGACTTTTTTCTTGCTTATTATGAAAAGATTTCAAAATTAATTTGTTAGGAAGCAAGTTTGTTAGGAAGTTTGTTAGGAAGCGGTTGGTTGTTCAAACTAAAATTCTTTGGCTTAACTATCTCTAATATCTCTACTTATAAAACATGAAAGACAACTAAACGTGTAACCAAATAACGCAAAATATAATCACACGGTACCCGCCGCCGCATTGCGCGGGTACCGTTCTAGTTAGCTAAAAAGGAACCAAGTGTTTATGAAAAAAAATAATATTTGTTCACAACCAGTGTTTTGGGCTAACACAACCCGTTTCAGCCCATACCAAAAAAAAATACGGAGTACTCATTTTTCACCCGTTAACCAGTCACCCGCCTAGATATTTTACCACCTAAAGTGATGCGAGCGTCGTAAATCTGAACTAACCTGAAAGAAGAGAAGCCAAGCTCCCGTGATGGGATAGAGGAAGAACAAGGTGCATGCCGTGGTCAACTCCATAGCCAATAACATTAGAAATGTTTGGGTGGTTTACATGTACAAGGATTCCAAGCTCGGATAAAAAGTCTGAAGTCATCTCTTCTGGTGTACCTCTGATTAGTCGCTTTACTGCTATAATTTGCCCATCTTGCAAACAACCCTTGTAAACTTCAGAATAACCTCCCTCTCCAATTAAGTTTTCTTTGCAATGTCACAGAAAGTGTAGAAGAGTATTAACTAAAACAAAATTATTTAAATGATTAAAAGTCTAAAAGTCGATTTGCCTATTTCTGTAGTACTAGAGATATGCGTTATTTTTAGTTCTATTTAATTTACATATGACCAACATATAGATTAAGAGTTGCATAGCTTTTCATAGTTTTTTATCTGCGAAAAAATTCACATAAAGAAACCAAGAAGCACATAATAGGCGTATATTATGTGTTGAAGAGAAGTTAAGAACATACCATGACTAAAGTTGTTGGTCGCATCTTTGAGTTCTGAAAGCAAGAAATTTTTCCATGAAGCCTCAAAACAATACAAGTCTGCATCTAATTGAGAAGGAAATTCTGGCATATTCTTCATGAGTTTCCTACTTTTTTTCCTAGTCAACTTCTTAATGGAAGGTACTGGATTTAACGTATGCAAGGTTGCAGAAGGTGCCTTCTTTAAACTGTGTAAGAAACCGCCCAGTTGCTTCGGATGTGATTTTTGATCAACATGAGCTGCTTTATCTGAAAGACTGAATGTGAGAGATGATGAATCTGCAGCATCATTGTTCGTAGGCGATGATGGTTCTGATTTACTTCTATTATCTTCAACACCCCTTAACGATGACTCGTCGGAATGATAATGATCATCTTCCTCATCATCATAATCATCATCATCATCATCATCGCCATCATCATCATCATCGTGATCATTATCTTTATCCACAAAGCTAAAGTTTAGCAATTAATTATATAGAAATATTTAGTCAAGCAGGAAATATATGAGCAACTATCATTTTTTATGCAAAGAGCTAAATAATCTATTCTACGGAACTCTTTCAAGCTGAATGAATAAAATCTAAATTCATGAATTTTATTGAGTCTCAGTTTCCATTTTTATACAATGATTGAACATAGATTGACAAATAACATTCACAATCAATCCATAATAATAGTAATAAGTAATAACACTGTGGTTTACAGCATTCCAAACTCATAAGGTACTCGCTAAAAGATAAACTGACAAAATGGCATGTAATTGCAACATACTTTGACAAACTTAGGTTGTGCATTGTAGACATACTACTTTTTGTACACCTTAACTCAATCTGGCCAATGAAACTGAACCTGTAAAAGGTGTTCCACCATGGTCTTCATGACTTCACAGGTCATTCAAATTTGAAACCGTAAAACACATTCCATAAGTACAATATAGCTAAGATCATTACGATCGTGAAAGTACATTGATATTATATGCCCTTGATAATTAAAAACTAAACATATGGAGCTAGAACAGAAAAACATATACAGTGAATGGAGGACGCTTTTCACCTTGAGTAGGAATAGAAATTGAAGAATCAGAGAACAGAATTCTATTATTTTCTACAGCAAATATAACCCCTTCCTTCGCTTCGTCATTAGCCATATCTTACTGAAAAATATATACACAAAGACTATCAACAAAACCTCATGATAACCAAATCAAATACTCGTTAAATGCAGACATACACAGTCACAAAAACAAAAGTTTCATTTTAGCATAGTTTGCTAGAAGATAAACAATACAACATCATGATCACTATCAGAATCAAATACCTATCGACCCTATTTGTCACAAACTTACCTAAATCATAATATATAAAACTTTAAGGTTATGCATACATGATATATCTAGCCATGTTAATGATCAACAATTCAAATTATATAAACACATATTAACGATACAAAACTTTATTTATAACATAAATGGCGGAAGATATGTAGCGTTTCTTGTTGGAAAATTTAGTGCACTTGAGGGATCAATTCACACCTGGTAATGGGTTTGGAGGTATGGAGTATACACCCATTTGGTCACTGAATCCCCTGACTCAATAGTGGTTATGTTGTGAATCTGCTGCTAGTTGATTCAGCTGCTAGTGTGTTTCCACTGATGTGTTAACGTTACCACTGCAAGGGTTATTGTTTCCACTGCAAGGGTTGTTGTTACCACTGCAAGGGTTATTGTTTCCACTGCAAGGGTTGTTGTTACCACTGCTAGTGTTAACATTACCACTGCTAGTGATAATGTTTCCACTGATAACCACTGATCCTATAATTATGGAAATTATTATGATATAATTAATGGGCCGTTAATTATACATAATACCATGGGCTAGGGTTTTGAGTATTCTCTATTATAAATAGAGATCACATCATTCTGCATGGAAATAAGTTATCATACGATATACTAAACACAAAACCCTAAACACTTCTATACGCATCTGGTTCTTGATTTGTGCCTAAAACAAGAACTTCACTTGGTCTTATCCCATAGAGATATTCGTGTAACCCAGGCATAGGGTCGAATAGTTTCTATTGGAAAGTGATACCACGATTTCAAGTGAATATCCGGTACCTTTATTGATTATCTTAACCCTAATCTGGGAACCGTTATACAAATAACAACCAACAATCAATAGAAACTATTAGTGATAATCAATGGCTGCTGCTATGAGACAAATAGCTGCTAACTTTTCCAAGTTGGAAAAGTTTGAAGGTGTGGATTTCAGAAGATGGCAGAAGAAGATGCAATTCTTGCTGACCAGTATGAACGTGGTGTATGTTCTTACTACTGAGATTCCAGAAGATTTTGGAGAAGCTGCTACTATGGAGCAGATGAGAGCAAGAAGCAAATGGGAGAATGATGATTATGTTTGCAGAGGTTTAATTCTCAATGGTATGTCTGATACTTTATTTGATATTTATCAGAATGTTGAAACTTCACAAGAACTATGGGATTCCTTGGAAGCCAAGTATATGGCTGAGGATGCATCAAGTAAGAAGTTCCTTGTAAGTAATTTTAACAATTACAAAATGGTTGATTCTAGACCTGTCATGGAACAATACAATGAACTTCTTGGTATACTTGGTCGATTCACACAACACAAGATGAACATGGATGAGGCTATTTCAGTCTCTTGTATCATCGATAAACTTCCTCCTTCTTGGAAAGAATTCAAGCATATGCTTAAGCATAAGAAGGAGGAGTTAACTCTTGTTGAGTTGGGCAGTCACTTGCGCATTGAGGATTCACTCAAAGCTCAAGACATTGACAAGCCAAAGAGTAGCACTGCTACTGGTCCATCAGTTGTCAATATGGTGGAGCACAACAACTCCACCAAGTACAATGACAACAAGGGCAAGCGTAAGCATCAAGATAACACCAAATCTGATCTTAACAAGAAACCTAAGGTGACTTGTTGGAAGTGTGGGAAACCTGGACACTTCAGGAAAGATTGCAAGGGTGGTAAAGTTGGAAACAAATCCAATGGATCAGGCACAAGTGGAGGGAATGGTAACACCAATTCTCTGAAAGGTCAGAATGTGTTTAATAAGTCTTTTAAGATTTATTATGTTACATATATATCTGATATTTACTTTGTGCAGGATGATGATGTTGCTTGGTGGGTTGACTCTGGAGCTACAATTCATGTGTGTAAAGATAGAAGCTGGTTCAAGACCTACAAGTCAATGAATGATGGTTCTATTCTTCACATGGGAAATGAGTCAACTGCCCTGGTGCATGGAAAAGGATGTGTTGAGTTGAAGTTTAGTTCTGGAAAGATTGTTTCTTTATTTAATGTTTTACATGTTCCTGATATTAGAAAGAATTTGGTTTCTAGTAGTGTTTTAAATAATTGTGGTTATAAACAGGTTATTGAATCTGATAAGTTTGTTTTGTCTAAAAATGGTGTGTTTATTGGTTTTGGTTATTTATGTAATCAAATGTTCAGACTTAATATTGTTCATGATAATATTGATTCTGCTTTTATATCTACATCTAAACTTTATGATTCAAACCTATGGCATGAAAGACTTGGCAATGTACATTTTAAAAGAATGCAAGATATGTCTAAGGATGGGTTAATTCCAGCCTTTGATGTGAACACTGAAAAGTGTAAAACTTTGTAACACCCCCAAAATACCGCAGCGGAAGACTGTGTCATAGGGGTGCTACTTCATAATACAAAGTATAAGTTATAGAAAACGAACTCTAAATGAGACATTTTGAAAAGTTACCATTCGATTAATGAATTCAAAGTTACAAACATGAGATTCCAAAGTATGATACATAAATGTATACAAAATGTTTTGAATGGTAAATGATAAAAGCGTAAGTCTTCAGAATATGCAGCTTGACTCTAAGTTCCACGCACTAGCTATCGCCTTACTAACCTGAGATAAACATGCTAAAGTGTCAACACAATGGTTGGTGAGTTCATAGAGTTTGTCTTAAAACAGTTGAAAAAGCCTCAAAAGAATGTTCACACAGCAAAGGCATTGAGAATCCACTCAGTTACAAGTCCCGCCATAAGAGACTTGTAACCTGTGTGTCCACAACCCACTGCTAAAAGTTAGTTTATACAATGCACCAGATTATATTCACCCAAGGTCAAGAATAGACACAAGGGCGGGGGCCTCTCCCCAAATAGTACTATGACATCCAAGGTCAAGCATAGACACAAGGGTAGGGGGCATCTTCCCATGAGTACTACCAATACCTCTCCGACAGAATAGAGTATTATGTATGCACGTAAATACGAATCTTGTATTTAAATTAAGCAAGTATAGTGTAACAAGTATGTATAACGCAATCAAGTATAATGCCAATCAAGTATAACACAATCAAGTATAAATGTTTAAGAGTATTTGTACAAGTAAGCAAGTAGTTGAGCATGTATCCCCCCCAAGAGTTAAAACAAGTATGAAAAGAGTAGGGGCTATGACTCACCTTAAGTCTATGTAATGAGAAATGAAAGTGGTAGTAGAATCGCGAAAGTCTCTAAGAGCAGCCTATAATAGAACGTTGCCACTTAGGTTTGGAGTAACGTCTAAGAATACGACGAATTGCCAATATATGTCTTGCATAATGTTCATGATGTAGTACTTAGTATATAGTGTAAGTCTTTGAATATAAGTCGTTTATAAAACATGTATAGTTTGTACATCTCTTACTACCGTTCGGGCCGACATAATTCAGAAGTCATGGAGTAAACGTTCGAGGAGCCAGGACACTTTAATTCGTAAATCCACAACTCGTCTCGATGGCTTACTTAATGAACTCCTCACATGAGGCTCCCTACTATTGTAGTATTTGATAACATATATATATATATATATATATATATATATATATATATATATATATATATATATATATATATATATATATATATATATATATATATATATATATATATATAAGCTTTTTGATCTTTAAAAGTTATATGGTCTTTAGCCGTGGCTTTGCCGTGACCTTGGTCATTTTTCCATGGTCTTGAGACTCAACCTTGGCTTTAGCCATGGTTGTGGTCTCGGCTTTAGGTCATTAGACCTCTTGGTCTTAGTAAATCATAACTATAATATAGTGACTTTGGTCTAAAATGGGCTGTTAAGATTTTGAAGAAAATTATCACTCGGAAAGCGTTTTCAGGGCTCGAGCTTCTTTATTCCTGAACGAAAACGTCGTTCCGGACAACTTTCGTGTTTTAACTTTTTTATGAATCGGACCAGAAGTGGGACTTTCAAAATCATAATTTGATCAGAATGCTATTTAGGCAGTTTTGCCGTTTTGGTTTCGCTAACTTCAAATGGTCATAACTTTTGACTCGTGTACTCGTTTTGGGTGATTCAAATTGCTATGTTTTCCTTGTTAAGTCCTCTTTAACAGTAAGTAAGTGTCAAATATCAAAGTTATACTATTGTGGTCGTGGTTTTCCATAAAAATCACTAGTTTGCTTGTTTACTTGTCATAAGTTAACATATGTATACCAATACTCGTTTTATCCATTTTTAAACATCATGAACACAATAACAAGAACATATATAGCATGAAAGAACCATAATAAGCATGAAAATGATATTGAGCAAGAAAGTGTATAAGGGTTTCTTACAACTTTTGGCTTTCACTTAAGAAAGGAAGTCAAGTATAGAACTAGGACACTAAACCTAATCTTGTAAACCCTTCACCATAACTCTTGTAACCCTTGCTAGCCTTGATCTAACCCTTGTGAAAACCATTTAACTTCAGCCCTAGTAACCTTATGTAGCTCTTAATTTAACCATGGAATCACCAAACAAACTCTTGATTCATGTAGAGACTAACTAGGCCTTCAACTTTGGTGTGTAACTTGAAGATTGAAATCAAAATAAGAGTGTTTGTGTTTGTTTTGTGTTGTGAACGACTTCAAGAGGGGTAGGAGGGTTATATAGGGCCTTGAGGAGGTGCTAGGAAGGTGTTAGGAAGTTGCCTAAACTTGGAGGCCAAGATGTACACTTGTAATGATCTAATGAACCCTTGGTGACCAAGTTTGCTTAATATACAAGTATCCTAAAGTCCAAGGCTTATCACCAAGCCACCAAGGCTTGGTGAATCATCATATACACGTTCATATGATGGTAGGAGTGACTAGGTACTTAAACTTGGTATTATCTAGCTTACGGAGTGAGTTTTGGTCCCGGTAATCGCTAACGGTAAGTTATTAAGTCATGAAACTTAAAATCGGGTATCCTAAAAATATGAAACTTATAAATATGCTAGAACTTATCAATATACTCCATAATAAAATATAAAGTGAGTGGTAGGTTCTATCGGGTGCTAAAACCCTGCTAAAAACTGGAAACACGGGTCTAAAACGCGTAATTCACGTAAAACGCTGAACTGAAAAACGTAAAATTCCAAAACTTTTGGAATTGTCCTAAAATGAGAGAAAATCATATTTCTATTGTTTATAATGTTTTATGGACATATCGGGATGCTGGAATGACGTTTAAACCTAAAAGTAAATCTCGGACACGGCTTTGTGATTTTTGCAGAAATGATCCGACGAGCGTCAAACTCTCGGATTATCGTTAAAATAGTTTAACTTACGAGAATATGAAATAAAAATTTCTGAGATGAATAGTGAAAAGTGAATAGTAAAACGTGAATAGTAAAATTTTCGGGAATAAAAGTTAACCTGAAATTGCGAATTGTTACAAACTTGTATGTTGAACAAGATAACTAAGAAACCTTTTCAAGGAGCAAAACGTGAAACTAAAGTTTTGGGGTTAATTCACAGTGATCTTTGTGATTTACATGCTACTCCCTCTTTGGGGAATAAGAAATACTTTGTGACTTTTATTGATGATGCTTCTAGGTTTTGTCATGTTTATTTATTACATTCTAAAGATGAAGCATTAGATAAATTTAAAGTATTTAAAACTGAAGTTGAATTGCAACAAGGGTCTCTAATCAAAAGATTAAGGACTGATAGGGGAGGTGAGTACATGGATACTCTGTATTTTCAGTCTGTTGGTATAATCCATAAAACGACTGCCCCTTATACTCCTCAGCAAAATGGTATTTCTGAAAGGAAAAACAGGGTGCTGAAGGAGATGGTTAATTCCATGTTGTCCTATTCAGGGCTGAGTCAAGGGTTCTGGGGTGAAGCTATGTTAACAGCTTGCTATTTATTAAATAGGGTTCCCAACAAAAGGAACAAAGTTACCCCTTATGAACTGTGGACTAAAAAGAAACCTAACCTTAATTATCTTAGGATATGGGGTTGTAGGGCTGTTGTAAGACTCCCTGATCCAAAGCAGAAAACTTTGGGTGAAAGAGGCATTGAATGCATCTTTGTTGGATATGCTGAGCATTCCAAGGCATATAGGTTTTATGTTATAGAACCTAATGAGTCTGTTTCAATTAACTCAATAATTGAATCAAGGGATGCAATCTTTGATGAGAACAGATTCTCATCTATCCCTAGACCAGGTCAAAGGATTCCAAATGGAACCAATGACAATGGTGTTTCAGAGGTTCCTACTGATGAGGTTCCTGCTGATGAGGTTCCTGCTGATGAGGTTCCTGTTGAGGTTGTGGAACAACAACCTGAACCTGAGCTCAGAAGGAGCAATAGGGTGAGGACTCCAAAGTCATTTGGACCTGAGTTTCAATTATACTTAATTGAAGGTACAAGGATTGAGGTCTCTGACCAATACTCTTATTGCTTCATTGTGGAGGATGATCCCAAAACATTTGAAGAAGCAATGAAGTCCCAGGATGTTGCTTTCTGGAAAGAAGCAATTAATGATGAGATGGACTCCATCATGGGCAATAACACTTATGTGTTGACTGATCTACCACCTGGTTGCAAACCTTTAGGTAGCAAATGGATTTTCAAAAAGAAAATGAAGGTAGATGGAACTGTTGAAAAGTTCAAGGCAAGATTAGTTATTCAAGGCTTTAAACAAAAGTCAGGAATAGACTACTTTGATACTTATGCTCCAGTGGCACGTATCAGTACCATAAGATTGCTAATTGCTTTGGCATCAATTCACAATCTGATTATTCATCAGATGGATGTGAAGACAGCTTTCTTGAATGGTGATTTAGATGAGGAGGTTTACATGAACCAACCTCAGGGCTTCATCATGCCTGGCAATGAAAACAAGGTGTGTAAACTGATTAAGTCTCTTTATGGACTAAAACAGGCACCTAAGCAATGGCATCAAAAGTTTGATGAAGTGGTTTTGTCTAGTGGTTATTTACTTAATCAAGCTGACAAATGTGTATATAGCAAATTTGATGAATCTGGTAAAGGAGTCATCATTTGTCTATATGTTGATGACATGTTGATCTTTGGCACTGACCAAAATCAAGTTGATCTTACAAAAGAATTTTTGTCATCAAAGTTCTCCATGAAGGATATGGGGGAGGCAGATGTTATCCTTGGTATAAGGATTAAACATGAAAGTAACAAAATTTCTATATCTCAGTCTCATTACATTGAGAAGGTGTTAAAGAAATTTAATTACTTTGATTGTACTCCAGTGAGTACTCCTATGGATACAAGTGAGAAGCTAATGCCTAATACTGGCAAAGCTGTATCTCAACTTGAGTATTCTAGGGTGATTGGCTGCTTGATGTATGCCATGACTTGTACAAGACCTGATATTGCTTTTGCTGTGGGTAAACTGAGCAGGTATACTAGTAATCCTAGTGCTCATCATTGGCAAGCAATTCAGAGGGTCTTTAAGTATTTGAAGAGAACTATGAATTATAGTCTCTCATATACTGGTTATCCTTCAGTATTAGAAGGATATACTGATGCAAGTTGGATCAGTAACACTGAAGACAATTCGTCTACAAGTGGCTGGGTATTCCTACTTGGTGGAGGTGCAATTTCTTGGGCATCTAAGAAACAAACTTGCATTACCAGTTCAACCATGGAATCTGAATTTGTGGCTTTAGCTGCTGCTGGCAAAGAAGCTGAATGGTTGAAAAACTTGCTTCTTGAGATTCCATTGTGGTCTAAACCTATAGCACCTATTTCTATCCGTTGTGATAGTGCTGCTACATTGGCAAAGGCTTATAGCCAGATGTACAATGGGAAGTCTAGACACTTAGGTGTTAGGCATAGCATGATTCGTGAGCTTATCATGAATGGGGTGGTATCTATAGTGTTTGTTAAATCTCAACAAAACTTAGCTGATCACTTGACGAAGGGTTTGGCTAGAGACTTGGTTTTGAAGTCTGCTACAGGGATGGGTTTAAGTCCAACTTAGTCACTGAATGCAAGGATACCCAACTCCCTTCTAAGGAAACTTGGAAGCTGAGTTCAATGTGGAAAGCTGATCATTTAGTGGACTGAAGCACATGTATTACAAACATCCCAAGGTTGTGCTTGTTACCTGCTGAAAGGAGGATGAAGGCTTCACTTCTTAATGGTTAATTTTCTTTGAAAAAGTGCTAAGCAGGAGCATGAATTAAAGATGAACCACCTATGTAAATGTTGAAGTTTTGCCGCTTCAGGAAGCTTTGGACTTTTAGCTTTTACAACATTTATGAATTGGATATGGACACATGGCTTGTATAGTGTCAGGAGTATTTTAGTGTTTGAAAACTTGTGTGTATTTATCATCAGGTATTCAAATGGGTTGAAGGGTTCAATTCTTAGAACACCCTGATTCTCGAATATTTGAAAGTATATGTACTAATGTGGAAATTCAATCCTCAGGATATTTTCATTTATGCACTTGTTTTGGTTTGTGTTTGAATTTTCATGCAAAGGTAGTGAACTAAATTTGGGGAGGATTGTTGGAAAATTTAGTGCACTTGAGGGATCAATTCACACCTGGTAATGGGTTTGGAGGTATGGAGTATACACCCATTTGGTCACTGAATCCCCTGACTCAATAGTGGTTATGTTGTGAATCTGCTGCTAGTTGATTCAGCTGCTAGTGTGTTTCCACTGATGTGTTAACGTTACCACTGCAAGGGTTATTGTTTCCACTGCAAGGGTTGTTGTTACCACTGCAAGGGTTATTGTTTCCACTGCAAGGGTTGTTGTTGCCACTGCTAGTGTTAACATTACCACTGCTAGTGATAATGTTTCCACTGATAACCACTGATCCTATAATTATGGAAATTATTATGATATAATTAATGGGCCGTTAATTATACATAATACCATGGGCTAGGGTTTTGAGTATTCTCTATTATAAATAGAGATCACATCATTCTGCATGGAAATAAGTTATCATACGATATACTAAACACAAAACCCTAAACACTTCTATACGCATCTGGTTCTTGATTTGTGCCTAAAACAAGAACTTCACTTGGTCTTATCCCATAGAGATATTCGTGTAACCCAGGCATAGGGTCGAATAGTTTCTATTGGAAAGTGATACCACGATTTCAAGTGAATATCCGGTACCTTTATTGATTATCTTAACCCTAATCTGGGAACCGTTATACAAATAACAACCAACAATCAATAGAAACTATTAGTGATAATCAATGGCTGCTGCTATGAGACAAATAGCTGCTAACTTTTCCAAGTTGGAAAAGTTTGAAGGTGTGGATTTCAGAAGATGGCAGAAGAAGATGCAATTCTTGCTGACCAGTATGAACGTGGTGTATGTTCTTACTACTGAGATTCCAGAAGATTTTGGAGAAGCTGCTACTATGGAGCAGATGAGAGCAAGAAGCAAATGGGAGAATGATGATTATGTTTGCAGAGGTTTAATTCTCAATGGTATGTCTGATACTTTATTTGATATTTATCAGAATGTTGAAACTTCACAAGAACTATGGGATTCCTTGGAAGCCAAGTATATGGCTGAGGATGCATCAAGTAAGAAGTTCCTTGTAAGTAATTTTAACAATTACAAAATGGTTGATTCTAGACCTGTCATGGAACAATACAATGAACTTCTTGGTATACTTGGTCGATTCACACAACACAAGATGAACATGGATGAGGCTATTTCAGTCTCTTGTATCATCGATAAACTTCCTCCTTCTTGGAAAGAATTCAAGCATATGCTTAAGCATAAGAAGGAGGAGTTAACTCTTGTTGAGTTGGGCAGTCACTTGCGCATTGAGGATTCACTCAAAGCTCAAGACATTGACAAGCCAAAGAGTAGCACTGCTACTGGTCCATCAGTTGTCAATATGGTGGAGCACAACAACTCCACCAAGTACAATGACAACAAGGGCAAGCGTAAGCATCAAGATAACACCAAATCTGATCTTAACAAGAAACCTAAGGTGACTTGTTGGAAGTGTGGGAAACCTGGACACTTCAGGAAAGATTGCAAGGGTGGTAAAGTTGGAAACAAATCCAATGGATCAGGCACAAGTGGAGGGAATGGTAACACCAATTCTCTGAAAGGTCAGAATGTGTTTAATAAGTCTTTTAAGATTTATTATGTTACATATATATCTGATATTTACTTTGTGCAGGATGATGATGTTGCTTGGTGGGTTGACTCTGGAGCTACAATTCATGTGTGTAAAGATAGAAGCTGGTTCAAGACCTACAAGTCAATGAATGATGGTTCTATTCTTCACATGGGAAATGAGTCAACTGCCCTGGTGCATGGAAAAGGATGTGTTGAGTTGAAGTTTAGTTCTGGAAAGATTGTTTCTTTATTTAATGTTTTACATGTTCCTGATATTAGAAAGAATTTGGTTTCTAGTAGTGTTTTAAATAATTGTGGTTATAAACAGGTTATTGAATCTGATAAGTTTGTTTTGTCTAAAAATGGTGTGTTTATTGGTTTTGGTTATTTATGTAATCAAATGTTCAGACTTAATATTGTTCATGATAATATTGATTCTGCTTTTATATCTACATCTAAACTTTATGATTCAAACCTATGGCATGCAAGACTTGGCCATGTACATTTTAAAAGAATGCAAGATATGTCTAAGGATGGGTTAATTCCAGCCTTTGATGTGAACACTGAAAAGTGTAAAACTTTGTAACACCCCCAAAATACCGCAGCGGAAGACTGTGTCATAGGGGTGCTACTTCATAATACAAAGTATAAGTTATAGAAAACGAACTCTAAATGAGACGTTTTGAAAAGTTACCATTCGATTAATGAATTCAAAGTTACAAACATGAGATTCCAAAGTATGATACATAAATGTATACAAAATGTTTTGAATGATAAATGATAAAAGCGTAAGTCTTCAGAATATGCAGCTTGACTCTAAGTTCCACGCACTAGCTATCGCCTTACTAACCTGAGATAAACATGCTAAAGTGTCAACACAATGGTTGGTGAGTTCATAGAGTTTGTCTTAAAACAGTTGAAAAAGCCTCAAAAGAATGTTCACACAGCAAAGGCATTGAGAATCCACTCAGTTACAAGTCCCGCCATAAGAGACTTGTAACCTGTGTGTCCACAACCCACTGCTAAGAACTCGGTTTTGTCAATAGTTCATGCTAAGAACTCGGTTTTTTACTAATGAAGGATACATCATTAATGGTGAGTATCCTCCAAGAGAAACAAAAGTTGGTGGACCATATTCATAACAAGTTTCTAAGTTGGGTAGCTTTGAACAAACAGGCAGATTTATATGTATTAGTATGTAAATAGTTAGTTTATGTTAAACAAAATTCTGTTGGTTTCTCATGATTCATTTATCTTTAACAGATTCTGCCATATTTTCGAATTCATAAGATTCACCTTAAGGTTTTACGGAGTATATGGTAATAGAGTAGTTTTGAGTATTTTGATTTTGTATTTTCTGCATGACATGAATTGTGCGACAAATTTACCTTATGTGTCTTATCAAAATATTATAGTTATAACATAACACTCAACAACTAATAACCAAAATTGACACTTTAATCGAAGTTTTAGTACCATAAGCTTGGGACAAGCTACATGTAAACATTGCACAGAATTGTCTATTTGTTTGCACGTGTGAAGTAGGGTAGCTACCGAAGAAATGGATCAAAGAGACCATTTATCAGTTTCTTTACTGAATTTGTCACTGGTTAATCTTATTGCCCATCTGTCCTAAAAAGCCAAAAGAAACAGATCATCGATTAATGTTAAACTCAACAGAACATTGTATGGATTTACAAATTCTTAAAGAATTATAAAGGCTTCAAAGTTCGTAATCACTATTGATTCAGGAAGGAATGCCACAATTACCATCTCCATCACTTTCTCGTTTCATCATTTTTGAAACCGGAAGTTTGGCCATACACATTATGACTTCTTTACCAGTGGTAAATAACTTACAAATCGTAAACAAAACATTCCCTTCTTAGTGGACATTACGGCTAATTAACCCCTCAAAAATAGCGTAAAGGTCCTTGTTTTCTGGGCCAAAGATATCATCTGCCTTCTGTAAAGTATCCTGTGAGACCAGAAAATGAAAGAAAAGTGAAGGATTTGAGGGTAAGTTGGGTGAAAGAATACCGGAAAGTTATGTACACATACCTCCTTTGTTTGCTTGTGGGAGTTTAGTTCCTTCACATTTGCTAAAAAAGCACTAAACTGCTCATATGACAATCTACCCCTGATATATGTAATGCAACACCAGTAAGAAGTAAGAACAACTTGAATGGCAGAAATGGGCTCATTTTAGCTATCAGATTTGTCAAAATCATGAAAATTTTACAACCAGTGACCGATGTCACAATAGTAATTTCAATGGAACATAGGTAGTAACTGGGAAGGGTGATTAAACCTAACTACTTAAGGGATACAAAGGTAAACAGTTAAGCCTCGTGGTTCGAATCATAGTTTATTTAGTTACTATATCTGTATGCAAGTTTGGAGTGTCAGATTTATCAAAGGAACCGCTTTTTGGATTTTTATTTTCACTATTAGATTAGCAGTTAATGCATATTACCTCACTTGTCTGAAAAATTCTTTACCATCCACACGGGTCCGTCCTGCAATAAGCACAAAGGAATTAGCATCAGTGGCATCAGCCATTGCGTTAATGGGTTATTTAATTATAGTATGCTGGTATAATGTGAATTTTAATGAAACCATAATTCCATTTTAAGAACAAAAATATGAAAGTAAAATATGCAGTAATCCAGCATCCACACCTCCTGACATGGAGCCGTATGGGCTTGAGGTTGCCGATGAGAAGGATCCAGCATCAGACATGCTTCTTGGTGGTCCAAAAGATATAGAGTGCCTTCTTGGAGAAACAGGCTTAGACGTCCTCTTTGGGGATCCTGATGCTGATAGGCTTGGAGGTGATCCAGGAGGTGTTAGCCGAGGTGTGCTTGTTTGTGATGCTAACAACAGGCCCGGTGGAATACGAGGTCTTGGGACTGAGTATGAAAGAAAAGCAGAAAATAGCTTTAGATTCAGTGCAATATATCAATCAATTAAGACGAGTAGCAGGGGATATTATCATTATATATGTAGCTCACCATCTGTCACAGGCTCATCTTGATAGGAGTTTTGTACAGAACTTTGTACATCTGATGACTGGCTCATTATTGAAGGACTTGGAGGTGGCGGGGTCTCCTCTTCGTCTTAGAAAAAAAAAATTAAAATATATTGTCATCTGAAGCTCATCTATGAATTAGAAATATGTGGAGTCAAATAAAAAATTAGGTAACCACCAGTAACTGATTGAGACGATAAGCTTGTATGGTTTGGCGCGGTTGATGCAGCAACCGGAGGATCCTTAGCCTGCAAAAAAAAGGAAATTTTGAATGAGGGGATTGGTTAGCCCATGGGACTAATTGAATGGAATAGTAGCCAACTGTCACATTCTAGTTGAATATTGGGAAACCAATTATGTTTTTGCTATTTAGTCACTGAACTATTATTTTGTTGCCATTGAAGTTTTGGTATTGACTGGTGACACGGGGATTTAGGTGATAGCCAAATGATGGCTTTTAGGACTGTATAGTATCAATAGTATGTGGCTCCCAACTTGGCAATAAAGTGAAATTTGGTTGCTATCCGGTGCAACAAGCGTTATATTACTGAACAAAGGATGGTCAGCCTTCTAAGAATTAGAATATCATATTGTCAAAGTTCAAAGTATTCTGCTCTGCTCTTATTCTACATATGCAACATACGGGGTAGACCTCAAACGAGAAAAGAAAGTTGTTTATTGATTGTACTAACATATAAAGGAATTACTTACAGCACTTCCATCTTCATCTTGAAGCGACATCATGAGCGTCTTCCTGAAGCTCTCCAACTGCATTAATAAAAAAATTCGATTCAGGTGAGAAGTTAAGGGGGAGTGTTTGGCATTACATTTTAAAAGTATCATAATCTGTTGTAGAAGATAGTGTTTGGATGTGCTTTGTTTCAGGGTGTGATGAGCAGATAGCAATGTTTGAAATTTAGTTACTTTGAGTATCTACCTGTAAAATGAGTAATGACTAGTACATTAGTTAATTCAAAATGCTTATGTGAGATGATTCTAATAACATTATCTCCCAACATATTCAACCTAAAACTTTTTCGGATAGATTTATTTGAGTTTATTCAACAAACTTATGTTTTTTTCAAGTATAAGCAGAAACATAATTTGATTATCACAACTTGGAAACATAGTAATTTTTAGAAACTGGGTACATGTTTGTTGACAATCTCGAAATTTAGTAGTTAGTGTATCGAATAACACTTTCCTAATACAATATTAATCAGATAATCATTTCTAAAAAGCAAGGTTAATGGAGAACATAGCTTTTCTCTCCAATGACTTGAGCAAGTTCAAGTCTTTGGATACTATCCCCCTCACACCAAGCAATTATTATAGCTTTACCATGACTTTTATGTTCATGAGTTGTGTTTGATGAATAGCCTTTATGACAAAAACTTCAAAATAGCCTAATGCATAATGGATGCTCATCACCAAATTCTTAATAAGATCAAAGCCACTTAAAGCAGTTGGTTGTGCATTTATACCAACAATTCAACCAAAAAAAAAAAAAAAAAAAAAAAAAAAAGGACTTTGATCTTAAACATGGATATTGACATTTCCATACACGCGGATTATTAAATCTGGATTCAACAAATTGTGATTTCCATTATATAACAGCAAATTCACTATCAGATAACCCAAATTAGTCCAAAATTTACTCACCCTCCTTATGATGAATAAAAAAGCACCAACAGATTCCAAATCTTCAATTACATATTTATAAAAACATAAGAACAACTTAAATTACCTTAGCTACATCACGATTCAACTTCTTAACTTGTTCTGACAACGATGCATTCTCGTTCAACAAAACTTCCTAACAACATAACAAAACAATAACATAAACACCATAATCATTCATTCCAGCAAGAGTGTATTACTTTATCCGTCATAAAATTATTTTCCACAAACCGAGAAAAAAAAAAAAAAAAAAAAAAAAAAAAAAAAAAACATATTCTTTAAAGTTTTCTTACTGGTTGGAAAATTTTATACGAAAAGTTTAATTTTGGACGTACTAAAATGAAAAGATGGACAATAATTTTAGGACGACCTACTATATAATACAGTAAAACATTTAAATCTAAATAACTAACTTTCTGTTGATCAGCGCGGGAAAGTTTCTCAACAGCCTCAGACAAAGCAACATTAAGTGACTCAACCTGCGCCCGAAGATTCTCGACAACGACATCCCGGTCAGCGAGCTGGTCGCGTAACACAGAAGATTCGCTTTCAAGAGCTGAGATTCTAGTAAAGAGTGCAACTGAAGTTATTTTACGCGCCAAATCTAGTTGTTCAAATGGGTCAGATGGCAACACTTCCAACACTTCAGATGGAAGATCAAATGTTGTCATGTTGGTTGGTTTGTTATAACTGTTTTTAGTTAAAGGAGAACAAGTGATTGGTAGTGTTAAAAACTAAAGGCTGGAAAATGGAAAAAGAGATAAGGAGGGCTTTCCACAAGTTTTGGATTTTTATGTTGGTTAAATATTTCAACCATAGAAAAAACCAAGGTTTTCAAGATCGGAATACTACTCATGAACATTTTCGTCTTTTCAAGATCGTAAACACAAAATTATATGAATGTTTCATCGAAATGTTGTCCTAAATTATGATTATGAAATGTTTAATAAGATTAACATGTTGTTTTTTAAATTCTACAAAAAATAATTCAGAAATTTGCAGTTTTTTAGTTTGTTATCCGAGAAAAGTAGTATCGGATCGGATTAGATCTTAAGATCCTATGGTCAAGATCGAGATCTTATAAGATCTTAAGCTTTCAAAGATCCTATGTAAGATCCGAATCATTTTTGCTTTGCAGTATCGTAAAATCGTAAGATCATAAGATCAGGATCGAGATCCTGACAACCATGGAAAAAACTATTACTATGATTTTATTCGGAAAACATTTGTCTTCAATTTTGGAAAATTAAACTTTGAAACAAGGATAGTATTTACTTCGAGAGTCATGATTGTTATTACTGAGGAACGTCTTTACCACAATACTTTTTGCTTGTCACTTCGAGCAATTAGCAATAATTTATGGTTGGTAAAGAATTTTTGAGTCGTTGGTACATGATCTTTTACAAGTAAGACCTATCCCTCATGTAATTTGGGATCCTCATTTTGGTCAACCAGATGTAGAAGCTTTTACTTGAGAGGGTGTTTTTGGGTCAATAAATATTGCGTATTAATTGGTGGTAAACAATTGGTTTACGAACTAATGATTATTATTTTATCTAATTATCAATCCAGTGCACATACGAGATTTAATTATGAAACGAAATTTAGTTTAAATATCATTTACGAATATTTGGTTTATTGTGTGCTATTATAAAAATAATTATAAACAAGGTAATTCATTGCGAGTTGTTGTATTATAATCTCGTGTAAGACTGTTCATATAAGCCTGATATAAGCCTATTGGTAATTTTAAATAATGAATTACTAGATAATGTTTTAAATGAGTCTTTCGATATGTACGATCTCTTGTATTCATTTACATATTACAGTACCCCGAGTTCCCCGAGTTGGCATATTAATATTTATAATCCCGTACATATACGGAGCTTTTGGTATTCAAGATTAGTTTAGTCTGATCATGGTAATGACAATAATAATAAATGTTTTTTCAAATATATAGTTTAAGGGTATTTCTTAAATTTAGAAACTTATTAAAAATTATGAAAACTAAAAATTCAAGTCCAAAAACTAAAAGATTTACATTTAACTTCGGAAAATTGAATTTAATATTGGGTTAAAGACCTAAACTACAAACTTACTAACATGAATTTTCAAATAAGGGTAATGTACGCTTAAAAATACAATTACCACCAACCAAACTTTCAAATTTTGAACAATATCACCCTCATAAACTTGCATCATTAGTCCTTTTTACGAACGGCCGTTAGTAAATAGGCGAAAATTTGGCTTTCTCACATTTTTGTCCATTTTTACACGTTTTCATTCGTTTTGACATGTTTTTGTCCGTTTGCACGTTTTCTTCCGTTTTTACACATTTTCGTTTGTTTTTACACGCTTTCCTCTGTTTTTACACTTTTTCGCCCGTTTTTATACGTTTTCGTCCGTTTTGCAAGTTTTCGTCCGTTATTACACGCTTTCGTTTGTTTTTACACTTTTTTGTATGTTTTTTCACATTTTCGTTCTTTTTTACACGTGGTCGTTCGTTTCGTAATTTTTCTTCCGTTCTTACACATTTTCGTTCGTTTTTACATGTTTTCGCCAATTTTTTCACGTTTTCATCCGTTTTGACACATTTTGTCCGTTTTTCACGTTTTCGTCCGTTTTTACACACTTTCGTCCATTTTTACACGTTACCGTCCATTTTTTTACACGTTTTCATTCGTTTTTGTAAGTTTTCGTTTGTTCTTACACGTTTTCGTCCGTTTTTACATGTTTTTGTCTTTTTTTTCACGTTTTCATCGGTTTTTACACGTTCACTCATTTTTACATGTTTCATCCATTTTTGCACACTTCCATCCGTTTTCGTCCCTTTTTACACATGTAAAAATGGATAGAAACGTGTAAAAACAAACAAAAATGTATAAAAATGGATAAAAACGTGTAAAAACAACAAAAAAATATGTAAAAATGGACGAAAACGTATAAGAACTGGTTAAAACGTGTAGAAACTAGAAGGGGGGGTTGAATAGTTTCACCATTTATTATCATTTGCTAAAATCGGTTTTCACTTTGTTAGGTCTGTTTATGTTTTTGTTATATGTGATATCAAGTTATCTACATATAAAAACATAAATGAAGTAAATGATATAGTAAAGGAAAGAACACAACCAAAAGGGACGCCGAGATTTATAGTGGTTCGGCACGAAGCTCACTCTTTGTCCTACTCTACTCCTCGAGTACCACACTCGAGAGTTTTCAATCACTATGTCAACACACTCCTTCAGGCGGAGCAATCCGTACACAAGCTTACACTAAGTTTAACGACACTAAGCGGAATGTCGAGTCCTAATCCTAGCTAGAACCAATCTTCACCAAAGCCCACGTGGCTACACGAACAAGTACTCTTGTCCTACTTTGATCGACACACAATCCAAGTCTTCACATGAACGAGCACTCCTATTCACTTGAATCTTCACACTAGAACTCCACTAAGTTCTAGTCTTCACACCACAACACACAACTATTACAAAGACTAATCTAGATACAACACTTCTTGGACTTTCACCAATGTCCAAGTTTTCCCTAACACATCTAGTCACGACTCACACACAATTCGGATTCACAATATTACAATATTTACAAATGATAGAGTTGGGGGGAGAATAGAATCGTAACACTAGTTACGTTTGTGTGTGGACTCAATAACAACTCGATCCTTGATGATCTCGAGTGTTCTTCTATTGCACTTTGGTGTAGAGGATACGAGAATCACTTATAAACACAACCTGACATGTTATAGTGATCAAAGAAGAATAAAGAAAGAACATAGTGTTTTTGTGTAAAGAGGTCTCAAGGAATGCGTAACATCCTCTGTCAATATACTTCATGGTTTTGGTTTAAGATATAATGCTTAATCTAGTCTTACTTTGATTACCTCGAATAATCAAAGTTTCACCCTTGAATGGAAGGTGAACCACTTTCTCGTCACATATGAATCTTGCATGGTACTTCTATAGCCAATCCATACCAATGATAACATCAAAGCTACCGAGTTCAATAGGCATGAGGTCGACGTTGAAAGGTTGGTTTAGTAAAGTTAGGGTGCAACCTTGGATTATTGAGTTTGTGCCAACTAATTTTCCGTTAGCTAGTTCAATTTTGTAGGTTTCGTTTAGGGCAGTGGGAGTGAGTTTAAGTAAGGAAGCAAAAGTGATAGATATAAAATTGTTATCGGCTCCTGTATCAAATAATACTTTAGCTAGATGTTGGTTGAGAGGAAACGTACTCGTGACTACATCCGGGTTATGCTGAGTGTTTCCATCTCCTAGCACGTAAACTCTTCCATGGGAATTGTTGTTCTAGTTGGCACTCTGCTTTGGGCACTGATTCTTGTAGTGTCCTTTCTCACCACATCCATGGCATATCACGCCTGTTGGCTGCAAATTAACGCCTATGGCTCTGTAGTCTCCAGCTTTGTGTCATGTTCTCTAGAATTTTCCACACTTAGCAACGCAAGGCCCAGTATGATGCATTTCGCATCGGTTGCATAGAGGAAATCTTCCAGCATAACCATTACCTCTAGCGGGCGTGACAACGAAAGCTCTGGCAGCTTCCTGCCTGCGGTTCTGTTGGTTGTGGTGGTTGTTGCGGTTTTGCTAATAATTATAGTTATTGTTATGGTTGTTGTTGTTGGGGTGGTTGTTGTGGTTGTAACTGTTATTGTTGTTGTTATGATGGGTGGTTCTTTTGTCATCAAATTTCTGTTTGTGATCATTATTCCCTTGTGTAGAACCACGTTTGATTTCTCGGTCCATTAACTTCTGAGCAATGGAGATGGCTTCTTCCAGAGTCTGAGGTTTAGACGAGGTGACATTCCCCTCACTGCTTCGAGGCAGCTCCTAGATATATTTTTCCAACAGTCTCTCAAGGTCTGGTACCATAGTTAGACATAGTACAACAAGGTCCTCAAATCTCCTATTATAAGTCTTGAGGTCGTTTCCTTTCACTTCTAGGTGGTGGAACTCATCTTCTAGCCTTTTGATCTCAGTACGAGGGAAATACTTTTTGGCACTTTCTATTTGAAATCAGCCCAGGTGATTTGGTAAGCTTATTCAATACCCATAGTTTGGGCAGAAGAATTCCACCAGGACAGGGCATCATCCATGAGAGTTCCTGTGGCTAATGTGACTTTGTAGTTGTCAGTACAACCGCTCCGCAGAAAAACTGTTTCTTAGTGCTCAAACCAACGAGCAAGATCAGTTACTCCTTCAGTTCCCTTAAAATAGGTTGGTTTGAAATTCATAAAGTCTTTGTAAGTGCATTTGCGAGCTACAGTTGTCTCGCTTTCTCTAGTCGGCCTACTGGTGCTGCTAGAACAAGCTATTGCTGCTGCTTGATTTTCTAATGCTGTAGCAACACTGTCAGCAACCAATTTTCTCGATAGCAGCCTGAGTCATAGCTGTTTCTGGGGTCGCAGTTGTTGTTCTTCTACGAGGCATATTTCTATTAATACCATAAGAAAATCACACATTTAGAATTCGTATAATGACCATGTTATGTTAGAATGATACAAGTAACAAGGTAAATGAAATCATAACAATACTGCCATATTATAAAACCACAACAAACTGAGTCTATAAGAATCATAAGATCACAACATGTCTGAATACTATCATTCATGTATATAAATTGATCAACTCTGGCCCACATCAACCGATATCATATCACAACAAGATGTAACAAAATCACAACAACATATAGTCACAAATAACTTGCTAATTTGTTATACAACAAAATAGATACAAGCGTCATATTTATGCCACACATCCCGTGGCTGGGACATAGTACAAAAGCTGGTATATATACAACAAACTAGATACTATTGTCATATTTATACCACACACCCCGTAGCTAGGGTATAATACAAAAGCAACAAACTAGATACTAGCGTCATATACACATCCTGTGGCTGGGATATAGTACAAAAGCTAATAGATAAAGATCTAGTCTAACGGCTACCAGATGCTCCTCAGAGATGACTCTAAAGCTCTGTAAACTTGTTGAGAAGAGTCTGCATGTACTCTCGGTATCGGACCTGAATATCTTCCACAACTGTCTCTAGTGTGGCAATCCTAGATTGAGCTATCAACAGATCATTGTTTCGCATCATCATCTCCCATATTAACTTCAGTTCATTGTCATATAGCAGAGGTATTGATGACATCAAATAGGTACATTTTATTATCATCATTTGTCCTATTTAATTGACTTGTTTTATTATATTATATATGAGAATTGGTGCTTAATTGTTTACTTTAGTAATTCTCAAGTAAAAACAAGCAATTGGTAAAACTTGGCTATTTTTGACGAAATATGGAGATAAATGATCAAGATGGAAAAAGTCTATTGAACTCAAGGAGATACATTGTATCATTATAGACAGATACGCCGCATCATCATACTTAGGTGAACTCGAAGACCATTGCCTGACTTTGAAGCATGTGCCGCATCTGAATGTATCATGCGCCGCATATGAAACCTTGGTCAACGAAGAAGAACCAACTTGTTCTACTCCAGATATGCCGCATCTCATTATCAACATGCGCCGTGTTACTATCAAGACTTCACCAAAGACAATCCAAGACGCTGAAGGACATGTGCCGCATAAGATTCAAGATACACCGCATCTGAAGACGGTGTACGAATATTCCAGAATATACTAATCTTGGACCCAACGCGAAGTTAAGTACATATGCCGCATCTACTAATAGATGCGCCGCATCGAACCCTCAGACAGAAAGTATAAATACCCCATCATACCTACGAATTTTATGTGCAACAAAACCCTAAGGAGACGAATTCAGACGAAAAGGCAACACAAGACACACCCTAAACGAAGATCTTAGAGCAGTAAGAAGGTCCCATATGTATTTAATTCATTAAGTAGTCTTGTTTTATTGTAATAGTAAACTATAATCCATCAGGATTGATGGGCTTGTGGCCGCCATAATGCTCACCTTAAAATTTCTTTCCCATCGATTATAAGTTTATTAAAATTTACAGTTTTAGCCCAAGGAAACTCCAAGTTTAGTATTTTCACCTCCATGCATTCTTGTCGTTACATACGTGGTCCTTATTTTACAATTTTGTGTTTTTGATTTAGAAAAGGGTGTGGCATGTTATGGCTTATTGGCTTATAACTTAGCTTATGGGCCTTTAAAGCCCATTAAGGGTATGTTTGATTCTATGTCGCGGCCAAAAAGGAAACAAAAAACTAAAACGAGTCCTTATGGGTTTTTGGTTAGGATTTTTTGGCTTTGTAAACTAGGTTAGGAGCTTATTAAAATGGCTTATTGTATTCCTTTGGCTTTATAGCCTTTAGCTTATGGGTTTGAAAAGACGATCAAAATGGGCGTTTGGGGTGGTTTGCGATAAGAAGAAAAGAAAAGGAAATGAATGCCGAAACTTGTAAAAACCTTTTGGCTTATGTTTGTGGCTTGTTAACATGTTTCCTAGCTTTTCTAGATGGCCCATTGTGTAGATTAGAGCTTAAGATTAAAAATAATAATAATAAAAAAAAATAACGAGAGGGTGTTTGGTTGTTTTGAGTTATCGGTATAAAAAGAAAGGAAAGAAAATTCATTTTTTTGATCTTGTTTCCAACTTGTACTAGGTTAACATTATTTGTAAGTGTTATAAAAATGTATAAAAGGGATTAAAAATGGTTAAAAGGCTTACAATGCTATGGTACTCGATTAGAAAGAAAATGGGCCAAGGTGACTTCACATATGGAACAAGCTTTCCAAGGCTTCAAGTTCTAGTATAGGCTTTCCTCCTCCTTCTCTTGGACTTGGAACTCAGTAGGTGAGGGTGTGTATGAGTTTTGAGCTTGTAAGTGAAGGGTTGTATGAAAGGGAGTTTGTTTTAGTTTGATTTATATAGCCAAGGATTTTAGTGTTTGATTTTATGATTTTAGCAACTTGCAAGGGTTTTTAAACATGATATGGAACATAATAGATGAGATAACCTTGGGTTTGTGAAAGTTCATGTGGATTTGCATGGTGCTACGTGAGTTTTCAAATCAAATTGCATGAAAAGCTTGATATTGTTGACCTCTTTGTAAAATATCAAAGGGACAATGTTGTAAGAAAACTAGTTTGGGCTAAATGTGTTTACATTTGATTAGTTGGGGTTTATGATGAAGCGAAATTATTTACGCTTTTAGGGGTCATTTAAGACCTAAATCGTGATTTTATGATTAAATATTGCCTCAAATAGTTTCTTTTCTCATTTTAGGTACTTGGGACGTGATTTCTGGAATATGAAGCATATTGGAGCTTTTTGGACGTTTTTATGCTCAAGAATGAAGAGAACAAGAAAACCAAGGAAAGTCAGGATTTTACACCTGAAGGCGTCAGGTTTTGTATGCTGACGCCGCCACTTGAAGAATGGAGTAGATGGAAATTAACACGTGATGCCCCAGAAAGAATTTGGCGAAATTACATGTGACGTCGTCACATGTATTTGGAAGTAGGCCATCACGTGTTAAATTAAAGAGTGATGGCCCAGGAGACTTATAACCTGAAGGGGTCACGTAGGCCATCACGTGTTAACTAATCACAACTAGCGCGCGCGGTAGCTGTTACTGTTTTGGCCATATCTTTTGCATACGAACTCAGATTTAGGTGATTCAAAAGCCCACGCGAAGAGGACGAAAAGATTTACAATTTGGTGAAAAATATTGGTCTTGATGCTGTCACGTTATACGGGGTGACGCCGTCAAGTTGGGCCGGGCAGAAAAGTGCCTATAAATACATCCTTATAACTTCATTATTTGTAAGCCCCAAACCCTAAGTCCGATTCTAGGGTTAGGGTAGGTGTTTTTCCAACAACTTAGAGGGTTTCAATCACACAAAAAAAATATTGTATTGGTTTGTTGATTCTATCTTAATTATGTCTTTCATTGTTATTGTTGCTTGCTCTTCATTGATTATCCTTTGCTAATTCACCTTATGTCTACTTATGATTGTGTGAAACTTGTATATAATTAATTAGATCTTATTGATTCCTTGTTGATGTTTGTGTCTATCTTCATCAATTAAGGTGTGACAACTTCAATAGGTCTAGTTGATTTAGTTTATAATTCTTGGTTCCTATTGTTTCTTGTTTTGATTGAATGTTTATCGATGTTAGGCTTAAGAAAACTGGCTAATCTCCTATTTGGTAATATGTTTGGACGTCTTAAGAAACATGCATCGGATGTGTACTACAGTTAATTGGTTGTATTTAATGCATAAGCCACTGTTTATAATCCCTAGGATTGGGCGCTTTACGTGTCGTCTTAGGAGTAGATAAGAGCTTATAGTGTTGGGGAAGATCATACACGGCCGCATGAATGGTATTAAGGAATGCAACCCGTCAATTAAAACAAGGTTAACATTCAATAGGTAGAATTGGATAGCTAGCAAGGAGTAATATATCATAGGTAGATACGCTTCACTTCCCTTGTAGAACCTTAATTTACTTTTCTTGCACATTAGTTTAATTAGTAGCTTTTGGGTTAGTTGATTAGCAACAAATTCCGCCCACTCTTCCAATACCCGAGATTTTAATTGCTTTCATAAATATAAAAATACAAAAAGAATCATCCCTCACCTCTAGACCTAGTTAGATTAATTTCAATCCTAATGAACACTATTCCTTGTGGAGAACGATCAATCCCCCGTACTTACCACTCACTATACTACATCGGTCAGGTACACTGCCAGGTGGGGATTGCAAGCTTCTCAAGATCCCTTGAGAAGTAAAACCTTTTGCAAGATTGCAAAACCACGCATCAAGTTTTTGGCGCCGCTGCCGGGGAATAGCTATTGTTTAGGTTGAAATTTATTTTGATTAGGTCTACTCATTAGATTCATATTAAGTGAGATTTTTATTTTCTTTTTTATTAGCTTTCTTGTAGTCTATCTTTTTCTTTGTGCCATTTGTTTGTAAAACCATTTTCACTTGTCACTATGGCGGATGAAATTCCATTTAGATCATTGACAATAGAAGAACAATTATATTTCACTAATAGATTTGCTTCCTATCATTCCAATGAATTTTTGTGTGATCTTAGTGACTCCAAGAGGAGTTGGGGGTAAAGTTAGATGGGTTTGATGAATTCTATGCATGTGTGATTTCTATTAGACGATCATTATCAGGATCAATTCATTTTAGTGAGACCCGTTGGATGAATTTTGAGGAAAGCTTCCTAACCATGACTCTTAAGTTCAACGAATTGGTAGATTCGTATGAGCGAGATGACCTAGTTTTTAAGAACATGAACTTAGAATCAAACCAAGATTCTGAGATGGTTAGTGTTGAACTACCTAGTTGCATGAGCAGGATAGATTTCACCAAAACATACAACACACATGAGCAGTGACGGAACCAAGGGGTGTCCCGGGACACCCATGAATTTTTGTTTCGTAGTGTTAATTTTGTTAAAAAAAACCTCGATTTTTCTTATATGCACCTGGTCCCTAAAACATGTGTTTGTAATATTGTTTAGTTTATTCTAAGTGCACCTGTTCGTTTTGTGTCACACCCCCAAATACATGATTTGCAGCGGAATGGAATACCCGGGGTGTGACTACCATAGCATCACATCAACAGTTATATTGAACGACCTAAAGTGTCGTTTGAAAAATACATCGTTTGATTCATAGAAATAATTCATAGTTTACAAGGTATAGGTTCCAATGATTTGTAAAAGATGTGGAAATAAGTTTGTTACAACCAAACGATGTTTTAAGTGCATAAATAAACAAGTGAGACGTGTCAACCTCGCGACTCTATGAAATGACTCCATGCATGCCATAAAGTGTATGCCTTTTTTACCTAAAAATACATTGCTAAAACGGTCAACAATAATGTTGGTGAGAAATCATAGGTTTATGTAATGAATTGAATGTACAATAGCCACAAGTATAAAGTGAAATGACAAAATGTCGTAAAAATGCTACATTGGCTCTTAAGCTCATGACCCCGAAGCTAGACTGAATGTGAAAGCCCCAAACCGAGTGTTTACCAGGCACTCAAATATGATTCAAATGAAATGCGTCCGTTTTCTATTGGAGCGACCAAACACGGACGGGGGAGTCACCCCCAATAGATCTATTCACTCACTCTCGCTTGCTCGCAATTAACGGTTCATGATAAACTGGGGACTTATTATGGTAATGATGTAACTTAAGCAATGTAATGAATTTGATACTTTGGCATGTACTAAAACTGGTGCAATGTATTCTCCCCCGAGAGTTTTGAAATGAAATAAGTAATTGAAAACGGGGCTATGAAAACTCACCTGGTATGATAGCAACAATGACAATAGTGGATATGATGGAATGAGGCTCGGTCTCTAACCGCGACCTATTATGAATAATATGATCTAAGGTAAGCAATTATACAATGCTATACATGCAAATATGTATGTTATCGATACCACTCATTAGTTTTGAAAATAATGTTTATCGTCGAAAATACATTTTTGACGTCTCGTTAAGTTAATAAACACTTTTCATGTAAATACGTTGCAACGATACTCCACGATCGTCATTTGGTGTTCTATCGGCAAATATAATGTTTTCATCGCAAAATGACATTTTTCATAACTTGAAAATATGGCTAATTAGCCTCGCAAAACTAGTCGCGAAATGGTGTACATTAAGTGTTAGTAAGCAAGCTCGACGTTTCTATTTTGAAAATCTTGTAACAATGTCTTGAATTCATAATATTGACATTTAGTCCATAAGTGTCTCGATCAAAGTTGTCAAAATCGCGCCTAAGGCGCGCCTAGGCGCTAAGTCGCACAAGGCGCTAGCCTTGGGGATTTTTTGACTCGAGGCGCATGACATGCATGACTCCCACAAAAATCGCGCGCTTTTGCGATTTTTGCGACTTGGCGCCTCGGGCGATTTTTGCGCCTAGGCCATATTTTGCGCCTTGGGACCTTTTTTTTTTTTTTTTTTTTTTTTTTTTTAAGATATAATGCATGGGCCTTTTAAGTCATAGGTGAGTATTTATATGATTTCTAAATTTAAATTGATTTTATGTTTATTTTATTGATTGAAATTTTCTTTAAGAAGTTATTTTGTTTTATTAAATATTTTTTTACGACATATTATCATGAAAATGTAGCATTGTGCCTTGAATATTAATATATTGCTTACTTGATATTTTGGGTTAAATTGTGAGCTTTGTTAGATGTAAGCTACAAGTGTAGGACACAAACATATTTAGTCTGATATGGATTTTAATTTCTATATAGGTCATCGAGCAAAAGAGTTGATCCGTTCTAGAAGTGACAACCAATCCATTTTAATATTTATAATGGCAATATGTGTTATGCATTAAGTATTTTAATGTTATTTTGTATTATTTAAGCTACATAAATGGTCACATATGTTATAAAAAATTTAATGTTTTTAGTGCGCCTCGCATTCATGAATCCCGCGCCTTGGAATGCGCCTCGACTCGAGGCTCTTTTGCCCCCTTTGCGCCTTAGTGCGCCTTGAGCTTTTCAGAACACTGGTCTCGATCAATGAGAAAATCGGCTCTCAAAATAGTGTAGTGCAAAAACTGTTTTTCTATACTTAGAAAATATTTCTATTAGTGCTGATGGAAATATATATGATTTGTCGGTTTTCAAACGCGTGTATCTCGGTCATTATAAGCTCGTTTTCTACGTTCTTTATATCCACGGCTTCGTATTAACATGTACTAACATATTTTCAGTAGGTCGGCTCCTCTAGATCATGTCTAACACCTCGTTTTGTCCGTTGATTCTCGGCAAAGAGCATGCAAATTTTCAGAAATTAGTTTTTCGTCGATAAACTTAGAAAAATCATAACTTTCTCGTAGTAAGTCGGTTTTTACTCATTCAAGCGGCCATGGTTTAGTTTTTGAAAGTATTTTCTGAATATGAAGGCCAAAATATTTCAAAGTTTATTGAGTTTTTCACATTTCATGTTTTAGTACAGTAGGTTTTTATATAGTGTTAAAACTCATTTTCTTTGTTCTAAACTTGATCATACCACTTCAAATCAACTCCACAAGTACTCTAATCCTACCATACACCTTCTTAGGGTGTCATGGGGTCCTAAACTTTTCCAAAAATGATAGATTACATAAAACCACTAGTTATTAATTTTTAGTTCATATTAATTATAAAAACAAGTAAAAGTGGATATAACATATGTATATTTGCATTTCTTGTACTAGTAAAATGAAATAGATCAACGATAGGTAGTGTAAGATTATGAAAAATTATCTAGTAACTTACCTAAGTGATTGTGAAAAGATGGTGATGAAAACCTAGGTTTACTTCAAAATTACAAGCTTAAACCCTTATTACAACACTAGTAACCTTGTGTAATACTTGATCTTGTGAATATTTTGGTTCTTGTTCTTGTTTTTTGGAAGTGGTCGACACCACAAGGAGCAAGAGAGATCCATTTTGTGAAAGTTTACTTGAAGTATTATGTTGTATGTGTACTTTTGTGACTAGTTATACAAATATCTTACTTTTAATAGTTTAATATAGTATGTAGTAGATATACTTTGAAATTTTTGACAAGAATTATTGTGAGATGGAGTGTGTCGACAGATTTTCATGGAAAAAGGGGGAGGGGAGTTGGTTTGCTTTAAATGTGTGGATTTTTGTTAGATTTTATGATATTTTGTGTAGTATATATATACTTTTGGGTATTGAGTTAGCTATAAAGAAATTTTAACGGAACAAAATAAAATACAATGAAGTCATAAAACTTATAAAAATGTATTTTGTATAAGTATTGGGTGTTTAAATAATTGCCATTTCGTAATTACGTAAATCATCGTAAATATATATATATATATATATATATATATATATATATATATATATATATATATATATATATATATATATATATATATATATATATATATATATTTAACGATATATATACCAAATAAATTCAAAACACCGGGTAAACTAATAATTTAATTTTTGTAGCACTATAAGGAGTGTGAAAATATATTAGGATCATTGTGAGAAGTGTCGGATGTGTTGTTCAAAATTATTGATCGCGTGTTAACGTTTATTTAAAAATTAACTATACGTAAATTGAAATTATATAAATCCTACGAGTGGAATAGTATGCAAATGATGTAGTGATGATATGTAGACTAACTCTAGTCTATGAATGTACTATGAATGATGCCTCATGAATACGCGTCTTAACCCTCACGGTTACGCGAAATGAATACTCATAAACCTAGTTTACGTGAAATGATGAATAATGAAATAAATAGTGATTTGAAAATGACCTGAATTTACGAATTGTGACATTTTGTGTCCTGGTTCCGTCCCTGCACATGAGGGTAGAGTTGAGCCACCTAAGTGCATGTCATGGTTAGGCACTACCATAATACAGGATGAACATATAGGTGATCTTGATACGAGGAATGATGAGGAAAATAATGCAAGCCCACTAAGTACTCTACAAGTCCCACCATCATTTGAGGCATACACACCGCCCCTGACTTACCTGGAAGAAGTAGAAGAGACTATAGGAACCCCAATAAAGGTAGAGCCCTTAGACCAAGCATCACTTGAGGATATATGTTTGAATACTTGTAATGATAACCTTACTCCTAGTTCTATAGAATTTCCTAGTGTTGATGAACCGGAACCTCAATCTTTACACACCTTTCCATCCTTAGATTTACATCCAGGAGACAAAAGAGGAACCGACCCACCCATCAACCAATATTATCCGGGTAGTTTTAGGATAAAGGAAGCCATTCACTTCCCCCTTCACCTCACATGGCATTTTTCCACCCTAAGGGTGTGTATCGCTACTTTCACCCGCACTTAATCCTAAATGTAGGGAAAAACTCCCCTATTTTCGTTAAATAAGGGTAGAGGCAGGCTCGTGACTCGAACAAAAACAAGCGCTTCTTGGGAGGCAACCCATGTTTTTAATTGTTTGATGTTTTTACTTTATTTATTTGTTTATGTCATATATGCTTAATCATAATTGTTAAATTTTCATGTTTCGAATAATTTGTGAAAATGCTTTATTTTGTTTTTAACCTCGTCTTAATTGCATATAAAGGTATTTTACAAAAATATAAGTGTAGGGAAATTTATATTTTGTTAAAAAGAACGAAAATTCGAACATGAAAAATTCACAATTCATGATTAGCATATATTCTATCTTGTTTGTGTGTCAATACTTGTGGATATGTTTTATGAGTTCCTATTTGTAATTCATTCCACAAGTATCCTATCCTTTAATTGTTTTGTTTTTATTTCTAAGTCTGGAATTACATCTAGTTGTGATTTTTCTTTGTTCGGTTTGATGCTTTGGTTTTTGTGTTTGTTGATTACAGGTTATATTGGACAAGAAGATGATTTGTGAAAATGCTTTATTTTCATGTTTGATGTTTTTACTTTATTTATTTGTTTGTATCATATATGCTTAATCATAATTGTTAAATTTTCATGTTTCGAATAATTTGTGAAAATGCTTTATTTTGTTTTTAACCTCGTCTTAATTGCATATAAAGGTATTTTACAAAAAGATAAGTGTAGGAAAATTTATATTTTGTTAAAAAGAACGAAAATTCGAACATGAAAAATTCACAATTCATGATTAGCATATATTCTATCTTGTTTGTGTGTCAATACTTGTGGATATGTTTTATGAGTTTCTATTTGTAATTCATTCCACAAGTATCCTATCCTTTAATTGTTTTGTTTTTATTTCTAAGTCTGGAATTACATCTAGTTGTGATTTTTCTTTGTTCGGTTTGATGCTTTGGTTTTTGTGTTTGTTGATTACAGGTTATATTGGACAAGAAGATGATTTATATTTCAGGAGTGAAGCTTATCATGTTCATTCTCTTGGAGGAAGATTTAACCATGTTATCAAATCATCCATACCGAGCGAATCAGGGGAGTATTAGTTTCTTTCATTCCCATTTACTTTTACTTTTACATCTTTTATTTAGAACATTGGGGACAATGTTCGGTTTAAGTGTAGGGAGGGTAAATTAGGATGCCTTAGAAACTATAACTTCGCTTGATTTTTGTTTGTTTAATAGTGAATGTGTAATAAAGATAAGAGAAATACTTGTTAGGGTAATTTTGCACCAAATTTAAAATTTTTTGCAACATATAGGAGTGAAACTTTAGTCTTAATAAGCGTCTCACGGATAGGAGTTATATGACTAGCACAAAAACCGTACCACTCAAAAAATTTTCCACCCCAAATATGTGAGGTTCGCCCCTAGATTTGTCAGGAAAAGCCTTAGTGCTTATAAGTGTACCGGTAGTACTTAGATTCTAGAACTTGCGTTAGTGATTCATTCCGAGACCACAAGTGAGACTACATTCGTGTAGTTAGATTTACTACATGATAAGAGGCATTAGGATAGCCCATGTTTTTACACCTGTGTTTATATAATTACATTGCCTTCATTGGTCAAGTAATTCTCCCACACCTTTGCGATGTACTCATTTTTAGTACACGATACCCCTAGTACACCCCTCAGAGCCTATCTTTTTCGTTTCTAACTTTAAGCATTTTACTTAAAGATAGAATTTGTTTACAATCCACCCCCAAATGTACACCCAAATCGCCTTAGCCTTCCTTGTATGCACTCATCTTTAGTGCTTTATTGTTACAACATTTGTTTAAACCCTTAGTTAATTGTCTAATTGATTACATGGTTGCTAAGTCGAGTCATATCTTGTACATATTTTTTTGGGACGATTGGGACTCATGGGTAAAGTACTAATATTATGGAGTATTGGGGAAGAACACCAATTGTTACCCCCCATATGTGCAAAATAAAGTACTCCAAATGTTTCAATTATCTTAATTCGAGTCATTAGAATAGTTACATGTAAAGTATGTAAAAGTTCAAGTGTAAGGGGAGAACCAAGGCCCCTTTGATGTATTATTTTGGATGGTAGGGCAAGAGTGTATGAAAAAAAATAAAAAAAAAATCAAGAAAAAGAAAAAAAAAAATTAGAAACACATACGGACTACCATCCCGTTTCTTTTATTTATGTTTATGTTTATGTTTATGTTTAACTTAAGTCGAGTCGAGTCTTGGCTTAGCAACGCCGCGTTGTACATGTAATTGACCTAGATGATTAACTTGCCACCAGTAAAATATCCTTTATCCAACAAACTGTGTTTTCCATATCCCTACACCTAACATTATAACCCTTGAAAAGCCCTCTTTGATACTTTATCTTAGGTGCTCATGCCTAGTGGAGGAGGTTTTTGATCCTTTCCAAAGCCTATGGTAATCTATTTGCTATGACAGGTAGTGAGTGATATTTTTCCATTTCCATTAGTTATATATAGGTTTATAACACCCGAGAGATGAGAGTATCCAAACACTATTTGTGAGGTGCTAGTGTATAAATTCCGTTCTTGTTTTGACTAAGGTAGAACGATCATTTGTTGTAATTACTTTTATATTAATGTTAAATGACCCCTAACTTGTATTTTTATTGGTGGAAAAGCTCATTTGCTTGAGGAAAAGCAAATCCCAAGTGTAGGGATATTTGATGAAGCGAAATTTGTTACGTTTTTAGGGGGTCATTTAAGCCCTAAATCATGATTTTAAAATCAAATATTGCCTCTAATCGTTTTTTTTCTCATTTTAGGTACTTGGGACGTGATTTCTGGAATATGAAGCATTTTGGAGCTTTTTGGACATTTTTATGCTCAAGAATGAAGAGAACAAGAAAACCTAGGAAAGTTAGGATTTTACACCTGACGGCATCAGGTTGTGTATGCTGACGCCGTCACTTGAAGCAGATGAAAATTAACACGTGACGCCCCAGAAAGAATTTGGCGAAATTACATATGACGCTTTTACGTGTATTTGGAAGTAGGCCATCACGTGTTAAATTAAAGAGTGATGACCCAGAAGACTTATAACCTGAAGGGGTCACGTAGGCCATCACGTGTTAAATAGTCACAACTTGCGGGCGCAGTAGCTGTTACTGTTTTGGCCATATCTTTTGCATATGAACTCGGATTTAGGTGATTCAAAAGCCCACGCGAAGAGGACAAAAAGATATAGAATTTGGTGAAGAAAGATTAGTCTTGACACCACCACCTTATACGGGGTGACGCCGTCAAGTTGGGCCGGGCAGAAAAGTGCCTATAAATACAACCTTATAACTTCATTATTTGTAAGCCCCAAACCCTAAGTCTGATTCTAGGGTTAGGGTAGGTGTTTTTCCAGCAACTTAGAGGGTTTCAATCACTCCAAACATATCTTGTATTGGTTTGTTGATTCTATCTTAATTATGTCTTTCATTGTTATTGTTGCTTGCTCTTCATTGATTATGCTTTGCTAATTCACCTTGTGTCTACTTATGATTGTGTGAAACTTGTATATAATTAATTAGATCTTATTGATTCCTTGTTGATGTTTGTGTCTATCTTCATCAATTAAGGTGTGACAACTTCAATAGGTATAGTTGATTTAGTTTATAATTCTTTGTTCCTATTGTTTCTTGTTTTGATTGAATGTTTATTGATGTTAGGCTTAAGAAAAATGGCTAATCTCCTATTTGGTAATATGCATTAACATCTTAAGAAACATGAATCGGATGTGTACTACGATTAATTGGTTGTATTTAATGCATAAGCCACTGTTTATAATCCCTAGGATTGAGCGCTTTACGTGTCGTCTTAGGAGGAGATAAGAGCTTATAGAGTTGGGGAAGATCGTACACGGCCACACGAATGGTATTAAGGAATGCAACCTGTCAATTAAAACAATGTTAACATTCAATAGGTAGAATTGGATAGCTAGCAAGGAGTAATACATCATAGGTAGACACGCTTCACTTCCCTTGTAGAACCTTAATTTACTTTTCTTGCACATTAGTTTAATTAGTAGCTTTTTGGTTAGTTGATTAGCAACTAATTCCACCCAACTCTTCCAATACCTGAGATTTAATTTCTTTCATAAATATAAAAATACAAAAAGAATCATCCCTCACCTCTAGACCTAGTTAGATTAATTTCAATCCTAACGAACACTATTCCTTGTGGAGAACGATCAATCCCCCATACTTACCACTCACTATACTACATCGGTCAGGTACACTGCCTGGTGGGGATTGCAAGCTTCTCAATATCCCTTGAGAAGTAAAACCTTTTGCAAGGTTGCAAAACCACGCATCAGTTTAGTTTACATAAGAACTAGTTTGTATTTGTTTTAGTTTACCTTGTTTCAATTTGAACCACATAAAACACAAGGGTTATGTTTTTAAGCTTAAGTTATTTGTACCTAGGCTAGATAAAGTTGTATTTGTAATTTTAGGAGTGTAAGACTTGTAGCATTCTAGTTTAGTTATTGGTTTGAATTTTATGAGTTACTAGTTAGGTTTATATGAAAGAAAATATAGTTTTCATATTTTATGCATTTGGTACTTGTACCACGAGCTTTAAGAAGTTATACCTTGGACCTATATAATATAAGAAAATTAAATTTAAGTTTGTGCATTCAAGGTCTTGTAATGTGTGCTTTAAAGTGAGTAAACTAAGGTTCATAATGTATTGGTGCAAATGATGGCTTAGGTATCTTTTATGTTTTGAATGCTGTCAAATATATTAGAAACCACTTAAAATCATGAACGATCGTCTAAAACTGAAAACGAACCAAGTACAGGCCTGACACGCTAGGTTGGCTCCTTGGCGCGCCAGACCAGCGCGCCAGGTGCTGGTTGGTGCTCTTTTGTTGTTTCCAAGTTGGCTTTCTTCTTACCTGATTAAAGGGATCTTTATATTTAAGATGTTTCAAAAACTCGCAACAAGATTTGGACTTAGAGAGTTGACCAAAATAACTCCTTCAGGTTTAATTTGACAAGGTTCAAGCTTCAAAAGGTTTTGTAAAAGATTGATTCTTCAAGCTTCAAGTTGTTGTTTTTGAGGTTTTAAAGGTGATCAAGTTTGAAGGGTAAAAAGGCTTCAAGGTGTAGTTGATCATTTAGGATATTGAATCGTTGAAGTTTGAAGGTATCCACGTTCTTGAGATTCAAGTCTTTGTGATTCTTGGAAGATAACTAAGGTTTAACTTTGTCTTGGGATTCAAGAAAAAGGATTGCTTGGCGTACAAGGTATATCTAGGTTGTAGACTTGAGGTGGAATAATAAAAGCTTTAGATGGCGTTTGGTTCAAGATATATAAATGGTGCTATTTAAAATTCTAAGCAAATGTAAATGCTTCCCATGTGGAAGAAAATTAAAATGGCCGACTTTTAGCCTCATTCATGCAAATAAAATTCTTGGGCCCACATATTTATTATGAACCAAACAAAACAATTGAAGCAATTTTACTTTTAAATTCCATCAATTACCTTGAATTTACCCCAACCAAACACCCCCTTAGAGTTTTCTAAAGGCTAGTAGACCACTCTTTACAAAGAAAGCCGGTTGAGCACACGACTTGTGAGGTTTTTTGAGAAAATTGAGTCTTTAGGGTATCTAAATGGTTAAATCAACTTGACAAGGTGAAAACAAGGTTAAGGAAGTACGAGTAGTATGAATATTAGGTTTAACATCAAAAAGCTCGATAGGACTGGTGTACAAAATCGTGGAGGTTCAAAACAAGTTGGTTTTAAATAACCTGAGTCTGGTTTTAAAACAAAAGTCCAATGAGCAAGGTTACAAAAATCGCTAGGTGTTAGTCGGGCGGCTGGGTACTGCCTAGCGATTAATCGGTTATGTGGGGATTAATTGGATTGGATTATATATATATATATATATATATATATATATATATATATATATATATATATATATATATATATTTGAATACCTAATTTGGCATATTTAGTCGATTTTTGTTCTATTTGGCCGATTTATGCATGATTTGGCCGATTTCTATCTGTAACAGAGTTGGACAATTTAGCCGATTTTCATCCGATTTGGCCGATCAATCCTCGCCTACCCGATTAATTGGCCGCCTACACCGAGTAATCGGCAGCCTAGACCGATTTTTTTTACCAAACCGATTAATTAGACCGATTAGTGAAAATCCGGAAGGTTAATCCCCGCCTAGCGTCGATTAATTGGCCACTTAGGCCGATTTTTGCAACAATGCCAATGAGTATATGTTCAGAAGCGTGTTTGGTTTGAGGTAGAATTGCCAGGAGCTCAGGGTAAGTCATGAAGCTGAGATTATTCAGGATAGTAACAAGGATGTTGCAGTGGCTCAAAGATAGTTGGAGGTTGGACAAGTTGAAGTGAATACAAATACTGACTGCTTGTTAAAAGAACTGGAACAATTGCACCTTGGTGCAGAGGTGAGGGCAGCCATTATGAAAACTAGAGTACCTGGACTAGAGGGTGCATAGGGTAATGCTACTGGAAGAAAGAAAAGGAGTCCTAAGGCAGCTAAACTGGAGTACAATGATTCGTTAACAAGGAGGTCCCCGATTGGAGGTTCCAACATTGGATGAAGATGCTGAGTATCGTTAGTGCCTAAGTATTATTCCTAAGGTAAAACTTGTTATATGTAGTGGCAATACTTAGGAACGTTTAAATGTGGCTTCGATGATCATAAGGGGTTTAATAATATTTGTTTAAGTGAAGTTTATAATTGTAATTAGATTGAAAACTAGTTGCTTGGCTTGCAAGTCAAGCATGTAACCGTCCTATGGAATTGGTATTTCATTTGGATTGTACCCCCTCATTTCTATAAAAGGAGATTGGGGGGATGATAGAGATGAGGGATAGTTTCTATATTTTGTATTACTCATTCGTTAATTAATACAATTTAACATTGTGTAGAGTTAATTAGAGTCAACATTCCGCGCTAGCTTACAATGTTTGTTGATTTTTATCCAACATATTGAGTTGTAAATTTGAATGTTTACCGGGTATAAACCTAAAACCAAAAATGCACATTAGAGATGAAATATATTCCTACTTAAAACGTTAGCATAAACAGGTGAAAAATGTTCCCTATACCTTCAACCGTTTCATCATCTTTCATGTTCAAATAATAACATGCATATGCTAAGATCTCTGTACGCTAGTTTTATACAAGTAATGATTAGCGTTAGTGGTTGAATTGAAAACTTTGCTGTAAAGTTTTTCACTTAGTAAAATAATTCCATGTGATACTGGGTTATTTTATTCATTTATTTATTTATTTATTTATTTTTTTGCATTAAGTGTACTGATTCCATATTAGGCCCCTTTGGATAAAAGATCATATCTGGAGATGGAGTCACGTAGTCTTCAATCAAATCTCAAAACGAAAGTAATGTATCATGGTAAAAATTGCATCATATCATTATAAGAGTAAGGAACATTTTATATAGATTATATAATGTATATGTTTATAATCAGATCAAACCTCGATATCAGTTAAAAGTAAATTATTAGGCATATGATATACTAACCCTCCCTAATGGTACGATTGTACATTTTTTTTTTTTTTTTTTTTTTTTTTTTTTTTTTTGTTCTTTTTTTTTTTTTTTACTTTTGTATTTTTTTTTTGAAATATTTTGTATAATATATTTTAGGGTGTATTTTATATAATGTTTATATAATTGACGTGTAATGTATTTTATTTAAGTAACAACAACAACGGTCACGTTAAAAATTATCACATTAAATAATTACAACAACAACTGTTATTATTTAATTAAACAACATCGTTAACACATTATTTAAAGCTACAACATCTACAACATATGAAGATTATTCATCTCATTTAAAAGATCATGGAGCCGGGCACTTGACTGACAAGCGTGATCCTCAGGATTCCTTGCCATTTCTAACTCCATTTCCAGCGCCTTTATTCTTGCATCCCAAATATTAAACCAAAAGTAAACAAAATCAAACTTTAGTTTGAGGAACAAGTACAAACTGAACAACACCATCCAATCATCGTCAATTGATGTTTATGTCATATAGAATACGTAGAAGTGGCAACCCGTTAAATATCGAAAATGGTGGAAAATCTGGAGGTCAAAATTGGCGGAGATTTCTTATGGGCAATATCAAATTAATTGTCTGAATTTGATTTGGTCTCTGGGAGTGGAAGAGTAATATTATCTCACTCCCCGATTAGACATCCTAAGGCCTCTAAATGAAATGCACGTCCAATAAATATTTAATGAAGTGTTTGGTAAAAATTTCGTTTATTTTGGTTTATTTATTAAATAAACGAACAAGAACAATATTCTAAAGTTCGTTTAGTTAAATAAATGAATATGAAGAAAAGTCTCATTCATTTATTTATATTCATGAACGTCCGATTATACATTTAATAATGTTCGTTTATGTTTATTTATTTGTTTATGTTCGTATACATATATATATACTTTATCTTTTAATTATCTATAATACTATAAGATTCAGTCATATAATTTATTGTGCAGACATCAAGATTGCATAGAGTACAAGATAGCTAATGCTCGTAATTCAATGTAGCTTCATAATAACTATACAATTATGAAAGGAGATGAAGTGCAAGGGTTGCCCGAATTGATCACATGGCATTTAGTATACAATTAAAAGTCGGTTAGATGAAGTGCAAGGGTTGCGAAAGGTTGCAAGAATAATTAATGATTTAACCTAATTCATGCCTATATAAACCGGCCAAAATCACATTTAGTATGTACATTTGAAGATGATTCATATATCTTTTAGATCTTTGATTGTTGGTAGCGGTATGTAAATTATCTTTTGCAACATTTTGGAGATGATTCACACGTCTTTTAGATGTTTGTAATTAACTTGGTCTTTTTTTTTTTTTTTTTTTTTTTTTTTTTTTTTTTTCTTAATTTAGTTATCATACGCAGGCACCATGAAAATCACACAAGATCATGCATGCTCAGATAAATGGAACCAAAGATTGGGATATCAACTATTTTCTTTGTTTCTTACATATTTAAGTGATTGTTATATATATATATATATATATATATATATATATATATATATATATATATATATATATATATATATATATATATATATATATATATATTATGTTAATGCATTTTCATATACAAGAAATTTATGTGCGTTTTCTATTGATGTAGCTCACATGTGCGAATTGATTTAAGAAAATGTGTACGAGCATGTATGTAAAGCAACATTTAAATGGTTAAATGATAATTTTTAGCGTGATTGGTTTATGTAAGTAGTTGCTTTCGAATGCTCTTTGAGAAATATTAGAATGAATTTATCGTGTGCAATTGAATTATTATTGAAAAGAAGAAGGTTCGCGAATCGCAAAGTGTTTTCTTTTTCTATCTGTAGAATCATTAGTGAGAAACAAATATTTACGCCCATTAAATGAGTTTGCCATAATAGCAAAATACGACATATTAAAAATATCACATTGAGTAATGAATAAAAATGAAAAAATACATAATTTTGATTTCAAACCGTTTGTAAATTATAATATCAAGTAAAAAAGTTGAGTTTTAAACATAAGCAAAAGTTCAAACTTTTATCGAAAAACAAAACCGGTGCATTTAATGTGAAGTATTGTTGGGTCACTGAATTCCCGAATCTTCTTCTTACAAGGATTTGAACGTAAAATAACCTAAGGGTAAACAAGTCACTGAGTGAACAGTAACTCAGTGAGTCATCTTCAGGATGCCTAGACCGAGCCTAAGAAGAAAGGTTCTCTATTTAGTGAGGCGGAACTCAGTGAGTGTGATCTAAGCCAAGAAGAAGATGATGGGTTCAGTAAGGATGACAATAACTCACTGAACCCCAAGACTCCTCAACAACTATCATGGTACTGAAGACTGATGACTTGAAGACTGAAGTTTTGGCGGGACTGGGCGGGAAAGTTTGATCTGTTTCACTAAAGTGCTTTATCACTTTAAGGTCAAACTTTCCCCAAATGGTTAAAACCAGACTGTCATCAGAAAGTGCCTTTTGGACTTAACCCAAAGAAGTTTCCCTTGCCAGAGAATAAAATCTATCAAGATTTTATTAAGGAACACTTAGGTCCATTGTATAATAGGGTTGTTCACATTTGTGTATAAATAGGTAGCATAAGAGAGGAGTAAAAGTTGACAAGTTTGTGCAATTAATGCAAAGCATTCACAAACCACTTTTACTCCTCCAAAGAACAACATAACCCCTAAGATAGCTCAGTGGGTCCTGAAAGTTGTCACTCAACATTGTTTGAGTTTAGTGAGGAGTCAATACCATACTTGTCGTTTTCAATCCTAAGTGTTATTCCGCAAATACTTGGGTACGATTCTTTTTGATTAACTTCTAATAAAGAATTAAACGTTGAAAAATATTGTCTCTTATATCTATGTTACTTTATTGTTAATCATTTTATACATCTTTGTTTATAGTCATATAACTTGGTTACTTTAGTTTTGTAGTTATTGTTAACCAAGTAAAAGGGACCAACAAGTGGTATCAGAGCCTCTGATTTGTAAAACTTAAACCTGTTTTCAAAACTTAAGAGTGCTCAAGTTTTTAAAATCAAGATCCCACTATGACTGACATAGATGTTCCCTAACTTGTCGACAAAAAGGGTGGAAGTTATTCAGCAACTGCCCCTCGACTTGAAGTTGGCAAATTTAATAAGTGGAAAAAGTGAATGCTTTGCTACTTAACTGGGATTTAACCATATTACATTAAGTTGATTAATGATGGTCCATATGTCCCAACAACTGCCCAATGTTTAATTAAACCTGAAGCTCAGTGGACCCCAGATGAAAGGAGGGTGGTCAATCAAGACCAGCGCCTGAAAAGCATCATTATATCATGCCTTCCTGATGATATAATGGAATCAGTGATCAACTATCCCACTGCCCAGCAGACATGGACTAACCTGGTTCATAGCTATGAAGGGCCTTCTGATACCAAAGATAATAGAATCATGGACCTAAAGCTTGAATTCAATACCTTCAGGGCCAAGGATTCTGAAAGTCTCTCTGAGACTTATACTCGATATAAGACCCTCCTGAATGAGCTAACCAATGATGGTGTTATACTGTCAAAACATGAGATCAATGTTGGTTTTGTCAATAGTCTCCCTGAGAAGCGGTTAAACTTCTCTTAGGGATTGAGAAATGCAAACCACATTCAGAACCTTGAGCTCCCTGCCATCTATGGGAAGTTTGTCTATGAAGACAATCTTATCACCAGGAGATACCCTGGTAAAGCTCAGGAGACCAAAAAGGCCTTGACAATTTCACCCATATCAACTGCTTTCTATTCAAAAGGTGTTGTGCAGGATTTTCAGGATGGATCTGATGATGAGGTTGACCTAAGAACCAGTGAGGAGTACCTAAATGATCTTCAAATTAAATTTCAAGAAAGGGCACTCCTTGTTATTTCAAAAAGGTTTTTTAAGAAATACAAATTTCCTTCAAAAGCAAATGAGAACACTGAATGTTCTAAATGTGGCAAAATGGGCCATTTTGCTAAAGATTGTTTTTCAAAAACAACCTCAGAACCATCTTTCAAATTTTCAGGAAGTAACTCTTTTTCAGGCCCCACCAAATTTCAACCAAAAATGCTTCAGTCTAGTCAAAGATTTGAAAAAGTCCCTCAAATTGACTTTGAAGCCAAATACAGAAAGGCGTGTTGGCATGAATATTACGATATTTAATCTAAACATCCTCTACATGTTTTGATGATGACAAAGATGTAAGTTACAACATATAACGTAAAGTGCTTAAGTTACTTGTGATCACAATTCTTCTATGCATTCTTACGTCAACAAGCCTCGACATCTCAACGTCTCCAGTATGCTTCAACAATCACTTAAGGTATGGATAAAGAAGTGTTTAATACATCTCATGATCATAGGGGTATTTAATTAACTAATATAAAGTTTATTTAATTATATAAACATATTATATATTTTTGAAAAACACTTTTGGTAATAAAGAAAAATGTTTTAATCATACTAAATATATGATTTCAAACTTTTAACCAAAATTAGTTAGTTTTTCACCAAATAAACTTTCCCCACTAAAAGACAGAAAATCTGGCCGTTTCAGTAGGGCGGCCCCCTTAATTATAAGGGGCGGTCCCCTTAATTTTAAGGGGACCGACACACAATTAAGGGGACCGGCCACGCTCCCCTGTCAGATTTGGTCAAAAATTTTTCCTTATAAATACCACCTCAAACCTGGAATTTTTCTCACCTTTTGCACAAAAATTTTCAGATCCAATTCTCTCTAAACATCCTTTTAAAACCCTTTGATCATAAGATTATTAATCTTTGTTTCAAGTGATCCAATCTATCATCACTCAAAGTGCAAGAGAAGAATCCTCCCTATCATAAAGCCAAAGATGTATTAGGATCTAGTTAGTGCTTATGTGAAGTTGTGACTTATGTATATGTAATAAGTAGATCAAGATGATCTTACTTAGTAGTGATTTAATGAGTGAGTAAGAAGTAGTGGGAGGAAGTAGTAGTGTGGAGAAAACATGTAGTTGTGAAGATGTAGGTGTGTGAGTAAGTAGTGGAGTTTAGAAGAAGTTGTGATGATGTTATAAAGTCGTGAAGACGTGAAGAAGTTGTGATGCCGTGAAGAAGTTTAGAAGAAGTTGTGATAAAGTCGTGAAGTCGTGAAATTGTGTAGTGATCGAAGTTGTGTTGTGAGATTGGTTCTAGCTACTATTAGAACTCGACATTTAGTTTAGTTTCGTTAAATGGTGTAAGCAAAAGTTGTGTACGGTTTTCTGCGCCAAAAGGGAGCTTGTTGAGTAGTGAAGAAAACTCTCGAGTAGGTGACTCGGGGAGTGGAGTAGGAACAAGGAAGGTGTCCTTGTAGCCGAACCACTATAAATCATCGTGTTCGGTTTGCATTTCCTTTCTCTTATCTCTTATCATTTGTTCTTGCATTTATCGCTTTACTTATATGCTTGCCTACATGTCTTAGTTGTTGCTTATATAGTTGTGATGATTGATTGTGTTGAACATAGTAGTTAATATTGTGATTGTATGTATAATTGCATGATATGGTCAAATAGATTATTATTCACACTTCTCATATTAAGTTTAACTTGATAGATAATTTGATACAAAATGTTTTAAGATTTTAAAAGGAAAACATATTCATATGAAGATCGACCAAAGCTCCATTCATAAAACTAAGTTTTTCAAAAAGCTTACATATATAATTGATCATATTGATTATATGTTGTTTTCATACTAAACTCTAATTGAAGTTTTCCAAACAAACAATTGAATAAATTTGAATCAACATTTTGAAACAAAGTCTTTAAAAAATGAAAAAGAAGGGAAAACTATTCAACCCCCCTTCTAGTTTTTCACAATTGGTACCAGAGCCACGTCACACAAATTTTCAAAACAAATGGTTTTAAAAATTGAGTACGATCCATGTATCAAATTACCCATTAAGGAGGATTTAATATGAAAAGTGTTTTGTTGATTAACTTGTATTAGTTTTGATATTATATACACTAATTATACTAGCCCGAGATAAGATTATGCTTAAAACAAGTGTTATATGTTCGTTTTTAAAATCAGAAAATTACACACCTTTCCACATAGTCAGAAAACAATTTTTAACAAAAATTGCATTTTTGAGTATCACATGGGCGGCCCCTTTAATTGTCTGGGCGGCCCCCTTAAATACTGGGCGGCCCCCTTAAATTTAAGGGGTCCGACTGTCTGTTCGACAGTTTTTCAGAAACTTTGAAAAATCATATAAAATTAACCGTAACTCCGTAGAAGTCGTGCCACCCGGCGTTTTAAAGGTAATTGAGTCTACTTTCATTTAAAAATACTTAAAATTAACCATTACAAACTTAAATAAGTCAGAAAGTTAAAATACTACACGAAGGTAAAAAATTTGAGTCTTGTTTTAAACGTAAAACTTGTATTTTGCCTTTTCCTTCGAGTCGGGCATTCCTAGTCGATATATCTTTGAAAAATTAAGTATTTATACTTTCAAAATATTGATCTTAATTAAATTTTAAAATGGATAGGAAACTATTTTATTTTCAAATAAAATCGAGCTAAGTAAACATTTGTATATATACTACACAAAACGACGACAAGTGTTTTATGTGCTATGTGAACTCATTTGTGATTTTACTTTGTTAATTGTTGATATTTGTAATTTAGCTATTTGAATATCTTAGCATATGTGTCTTGTACTCTATTAGCTTATAGCTAGTTTTCTGGCTTATACTTAACTAGATCTTATGCTAGATTTCTTGCGTTAGGATTGCAATATTATGCTTGTATTGCATATAGGTATAGATGGCTTAATGTTACTCAAACATCTTGTAAATAAATTAAATCTAATCACCTAAATATTTCAAACAATTTAATCTATTCTTAACAACACACTTAAATATTTTCAACAAATTACCTTGTTTTACCTTAAGTTGTTTAATAAGAGAAATTGAATCTTTGTAAAACATTAGTAGTAATACAAAAGAAAAAGTATTTTCAAAATCTAAAGTGTGTTCATTATAAGTAACAATGAAAAGTTTTTCACATAAACAAAACTTATAACAATCATGAAGTAATAAGTCAAATTTCAATCACTCACCAATCTCACTCATAAATAATCTTAGGATTAATGGAACACACTATCAAAATGCCTATTTATTTTAAATGAGTGTTTGTGAGGGTCAAGAAAGATCTTGATATTATATCAATTCATTATTCAAATTATGGTTGATATATTCATCAAATCTAATTGACATGTTTTTGAGTATGGACAAGAAATTGGATTGTTATTTGTTTAGTTTCAAGATTACATCAAATTTTAACTAATGATATAGTCTTGAATCTACATACTCAATCACACTAGATTGATATGAAAATATTTACATCCTTTGTAGATGAAAAGAATATGCATTGGATCATAACTCACATTTGTGTTGACAATGCCATATTGAATCTACTTGTCCAATAGTTGTGTTCAAAATATTAGAATAACATGTTTAACACATACATAAAATATACAATGAAGTAGGATTGACGACTTGGATGTTTCATCCGAAATATTCAAGCAATTTACATTGCAAAGCAATGGATAAATGTGTCATATCCGAAAAACCAAACATGAGTAAACTAACAACATATGTAAACTTTGCTCACACTACTTAAAATCATCACTTCAATCTAAAATACATATTTAAGAACAATACACACTATATATTATATGTATTTCATTTTCTTTGTAGCATGAATGGTTGTGTTACAAGACAATGCACTACATTTTTCTTTTTGAAATAATTTAAGTTATTAGAATTGAAAAATAACTAGTCACAATGCATAAACAAGTAAATTCATTTTGTTTTAAATACTAGTTAAATTATGATATATAACATTGGCAAAAATCATAGAAAATAATATTTGTTTTAGAATATATAAATGTCTAGTTTTGATATCATTTGTGAATCACAATCTCATTTAAGATAAATAATCTTAATGAGATTCATTTTTCAAGATATGCTAAGGAGCATTCTTAAATCAAGCACATTTATTAAATCAAGTAATATGCTATCAAAACCAAATAACCGGTTAATCATGAACAAAAGATTAAAACTTTGCGCTTACTCTTATATAAACATTTAACACATCTCTATTGGGATAGTGAGTAAAATATATCATGTAGACTTATGTTCATAAAAACATGATGTTTGAGTCACATTAAGTCAAGTATTAGTGAATCAAGCAAACTTCATATTTGGTACTCTTCGATAGGTAAATTTAGGAACTCAATTTCTTCTAAAAAGAGAATGACTACTGGAGAATCTATTGACTAGAAATTCAATTTAACCTAACGGTTGAATTGCTTCTATGTGAGAAGTTGGGTGTGTGTAACCCGTAAAAATGGTCGTGTTTAGCCTGAATTGAGCACCACTAGTAATAGTCTCATACTCATTCTCCAACTTGATTAAATTGCTCTTCCTAAATATACCTAACACTAGTTTACTTTTATGAACTTTGCTTCTCATTAGATGCATTCATTCCTAGATTTATGGCATATCGCATATATGTTATTTCTAGATGATTATTTGCTCCTATGTGATTTGATTGTATGCCTTTACATGGTTTACACTATATGTATCATTCATCTAGGTATATTTTTCTTACCTTTATATCCTACACCCTCATTTCATGAGAACCTTAGTGTCATTTTCCGATAGGTCATATTAGTTTCATAATATATCCGGATGAGCATGAATTTAATGGGAAGGGAAATCACACTCACTCACATATATCCTTCTACCTCACACCCAAAACCGAGTCATCCTTTGTACTACCAATCTCGAGTCATCCACCATTTCCATGTCCTCAAAGAAACCAAGAATCAATATCATACCTCCTAAACCAACACGTTGTGTCTAGCCAATCCAACACCTACTATCCTTCCATAAACACATAATCATCACACTATAAATACCTCTCTTCATCAAAAATCATCATTCAACCCATCATATCATCTCCCAACAAACCTAACATCATTGTTATCACCCCACATACAACATCCAAACTACCATCCACACATGAAGAATCACTTTCATCCATACCTTCATCATGCTTTCATGATCACCCAAATGAAACCACTCTTTTAGCTCAACAAGACAACCTAACTATCACCCTCACTAATAGACTTCCACATTCATCTCACTCAATTCTACCAAATGACCCTTTTGAGGATCATACTCAATATCAAAACAACAACCATCAATCTCATCCAAACATGAATCATAAGTTTCATGACCAAACCTCAATCCCTAATCACAATCCAACTCCACCATCATCACCTTCCTCCGAACATGAAAAGTTCGTTGAAGAGCTCAAAGAAGCTCATGAGCTTAATGCTCTTCTTGCGTTGCATCTTATTCAACGCAATTTGGATCAACAACCTACCTCCACCAACTCATCTCCATCAAACAATTTGATCCATCTTGAAAACCATGTCATAAATTGCATTTGTTGCACCTACCTTGAAAAACAAACCTTTGTCCTCAATGAACATCTCAATTGGATTGAGTATCTACTCACTAGGACGACTCAAGATTACACCAACACTCCATCACCACCACTTCTATGTTCATCTCATAGTGCTCCCAATGCACCATCCAAAACACCATCAACTCAAGGAACCTCTACCTCCTCCATACCATTCTCATCATCTCCTATCAATCCACCAACCTATAACCCCGTCCCATGGAGCTTACTTGAAGCTCATGGAGACACTTGCCTTTGTTGCATCCACAACCGAACAATTGTGTTCGGACTAAGAGATGAGATACAATGCATGTTTTCTCACATTGAAAACTTGTTGCATCCTCTACCACCAACAACAAACACAACACCTCCACCACCATCAACAAAACACCTAAAAATCCCATGATTCACTATCATCCACCCTTGTCGAACGATATATTAATCTAAACCATAATTGTCAACCCTTTGTTATCACCTTCCCTTTACATTCATGATCATCCCTCCTCATTCTCCTACATTTTCCTAGGTTCTAATCTTTGCATTAGATTCTATTTTTTTTTTAATTTAGGTTGTTGTTTTTAAAACAATAATTGCATGTGTCATACTTTTAGTGCATATACCTAATATGTCCATATATTGTTCCCCTATTAGTTTCATGCATATATCTATTATCATCATTATATATATGTGCACTTGTCTACTAACTTTGTTTTGAAGGATTACTTCACCGCTCGATTCTTTGGTAGCCAAAACAAGTTTTGAGCATACACCAAGGGGGAGCATACACCAAGGGGGAGCATTGAGGTTGATAGGATCAAGGCTTCACTTACGATGATGCAAGCTCGCCTTTTACATTCTATCTCAAGAGTTCAAGCGTAGTAGAAGTCTCGTCTTAGAGTCCACCTTTTTGCTTCGACAAAAGGGGGAGAAGAAGTGTAAACAAGTAACTTATACATTTTACTATAAGTTATAATTTACATAGTTTGTCATCATCAAAAAGGGGGAGATTGTTGGCATGAATATTACGATATTTAATCTAAACATCCTCTTCATGTTTTGATGATGACAAAGATGTAAGTTACAACATATAACGTAAAGTGCTTAAGTTACTTGTGATCACAATTCTTCTATGCATTCTTACGTCAACAAGCCTCGACATCTCAACGTCTCCAGTATGCTTCAACAATCACTTAAGGTATGGATAAACAAGTGTTTAATACATTTCATGATCATAGGGGTATTTAATTAACTAATACAAAGTTTATTTAATTATATAAACATATTATATATTTTTGAAAAACACTTTTGGTAATAAAGAAAAATGTTTTAATCATACTAAATATATGATTTCAAACTTTTAACCAAAATTAGTTAGTTTTTCACCAAATAAACTTTCCCCACTAAAAGACAGAAAATCTGGCCGTTTCAGTAGGGTGGCCCCCTTAATTATAAGGGGCGGTCCCCTTAATTTTAAGGGGACCGGCACACAATTAAGGGGACCGGCCACGCTCCCCTGTCAGATTTGGTCAGAAATTTTTCCTTATAAATACCACCTCAAACCTGGAATTTTTCTCACCTTTTGCACAAAAATTTTCAGATCCAATTCTCTCTAAACATCCTTTTAAAACCCTTTGATCATAAGATTATTAATCTTTGTTTCAAGTGATCCAATCTATCATCACTCAAAGTGCAAGAGAAGAATCCTCCCTATCATAAAGCCAAAGATGTATTAGGATCTAGTTAGTGCTTATGTGAAGTTGTGACTTATGTATATGTAATAAGTAGATCAAGATGATCTTACTTAGTAGTGATTTAATGAGTGAGTAAGAAGTAGTGGGAGGAAGTAGTAGTGTGGAGAAAACATGTAGTTGTGAAGATGTAGGTGTGTGAGTAAGTAGTGGAGTTTAGAAGAAGTTGTGATGATGTTGTGAAGTCGTGAAGACGTGAAGAAGTTGTGATGCCGTGAAGAAGTTTAGAAGAAGTTGTGATAAAGTCGTGAAGTTGTGTAGTGATCGAAGTTGTGTTGTGAGATTGGTTCTAGCTACTATTAGAACTCGACATTTAGCTTAGTGTCGTTAAATGGTGTAAGCAAAAGTTGTGTACGGTTTTCTCCGCCAAAAGGGAGCTTGTTGAGTAGTGAAGAAAACTCTCGAGTAGGTGACTCGGGAGGTGGAGTAGGAACAAGGAAGGTGTCCTTGTAGCCGAACCACTATAAATCATCGTGTTCGGTTTGCATTTCCTTTCTCTTATCTCTTATCATTTGTTCTTGCATTTATCGCTTTACTTATATGCTTGCCTACATGTCTTAGTTGTTGCTTATATAGTTGTGATGATTGATTGTGTTGAACATAGTAGTTAATATTGTGATTGTATGTATAATTGCATGATATGGTCAAATAGATTATTATTCGCACTTCTCATATTAAGTTTAACTTGATAGATAATTTGATACAAAACGTTTTAAGATTTTAAAAGGAAAACGTATTCATATAAAGATCGACCAAAGCTCCATTCATAAAACTAAGTTTTTCAAAAAGCTTACATATATAATTGATCATATTGATTATATGTTGTTTTCATACTAAACTCTAATTGAAGTTTTCCAAACAAACAATTGAATAAATTTGAATCAACATTTTGAAACAAAGTCTTTATAAAATGAAAAAGAAGGGAAAACTATTCAACCCCCCTTCTAGTTTTCCACAAGGCGAAAGCTAAACTTGCCCTTCTTGAATCATCCTCAACAGTCTCTCAGCCTCCTCAGGCTCCAAAGCCTTTCAAGCCAAGAACAAAGGGCTTGTTGCTGAAACATATGACTGGGATGAGGTTGAAGTGTCCTCTGATGATGAAGAAGTTCACATCAGTGCCCTGATGACTCTATCAAATGACAACAAGCTTGCTGTGGGGAAGAGTCATGCAAGAAACGGTGAATGGGTTAACATCACTATGAGGAAGGTAAACCTTTTACTTTTTATGGATGATAATGATGATTGGAAGTCTTACTTAGATTATATTAATGTTGATCTTAAGTATGTTGAAGAGCAAAGACTTAATTTGTTTTCAAAATTTAACAAACTGAGTTTTGAATTAAATCATAGTAGAGATGAACTACTTGCTTTAAAACAAGCCAAGCTTGAAAGTGTTACACTTCAAATTCAAAACTCTGAACTAGTAAAACAAAATCAAGCTCTTCAGGAAGAACTTAAGAAAGAAAAGGAAATTATTTGGAAATGGACTCAGAAAAACCCCAAACTTTATGAAACACTGAGTCTCACACCCAGCTCCAAAAAGGCTGGTTTGGGTGATGATCAACTCGCTGAAGTTTCTGGGGAGAGTAGTCATTCAACAACTTTTCTGTCTACCAACATACTTTCTAGCAAAGAACTTGCTCCTAAACCCAATGATTGGATTGAAAGAAACAGTCCTGATAGTAAAATGCCAAATTTTAATACTGGAAGAATCCTGGAGCCTGAAAGTCAGGCTATCAAGGAGCTGCTAGGAGTCACTGATGAACTTAGTCCTACTGAGTCCATCACTGAGTCTAAGTCTGATTCACCACTCCCTCCACTGAAACAACTTCAGGGAGCTAAACCCAATTCTGACCTTGCCCCATTAGTCTATCAACCACATTCTCCCAAAGAGAAATCAGGTTTAGGAAATACTATTCTGAAAAGACCTACTCCTGCACCCATTGAACACCAAAAACCTTCAGTACCCACAGAAGTCAAGCATGAAAGCACTGATTCAAAGGTTGATTAGCTTGCTGAACTTGTCAGGATGCTGAGTGAGAAAATTGAGTCTACTGAAAAATTCTCAGACTCTAAATCTAATAGGCCCTCAGTATCCTCAAGTTCTTCAAAACCAAAAACCACACCCAGACCTTCAGGGAGATGTGAACTGTGCAATTATCCAAATCACAGCACTGATAAATGCTACGTAGTCCTGTTTTGTATGATATGCAAACAAGAGGACCACAGAACTTGTGATCACATCCCCCATACTACTTCTTTAAAAGAAAGAGGTCTATACAAAAACCAAGGCTATCAGTATGCCACACCTTCCAAACAAAGATTGAAGGCTAAGCCTTTCTCGCCATGTCCTCACTGTGGTTTCAATGATCATCTTCCTGATGATTGTATGATGAAAAATTGCTGTAACATCTGTGGAGATACCTCCCATGAAACCAAGGGATATGACAAAGTTATTCAGTCCAGAAGGAAAAACCAAACCAACACTTCTCAGTCACCTGAGGCATCAACCTCCACAAAATGTAAAACATGTGGAAGCTCAGGTCACACTACTTCAGACCATGATTCATTAACTGAGTTCAAAAAGTCCCTGAGGACTAAGTCCACTAGAAAGTGGGTCAACAAGAAAAACTAACCCAGTTTACTGTTTGTGCAGAAACACATCAAGGATCCTACTTGGCATCTAGACAGTGGATGCTCCAGAAGTATGACTGGTGTGAAAAGTTTTCTGCACAAATATGTGGAAGAACTAGGACCCAAAGTAGTATTTGGTGATAACTCATCAGCTCCCACTGAAGGTTATGGTTCAGTAAACTGCAATGGTATAGTTTTTACAAGAATAGCTTATGTTAATGGTCTCAAGTACAACCTGATAAGTGTTTCCCAACTATGTGATGCCAAATACATAGTTCAGTTTGATGACAAGAGAGGGACCATCTTTAATGCCAATAAGGAAGTTGTGTTGATTGCCCCTAGGAGGGATGATGTATATGTCCTTGACATGTCATCCCTGACTCAAAATGGGACTTGTCTATTCTCAAAGGCAAGTGAGACAATCAACTGGCTATGGCATAGGAGACTCTCTCATCTCAACTTCAAGAGCATCAACAACCTGGCCAAACAGAACAAAGTTCTGGGCCTACCATCCCTGGTGCATACCAAAGACAAGCCTTGTTCTGCTTGTGAAAAAGGAAAACACCACAGGGCATCATTCAAAACCAAACAAACCTTTTCCATCAAAAGCTGCCTACATCTTCTTCATATGGACCTTTTTGGACCTGTCAGTCCAATGTCCATTCACCATGAGAAGTATACTCTGGTCATAGTGGATGAATACTCAAAATATACTTGGGTTTACTTCCTGACCAAAAAGAGTCAGGCAGCTGAAACCATCATGTCATTTGTTAGGAACATTGAAAATCAAAATGATGTCAAAGTTAAACAGATAAGGACTGACAATGGCACTGAGTTCAAAAACCAAGACCTAGAGTGTTTCTGTGATGAGAAAGGAATTTCTCAAAATTTCACTTCTCCCTATACTCTTGAACAAAATGGAGTAGCTGAAAGGAGAAATAGAACACTCATTGAGGCAGCAAGAACAATGTTAAATGGCCCTGTCCTCTCAAAACATTTTTGGACTGAGGCAGTTAAAACAGCTTGCTACACTCAAAATAGGTCAATCATTGTGAAAAGGCACAATAAGACTCCTTATGAAATATTCAAAGGAAGAATCCCTGACATCAGCTACTTTCATGTATTTGGGTGTCCTGTGTTTATTCATAATCACAAGGATCATTTGGGTAAATTTGATGCCAAGGCTGATGATGGATACTTCCTGGGATATTCTCTGGTTTCTAAAGCCTTCAGGGTGTTCAACACTAGGAGACAACAAACTGAGGAAACTTATCACATTACTGTTGATGAGAGCACTGAATCCATCAGGTTCTCAAATTCCTCAGTTGAAGAAATTGGTATTGATGACTCAACAAGATATCCTCCTGATGAGTATCATCCTGAGAACAATCCCTCAACCCAATACCAAGCTGATGCTGATGTCTCCTATTACATCATCCCTCATAACCTACCCCAACCACCTATCAGTGAGTTCATTGAAACTCAGCATGTCTCCAATGAGACTGCAACCACTGAACAAACTGTTCAGGATCCTTCAGAACAAATTGTTCCTACAGAAGTCACTGAAGCACATAATGATGAGTCACCTCATGTTCCTGAGTCTGAACCTAATCAGGCTCCTTCAAGCTCAAATTCTTATCCCAAACCTCAGGATAGCTGGACTAGATCCAAAATCATTGAGCTTGTGAACATCATTGGTGAACCCATTGAAGGCATGCTCACAAGAAGCAAGGCTGCTAAACTCAAGGCCGCCACTGCCAATATATGTCTTTATGCTGACTATCTCTCAGAGATTGAGCCTAAAAATGTCAAAGAAGCCCTGACTTATGAAAGTTGGGTTCAGGCCATGAGAGATGAATTGGAACAATTTCACAGAAATGATGTCATGACCCTTGTTGAATGCCCCGAGGGTGTTTTAATCATTGGTATGAAATGGGTCTTTAAAAACAAGACCGATGAGAATGGCACAGTCATCAAAAACAAAGCAAGACTGGTTGCCAAAGGATATAATCAACAGGAAGGTATAGACTATGAGGAAACCTTTGCACCTGTTGCTAGAATGGAAGCCATCAGGATCTTCCTTGCCTATGCAACTTACATGAACTTTAAAGTTTACCAAATGGATGTTAAAAGTGCATTCCTGAATGGTAACATCAAAGAAGATGTTTATGTGTAACAGCCTCCTGGTTTCGAAAGTAGTGAATACCCCAACCATGTCTACAAGCTTAACAAAGCCCTTTATGGACTGAAACAAGCACCCAGGGCATGGTATGAAACTCTTTCAGCCTTCCTGATCCAAAACAAGTTTGTCAGAGGAAAGATTGACAATACATTGTTCATCTACAGAACAAAGAATGATGTCATTCTTGTCCAAGTATATGTTGATGACATCATCTTTGGCTCAACAATTTACAAACTTTGCAAACAGTTTGAGAAACTGATGACCACAAAGTTTGAAATGAGGCTCCCTGATGTACTTACTTGCCTCAAGGCCTGATATCCAATTCTGAGTCTGCCTGTGTGCAAGATACCAGGCTTACCCTAAAGAATCACATCTCACTGCTGTCAAGAGAATCATCAGGTACCTGAAGGGTACTCCAAACCTTGGTTTGTATTACCCAAAATGTTCAGGATTTGATCTCAAAGGGTACACTGACTCTGACTATGCAGGATGTAATATGGATAGAAAAAGTACTTCAGGATCTTGCCAATTTCTTGGTGGTAAACTTATGTGTTGGAGTACAAAGAAACAACAGTCAGTGGCCATGTCCTCAGCTGAAGCTGAATATATGGCTGCTGCAGGATGTTGTGCAAATGTACTATGGCTGAAGAGGCAACTGAGTGACTATGGCATTCAGTATAAGATGGTACCTATCTTTTGTGATAATACAAGTGCCATAGCCATCTCAAACAATCCAGTACTTCATCAAAGAACCAAACACATTGACATCAGAGACCACTTCATCAGGGACCACATCACTAATGGAGAAATTGAACTACATTTCATCCCCACTGAGTATCAGCTAGCTGATATCTTCACAAAACCTTTGGATGAACCCACTTTCATAAGATTGAAAGCTGAACTGGGCATGTTGGACATAGAATCAGGAAACTGATCAAAAGTGTTCCAACCTGATGTAAATTCTCTAGGTCCCTGATCACACCCTAACTAAATGCTCTAAGTACTTAGTTAGTTAATGTCCCAGGTAGGTAACTGAATCCTATTAAATATAGGAATATATGTCACTTACACAACTGGCATCCACTCCTTGGGCCCCCACATCTCTCTCACCAAACACCACTGAGCGTTAAATGCTCCATCACACACAAAAGTTGTGATGATTTTTTCTCTGCAAAAGTGCATTATTTGCAGAGCCTCATAACTGTTCACCCATGATGTGAGAGAAAATAGGGATAATGGGAATCGTGATATTTAATGCGGATATCAAACCAACATTATTATGCCGCTTCGGTTGAATAATTTAAACCTTTGATATCCGCAACATCACTACCCTAATTCTAACCCTATAAATACCCCCACAAAGAAGAACATACACACGCTTTAAAAATCTTAACAAAACTCTTGCAAAATTATTTCAAGAACTCTTTTGCTTTCAAAATCTGTGTGTGCTTCTTCTTTATTCAAAACCAGACCTTTTTTATCAAAATAAAATGGCATCTTCAAAGGTCATAAAATACGCACCCAATGTGGAATTCCAAATGGAAAGCGTAGACCTCAACAAAAACAATGTAGTGGGGAACTTTGCCTACCATGAAGGGTTCCCTGAATACAGGGATGTGGTGAAGTTCCTACAAAACTGTTTTCTCACCACCACATTCACAAAGACCCCCTCAGTCATCTATCATGACTACTTGAGGGAATTTTGGTGCACAGCGGTGGTTGAAAACCCTGATGCGCCAAAGGAGGCCAAAATCAAGTTCTCAGTGAAGAATGGGACTAAGTCCCTTACTCTTGACTACAAAACCTTTTTCAAAGCCACTGGCCTTGACTACACTGAGACTTTTGTAGCCCCACCTACTGAAGAGGAAGTTAAACAACTCCTCTTAGAACTAGGGCCCTATGATAAACACCATCCTGATGTTACTCCAGGGGCCCTACTGAACAAAGCCCCCATAATCAAAACACGGTTCCCTGCTCCTTGGAGGATCCTGATGACATTTGTAATTCAGGTCCTTGGGGGGAATAAATCCTCAACTGAGCAACTAAACACTACTCAATAAATGATAGTGTACTGTCTCATTAAGGGTAAAAAGATTGACCTTGGAGAAATTATCTTCAGGGACCTCATAGGCAAATTGGGTGGGAAATCTAGGCAAAAACACATGTCTTACCCTAGATTCATTTCCTGTGCCCTGAATGACCTACTAGGGTCTGAGTATATCAAGCCTGACAGTGTCGGCTTTGAACCTGATGTCTTACATAAGGCTAATTACTCACGTGACCCTAATGAGGTAACACCTGTCGCCCTGACCACATACATGCTGACTGCTATCCAGGGTGACAACATCATTTCACCTATTCCCTCTCCCACCAAAAAGGTGAAGAGGAAGAAGGGTCAGGGGTCCAGGAAGGTGGCTCAACCCAAGCCACTCGCCACTGAGACCTCTGCCCCTAAGCCTGACAATAGAGGGCAACAACAACAGACCCTTACTGCTGAGACCATCAGGATCATTAGCCAATTTTTGGCCCTAAAACAAAGGCCAACGGAGGGCACTGAGACATCACACTCAGTGTCCTCGGGCGAACCCGTTCCCAAAGGCCCTGCTGGCATAAACAAGTCAGTGGGGTTGGAACCAACTAAACCTTCACATCCTGCTAAAGACTCTAGCAAATCACAACCAGAGTATCATGGAGTAAGGGATCCTATACCCTCGGTGGGGCAGCACTACTCCACTGAGAAGGGGACCCACAAACATTCACATCCTGCCAAAGGCTCAGGTAAATCATAACCCAGCGCAACAGGGAGTTCTCGCCCCTAAATCTTCGACAGGCCAGCACAAGCCTGTTGGAAAGGGGGGCATAACCACTCAGGTGCCTGATGAGGACATTCGCAAATCAAAGCTTTTGTCTGAGGACACAAAAACTCATCCCAAAGACTCAGAGGGAAACATACAACCCGCTGATAGGGACACAACATTCACGGCTCCTCGTGATGGTACTGAGAAACACCCATCAGTGCCTGAAGGGGTCATGGGGGACAAAGATTCAGAGGGACAAATGCCACCCGCTAATATGGAACCCACAACCAACCTCGAAGGTGCGCATAACTCGGGAACTGACCTTGAAGACCAGGTAGATAAAACCCAATCTACCGGATTTGAGGGGTCAGGACCTGGCCAAAACGAAGGCAAGTCTTCTTATGAAGAGGAGCCGAATAACCTTACTTTATAGATACAGTCCCTAGCTGATGCTCAGGCAGTTTTGTACTCTGATGATGAATTCAACAGTGATAAGGAAGTTTTTAAGGCCGGATATGACATGGAGCTTGAGGAGACAGTCCCTGAAACAATTCCTCAGTCTCCTCAATCTTCTAACCATGACGATGCTGACACACATTCCAAGCCAGAGTCCTCAGGAGATGATCAGACTCCTCTCACTGTGAAAACCTTCACCAAATTCATCAAAAAGATTACTAACATTTTGTACAGGGGGATCACTGATGAGGTCTTTGACATGCACACTGAACAGGCGGTTCACTATCATAATCTTAAAGACGCTGTCGAAGACTTCGATGATGATGTCAGGGAACAGCATGCCTTAGTTAACCACTCCCTGACACAGATGATCACTCGCCTGAATCAGTTTTTGATAACCCCCAACCAGCTGAATGTAGGGGTTCAGTCGGTTCAAGAATCAGTCAAGGATGATCCTGAACTCACCAGAAAGCTACTTCAGGCATCTGAGACGTATCAGGTACACTCAGTGGCCCTCACTGAGTTACTTGACTTGCTAAAGGGTTCAAATCTTCAGGGTCTCACCACTACTGTGGAGTCTCTCAAATCTTCCTTCACCAAAATGGAAGAATCAGTGACAGCTCAGTCCCAAAGGTCTACTTCTCTGGCATGGACCTTGGGATCCAGGATGACAGCTCTTGAACAAGCACAGGCTACACTTGACTCCAGGGTGTCCATCATTCAGCAGGATACTCAGGAGATCAAGTCTATGATGACTGAAATTTTTCAAGCCTTCAAGGGATCATCTACTTCTTCTTCAGTACAGCCAACACTTGCCATCGCTGACACTCAGGCAAATGTTGAGGGGGAGAATGCTACTGAAGCCCCTAATACTGTTGAACAAGAAGCTGGACAGCCCTCTCACACTGAGGGGGAGCATGTCACTGAAGCCACACCAATCACTGAAGTTCCACCACAGGAGGAACCAGTCTCCTCTACTCTCGGGCAGGACAGAGGCAAAAGTATTGCTACCACCTCTGGTCCTGAAATTGTGCTCAAGCCAGCCTCAACCTTGGTCAGATATGACCCTGATGCACCTATCAGAGTCCCGTTTGAAATCAATGGAGTAGTACATCATCTCACCAATGACGAAATTCAGGCTCACATGGAAAGGACTGAGATACTACTAAAGGTGGCGGAAGAGGAGAGAATGAGCAAGCCTGTTCTCATTCAGGCTGTTCATGAGGAAGCTGAAAAGATTGGTTTAAATACTGAGGCACTAGCAACTGAGCAAGCTGGTGCAGCCTTTAAAAAGGCTCAGGAAGAAGAGCTAAACACTCTCAAAAAGGAAAGGGAAAATAAGCTCAGGAAGGACGCTCAAATCAGAAAACACAGGGTCGAAAAGTATACTTTGGTGATGAAAGAAAGGTTAAGACCTGAAACCATCACTAACATTCAAATCTACAGAAACACCGATCCTGCAATGGTCACCGTCTTCAGGGGACGTGACAAAAGAACATTTGACGTCCATAAGCCATTCAGATTTGCTGATTTTGGCATCACTGAACTCGATGAGCTTCGTCCTATCATTTCCAAAAAGAACAATGTTGTAGTTCCCAGCCTTCTCAAGTCATTGAAGGAAAGGTACGACAGACTGAGAGCAATGCCTGAAGCTCTAAACATTCCCTCACTTTTTCCTGACTCAGCAAAAGAGACTGCTCCATCCAAGGCTTCCAAGAGGAAAAGGAAGGAAATTGAGATGGAGCCTGAGATTAAAGTACCAGGGTTAGAGTGTGACAGGTCGCTTCCTGAAGGGATCACGTTCGTGAACAATGCGGTCCTTGAAGCTCCTGAAAGAGGCTTATGTTTCACTGATGAGTATGGAAGCCTGGCTTTCCAAAGATGGTCTGATATGGATAAGGCAGGAATCAAAGCAATGCTCATGTACCTCATGTTGGCGTCCCCCATCAAGAGTGATGAGAACAAAAGATTCTGCCAGGACTTGGAAGCAATGATCAATGAACATCTTGAAAGACACCTACTCAGATCAAAGAAAGCAAAGCTTGAAAACCTTGGATACCACCTGAACATCTGATCTGCAACAACTACCTTTTTTTTATTTTTGTAATTTGTAGGACTTGTAATAACTATGAATAAACTTTGATGTTTTGTTTAAACTATGTGTCCTACTTATAATTACAACATTCAGTAAGAGATGAAGACCCCTGCCAACTCACACTGAATCAAGAAACACTTAGGCTATTTGTATGTTCAAATAGGGGGATATTGTTGGGTCACTGAATTCCCCAATCTTCTTCTTACAAGGATTTGAACGTAAAATAACCTAAGTGTAAACAAGTCACTGAGTGAACAGTAACTCAGTGAGTCATCTTCAGGATGCCTAGACCGAGCCTAAGAAGAAAGGTTCTCCATTCAGTGAGGCGGAACTCAGTGAGTGTGATCTAAGCCAAGAAGAAGATGATGGGTTCAGTAAGGATGACAATAACTCACTGAACCCCAAGACTCCTCAACAACTATCATGGTACTGAAGACTGATGACTTGAAGACTGAAGTTTTGGCGGGACTGGGCGGGAAAGTTTGATATGTTTCACTAAAGTGCTTTATCACTTTAAGGTCAAACTTTCCCCAAATGGTTAAAACCAGGCTGTCATCAGAAAGTGCCTTTTGGACTTAACCCAAAGAAGTTTCCCATGCCAAAGAATAAAATCTATCAAGATTTTATTAAGGAACACTTAGGTCCATTGTATAATAGGGTTGTCCACATTTGTGTATAAATAGGTAGCATAAGAGAGGAGTAAAAGTTGAGAAGTTTGTGCAATTAATGCAAAGCATTCACAAACCACTTTTACTCCTCCAAAGAACAACATAACCCCTGAGATAGCTCAGTGGGTCCTGAAAGTTGTCACTCAACATTGTTTGAGTTTAGTGAGGAGTCAATACCATACTTGTCGTTTTAAATCCCAAGTGTTATTCCGCAAACACTTGGGTACGATTTTTTTTGATTAACTTCTAATAAAGAATTAAACATTGAAAAATATTGTCTCTTATATCTACGTTACTTTATTGTTAATCATTTTATACATCTTTGTTTATAGTCATATAACTTGGTTACTTTAGCTTTGTAGTTATTGTTAACCAAGTAAAAGGGACCAACAAGTATATACAACATCGAGATGGAAGTGCAAGCTTGCCAAAATTGATCACATGATATTTAGTAATTAGTATAGAATTAAAAGTCGGTTATGGATTGAGATGAAGTTGAAAAGGTTGCAAGAATAATTGATGATTTTGCCTAATTAATAGCCTATCAAGTGTGAGACCTGAGACGCTTAATGGTTTTTGACCCACCTAATGCTAAATCATTCAGAATAGGATAAATGACTAAGTGTGTTACTTTTGTGTTATCAACAGTCATGCCACTGACCGTATCATTGGAAAGCCTCTTAACTATCTCATTAATAGCCTATCAAACAGCCTTATGTCTTATGTCTTATAAATGTTATTTTCCTTAAGTAAACCAATTTTAATAGTTTATGAGGCATGCAGAACCCGTTTATTGGCGAGTGTATGCTTAACTATTGTTTAGTATGTTGTATGAAACATTTTGACTTTCTTGTATAAAAATTTAAAAATGTTTGACATTGTTTTGGTTTTGTGGTGTTGTATTTTATAAATGGGCTTTTGGTTTTTAGGTTGTGATGACTTTGTTTCTTTTGGCCTATTACTTATTTGCATGATAAAAAGAAGGGATAAATGAGGATTTGCCCCATGAAATTCACCATGCTTTAAGCCTTGCCCTTGCTTTTTTTACATTTCGCATTTGCCCTATTGCAACTTATGTTACCTAAGCAAATCGTACAAACCAATACCATGTTGCCACATGTCCTCATACCAAGTACACTTTTCTAAGTGTGTGTAAGACACAAGTACATGTGTGTAAGTGTCATTTTTATTACAACTAGTACTATGTGTAAGTGTACTATTATGCAACTTGTACAATTTTTGCAAATAAAATATACATTATTTTTTTGTGCAACTTGTACAATTTATTTCGATTTGACATTTGTAATAGTATTTGTACCTTTTATGCGAACTGTACAAAATTTTATTCGATTTGACATGTGCAATAGTATTAGTACTTTTTGTGCGCTTTGTTCAAATTTTGTTTGATTAGATAGGTGTACTTTTTATTTATGCAACCTGTACAATTTTTTAAGTGACTTGATTTGTGAAATAGTATTAGTACTTTTTATGCGCTTTGTACAAATTTTGTTTGATTAGATATGTGTACCTTTTATGCGCTTTGTACTTGTAATGAATTTTTTAATTTATGCAACTTGCTTTTTTAAGTAGACTTGATTTGTGAAATAGTTTTATTACTTTATATGCGATTTGTACTTTTAATTAGTTTTTTAATATATGCAAGTTGTAAAAAAATCTACAATATGCGACTTTGTGTTTCAAAAAACATAAAATTCAAAATACACACTAACACAATCTAAATCAAACACACACAAAATAAACCTTATATTAGAAAATTTTGTAGCAGTTTCCCAAACACAAAACAAAAGAGCGAACCACAAAAACAAGAACATATACCCGATCAAACTTCCCCAACACAATCAACACATATTGCATTTCAAATTTTTTTCTTCAGAAACCCTAATTGTAGCATTTCCAGATATGTCAATTGCAACAGAGGTATTTGATGCAAAAGTGAGTGTCCAGTATAAGATGCATTACCTGGTAAAGATTAAAGCTAAGTTGGGAGCCCACCCAAATCGTGATATTATGTTTAGTAATAGTGTCTTTGGGCGCTGGTTAGATATCCCCCATAGCCCCAATGATAATCATTTGTTGAATTATGTTCTTGAACATCAAGTTTTTGTGCCACAAGTAAGTATTTCTTCCCCATATTTAATTTACAAAATAGGTAATCAGGAACTTCATTTTGGGCATCGTGAGTTTTGTTTAATTACTGGTTTTAGATGTGGCAATCTTCCTCCTGAAGATTGTAGGCAAAGTTATTTTATTTACTGTGTGTTTCCTGAGAAGAAATCCAAAAAAACAAAGAGTGTAAAGGCCAGCGAGCTATGGGCTGTTGTTCAGGATGAACAACGCTGGGTTGCATTGAACGATGAAGATGCCGTAAGGGTATGTCTTTTGGTTGTGTGCGAGCTTAAATTTATGGGTCGTGAAGAGTTTTTAAACGTGCCTCACCATCTATTGACGCTAGCTGATGATTTCTTTGCTTGGAATGCATATCCATGGGGGGAATACATGCGGACATATTTTTACAAAAGAACAGTGAATGTGGTTCCTAAGCATGCCAATATGCATTTGGAGTTAAAGAAGCAAGAATCGAAGAAACAGGCGACATATAATCTGAATGATTTTGTTTGGGCGTTAAAGGTCAGTAGTATCGGAAGACGTGTTTTTGTCTGTCTAATAATGTTTTTTTATATTAATATTCCAATTTTTGCATAGATTAACTAATTTTGTTGTTATTTTCATGATAAAATTAGATATGGATTCTTGAAACATACCCTAACAGCAAAAACTGGTGGTTGAAAGACACGGATGTAATTCCGCGGGGACTAGGTTGGTCGAACTTTAGGAGATTTGAAAAAACAGATTATGAGCGGTTGTTTGTGCAGGTAATCATACTCACATTTTTTCCCTCTTGTTATAACATGTGCTGTTATACAAATAGTAAATGTTTAATCTTGAATTAATTAATAGGATCCAAAACCCATCATTGACCTTGTTCCAACTGAGAGAGAGCTGCAGCAACCATGGTTCATTCGAAGTCTTGCCTTTTTTAGAGGAGAGGATGTTCCTTTTATCCAATCCGTTCGACTAGTTGTTGTTGGATTGGCTAAGGATAAATAGGGTTCACCTTTGATAGGAAGCGAGATTGTTTTAAAGGATGCGTCTCCCAAAGAAATTGTTGCTGGAAAAGAGGGTTTACATGATGCGGCCCCTACTAGATTTTGGTGTCCGACAGGACATTGTTCACGAACCTTTTGTTCGGGATGATGGTCAGTATGTTGAAAAGTATGTTGTTACAGAATCACGTCAGCTAATGGACGCGTTTGAAGCACTGTGTAAAGAAGTATGTTGTTACACAAACCATCCTATTAATGTTACTCTACAGTTGGTTCGTATCAAAATTGCTACTTATGACAGGGGACTTAAATGTGCATCAGGTTGGGTTTTGAGAGAGTAAGAGCCATGTCAAATCACAATTAAACTCAGCAATATCCATTTGCAATGAATAAAACATATTTTAATTGCTTAAATGAGATGTCTGTACAGTTGCATTCAAACTAGGCTTATTTTCAACTTGGCCACTTCACACACTAACAAAAAAAAAACTATAAAATTAAAATGAAACATATATTCATACAACATACCTAATCTAAACCAACTTACATATACAAACACATTCACACCCAAGACACACGAGTACAACATAAACATTAAAAAAATAACCACAAAAAATAGAGCAACAATTTAAACTACATAAAAACCCACATCATGCAACTTACACTTTTACAGTGCTGCAGAGTAATGATCATAAAAAGGACAATACCAATTACTACTCCCAATCCAATCCAAGTTAATTAAATAAATGATAAAAGGACAATACCATTATGTAACATACGCTTTCACACTTCCAACCATACAACTTGCTAATACACTGTATAACCCTAAGAACAGCCTAATCCATATACAAAAAATTAACTAAGCAAAAGGATAAATGTTAGATTCGATTAAACCGTAGGCATGCAAACTACTAACATAAAACTAAGACGGTCGTCGGGCAATTACCTTGGGAACCCACATCTTTTCAGTCGTTTTTGTAATGTTAACGATTAGATAAATAACAAATACAAAAACGGCTTTAAAGATTTTTTATGATTTTTTTCGTTTGAGTTGCAAGGATACAGAGTTGTGGGAAGCGTATCCAAGAAGAAGGCAAAAATAAGCTCTACAGTATTAAGTGAGGGGGAGTAGGGGGACTAGTGTACTCAACACACTACATTAAAGATAATCTATTTATTAAATAAATATTTTCAAATTTCAATTAAAATTTTAGATTTTGTAATTCAAAATTTAAAAATTTTGAATTTTTGTTTTGAAATTTTACCACCAAAACATAAAATAGTTACAATCTTGTTTATAATTTAATATTAATTTAGTACATGCTAAAGAGAGGAGTACTCAACACCCTACTTAATATTTTATTATTTGTAAAGTACAAAGCGCATAACAAAGTACATATGTCAAATCTAATTTAATATAGTTAAAATTTTTTACTTAATTTAATAATAATTTAGTGAGCAGTACTCAACATACTTCTTAATATAATTTTATTTAAAAAATACAAAGCGCATAAAGTACATATGACAAATTTGCATAATAGTACAAGTCGCAATACATGCTATTTCACATGTCAAATCGAATAAAATTTTGTACAGTTCGCATAAACGGTACAATTACTATTACAAATGTCAAATCGAAATAAATTGTACAACTTGCATAATAAAACAATGTATATTTTATTTGCAAAAATTGTATAAGTTGCATAATAATACAAGTCGCAATACATGCTATTGCACATGTCAAATCGAATAAAATTTTGTACAATTCTCATAAAAAGTACAAATACTATTACAAATGTCAAATCGAAATTAATTGTACAAGTTGCATAAAAAAATAATGTATTTTTTATTTGCAAAAATTGTACAAGTCGCATAATAGTACATTTACACATAGTACTAGTTGCAAGAAAAAGGACACTTACACAAGTGTACTTGGGTCTTACGCACACTTACACACCTGTACTTGATTTTGGGGCAAAAATGGCCATATGAACATAGTAGCATAAAACGCATAAGTCGAATTGGGGCAAAACCCTATACTCGAAGTCGCATAGGGCTAGGCTTAAAGCATGGTGAATTTCATGGGGCAAATCCTCATTTATCCCTAAAAAGAAATGGCTTTGTTTTTTTTGGTCTATTACTTAGCCCTACAATACTTGTTCATTAGATGGTTTTTGCATGGTAATATGAAGCACATGGGGTCTATCTAATTGGTCATAGTTTAATGTGCGTTAAATATTTTCTTTATTAAGTTTGTAAGTTAAAGTTTGTGTAATAATGTATATATAATAATGCCACATAAACTATATAAAAATCGTTACAAACCTTTTTAGATTCATCTCATTTTATTGTACAACTAATTTCATTGAAAATTAACATTGAAGTCTAACTAATATTAATAAATTTTATCAATAAACTCAATTCTAAACAGCTAAGCAAATGAATATTAATTAACACACTATTAATAATTCCTAAAACCTTTGGACTCCACTATTAACTTAATTTTTTTAATTTACAAATGGGTTCGAGCACAAATTATGTACTTTTCTTTTATATTCAATATTCAAGTTGCATGCTTACATAAACTAATCACGCTAAAAAGTATCATTTAACCATTTAAATGTTGTTTTATGTAACACCCCGTGCCCGTTTAGACAAAAAAAAAAAATTAAAACTTTACGCGCGGAAATGCTTGACTTTAATGGATATACCGTTACTCTTTTGCAAACTGACAAAAATCTATAAACATTCAAACCTTAAGACTATTTTTAAATGAAACTAGACTCAATTACCTTCGAAACGGCGGGTGGCACGACCCGTAACTCCTTACAGATTAAAAGCTATGATTTTTCAAAAACCGACAAAATCTGTCCACTGTTCAAACCGAAATTGAAACCGAAATTTGGTATGTTTCATACCGAAATTTCACCCATTTACACAATAAACAACCCATACCACCTTATTTACATACCAAACTCACCCAAAGCCATTTACCTTTCATACTTAATCATTTACATAATCAATCAACCCATTTACTACCTAAAATGGGTAAAAACACGCTTATGCCAAACACTCCCTTAACTTGACCATAAAATACATGAACCATGTTATAACTTACAAATTGACCACCAATTCAAACACTTGACACTTGACCATACGTTACAAAACATTAATGACTCACGGGGGTACAAACATGACACTTGAGCTCGGTATACTACCTAGCTCCTACTATCTTACCAAATCCTTCTACACTATCATACATTTACATAATCACATATTAGTCACCGGCACCAATCAAGGTACATGGCCAACAAATCATTCAAACACTTCAAGTCTCCCATGGACTTAAATCTCTACACATCAACACTATACACGCATCGATCACTTATCATCATAAAGCTCAACTAGCATAAAACAAAATTCGTCTCACACTTAACCATTATTTTCCGCATCACTAACACTTACATCAAACACATCTAATAATGGTTTAAGACTAGGCAACCTATAATGGAAACCTAATTCACTTAAACCGAAGCTCTGATACCAAGTTGTAACCCCAAGAGTCTTTCTACAATGTGTAAAGAGTATGTCAAGGTTGTCCTAACGTTTTGGTGGTCAACCGTTGTGTCAAAGTATGTTTTATTTGTAAATGGTCAAAAGAGTAACAGTAGGTCAGTTTTAGTTCACGATTTTTGCGCATAAAAGTTTTTAGTTTTGGTATAAGCGGCACGGGGTGCTACACTTTACATACATGATCGTGCACATTTTCTTAAATCAATTCGCACATGTGAGCTACATCAATAGAAAACACACATAAATTACTTGTATATGAAAATGCATTAACATAATACATATATCTATATATATTGCATTAGGTTAAATCACCAATTATTCTTGCAACCTTTTCAACTTCATCTCAATCCATAACAGACTTTTAATTATATACTAATTACTAAATATCATGTGATCAATTTCGGCAAGCCTTGCACTTCCATCTCGATGTTATATATACTTCACATTAAATGCACCGGTTTTGTTTTTCGATAAAAGTTTGAACTTTTGCTTATGTTTAAAACTCAACTTTTTTATTTGATATTATAATTTACAAATGACTTTAAGTCAAAATTATGTCTTTTTTCCTTTCTATTCATTACTCAATGTGATATTTTTAATATGTCGTATTTTGCTATTATGGAAAACTCATTTAATGGGCGTAAATATTGGTTTCTCACTAATGATTCTACATATAGAAAAAGAAAACACTTTGCAATGCGCGAACCTTCTTCTTTTCAATAATAATTCAATTGCACACGATAAATTCATTCTAATATTTCTCAAAGAGCATTCGAAAGCAACTACTTACATAAATCAATCATGCTAAAAAGTGTCATTTAACAATTTAAATGTTGCTTTACATACATGCCCGTGCACATTTTCTTTAATCAATTCGCACATGTGAGCTACATCTATAGAAAGCGCATATAAATTACTTGTATATGAAAATGCATTAACATAACACACACACACACACACACACACACACACACACACACACACATATATATATATATATATATATATATATATATATATATATATATATATATATAGTGTAAGGTTCTTTTCAGAACCAAATAAATTGCGAGAACCGCGAGAACCAACTTTTTACTGCTAATAATACACAATGTACAATATATTAATGCAAGATGGCATTTGTGAAAATTTATGTAGCTTTATTTGGATGAAAATTTTAAATTAAGGGCAAATTCGGAATTTAATCTTCCATGAAAATAGCACCATTATCCTTCAAAACCGTTTATTAATTTTGTGTCATACACCCCTCTATTATCATTCGGTGGCCTCCTCTTTTCTTTATCACCTTCATGAAAGCAAATATATAAGAATTCATAACTCCAAATCATTTCTGACCAAGAGTGCCACAGTTGATCCTTAACGATTTTTATATATATATGCTTATCTATAACAATCACCTAAATATGTAAGAAACAAAGAAAATAGTTGGTATCTCAATCTTTGGTTCTATTTATCTGAGCATGCATGATCTTGTGTGATTTTCATGGTACCTGCGTATGATAACTGAATTAAGAAAAAAAGAAGACCAAGTTAATTACAAACATCTAAAAGACGTGTGAATCATCTCCAAAATGTTGCAAAAGAGAATTTACATACCGCTACCAACAATCAAAGATATAAAAGATGTGTGAATCATCTTCAAATGTACACACTAAATGTGATTTTGGCCGGTTTATATAGGCATAAATTAGGTTAAATCATTAATTATTCTTGCAACCTTTCGCAACCCTTGCACTTCATCTAACCGACTTTTAATTTTATACTAAATGTCATGTGATCAATTCGGGCATCCTTTGCACTTCATCTCCTTTCATGATTGTATAGTTATTATGAGGCTACATTGAATTTCAAGCATTAGCTATCTTTTACTCTATGCAATTTTGATGCATGCACAATAAATTATAGGACTGAATCTTGTAGTATTATAGGTTTTTTTTTTTTTTTTTTTTTTTTTTTTTTTTTTTTTTTTTAAGTATCTATGTTAGGGGTATTCATAGTGCTATTTCTAGACTCGTAATATTAAAACTAAAATTGGTATGATGCATTTCTTTATCATCATTTATCAAAATGAAGATTTGTTGTCATCCTACAAAATTTAGCGTAAATCATTTTGTTAAAGCGACGAGTGAAATACTTATACGTAAAACTGATTGTACCTACTTTTAATAATGTGAATATTTGATTTGTATTATTTTGTTGTTAGTAATTTCTATTTTTACAAGTTATAAAATTTATCACCCGAGACCACTTATTAAACGATCATGCATGTTTCATGATACAACCAAAGGTTACGTTAGTAATTTTTTGTTATTCAGAGCATTGACTCGTAATATCTGTCAAACAACTTATTTTGATTCGCATCAAGTTCATTCAGAGTCTTTGATTCATTCAGGCTTACAAAACATTCAGTGCTAAATCATTTTATTTTATCAAACAACTCAATAATATTATATAATTTTAATAAAGTTATTTATTTTTATTTATTTTTATTCATTGTCCTAAGAATTGAATAAACATGAAGAATGCATTTTTTTTATAAACGAACTTAAACAAGAAAATCCGTCTATTTAAACATTCGTATTCACTTATTTGTTTTTTAAAATTAAATGGACGAAAGCTCTATTCGTATTCGTTTGATTCGTTCACTAAACATTCCCTTGGCAAAAGTGATAAAGAAACGTTCATGTATTGCTTGGTGCAGGGGCGAAGCTTCATAGGGGCCGGGGGGGCGCCCGACCCCCCGAAATTTTTTTTGCGATGTAGGGGGTATATAGTTTTCGTGTAGAAAAATTTCGGTATATTCGGTTTCGACCCCCCAAAAATTTCGGTATACCTGAAATATAGCCTTAGGGAAAAAAAAATTTAGATCCCGACCCCCCACTTACAAAATCCAAGCTTCACCACTGGCTTGGTGGACCCAGTTACTTTTTTCTAAAGCCAATTAACCTCGTAAACAGCCCTCCTTTGCTATCATTCAGGACACAGGCACACAAGTCGCATGCATTATGACAAAGATGGATAATTTAGATACATGTTATAATTCTGTTAATAAAAGTTTTACTAGCCAACAAACACTTTATAAAAAATAAGTTTTACCGTGTGTCTAAACTATTCTATTCTTTACTTTTAGAAGCTTTACAAATACAAATATCAACAATAAAGAGTCTGCATAGAAAAACTGACATTACTAAAAGACTAGCATAGTGGCGGCGAGTACCTTGTACTTTATATTTCAGACGAGCAATGTTTTTAATTATACGATTTATGTGATAAGTTATTTTTCGGATGATGATAATTTGAAAGTGAGATAAATTTAATCAATTAAACTATTTATATAAAAATAATATGGTACCCGCGCAATGTTAACATAATATATAAGTCTAATACTATAATCGCAAGTAAACATGTGATAAATTTCATTATACTTTATACGAAATAAAAGTCTAATAGTTTGTGTAACAACTTTTACGGTTTTACCCTCTTCCCAAATTCAAATACTCTTTAATATGACGTCGATATTGAATTCGGATACAAGCGTGTAACAGAGTTGCGTTCTTCATTTCTTTTTATTGATAAGGTTCCTTAATAGAGATCATTGTGATGTTATTGTTTTGTTCATGATAAGGTACTCTTATATATCAGTTATTATATTTATTCTTTCATATATGGTGTCTCAGTAATAGAAAATTCATCAATGCTACAATATACAGAAGATGTTCAAGTGACTTGATTGGGTATGTAAGATTCAAAGTGGTTTTATACATAAGAGGAGATTGATCCGTTTATTTTGAAAAATTTGATGGCTTGAAGATCAATTGTGAAACTACGATATTGAGTATTTTCAAGCTGGGAAGAGGTTAAAAAATTAATATTACCTAATATTGATATTTGGATGGATAATGATTTAATATCAAGTAATATTACATAGCTTCAAGATAATAGTTATATAATTTAATTATAATTAAAATGGGTATTTGGGTATTTATGTGAGTTTTGAAAGTTTTAAAGGACGAGGCAGGCAGAACCCGTGCTATGCACGGGCTAAGAATCTAATTGTTATTCGTGTATTCTTTCTATATATTGTCGAGTGAATACTTAATTATTGTTTAGTATGTTGTATGAAATGCTTTAACTTTCTTGTATAAAAATTTTAAAGTGTTTGATGTTGTTTTGGTATTGTGGTGTTGTATTTTATATATGGGCTTTTGGTTATTAAGTTGTGATGGCTATGTTTCTTTTGGCATATTACTTATTTGCATGATAAAAAAAATGGATTTGTTTCTTTTGGTCTATTACTTAGCCCTACAATACTTGTCTATTAGATGGTTTTTGCATGGTAATATGAAGCACACGGGGTTTATCTAATTGGTCATAGTTTAATATTCGTTAAATATTTTCTTTATTAAGTTTGTAAGTTAAAGTTTGTGTAACAATGTATATATAAAAATCGTTACAAACCTTTTTGGCTTCATCTCATTTTACTGTACAACTAATTACATTGAAAATTAAAATTGAAGCCTAACTAATATTAATAAATTTTATTAGTAAACTCAATTTTAAATAGCTAACCAAATAAATATTAATTAACACACTATTAAAAATTTCTAAACCTTTGGACTCCACTATTATGTCTTAAACTTTATTTTTTTAATTTATTATTATAATTTACAAATAGGTTCGAGCAAAAATTATGTACTTTATCATTTAACCATTTAAATGTTACTTACAAATATTTACATACTAAATGTGATTTTGGCCGGTTTATATATACATGAATTAGGATAAATCATTAATTATTCTTGCAGCCTTTTCAACTTCATCTCAATCCTTAACCGTCTTTTAATTCTTTACTAAATACATGATTAATTTCTGCAACCCTTACACTTCCATCTCGATTTTGTATATACTTCACATTAAATTATGGGACTCCATCTTGAGTAAACTAGTAGGTTATGCTATGATAAATGACTAGAAATATATACTTACAGACTTGAAAATCTTATAGAATTATAGAGGATCTTACAAGGAAAACTTAGCAATTTGAATCACCTAAAACGAGTACACGAGTCAAAAGATATGATCAAAAGAAGTTAGCGAACCTAAAAACCCGAAACTGCCTATTAGCATTCTGATTGAGGCAAAAGCGGCAACTAAAGTCAACCACAGATGTGGTCAATATTGTCAAACTCCTTATGCTCAATGCTCCGCGGAAGTATAGTGTTTCCCCGGGTCGTTATGTCCCGACGAGGTGTGATGGTTATCAAACGGGTTTGTGATCAGGTGAATTTGGACGGAAAGGGTTTGAGATTGATTACACTACTGATTTGTACAAGGAAATAGCTTAAATAAGCTATATGAACAAGATTGTAAAGTTAGAAAACCCAGAAACGTTTTAAACCTAAAAAACGCGTACGTTCAAATTAAATTTACACGAACGTACAAAATAAAAAGTGAAAACTGAAATCTAAAAACTCACAGGGGGTGAAAATGACTTTTTTACAATCCTAAGGTTAAAAGAAAATTTTTAGAAAAAGAAAATCAATTTTTACATTATTTAATTATTTAATATTAATTAATTACTATTTAATACTTATTATTAATATTTAAATAACTTAAATACAATATAATATTAATTTAATACTAGAAAAATGAAAATAACATTTCTAAAATTATAAAATAACTAAAAACTAATTTTAAAATTAAAAATAAGTATTTTTGTATTTTTGTGATTTTTATATTAATTAATTACTAATTAAATATTAATTACCTAATTAAACTATTTTAAATTATAAAAAATAGCAAATGAACAGTAAAAATTCTAGAAAAATTCCTAAAATTATATTATATTATATAAAAGCTAGAAAAAATATAAAAACTAGGGTTTACTTTATAAAAACTAATTATGCTATTTAAAACTTAATTATTAATTAATTACTAATAAAACTAATATTAAATCTATTAAATACCAACTGATAATATAAAAATCTGATAAAATTACTAAAAATACTTTAATATGAAAGGAATTTAAGAAAAATATAAAAATGCTAAGTGCTTAATAAAAATCTAAAAATGAAAATTTAAATTTAAATAAAATTAAATAGAAACTATCACTTAAAATTAATTTGGAATTTCTGGATTTTCTTTTTGGAAAACTATTTTACAACTAAAAACATGAAACTTTTACAAAAACAACTTTTGTGGAAATCAAAAATAAGCACTTTAAGTGCTTTTTGGCTCAACAGTTGACTTTTGTTGACCAAGTGAGGAAATAAGCTCAAATGAGCTTAAGTGGGACCCACTATGAGTGATTCTGGTTCTAATAAGTTATGTGCACATGTTTAAGCTGGAAAAAGTACTTGGGGTCCTCAGAATAAGCAAATAAGCTACAATAAGTATTTGGATTTCTTATGTCAACTCAGAAAATGGGACAGAATAGGAGGGCAATTCCAAGTGGGTCCGAGGGGGTTTGAGGTCAAACTAATGGTCAATATTGAGAGAGGGGTAGGAGGGGGATTGAAAGGAACAAAGTTGGGACATTGGGGACCACTGTGGAAGGCTGTAGCAACCACCAAAGTGGTGGTGGCTGCTGTATTGTCTGCTGCAGCAGGGGAGTGATGCCCCCTGCAGCTGACTTTGGTGATGAGTGGAACCCACAAGAAAATTAGAAAAAATAAAACAACAATGGGATCTTGAAGACTAGCTGGGGGGCTACTAAACCTACAAGTTTCAAGGCCTAACTCTTATTACATAAATCACAACAATTCTTGCAAGTTTTGTAAAAACTAAGTAACATGCAAATATGACTTTTCATATTACACTAACAAATTGACTTTTATGAAGTTTGATCTTACTAAACTAACTGAAAATGATGTTTTAAACTATAAGGGGACTAAATTAAGTTGCTAGGGACTGTTCTAAGCAAAATGGGTGAGTTTTGAGATCCCAAGACCTCAACAGTTAACTGTTGGGGGAATTGGGTGGTGATTTTGACTTTTGGTTGTTTTGACCTAAGATTATATGACTTAGATAACTAATGTGACTCTAATGTAAACTAATGAAACAAAGAACAAGGACTTTAAACAGCCAATACCCACAGAACTATGTAAACTAATGAAACCCCCTATAAACCTGAAAATGGTGATTTTCAAAGCTTTATACTAATTTAAACCATGAAACTAAATTATGAGGTTGTATTATGACAAAATGAACTTAAATGAGTACAAAGAACACCATAAACCATAGCTTAACACATGAATGACCAAAATACTAAATATGGCAGTTAAAAATATGAGCAAAGTGAAACCTAATGAACAAGTGCTGTTATATAAGCAATATAATAATCTAAATACACTGATTAAACCTAAATATACAAAGATAAGCAGTTGTAAAAGATTCCATAGTGGAATGACCAAAATCAAAGAATATGCATACAAGTGATCCTGAATGAGAACTAAGGTACCAAGGACCTCAAGACATAACCTAAGGCCTCCCATGAGGCATTACAACCATTGCTATCAATAATATCCCCTGCTCTACTGTTCCTTCTTGTTGGGTCACTGAATTCCCCAAATCTTCTAACAAGGATTTGAACGTAAAATCCCCTAAGTGTAAACAAGTCACTGAGTGAACAGTAACTCAGTGAGTCACCTTCAGGATGCTAAGACCGAGCCTAAGAAGAAAGGTTCTCCATTCAGTGAGGCGAAACTCAGTGAAGTGTGATCTAAGCCAAGAAGAAGGTGATGGGTTTAGTGAGGATGACAATAACTCACTGAACCCCAATGACTCCTCAACAACTTAATCGTACTGAAGACTGGTGACATGAAGATTGAAGTTTTGGCGGGACTGGGCGGGAAAGTCTGAGCTGCTTTATTAAAGTGCTTTATCACTTTAATGTCAAACTTTCCCAAAATGGTTAAAACCAGTCTGTCATCAGAAAGTGCCTTTTGGACCTAACTCAATGAAGGTTCCTTGCCAGAAGAATAATATCTTTCAAGATATTGTTAAGGGAGCTTTAGGTCCAATGTATATTTAGTTGTTCTATACTTGTGTATAAATAGGAAGCAAATGTGAGGAGTAAAAGTTGACAAGTTTGTGCAATTAATGCAAAGCATTCACAAACCACTTTACTCCTCCAAAGAACAATACAAGCCCCTGAGATAGCTCAGTGGGTAATTTAAGTTGTCACTCAACATTGTTTGAGTTTAGTGAGGAGTCCATACAATACTTGTCGTTTCAACCCCAAGTGTTATTCCGCAAACACTTGGGTACGATTCTTTTGATTAACTTCTAATAAAGAATTAAACGTTGGAAAATATTGTCTCTTATCTGTACGTTACTTTATTGTTAATCATTTTATACATCTTTGTTTAAAGTCATACAACTTGGTTACTTTAGCTTCTTAGTTACTGATAACCAAGTAAAAGGGACCAACAAGTGGTATCAGAGCCTCTGATTTGTAAAACTTAAACCTGTTTTCAAAAATTAAAGAGTGCTTAAGTTTTTAAAATCAAGATCCCACTATGACTGACATAGATGTTCCCCAGCTTGTCGACAAAAAGGGTGGAAGTTATTCAGCAACTGCCCCTCGACTTGAAGCTGGCAAATTCAATAAGTGGAAAAAGCGAATGCTTTGCTACTTAACTGGGATGGAACCATATTACATTAAGTTGATTAATGATGGTCCATTTGTCCCAACAACTGCCCAAGGTTTAATTAAACCTGAAGCTCAGTGGACCCCAGATGAAAGGAGGGTGGTCAATCAAGACCAGCGCCTGAAAAGCATCATTATATCATGCCTTCCTGATGATATAATGGAATCAGTGATCAACTATCCCACTGCCCAGCAGACATGGACTGACCTGGTTCATAGCTATGAAGGGCCTTCTGATACCAAAGAGAATAGAATCATGGACCTTAAGCTTGAATTCAATACCTTCAGGGCCAAGGATTCTGAAAGTCTCTCTGAGACTTATACTCGGTATAAGACCCTCCTGAATGAGCTGACCAATGATGGTGTTATACTGTCTAAACATGAGATCAATGTTGGTTTTGTCAACAGTCTCCCTGAGAAATGGTTAAACTTCTCTCAGGGATTGAGAAATGCAAACCACATTCAGAACCTTGAGCTCCCTGCCATCTATGGGAAGTTTGTCTATGAAGACAATCTTATCACCAGGAGATACCCTGGTAAAGCTCAGGAAACCAAAAAGGCCTTGACAATTACACCCATATCAACTGCTTTCTATTCAAAAGGTGTTGTGCAGGATTTTCAGGATGGATCTGATGATGAGGTTGACCAAAGAACCAGTGAGGAGTATCTTAATGATCTTCAAATTGAATTTCATGAAAGAGCACTCCTTGCTAATTCAAAAAGGTTTTTTAAGAAAAACAAATTTCCTTCTAAAGCAAATGACAACACTGAATGATTTAAATGTGGCAAAATGGGGCATTTTGCAAAAGATTGTTTTTCAAAAACAACCTCAGAACCATCTTTCAAATTTTCAGGAAATAACTCTTTTTCAGGCCCCAGTAAATTTCAACAAAAAATGCTTCAGTCTAGTCAAAGATTTGAAAAAGTCCCTCAAATCGACTTTGAAGCAAAGTACAGAAAGGCAAAAGCTAAACTTGCCCTTCTTGAATCATCCTCAACAGTCTCTCAGCCTCCTCAGGCTCCAAAGCCTACTCAAGCCAAGAACAAAGGGCTTGTTGCTGAAACATATGACTAGCATGAGGTTGAAGTGTCCTTTGATGATGATGAAGTTCACATCAGTGCCCTGATGGCCCTGTCAGAAGACAACAAACTTGCTGTGGGGAAGAGTCATGCAAGAAATGGTGAATGGGTCAACATCACAATGAGGAAGGTAAATCTTTTACTTTCTATGGATGATAATGATGATTGGAAATCTTACTTAGACTATATTAATGTTGATCTTAAGTATGTTGAAGAGCAAAGACTTAATTTGTTTTCAAAATTTAACAAACTGAGTTTTGAATTAAATCATTGTAGAGATGAATTACTTGCCTTAAAACAAGCCAAGCTTGAAAGTGTTACACTTCAAATTCAAAACTCTGAACTTGTAAAACAAAATCAAGCTCTTCAGGAAGAACTTAAGAAAGAAAAGGAAATTATTTGGAAATGGACTCAGAAAAACCCCAAACTTTATGAAACACTGAGTCTCTCACCCAGTCCCAATAAGGCTGGTCTGGGTGATGATCAACTCACTGAAGTTTCTGGGGAGAGTAGCCATTCTACAACTTTTATATTAACCAACATACTCTCTAGCAAAGAACTAGCTCCCAAACCCAGTGATTGGATTGAAAGAAACAATCCTGATAGTAAATTGCCAAATTTTAACACTGGAAGAATCCTGGAGCCTGAAAGTCAGGCTATAAAGGAGCTGCTAGGAGTCACTGATGAACTTAGTCCTACTGAGTCCATCACTGAGTCTAAGTCTGATTCACCACTCCCTCTACTGAAACAACTTCAGGGAGCAGAACCCAATTCTGACCTTGCACCATTAGTCTTTCTACCACATTCTCCTAAAGAGAAATCAGGGTTAGGAAGGACTATACTGAAAAGACCTACTCCTGCACCCACTGAACACCAAAAACCTTCAGTAGCTACTGAAGTGAAGCCTGAAAGCACTGATTCAAAAGTTGATCAGCTTGCTGAACTTGTCAGGATGCTGAGTGAGAAAATTGAGTGTACTGAAAAAAACTCTGACTCAAAACTTACAAAGCCCTCAGTATCCTCAGGTTCTTCCAAACCAAAAACCACACCCAGACCCTCAGGGAGATGTGAACTGTGCAATTATCCAAATCACAGCACTGATAAATGCTACAGAGTCCTGTTTTGTATGATATGCAAACAAGAGGACCACAGAACTTGTGATCACATCCCCCACACTGCTTCTTTAAAAGCAAGGGGTCTATACAAAACCCAAGGCTATCAGTATGCCACACCTTCCAAACAAAGACTGAAGGCTAAGCCTTGCTCACCATGTCCTCACTGTGGTTTCAATGATCATCTTCCTGATGATTGTATGATGAAAGAATGCTGTGACATCTGTGGAGATCCCTCCCACGAAACCAGGGGACATGACAAAGTGATTCAGTCAAGAAGGAAAAACCAAACCAACACTTCTTAGTCACCTGAGGCATCAACCTCCACAAAATGTAAAACATGTGGTAACTCAGGTCACACAACTTCAAACCATGATTCATTAACTAAGTTCAAAAAGTCCCTGAGGACTAAGCCCACTAGAAGGTGGGTCAACAAGCAAAACTAACCCAGTTTACTGTTTGTGCAGAAACACATCAAGGATCCTACCTAGCATCTAGATAGTGGATGCTCCAGAAGTATGACTGGTGTAAAAAGTTTTCTGCACAAATATGTGGAAGAACCAGGACCCAAAGTAGTATTTGGTGATAACTCATCAGCTCCCACTGAAGGTTATGGTTCAGTAAACTGCAATGGTATAGTTTTTACAAGAATAGCTTATGTTAATGGTCTCAAGTACAACCTGATAAGTGTTTCCCAACTATGTGATGCCAAATACATAGTTCAGTTTGATGACAAGAGAGGGACCATCTTTAATGCCAATAAGGAAGTTGTGTTGATTGCCCCCAGGAGGGATGATGTATATGTCCTTGACATGTCATCCCTGACTCAAAATGGGACTTGCCTATTCTCAAAGGCAAGTGAGACAATCAACTGGCTATGGCATTGGAGACTCTCTCATCTCAATTTCAAGAGCATCAACAACCTGGCCAAACAGAACAAAGTTCTGGGCCTTCCATCCCTGGTGTATACCAAAGACAAGCCTTGTTCTGCTTGTGAAAAAGGAAAACACCACAGGGCATCATTCAAAACCAAACAAACCTTTTCCATCAAAAGCTGCCTACATCTTCTTCATATGGACCTTTTTGGACCTGTCAGTCCAATGTCCATTCACCATGAGAAGTATACTCTGGTCATAGTGGATGAATACTCAAGATATACTTGGGTTTACTTCCTGACCAAAAAGAGTCAGGCAGCTGAAACAATCATGTCATTTGTCAGGAACATTGAAAATCAAAATGATGTCAAAGTTAAACAGATCAGGACTGACAATGGCACTGAATTCAAAAACCAAGACCTTGAGTGTTTTTGTGATGAGAAAGGAATTTCTCAAATTTCACTTCTCCCTATACTCCTGAACAAAATGGAGTAGCTGAAAGGAGAAATAGAACACTCATTGAGGCAGCAAGAACAATCCTGAATGGCTCAGTCCTCTCAAAACATTTTTGGACTGAGGCAGTTAAAACAGCCTGCTACACTCAAAACAGGTCAATCATTGTGAAAAGGCATAATAAGACACCTTATGAGATATTCAAAGGAAGGATTCCTGACATCAGCTATTTTCATGTATTTGGGTGTCCTGTGTTTATATATAATCACAAGGATCACTTAGGTAAATTTGATGCCAAAGCTGATGATGGATACTTCCTGGGATATTCCCTGGTTTCTAAAGCCTTCAGGGTGTTCAACACAAGGAGACAACAAACTGAGGAAACTTATCACATCACTGTTGATGAGAGCACTGAATCCATCAGGTTCTCAAATTCCTCAGTTGAAGAAATTGGTATTGATGACTCATCAAGATATCCTCCTGATGAGTATCATCCAGAGAACAATTCCTCAACCCAATACCAAGCTGATGCTGATGTCTCCTATTACATCATCCCTCACAACCTACCCCAACCACCTATCAGTGAGTTTATAGAAACTCAGCCTGTTTCAAATGAGACTGACACCACTGAACAAATTGTTCAGGAACCCTCAGAACAAATTATTCCTACTGTAGTCACTGAAGCACATATTGATGAGTTACCTCATGTTCCTGAGTCTGAACCTAATCAGGCTCCTACAAGCTCAAATTCCTATCCCAAACCCCAGGATAGCTGGACTAGATCCAAAATCATTGAGCTTGTGAACATCATTGGTGAACCCACTGAAGGCATGCTCACAAGAAGCAAGGCTGCCAAACTTAAGGCTGCCACTGCCAATATATGTCTTTATGCTGACTATCTCTCAGAAATTGAGCCTAAAAATGTCAAAGAAGCCTTGACTTATGAAAGTTGGGTTCAGGCCATGAGAGATGAATTGGAACAATTTGACAGAAATGATGTCATGACCCTTGTTGAATGCCCCCAGGGTGTTTTAATCATTGGTATGAAATGGGTCTTTAAAAACAAGACCGATGAAAATGGCACAATCATCAAAAACAAAGCAAGACTGGTTGCCAAAGGATATAATCAACAGGAAGGTATAGACTATGAGGAAACCTTTGCACCTGTTGCAAGAATGGAAGCCATCAGGATCTTCCTTGCCTATGCAACCTACATGAACTTTAAAGTTTACCAAATGGATGTTAAAAGTGCATTCCTAAATGGTAACATCAAAGAAGATGTTTATGTGCAACAGCCTCCTGGTTTCGAAAGTAGTGAATACCCCAACCATGTCTACAAGCTTAACAAAGCCCTTTATGGACTGAAACAAGCACCCAGGGCATGGTATGAAACTCTTTCAGCCTTCCTGATCCAAAACAAGTTTGTCAGAGGAAGAATTGACAACACACTGTTCATCTACAGAACAAAGGATGATGTCATTCTTGTCCAAGTATATGTTGATGACATCATCTTTGGTTCAACAAGTTACAAACTTTGCAAACAGTTTGAGAAACTGATGACCACAAAGTTTGAAATGAGCATGATGGGTGAACTCACATACTTTCTTGGACTCCAAATCAAATAAACTGATAAAGGAATATCCATTTGCCAAGAAAAATACCTCAGGAACCTACTGAATAAGTATGAGCTCACTGACTGCTCTTCAGTAAAAACCCCTATGGTTCCTCCAAACAACCTTGGCCCTGATCTCACTGGAAAATCAGTGAATCAAACCCAATACAGTGGAATGATTGGCTCCCTGATGTACTTACTTGCCTCAAGGCCTGATATCCAATTCTCAGTCTGCCTGTGTGCCAGATACCAGGCTGACCCTAAAGAATCACATCTCACTGCTGTCAAGAGAATCATCAGGTACCTGAAGGGTACTCCAAACCTTGGTTTGTATTACCCAAAATGTTCAGGATTTGACCTCAAAGGGTACACTGACTTTGACTATGCAGGATGTAACATGGATAGGAAAAGTACTTCAGGATCCTGCCAATTTCTTGGTGGTAAACTTGTGTGTTGGAGTACAAAGAAACAACAATCAGTGGCCATGTCCTCAGCTGAAGCTGAATATATGGCTGCTGCAGGATGTTGTGCAAATGTACTTTGGATGAAGAGCCAACTGAGTGACTATGGCATTCAGTACAAGATGGTACCTATCTTTTGTGATAATACAAGTGCCATAGCCATCTCAAACAATCCAGTACTTCATCAAAGAACCAAACACATTGACATCAGATACCACTTCATCAGGGACCATATCTCTAATGGAGAAATTGAACTACATTTCATCCCCACTGAGTTCAGCTAGCTGATATCTTCACTAAACCCTTGGATGAACCCACTTTCACAAGATTGAAAGCTGAATTGGGCATGTTGGACATAGAATCAGGGAACTGATCAAAATTGTTCCAACATGATGTAAATTCTCTAAGTCCCTGATCATAACCTTCCTGAAAACCCATTTTTGTTGAATGATAATTCATTCAGGGGGCTGTGGATGAAAAATGGCATTGAATATCTTAACTAAATGCTCTAAGTGTTTAGTTAGTTAATGTCCCAGGTAGGTAACTGAACCCTATTAAATATAGGAATATATGTCACTTACACAACTGGCATCCACTCCTTGGGCCCCCACATCTCTCTCACCAAACACCACTGAGCATTAAATGCTCCCTCACACACAAAGGTTGTGATGATTTTTTCTCTACAAAAGAGCATTATTTGCAGAGCCGCACAACTGTTCACCCACGATGTGAGAGAAAATAGGGTAATGGGAATCGTGATATTTAATGCGGATATCAAACCAAAATTATTATGCCGTTTCGGTTAAATAAATTAAACCTTTGGTATCCGCAACATCACCACCCTAATTCCCACCCTATAAATATCCCCACAAAGAAGAACACACACACGCTTTAAAAAAAAAAAAAAAAAACTTAACAAAACTCTTGCAAAAACATTTCAAGACCTTTTGCTTTCAAAATCTGTGTGCTTCTTCTTTAATCAAAACCTGACCGTTTTTGAAAACTAAAAATGGCATCTTCTAAGGTCATAAAATACGCACCCAATGTGGAATTCCAAATGGAAAGCGTAGACCTAACCGAAAACAATGTGGTGGGAAACTTTGCCTACCCTGAAGGGTTCCCTGCTTACAGGGATGTGGTGAAGTTTCTACAAAACTGTTTTCTCACCACCACATTCACAAAGACCCCCTCAGTCATCTATCATGACTACTTGAGGGAATTTTGGTGCTCAGCGGTGGTTGAAAACCCTGATGCACCAAAGGAGGCCAAAATTAAGTTCTCAGTGAAGAATGGGACAAAGTCCCTTGTTCTTGACTACAAAACCTTTGTCAAAGCCACTGGCCTTGACTACACTGAGACCTTTGTTGCCCCACCAACTGAAGAAGAGGTTAAACAACTCCTTCTTCAACTAGGGCCCTATGATAAAAATTACCCTGATATTGCTCCAGGGGCCCTACTAAACAAAGCCCCCATCATCAAAACATGGTTCCCTGCACCTTGGAGGATCCTGATGACATTTGTCATTCAGGTCCTTGGGGGGAACAAGTCCTCAACTGAGCAACTAAACACTGCTCAATCAATGATAGTGTACTGTCTCATTGAGGGTAAAAAGATTGACCTTGGAGAAATTATCTTCAGGGACCTCATAGGCAAATTGGGTGGGAAGTCTAGGCAAAAACACATGTCTTACCCTAGATTCATTTCCTGTGCCCTGAATGACCTACTAGGGTCTGAGTATATCAAGCCTGATAGTGTCGGCTTTGAACCTGATGTCTTACATAAGACAAATTACTCTCGTGACCCTAATGAGGTAACACCCGTCGCCCTGACCACATATATGCTAACTGCTATCCAGGGTGACAACATTGTTTCACCAATTCCCTCTACCACCAAAAAGGTGAAGAGGAAGAAGGGACAGGGGTCCAGGAAGGTGGCTCAACCCAAGCCACTCGCCACTGAGACCTCTGCCCCTAAGCCTGACAAAAGGGGGCAACAACAACAGACCCTGACTGCTGACACCCTCAGGATCATAAGCCAATCTTTGGCCCCAAAACAACGGCCAACGGAGGGCACTGAGACATCACACTCAGTGTCCTCGGGCATACCCATTTCCAAAGACTCTACTGTCATAAACAAGACAGTTGAGCCGAAACAAACCAAACCTTCACATCCTGCTAAAGGCTCTGGCAAATCACAACCAGAGTCTCAGGGAGTAAGGGATCCTAAATCCTCGGTGGGGCAACACTACTCCACTGAGAAGGGGGTCTACAAACAATCACATCCTGCTAAAGGCTCGGGTAAATCACAACCCAAGCATCAGGGAGTTAACGTTCCTAAATCTTCGACAAGCCAGAACAAGCCTGTTGGAAAGGGGGACATAACCACTCAGCTGCCTGATGAGGACATTCGCAAATCAAAGCTTTTGTCTGAGGGCACCCCTACTCATCCCAAAGACTCAGAGGGAAACATACAACCCGCTGATAGGGACACAACAATCACGGCTCCTAGTGATGGCACTGAGAAACTCCCATCAGTGTCTAAAGGGGTCACGGGGGACAAAGATTCAGAGGGATATACACCACCCGCTGATATGGAACCCACAACCAATCCCGGAGGTACGCAAAACTTGGGAACTGGCCTTAAAGACCAGGTAGGTAAAACCCAACCTACCGGATTTGAGGGGTCAGGACCTGGCCAAAACGAAGGCAAATCTTCTTATGAAGAGGAGCCGGATAACCTCCATTTGTTGCAGATTACCTCCCTGGCTGATGCTCAGGCGTTCTTATTTTCTGATGATGAATTTAACAGTGACGAGGAAGTCTTCACGGCCGGAGATGATATGGAGGATGAGGAGACAGTCCCTGAACCTGTTACTCAGTCTCCTCAAACCTCTAACCATGATGAAGATGAACAACATTCCGAGCCGGAAACCATAGAAGACGCTCCAACTCCTCTCACTGAAAGAGCCTTCAAAAAGTTCATCAAGAAAATGACCAATGTTTTGTACAGGGGGGTCACTGAAGAGGTGTTTAACCTGCATACTGAGCAAGCAGTCCACTATCACCTCCTCAAAGATGCTGTTGAAGAATACACTGATGATGTCAGGGATCAAAATTCCACTGTCTCTTACTCCCTGACACAAATGGCTTCGCACATCAATCAGTTTTTGGAATCCCTAAAGGAGCTGGCTACAGGGGTTAAGTCAGTTCAAGAATCAGTCAAGGATGACCCTGAGCTCAACAAGAAAATTCTTCAGGCATCTGAGACATATCAGGTCAACTCGGCGGCTCTTACTGAGCTACTTGGTTTGATAAGGGATTCAAATGTTCAGAATCTCAGCTCCACGGTGGAGTCCCTCCAGTCTTCCTTCACTCAGTTGGAAGCATCAGTAACAGCTCAATCCCTGAAGTCCACATCTCTGGCATGGACGATGGGATCCAGGATGACGGCCCTTGAAACTTCTCAGGCTTCACTTGACTCCAAGGTATCTCTCATTCATCAGGATACTGCGGAGATCAAGTCCATGATGACAGAAATATTTCAAGCCTTCAAGGGTACTTCTATTTCATCTTCAGTAACTCCAACACTTGCCATCACTGCAGCTTCGACAATTGTTGAGGGGGAGAATGTTCCTGAAACCCCTATTACTGATGAACAAGAAGCTGGACAGCCCTCTCACACTAAGGGGGAGCATGTCACTGAAGCCACACCAATCACACAAGTTCCACCACAAGAGGAACCAGTCTCCTCCACTCTCTTTCAGGACAGAGGAAAAAGCATAGCCACCACCTCAGAACCTGAAGTAAGACTCCAGCCTGCCTCCACAAAGATGAACCTATCAGGGTCCCATTTGCAATCAATGGAAAAATCTATCAACTCACCAATGACCAAATACAAGACTACATGGAGAGAACTGAGAAAGTGGCAAAGGCAGCTGAAGAAGAGAGATTGAGCAAGCCTGAACTGATACAGGTTGTTCATGAGGAGGCTGAAAAGATTGGTCTGGATACTGAGGCACTAGCTACTGAGCAAGCTGGTGCAGCCTTTAAAAAGGCTCACGAAGAACAGATGATTGCTCTGAAAAGGGAAAGGGAAGATAAGCTGAAAAGGCAAGCTCAAATCAGAAAGACCAGGGTTGAAAGATATCATTGGGTGATGAAGGAAAGATTGAAGCCTGAAACCATCACTGACATCAAAATCCACAGGAATACCAAACCCGCAATGGTCACTGTCTTCAGGGGGGCTGATAAAAGAATCATGGACATTCATAACCCATTCAAATTCGCTGACTTTGGGATCACTGAACATGATGAACTCCGTCCCATCATTGCCAAGAAAAATGGTGTCGTTGTTGATCAACTTCTCAAGTCACTGAGTGAAAGGTATGACAGACTGAGAGCAATGCCTGAAGCCCTCAACATTCCCTCCCTTCTTCCTGCTCCAACAACAGGAACTGCTTCATCTACTACCACTAGGAGGAAAAGGAAGCACATTGAATCCGAGCCTGAGATCAAGGTCCCAGGATTGGATTGTGATAGGACCATTCCTGAAGGAATCACCTTCGTGAACAACACCGTGCTTGAACACCCTGAAAGAGGTCTATGCTTTACGGATGAATATGGAGACCTTGCTTTCCAAAGATGGTCTGATATAGACAAGGCAGTGGTCACGGCAATGGTAACCTACCTGATGTTAGCCTCTCCTATACAAAGTGGTGCGAACCAAAGGTTCTGTAAGGACCTTAGGACCAAGATTGAGAAGCATCCTGAGAAACACCTGCTGAGATCAAAGAAAGCTAAGATTGAGGGACTTGGCTATCATCTGAACATCTGATCTGCAACAACTATCTTTATTTTGTTTGTAATTTGTAGGAAATTGTAATAGCTATGAATAAACTGATGTTTTGTTTAAATAGTTATGTCCTACTTACAATTACAACAAACATTCAGCAAGAGAAGATGTACCCTGACAACTCATGCTGAATCAAGTATCACTTAGGCTATTTATATGTTCAAATAGGGGGAGATTGTTGGGTCACTGAATTCCCCAAATCTTCTAACAAGGATTTGAACGTAAAATCCCCTAAGTGTAAACAAGTCACTGAGTGAACAGTAACTCAGTGAGTCACCTTCAGGATGCTAAGACCGAGCCTAAGAAGAAAGGTTCTCCATTCAGTGAGGCGGAACTCAGTGAAGTGTGATCTAAGCCAAGAAGAAGGTGATGGGTTCAGTGAGGATGACAATAACTCACTGAACCCCAATGACTCCTAAACAACTTAATCGTACTGAAGACTGGTGACATGAAGACTGAAGTTTTGGCGGGACTGGGCGGGAAAGTCTGAGCTGCTTTATTAAAGTGCTTTATCACTTTAATGTCAAACTTTCCCAAAATGGTTAAAACCAGTCTGTCATCAGAAAGTGCCTTTTGGACCTAACTCAATGAAGGTTCCTTGCCAGAAGAATAATATCTTTCAAGATATTGTTAAGGGAGCTTTAGGTCCAATGTATATTTAGTTGTTCTATACTTGTGTATAAATAGGAAGCAAATGTGAGGAGTAAAAGTTGACAAGTTTGTGCAATTAATGCAAAGCATTCAAAAACTACTTTACTCCTCCAAAGAACAACACAAGCCCCTGAGATAGCTCAGTGGGTAATTTAAGTTGTCACTCAACATTGTTTGAGTTTAGTGAGGAGTCCATACAATACTTGTCGTTTCAACCCCAAGTGTTATTCCGCAAACACTTGCGTACGATTCTTTTGATTAACTTCTAATAAAGAATTAAACGTTGGAAAATATTGTCTCTTATCTTTACGTTACTTTATTGTTAATCATTTTATACATCTTTGTTTAAAGTCATACAACTTGGTTACTTTAGCTTCTTAGTTACTGATAACCAAGTAAAAGGGACCAACACTTCTTCTTCCTCCTTGAGATTTTTTATTTATGAACTAATTATTTGGAATTTTGGAGTAATTTAAGTGAACTGAGCAAAACTTGATTGAGTATTGGAAAACTTATAAAGACTTAATAATAACTTACATTGAGCTTAATGATGACTAAATAACAGCCTTTTAACAACATGAAAATAAATTTGAGATTTTAGTAAAATAAGCAAATTTGTATAAACTAAATTATGACAAGAAAACTGAAATTGATTCTTACAATAAGATTTGATTACACTGGAAACTTTAACATTACAATTTGGAAGCTGAAAATTACATTGGAAATTAAGTTTTAACTAAAAACGACACTACTTCTATTTTAACTATCTATATTACACTACTCTCCTCATTCCTGGCTTCCATCTTGACTTTTATAGACTCCTTGTGAGTTTCTGAGACTTTCCCAACAATTTCGAGCCATTGATTTGGCTTCCATCAATCCTGACCATCTATTACAATTTTGGCGGGAATTTGGATTTTGGCAGGGAGTAGTGGGGGTTGGTTGGGTGTAGGTGAGTATCATTGATGATAGTTGGTGAGTTGGTGAAGAAATTAGAAGAGGGGGGGGGGACATGGAACTGAAAACGGGGGAGGAAGGAGATGGGTTGTGTTTGATTGTTCGTTTGACCCTGCTTGTTTGACTCATTGACCGGGGGTATTATTCAAAGGGTTGTGGGCTTTGGTGGGCTAAGGGGGTTATTGGATCTGGTAGGGGTGTTTTGGGGTGGGCTTTGTTGTTGGGTATTAATAAATAAAAGGGTCCGTTTGTTTTGATATGTAACACAAGGACCAATGGTGTAATTTCTAAAAATGCAAGGGTTGAAACTGTAATTTTTCCAAAGTAACCATAAGGACCAAACCTGCATTTATCAATTATACAAGGACCATTGATTTCATTTTCCATTTTTCAAAATTCCCAGGGACCAAAATTGATATTTTTCAAAGTTAAAGGACCATTCTTGTCATTTTGTCAAAACTTTTATCCAAGGGCATTTCTTGCCAAGTTTCATTTTCCAAAGGACCCTGAATGATTTTTCTTTTAAAAATATCCCACCAGGGACCAATTCTGCCAAAGTTTGAAACTCCAGGGACCAAAACTGTAAATTCTCAAAACTTTTCAGATTTTTCACCAAAGGACTAAATATGACAACTTATGATTTCAAAAGGACCTTTGGTGACAAATTTCCATATTTTGAATGGCCAGGGACTAGTTTTGTCATTTTATGAAAGTCGAGGGACTGAAACTGCCAATTTTGCAAACTTTGTACATTTTTCAACTGTTTTTACTCTTTTTGCATCTAAAACATATAAAACACAATTTTGAAATATTTTCAGTATTTTGATGCATTTCTGAGTGTTTTTGTATGTTTTGCAGTTCAGATTAGACAAAAAATGATGAGTGTTTGAGCACTCATCAATCCCCCACACTAAACTATTGCTAGTCCCTAGCAATAAATTGTTTTGAAAACTTAATGGATTTTAAACTCTTTACCAAAAGCTATCACTTCTGGAGTAGCCAGATGTATCGATTCAAGTAAGAACTATGGTCCACCTGATAACCATGTGATTTTGAGCAAACCACCAGCTGTCAACGGATTTGATTAGTCTTTACCAAAAGCCGTTTGCTTCTGGACTAGCCAACTCTTGATAGACAAAGTCAACATCTTGGTGAGCTGATTACCAATTATGGTTTTTCCACTGCCTTTACCACAAGCCATAATCTTGCGGGCTAGCCAACTCATTCGCTTTTTAGGATATGGCGAGTTGAGGTACCATACAATTTTGGGCAAATTGCAAGCCATCAACGGATTTGAGTTATCTTTACCAAGAGCCGTTTGCTCCTGGATTAGCCAATCCTTTTGTCGGTTAGACATGGCGGACTGATAACCACAAAAATTTTTGAACTCAAGTGAAAAAATTTTAAAATTTTTTGAGATTTTGGCAAAAAACGGGGGTACTAGATGGTAAAATGTGATAAAATTCGTTAGAATACCCCCCACACTTAGAATGAATATTGTCCTCAATATTCAAAGTCCCGGCTATTATGCCGACCCTTTGAACGTAAAAGGGCAACATTACAAGCTAAATGTGGAAAACACCATTTTTCTTTTCACTGTATTTGTAACCATAACAGGGGTAACTCCCCCACACTTAGGGAGAAAACCCTAAGTAAATGCTACTGTTTTTGTTTACCGAGTCGCTAGCTTGACTCGACCCCGAATTTATTTGTCCTTGGGGAAGCATGATGTGGAAGAAACAATCTCCATCGGACTTTCATTCAAGATGTTTGGACAAACATTTGAAGAACGTGAAAGTTCCACACCGATGAGATATAATCCCGGCTCAAGATAATGGTAAATGAAAATGCCGGGATCAAAGATGGTATCTTAATTCCCGAAGGAGTGAAGAAGAGAAGAAGTCACCTTATAGGTGAATAAAAGGAAGAAAACCATGATGTAAATCATGATTTGATCTTTTTCCTCGAGAACAGGCTCATTAGCCTGAATTTGGATTTCAAGGGTTAAGCTCAAAAACATCCCGGGAGGGTGGGTGGGAATTTGCAAATTCTCTTGATTGAGTGCATCTCCCCCCGGGCTATCAAACTCCGGAGGAGTCATGATGTGAGTGAGTTCACCGGAGAACTCCTCATGAAGAGAATCATTCACAAGATTTGAATCCGTGAACTCATGTTCCATTGTAGACTCATCACAATCCTCATTCTGAATGTCAAAGAGTGGATTATCAGAAATCAAAGTGAATTCAAAATCGAATTCAAAAAGAGGATTGGTGAGAGTAGTATTGAATGTTTCGGGAACAAAGTGATTATCATTCTCTATTGGACTGCTGGGATCAGAAGTGAGTGACGGATCATGATAAAGGAGACTTTCAATTTCTCCAAGATCGGCTTCAAAGTCGAGGAGACCATCATCACTTTGCAATGAAAGTGGATTGATGTGAGTAAGTTCATCGGCGAACTCCTCAAGAAGAGGATCAGTATCAAACTGTGGGAGTGATGCCTCAATATACTCAATGTCTCCATGAGATGTACAATCATCATTAAAATCTGAGAAAGTCTCAAAATGATCGTTTGAACACTCAAGAGGGGAAAGTAAATCACACATATGATCCAAAGTTCCCTATGACTCTCCTGGGATTGGGACAAGGATCTCAACACTAGACTTTATGAATTCGTCCGATTCCTTATTAGGAACAGTGCTAAGATGCTCATCCCCCATGTTCAGAGAGTGAGTGGGAGCCTCGGGTGTGATAGCAGTTGTTTGAGAATGAATCTCAACTGCTGGGATATCAGCTGATGAACTTGATGAAGTTTTATAAAATTGAAGAATATCAAGGGTATCTTCATCATCACTGTCATCAGGGATGAAACGGAACTGAGAGCTAGATTTGGCTGCTTTTTCTTTTGCAATTGATTCCCTCACAGATTTTTCATAGGCATCTTGGGAATTTATTCTAGCAGCCTGCTCTTCAGCTAGCAATTCTTCCATGGATTTTTGATGAGTATGTCTTTGGGCAAAGTCTTTAACTAAACCCTTAAGTTCATCAACGATTTTCATCATATTTTGCATTTCTGGAAGAAGTGCTTGATTCATTTGGTACTGTGGAGTTTGGTCATAGTAAGGTGTGTCAAAATTGTCACAAGGATATGGATTCCCTGTTTGACAATCTGAGCTGAAGTGTGCACCTCCACAGTAATAACAACAGTAAAACTGTTGAGTCTGGACTGGTGAATCATATGGGTATTGGTCATAACCAAAGTTCTGAGCGTCACCGGAAAACTGTTCATAGACAAACGTGCTTCCGGCTTGACACTCAAATCCTTGGTGAGGACCTCCACAAAACTCACACAGATATGTCAGTATCTCATGATGTGGTGGCTGATAGGATGAATCAGATGTGTCATGGTAAGGATAGGGAGCTTGGTTATAGACAGACCCATCTCCTGACTCTACCATGCTACAACCGGGACAATTCCCGCCATTATGAGGACCACCACACCATTGACAACCACAATGGTGTGGATACGACATAGAAAGAATCAAAGGTTTACAGAGGGTAAGGAATGAAGAATCAAAGATATGAGAGGGTAAAGGAGAATGTTTTTGGATTTTTGGATAAACATTTTGTACAAATAGGAAAGAAAATGTTTTTGTGTTTTTTTGTGTTCGTTGAAAACTGAGTTTAAAATGTTTTTGTGAACTGTTTTGTTTTTATAATAAGAAAATATGAACAAAGGATGGTAAATATACAATGGATGTATATCCCGATTCACTAATACGCAAAACCGTTTAGAATAGCGCGCACACCTCCCCGGCAGCGGCGCCAAAAATTGATTGAGGCAAAAGCGGTCAACTAAAGTCAACCACGGATGTGGTCAATATAGTCAAACTCCTTATGCTCAATGCTCCGCGGAAGTATAGTGTTTCCCCGGGTCGTTATGTCCCGACGAGGTGTGATGGTTATCAAACGGGTTTGTGATCAGGTGAATTTGGACGGAAAGGGTTTGAGATTGATTACACTACTGATTTGTACAAGGAAATAGCTTAAATAAGCTATATGAACAAGATTGTAAAGTTAGAAAACCCATAAACGTTTTAAACCTAAAAAACGCGTACGTTGAAAATAAATTTACACGAACGTACAAAATAAAAACTGAAAACTGAAATCTAAAAACCCACAGGGGGTGAAAATGACTTTTTTACAATCCTAAGGTTAAAAGAAAATTAATTTTTACATTATTTAATTATTTTACATTAATTAATTACTATTTAATACTTATTATTAATATTTAAATAACTTAAATACAATATAATGTTAATTTAATACTAGAAAAATGAAAATAAATTTTCTAAAATTATAAAATAACTAAAAACTAATTTTAAAATTAAAAATAAGTATTTTTGTCTTTTTGTGATTTTTATATTAATTAATTACTAATTAAATATTAATTTCCTAATTAAACTATTTTAAATTAAAAAAATAGCAAATGAACAGTAACAATTCTAGAAAAATTCCTAAAATTATATGATATTATATAAAAGCTAGGAAAAATATAAAAACTAGGGTTTAATTTATAAAAACTAATTATGCTATTTAAAACTTAATTATTAATTAATTACTAATAAAACTAATATTAAATCTAATAAATACCAAATGATAATATAAAAATCTGATAAAATTACTAAAAATACTTTAATATGAAAGGAATTTAAAAAAAATATAAAAATGCTAAGTGCTTAATAAAAATCTAAAAATGAAAATTAAAATTTAAATAAAATTAAATAGAAACTATCACTTAAAATTAATTTGGAATTTCTGGATTTTCTTTTTGGAAAACTATTTTACAACTAAAAACATGAAACTTTTACAAAAATAACTTTTGTGGAAATAAAAAATAAGCACTTTGAGTGCTTTTTGGCTCAACAGTTGACTTTTGTTGAGCAAGTGAGGAAATAAGCTCAAATGAGCTTAAGTGGGACCCACTATGAGTGATTCTGGTTCGAATAAGTTATGTGCACATGTTTAAGCTAGAAAAAGTACTTGGGGTCCTCAGAATAAGCAAATAAGCTACAATAAGTATTTGGATTTCTTATGTCAACTCAGAAAATGGGACAGAATAGGAGGGCAATTCCAAGTGGGTCCGAGGGGGTTTGAGGTCAAACTAATGGTCAATATTGAGAGAGGGGTAGGAGGGGGATTGAAAGGAACAAAGTTGGGACATTGGGGACCACTGTGGAAGGCTGTAGCAACCACCAAAGTGGTGGTGGCTGCTGTATTGTCTGCTGCAGCAGGGGAGTGATGCCCCCTGCAGCTGACTTTGGTGATGAGTGGACCCCACAAGAAAATTAGAAATAATAAAACAACAATGGGATCTTGAAGACTAGCTGGGGGGCTACTAAACCTACAAGTTTCAAGGCCTAACTCTTATTACATAAATCACAACAATTCTTGCAAGTTTTGTAAAAACTGAGTAACATGCAAATTTGACTTTTCATATTACACTAACAAATTGACTTTTATGAAGTTTGATCTTACTAAACTAACTGAAAATGATGTTTTAAACTATAAGGGGACTAAATTAAGTTGCTAGGGACTGTTCTAAGCAAAATGGGTGAGTTTTGAGATCCCAAGACCTCAACAGTTAACTGTTGGGGGAATTGGGTGGTGATTTTGACTTTTGGTTGTTTTGGCCTAAGATTATATGACTTAGATAACTAATGTGACTCTAATGTAAACTAATGAAACAAAGATCAAGGACTTTAAACAGCCAATACCCATAGAACTGTGCAATGCCAAACACCCCCTATAAACCTGAAAATGGTGATTTTCAAAGCATACCAATTTAAACCATGAAACTGAATTATGAGGTTGTATTATGACAAAATGAACTTAAATGAGTACAAAGAACACCATAAACCACAGCTTAACACATGAATGACCAAAATACTAAATATGGCAGTTAAAAATATGAGCAAAGTGAAACCTAATGAACAAGTACTGTTATATAAGCAATATAATAATCTAAATACACTGATTAAACCTAAATATACAAAGATAAGCAGTTGTAAAAGATTCCACAGTGGAATGACCAAAATCAAAGAATATGCTTACAAGTGATCCTGAATGAGAACTAAGGTACCAAGGACCTCAAGACATAACCTAAGGCCTCCCATGAGGAATTACAACCATTGCTATCAATAATATCCCCTTATCTACTGTTCCTTCTTCTTCCTCCTTGAGATTTTTTATTTATGAACTAATTATTTGGAATTTTGGAGTAATATAAGTGAACTGATCAAAACTTGATTGAGTATTGGAGAAACTTATAAAGACTTAATAATAACTTACATTGAGCTTAATGATGACTAAATAACAGCCTTTTAACAACATGAAAATAAATTTGAGATTTTAGTAAAATAAGCAAATTTGCATAAACTAAGTTATGACAAGAAAACTGAAATTGATTCTTACAATAAGATTTGATTACACTGGAAACTTTAACATTACAATTTGGAAGCTGAAAATTACATTGGAAATTAAGTTTTAACTAAAAACGACACTACTTCTATTTTAACTATCTATATTATACTACTCTCCTCATTCCTGGCTTCCATCTTGACTTTTATAGACTCCTTGTGAGTTTCTGAGACTTTCCCAACAATTTCTAGCCATTGATTTGGCTTCCATCAATCCTGACCATCTATTACAATTTTGGCGGGAATTTGGATTTTTGGCAAGGAGTAGTGGGGGTTGGTTTGGTAATCAATGAGGAGGGGGGTTGGTTGGGTGTAGGTGAGTATCATTGATGATAGTTGGTGAGTTGGTGAAGAAATTGGAAGAGGGGGGGGGGGGGGACATGGAACTGAAAACGGGGGAGGAAGGAGATGGGTTGTGTTTGACTGTTTGTTTAACCCTGCTTGTTTGACTCGTTGACCGGGGGTATTATTCAAAGGGTTGTGGGCTTTGGTGGGCTAAGGGGGTTATTGGATCAGGTAGGGGTGTTTTGGGGTGGGCTTTGTTGTTGGGTATTAATAAATAAAAGGGTCCGTTTGTTTTGATATGTAACACAAGGACCAATGGTGTAATTTCTGAAAATGCAAGGGTTGAAACTGTAATTTTTCCAAAGTAACAATAAGGACCAAACCTGCATTTATCAATTATACAAGGACCATTGATTTCATTTTCCACTTTTCAAAATTCCTAGGGACCAAAATTGATATTTTTCAAAGTTAAAGGACCATTCTTGTCATTTTGTCAAAACTTTTATCCAAGGGCATTTCTTGCCAAGTTTCATTTTCCAAAGGACCCTGAATGATTTTTCTTTTAAAAATATCCCACCAGGGACCAATTCTGCCAAAGTTTGAAACTTCCAGGGACTAAAACTGTAAATTCTCAAAACTTTTCAGATTTTTCAGCAAAGGACTAAATATGACAACTTATGATTTCAAAAGGACCTTTGGTGATAATTTTCCATATTTTGAATGGCCAGGGACTAGTTTTGTCATTTTATGAAAGTTGAGGGACTGAAACTGCCAATTTTGCAAACTTTGTACGTTTTTCAACTGTTTTTACTCTTTTTGCATCTAAAACATATAAAACACAGTTTTGAAATATTTTCAGTATTTTGATGCATTTCTGAGTGTTTTTGTATGTTTTGCAGTTCAGATTAGACCAAAAATGATGAGTGTTTGAGCACTCATCACATTCTGATCAAAATTTAGATTTTTTCGAGGCCTTCTTTTCCGATTCATCAAAAAGTTAAAACACGAAAGTTGTCCAGAACGACGTTTTCGTTCAGGAAAAGAGAAGCTCGAACCCTGAAAACACATAACGAGTGATATTTTTCTTCAAATTCTTAACATCCCTTTATTACCTATAAGACTATGCATTTTTGTCACGGCTAAGGAAAACCAAATGGCCTAAAGGCCTAGAGCTGAGATCACAAACGTGGTTAAGGCCAAGGTTGAGATCTCAAAGACATGGTAGCCAAGACCAAATCCACGGCAAGGTCACGGCTAAGACCTCAAGGCTTTCTAAAGCGAAATCATTATAACTATTATACATGTTTTACAAATTGAATACTAAAACACTAGGGAACTTCATGTGAGGGGTTCATTAGAGTAAAACGTCGAGATGAGTTGTGGATTTACGATTTAAAGTGTCCTAGCTCCTCGAACGTTTACTGCATGACCTCTGAATTATGATGGCCCGAACGGTAGTATGAGATATACAAACTAAAACCATTTCATAAACAAACGTACATAAAACTACCAAGTACTACATCATGATCAATATAAATGACATATATAGGCAATTCTTCGTATTCTTAGACATTACTCCAACCTAAGTTGCAATAATTATTTCTAGGTTGCTCTTAGAGACTTTCGCGATTCGACTACCACTTTCATTTCTCACTACATAACTTAAGGTGAGTTCGTAGCCCCACTTTTCTCATTTACTTGTTTTAACTCTTTGGGGGAGATACATGCTCAAATACTTGTTTTACTTTCACAAGAATTTTAAACTTTTACATATTACTGTGAGTCATAGCCCCTACTCTTTCATACTTGTTTTAACTCTTTGGGGGAGATACATGCTTGACTACTTTCAAAACTTATGTGCTGAATCATGTTTCTAAATGCTTTATGTATGATGCATTGTTTTCATAATTGGTAAGTATGAGCGTTCTGAATTCAATATATGTGTTTTACTTTGTAACTAATGCTATGTAACTATTATTGCCTGATTGCTAGTGGTTAGGATGCATGTACAATTGTCTTTGGGAAGTGGCTCCCAGTAGTCTTTGGGAAGTGGCTCCCAGTAGTTATGGTTTGTGCATAAGGCTCAACCATGTGACTTGTTTAAGAGCTTGTATATACACATATGTCTTATATGTTAGCAGTGGGTTGTAAACACACAGGTTGCACGTTTTGTATGGGCGGGATTTACAACTGAGTGGATTTACAATGCCTTTGCTGTGGAAATATTCTCTAAAGGCTTTTCAACTGTTTTAAGACAAACTCTATGAACTTATCAACCATTGTGTTGACACTTTAGCATGTTTATCTCAGGTTAGTAAGGCGATAGCTAGTGCGTGGAACATAGAGTCAAGCTGCATATTCTAAAGACTTACACTTTTTATCATTTACCATTCAAAACATTTTGTATACATTTATGTATAATACTTTGGAATCTCATGTTTGTAACTTTGAATTCATTAATCGAATGGTAACTTTTCAAAACGTCTCATTTAGAGGTCGTTTTCTATAACTTGTACATTGTATTATGAAGTAATACCCCAGTGACACAGTCTTCCGTTGCGGTATTTTGGGGGTGTTACATATTCTTGCCCTTAAGAGGCGCCAAAATGTTATGGCAGCTAGGAGATTTTATTTGTTACTAAGGGTGGGGACCTGTGAGTTGAAATTTTATCATGTTCTCTTTGACACCATTTCACGTTAGATTATTTATTTATTTTTATTTTATTTTATTTTTTCTGTTTTTCTGCAATGTGTATTCTAGTTTCTTGTTACTATACTTTCTTTATAATTAACATATATTACTATCTTTTTATTTTATTTTATATATATAGTGTATCCTTATTTTCAGAACCCCGTTAACTGCGAGAACTGTGAGAAATTCAATTTTGCATTAGAAAACATGCATGTTCATATAAAACATGTATGTTTTCTTACATACACCTTAATACACATACCTGCGTAACATACATGTTCATATAAAACCCTGTTAAGTGCAACATATCAATGCAAAATGGTTTTATATGAACATGTATGTTACGCAGGTATGTGTATTAAGGTGTATGTAAGAAAATATACATGTTTTCTAATGCAAAATTGGAGTTCTCGCAGTTCCCGCACTTAACAGGGTTCTGAAAATAAAGCCCCTGATATATATATATATATATATATACACACACACACACACACACACACACACACACACACACACATTATATATAACAGGAGGCGTTTGAAGAATATGCCACCTCATTGCCCAGTAATTCATTATCAGCCATGTCATCAGCTATGTCATCACAATCTCGCCATGTAAACAATTTTTTAAATTTATTTTGTATTTTTATAATTAATTTCGAAATAGTTTTTGTCCATGTATCAATTTCATCAAACTCTAAAATTCGGATTAATTTGTTAAAAAATGACAATTGTGGGATTCGAACTTGTGTTGTTTGTAATATTAACAAACATGATATCCATCATACCAACATATTTTTTTGATAATGCCTTGCAAATCAAAATCTATAAACTCATGTTAGGAATGAATTTCAATTTTGATATATTTCTAATACTTAATTATAGCTTACAAAATTATATATTAACCTAATACCATCATTCACTAAATCGCAAAAGACCTCCTAAAAGCCACGACATTTGTCTCCTTCAGTAAATCATTCGATTATTTTGTGTAAGTTAACATAACTCGAAATTGTTATTTGTATTATTACGGATTATATGCTTAAACATGTTATGATTGGGTAACCTACCCCTAATGTAAACCTAATCATTGTGTTTTTTCAATGTTTCTTAACTATCATGGAGTTACATTTATAATTTCTTTTTTCTTGCATATTATATCAATGGGAAGTAGATTATATATGTCTAATTGGTCACAAGTTTTGTATCCTTACCAGTCACAAGGTTTGTATGCTTACTTTTCCTGACTCATGACCTGCTAATTGAATAATCAACTTAATATTGATTCTTCTGTTCATTAACAGATATGGGTAGTCATACCAGAAGGAGTTCTTCTCTCAGAGTGAGTTATCCTGTTCTTTTAAGGAAACATATTTAACTTATAATCACTGGTAATTCAATTATGATTTCATACACGTTAGCATATTCCACTATAGTTCTGTTAATTAGTATAATATACGAACCATGCAAGTTAACGCATTTAGCTGCAACTTCCTTTGCAAAGGAGTCTGGTATCATACTGTCTTGTGATGTCAATTTGAGACTACAACTATGACGATCAGTAGATGCTACTTGTGAAGGCATAATGTGTATATGGGATCAAGGCGATGTCATTAAGGTATACTGTCGGTTTTGAGGGGATAAAAAGTGAACTTACATATTGATTTTTTTTTTCTTTTTCTATGTGACTAATATATATATTATCAATGGATACACAACTAAGAGAGGATGAAATTATGTTTTTGACAGGGGTTGAAGACCCGTATGATAATAATGTGGTGCTGAAGAAGATTTTTCACCCCTAGCTTAAGCTTTGGCACGTAAGTGAATGACTAGATAGGTCTAGATATTATACACAGACAAGGAGATGTTTATCACTTTATGTATATTTTAGCAACTATTCTTCCTTTAAGAAATACTAACAGATAGATAAAAAGGTAACCAACAATCATTTACTGTACTTAATGTTTTTTTAAGGGGTGAATTCAAAATTGCGTTGTTACCTGCTTGAGATGCAACTATCAGGTTTGATATCGGTGATGTTACAAACTTCACACACTATTCCATACACCATAGTAACTGTAGAACTTTCCAAATGGGTGTTTGGTAGGGTTGGAAACGGAAATCTGGATGATATGATGTATTTGGTTCTAGAAGAGCATCGACAAGTAAAATACTAAAACAAGGCGTGATTGTGACTACATGTTCATGTAAGTATCGAATGGTTTTGTCGATATAAAGTTTTCACAACTTGACGAGTAACTAACTGTGGCCAAACACCATGTATGCGTGTGACCCTCTATATATTTAAGATTAAATTGTTAGTAATATACGAGTAATATATTTAACAACTTACCTTGATTTTACCTTGCAGTGAAAATCATGAACGCAATTTATCTAATATCGGATGTTTCTAAGACACTCCTGATTCAGGTGGAGAGTGTGATGTACCCGCTGAGCTCATGTACTAATGATAAGAATGGTACTGTGATTGGATGTATAAATGGACACATTGATACGATTCTTAAGCTTGTGAGTGATGATTAGTTACCTTCCAATATTACCAATTTAATTATTTATCTAAATATGTATACATAATTTAATTTGATATAAATAAGTTTATATCTCGACTTTTGCTTAACATTTTTTCTTAGAATGTATCATCAGGCTGCTAATATCGACAATGAAGCCTCTGGAGTTCTTGTAGGCGAGCATCAATTGACACAACTCGAGTTTTCATATATTTAACTTGGAAAATATAGTGGTAAGCTGTAATTTTTTAACTATCATATTGTGTTATTTGCTTACTGTAATTGATGATTATTAGACAAAATTTCATCAATACTTAGAATATAGTACCACTGCTTCGTCTGATAACCATATGTGTGTATGTATCGTTACAACCTCTTAATATTATCGCTAATCTAAACATCCTGTGGAAAACTAGAAGGGGGGTTGAATAGTTTACCGATTAAAATCTTTTTAACTTGTTAAGTTAGCTTTGAAACTTTCCGTTTGATCAAAGATATATGCACAAACACAATATATAACATGCAAGTAAATGAAAGAGATGATAAAACCACAACACGAGTATTTATCGTGGTTCGGCTACAAGGACTCTTTTTCCTTGCCCTATGTCCACGCCCCGAGTATTCAACTCGAGAGTTTCTTTCACTAGTCAACAAGCTCCTTTCACCGGCGGAGAAAACCTTACACGTCGCTTATACTTTTACCGACACAAAGCTAAATGTCGAGTTCTTTTACAAGGGCACAACCACTCCTGTTAGTTCTTTTACTAGGGTACAACAACTCCCAACACTCTTTGTATTTTGAGGACTAAAATACTAACCACTCATTACAGAATATACACAAACAAATGACGTGTAAACAATAAGAGTTTACACAATACTAAGCTAACAAGTCTTGCAACGTTGTGTTGGAAACTTGTAACTTTTGATGACCTTGTGAGCTTCTTTGCTACAAAAGGAAACTTCACATTTACAATGTTAAGAGGTTAGAAGAAAAGATGAGTGTGTGTGTAGAATATGATCTCAAGAGGTTAGCCAAAAATCAAGTTATGGCTTGGTATTTATAGCACACCACACTGCATGCTTGGCGGATCAGGCGGAACCCTCAGATGGGTTCCGCCCGTGTACCCCCCGGGTACCGCCGGGTCTGCAGTAGATTTTTGCAATAACTCTTCAAACCAAACAAGGTCTTGTCTCATAACTCCTAGCAACCAAACAATGTCACATCACTTAAAAACAAGTCAAATACAAAGCTTGCAAGCAACAACAAAGTTAGTCAAACACATTTCTTTCCATAAATGCATAATGACCAAACTTGCCATAAATGTGATGTGACAATTTCTAATTTAAGAAATAAACTTTGTGTTGTGTTTTATGAAATGTAAAATGTAGCAAAAGTCTAGTTTATGCAAGTCTTAAAAAGTAAGATTATGTTTTGCTTAGAAACTAAAGTTTACATTTTGTCGTTAACAAAACTTAGCGAAGATCGTAAAATATAAATAGCGTTTTTAGGCGATATTTGTATTAACAATCTCCCCCTTTTTGTTGATGACAAAACATAAACTTTGTTTTTAAGTAACACGCAAAATCTTGGTTTTCAAGACTTAAAAAAAAATTATATTAACCTTGTTTTACTTAAGAGACGAAAAGCATATCAAGTATTGAAGGTTTAATATATTTCTCCCCCTTTTTGTCGAAACAAAAAAGTAGAGTAGCGAAGCGGAATAATGGCCATGCTCCCCCTTGGTCGATACTCCCCCTAAATGGAGTGCCAAGATGGGAAACATGGATTTTGAGACCTACAAAAAAATGGTTAGTTGGTGATATATATAGTCAAGCTTGTAGTTACCACACACATTGCAACCACATTGACAAACCAAAGATTTATCAACCAACAATGCACAAAAGTAAGTAGAAAGAAATATCATTCCAAGTAAAATTTTGACTTATAAAAGTCAAAAGACAAGAAATGTGGACTTATTCTTCTACTTGTACACAAAAACTAAAAAAAAATAACCAAGAAAATAAAATAAAGTCCTACATTCCTAGATTGGGGCAAACGGCCTCCATAGGTTGTCTAGGATTTGTTGGGGTGGGAAAGTGCATCCAAACGTTCAATGACATGTTGGAATGCAAACCGGGTTTCATTTTGGAATTGGTGAAGCAAGGTTTCGATGCTTTCACCCATTTGCTCACAATTTGAGCAAATATGGGGATGGTTGGGTGAAAATGGGTTGGTTTTAGTTTCTTGGTTTAGGGGTTGGTTTGGTTTTGGTTCTTGGATAGAGGATGGATTTGGTATTGATTCAAGCAAGGTGGTTTGAAATTCCATTGCTTGATGAAGGTGGTTGTCAACCATGCTTTGTATTTCCTCATAAGAGGGAAAGAAAGACTCATAGGTTTGGGCTTGAGAAGGTGGTGGAGTTGGGTGATCATGGTTTTCAAAATTTGGTTCTCCATAAAGAGGACCATGGATTTCATGGTAGATTGGGTGAAATAACAATGGTTTACGTGGTTGGTATACTTGGTGTGGTGGTCGGGTAAGTTCAAGATCTTCATCAAGGTCAAGAATTGACCTTGGTCAGTGATTAGCAAAAGGTGGTGGTTGGGTAGGTCTTGGTGGAAGATCATTAAGATCTTGGACAAATGGATGTGGTGATGTGGGAGGAGACCCAAATAGTTCCATTGGCTCAATTTTGGGTAATGGTGATGGTGATGAAGTTTTGGATGGTTGAGTTGGAGCACTTGGTGGAGTTGGGTCAATAGGCGATTTAGTTGGTGGTGTGGTTCATTTGGTGATGGTGATGGAGATGCAAGGTTCAAAAAGTGTTCATTTTTTATGGGTGATGTGAATTCATCCGAGGATGAGGAGCTTAGGTTGATGGGTTGATTGGACCATAGTGGTTTAACACTAATCCGGGCGGTTTTCCGGATGGGTCTTGATGGTTGAGAGGTGTTTGTTGACTTAGTCATGGTGAAAAATGGTTTATAAGTTTCAGAAATTGTGTTGAGGAAGGTGTGATTTGATGGTGTTTAGGATGGCTTAATTTATAGTGTTGATGGATTATGGAAAGGAGTGTTTGGATTTGATGTTAGTCCATACAAAAATGGAGGTTTCTAATGATTTGGAAAACTAATTGTGGGTTGTCAAATCATGGAAGTCAATCCAATGAAAATGGTGAAGTGAGAAGACAAGTTTTGCACTAAATGCATAGTGGTTTTGGTGGATTTGTGGTAGTATAAATCTCAGGGAAGGATCCCTTAAAAGGGTTCCTTCCTTAATGTTTGAGGGGTCCTTGAGGTTGTTATGGTTAAATTTGAATTTTGGCGGGAATTGGTTTTAGTTAAGTTTATGGAAGGAGTATCCTATCATGCTAAACACATTGCAAGTAATGGGTTTCTACCTAAAAGGATTGGATTTTGGTGTTTCAATGTTGAGTTGGCGAAAAAGAAAACAAAAATTCTGCAGGTTGCTGACGGCACCCTCAGAATACACAGGCGGAACCCATGTGAGGGTGCCGCCTGGTCCGTTAGGCAAATTCTGGAATTCCCAGAAATTGCACTGGCGGAACCCAATATTGGGTACCGCCAGATCCGCCAGGGGTGAAAAAAGTGGCAGTCCACGTTTTTGACCCGCGAGACGATTTTCAAAATTTTCGAAAACTCCTAAAATCAAAGAGATAAGGCATTTCTGGTTTGGCAATGCAAAAATTAGACACGCAAACATGCATTTCATAGGACTTTGACCTTGAGGTCGAGAATTTCACTATACTTAGTGAAAATATCATAAACTTGAAAATTTGACAACTTGCCAAGAGTTGTCTACCTGCATCAAAGTTAGATATTACATGTTCCAAATTGTATCAAACATTGTACTAACACACAAATTCATAACAAATATTGTTTAAACGACCAAATTTGTTCAAATAGCACCTTGTGCCAAACACTCCTACACACTCGCACTCATTGACGGTCGATCTTGTTCTTGAGTTTTCCAAGGAATCTTCCAAGATTCTTAAACATCCCCTTTGTTTGCTTGAACTCCTCCGACTCATTAGGAATATCCGGAAGTTGAGAAAGGTATTAGAGAGGAGGGAGCCTAGAGTTTGGCAAATTGTCATCTTCACTCATTGAGGAAGACGAAGATGAGGTAGGAGGATTCGGGCGTTTTCCTTGGGCTTTGTAAACTCTCTTATCACTAAGTGGAACAAAGGTGTGTGGAATGAGAGTGTAGTCAAGACGAAGACCATTTGAAGTTGGTGGAATGGGTGAGATGAACCTAAAGAGACGGGTCAAGAGCATTCCATATGGCATAGCCGTTGTGCCATGCATGGGAATGTTGGTCATTCTCTTGGCCATGTAGTAGGCAAGGTTGAAGGGATGCCTAACGGACAAGGAGTAGAGCATGTAGCAAAGGCAAAGGTTGATATGGTCACGGTTCCCTATTGTGCTAATAACATTGGCTCTAAGGACTTCCTCCCATTTCTTAAATTGGGGTTTGAGTTCGTTCATTTCCATTCCATATGGGTCCTTATCGACCTCATTCCCTGAACGGGTTCTCCTAGTGGTGGTGGTCCTAACAAAGAGGTGGTCACGGAGTATGTCTTTTGAGACAAGGGGTGTGTCATAAGGATGGATACGGTCTTGGAGGTTGTCAAGAGTTGAGAGGGAGTGCAAGTCGGAATAGAGGCAAGTACAACGGTTTGGAACACCTAAGATTTGAGCAAACTCCTTAAGAGTGAAGGAGTATTGGTGGCCGCTAACCCTAAAGTTGATAGACATATGACCATAATCATCCGTTGAGAGGACGCATGATGCATAGAACTCTAGAATGAACCTAGGACAAATAGGCTCGTCGATTTTCAAAAGACACTCAAAGTTGATTGTGGCAAAATCGGCGTAAAGGTTTGTGCCTTCTAGGAAAGATGGATCTATGGTTCTACCCTCATGGACATAGTGTTTTTCTAGGGCTTTGAAAACGTTTACTTGATTTGCGGTAAGGCCTTTGGTTTTGTGGTGTTTTGGTAGGTACTTAATGGTGTCCTTGTGGTCGTAGTGGGTTAGAGGAGGCATGATGATTCCTAGAACAACAAAATTTCACATTTTAGTTTACGTAAACCACTATTATAATGTGGAAGTTCTAGTGTGTGCCTATATGAAAACAATGTGGAGGTGCGGTTATCTTGACTCATTTTGATGCTTCAAAATCGTTTTATGTAAGTTTTGTTATAAAACAAAAGATAACCCAAACGCTCCTAGTTTAATGTAGCTTCGTTTGAATGTACCCGAAAATACATATTGGTTATGTATTCCCTTTAGCATTCAAGAGACATTATGCAAGTGATGTTTTAAAAATAACGTTTTGATTTTGTATTCTCAATGTGAGACGAAAAAATATTTGTCCTACTTGTGAGAAATTTTTGGAAAGATTTGACATGGGGTGTTTTAGCAAACATGTTTATACTAATTAAAGATGCAATTCCTAACTATGGGAAACATGATTAGTTTTATTAAACACCTAATCTAATGCATGAGTTTTTCAAGTTAGTGCATAACCCCAAGTTTTCGTTTTTGTGCAAGAAATAGAATTCCTAGACTCAGATCAGGATTGTAATCATGTTTAGAATACTTACAATGATGATTGATTTGCAATGTAAATGAATGGAGGACCAAGAATTCGTAGGTGTGGATGAGTGGTGAAGTGAATAGTAGCAGCCTTGAAGTGGTGGTATGAGATAATGGGTGTTTGGTTTAATATAAACAAAGAAAATGTTTCTGCAGGTCGATGGATACGGCGGAACCCTGAGTTGGGTTCCGTCCGTTATGGCTGAGGGTTCCGCCGACCCTGCTGAGAAAAATGGTTTTGGATTTGTTTTGATTTTTGTGATTTTTGTCTAATGTCCAGAACTACAATGTAGGTTCCATGAGTCCTAAGCCTAGCCTAAGAAGATTAAAAGGTTCACGTTTAAGAGGTTTTGTGAGAATGTCGGCTATGTTGTCTTCAGAAGAAACTTTCTCAATTGAGATATTTCCTTTTTGAACGTTGTCACGAAGGAAATGATGACGGATTTCAATATGTTTGGTACGAGCATGTTGAACCGGGTTTTTGCTAAGATCAATGGCACCTTTGTTGTCACAAAGAATTGTGATGTCGTTGAGTTGAATTTCGTAGTCGACAAGAGCTTGCTTCATCCAAAGAGCTTGTTGACATGCCTTTCCGACCGGAACGTACTCGGCTTCCGTTGTTGAGATAGCAAGAGCCGTTTGCTTCTTAGAGAACCATGAGGTGAGACAATGTCCAACAAAAGTACAAATACCATTTGTGCTTTTTCTATCGACATAGTCACCGGCATGATCCGAGTCAGCATACACTATGGTGTCTATTCCCGTTCCTTTGGGATACCATAAACCTAAATGTGTAGTGCCCTTAATATACCTAAAAATCCTTTTAACGGCTTCGAGATGGGTAGTTTTAGGATCTTCTTGAAAACGAGCACATAGACAAACACTAATAATAATGTCGGGTCTACTAGCCGTTAGGTAAAGTAGACTACCAATCATACCTCTATATTTAGTACTGTCTACGGATTCACTTTCTTCATCCTTGGTGAGTTTAGTTTCCGTGGACATGGGAGTTTTGATAGGTTTCGAATCTTCTAGTCCAAATTTCTTAAGCATGTCCTTAATATATTTAGATTGGTTAAAGAAGATACCATCTTCTAGTTGTTTGATTTGGAGTCCTAGGAAAAAGTTGAGTTCTCCCATCATACTCATTTCAAACTCATCATGCATGATTTTTGAGAAATCCACACATAATTCTTGACAAGTTGATCCGAATATAATGTCATCAACATAGATTTGGACTATGATAATATGTGAATCTTTCTTCTTAGTGAAGAGAGTATTATCAACTAAGTCCATGGTGTACTTATGGTCCACTAAGAAAGTTTTAAGTCGATCATACCATGCTTTTGGAGCTTGCTTAAGTCCGTAAAGAGCCTTTTTAAGTTTGTAAACATAATTAGGTTTTTCAAAATCGATGAAGCCCGGTGATTGAGCAACATACACTTCTTCATTAATGACTCCGTTTAGAAATGCACTTTTGACGTCCATTTGAAAGAGTTTAAAATTATGTGCACACGCATAAGCAAGTAATATTCTAATTTACTCGAGCCTAGCTACCGGAGCAAAAGTTTCATCATAATCAATGCCTTCTTGTTGATTATATCCTTGTGCTACTAGCCTAGCTTTGTTTCTAGACACAATTCCATTTTCATCCATTTTATTACGAAAGACCCATTTTGTTCCAATTATTGTTTGACTCTTTGGTTGAGGAACTAATGTCCATACATCATTCCTAATAAATTGGTTTAATTCTTCTTGCATTGCAATTACCCAAGATTCATCTTTAATGGCTTCATTAATGTTTTTCGGTTCAATGGTTGACACGAAACAAAAGTAGTTGCTTTCATTTTGAACTTTTGATCTAAGTGTTCTTTCGTTAATGTTGCCTATGACACCGTCTAATGGATGACTTTTAGATTCTTTGACATTGACAAGTTCTTTGTTTAATAGTTCATCTTCCTTGTCATTACCTAAGATTTCTTGATATTCAATTGCTTGGCTTTCAACTAAGTCATCATCTACCAAAGGTGATGTCTTAGAGGGAGGTGGACTTTCGTCAAATGTTACGTTTAACGATTCCTCGACTCTTAAGGTTTCTTTGTTCAAAACAATGTAAGCTTTACTATTTTGTGAATATCCAAGAAATACACCTTCATAAGACTTTGGGTCAAATTTGGTGAGATAATCCTTGGTGTTAAGAATGAAGCATTTACTCCCAAACACTCTAAAGTATCCTAATGTAGGCTTTTTACCTCTATAAAGTTCATAAGGAGTTTTATTCAAAAATCGTCTAATTAGGACTCGATTAAGAATGTACGTTGATGTGTCAACGGCATTACACCAAAACTTTTGTGGAATAGTTTGTTCATTAAGCATTGTTCTACTCATCTCTTGCAATGTCCGGTTTTTACGTTCTACTACACCATTAGATTGAGGAGTACGTGGAGCCGAAAAGTTATGAGTAATTCCATTTTTATCACAAAAGTTTCCAAATTGAAATTCATTATCAAATTCACGACCGTGATCCGTTCTAATAGACACTATATTAGACCCTACTTGATTTTGAATTTTCTTACTTAGAATCTCAAATTTATCAAACGCTTCATTTTTACTTTTCAAAAACTTTGTCCAAGTATAACGTGAGTAATCATCTACTATGACCAAAGTATAGAAGTTACCTCCATAACTTTGTATAGCGGATGGACCAAATAAATTCATATGCAAAAGTTCTAGACACCTAGATGTAGACACCATGTTTTTAGCCTTATGGCTACTATGGACTTGTTTACCGACTTTGCAAGCATCACAAAAGTGTTGATCATATTTCAACTTGGGTAGGTTTCGAACTAAGTCTTTGGAGGAGAGGTTTTGGATTAGTCTCATGTTAGCGTGTCCTAAACGTCTATGCCATAAAGTTGAGGATTCATCTAATGAGGTAAGACAAAGTTTGTCTCTAGATGTTGAATCCAACTTCATGACGTATACGTTGTTCTTAAGGACACCTTTGGCTACGTATACCATCTTTAAGTATTTTACTACCGTTTTCACTAAAAAGATCATTATACTTATTACGACAAAGTTGACTAATACTAAGAAGATTAAATCCTAAGTTATCAACATGAGCAACATCATCTATAGAAAGGGAGTCATGAGAGATTGTACCTTTTCCGATGATTTTGCTCTTAGCATTACTACCAAACGTAACATTACCTCCATCACATTTGTGATATGTTGAGAAGAGGCTTTTATTACCCGTCATGTGCCTTGAACAACCGCTATCTTTAATCCATTCATCCGGATCCAAACAAACTTTGAGGCACACCTATTTTACGAAAAACACTCAAACATTTGGTCCCCATTTTCTCATGGGTCCATTTTGGTTAAGCATACCATTAATTTGTTCCAAATAAGAAAATAGAGCATAAGGGTTCCATGGCATGTAGTTTAAATTTTGGTAATGTCCAGGAGTGTTTTGATTCCAAACTTGTTGGTAGTTTGGTCGAGCGTTGAAGTTGCTCTTTGGAAAGGGGCGTTTGGGAATTGGAGTCTTAGGTCTTGGTTTAGTAGTCTTAGCTCTAAATTCATTTTTACTAAGTCCTACTCTAGTTCTAAAGGCAGGTTTTGTTCCATTTTTATATGTAACTTTAACAAATTTTGAACGATCCGATGTGGATGGAGTTACTGCTGCAGCAGACCTGGCGAAACCCTCGGGGCCAACGGGCGGAACCCTAATTTGGGTTCCGTCTGGTCCGCGGGCTACTGTAGCAATTTTGTTTGTTTCATGTGCGTTCTTTTCTTGTTTCGTTTGACCCTTAATGATTTCTACCTTCCTGAAACCTAGACCTGTTTTATCAATAGGTGACTTTTGAAGTTTCATAATTTCATCCGCACATGAAATGCTCTTATCGAACTTTTTGAACTTTGTGGTTTGTTTGATTAGATCATTTTGAGTAATTTTAAGTTTCTCAACTTCAAGTTTAAGTTCTTCACATGATTTGCATGAGGTGTCAATACCTTTACCCTTTTCTAATCTCTTAGCTTTTTCTTTTAACTCATAGACTTCATTTTCTAAAAACTCCTTTTTAGTTTTCAAAAATTTATTTTTGTTTATGATTTTTAAGCTTAACTCACAAAGTTTGTTATATTCATTTTGTAAAGTATCATCATCTATAGAGGAGTAAGATGAGTCGGAGAGTACCTCATTTGAGTTGTGAGCCATGAGAGCAATATCATCATTCTTTGGCTCATCATCATCTCCTTCATAGTCACTCCAAGCACCACCCACAAAAGCTTGTTGAGGTTTGCTCTTGGGTGGTTTTGGACATTCTCCTACAAGATGACTTGTGTCTCCACACCTATAACATTTTCTTTCAACTTTTCCTTTTCGATCATCACGATCTTTCCGGAAGGTTTTCTTGTCATCTTTAGGTTGCCTTACAAACTTCCCTCGCCTACGAAAGAACTTCTTGAAGTCTCTCACGGCCATAGCATATTCCTCATCATCACTATCCGAAGTAGATTCTTCATCATCACTTGATTGGACTCTAGCTTTTAAGGCAATGGACTTAACTTTTTCTTTCTTGCCTCTAACTAGTTCCAAATCTTTTTCCATCACCATTTCGTGAACTTTGAGGTTTCCAATTAGCTCATCAAGTGACATGCTTGAAAGATCTTTGGATTCTTCAATTGCCGTCACTTTTCCTCTCCACTTTGGATGGAGTGCTCTAAGAAATTTCCTGACAAAGTTCTTACTACAAAAAGATTCGTCAAGTGCTTTAAGTGAAGTAATAATAGTATTAAATCTAGCAAAGGCATTATCAATAATCTCATCTTCGAAAATAACAAATTGTTCATATTGTTGAACAAGAAGATCAATTTTGTTATCTTTAACTTGTGAGTTTCCTTGATGAGTGACAATTAAAGATTGCCAAATATCTTTGGCGGTTTTACACAAAAAGACTCTTTCATATTCTTTCTTAGGCAAAGCATTATAAAGCATCATTTTAGCTTCATTATTTTTACCTATTAATTTCTTTTGATCATCATCTTTGATGTTAGTAACTACGTTATCGCCATCAATAATTATATACCACAAATCTATATCTTTAGATTTCACGTAAGTTTCAAAACGGGTTTTCCAATATATAAAACCATTTGCTTCAAAGAGTGGTGGTCTTTGCATAGATTGCCCTTCTTTGTAATTTTCAAAATCCATGGATCGTTTCAAGTTTTAAAACACAATATATTTTAAAAGCTTGAGTAACGTAGCTCTGATACCAATTGTTGAAAACTAGAAGAGGGGTTGAATAGTTTACCGATTAAAATCTTTTTAACTTGTTAAGTTAGCTTTAAAACTTTCCGTTTGATCAAAGATATATGCACAAACACAATATTTAACATGCAAGTAAATGAAAGAGACGATCAAACCACAACACGAGTATTTATCGTGGTTCAGCTACAAGGACTCTTTTTCCTTGCCCTACGTCCACGCCCCGAGTATCCAACTCGAGAGTTTCTTTCACTAGTCAACAAGCTCCTTTCACCGGCGGAGAAAACCTTACACGTCGCTTATACTTTTACCGACACAAAGCTAAATGTCGAGTTCTTTTACAAGGGCACAACCACTCCCGTTAGTTCTTTTACTAGGGTACAACAACTCCCAACACTCTTTGTATTTTGAAGACTAAAATACTAACCACTCACTACAGAATATACACAAACAAATGACGTGTAAACAATAAGAGTTTACACAATACTAAGCTAACAAGTCTTGCAACGTTGTGTTGGAAACTTGTAACTTTTGATGACCTTGTGAGCTTCTTTGCTACAAAAGGAAACTTCACATTTACAATGTTAAGAGGTTAGAAGAAAAGATGAGTGTGTGTGTAGAATATGATCTCAAGAGGTTAGCCAAAAATCAAGTTATGGCTTGGTATTTATAGCACACCACACTGCATGCTTGGCGGATCAGGTCGAACCCTCAGATGGGTTCCGCCCGTGTACCCCCAGGGTACCGCCGGGTCTGCAGTAGGTTTTTGCAATAACTCTTCAAACCAAACAAGGTCTTGTCTCATAACTCCTAGCAACCAAACAATGTCACATCACTTAAAAACAAGTCAAATACAAAGCTTGCAAGCAACAACAAAGCTAGTCAAATACATTTCTTTCCATAAATACATAATGACAAAACATGCCATAAATGTGATGTGACAATTTCTAATTTAAGAAATAAACTTTGTGTTGTGTTTTATGAAATGTAAAATGTAGCAAAAGTCTAGTTTATGCAAGTCTTAAAAAGTAAGATTATGTTTTGCTTAGAAACTAAAGTTTACATTTTGTCGTTAACAAAACTTAGCGAAGATCGTGAAATATAACTAACGTTTTTAGGCGATATTTGTATTAACTAATCCAAACAGCCCCCCATAGTCCAGATAATAGGTTAAACCAAACAGCCCCCATAGCCCATATATCTTTTTAGTGTCTTCTAATAATTTCATTGTGTATAAGTTAAATGAACTGTTATGATATATTGCGTCAAAACTGGTGGGATTGGTCAAAATTGTGTGGGTCACTTCATTGATCTATTGCATATTATTACGAAATCAATGGTATTACAATATTAAGATAACTATTTTGTTTAATTATATGATCCCGTTCAACCAATGACCCGTTCAATAAAGTAGAACTGGAAATTGCCTATTTCTATATATATTTGGTTGAAATTTCCAACTCCTTATTGGTTGTATCTAATTAAATAATGTAACTTTCGTCTCATAATGCATGCCTTGACAGAAAATATTTTAATAATAACTATTTGTTTTTTAACCAAAAACTTGCTCAGATGTGCATATTTAGAAGGATTATAGTGGCTTTAAGAATCGGTTGGTACGAAAGAGATGGTGTTTGGATAGAGATAGCTTTTGGATAGCTTATAAAATTCATTATGAGTATTGTGTAGAATAGAGATAGTGTTTGATAGATAAGTCTCTAAAATGTTTTCAAAGAATGAGTAATTAACAGGTTAAGTTTTTAAGCTCTAAAATGGTCAGCTTGATTGTAGCTGGAATGAATTGCTAATAACTAATCATTACAACTTGAATTCATATTAATTAAATGATCGGGGTCCAAAACTCATTTTAGAAGTGTGAATAAAGGCATGTAGCCAGTTGGTAGCATGTGAGGAAAACAGAATAATTAGATAGAATGAACCAACAGAAACTTTCAGAAGTAGAAAAGCTAGCTCAAACAATACGTGAGCCTGAGGAAGCTGTTTTGGCTAGTGGAGCTGATTAACCTTGGAATTCCATGATCTCAAGCAACTCAAGGTTAGATTATCTGATAAATAAAATTATGTTATGCGGTATCCTTTTTTATGCATAAAGAAACTAGCCTATGTGTAGTAAATGACAGGCTAGATTCCGTGTTATAAAAATGGATGGAGCATGTAGCGTTAAGATATCATATTGAGCTTTGTTTCAATTCATCTAATGGACTGGAGTTTAAATACGCACACTGACTCGGATTGGGAGAAATTAGCCATGTATAGCAACAAATAGATAGAAGTCCCCATGAATTAGCAGTTCTCCAGCCAAGAAAATGTGATCGCAGACAATGAATATGCTTGATAAAAAATCTGTAAGAATGAATGACACTAAAGAATATGTGTTTTATCCATTCTTTATTTATATCTATATGATTGGTGTTTGTAATATGCATTTTAATATTGATGCACTATTTGACTGATGCCGTGGCGAGGACTACCATTTGTTTATTGTAGTAAGTTTATTTCCGTAGCACCTATTTAGCCTGTTTCACAATTATCTCATGAAAATCACATGGGTGCTGGGTTTTGTTAAAACGGATTTTATTGTTACATAATCTTTCATCAAAAGAATAAAACTAATTGAATTTAGGTTGGCAAATCACATGTTTAAGAGAAGATGCATGGAGCAGTCAAAGTCCAAATCGGTCGTAATGTGTCAAAAGATTGTGACAGTCCAACCATTAAAGAAAAAACATGTATAATAAGACATTTGTGGAAAACTATAAGGGGGGGTTGAATAGTTTTACGTCAATTTTTATTTTAGAAAAACTTTGTTTGCAAAATAATCGATTCTAGTTTTATGTGAGATCAATAAACAACACTTATATATACTAATATCTACGAAATAAAATGACAACAATATAAGTAAATAAGTAAAGAGAGAGAGATGGAAAGATCGCACCACAAGACAAAGGATTTATAGTGGTTCGGCTATGAAGCACCTCTTCGCCCTACTCCACTCCCCGAGCACCTAACTCGAGAGTTTTCTTCACTATGTCAGCAAGCTCCCTTATGGCGGAGAAAACCTTACACAACTTTTGCTTACACCAATTAACGACACTAAGCTAAATGTCGAGTCCTAATAGTAGCTAGAACCAATCTCACACCACTACACACCTTCTTCACAACTTATACACACCACTACTACTACACAACTTCACACAACTTCACTACTTCTTTTTCACAACACTACTTCTACTTCTACCCAACACAACTACTTCTATTCACAACTACTAACACACCTAGGTCTATCTATTACACAACTTCTACACCTTTACAATATTCACAAGCCTACAATACTTCTTAACAAGATGTTGGAGGAGTATTCTTCTCTTGCACTTTGAATGATGAAGGATTGGATCACTCGAAACAAGAACTAATATGTTTATGATCAAAGGATTTAGGAAGATGATTTGAGAGAATTAGAACAGAAAGTTTTAGTGCAAAAGGTGAGAAAAAATTTCAGATTTGAACCAGTATTTATAGGCAAAGAATTCTGACAGAGGAGCGTATGCCGGCCCCCTTAATTGTGTGTCGGCCCCCTTAAAATTAAGTGGGCCGCCCACTGTAACGGCCTGAATTTTTTGTCCTTTCTGGGGAAAGTTTATTTGGTTAAAATTTAACTGAATTTGGTTAAAAATTTGAATTCATTTATTTATTATGAAATAAATATTTTCCTTTAAATACCAAAAGTGTTTTTCTTAAATATATAAAATGTTTATACCATTTTATATAATTTGTAATTAGTAAATAAACCTTCCTTTGATCATAAAATGTATTAGACACTTGTTTATTCATACCTTAAGTGAATTAGATGGATATAATGATATTTTGTCACTAAATACTTATTTACGTAATGATTTTACGTTTAATGATTTTACATTTTGTGATCGTCAAAACATAGGGATGTCGAGAGATATTAATAATGTTTTTACGCATTATTTATATCAACAATCTCCCCCTTTTTTATGATTACAAAATCTAAACTCATTAAATAAAAAATTATTATATATGCAAGTATTTAGTGAGTTTATATCACTTCTCCCCCTTTTTGTGAACATCAAAAAGGTTGTCCCGAAGTCGGATGAGCTCCCCCTTGATGCGTACTCCCCCTCGTTTTAAAGTTATAAGACAAATCGAGGTATGGAATGCTTGCAAAATTATTTAGAACATACAATTCATGTATAATGCAATAAACTAAATATATAACAAGAAAACATGTAAAAAGCAAACAATAAATCTCAACAAGCATTCATTATTCATAAAAAAAGATTATGTTGGAAAACATAATCATTGTTACATAAGCACACATATATGCTTTTCTTAGCAAACTACATTAGATAATACTAAGTTGCCATCTTGAGGTCTCTAGGACTTGCTTGGAGATTAGAAGCATGGAGCATGGATTTAGTGGAGGTAGACTTTTGTGGGAATTTTGTTTGGAGAGTTTGGAGTGGTTGATGGAGGTGAGCTTGGAGCGGAAGAGTTGGATTATTGAGTTTGTAATGGTGGTGGAGAAGACCTTGTGAGGAGATACTCAATCCAAGTGAAGTGCTCATTGAGAGCAATGGTTTGTTTTTGGAGAAAAATACAACAAGGAAAATTGTTGACATGATTCTCAAGTGGGACAATGTTGTTGGATGGTGAGGATGGAGTGGTAGAGGGTTGTTGAACCAAATTGTGTTGAGCAAGATGTAGGGCAACGAGAGCACTAAGTTCATGGGCTTCTTTGAGCTCCTCAATGAACTTTTTATGTTCGGAGGAAGGTAATGATGGTAGAGTTGGATTATTGTTGGGGATTGAGGTTTGGACATGTAACATAGGATTCATGTGTTACATGTCTTGATGAGAAGAATGGATGTGGTTTTGGGATTGAGTATGTTCCTCAAAAGGATCATTTGGAAGAATTGAGTGAGATGGATGTGGAGTATTGTTGGTGAGTGCGATAGTGAGGTTGTCATGTGGAGGTAAAGTGAAGGTATCATTTGGGTGAAGTGAATGTTTAGTTGTTGGTTGGTTGGAGACAACATCATTAATGGATGAGAATTTTTGACATGTATCAAGTTTTCTTCTCCACACGGGTTTGACGGTGATTCTTGCACCTATTGTAGGTTTGGTTCTTGGATGATTGGGGGATGACATGATGGATTGAGTGATGATTAATGATGAATGAGGGTATTTATAGTGTGATGATTTGGTGTTTATGGAAGGATAATATGTGGTGGATTTGATAGACAAAGAATGTTTGTGAATTTAGGGAAGTGGGGAATCAAAATAGGGTGAAATGGGCTAAAAAGCAGAAAGAAAACAGGGAACCTCGACCATTAGGTGGCCGGCCCCCTTAATTAATGGCCGGCCCCTTTAATTTTAAGGGGGCCGCCCGTTATAATTATGGGGGCCACCTAATGTCTGGTTCCCAGATTGCCAGAAATGGTTTTTGGCACAGATTTTTCCAGAAAGATGTTTGTTTTGAGGTTTGGTTTTGGGCAAGTCCATCTCTTTAGGCAACTAAACAAATATTATCTTGATGACGTATGCATAGAAAGTATATATATGTAGGCAACTAAGCATATATTATAGATTTCATGCAAAGACAATAATGATAATGAACAAATAAGCAAGTTATGTATCCTAAGGCAACAAATAAAGTATAAGGCAACTTAGTGAGGGAGAAACTAATGATGCAACAAATGTGACCAAGTGATACTTGACATTTTTCTAGTGTGTGCCTAGATGAAACAAATGTGGAGATGCGATTGCTTCGACTCCTAATGCAAAGAAATATATGTATCCTAAGAAGCAATCCAAAAACTCCTTGATTCAATTTGCTTAGTCCATGATTGCCAAGGATATATATTGGATTATATATTTTGACACTTCATGTGAACTCTTATGCATGATTTTAGAAAAATGTTTTTACCATTATTCAACAATGAGTTTTCCTAATCGTGAGAATGATTTCAAAATGAATTGAGGTTTTCTTTTGAGAATATATATATGCAAAAACAAAATATCTCAATTCCTGATTTTTGTGCAAAACAGAATCCTAGACTCAGACTTGAGAAGAAAGAAAAGAAAATTTAATATTTTAATGCTCAGATGGCCGGCCCCCTTAAAGTGAGGCCGGTCCCCTTAATTTTTTTTTAAGGGGTCCGCCCATCTGACAAATTTTTTTTTCCAGAATCATGAAATTTCAGAAATAAAATTTTAATCTATTTGTTCCATCATTCCTAATCCTAAACGCAAGTGGTTAAATAATTCACGCTTAAGGGGCTTAGTAAATATATCCGCAATGTTATCTTCCGAGCTACCTTTTCTATTGTTATGTTTCCCTTTTGTACGTTATCCTTAAGAAAGTGATGACGTATTTCTATATGTTTAGTCCTAGAGTGTTGAACGGGATTCTTACTTAAATCTATGGCTCCTTTATTATCACACATTATAGGAATGTTTTCTAACCTAACGCCATAGTCTACGAGAGCTTGTTTAATCCATAGTGCTTGTTGACATGCCTTTCCAGCGCTTACATATTCAGCTTCGGTGGTCGAAATAGCAAGAGCGGTTTGCTTCTTAGAAAACCAAGACGTTAGGCAATATCCCGTAAACGTGCAAATACCACTAGTGCTTTTTCGATCCACGTAGTCTCCCGCATGATCCGAATCCGCATAGAAAATGGTTTCTATGCCGGATCCCTTAGGATACCATAATCCTAAGTGTATAGTGCCTTTAATGTATCGGAAGATACGCTTAACCGCTTCTAGGTGAGAGGTTTTGGGATCCTCTTGAAAGCGGGCACAAAGGCAAACACTAAACATGATATCGGGTCTACTTGCCATTAAGTATAGTAAATTACCTATCATTCCTCTATACTTAGTGTTATCTACGGACTCACCTTCTTCATCTCTTGTGAGTTTCACTTCCGTAGACATAGGTGTCTTAAGGGGTTTTGAGTCTTCTAGGCCAAATTTCTTAAGCATTTCCTTAATGTATTTTGATTGGTTAAAAAATATTCCATCTTTTAGTTGTTTTATTTGTAATCCTAGGAAGAAGTTTAGTTCACCCATCATGCTCATCTCAAACTCATCATGCATGATTTTGGCAAATTCATCACACATATCCTGACAAGTCGATCCAAATACAATGTCATCGACATATATTTGAACAATGATGATATTTGGGTCACTTCTTTTAGTGAAGAGAGTGTTATCTATTATTCCCATGGAATTATGCTCAACTAGGAAAGCTTTAAGTCTATCATACCAAGCCTTTGGAGCTTGCTTTAGACCATATAAAGATTTCTTTAGTTTGTAAACATAATCAGGTTTTACGAAGTCAATGAATCCCGAAGGTTGTGCCACATAAACCTCCTCATTGATAAAACCGTTGAGGAATGCACTCTTCACATCCATTTGGTATAACTTAAAGTCTAGGGCGCATGCATAAGCTAAAAGGATTCTAATGGATTCTAATCTAGCTACAGGAGCATAGGTTTCGTCATAATCAATTTCTTCTTGTTGATTATAACCTTGGGCGACTAACCTAGCTTTATTCCTAGTTACTATTCCATTTTCATCTAATTTATTCCTAAATACCCACTTAGTTCCTATTATGGTCGCATTCCTAGGATTTGAGACTAGTTCCCAAACATCATTTGTTTTGAATTGATTTAATTCTTCTTTCATAGCCATAATCCAACTTTCATCCTTTAAGGCTTCATTTATATTCTTAGGTTCTATTGTTGACACAAAACATAAGAAGTTATTTTTATCTTGAGCTTGTGATCTAAGTGTTCTTTGATTTAGGTGACCTATAATGTTATCTAGTGGATGTGACTTTGATTCTTTAACATTTACAACTTCATTTTCTTCTAACGTTTCTACTTCAAGATCATTACCTAAGGGTTTAGTTTTACTAACCTCAATAGCTTCTTCCTCTATAACATCATTATCTTCTAAGGGTAATGTTTTAGGTAGTGGAGGAGTTTCATCAAAGGTTACATTTAGGGATTCTTCTACTTTGATGGTATGTTTATTAAGAATTATATATGCCTTACTATTTTGAGAATATCCTAGAAAAAATCCTTCGTAAGCCTTAGGGTCGAACTTAGTGAGATAGTCTTTTGTATTAAGGATGAAGCATTTACTTCCGAATACTCTAAAGTAGCTTATATTGGGTTTTCTACCTCTTAATAATTCATATGGAGTTTTTCCTAAGATTCGTCTAATAGAAACTCTATTAAGTATATATGTTGATGTATCTACGGCGTGACACTAAAATTTTTGTGGGATAGATTGTTCATTTAACATTGTTCTACTCATTTCTTGTAGAGACCTATTTTTTCTTTCTACTACCCCATTTGATTGCGAAGTACGTGGAGCGGAAAAGTTGTGAGATATTCCATTTTTATCACAAAATTTTCCGAATTGTACTTCGTTATCAAATTCCCTACCATGGTCCGTCCTAATTGAGACTATAGAACATCCTAACTTATTTTGTATCATTTTACTAAATATCTCAAATTTTTCAAAGGCTTCGGTTTTATCACTTAAGAACCTAGTCCACGTGTATCGTGAATAATCATCTACTATAACTAAGGTGTAACGATTGCCACCGTAGCTCCGCACAGCGGATGGACCAAAAAGGTCCATATGAAGTAATTCTGAGAATCTAGTTGTGGATAACATATTTTCATGTGCTTGTTTTCCAATTTTACAAGCATCACAAAAGTGTTGATCATATCTTAGGCTAGGCAAGTTTCTAACTAGTTCCTTAGAGGCTAAAGATTGTATTTGTTGCATGTTTGCGTGACCTAATCTCCTATGCCACAAAGTGGAGTTTTCATCTATAGTGGTAGGCATATCTTGTCTTCCGTTTTGTCTCCTAATTTCATAACATATATACCTCCTTTCCTAATTCCTCTACCTATAACTTTCTTGTCCTTAATTATTTCGCTATCTTTCTTGGTAAAGGTAACCCTACACTTATTATCACATATTTGGCCTATACTAAGCAAGTTATAAGTTAGATTATCTACATGCTCGACATTTTCAATAGTTAGAGAGTCTTGAGAGATCGTACCTTTGCCTATGATTTCTCCACGACGATCACTACCAAAAACAACATTACCTTTGTTATATGCCTGATATTTAGAAAATAGCTTGCGATTCCCCGTCATGTGTCTTGAGCAACCACTATCCTTTAGCCATTCATCTGGCTCCAAATCTACTCCTAGACATATTTCATCAGGTGCTTGAGCCACAAAACATTTGTGCTTCATTGTTTCGTCTTCGTCACTAGATATTCTTCTTCGGGTGGTTTTCCTTTTATCTTGTGCTTTTAGTCGCTTCTTAATAATATTCTTGAATTCTTTAACGACCTTTTCATATTCTTCATCTTCACTTTCGGAACTATAATAATCATCATTATTATGTTCGATCGTTGACTTTGTACACCCTTCTTATTTGCTCTTGGTATGACTCATGGGGTTTTCGTCATTATTACCTACACATGCAAAGTTTGAACTAGTAGCACTTGTAATCATTTCAACTAAATATTTATCTACTATACTTTCATTTTTAACTATTTTATATATAGAATTTTCTTTGGCTTGACATTTCTCTTGATGAAAATTTAAAAGACTTTTCCACATATCATTTGCCGTTTGACAAAAAAATATTCTTTCATATTCAATATTTGGTAAAGCTTTGTATATAATCATTTTAGCAATATCATTTTTATCAAGCACTACTTTGAAATAATTATCTTGTTTTTAAAAAGTGGTTTTTGTTGATTGAAAATCACCAATTGAAATAACATGCCAAAGATTATAATCTATTAATTTCACATAACTTTCGAATCGATTTTTCCATTCAAGAAAACTTGTATTTTCAAAATATGGTGGTTTAAATGTCATGTTCCCTTCTAAATATTTTTCCGATTCCATAGATCGATTTCAAGTTTTAAAATACAGTTTATTTTAAAAATCTTGTTTAACGTAGCTCTGATGCCAATTGTGGAAAACTAGAAGGGGGGGTTGAATAGTTTTACGTCAATTTTTATTTTATAAAAACTTTGTTTGCAAAATAATCGATTCTAGTTTTATGTGAGATCAATAAACAACACTTATATATACTAATATCTTCGAAATAAAATGACAACAATATAAGTAAATAAGTAAAGAGATAGAGATGGAAAGATCGCACCACAAGATAAAGGATTTATAGTGGTTCGGCTACGAAGCACCTCTTCGCCCTACTCTACTCCCCGAGCACCTAACTCGAGAGTTTTCTTCACTATGTCAGCAATCTCCCTTATGGCGGAGAAAACCTTATACAACTTTTGCTTACACCAATTAACGACACTAAGCTAAATGTCGAGTCCTAATAGTAGCTAGAACCAATCTCACACAACTACACACCTTCTTCACAACTTATACACACCACTACTACTACACAACTTCACACAACTTCACTACTTCTTTTTCACAACACCACTTCTACTTCTACCCAACACAACTACTTCTATTCACAACTACTAACACACCTAGATCAATCTATTACACAACTTCTACACCTTTACAATATTCACAAGCCTACAATACTTCTTAACAAGATGTTGGAGGAGTATTCTTCTCTTGCACTTTGAATGATGAAGGATTGGATCACTTGAAACAAGAACTAATATGTTTATGATCAAAGGATTTAGGAAGATGATTTAAGAGAATTAGAACAGAAAGTTTTAGTGCAAAAGGTGAGGAAAAATTTCAGATTTGAACCAGTATTTATAGGCAAAGAATTCTGACAGAGGAGCGTATGCCGGCCCCCTTAAAATTAAGGGGGCCACTCACTGTAACGGCCTGAATTTTTTGTCCATTCTGGGGAAAGTTTATTTGGTGAAAATTTAACTGAATTTGGTTAAAAATTTGAATTCATTTATTTATTATGAAATAAACATTTTCCTTTAAATACCAAAAGTGTTTTTCTTAAATATATTAAATGTTTATACCATTTTATATAATTTGTAATTAGTAAATAAACCTTCCTTTGATCATAAAATGTATTAGACACTTGTTTATTCATACTTTAAGTGAATTAGATGGATATAATGATATTTTGTCACTAAATACTTATTTACGTAATGATTTTACGTTTAATGATTTACATTTTGTGATCGTCAAAACATAGGTTAAAAGAACGCGTACGTTCAAATTAAATTTACACGAACGTACAAAATAAAAAGTGAAAACTGAAATCTAAAAACCCACAGGGGGTGAAAATGACTTTTTTACAATCCTAAGGTTAAAAGAAAATTTTTAGAAAAAGAAAATTAATTTTTACATTATTTAATTATTTAATATTAATTAATTACTATTTAATACTTATTATTAATATTTAAATAACTTAAATACAATATAATATTAATTTAATACTATAAAAATGAAAATAAAATTTCTAAAATTACAAAATAACTAAAAACTAATTTTAAAATTAAAAATAAGTATTTTTGTCTTTTTGTGATTTTTATATTTATTAATTACTAATTAAATATTAATTACCTAATTAAACTATTTTAAATTATAAAAAATAGCAAATGAACAGTAAAAATTCTAGAAAAATTCCTAAAATTATATTATATTATATAAAATCTAGGAAAAATATAAAAACTAGGGTTTACTTTATAAAAACTAATTATGCTATTTAAAACTTAATTATTAATTAATTACTAATAAAACTAATATTAAATCTATTAAATACCAACTGATAATATAAAAATCTGATAAAATTACTAAAAATACTTTAATATGAAAGGAATTTAAGAAAAATATAAAAATGCTAAGTGCTTAATAAAAATCAAAAAATGAAAATTAAAATTTAAATAAAATTAAATAGAAACTATCACTTAAAATTAATTTGGAATTTCTGGATTTTCTTTTTGGAAAACTATTTTACAACTAAAAACATGAAACTTTTACAAAAACAACTTTTGTGGAAATCAAAAATAAGCACTTTAAGTGCTTTTTGGCTCAACAATTGACTTTTGTTGACCAAGTGAGGAAATAAGCTCAAATGAGCTTAAGCGGGACCCACTATGAGTGATTCTGGTTCTAATAAGTTATGTGCACATGTTTAAGCTGGAAAAAGTACTTGGGGTCCTTAGAATAAGCAAATAAGCTACAATAAGCATTTGGATTTCTTATGTCAACTCAGAAAATGGGACAGAATAGGAGGGCAATTCCAAGTGGGTCCCAGGGGGTTTGAGGTCAAACTAATGGTCAATATTGAGAGAGGGGTAGGAGGGGGGTTGAAAGGAACAAAGTTGGGACATTGGGGACCACTGTGGAAGGCTGTAGCAACCACCAAAGTGGTGGTGGCTGCTGTATTGTTTGCTGCAGCAGGGGAGTGATGCCCCCTGCAGCTGACTTTGGTGATGAGTGGACCCCACAAGAAAATTAGAAAAAATAAAACAACAATGGGATCTTGAAGACTAGCTGGGGGGCTACTAAACCTACAAGTTTCAAGGCCTAACTCTTATTACATAAATCACAACAATTCTTGCAAGTTTTGTAATAACTAAGTAACATGCAAATTTGACTTTTCATATTACACTAACAAATTGACTTTTATGAAGTTTGATCTTACTAAACTAACTGAAAATGATGTTTTAAACTATAAGGGGACTAAATTAAGTTGCTAGGGACTGTTCTAAGCAAAATGGGTGAGTTTTGAGATCCCAAGACCTCAACAGTTAACTGTTGGGGGAATTGGGTGGTGATTTTGACTTTTGGTTGTTTTGGCCTAAGATTATATGACTTAGATAACTAATGTGACTCTAATGTAAACTAATGAAACAAAGATCAAGGACTTTAAACAGCTAATACCCACAGAACTGTGCAATGCCAAACACCCCCTATAAACCTGAAAATGGTGATTTTCAAAGCTTTATACCAATTTAAACCATGAAACTGAATTATGAGGTTGTATTATGACAAAATGAACTTAAATGAGTACAAAGAACACCATAAACCACAGCTTAACACATGAATGACCAAAATACTAAATATGGCAGTTAAAAATATGAGCAAAGTGAAACCTAATGAACAAGTGCTGTTATATAAGCAATATAATAATCTAAATACACTGATTAAACCTAAATATACAAAGATAAGCAGTTGTAAAAGATTCCATAGTGGAATGACCAAAATCAAAGAATATGCTTACAAGTGACCCTGACCTTGAATGAGAACTAAGGTACCAATGACCTCAAGACATAACCTAAGGCCTCCCATGAGGCATTACAACCATTGCTATCAATAATATCCCCTGCTCTACTGTTCCTTCTTCTTCCTCCTTGAGATTTTTTATTTATGAACTAATTATTTGGAATTTTGGAGTAATTTAAGTGAACTGAGCAAAACTTGATTGAGTATTGGAGAAACTTATAAAGACTTAATAATAACTTACATTGAGCTTAATGATGACTAAATAACAGCCATTTAACAACATGAAAATAAATTTGAGATTTTAGTAAAATAAGCAAATTTGCATAAACTAAATTATGACAAGAAAACTGAAATTGATTCTTACAATAAGATTTGATTACACTGGAAACTTTAACATTACAATTTGGAAGCTGAAAATTACATTGGAAATTAAGTTTTAACTAAAAACGACACTACTTCTATTTTAACTATCTATATTACACTACTCTCCTCATTCCTGGCTTCCATCTTGACTTTTATAGACTCCTTGTGAGTTTCCGAGACTTTCCCAACAATTTCTAGCCATTGATTTGGCTTCCATCAATCCTGACCATCTATTACAATTTTGGCGGGAATTTGGATTTTTGGCAGGGAGTATTGGGGGTTGGTTTGGTAATCAATGAGGAGGGGGGTTGGTTGGGTGTAGGTGAGTATCATTGATGATAGTTGGTGAGTTGGTGAAGAAATTGGAAGAGGGGGGGGGGACATGGAACTGAAAAAGGGGGAGGAAGGAGATTGGTTGTGTTTGACTGTTTGTTTGACCCTGCTTGTTTGACTCGTTGACCGGGGGTATTATTCAAAGGGTTGTGGGCTTTGGTGGGCTAAGGGGGTTATTGGATCAGGTAGGGGTGTTTTGGGGTGGGCTTTGTTGTTGGGTATTAATAAATAAAAGGGTCCGTTTGTTTTGATATATAACACAAGGACCAATGGTGTAATTTCTGAAAATGCAAGGGTTGAAACTGTAATTTTTCCAAAGTAACCATAAGGACCAAACCTGCATTTATCAATTATATAAGGACTATTGATTTCATTTTCCATTTATCAAAATTCCCAAGGACCAAAATCGATATTTTTCAAAGTTAAAGGACCATTCTTGTCATTTTGTCAAAACTTTTATCCAAGGGCATTTCTTGCCAAGTTTCATTTTCCAAAGGACCCTGAATGATTTTTCTTTTAAAAATATCCCACCAAGGACCAATTCTGCCAAAGTTTGAAACTCCAGGGACCAAAACTGTAAATTCTCAACTTTTCAGATTTTTCACCAAAGGACTAAATATGACAACTTATGATTTCAAAAGGACCTTTGGTGATAATTTTCCATATTTTGAATGGCCAGGGACTAGTTTTGTCATTTTATGAAAGTCGAGGGACTGAAACTGCCAATTTTGCAAACTTTGTACATTTTTCAACTGTTTTTACTCTTTTTGCATCTAAAACATATAAAACACAATTTTGAAATATTTTCAGTATTTTGATGCATTTCTGAGTGTTTTTGTATGTTTTGCAGTTCAGATTAGACCAAAAATGATGAGTGTTTGAGCACTCATCAATCCCCCACACTAAACTATTGCTAGTCCCTAGCAATAAATTGTTTTGAAAACTTAATGGATTTTAAACTCTTTACCAAAAGCTATCACTTCTGGATTAGCCAGATGTATCGATTCAAGTAAGAACTATGGTCCACCTGATAACCATGTGATTTTGAGCAAACCACCAGCTGTCAACGGATTTGATTAGTCTTTACCAAAAGCCGTTTGCTTCTGGACTAGCCAACTCTTGATGGACAAAGTCAACATCTTGGTGAGCTGATTACCAATTATGGTTTTTCCACTGCCTTTACCACAAGCCATAATCTTGCGGGCTAGCCAACTCATTCGCTTTTTAGGATATGGCGAGTTGAGGTACCATACAATTTTGGGCAAATTGCAAGCCATCAACGGATTTGAGTTATCTTTACCAAGAGCCGTTTGCTCCTGGATTAGCCAATCCTTTTGTCGGTTAGACATGGCGGACAGATAACCACAAAAATTTTTGAACTCAAATGAAAAATTTTTAAAATTTTTTGAGATTTTGGCCAAAAACGGGGGGTACTAGATGGTAAAATGTGATAAAATTCGCTAGAATACCCCCCACACTTAGAATGAATATTGTCCTCAATATTCAAAGTCCCGGCTATTATGCCGACCCTTTGAACGTAAAAGGGCAACATTACAAGCTAAATGTGGAAAACACCATTTTTCTTTTCACTGTATTTGTAACCATAACAGGGGTAACTCCCCCACACTTAGGGTGAAAACCCTAAGTAAATGCTACTGTTTTTGTTTACCGAGTCGCTAGCTTGACTTGACCCCGAATTTATTTGTCCTTGAGGAAGCATGATGTGGAAGAAACAATCTCCATCGGACTTTCATTCAAGATGTTTGGACAAACATTTGAAGCACGTGAAAGTTCCACACCGATGAGATATAATCCCGGCTCAAGATAATGGTAAATGAAAATGCCGGGATCAAAGATGGTATCTTAATTCCCGAAGGAGTGAAGAAGAGAAGAAGTCACCTTATAGGTGAAGAAAAGGAAGAAAACCATGATGTAAATCATGATTCGATCTTCTTCCTCGAGAACAGGCTCATTAGCCTGAATTTGGATTTCAAGGGTTAAGCTAAAAAACATCCCGGGAGGGTGGGTGGGAATTTGCAAATTCTCTTGATTGAGTGCATCTCCCCCCGGGCTATCAAACTCCGGAGGAGTCATGAAGTGAGTGAGTTCACCGGAGAACTCCTCATGAAGAGAATCATTCACAAGATTTGAATCCGTGAACTCATGTTCCATTGTAGGCTCATCACAGTCCTCATTCTGAATGTCAAAGAATGGATTATCAGAAATCAAAGTGAATTCAAAACGAATTCAAAAAGAGGATTGGTGAGAGTAGTATTGAATGTTTCGGGAACAAAGTGATTATCATTCTCTATTGGACTGCTGGGATCAGAAGTGAGTGACGGATCATGATAAAGGAGACTTTCAATTTCTCCAAGATCGGCTCCAAAGTCGAGGAGACCATCATCACTTTGCAATGAAAGTGGATTGATGTGAGTAAGTTCATCGGCGAACTCCTCAAGAAGAGGATCAGTATCAAACTGTGGGAGTGATGCCTCAATATACTCAATGTCTCCATGAGATGTACAATCATCATTAAAATCTGAGAAAGTCTCAAAATGATCGTTTGAACACTCAAGAGGGGAAAGTAAATCACACATATGATCCAAAGTTCCCTGTGACTCTCCTGGGATTGGGAAAAGGATCTCAACACTAGACTTTATGAATTCGTCCGATTCCTTATTAGGAACAGTGCTAAGATGCTCATCCCCCATGTTCAGAGAGTGAGTGGGAGCCTCGGGTGTGATAGCAGTTGTTTGAGAATGAATCTCAACTGCTGGGATATCAGCTGATGAACTTGATGAAGTTTTATAAAATTGAAGAATATCAAGGGTATCTTCATCATCACTGTCATCAGGGATGAAACGGAACTGAGAGCTAGATTTGGCTGCTTTTTCTTTTGCAATTGATTCCCTCACAGATTTTTCATAGGCATCTTGGGAATTTATTCTAGCAGCCTGCTCTTCAGCTAGCAATTCTTCCATGGATTTTTGATGAGTATGTCTTTGGGCAAAGTCTTTAACTAAACCCTTAAGTTCATCAACGATTTTCATCATATTTTGCATTTCTGGAAGAAATGCTTGATTCATTTGGTACTGTGGAGTTTGGTCATAGTAAGGTGTGTCAAAATTGTCACAAGGATATGGATTCCCTGTTTGACAATCTGAGCTGAAGTGTCGACCTCCACAGTAATCACAACATTAAAACTGTTGAGTCTGGACTGGTGAATCATATGGGTATTGGTCATAACCAAAGTTCTGAGCGTCACCGGAAAACTGTTCATAGACAAACGTGTTTTCGGCTTGACACTCAAATCCTTGGTGAGGACCTCCACAAAACTCACACAGATATGTCAGTATCTCATGATTTGGTGGCTGATAGGATGAATCAGATGTGTCATGGTAAGGATAGGGAGCTTGGTTATAGACAGACCCATCTCCTGACTCTACCATGCTACAACCGGGACAATTCCCGCCATTATGAGGACCACCACACCATTGACAACCACAATGGTGTGGATACGACATAGAAAGAATCAAAGGTTTACAGAGGGTAAGGAATGAAGAATCAAAGATGTGAGAGGGTAAAGGAGAATGTTTTTGGATTTTTGGATAAACGTTTTGTACAAATAGGAAATAAAATGTTTTTGTGTTTTTTTGTGTTCGTTGAAAACTGAGTTTAAAATATTTTCGTGAATTGTTTTGTTTTTATAATAAGAAAATATGAACAAAGGATGGTAAATATACAATGGATGTATATCCCGATTCACTAATACGCAAAACCGTTTAGAATAGCGCGCCAAAAATTGATTGAGGCAAAAGCGGTCAACTAAAGTCAACCACGGATGTGGTCAATATAATCAAACTCCTTATGCTCAATGCTCCGCAGAAGTATAGTGTTTCCCCGGGTCGTTATGTCCCGACGAGGTGTGATGGTTATCAAACGGGTTTGTGATCGGGTGAATTTGGACGGAAAGAGTTTGAGATTGATTACACTACTGATTTGTACAAGGAAATAGCTTAAATAAGCTATATGAACAAGATTGTAAAGTTAGAAAACCCAGAAACGTTTTAAACCTAAAAAACGCGTACGTTCAAAATAAATTTACACGAACGTACAAAATAAAAACTGAAAACTGAAATCTAAAAACCCACAGGGGGTGAAAATGACTTTTTTACAATCCTAAGGTTAAAAGAAAATTTTTAGAAAAAGAAAATTAATTTTTACATTATTTAATTATTTAATATTAATTAATTACTATTTAATACTTATTATTAATATTTAAATAACTTAAATACAATATAATATTAATTTAATACTAGAAAAATGAAAATAAAATTTCTAAAATTATAAAATAACTAAAAACTAATTTTAAAATTAAAAATAAGTATTTTTGTCTTTTTGTGATTTTTATATTAATTAATTACTAATTAAATATTAATTACCTAATTAAACTATTTTAAATTAAAAAAAATAACAAATGAACAGTAAAAATTCTAGAAAAATTCCTAAAATTATATTATATTATATAAAAGCTAAGAAAAATATAAAAACTATGGTTTAATTTATAAAAACTAATTATGCTATTTAAAACTTAATTATTAATTAATTACTAATAAAACTAATATTAAATCTAATAAATACCAAATGATAATATAAAAATCTGATAAAATTACTAAAAATACTTTAATATGAAAGGAATTTAAGAAAAATATAAAAATGCTAAGTGCTTAATTAAAATCTAAAAATGAAAATTAAAATTTAAATAAAATTAAATAGAAACTGTCACATAAAATTAATTTGGAATTTCTGGATTTTCTTTTTGGAAAACTATTTTACAACTAAAAACATGAAACTTTTACAAAAATAACTTTTGTGGAAATAAAAAATAAGCACTTCAAGTGCTTTTTGGCTCAACAGTTGATTTTTGTTGACCAAGTGAGGAAATAAGCTCAAATGAGCTTAAGTGGGACTCACTATGAGTGATTCTGGTTCCAATAAGTTATGTGCACATGTTTAAGCTGGAAAAAGTACTTGGGGTCCTTAGAACAAGCAAATAATCTACAATAAGCATTTGGATTTCTTATGTCAACCCAGAAAATGGGACAGAATAGGAGGGCAATTCCAAGTGGGTCCTAGGGGGTTTGAGGTCAAACTAATGGTCAATATTGAGAGAGGGGTAGGAGGGGGGTTGAAAGGAACAAAGTTGGGACATTGGGGACCACTGTGGAAGGCTGTAGCGACCACCAAAGTGGTTGTGGCTGCTGTATTGTCTGCTGCAGCAGGGGAGTGATGCCCCCTGCAGCTGACTTTGGTGATGAGTGGACCCCACAAGAAAATTAGCAAAAATAAAACAACAATGGGATCTTGAAGACTAGCTGGGGGGCTACTAAACCTACAAGTTTCAAGGCCTAACTCTTATTACATAAATCACAACAATTCTTGCAAGTTTTGTAAAAACTGAGTAACATGCAAATTTGACTTTTCATATTACACTAACAAATTGACTTTTATGAATTTTGATCTTACTAAACTAACTGAAAATGATGTTTTAAACTATAAGGGGACTAAATTAAGTTGCTAGGGACTGTTCTAAGCAAAATGGGTGAGTTTTGAGATCCCAAGACCTCAACAGTTAACTGTTGGGGGAATTGGGTGGTGATTTTGACTTTTGGTTGTTTTGGCCTAAGATTATATGACTTAGATAACTAATGTGACTCTAATGTAAACTAATGAAACAAAGATCAAGGACTTTAAACAGCCAATACCCACAGAACTGTGCAATGCCAAACACCCCCTATAAACCTGAAAATGGTGATTTTCAAAGCTTTATACCAATTTAAACCATGAAACTGAATTATGAGGTTGTATTATGACAAAATGAACTTAAATGAGTACAAAGAACACCATAAACCACAGCTTAACACATGAATGACCAAAATACTAAATATGGCAGTTAAAAATATGAGCAAAGTGAAACCTAATGAACAAGTACTGTTATATAAGCAATATAATAATCTAAATACACTGATTAAACCTAAATATACAAAGATAAGCAGTTGTAAAAGATTCCACAGTGGAATGACCAAAATCAAAGAATATGCTTACAAGTGATCCTGAATGAGAACTAAGGTACCAAGGACCTCAAGACATAACCTAAGGCCTCCCATGAGGCATTACAACCATTGCTATCAATAATATCCCCTTATCTACTGTTCCTTCTTCTTCCTCCTTGAGATTTTTTATTTATGAACTAATTATTTGGAATTTTGGAGTAATTTAAGTGAACTGTGCAAAACTTGATTGAGTATTGGAGAAACTTATAAAGACTTAATAATAACTTACATTGAGCTTAATGATGACTAAATAACAGCCTTTTAACAACATGAAAATAAATTTGAGATTTTAGTAAAATAAGCAAATTTGCATAAACTAAGTTATGACAAGAAAACTGAAATTGATTCTTACAATAAGATTTGATTACACTGGAAACTTTAACATTACAATTTGGAAGCTGAAAATTACATTGGAAATTAAGTTTTAACTAAAAACGACACTACTTCTATTTTAACTATCTATATTACACTACTCTCCTCATTCCTGGCTTCCATCTTGACTTTTATAGACTCCTTGTGAGTTTCTGAGACTTTCCCAACAATTTCTAGCCATTGATTTGGCTTCCATCAATCCTGACCATCTATTACAATTTTGGCGGGAATTTGGATTTTTAGCAGGGAGTAGTGGGGGTTGGTTTGGTAATCAATGAGGAGGGGGGTTGGTTGGGTGTAGGTGAGTATCATTGATGATAGTTGGTGAGTTGGTGAAGAAATTGGAAGAGGGGGGGGGGGGGGGGACATGGAACTGAAAACGGGGGAGGAAGGAGATGGGTTGTGTTTGACTGTTTGTTTGACCCTGCTTGTTTGACTCGTTGACCGGGGGTATTATTCAAAGGGTTGTGGGCTTTGGTGGGCTAAGGGGGTTATTGGATGTTAGGTCACCATTTTAATAACATAATCACTTAAGAATTCTAGAGAGAGAAAGTAAGTAGAGAGAGAGAGTGGAAGGAACACCTAATGAAAATAAGAGATAAATAACCTTACTAGTGAACCAACCAACCTCAAAATGAGGTTATACATAGCTATTTATAGGAAAGGATTAGGGCTTCTCTAAACTTATACAATATTACATACTTAGCCCTTAGACTTTATCCAAACCTATAAACCAAGCATAAAACTTTTAAGACTTATAAAATAACTAACGTTTTAACTAAATAATGCAACCTATACCAAAACTCAATGACCGACACTTGAAATAATAAAGTCTATTCCCAACAATCTCCCCCTAAGTGTTCGTCATCAAAGGTTTCTTGACGTCGTCATCTTCTACACTTTGACCTTGTAGTTGACGTCCTAAAAAATAGTTAGAAAAATCTTTCATCGTTCTTTGTACTTCATTCTTTGTTGATGTGAAGGTGATCATGTTATGAAGTTGTCTGCCATTCGTCACTTTGTGTCTGTGGTGGTTGTCTGCCATTCCAACATGCTCATACATCTTAGGACTTAGACTTTCGAAAGCACGAAGTTCCTTTGCATACACATTGATCTTTAGTCTTTAAACTTTGTTGATTCTTCTTTTTTGGCGTAGAATCTTTCTTTGAACTTTGTTGTGCTAAAATCTTTGGGGGAGCTTTCATTTGCTTCAAGATGTATATATGAGCATGTTGGAATCTGCCATCATGGAAGTGATGTACCTGCAAGTGAACAGTTAGCAATAAACAACCGGTACTTACAGATAAGGAATTAGAGCTCATCAACAGCATAGTGTGAAGACTCCTTCTAATCCTTATCAAAGCCGTCCCCATGTCAGATACTCCCGAAGGAGCTTACGAGACCTACTAGGTAGCTCAATGACTGGGTGAGTCGCTGGGGATCACTCCACGACTGTAGATTGCTAAAGAACCACCATGAACACTAAGCGTAACCCTTGTGGGGTTACCGAAGTGACCTGCTGTCAGGGCTGTTTGATGTTGACCCTGGCAGGAATTTCCGTTCAATCATTGAGAAATACATATGTAATTCTCTCATAAACGTTCTCGGCAGATTGCTAAGATCTGCGAAGGACTCGATAATTTACAACTGGTGCCCATTGATGTAGAACACCAGTTGTAGAAATACTAAGTGTTCCTAAGAGATCTTTGATGTATCTCATGGCTCTAGACTCGATAAGTGCTCACTTAGGTTTCCTATACGGAGACTAGGGAGGGGTCTCCTGCTTCAATATCAACTACCTCTAAGAGATAAGTCGATAGATTACACTGGTTCCCCGTGAGAATAAAACAAGCTCTTTTAAGAGAACTTGAGTGGTTAAGAAGGTTTAGTGCATTGCGTCACTGGGTCCATGACGACTTTATCTTCAATACCGGCGTTGGCTTAGCAACAACCAGTAGCATATGAATTGAACCCGGTGTCTGCCCTAAGGTTGAACATATGGAGGGCTATTTCTTTTCACCCTTTTCTTTACTTTTCTTTTTAATTCTTCAACTCCTTCTTTCCCCTTTCATTCTTTTCTCCTTTTTTCGTATCATACCTAAGGACTTCTAATTCTAACTATTGGTGATGTCCTTGGGTAGATCCCTCCGGCTCTGGCGGATCATAGGACGGTTTTTCCTATCTTAATCACCTTATAACTCCATGATTATCCGACAATAGACAAGAAACCTTTGAAAATCTCTCAAAGTGTTTGTAATTATCAAATATTTGGTTTAACACTTTGAGAGTTTAGTGTTAACTTATGAAGGGCTCCCCCTTCACATGTGCTCATAAGTATTTAATAAATTTGCACATGCGGGAGGAGCGAGCACTTTTAGAATTGATCCACTTTTAGTGAACAAGACCGATTCGAGACACGCTTACATCACTAGTTAGACTAGCTTGAAGTTATTACCCGGCCTGGTCAAGTCCACAGAAAGTTTCTCGAAACGGTACATTTCTACTAAGACAAATCCTTTTCGAGACACGCTTACGTGGCTAGTTAAAGAGTTCCATTGTCAGCTTTTAGGTGACAACTAGCTCTAATAACTAACTTGATGTTATTACCCGTCGAGGAAAGGTCTTTTCGATTTTACTAACTTTTATGTTTCGTCAATTCTTGGGTGAATCTGAGTCTAGCTCGCGTGAGATTTGACATTTCAACAACTTTTAACTTTCATATTTTAATCACTTTCCTTTTCTCCCCCTCAAAAATAGCATATAAGATGTTGTTTTTGAGAAACATTTGATTAAAATATGCTTTTTGAGTCTTATGGGGAGATATCAACGAGAACTTTTGTTTTCCAAACACGATGAGTTTTCAAGTGCTCCCCCTCAACAAGTGAATACTCATTGAGGTGAAATACTTGTCTTTTGAGCAGAATTATGAAAATCAGAAAATGTTTGATTAATTCTACTCAAAAGTAAGAAGCCTTCGCTGCTTATGTAAGGATTGAGGCACGGAAGCGTACCTCAGGGTCCTTTCAATACAAGTGCGGGTTGTACACTGTTATGTGTGCACAAACCATAGTAATAGATGAAGAAAAATATTATGAGGAAACAATGTTAATGTTATACCAACATGATCATGCTCGAGGAGTATTCGGACGGCGGTAAGTGAGAATGTCAGGAATGGGTTCCTTTGCTCCAATCAAGCTCTCCAATCTGCTCCCTGAACCTAAGCTTTTGATCAATCCTAGCCAAGAACTTAAGTGCTTCTTTCACATCTCTTTTATTCCATCCCACTTTAATCCCACTATTATGTTCTTTGAGCTTTTCATTCAGTTGAATTCTGACAAATCTGAGAGTCTGATCCCCGAACTTATGAACCTCTTCGTATTTCATGAAACGGTAACCATCATTGTGCGGGTAAACCACTCCAAAAGGTTTCTTGTTGAAGATGAAAGGTCTTAAATGCGGATGTTAGGAGGATATAACTGTGGAGCAGTAAAGTTGAGTGACTTTTGGTAACTTTCGACCCCGAGTTGTGCATCTTCGACTCTTGCTTTGATAATGGTTTGGCGCATGAAGAGCAAAATGGAGTTGATGATATCATACTGAAGGCTACCGGACAAGTTTTGAAGTTTGCCTTGAACCTTGAGTAAGTATATTTCAGCAATGTCATTGAGGTTCAAGCGATGATAGTCAGCTTCACTGAATTTATAAAGTTGATCATCACTTCGGCGGACCTCAATTTCATCAAGAAAGTTATATCCATATCTTTTCTTAGTACTTGGGACTGCTGTGATGGCAAGAATGCGATGATTCGAGAAGACTCTATGGTTGGATCGGAATGTCATCTTGTATTTGTAGAACCATTTACGCATCTCTGGCCAGGGAAGCGTACATAAGGCAGCTTCATGATTATATTTGGAGATAGATGTGGAATGCAAGCCTCTCATTTGATCTTCTAGTGTTTCCAGAGGATATGATGCGGCTCTGAATTTGGTGAGAGATGTTGCATAACGGTGATTAGGATTCGTGTTCCCATGAATAAGTTAGAGAAGGTCTTTGTTGAAGAAGTATTGCTTGGGGAGCTTAGGATCACTTGGAGAACCAACAAGGGGTAACGGTTGAGAAAAATCTTGATATTTGAATTCATCAACGAGGGGTTCCGTGCCATGATAGAGTTTGTCCCAAGATGGTCTCTTATCCCAAGTAATGTTTTCAGACAGAGCTCTTGCAACCTCTTGCACGTTGTATTCGAACTCAAGTTCAGTAGTTGTGCATGTTTTGAACTCCGTGAACCCTGCTTTGCGAATCTTTACCAAGTCAGAAAGCTGAAGTCTTTGAGTCTGCATCACCTTTTTGATTCTTTTTGCGAAGCTTATAATAGAACCTTCAGTCATTTCTTCAGCTTCAGCGTCATCTGGGTCAGCATCAACCATTTCATCAAACCAGTTAAAAGAAGGAGCATCAGGGTTAATCCATTCAGGAACAGGAATTAATTGAGCATCCTTGGGAGGTTCCGTAATGGTATCAATGATAACCGGAGGGATTTCATCCATATCTACATCAGCATCTTCGGTTGATAGTGACGGGTGTGGATCCTCGGTTGTTTGTAGAGGGTTTGGATCAGCTGAAACATTAACGGTTGTGGTTATTGTTGGAGCTCTGGAGGTGGAACCGGATGCTTTCTTCCTCTTTTCAGGTTGTGGCTGATCATCTGGGTCGGAATCTTCATGTCGACGCTTAGTAGCCATAGTCTTTTTGCAGGATTCGCTTTTCTTTTCAGCTTTCTTGATAGACTTGATAAGTGCTTTGCATAGATCATTTTCATCCGGATCATTCACAATTGCTTCCAATAATTTGCCTTTGAGATCACTTATGGAAGGTTTAGGAGGTAGAGTCTGAACGGTGATTGGCGTGGTTTGAAACCTGTGAGAAACGATCTCTGCAAGATTCCTGTTGACATAGTGTCTCACAGCTGAAGAAAGTTCCTGCTGAACATACTTCTGAACTTCCCTCGGTAATATCTGTTTTACTTGGTCCGCAACTGCCTTATCCACATTGTAGATCTTGAAAGCTTCAACATCAAGCTGTTGTTCATTAACTTGCTTTTCAAGTGCTTTGTATTGGTCATGTAGTGATTTAAACAAGCTTGAGTGAACAACAGTTGTATAAGGTGTTTCCAGAGGATGACTTTGAGGTTGTGATAAAGGTTGTTGTTGTGGTTGAACTGTTGGTTGTCCTTCATCAACTCCTACAATGTCAATTGGGGTATCTTGACTAGTATCAAGTAGCTCATCCTTTTTCTCACCATCCGACTCCTCATCATCTTCATCATTAACATCTTCTTCATCATTAACTTCTTCACTTTCCGTTTTATCTTCCTCATCGCTACTTTCATCATTCTCGGATGACTCATCATCTTTGCCTTTTGAAGCTTCATCTTCAATTTCAGTTTCATCAGGTTTATCGAATGATTCTTTTTAATCAGAGCTTGATGACTCAGCTTCATCTTCAGAGTTATCATCCCCAGGTTCAGAGGATGATTCTGTTTGTGAATGAGCTTCTTCTGATGTTTGATCATCTCTTTCTGATTCTGGAGTTGGGCTTACCGGCTCTTGAGTTCCAGAACCTTCACCTTTCTTAGTAACTTTTGCAATTCTTTCCTCTTCTGATTCTTTGCTTTTTCTTGTGGTGAGTTGCAGTTGTTCATCTTCTTCGGATTCAGACATTGGTGAGGTTACTGATTCTTCTTGAGTTACTAAAGCTTTTCCCTTATCTGCCTTCTTGCTTGAAGTCTTTGCGAGTTTTTCAGTTTCTGTTTCCTGTTGAGCATCTCCTTCATCATCCGTTGGTTCATCACGAATAGTAGTCACTTTCTTCTTAAGCTCTCTTGTGACCCTTTTGGTTCTTGATTTGGGAATGGTTTTGATTGTAGAGGCTGTTGAAGTTTTCCTTTTAGATGTTCTCCTTCTCTTTGTCTGAGTCAAACCCACTTTACCAATTTTCTGAGCTTCATCATACAATATGTATGCCTCAGTGTCACGAACATCATCAGGCTTAAGACTATCGGGAATTCTCATTCCTTGTTTTTGAGTGTTTGTCTTTTGAATCCTGGTTTTAGAGTATTTATGATCCACAGAAGGGGGGTGTTTCTTATCTTCCGATCTACGATCAATATCTGGGTTTTTCTCCATGAAATGAGCAATGAGACACTTTGTGAATCTGTAGAATGGAACTTTTGATGTAGACGATTTGAGGAACTGTCTTGCGTGATTAACTATGTCCACCCAAATTAGTTGAGCATAGTCAATTTGAGCTTGTTTGACAACCCCCCAGAAAATCTGCATCATTTCTAGAGTAGGATGTTCATGTCCAGTTTCTTTGCCCGTTAAACTGTTGGTGAGAATTGAGTAAAGTGTGAGCCAGGGTTGTGGAATGTATTTCCTGTCAACATGAGATATGTTATTGAGTTGGATTATTGATTCATCATACTGCAGTTCTCGAAGAAGTCTGATAACATCTGATAATGACGGCATATGAGAGAATTTCTTGAGATTAGGCAAACCGAGAACAGTGCGGAGAGTTTGTACATCAAACACCACAAGTTTGTGATCAAGATGAACCCCCAGTGACTTTTCATCTTTGCTGATTTCAACAGTCTCCCAAAACTGTGTTAAGTAGACTTCAGGTACTTCAGTGGTGTTGGTGAGGAGGTTGTAAATGAAGTGTCTCTTAAGTATTTCCAGAATGATTGCACAAGTATCATGACATGTTATTGAGTCAAGATCTATCCTATGGTTTGTCTTAGCGATTACTCTTTCATCTCCTTGAATCAATTCGTGTCTAGGTGTTGATTTCTTTGTCATATCGAGACCTGAAATGATTCATAAACCAACAAAAGCCACGTGGTGATTAGCTCGTTAGTGTTAGACAAAAGAATAATGTCCGAAAAACAATTGCCTAAGATAAAATCAACATCACATATACAACTCATGATAAGTCAACCCAAGAGACACACACAATCCTCATAAGAATCAATCACAACTCTGAGATAAACATGAAACGCGATCATCTTTCCATTTTTTTTATAAAATCCATGACATGACAAATTTTGAGAAAATTTCGGCAGCATTTCTTTTCATAAAAATGGAAAAACTAGAACCCATACGTGATGGTTCCATTACGAAACTCCTGTCTCGGAGTGAAATAAGTAAGAGATTAATAACTCAACCAAAAAAAACGGTTTAGACTTAACACGGAAAAATTTTGGACTAAACTTGATAATCATCCCAAACTCGGAAACCATTAAACTCGAGAAACATTTAAGTTCCAAACTCGATAGGTTGTTTCAAACTCGAAAACCATTTATGTTCCAAACTCGATAAACCATTTTGGTTCCTAACTCGATAAGGTTGTTTCAAAGTCGAAAAACCATTTTATGTTCCAAACTCGATAAACCATTTTGGTTCCAAACTCGATAAGGTTGTTTCAGACTTGAAAAATCATATTTGTTCCCAACTCGATAAGGTTGTTACAAACTCGATAAGCCTTTATCTTAACCAAACTCGATAAGACAGATTGCTCAAACTCGATAGTCACCATATTACTTCCAAACTCGATAAACACCATGTCACATCCAAACTCGATAAGCATAAGGAAAGTAAGCACCTAACTCGATAATACAAGAAACAATGTGAAACTCGATAAGGTTTCTAAAGGAATAATCTCAAACTCGACAAGCATGTAACAACTCCAAACTCGATAACATTCAAAGTTTACTAACTCGATAAGCTTAAACTCCTCTAACTGGATAAGCAGTCAAAGTTCTTAAACTCGATAAGCTTAAAGCGAACAATCTCAAACTCGATAATTGCCATGTAGTGTATCAAACTCGATAACCATGTAATTTAACAAACTCGACAAACAGCACAATAGCCAAACTCAAAAATCCATTTATCAAACTCGATATTTACCAAAGATCTCAAATTCGCAGTATTCCGCAATGATTGTGAGTCCAAATGATAAGTATAACACTCATCAAATACTCCTAATCCCAGTGATAGTCATAAACAGAAAAATTGGGCTTATGAAAGTTAAAACCACCTATTATACACTAGGATGAGGCAACTAAAATCAAGGTATAGTGAATTAAGGTACAATGGGACATGCCGCAATTGGCCATATCAATTAATTAGCCTAAATCACAACATACAAGAAACCCCCAATACAGAATTCACATAAACCCTAGTCAGTCGATTAGACTCATGTTAGCAATTATGATGCATGTAATGGTAATTAATGAGTCAATTGTGAACACTCACAATCAATGAATCTTGAAAAACCCTTGAAAAATTCTTGATACTGGAAAAAATTATGGTGCGTTTGATGTTTTGATTAAAAGGGGCGCGTTTGGTGTTTTGGAATGAGAAAAAAATAAGCAGATTTGATAAAAACATGGATATACTAAAGACTTTGAAACTATGACACATTTGGTCCCTCAACTTGTTTTACCAAACTAAACTTAACAAATAATGCACTTTGAGTCCCTTGAGTTTTAATGACATAGCTATTAAAGAGATAGTGAGAAAAATATTATGAGAGTTATGGATGTGGCACCCTCTTGAACCAACCATAAGAAGTAATTCGGAAAAGTTTAACAAGCAATGGTTCAAGAGGTGTCGAGATTGAGATAAAATAGTGATGAGGAAAATTTAAAATAAAGAAAAATAAAGAAGTTAAAAAAAATTTCTGTCTCCCCATTAAGATATGCCTTTTGTTTTTAGAAAAAAAACGTATGTGAATGACATATCTTGAACAAGAGAATTTTTTTTTTCTTTTTTTTTTTTTTTTTTTTTTTTTTTTTTTTTTTATGAAAATAAAATATTTACAAAGATAGTTTGATGTTTGACGATCAATTGTGTTTTAAAAAATTTTCCAGTTCATCTGGAGTCAAACATCGCATACCAATTTCGTGAACTAGACTCGCAAACCTTGATGGTGCTAAAGATTTGGTAAGTAAGTCCGCCAATTGGTACTCAGTTCCAACAAAATATAATTCAACGGTACCCTTTTCCACATGCTCTTTGATGAAGTGATATCGGAGATCGATGTGTTTGGATTTGCAGTGATGTACTGTGTTGCAGGAGATAGCAATTGCACTTTTGGAATCACAGTAGATAGGAATCTTGTTGAATAGGTAGCCATAATCCTTAAGTTGTGATCTCATCCAAATGACTTGAGCACAACAAGCGGACATGGCTACATATTCAGATTCTGTTGACGACAGTGATGTGCAGTCCTGCTTCTTTGATTGCCATGACACAAGTTTGTCTCCGAGAAACTGTAATCCACCAGATGTACTTTTGCGTGTGTCTAAACATCCTGCATGGTCAGCATCTGAAAAAGCAATTAGTTCAAAACCAGAATCCTTCGGATACCAGATTCCCAAGTTAATGGTTCCCTTTATGTATCGAAGGATTCTTTTGACCTCACTGAGGTGTTTTTCAGTTGGTTTGGACTGATAGCGAGAGCACATGTAGACAGCAAATACTATATCAGGTCTACTAGCTATGAGATACATGAGTGACCCAATCATACTGCGGTATTTGGTAGGGTCAACAGGAGTCCCATGTAAGTCAGCATCTAGTTTTGTGGTATAGCCCATTCGTGTATTATAAGTATCACACGTCATCATCCCATGTTTCTTTAAGATTTCAAGAGCATATTTGGACTGATTTATAAAAATTCCACGGGGTGATTGATGAACTTGTAGTCCTAGAAAGAACGAAAGTTCACCCATCATGGACATTTCAAAATTATCTTTCATAAGTTTTGCAAAATCATTGGAGTAACTTCTTTTTGTTGAAGCAAAAATAATGTCATCGACATATATTTGAACAACGAGTAAGTCCTCCCCGTAGGTTTTTGTAAAAAATGTTGGATCCACCGAACCTTTAGAAAATTTATTGGTCAGCAAGAAAGTAGAAAGTTTGTCATACCATGCCCGTGGGGCTTGTTTGAGTCCGTAGAGTGCCTTTTTGAGTCGGTAAACATGATTAGGACGCTCAGGATCAACGAAGCCATCTGGCTGGCTTACATACACTTCTTCATGGAGGTCTCCATTAAGAAATGCTGTTTTCACATCCATTTGGTAAACAACCATGTTCCTGTGTGCAACATAGGCCAAAAAGATCCGAACAGCTTCATGTTTAGCCACTGGAGCAAAGGATTCAGGAAAATCAAGTCCTTCTAGTTGGGAGTATCCTTTCGCTACCAGGCGTGATTTGTTACGTATGACAGTGCCTTCGGCATCTAGCTTATTTTTCCAAATCCATTTTAACCCAATGACAAAGACTCCGTCAGATCTTTCAACTAATTCCCATACTTCTAATCGGATGAACTGCTGAAATTCCTCTTGCATAGATTCAATCCAGTTGTCATAAGTCATTGCTTCTTTAATGTTCTTTGGTTCCTCTTGACAAACTGTGAGTGCATAGATACAAGTTTCTCCATCAGTGTGAAGTCGTTGTCGTGTCATTACAGGTGCATCTGGATGGCCAATAATATGAACAAGTGGATGGTCTCGAGTCCATTTGTGTGTTGAAGGGTGTAGTTGATAAGTATCTCGCATGTTAGCATGATCCAAATTGCGTGTAGATGATTCAGCTATATCAGGAAAGGTAGGGGCCGGTGCAAACGGGTTAAAGAACGCATCAGGATCATGCTCTGTGGGTTGTGGAACTGATGGTGGTGTTGGATCTTCAGCTGAATGGCGGGAGTTAGAAACAGTTTGTTCTGCTGTAGATGGTGATGCAATTGGAGGACCGTTTCTCTCAACAGTTGTAGTAGTTTGTTGAGGTGAGTCTGGTACTGGAATGTTTTCAGGTTGAGCAGCGGAATTAGGTGAGACCTCAGTAGAACGGTATACAATTGTATCATCAAATAGTGGAGCAAACAAGGTTTCCAATTCTTTGCGGTTGAGTGGCAATGGTTCAGCCGAAGATTCCGGAGAATGAAGACGGTTGAATTCGGGTCCTAAGCTGTGTTGCTCAGAAGCCATCTGTGTGAGTTCATCAAAATTAGCGTGAATAGTTTCTTGAATTTCTCTTGTTCGACGATTCCAGATTCGAAACCCTTTAGAATGTTCACAGTATCCCACGAACACTCCAATGTCAGCCTTTGCTTTAAGTTTACCTAAATCATCACGATCATTTTTCGGATAACAAAGTGCTCCAAATACATGAAAGTAGTCGATGTTTGGTTTCCTTTTGTGAACAATTTGATAAGGTGTTTTGCGATGGCGTTTTGTGATCATGCAACGGTTTTGGGTATAACATGCAATTGAAACAGCTTCCGCCCATAAGTAATCTGGTAATTGAGCATTAATCAACATAGTTCTAGCAGCTTCCACTAACGTCCTGTTGCGTCTTTCAACAACTCCATTCTGTTCTGGGCTTCTAGGAATAGATGTTTGATGTTCAATTCCCACTTTCTCAAAATATGACCGAAGTGTCTGATTCTTAAATTCAGTGCCATTGTCAGTTCTGACTATTCAGACCGTGTTGCGTAACTGAACTTGAATTTTAGTGAGAAAGGTGATGATCATTGAAGGAGCCTGATCTTTACTTCGTAAAAAATAAACCCAAGTCCATCTGGAGTAATCATCCACAATTACAAGAATGTAGCGTTTACTGTTGATACTTTGAACACGCATCGGTCCACACAAATCCATATGAAGCAGTTGTAGAACATGATTCGTACTGTGCTCTGGTTTAGAAGGAAAATGAGCTCGAGTACTTTTTCCTTGTTCATAGGCTGAACATAAGTGATCTTTGGTAAATCGGAATCTTGGAAATCCATCAACAAGTTTATAACGAGCAAGGTCAGTCATCGTTTTGAAATTCAAGTGCGAAAGACGTTTGTGCCATAACCAAGATTTAGTCGATTCTGCTTTGGACAGAAGGCATATCGGAGATGTAGCAATCATATCTGACATTGATATGGTATAAAGATTAGAACCACGTGAGCCAGACATCAGATCGTTTCCTTGTAAGTCACGAACGAAACAAGTTTTCTCACGGAATGCAACTTCTAGATCCCCATCACAAAATTGACCAACAGAGAAAAGGTTGTGTCCAAGGCCTTCCACATAATAAACACGACTGATTTCAATGTTCCCACTGACATAGTCACCATATCCCATGATTAAAGCGTAATGATCATTCCCGAATCTGACAGTACCAATGAACTTTGAGACAAAGTTTTGTAACAGTTTGAGATTTCCTGTCATATGTCGGGTGCATCCGCTATCAACAATCCAGAGAACAATCTGTACCACCTGCATCACAAGAAGAAGACACGGATGGAACAGAAGTAAGGGTGGAACCCATTGAAAGTGCGGGTTCCTGTTGGTTAGAAGCACATGTATTCAACAGTTTAGGAATCCATTTAAAGTCTGGTTTTTGTTGTAACCAACGTTGCCAATTCCAACTAGTTCGTGCTTTCTTAATGGTGAGTTCACTAGTTGTTGGCTGAGTCCTAGCTTTGTTCTCGGCACTTTTGGGGGTAACTTCTACTTCATTAGAAACCGTAGAGGGCGGCTTTCCTAAAATAGACTTAGAGGCAGTAGTGGGCCTAGAAAGAATGCGTGTCCTACGTTTCTTATGACGATTAAGAAGAGAATTAACTATACACTTAGTATGTTCACCAGATGATACGCTTTTACGACAAAACACACAAGATGCATTAATATTCAAAACATTCAAAGGTTCATCATTCGTTACATATAGATTTTGATTAGAATTTGCCAGATTAGAATCTAAATCTAATGCAACATGAGTTTTATTCAAATTCCTAAGTTGATCTTCTACTCCTTGAGCTTCTAGTGATCCTCTCTTACGTTGCCAGAGCCTATTCTTCTTTTTACTTTTTCGCTTGGGTCTGCTAACGCTAGTAGGGGAGACTAGTCCTGTAGAATTAGAGTTATCAACATTAGTATTTTGAACAACCTTTCCTTTATCAGTTTTGTCTAATTTATACATTCCTGGTGCTATCACCGTGGTGTCAACCATCTTTCCTTTTTCAAGTATCTTAATTTTCTCTTTCAAATCGATGATGATGTGATTCTTATCCTGAATATTTGACTCAAGTACACCATTGCAATATTTGATGTCTGCGTGGTTTTGTTGATATGCGATATTTTCAATTTTTAAATCCGCAATTTCTTTCTCGTATTTGAGACACAAACTTTTTAAAGACTCATTGTTTTTGCAAAGCTGACAAGAGTTTGAAAAATGTTGATTTTGAAGTTTCAATTCCGTTTTAAGACTTTGAGCTTGACACCGTTCAAGCCTTTGTTTGAGTTGACAAATTTCTTTTGAAAACTATTTTGTAACATCATCATTCTTTATTCTCAGCTTGTCATTCTCATGTTTAAGTGTCTCTAATTCCACGTTCAACAAGTTATTATCCACACAAAGATCATCCACAAGCATAGAAGTACCAGATTTATAGAGATCATTCATCATAACAGACAAAATATCAGCATTGAGAACTTGTTCCAAGAGTTGATCAGCATCATTTTTTAAAACTCTATTTCTTTGCTTTTGAGCCAAAATCTCATTTTCAGTAGAGTTGAAAACGTTTATCATGTTTTTGACCTCGTTTTGAAGTTCCTGATCCCAACGTGTAGCACAGAGACGGAGGTGTTTGACAATTGGCAACATTTGTTTTTGAAAAATATCTCTCTTTTCTCGCTCATAAGCGTATTGAAAAGTTTCAATTTTTATTTCAGAATTACGTGCAATTGTTTCCTCCAAAATTTTGATGTCTTCCATAAACGTTTTGAAATAATTTAAGACACGACAAGTTTTTGGTAATGGTGTAAGTTCACCGGATGATGGTAAAGGACCATTTATTTGTGCTATAGTTTGTACAGGGGCCGCATTAGAGGATGAAACATATGACTCTTCGACAAACCATGATTTCTCAGGTAATTCCTTTTGAGTCACAAAAGATTTAGAAAGAGGTGGAGCTTTTGAATAGTCATATGGTGTCCAATATTGAACATAACTCATTTTTGATCGACTCTCTTCTTCAAGTTCTTCCTCTTCCTCAGTATCAAAAACAACAGCACGCACAATCGTATTATCAAGCATGTGGTCCATACTGTAAATCTTAGGATTTTCTTTGAATGCTTTGTGAAGAAACATTGATTTGAAATCGCAAAGTGCAAATCCTTTATCGGGTCTCGGTTTTAAAGAAAATTTCTGAATTGTTGTGACAGAGTTCCCGTGTTTGTAAACAATGTTACGAAATTCTTTGAGTTGTTTTTCAAGATCAACAATCTCACCGAGTAAGTCATCTATATACTTCCTTTTTCGTATTTTATGTTCACAAAAATCCTTTTTACAACTTGACAATTCTGTTTCTGTTTTAGAAAGTACTGTTTGAAGACGTTCAACTTGCATTTTTAGTTCACACTTTTCACTTTCAAGTTTAGAAATCAACTTTCCATTTGACTCAATTAAATCTTGCATTTTGTGTTGAAGATCTTGCTCTTTGTTAAAAGAATCTTGAAAAGCTTTTTCAAAACTTTTTGTATGTTTAATCTTGTCTTCCTGATTTGAAAGCTGAGTTTTATAACACTCAATATCTCTTGCAAGTGACGCATTTTGTTCTTTTAAAACTTTGTTTTTCTCGTTGCATTTTATGATTTGCATTTGTTGAGCATCCAGTTGTTTAGATAACAATATTAGTTCAGGGTCTGGATCAAATGATGGTTCATGTTGTTCTAAATGATCATGTTTATCATTCTCAATAGGATCATCAAATGAAACAACTGTGTCATCATCAAATATGACAACTGTGCTTATTTGTTCATCTGTTTGAGAAGATGAAGATGATTTAGATGGAACAACTTGCGCCATATCTGATTCATAAGCAGAAGGTGAGACTATATCATTTATAAAGCATGCATTGAGGTCATGTACCTGAGACAAGCCATCAGTGTCATACACTGGACCTGAATCATTAAGCTTAAGTTCCTGCATGTTGGCCATAAGCATCACAGCTGCATTGGCTTCTAGATCTTCCATGTCATCGTCATTGTTCACATTTGCCATGAAGTTGTTGTCCTGTTCAGGGAAATGTCCATCTTTTTCATCTTGAAGAGCCATGAGTAATGCCTGCTTGTGAAACTTACTACCCTGAGTTCTCGGTTTAGGACATGCAGTCGCTATATGACCTTGTTCATTACAATTGTAGCACCATACTGCATTCCCTGAGTTGGAGTTCCTTGTTGCAACTGGTTCCGACCTTTGCTGAGAAGATCCTGAGTTGTTCCTGAACCCCGCATTGTTACTAAACCTCTGACCATTCCCAAAGTTTCCTAAAGAACTTCCTGAACCAGATCGACCATAGCTACAATTCTGAATTTCCACTCTTCCATCATTGACAACAGCTTGATTCCTTGTGTTAGAAGATGAACGTTTACGGTTGTTTGTCTTGTTGGAGAATTTGCTAAAAGCACGAGCAATAAGAGCAAGTCCCTGATTCAATGTGTTAAAGTCATCATCCTCATCGTCATTGGAATTTGAGTAATACACTGCATCATTGTTGTTTAATGGAACAAGTTGAGTAGAAGCATTCTGTGGAGATGAATCATAAGGGACCATTTGGTTCGAGGTAGAAGACTGTGGATAACTGAAGTAGTTCTGCTCTTGAACATATGCATGATTTGACATTGGTGGTGGAGCATAGGGAGATTGAGCTACGAGAGCCAAAGAATTTGGTGTTGGTGTTGGTGTGTATCCTCCTCATAGAGCTCTATCTTTTTCCACTTCAGGTTCATGGTGTTTCAGAAAATCATACAACAAACCATATGGAGCATCATGAAGATTTTTTGTTTGACGAACAAATGTCACGTATTTATGCCAATCCGGGTCAAGACTACCAACGAATTTGGAGTTCATTGCAATCCTTGGTACTGTGATTTTGTGACGTTCCAGATCATTGACCACATTTGTGAAACGATGATAGTAGGATTCGAGTGACTCTCCTGGTTCAATTGTGATGTCAGTGTATTCCATGTAGAGTTTGGATTCCATATCATCTTTGTTCAATTAAGTGCCTTCCATAAGGAGATGAACATGTTCCCACATAGCTTTGGCTGTTTTCTGAGCATCGACACTTCGATAAATTGGATTTGGTATTCCTTGAAGTATATAAGCCATTGCAAACTCATCAGCTTCACGATGTAATTTCTGTTCTTCTGTGAGTTGAGATTCTGGAAGAGGTCGATCACCAGGAGGACGTAGAGGATCAGCAGTTGGATCACCAATTTCAAATCTTGTTGGCCACTCAAATGGTCCTTCAAGTATCACTTGTTTCAAGAATTTCCCATGAGGTTTCTTAAGTTCAAGAAATCGTAAGAATCGACTTGACCATTGAACATAGTTTCCCGGTGTTAGCATTGGAGGTGTTTCAAGTGATCCTGCCTCATGTCGGGATTGTTGAGTTGTAATAACTTCACACATTCTGTCAAACCAGTGAGGTTGTTTGGAGGAAAGCTGAGTGTTTTGTTGAGACATTTGATATGGTTGTTGTTGTTGAGGAATGATTTGATGTTGTTACATCATGAGGTAATGATGTAGTGGATTAAACGGTTGTTGTTGAACGTGTGATTGTGAAGGTTGTTGATACGGTTGTTGCGGTTGTTGAAACGGTTGTTGACACGATTGTTGATACTGCGGATGATGTTGCGAAGAATGAGGAAAGTAATAATTGGGTGGTTGAGACATCTTTCGTGATTATGGTAAACTTAGATCATTAAAGATAAATAAAGGTTGTAATTAGATTTGAAAAACTTGATATAAAACTCGGTATGTTAAGATGTTGTTTCAAACTCGGTATGTTCTTTGAATCTGCAAACTCGGTATGGTCAATTTGTCTTCAAACTCGGTATGTTCAAGTTGGTTTCAAACTCGGTATGTTCAAGTTGGTTTCAAACTCGGTATGTTCAAGTTGGTTTCAAACTCGATAAGTTTGATCAAGATTCCTAACTCGGTAGATAGACTTGAGTTGGGCAGAGTTTCCCCTTAGTTAAAGTCACAATACGCCTAACTTGATAAACGATTAGGAAATAAAGGCTAACTCGCCAAGATGATCTCAAACTCGAAAAATCAAACTCGATAATTCAAGAGAGCACCTAACTCGATAAGTCAAGAAAAACACCTAACTCGCTAAGAATTAGAAAAACACCTAACTCGCTAAGAATTTGAAAACACCTAACTCGATAGACCTTAGAGTTCACCCCTAACTCGCTAAGAATTTGAAATCTAACTCGATACCTATGTGATGAACAGTACCAGTATTTCTAAAATACGCAACAAGAACCAAGTTTTTACTACCAAATCAAACCTAAATCAACCTATATTATCCCTTGGCGAATGATACCACTTGTTAGGTCACCATTTTAATAACATAATCACTTAAGAATTCTAGAGAGAGAAAGTAAGTAGAGAGAGAGAGTGGAAGGAACACCTAATGAAAATAAGAGACAAATAACCTTACTAGTGAACTGTAACAATTCGCAATTTCAGGTTAACTTTTATTCCCGAAAATTTTACTATTCACTTTTACTATTCACTTTTCACTATTCACTTTTCACTATTCATCTCAAAAATTTTTATTTCATATTCTCGTAAGTTAAACTATTTTAACGATAATCCGAGAGTTTGACGCTCGTCGGATCATTTCTGCAAAAATCACAAAGCCGTGTCCGAGATTTACTTTTAGGTTTAAACGTCCTTCCAGCATCCCGATATATCCATAAAACATTATAAACAATAGAAATATGATTTTCTATCATTTTAGGACAATTCCAAAAGTTTCGGAATTTTACGTTTTTCAGTTCAGCGTTTTACGCGAATTGCGCGTTTTAGACCCGTGTTTCCAGTTTTTAGCAGGGTTTTAGCACCCGATAGATCCTACCACTCATTTTATATTTTATTATGGACTATATTGACATGTTTAACAATACTTTCAAATTTCATATTTTTACGATACCCGGTTTTACGTTTTGAGGCTTAATCATTTACGGTTAGCGATTTACGGAGTCAAAACTAGCTACATACTTAGGATAATACCATCAAAAGTCCACACCTTGTTCTCCAAGTTCTTCAAACCGCCACTAGGGGGGGGGGGGGGCATTCACACTTGTGGCATCATCTCATGACTTTAGCCATTAGATCATTTTTAATTACAACTTTGTCTCCAAGTTTATGTAGTTTCCTAGCCACCTTCCTAACCTCCTCATTCTTAGTATAAATAGCAAGCTAATCTCTTCCATTCTTCATCAACAAAAACGCCACAACATAAGTACCTAGCACCATGATCCTTTGATCTTCAATATACAAGTTACACTACAAAGTTCAAGGTCTTAGTATTCTCTACCTAGTTCTTAAGTTTGTTTGGTGATTCCATGGTTGAATTAGGAGCTACACAAGGTTACTAGGGCTGAAGTTAATGGGTTTTCACAAGGTCTATATCAAGTCTATCAATGGTTACAAGAGTTATGGTGAAGGGTTTACAAGCTTAGGTTTAGTGTCCTAGTTCTATACTTGACTTCCTTTCTTTAGAAAGCCAAAAGTTGTAAGCAAACCCTTATACACTTTCTTGCTCAATATCATTTCATGCTTATTATGTTTCTTTCATGCTATATATGGTCTTTGTATTGTGTTCATGATGTTTAAAAATGGATAAAACAAGTATTGGTATACATATGTTAACTTATGACAAGTAAACAAGCAAACTAGTGATTTTTATGGAAAACCACGACCACAATAGTATAACTTTGATATTTGACACTTACTTACTGTTAAAGAGGACTTAACAAGGAAAACATAGCAATTTGAATCACCCAAAACGAGTACACGAGTCAAAAGTTATGACCATAAGAAGTTAGCGACACCAAAACGCCGAAACTGCCCATAACCTCCTGTTTGCATTCTGCCAATTTGAAAGTCCCACTTCTGGTCCGATTCATCAAAAAGTTAAAACACGAAAGTTGTCCGGAACGACGTTTTCGTTCAGGAACAAAGAAGCTCGAGCCCTGAAAAGGCTTTCCGAGTGATATTTTCTTCAAATTCTTAACAGCCCATTTTTAGACCAAAGTTACTATATAATGATTATATTTAGATGAGACCAAGAGGTCTAATGACCTAAAGCCAAGACCACAACCATGGCTAAAGCCAAGGTTGAGTCTCAAGACCATGGTAACAATGACCAAGGTCACGGCAAAGCCACGGCTAAAGACCATATAACTATTAAAGATCAAAGCTTATATATATATATGTTATCAAATACTACAATAGTAGGGAGCCTCATGTGAGGAGTTCATTGAGTAAGCCGTCGAGACGAGTTGTGGATTTACGAGTTAAAGTGTCCTGGCTCCTCGAACGTTTACTCCATGACTTCTGAATTATGTCGGCCCGAACGGTAGTAAGAGATTTACAACCTATACATGTTTCATAGACCACTTATATTCAAAGACTTACACTATATACTAAGTACTACATCATGAACATTATGCAAGACATATATAGGCAATTCGTCGTATTCTTAGACGTTACTCCAAACCTAAGTCGCAACGTTCTATTATAGGCTGCTCTTAGAGACTTTCGCGATTCGACTACCACTATCATTTCTCATTACATAGACTTAAGGTGAGTCATAGCCCCTACTCTTTTCGTACTTGTTTTAACTATTGGGGGGGATACATGCTCAACTACTTGTTTACTTGTACAAATACTCAAAACGTCTATACTTGACTGTGTTATACTTGATTGCTTACATACATGACTGCGTTATACTTAATTGCGTTATTCTATTTATTGACTAGTAGTTGTCTTTGGGAATTGACTCCCAGTTGTCTTTGGGAAGTGGCTCCCAGTTGTCTTTGGGAATTGACTCCCAGTTGTCTTTGATACATCCTAACATTTGCGAATGTTGGATACATCATAAAAGTGAGGTCTTTGGAGATGAAGTAGAGACTCACTACTAATTGCTTAAATTGTCTTGATGAACTTATACATGTCTTATTCATACTATATATGTTAGCAGTGGGTTGTGAACACACAGGTTACAAGTCTCTTATGGCGGGACTTGTAACTGAGTGGATTCTCAATGCCTTTGCTGTGTGAACATTCTTTAAAGATTTTTCAACTGTTTTAAGACAAACTCTATGAACTCACCAACCATTGTGTTGACACTTTAGCATGTTTATCTCAGGTTAGTAAGGCGATAGCTAGTGCGTGGAACTTAGAGTCAAGCTGCATATTCTGAAGACTTACGCTTTTATCATTTACCATTCAAAACATTTTGTATACATTTATGTATCATACTTTGGAATCTCATGTTTGTAACTTTGAATTCATTAATCGAATGGTAACTTTTCAAAACGTCTCATTTAGAGTTCGTTTTCTATAACTTGTACTTTGTATTATGAAGTAGCACCCCAGTGACACAGTCTTCCGCTGCGGTATTTTGGGGGTGTTACAGATTGGTATCAGAGCCTTGGTTATAGAGAACTAGGTTGCATTTAGTGCCTAGACTATAACTGCTATATACGTTGGGACCTTCCTCTTTATTTGCCTTACACACAATACATACACATGTGCTTTTTGGTTAGACGTTTGCTTAGTTCCACGCTGTTAGATGATGTGACTTTAGTATTATAAGGAGCCCCAGAGATTTGTCGAGTCATTAAAAACATGGAGCTCAGTAATAACTAATTAGTTAACTTGATCTTGTGACAGTTCTTGTTTGATTAGACACAAGATTTGAGTTAAATAATATTATTGCTTAGCTTTAGGGAATTGATGGCTTGATTATCTTACTATCGGCCTTAGAAGGCGGATTTTGTGTCGGAAATTCTTAAGTAGGATGATTTAGAATCTCCTTATTTAAATGGATTGGGACGCCTCTTCAGTTAAATAAAGAAATTGTAAATCACCGAACCATAAGTTTATGAGACCTTACTTACATAAATTTGGACGCTTCTTTATGTAAGTAATGTGTTATAAATAAGTGGGCTTAATTGTAGCCGATACAACTCCTTAACCAGAACCTTAGACAAATCAGAGTGAACACCACTATTTTAGAGATCCTGGAATCCCGGATTCTCTTAGACACACTGTAAGTAGTTAACATCAACTGAACTTCGGGACGAAGTTCTCCTTAAGGGGTAGAGACTGTAACAATTCGCAATTTCAGGTTAACTTTTATTCCCGAAAATTTTACTATTCACTTTTACTATTCACTTTCACTATTCACTTTTCACTATTCATCTCAAAAATTTTTATTTCATATTCTCGTAAGTTAAACTATTTTAACGATAATCCGAGAGTTTGACGCTCGTCGGATCATTTATGCAAAAATCACAAAGCCGTGTCCGAGATTTACTTTTAGGTTTAAACGTCCTTCCAGCATCCCGATATATCCATAAAACATTATAAACAATAGAAATATGATTTTCTATCATTTTAGGACAATTCCAAAAGTTTCGGAATTTTACGTTTTTCAGTTCAGCGTTTTACGCGAATTGCGCGTTTTAGACCCGTGTTTCCAGTTTTTAGCAGGGTTTTAGCACCCGATAGATCCTACCACTCATTTTATATTTTATTATGGACTATATTGACATGTTTAACAATACTTTCAAATTTCATATTTTTACGATACCCGGTTTTACGTTTTGAGGCTTAATCATTTACGGTTAGCGATTTACGGAGTCAAAACTAGCTACATACTTAGGATAATACCATCAAAAGTCCACACCTTGTTCTCCAAGTTCTTCAAACCGCCACTAGGGGGGGGGGCATTCACACTTGTGGCATCATCTCATGACTTTAGCCATTAGATCATTTTTAATTACAACTTTGTCTCCAAGTTTATGTAGTTTCCTAGCCACCTTCCTAACCTCCTCATTCTTAGTATAAATAGCAAGCTAATCTCTTCCATTCTTCATCAACAAAAACGCCACAACATAAGTACCTAGCACCATGATCCTTTGATCTTCAATATACAAGTTACACTACAAAGTTCAAGGTCTTAGTATTCTCTACCTAGTTCTTAAGTTTGTTTGGTGATTCCATGGTTGAATTAGGAGCTACACAAGGTTACTAGGGCTGAAGTTAATGGGTTTTCACAAGGTCTATATCAAGTCTATCAATGGTTACAAGAGTTATGGTGAAGGGTTTACAAGCTTAGGTTTAGTGTCCTAGTTCTATACTTGACTTCCTTTCTTTAGAAAGCCAAAAGTTGTAAGCAAACCCTTATACACTTTCTTGCTCAATATCATTTCATGCTTATTATGTTTCTTTCATGCTATATATGGTCTTTGTATTGTGTTCATGATGTTTAAAAATGGATAAAACAAGTATTGGTATACATATGTTAACTTATGACAAGTAAACAAGCAAACTAGTGATTTTTATGGAAAACCACGACCACAATAGTATAACTTTGATATTTGACACTTACTTACTGTTAAAGAGGACTTAACAAGGAAAACATAGCAATTTGAATCACCCAAAACGAGTACACGAGTCAAAAGTTATGACCATAAGAAGTTAGCGACACCAAAACGCCGAAACTGCCCATAACCTCCTGTTTGCATTCTGCCAATTTGAAAGTCCCACTTCTGGTCCGATTCATCAAAAAGTTAAAACACGAAAGTTGTCCGGAACGACGTTTTCGTTCAGGAACAAAGAAGCTCGAGCCCTGAAAAGGCTTTCCGAGTGATATTTTCTTCAAATTCTTAACAGCCCATTTTTAGACCAAAGTTACTATATAATGATTATATTTAGATGAGACCAAGAGGTCTAATGACCTAAAGCCAAGACCACAACCATGGCTAAAGCCAAGGTTGAGTCTCAAGACCATGGTAACAATGACCAAGGTCACGGCAAAGCCACGGCTAAAGACCATATAACTATTAAAGATCAAAGCTTATATATATATATGTTATCAAATACTACAATAGTAGGGAGCCTCATGTGAGGAGTTCATTGAGTAAGCCGTCGAGACGAGTTGTGGATTTACGAGTTAAAGTGTCCTGGCTCCTCGAACGTTTACTCCATGACTTCTGAATTATGTCGGCCCGAACGGTAGTAAGAGATTTACAACCTATACATGTTTCATAGACCACTTATATTCAAAGACTTACACTATATACTAAGTACTACATCATGAACATTATGCAAGACATATATAGGCAATTCGTCGTATTCTTAGACGTTACTCCAAACCTAAGTCGCAACGTTCTATTATAGGCTGCTCTTAGAGACTTTCGCGATTCGACTACCACTATCATTTCTCATTACATAGACTTAAGGTGAGTCATAGCCCCTACTCTTTTCGTACTTGTTTTAACTATTGGGGGGGATACATGCTCAACTACTTGTTTACTTGTACAAATACTCAAAACGTCTATACTTGACTGTGTTATACTTGATTGCTTACATACATGACTGCGTTATACTTAATTGCGTTATTCTATTTATTGACTAGTAGTTGTCTTTGGGAATTGACTCCCAGTTGTCTTTGGGAAGTGGCTCCCAGTTGTCTTTGGGAATTGACTCCCAGTTGTCTTTGATACATCCTAACATTTGCGAATGTTGGATACATCATAAAAGTGAGGTCTTTGGAGATGAAGTAGAGACTCACTACTAATTGCTTAAATTGTCTTGATGAACTTATACATGTCTTATTCATACTATATATGTTAGCAGTGGGTTGTGAACACACAGGTTACAAGTCTCTTATGGCGGGACTTGTAACTGAGTGGATTCTCAATGCCTTTGCTGTGTGAACATTCTTTAAAGATTTTTCAATTGTTTTAAGACAAACTCTATGAACTCACCAACCATTGTGTTGACACTTTAGCATGTTTATCTCAGGTTAGTAAGGCGATAGCTAGTGCGTGGAACTTAGAGTCAAGCTGCATATTCTGAAGACTTACGCTTTTATCATTTACCATTCAAAACATTTTGTATACATTTATGTATCATACTTTGGAATCTCATGTTTGTAACTTTGAATTCATTAATCGAATGGTAACTTTTCAAAACGTCTCATTTAGAGTTCGTTTTCTATAACTTGTACTTTGTATTATGAAGTAGCACCCCAGTGACACAGTCTTCCGCTGCGGTATTTTGGGGGTGTTACATGAACCAACCAACCTCAAAATGAGGTTATACATAGCTATTTATAGGAAAGGATTAGGGCTTCTCTAAACTTAGACAATATTACATACTTAGCTCTTAGACTTTATCCAAACCTATAAACCAAGCATAAAACTTATAAGACTTATAAAATAACTAACGTTTTAACTAAATAATGCAACCTATACCAAAACTCAATGACCGACACTTGAAATAATAAAGTCTATTCCCAACATTGGATCAGGTAGGGGTGTTTTGGGGTGGGCTTTGTTGTTGGGTATTAATAAATAAAAGGGTCCGTTTGTTTTGATATGTAACACAAGGACCAATGGTGTAATTTCTGAAAATGCAAGGGTTGAAACTATAATTTTTCCAAAGTAACCATAAGGACCAAACCTGCATTTATCAATTATACAAGGACCATTGATTTCATTTTCCACTTTTCAAAATTCCTAGGGACCAAAATCGATATTTTTCAGAGTTAAAGGACCATTCTTGTCATTTTGTCAAAACTTTTATCCAAGGGCATTTCTTGCCAAGTTTCATTTTCCAAAGGACCCTGAATGATTTTTCTTTTAAAAATATCCCACCAGGGACCAATTCTGCCAAAGTTTGAAACTCCAGGGATCAAAACTGTAAATTCTCAAAACATTTCAGATTTTTCACCAAAGGACTAAATATGACAACTTATGATTTCAAAAGGACCTTTGGTGATAATTTTCCATATTTTGAATGGCCAGGGACTAGTTTTGTCATTTTATGAAAGTTGAGGGACTGAAACTGCCAATTTTGCAAACTTTGTACGTTTTTCAACTGTTTTTACTCTTTTTGCATCTAAAACATATAAAACACAATTTTGAAATATTTTCAGTATTTTGATACATTTCTGAGTGTTTTCGTATGTTTTGCAGTTCAGATTAGACCAAAAATGATGAGTGTTTGAGCACTCATCACATTCTGATCAAAAGTTAGATTTTTTCGAGGCCTTCTGTTCCGATTCATCAAAAAGTTAAAATACGAAAGTTGTCCAGAACGACGTTTTCATTCAGGAAAAAAGAAGCTCGAACCCTGAAAACGCATAACGAGTGATATTTTTCTTCAAATTCTTAACAGCCCTTTATTACCTATAAGACTATGCATTTTTGTCACGGCTAAGGAAAACCAAATGGCCTAAAGGCCTAGATCTGAGATCACAAATGTGGTTAAGGTCAAGGTTGAGATCTCAAAGACATGGTAGCCAAGACCAAATCCACGGCAAGGCCACGACTAAGACCTCAAGGCTTTCTAAACCGAAATCGTTATAACTATTATACATGTTTTACAAATTGAATACTAAAACACTAGGGAACTTCATGTGAGGGGTTCATTAGAGTAAAACGTCGAGATGAGTTGTGGATTTACGATTTAAAGTGTCCTAGCTCCTCGAACGTTTACTGCATGACCTCTGAATTATGATGGCCCGAACGGTAGTATGAGATATACAAACTAAAACCATTTCATAAACAAATGTACATAAAACTACCAAGTACTACATCATGATCAATATAAATGACATATATAGGCAATTCTTCGTATTCTTAGACATTACTCCAACCTAAGTTGCAATAATTATTTTTAGGTTGCTCTTAGAGACTTTCGCGATTCGACTACCACTTTCATTTCTCACTACATAACTTAAGGTGAGTTCGTAGCCCCACTTTTCTCATTTACTTGTTTTAACTCTTTGGGGGAGATACATGCTCAAATACTTGTTTTACTTTCACAAGAATTCTAAACTTTTACATATTACTGTGAGTCATAGCCCCTACTCTTTTCATACTTGTTTTAACTCTTTGGGGGAGATACATGCTTGACTACTTTCAAAACTTATGTGCTGAATCATGTTTCTAAATGCTTTATGTATGATGCATTGTTTTCATAATTGGTAATTGGTAAGTATGCGCGTTCTGAATTCAATATATGTGTTTTACTTTGTGACTAATGCTATGTAACTATTATTGCCTGATTGCTAGTGGTTAGGATGCATGTACAATTGTCTTTGGGAAGTGGCTCCTAGTTGTCTTTGGGAAGTGGCTCCCAGTAGTCTTTGGGAAGTGGCTCCCAGTAGTTATGGTTTGTGCATAAGGCTCAACCATGTGACTTGTTTAAGTGCTTGTATATACACATATGTCTTATATGTTAGCAGTGGGTTGTAAACACACAGGTTGCAAGTTTTGTATGGGCGGGATTTGCAACTGAGTGGATTTACAATGCCTTTGCTGTGGAAATATTCTCTAAAGGCTTTTCAACTGTTTTAAGACAAACTCTATGAACTTACCAACCATTGTGTTGACACTTTAGCATGTTTATCTCAGGTTAGTAAGGCGATAGCTAGTGCGTGGAACATAGAGTCAAGCTGCATATTCTAAAGACTTACGCTTTTTATCATTTACCATTCAAAACATTTTGTATACATTTATGTATAATACTTTGGAATCTCATGTTTGTAACTTTGAATTCATTAATCGAATGGTAACTTTTCAAAACGTCTCATTTAGAGGTCGTTTTCTATAACTTGTACTTTGTATTATGAAGTAATACCCCAGTGACACAGTCTTCCGCTACGGTATTTTGGGGGTGTTACATATTCTAGCCCTTAAGAGGCGCCAAAATGTTATGGCAGCTAGGAGATTTTATTTGTTACTAAGGGTGGGGACCTTTGAGTTGAAATCTTATCATGTTCTCTTTGACACCATTTCACGTTAGATTATTTATTTATTTTTATTTTATTTTATTTTTTCTGTTTTTCTGCAATGTGTATTCTAGTTTCTTGTTACTATACTTTCTTTATAATTAACATATATTACTATCTTTTTATTTTATTATATATATATAGTGTATCCTTATTTTCAGAACCCCGTTAACTGCGAGAAAGAAATTCAATTTTGCATTAGAAAACATCCATGTTCATATAAAACATGTATGTTTTCTTACATACACCTTAATACACATACCTGCGTAACATACATGTTCATATAAAACCCTGTTAAGTGCAACATATCAATGCAAAATGGTTTTATATGAACATGTATGTTACGCAGGTATGTGTATTAAGGTGTATGTAAGAAAATATACATGTTTTCTAATGCAAAATTAGAGTTCTCGCAGTTCCCGCACTTAACAGGGTTCTAAAAATAAAGCCCCATATATATATATATATATATATATATATATATATATATATATATATATATACACACACACACACACACACACACACACACATTATATATAACAGGAGGCGTTTGAAGAATATGCCACCTCATTGCCCAGTAATTCATTATCAGCCATGTCATCAGCTATGTCATCACAATCTCGCCATGTAAGCAATTTTTTAAATTTATTTTGTATTTTTATAATTAATTTCGAAATAGTTTTTGTCCATGTATCAATTTCATCAAACTCTAAAATTCGGATTAATTTGTTAAAAAATGACAATTGTGGGATTCGAACTTGTGTCGTTTGTAATATTAACAAACATGATATCCATCATACCAACATATTTTTTTGATAATGTCTTGCAAATCAAAATCTATAAACTCATGTTAGGAATGAATTTCAATTTTGATATATATCTAATACTTAATTTTAGCTTACAAAATTATATATTAATCTAATACCATCATTCACTAAATCGCAAAAGACCTCCTAAAAGCCACGACATTTGTCTCCTTCAGTAAATCATTCGATTATTTTGTGTAAGTTAACATAACTCAAAATTGTTATTTGTATTATTACGGATTATTGGCTTAAACATGTTATGATTGGGTAACCTACCCCTAATGTAAACCTAATCATTGTGTTTTTTCAATGTTTCTTAACTATCATGGAGTTACATTTATAATTTCTTTTTTCTTGCAGATTATATCAATGGGAAGTAGATTATATATGTCTAATTGGTCACAAGTTTTGTATCCTTACCAGTCACAAGGTTTGTATGCTTACTTTTCCTGACTCATGACATGCTAATTGAATAATCAACTTAATATTGATTCTTCTATTCATTAACAGATATGGGTAGTCATACCAGAAGGAGTTCTTCTCTCAGAGTGAGTTATCCTGTTCTTTTAAGGAAACATATTTAACTTATAATCACTGGTAATTCAGTTATGATTTCATACACGTTAGCATATTCCACTATAGTTCTGTTAATTAGTATAATATACGAACCATGCAAGTTAACGCATTTAGCTGTAACTTCCTTTGCAAAGGAGTCTGGTATCATACTGTCTTGTGATGTCAATTTGAGACTACAACTATGACGATCGGTAGATGCTACTTGTGAAGGCATAATGTGTATATGGGATCAAGGCGATGTCATTAAGGTATACTGTCGGTTTTGAGGGGCTAAAAAGTGAACTTACATATTGATTTTTTTTTCTTTTTCTATGTGACTAATATATATATTATCAATGGATACACAACTAAGAGAGGATGAAATTACGTTTTTGACAGGGGTTGAAGACCCGTATGATAATAATGTGGTGCTGAAGAAGATTTTTCACCCCTAGCTTAAGCTTTGGCACGTAAGTGAATGACTAGATAGGTCTAGATATTATACACAGACAAGGAGATGTTTATCACTTTATGTATATTTTAGCAACTATTCTTCCTTTAAGAAATACTAACAGATAGATAAAAAGGTAACCAACAATCATTTACTGTACTTAATGTTTTTTTTAAGGGGTGAATTCAAAATTGCGTTGTTACCTGCTTGAGATGCAACTATCAGGTTTGATATCGGTGATGTTACAAACTTCACACACTATTCCATACACCATAGTAACTGTAGAACTTTCCAAACGGGTGTTTGGTAGGGTTGGAAACGGAAATCTGGATGATATGATGTATTTGGTTCAAGAAGAGCATCGACAAGTAAAATACTAAAACAAGGCCTGATTGTGACTACATGTTCATGTAAGTATCGAATGGTTTTGTCGATATAAAGTTTTCACAACTTGATGAGTAACTAACTGTGGCCAAACACCATGTATGCGTGTGACCCTCTATATATTTAAGATTAAATTGTTAGTAATATACGAGTAATATATTTAACAACTTACCTTGATTTTACCTTGCAGTGGAAATCAAGAACGCAATTTATCTAATATCGGATGTTTCTAAGACACTCCTGATTCAGGTGGAGAGTGTGATGTACCCGCTGAGCTCATGTACTAATGATAAGAATGGTACTGTGATTGGATGTATAAATGGACACATTGATACGATTCTTAAGCTTGTGAGTGATGATTAGTTACCTTCCAATATTACCAATTTAATTATTTATCTAAATATGTATACATAATTTAATTTGATATAAATAAGTTTATATCTCGACTTTTGCTTAACATTTTTTCTTAGAATGTATCATCAGGCTGCTAATATCAACAATGAAGCCTCTGGAGTTCTTGTAGGCGAGCATCAATTGACACAACACGAGTTTTCATATATTTAACTTGGAAAATACAGTGGTAAGCTGTAATTTTTTAACTATCATATTGTGTTATTTGCTTACTGTAATTGATGATTATTAGACAAAATTTCATCAATACTTAGAATATAGTACCACTGCTTCGTCTGATAACCATATGTGTGTATGTATCGTTACAACCTCTTAATATAATCGCTAATCTAAACATCCTGTGGAAAACTAGAAGGGGGGTTGAATAGTTTACCGATTAAAATCTTTTTAACTTATTAAGTTAGCTTTGAAACTTTCCGTTTGATCAAAGATATATGCACAAACACAATATATAACATGCAAGTAAATGAAAGAGACGATCAAACCACAACACGAGTATTTATCGTGGTTCGGCTATAAGGACTCTTTTTCCTTGCCCTACGTCCACGCCCCGAGTATCCAACTCAAGAGTTTCTTTCACTAGTCAACAAGCTCCTTTCACCGGCGGAGAAAACCTTACACGTCGCTTATACTTTTACCGACACAAAGCTAAATGTCGAGTTCTTTTACAAGGGCACAACCACTCCCGTTAGTTCTTTTACTAGGGTACAACAACTCCCAACACTCTTTGTATTTTGAGGACTAAAATACTAACCACTCACTACAGAATATACACAAACAAATGACGTGTAAACAATAAGAGTTTACACAATACTAAGCTAACAAGTCTTGCAACGTTGTGTTGGAAACTTGTAACTTTTGATGACCTTGTGAGCTTCTTTGCTACAAAAGGAAACTTCACATTTACAATGTTAAGAGGTTAGAAGAAAAGATGAGTGTGTGTGTAGAATATGATCTCAAGAGGTTAGCCAAAAATCAAGTTATGGCTTGGTATTTATAGCACACCACACTGCATGCTTGGCGGATCAGGCAGAACCCTCAGATGGGTTCCGCCCGTGTACCCCCAGGGTACCACCAGGTCTGCAGTAGGTTTTTGCAATAACTCTTCAAACCAAACAAGGTCTTGTCTCATAACTCCTAGCAACCAAACAATGTCACATCACTTAAAAACAAGTCAAATACAAAGCTTGCAAGCAACAACAAAGTTAGTCAAACACATTTCTTTCCATAAATGCATAATGACAAAACTTGCCATAAATGTGATGTGACAATTTCTAATTTAAGAAATAAACTTTGTGTTGTGTTTTATGAAATGTAAAATGTAGCAAAAGTCTAGTTTATGCAAGTCTTAAAAAGAAAGATTATGTTTTGCTTAGAAACTAAAGTTTACATTTTGTCGTTAACAAAACTTAGCGAAGATCGTAAAATATAAATAACGTTTTTAGGCGATATTTGTATTAACAATCTCCCCCTTTTCGTTGATGACAAAACATAAACTTTGTTTTTAAGTAACAAGCAAAATCTTGGTTTTCAAGACTTAAAAAAAATTATATTAACCTTGTTTTACTTAAGAGACGAAAAGCATATCAAGTATTGAAGGTTTAATATATTTCTCCCCCTTTTTGTCGAAACAAAAAAGTAGAGTAGCAAAGCGGAATAATGGCCATGCTCCCCCATGGTCGATACTCCCCCTAAATGGAGTGCCAAGATGGGAAACATGGATTTTGAGACCTACAAAAAAATGGGTAGTTGGTGATATATATAGTCAAGCTTGTAGTTACCACACACATTGCAACCACATTGACAAACCAAAGATTTATCAACCAACAATGCACAAAAGTAAGTAGAAAGAAAATAACCAAGAAATGTGGACCTATTCTTCTACTTGTACACAAAAACTAAAAAAAATAACCAAGAAAATAAAATAAAGTCCTACATTCCTAGATTGGGGCAAACGGCCTCCATAGGTTGTCTAGGATTTGTTGGGGTGGGAAAGTGCATCCAAACGTTCAATGACATATTGGAATGCAAACCGGGTTTCATTTTGGAATTGGTGAAGCAAGGTTTCGATGCTTTCACCCATTTGCTCACAATTTGAGCAAATATGGGGATGGTTGGGTGAAAATGGGTTGGTTTTAGTTTCTTGATTTAGGGGTTGGTTTGGTTTTGGTTCTTGGATAGAGGATGGATTTGGTATTGATTCAAGCAAGGTGGTTTGAAATTCCATTGCTTGATGAAGGTGGTTGTCAACCATGCTTTGTATTTCCTCATAAGAGGGAAAGAAAGACTCATAGGTTTGGGCTTGAGAAGGTGGTGGAGTTGGGTGATCATGGTTTTCAAAATTTGGTTCTCCATAAAGAGGACCATGGATTTCACGGTAGATTGGGTGAAATAACAATGGTTTACGTGTTTGGTATACTTGTTGTGGTGGTTGGGTAAGTTCAAGATCTTCATCAAGGTCAAGAATTGACCTTGGTGAGTGATTAGCAAAAGGTGGTGGTTGGGTAGGTCTTGGTGGAAGATCATTAAGATCTTGGACAAATGGATGTGGTGATGTGGGAGGAGACCCAAATAGTTCCATTGGCTCAATTTTGGGTAATGGTGATGGTGATGAAGTTTTGGATGGTTGAGTTGGAGCACTTGGTGGAGTTGGGTCAATAGGTGATTTAGTTGGTGGTGGAGTGAGCTCATTTGGTTCATTTGGTGATGGTGATGGAGATGCAAGGTTCAAAAAGTGTTCATTTTTGATGGGTGATGTGAATTCATCCGAGGATGAGGAGCTTAGGTTGATGGGTTGATTGGACCATAGTGGTTTAACACTAATCCGGGCAGTTTTCCGGATGGGTCTTGATGGTTGAGAGGTGTTTGTTGACTTAGTCATGGTGAAAAATGGTTTATAAGTTTCAGAAATTGTGTTGAGGAAGGTGTGATTTGATGGTGTTTAGGATGGCTTAATTTATAGTGTTGATGGATTATGGAAAGGAGTGTTTGGATTTGATGTTAGTCCATACAAAAATGGAGGTTTCTAATGATTTGGAAAACTAATTGTGGGTTGTCAAATCATGGAAGTCAATCCAATGAAAATGGTGAAGTGAGAAGACAAGTTTTGCACTAAATGCATAGTGGTTTTGGTGGATTTGTGGTAGTATAAATCTCAGGGATTTCAAGGATCCCTTAAAAGGGTTCCTTCCTTAATGTTTTAGGGGTCCTTGAGGTTGTTATGGTTAAATTTGAATTTTGGCAGGAATTGGTTTTAGTTAAGTTTATGGAAGAAGGAGTATCCTATCATGCTAAACACATTGCAAGTAATGGGTTTCTACCTAAAAGGATTGGATTTTGGTGTTTCAATGTTGAATTGGCGAAAAAGAAAACAAAAATTTTGGAGGTTGCTGACAGCACCCTCAGAATACACAGGCGGAACCCATGTGAGGGTGCCGCCTGGTCCGTTGGGCAAATTCTGGAATTCCCAGAAATTGCACTGGCGGAACCTAATATTGGGTACCGCCAGATCCGCCAGGGGTGAAAAAAGTGGCAGTCCACGTTTTTGACCTGCGAGACGATTTTCAAAATTTTCGAAAACTCCTAAAATCAAAGAGATAAGGCATTTCTGGTTCGGCAATGCAAAAATTAGACACGCAAACATGCATTTCATAGGACTTTGACCTTGAGGTCGAGAATTTCACTATACTTAGTGAAAATATCATAAACTTGAAAATTTGACAACTTGCCAAGAGTTGTCTACCTGCATCAAAGTTAGATATTACATGTTCCAAATTGTATCAAACATTGTACTAACACACAAATTCATAACAAATATTGTTTAAACGACCAAATTTGTTCAAATAGCACCTTGTGCCAAACACTCCTACACACTCGCACTCATTGACGGTCGATCTTGTTCTTGAGTTTTCCAAGGAATCTTCCAAGATTCTTAAACATCCCCTTTGTTTGCTTGAACTCCTCCGACTCATTAGGAATATCCGGAAGTTGAGAAAGGTATTAGAGAGGAGGGAGCCTAGAGTTTGGCAAATTGTCATCTTCACTCATTGAGGAAGACGAAGATGAGGTAGGAGGATGTGGGCATTTTCCTTGGGCTTTGTAAACTCTCTTATCACTAAGTGGAACAAAGGTGTGTGGAATGAGAGTGTAGTCAAGACGAAGACTATTTGAAGTTGGTGGAATGGCTGAGATGAACCTAAAGAGACGGGTCAAGAGCATTCCATATGGCATAGCCGTTGTGCCATGCACGGGAATGTCGGCCATTCTCTTGGCCATGTAGTAGGCAAGGTTGAAGGGATGCCTAACGGACAAGGAGTAGAGCATGTAGCAAAGGCAAAGGTTGATATGGTCACGGTTCCCTATTATGCTAATAACATTGGCTATAAGGACTTCCTCCCATTTCTTAAATTGGGGTTTGAGTTCGTTCATTTCCATTCCATATGGGTCCTTATCGACCTCATTCCCCGAACGGGTTCTCCTAGTGGTGGTGGTCCTAACAAAGAGGTGGTCACGGAGTATGTCTTTTGAGACAAGGGGTGTGTCATAAGGATGGATACGGTCTTGGAGGTTGTCAAGAGTTGAGAGGGAGTGCAAGTCGGAATAGAGGCAAGTACCACGGTTTGGAACACCTAAGATTTGAGCAAAATCCTTAAGAGTGAAGGAGTATTGGTGGCCGCTAACCCTAATGTTGATAGACATATGACCATAATCATCCGTTGAGAGGACGCATGATGCATAGAACTCTAGAATGAACCTAGGACAAATAGGCTCGTCGATTTTCAAAAGACACTCAAAGTTGATTGTGGCAAAATCGGCGTAAAGGTTTGTGCCTTCTAGGAAAGATGGGTCTATGGTTCTACCCTCATGGACATAGTGTTTTTCTAGGGCTTTGAAAACGTTTACTTGATTTGCAGTAAGGCCTTTGGTTTTGTGGTGTTTTGGTAGGTACTTAAAGGTGTCCTTGTGGTCGTAGTGGGTTAGAGGAGGCATGATGATTCCTAGAACAACAAAATTTCACATTTTAGTTTACGTAAACCACTATTATAATGTGGAAGTTCTAGTGTGTGCCTATATGAAAACAATGTGGAGGTGCGGTTATCTTGACTCATTTTGATGCTTCAAAATCGTTTTATGTAAGTTTTGTTATAAAACAAAAGATAACCCAAACGCTCCTAGTTCAATGTAGCTTCGTTTGAATGTACCCGAAAATACATATTGGTTATGTATTCCCTTTAGCATTCAAGAGACATAATGCAAGTGATGTTTTAAAAATAATGTTTTGATTTTGTATTCTCAATGTGAGACGAAAAAATATTTGTCCTACTTGTGAGAAATTTTTGGAAAGATTTGACATGGGGTGTTTTAGCAAACATGTTTATACTAATTAAAGATGCAATTCCTAACTATGGGAAACATGATTAGTTTTATTAAACACCTAATCTAATGCATGAGTTTTTCAAGTTAGTGCATAACCCCAAGTTTTCGTTTTTGTGCAAGAAATATAATTCCTAGACTCAGATCAGGATTGTAATCATGTTTAGAATACTTACAATGATGATTGATTTGCAATGTAAATGAATGGAGGACCAAGAATTCGTAGGTGTGGATGAGTGGTGAAGTGAATAGTAGCAGCCTTGAAGTGGTGGTATGAGATAATAGGTGTTTGGTTTAATATAAACAAAGAAAATGTTTCTGCAGGTCGACGGATACGGCGGAACCCTGAGTTGGGTTCCGTCCGTTATGGCTGAGGGTTCTGCCGACCCTGCTGAGAAAAATGGTTTTGGATTTGTTTTGATTTTTGTGATTTTTGTCTAATGTCCAGAACTACAATGTAGGTTCCATGAGTCCTAAGCCTAGCCTAAGAAGATTAAAAGGTTCACGTTTAAGAGGTTTTGTGAGAATGTCGGCTATGTTGTCTTCAGAAGAAACTTTCTCAATTGAGATATTTCCTTTTTGAACGTTGTCACGAAGGAAATGATGACGGATTTCAATATGTTTGGTACGAGCATGTTGAACCGGGTTTTTGCTAAGATCAATGGCACCTTTGTTGTCACAAAGAATTGTGATGTCGTTGAGTTGAATTCCGTAGTCGACAAGAGCTTGCTTCATCCAAAGAGCTTGTTGACATGCCTTTCCGGCCGAAACGTACTCGGCTTCCGTTGTTGAGATAGCAAGAGCCGTTTGCTTCTTAGAGAACCATGAGGTGAGACAATGTCCAACAAAAGTACAAATACCACTTGTGCTTTTTCTATCGACATAGTCACCGGCATGATCCGAGTCGGCATACACTATGGTGTCTATTCCCGTTCCTTTGGGATACCATAAACCTAAATGTGTAGTGCCCTTAATATACCTAAAAATCCTTTTAACGGCTTCGAGATGGGTAGTTTTAGGATCTTCTTGAAAACGAGCACATAGACAAACACTAAACATAATGTCGGGTCTACTAGCCGTTAGGTAAAGTAGACTACCAATCATACCTCTATATTTAGTACTATCTACGGATTCACTTTCTTCATCCTTGGTGAGTTTAGTTTCTGTGGACATGGGAGTTTTGATAGGTTTCGAATCTTCTAGTCCAAATTTCATAAGCATGTCCTTAATATATTTAGATTGGTTAAAGAAGATACCATCTTCTAGTTGTTTGATTTGGAGTCCTAGGAAAAAGTTGAGTTCTCCCATCATACTCATTTCAAACTCATCATGCATGATTTTTGAGAAATCCACACATAATTCTTGACAAGTTGATCCGAATATAATGTCATCAACATAGATTTGGACTATGATAATATGTGAATCTTTCTTCTTAGTGAAGAGAGTATTATCAACTAAGCCCATGGTGTACTTATGGTCCACTAAGAAAGTTTTAAGTCGATTATACCATGCTTTTGGAGCTTGCTTAAGTCCGTAAAGAGCCTTTTTAAGTTTGTAAACATAATTAGGTTTTTCAAAATCGATAAAGCCCGGTGGTTGAGCAACATACACTTCTTCATTAATGACTCCGTTTAGAAATGCACTTTCGACGTCCATTTGAAAGAGTTTAAAATTATGTACACACGCATAAGCAAGTAATATTCTAATTGACTCGAGCCTAGCTACCGGAGCAAAAGTTTCATCGTAATCAGTGCCTTCTTGTTGATTATATCCTTGTGCTACTAGCCTAGCTTTGTTTCTAGACACAATTCCATTTTCATCCATTTTATTACGAAAGACCCATTTTGTTCCAATTATTGTTTGACTCTTTGGTTGAGGAACTAATGTCCATACATCATTCCTAACAAATTGGTTTAATTCTTCTTGCATTGCAATTACCCAAGATTCATCTTTAATGGCTTCATTAATGTTTTTCGGTTCAATGGTTGACACGAAACAAAAGTAGTTGCTTTCATTTTGAACTTTTGATCTAAGTGTTCTTTCGTTAATGTTGCCTATGACACCGTCTAATGGATGACTTTTAGATTCTTTGACATTGACAAGTTCTTTGTTTAATAGTTCATCTTCCTTGTCATTACCTAAGATTTCTTGATATTCAATTGCTTGGCTTTCAACTAAGTCATCATCTACCAAAGGTGATGTCTTAGAGGGAGGTGGACTTTCGTCAAATGTTACGTTTAACGATTCCTCGACTCTTAAGGTTTCTTTGTTCAAAACAATGTAAGCTTTACTATTTTGTGAATATCCAAGAAATACACCTTCATAAGACTTTGGGTGGTGTTAAGAATGAAGCATTTACTCCCAAACACTCTAAAGTATCCTAATGTAGGCTTTTTACCTCTATAAAGTTCATAAGGAGTTTTATTCAAAAATCGTCTAATTAGGACTCGATTAAGAATGTACGTTGATGTGTCAACGGCATTACACCAAAACTTTTGTGGAATAGTTTGTTCATTAAGCATTGTTCTACTCATCTCTTGCAATGTCCGGTTTTTACGTTCTACTACACCATTAGATTGAGGAGTACGTGGAGCCGAAAAGTTATGAGTAATTCCATTTTTATCACAAAAGTTTCCAAATTGAAATTCATTATCAAATTCACGACCGTGATCCGTTCTAATAGACACTATATTAGACCCTACTTGATTTTGAATTTTCTTACTTAGAATCTCAAATTTATCAAACGCTTCATTTTTACTTTTCAAAAACTTTGTCCAAGTATAACGTGAGTAATCATCTACTATGACCAAAGTATAGAAGTTACCTCCATAACTTTGTATAGCGGATGGACCAAATAAATCCATATGCAAAAGTTCTAGACACCTAGATGTAGACACCATGTTTTTAGCCTTATGGCTACTATGGACTTGTTTACCGACTTTGCAAGCATCACAAAAGTGTTGATCATATTTCAACTTGGGTAGGTTTCGAACTAAGTCTTTAGAGGAGAGGTTTTGGATTAGTCTCATGTTAGCGTGTCCTAAACGTCTATGCCATAAAGTTGAGGATTCATCTAATGAGGTAAGACAAAGTTTGTCTCTAGATGTTGAATCCAACTTCATGACGTATACGTTGTTCTTAAGGACACCTTTGGCTACGGTTATACCATCTTTAAGTATTTTACTACCGTTTTCACTAAAAAGGACATTATACTTATTACGACAAAGTTGACTAATACTAAGAAGATTAAATCCTAAGTTATCAACATTAGCAACATCATCTATAGAAAGGGAGTCATGAGAGATTGTACCTTTTCCGATGATTTTGCTCTTAGCATTACTACCAAATGTAACATTACCTCCATCACATTTGTGATATGTTGAGAAGAGGCTTTTATTACCCGTCATGTGCCTTGAACAACTGCTATCTTTAATCCATTCATCCGGATCCAAACAAACTTTGAGGCACACCTATTTTACGAAAAACACTCAAACATTTGGTCCCCAATTTCTCATGGGTCCATTTTGGTTAAGCATACCATTAATTTGTTCCAAATAAGAAAATAGAGCATCAGGGTTCGATGGCATGTAGTTTAAATTTTGGTAATGTCCAGGAGTGTTTTGATTCCAAACTTGTTGGTAGTTTGGTCGAGCGTTGAAGTTGCTCTTTGGAAAGGGGCGTTTGGGAATTGGAGTCTTAGGTCTTGGTTGAGTAGTCTTAGCTCTAAATTCATTTTTACTAAGTACTACTCCAGTTCTAAAGGCAGGTTTTGTTCCATTTTTATATGTAACTTTAACAAATTTTGAACGATCCGATGTGGATGGAGTTACTGCTGCAGCAGACCTGGCGGAACCCTCGGGGCCAACGGGCAGAACCCTAATTTTGGTTCCGTCTGGTCCGCGGGCTACTGTAGCAATTTTGTTTGTTTCATGTGCGTTCTTTTCTTGTTTCGTTTGACCCTTAATGATTTCTACCTTCCTGAAACCTATACCTGTTTTATCAAAAGGTGACTTTTGAAGTTTCATAATTTTATCCGCACATGAAATGCTCTTATCGAACTTTTTGAACTTTGTGGTTTGTTTGATTAGATCATTTTGAGTAATTTTAAGTTTCTCAACTTCAAGTTTAAGTTCTTCACATGATTTGCATGAGGTGTCAATACCTTTACCCTTTTCTAATCTCTTAGCTTTTTCTTTTAACTCATAGACTTCATTTTCTAAAAACTCCTTTTTAGTTTTCAAAAATTTATTTTTGTTTATGATTTTTAAGCTTAACTCACAAAGTTTGTTATATTCATTTTGTAAAGTATCATCATCTATAGAGGAGTAAGATGAGTCGGAGAGTACCTCATTTGAGTTGTGAGCCATGAGAGCAATATCATCATTCTTTGGCTCATCATCATCTCCTTCATAGTCACTCCAAGCACCACCCACAAAAGCTTGTTGAGGTTTGCTCTTGGGTGGTTTTGGACATTCTCCTACAAGATGACTTGTGTCTCCACACCTATAACATTTTCTTTCAACTTTTTCTTTTCGATCATCACGATCTTTCCGGAAGGTTTTCTTGTCATCTTTAGGTTGCCTTACAAACTTCCCTCGCCTACGAAAGAACTTCTTGACGTCTCTCACGGCCATAGCATATTCCTCATCATCACTATCCGAAGTAGATTCTTCATCATCACTTGATTGGACTCTAGCTTTTAAGGCAATGGACTTAACTTTTTCTTTCTTGCCTCTAACTAGTTCCGAATCTTTTTCCATTACCATTTCGTGAACTTTGAGGTTTCCAATTAGCTCATCAAGTGACATGCTTGAAAGATCTTTGGATTCTTCAATTGCCGTCACTTTTGCTCTCCACTTCGGATGGAGTGCTCTAAGAAATTTCCTGACAAAGTTCTTACTACAAAAAGATTCGTCAAGTGCTTTAAGTGAAGTAATAATAGTATTAAATCTAGCAAAGGCATTATCAATAATCTCATCTTCGGAAATAACAAATAGTTCATATTGTTGAACAAGAAGATCAATTTTGTTATCTTTAACTTGTGAGTTTCCTTGATGAGTGACAATTAAAGATTGCCAAATATCTTTGGCGGTTTTACACAAAAAGACTCTTTCATATTCTTTCTTAGGCAAAGCATTATAAAGCATCATTTTAGCTTCATTATTTTTACCTATTAATTTCTTTTGATCATCATCTTTGATGTTAGTAACTACGTTATCACCATCAATAATTATATACCACAACTCTATATCTTTAGATTTCACGTAAGTTTCAAAACGGTTTTTCCAATATATAAAACCATTTGCTTCAAAGAGTGGTGGTCTTTGCATAGATTGCCCTTCTCTGTAATTTTCAAAATCCATGGATCGTTTCAAGTTTTAAAACACAATATATTTTAAAAGCTTGAGTAACGTAGCTCTGATACCAATTGTGGAAAACTAGAAGAGGGGTTGAATAGTTTACCGATTAAAATCTTTTTAACTTGTTAAGTTAGCTTTGAAACTTTCCGTTTGATCAAAGATATATGCACAAACACAATATATAACATGCAAGTAAATGAAAGAGACGATCAAACCACAACACGAGTATTTATCGTGGTTCGGCTACAAGGACTCTTTTTCCTTGCCCTACGTCCACGCCCCGAGTATCCAACTCGAGAGTTTCTTTCACTAGTCAACAAGCTCCTTTCACCGGCGGAGAAAACCTTACACGTCGCTTATACTTTTACCGACACAAAGCTAAATGTCGAGTTCTTTTACAAGGGCACAACCACTCCCGTTAGTTCTTTTACTAGGGTACAACAACTCCCAACACTCTTTGTATTTTGAGGACTAAAATACTAACCACTCACTACAGAATATACACAAACAAATGACGTGTAAACAATAAGAGTTTACACAATACTAAGCTAACAAGTCTTGCAACGTTGTGTAGGAAACTTGTAACTTTTGATGACCTTGTGAGCTTCTTTGCTACAAAAGGAAACTTCACATTTACAATGTTAAGAGGTTAGAAGAAAAGATGAGTGTGTGTGTAGAATATGATCTCAAGAGGTTAGCCAAAAATCAAGTTATGGCTTGGTATTTATAGCACACCACACTGCATGCTTGGCGGATCAGGTGGAACCCTCAGATGGGTTCCGCCCGTGTACCCCCAGGGTACCGCCGGGTCTGCAGTAGGTTTTTGCAATAACTCTTCAAACCAAACAAGGTCTTGTCTCATAACTCCTAGCAACCAAACAATGTCACATCACTTAAAAACAAGTCAAATACAAAGCTTGCAAGCAACAACAAAGTTAGTCAAACACATTTCTTTCCATAAATGCATAATGACAAAACTTGCCATAAATGAGATGTGACAATTTCTAATTTAAGAAATAAACTTTGTGTTGTGTTTTATGAAATGTAAAATGTAGCAAAAGTCTAGTTTATGCAAGTCTTAAAAAGTAAGATTATGTTTTGCTTAGAAACTAAAGTTTACATTTTGTCGTTAACAAAACTTAGCGAAGATCGTAAAATATAAATAACGTTTTTAGGCGATATTTGTATTAACACATCCCCATAGCCCAGATAATATTTAAGCTAATCCAAACAGCCCCCCATAGTCCAGATAATAGGTTAAACCAAACAGCCCCCATAGCCCATATATCTTTTTTAGTGTCTTCTAATAATTTCATTGTGTATAAGTTAAATGAACTGTTATGATATATTGCGTCAAAACTGGTGGGATTGGTCAAAATTGTGTGGGTCACTTCATTGATCTATTGCATATTATTACGAAATCAATGGTATTACAATATTAAGATAACTATTTTGTTTAATTATATGATCCCGTTCAACCAATGACCCGTTCAATAAAGTAGAACTGGAATTTGCCTATTTCTATATATATTTGGTTGAAATTTTCAACTCCTTATTGGTTGTATCTAATTAAATAATGTAACTTTCGTCTCATAATGCATGCCTTGACAGAAAATATTTTAATAATAACTATTTGTTTTTTAACCAAAAACTTGCTCAGATGTGCATATTTAGAAGGATTATAGTGGCTTTAAGAATCGGTTGGTACGAAAGAGATGGTGTTTGGATAGAGATAGTTTTTGGATAGCTTATAAAATTCATTATGAGTATTGTGTAGAATAGAGATAGTGTTTGATAGATAAGTCTCTAAAATGTTTTCAAAGAATGAGTAATTAACAGGTTAAGTTTTTAAGCTCTAAAATGGTCAGCTTGATTGTAGCTGGAATGAATTGCTAATAACTAATCATTACAACTTGAATTCATATTAATTAAATGATCGGGGTCCAAAACTCATTTTAGAAGTGTGAATAAAGGCATGTAGCCAGTTGGTAGCATGTGAGGAAAACAGAATAATTAGATAGAATGAACCAACAGAAAGTTTCAGAAGTAGAAAAGCTAGCTCAAACAATACGTGAGCCTGAGGAAGCTGTTTTGGCTAGTGGAGCTGATTAACCTTGGAATTCCATGATCTCAAGCAGCTCAAGGTTAGATTATCTGATAAATAAAATTATGTTATGCGGTATCCTTTTTTATGCATAAAGAAACTAGCCTATGTGTAGTAAATGACAGGCTAGATTCCGTGTTATAAAAATGGATGGAGCATGTAGCGTTAAGATATCATATTGAGCTTTGTTTCAATTCATCTAATGGACTGGAGTTTAAATACGCACACTGACTCAGATTGGGAGAAATTAGCCATGTATAGCAACAAATAGATAGAAGTCCCCATGAATTAGCAGTTCTCCAGCCAAGAAAATGTGATCGCAGACAATGAATATGCTTGATAAAAAATCTGTAAGAATGAATGACACTAAAGAATATGTGTTTTATCCATTCTTTATTTATATCTATATGATTGGTGTTTGTAATATGCATCTTAATATTGATGCACTATTTGACTGATGCCGTGGCGAGGACTACCATTTGTTTATTGTAGTAAGTTTATTTCCGTAGCACCTATTTAGCCTGTTTCACAATTATCTCATGAAAATCACATGGGTGCTGGGTTTTGTTAAAACGGATTTTATTGTTACATACTCTTGCATCAAAAGAATAAAACTAATTGAATTTAGGTTGGCAAATCACATGTTGAAGAGAAGATGCATGGAGCTGTCAAAGTCCAAATCGGTCGTAATGTGTCAAAAGATTGTGACAGTCCAACCATTAAAGAAAAAACATGTATAATAAGACATTTGTGGAAAACTAGAAGGGGGGGTTGAATAGTTTTACGTCAATTTTTATTTTAAAAAAACAACGCTTATATATACTAATATCTACGAAATAAAATGACAACAATATAAGTAAATAAGTAAAGAGAGAGAGATGGAAAGATCGCACCACAAGACAAAGGATTTATAGTGGTTCGGCTACGAAGCACCTCTTCGCCCTACTCTACTCCCCGAGCACCTAACTCGAGAGTTTTCTTCACTATGCCAGCAAGCTCCCTTATGGCGGAGAAAACCTTACACAACTTTTGCTTACACCAATTAACGACACTAAGCTAAATGTCGAGTCCTAATAGTAGCTAGAACCAATCTCACACCACTACACACCTTCTTCACAACTTATACACACCACTACTACTACTACACAACTTCACTACTTCTTTTTCACAACACTACTTCTACTTCTACCCAACACAACTACTTCTATTCACAACTACTAACACACCTAGGGCTATCTATTACACAACTTCTACACCTTTACAATATTCACAAGCCTACAATACTTCTTAACAAGATGTTGGAGGAGTATTCTTCTCTTGCACTTTGAATGATGAAGGATTGGATCACTTGAAACAAGAACTAATATGTTTATGATCAAAGGATTTAGGAAGATGATTTGAGAGAATTAGAACATAAAGTTTTAGTGCAAAAGGTGAGGAAAAATTTCAGATTTGAACCAGTATTTATAGGCAAAGAATTCTGACAGAGGAGCGTATGCCGGCCCCCTTAATTGTGTGCCGGCCCCCTTAAAATTAAGTGGGCCGCCCACTGTAACGGCCTGAATTTTTTATCCTTTCTGGGGAAAGTTTATTTGGTTAAAATTTAACTGAATTTGGTTAAAAATTTGAATTCATTTATTTATTATGAAATAAACATTTTCCTTTAAATACCAAAAGTGTTTTTCTTAAATATATTAAATGTTTACACCATTTTATTTAATTTGTAATTAGTAAATAAACCTTCCTTTGATCATAAAATGTATTAGACACTTGTTTATTCATACCTTAAGTGAATTAGATGGATATAATGATATTTTGTCACTAAATACTTATTTACGTAATGATTTTACGTTTAATGATTTTACATTTTGTGATCGTCAAAACATAGGGATGTCGAGAGATATTAATAACGTTTTTACGCATTATTTATGTCAACAATCTCCCCCTTTTTGATGATTACAAAATCTAAACTCATTAAATAAAAAATTATTATATATGCAAGTATTTAGTGAGTTTATATCACTTCTCCCCCTTTTTGTGAACATCAAAAAGGTTGTCCCGAAGTCGGATGAGCTCCCCCTTGATGTGTACTCCCCCTCGTTTTAAAGTTATAAGACAAATCGAGATATGGAATGCTTGCAAAATTATTTAGAACATACAATTTATGTATAATGCAATAAACTAAATATATAACAAGAAAACATGTAAAAAGCAAACAATAAATCTCAACAAGCATTCATTATTCATAAAAACAGATTATGTTGGAAAACATAATCATTGTTACATAAGCACACATATATGCTTTTCTTAGCAAACTACATTAGATAATACTAAGTTGCCATCTTGAGGTCTCTAGGACTTGCTTGGAGATTAGAAGCATGGAGCATGGATTTAGTGGAGGTAGACTTTTGTGGGAATTTTGTTTGGAGAGTTTGGAGTGGTTGATGGAGGTGAGCTTGGAGCGGAAGAGTTGGATTTTTGAGTTTGTGATGGTGGTGGAGAAGACCTTGTGAGGAGATACTCAATCCAAGTGAAGTGCTCATTGAGAGCAATGGTTTGTTTTTGGAGAAAAATACAAGGAAAATTGTTGACATGATTCTCAAGTGGGACAATGTTGTTGGATGGTGAGGATGGAGTGGTAGAGGGTTGTTGAACCAAATTGCGTTGAGCAAGATGTAGGGCAACGAGAGCACTAAGTTCATGGGCTTCTTTGAGCTCCTCAACGAACTTTTTATGTTCGGAGGAAGGTGATGATGGTAGAGTTGGGTTATTGTTGGGGATTGAGGTTTGGACATGTAACATAGGATTCATGTCTTGATGAGAAGAATGGATGTGGTTTTGGGATTGAGTATGTTCCTCAAAAGGATCATTTGGAAGAATTGAGTGAGATGGATGTGGAGTATTGTTGGTGAGTGCGATAGTGAGGTTGTCATGTGGAGGTAAAGTGAAGGTATCATTTGGGTGAAGTGAATGTTTAGTTGTTGGTTGGTTGGAGACAACATCATTAATAGATGAGAATTTTTGACATGTATCAAGTTTTCTTCTCCACACGGGTTTGACGGTGATTCTTGCACCTATTGTAGGTTTGGTTCTTGGATGATTGGGGGATGACATGATGGATTGAGTGATGATTAATGATGAATGAGGGTATTTATAGTGTGATGATTTGGTGTTTATGGAAGGATAATATGTGGTGGATTTGATAGACAAAGAATGTTTGTGAATTTAGGGAAGTGGGGAATCAAAATAGGGTGAAATGGGCTAAAAAGCATAAAGAAAACAGGGAACCTCGACCATTAGGTGGCCGGCCCCCTTAATTAATGGCCGGCCCCTTTAATTTTAAGGGGGCCGCCCGTTATAATTATGGGGGCCACCTAATGTCTGGTTCCCAGATTGCCAGAAATGGTTTTTGGCACAGATTTTTCCAGAAAGATGTTTGTTTTGAGGTTTGGTTTTGGGCAAGTCCATCTCTTTAGGCAACTAAACAAATATTATCTTGATGAAGTATGCATAGAAAGTATATATATGTAGGCAACTAAGCATATATTATAGATTTCATGCAAAGACAATAATGATAATGAACAAATAAGCAAGTTATGTATCCTAAGGCAACAAATAAAGTATAAGGCAACTTAGTGAGGGAGAAACTAATGATGCAACAAATGTGACCAAGTGATACTTGACATTTTTCTAGTGTGTGCCTAGATGAAACAAATGTGGAGATGCGATTGCTTCGACTCCTAATGCAAAGAAATATATGTATCCTAAGAAGCAATCCAAAAACTCCTTGATTCAATTTGCTTAGTCCATGATTGCCAAGGATATATATTGGATTATATATTTTGACACTTCATGTGAACTCTTATGCATGATTTTAGAAAAATGTTTTTACCATTATTCAACAATGAGTTTTCCTAATCGTGAGAATGATTTTAAAATAAATTGAGGTTTTCTTTTGAGAATATATATATGCAAAAACAAAATATCTCAATTCCTGATTTTTGTGCAAAACAGAATCCTAGACTCAGACTTAAGAAGAAAGAAAAGAAAATTTAATATTTTTATGCTCAGATGGCCGGCCCCCTTAAAGTGAGTTCGGTCCCCTTAATTTTAAGGGGGCCGCCCTTATAAATTTAAGGGGTCCGCCCATCTGACAAATTTTTTTTTTTCCAGAATCATGAAATTTCAGAAATAAAATTTTAATCTATTTGTTCCATCATTCCTAATCCTAAACGCAAGTGGTTAAATAATTCACGCTTAAGGGGCTTAGTAAATATATCCGCAATGTTATCTTCCGAGCTACCTTTTCTATTGTTATGTTTCCCTTTTGTACGTTATCCTTAAGAAAGTGATGACGTATTTCTATATGTTTAGTCCTAGAGTGTTGAACGAGATTCTTACTTAAATCTATGGCTCCTTTATTATCACACATTATAGGAATGTTTTCTAACCTAACGCCATAGTCTACGAGAGCTTGTTTCATCAATAGTGCTTGTTGACATGCCTTTCCAGCGCTTACATATTCAGCTTCGGTGGTCGAAATAGCAAGAGCGGTTTGCTTCTTAGAAAACCAAGACGTTAGGCAACATCCCATAAACGTGCAAATACCACTAGTGCTTTTTCGATCCACGTAGTCTCCCGCATGATCCGAATCCGCATAGAAAATGGTTTCTATGCCGGATCCCTTAGGATACCATAATCCTAAGTGTATAGTGCCTTTAATGTATCGGAAGATACGCTTAACCGCTTCTAGGTGAGAGGTTTTGGGATCCTCTTGAAAGCGGGCACAAAGGCAAACACTAAACATGATATCGGGTCTACTTGCCATTAAGTATAGTAAACTACCTATCATTCCTCTATACTTAGTGTTATCTACGGACTCACCTTCTTCATCTCTTGTGAGTTTCACTTCCGTAGACATAGGTGTCTTAAGGGGTTTTGAGTCTTCTAGGCCAAATTTCTTAAGCATTTCCTTAATGTATTTTGATTGGTTAAAAAATATTCCATCTTTTAGTTGTTTTATTTGTAATCCTAGGAAGAAGTTTAGTTCACCCATCATGCTCATCTCAAACTCATCATGCATGATTTTGGCAAATTCATCACACATATCCTGACAAGTCGATCCAAATACAATGTCATCGACATATATTTGAACAATGATGATATTTGGGTCACTTATTTTAGTGAAGAGAGTGTTATCTACCATTCCCATGGAATAATTATGCTCAACTAGGAAAGCTTTAAGTCTATCATACCAAGCCTTTGGAGCTTGCTTAAGACCATATAAAGCTTTCTTTAGTTTGTAAACATAATCAGGTTTTACGAAGTCAATAAATCCCGGAGGTTGTGCCACATAAACCTCCTCATTGATAAAACCGTTGAGGAATGCACTCTTCACATCCATTTGGTATAACTTAAAGTCTAGGGCGCATGCATAAGCTAAAAGGATTTTAATGGATTCTAATCTAGCTACAGGAGCATAGGTTTCATCATAATCAATTTCTTCTTGTTGATTATAACCTTGGGCGACTAACCTAGCTTTATTCCTAGTTACTATTCCATTTTCATCTAATTTATTCCTAAATACCCACTTAGTTCCTATTATGGTCGCATTCCTAGGATTTGAGACTAGTTCCCAAACATCATTTGTTTTGAATTGATTTAATTCTTCTTTCATAGCCATAATCCAACTTTCATCCTTTAAGGCTTCATTTATATTCTTAGGTTCTATTGTTGACACAAAACATAAGAAGTTATTTTTATCTTGAGCTTGTGATCTAAGTGTTCTTTGATTTAGGTGACCTATAATGTTATCTAGTGGATGTGACTTTGATTCTTTAACATTTACAACTTCATTTTCTTCTAACGTTTCTACTTCAAGATCATTACCTAAGGGTTTACTTTTACTAACCTCAATAGCTTCTTCCTCTATAACATCATCATCTTCTAAGGGTAATGTTTTAGGTAGTGGTGGAGTTTCATCAAAGGTTACATTTAGGGATTCTTCTACTTTGATGGTATGTTTATTAAGAATTATATATGCCTTACTATTTTGAGAATATCCTAGAAAAAATCCTTCGTAAGCCTTAGGGTCAAACTTAGTGAGATAGTCTTTTGTATTAAGGATGAAGCATTTACTTCCGAATACTCAAAAGTAGCCTATATTGGGTTTTCTACCTCTTAATAATTCATATGGAGTTTTTCCTAAGATTCGTCTAATAGAAACTCTATTAAGTATATATGTTGATGTATCTACGGCGTGACACTAAAATTTTTGTGGGATAGATTGTTCATTTAACATTGTTCTACTCATTTCTTGTAGAGACCTATTTTTTCTTTCTACTACCCCATTTGATTGCTAAGTACGTGGAGCGGAAAAGTTGTGAGATATTCCATTTTTATCACAAAATTTTCCGAATTGTACTTCGTTATCAAATTCCCTACCATGGTCCGTCCTAATTGAGACTATAGAACATCCTAACTTATTTTGTATCATTTTACTAAATATCTCAAATTTTTCAAAGGCTTCGGTTTTATCACTTAAGAACCTAGTCCACGTGTATCGTGAATAATCATCTACTATAACTAAGGTGTAACGATTGCCACCGTAGCTTCGCACAGCGGATGGACCAAAAAGGTCCATATGAAGTAATTCTAAGAATCTAGTTGTAGATAACATATTTTTAGCTTTGTGACTAGCATGTGCTTGTTTTCCAATTTTACAAGCATCACAAAAGTGTTGATCATATCTTAGGCTAGGCAAGTTTCTAACTAGTTCCTTAGAGGCTAAAGATTGTATTTGTTGCATGTTTGCGTGACCTAATCTCCTATGCCACAAAGTGGAGTTTTCATCTATAGTGGTAGGCATATCTTGTCTTCCGTTTTGTGTCCTAATTTCATAACGTATATACCTCCTTTCCTAATTCCTCTACCTATAACTTTCTTGTCCTTAATTATTTCGCTATCTTTCTTGGTAAATGTAACCCTACACTTATTATCACATATTTAGCCTATACTAAGCAAGTTATAAGTTAGATTATCTACATGCTCGACATTTTCAATAGTTAGAGTGTCTTGAGAGATCGTACCTTTGCCTATGATTTCTCCACGACGATCACTACCAAAAACAACATTACCTCTGTTATATGCCTTATATTTAGAAAATAGCTTGCGATTCCCCGTCATGTGTCTTGAGCAACCACTATCCTTTATCCATTCATCGGGCTCCAAATCTACTCATAGACATATTTCATCAGGTGCTTGAGCCACAAAACATTTGTGCTTCATTGTTTCGTCTTCGTCACTAGATATTCTTCTTCGGGTGGTTTTCCTTTTATCTTGTGCTTTTAGTCGCTTCTTAATAATATTCTTGAATTCTTTAACGACCTTTGCATATTCTTCATCTTCACTTTCGGAACTATAATAATCATCATTATTATGTTCGATCGTTGACTTTGTACACCCTTCTTGTTTGCTCTTGGTATGACTCTTGGGGTTTTCGTCATTATTACCTACACATGCAAAGTTTGAACTAGTAGCACTTGTAATCATTTCAACTAAATATTTATCTACTATACTTTCATTTTTAACTATTTTATATATAGAATTTTTTTTGGCTTGACATTTCTCTTGATGAAAATTTAAAAGACTTTTCCACATATCATTTGCCGTTTGACAAAAAAATATTCTTTCATATTCAATATTTGGTAAAGCTTTGTATATAATCATTTTAGCAATATCATTTTTATCAAGCACTACTTTGAAATAATTATCTTGTTTTTAAAAAGTAGTTTTTGATGATTGAAAATCACCAATTGAAATAACATGCCAAAGATTATAATCTATTAATTTGACATAACTTTCGAATCGATTTTTCCATTCAAGAAAACTTGTATTTTCAAAATATGGTGGTTTAAATGTCATGTTCCCTTCTAAATATTTTTCCGATTCCATAGATCGATTTCAAGTTTTAAAATACAGTTTATTTTAAAAATCTTGTTTAACGTAGCTCTGATGCCAATTGTGGAAAACTAGAAGGGGGGGTTGAATAGTTTTACGTCAATTTTTATTTTATAAAAACTTTGTTTGCAAAATAATCGATTCTAGTTTTATGTGAGATCAATAAACAACACTTATATATACTAATATCTTCGAAATAAAATGACAACAATATAAGTAAATAAGTAAAGAGATAGAGATGGAAAGATCGTACCACAAGATAAAGGATTTATTGTGGTTCGACTACGAAGCACCTCTTCGCCCTACTCTACTCCCCGAGCACCTAACTCGAGAGTTTTCTTCACTATGTCAGCAATCTCCCTTATGGCGGAGAAAACCTTACACAACTTTTGCTTACACCAATTAACGACACTAAGCTAAATGTCGAGTCCTAATAGTAGCTAGAACCAATCTCACACAACTACACACCTTCTTCACAACTTATACACACCACTACTACTACACAACTTCACACAACTTCACTACTTCTTTTTCACAACACCACTTCTACTTCTACCCAACACAACTACTTCTATTCACAACTACTAACACACCTAGATCAATCTATTACACAACTTCTACACCTTTACAATATTCACAAGCCTACAATACTTCTTAACAAGATGTTGGAGGAGTATTCTTCTCTTGCACTTTGAATGATGAAGGATTGGATCACTTGAAACAAGAACTAATATGTTTATGATCAAAGGATTTAGGAAGATGATTTAAGAGAATTAGAACAGAAAGTTTTAGTGCAAAAGGTGAGGAAAAATTTCAGATTTGAACCAGTATTTATAGGCAAAGAATTCTGACAGAGGAGCATATGCCGGCCCCCTTAATTGTGTGCCGGCCCCCTTAAAATTAAGGGGGCCGCCCACTGTAACGGCCTGAATTTTTTGTCCTTTCTGGGGAAAGTTTATTTGGTGAAAATTTAACTGAATTTGGTTAAAAATTTGAATTCATTTATTTATTATGAAATAAACATTTTCCTTTAAATACCAAAAGTGTTTTTCTTAAATATATAAAATGTTTATACCATTTTATATAATTTGTAATTAGTAAATAAACCTTCCTTTGATCATAAAATGTATTAGGCACTTGTTTATTCATACCTTAAGTGAATTAGATGGATATAATGATATTTTGTCACTAAATACTTATTTACGTAATGATTTTACGTTTAATGATTTACATTTTGTGATCGTCAAAACATAGGGATGTCGAGAGATATTAATAACGTTTTTACGCATTATTTATATCAACAACATTAATTGATTAGGATGTCTAAACATTTATCTATTTACTTGTTAGTACGTTACTGAATATATCTTCTATATTGAACTTAGTGGCATTCGGACTTCTAGGCGGACGCATACCTGGATTTATTTTTGGTTCCTAAGTAGGCCAGGCACCATGGAGATGGAACCAATCTCTTCGAGTATGCTAAGAGACTTGCTATTTATTTGCATGGGGCTGGTAAGATAGTTTAGATATGTAGACGACCAGAGGCTGTGTTTTGTGCAGAAAGATTGTTCTCTCTAAATCTACGTTTTTTGTGCATGATGTCACTTGATATTGGTTAAGCGTGTCGACGATGGGTTGTGTTGGCATGAAATTATGGCTTTCTAGAATTGAATAGATAATTAACTTTATGTAGGGGTATTCTATATTCATTTGGAACCACAAAAACTGAGCCGAAACTGAGTTATAACCAACTAACTTTGAATTCAGTTTTCGGTTCCAGACCGAGCTGAACCGAATTCTATAATGGATTATTGGTTTGTTTTTGGAATTACAAAGCAACCACCCAAACTATACGGAAACCAATTAGTGTAAATATTGTTGACATAAGGGGGTGTTTGAATTATTTATTTGGAACTATTTATTTGATTATTGTGAACTTAAAGTTGCAATTATTATTTTTTCGTGTTTGGATAAACCAATTATGATCTAATTATCTGATATTTTTCTTTTTAAGGTTGGTTACGATAAGCAAGGACTTCAAACAGACCAAGCTCAAATTCATCACGGATTTACCTGAGGTACTCATTATAAGATGTTTTTTCTTAATACTTGCGTGTATACCTTTATCATTAATAGTCTGTACATGCCACGATATATTTTATTTTAACGTAATGCTTTATGTTTTCCTTTTAATGTTTCATGCTTATATTTGGCCAGGGCATAAACGCTCTTTGGGTGTAGCTACAATCTAGCAAGGAGAGACTGTATTTTTTTACTGTCTTGATGCTAGCATGGGGTATGTTAAAAACCAATCTAAATTCTTGCAATCATTCCTTTATCTAAAGTACAGATTGTGGTCCTTTCAATTTAACTATCCGGGGTTTGTTTTCTTATTGTCTTTTGGTAGGATTAATATCAGATTTACACATCGGACCACAAAAGTATCGGTGGATGGGAAGTGCTAGATTAGAATCTATGTAAGTTTCCCTGTTCTTACCCTTGAGCATACTTATAGCATTGTACTTTTTATGAAGGAGTGTTTGGATTTTCTTTGGGTTTACTTTTGACGGATCAAGACTAATCAGTATCTCCTCAGCCCTGTCTTCCAAATCAATATCACCTTGAATTACGGAAAAAAATTGGAAGAGAGATTTCCACATTAGCAATGTCAAGAATCTTGTGTTCAACCAATGCCTAATTACGGGTATTATGAAAAACATAGATACAATACGGAATGCATACAACATAACGCTCACTTTACCTTATTATACATACAACTTATATTCACATACATTTTATGGACAGTTATTGATTCAAAGCAATTATTGCAGATGAAACCGCAAGTATAATTGTTACTTGCCTTAGCCCAGAGATAAATTCATTGGTGACAAAATGCGATGAGGCGCAACTTTTCTGAGCTAATAAGTAATGCATTTCTTTTTGATGTATGAGTTTTTGATGTCCACGACAGGTTTAGTAGGCTCAACTTTTCAATATTGTGAGGATGACAGACACTCTTTTGTAAATGCTTTTGGGAATGTGGCTAACACAGCATCTGCTAGCACTGAACATTACTATACAAAGGTACTTTCGTTACAATTTTTAACTTTCAACCTGTGTTTCAGTCTTCATGAGTTTCAGTAACATGTAAAACACAGCGTGTTGGATTGTGACTATGAAGAAACAAGGTCAAGAATCCAATATTAGGTCGTTGCCATTGTGTGTATTGTAGTTTTCTTAGTTCTATAGCTATTTAACACATTTAAGCTCCAACTATAGCTTTTAAATAAAAACTCAATAAATGCAAGACTTGCAAGCAACCCACTACAGCAGTGTGGAAATAAATTGTAAACAAGGACTCATAAGGTCTTACCTAAGCTGAATGTTAAAGACTAAAAGGTTAATTTCACAAAAAACTTATTTATTCTATAGCCCTTTTAACCCACTACAGCAGCCTAGGAATAAAGAGTAAACGAGGACCTTATAAGGTCTTACCTATTAAACTTATTAAAGCTTATAACAGCTTGATCTTAAAAATTAAGTTGCCAAACACTAGGATTATGCACAAACTGAATTTTGGAGCGACTTATGCAGTGGTGGTAGTCTTAAACCAAACCAAACCAAACAGCATGTTAAATTATGAAATTTCGGCTGTGTATCTATTTGGGTTAAGTTGCTAAATAGTATGTTAAAATTTCGGCTGTGCATCATGTAACACCCCCAAAATTTGGTACAGCGGAAGACTTGCAAGCTTTCGGGGTGCTACGGAGATTGATAACATCACAAGTATAGAAAGCAAGATAGCATAGATAAAATGTAAATAAAATCAATATTTAGTAAAAGTTTACATTCATCCAAAATCTTTGAAAAAGGAAACTCATATTAAAAATGTAAATAGTTCCATAAAAGAAATATCAGAATTTCTTTGATGCCTCAAACCATGCCAAATCCAAGCTACGCCACCGAAATCCAAACTACGAAAATACGCGTCTAGTTACCTTAGAAATACATGCTAAAACATCAGCTTACGCTGGTGAGTTCATAGGTTTAAAACTAAAAATGATGATGGACCTGAATGGTTAAACGCTATGTGTGACTAGAGGCAGGCATAGATAAGCATTCCAACATTCTTAACAATTCACAACAAATAAATTCCTTATCTACGAAAGATAAGTGGTCATATTGAGTGGATCCCTCGGCGGTCACTAGCAAGGTCATCGTTACAGCAAGGAACCACCCGTTACTGCCCTGGGTCTAGGCCGTAGGTAGAAGTCTATTCTTAACTAGGTCAGCCCTAGAAAGTCACCACCTACCGCAAATCTAACCTTAACTAGCCAACACACTATAGCAAAACTAAAAATAGTGGCTTGTCCGAAAACAATTTGCATGCATTCTCCCCCAAATTTAGAAAACAGTAAAATACGGATAAAAATGGGGCTATGAAACTCACCTCAAATCGAATAACGCACGGGTAACAAAGCAAGATGATAAAGAAGCAGCTAAATGTCTCGGCTAACTACGAACATGGCACCTAATCATAATAAATTCGGCTCAATATTGTTCTTCAAATAATTTAATATGTTCCCAAAATTTCCCAAATCATTTCTGTTTTATGTTTCAAAACAGTTGCTTGAAAATCGTTAATTAATGTTTGGTATCGTTTGGTATCGTCGGGTGGAGGTATACTAGAGACAAAGTCTCGACTCAAATGAACTCACGCCAAAACAAAGAAACCAAAAATAGTCTCAAATGAAAGAGTCAAATAGCATGCAAATGCACAATGTGTCAAACAAACCAAGTAGTACACGAAACATATAATGTCAATCAAGTCAAATCTCAAGTCAAATCTAAGGTCAAAGATATGACCTTAAGAGTCGATAAGTCCTCGTTTGAAGGGTCAACCTCTTATCAAATTCGTCAACCTGATAAGCTTAACCATTCTTCCGTTTACTTATTGAATCTAAAGCTATATCATATATACGAGTCGTAGGATACATTTCCCACTAATATTGTCACTTGGTATTTTTATTGAGCTCCTATTGGGCTCGTCAGTCTAGGAGGTCCAACAAACGTGCCAAATGATCTATTAATGTTAAACTGATCCATAACTCCAATAATAAATGAGGGTAATAAATACTAATGAGAACTGCTATCTATCTAGTTTCACGTGCACTCGAACATTTAATAACTCTCGTAATAGAAAACTTTATATTATTTCCGAAACATTTCCATTAAATCATAAAAGTCGATTTGTTTTAATAAAGCTACCGATAAGTATTAATCTAATTTAATAGTCAATAGTTATCGCTAACGTTATTATTTATTTATTACGTTGCTCGTTTAATATATATATGCAAATGAACATGTATATATGTATACATATATGTTTACATATATGTCTACATATATAATTAGACTTATATATATATATATATATATATATATATATATATATATATATATATATATATATAAAACAAGTTAGTCGTTATAAATGAATTTTAACGAGTTATTATTTATCCGAGTCCACGTGTCCGAGTCATGACTTCCAGGTCCACATAATCAATAAAGTCCAAAAAGTCCATGTTACGGCTTTGTCGAAGTAGCCATTGACTAGAAAGTCAAGACAACTCCGACGTTGCACAACCTCACAAATAATATATACGTTACTAAAATAAATATTCTCCGTCTCAACATCAACAGAGTTCAATATTCCCAAACAATACTTCAACATCACGAGGTCGTCTACGACACTCGTCTAACCTAAACTCCGTCATTTTAAATCGTCTCACAATCGATTCTCATTATCCACAACGCCCAAAATACGATCCCATAATGTCCATACTTCAACCAATATCAACCAAATAAATTACCACAAGCTTCAAAATTACCATTTTAATCAAAATATTATACCGTTGACCATATGCACAAAACTCAAATAAACCAAAATATCAACATAACAATAAAAATGACACAAATCGGCTACTAGGACCAAAACCACGACCATAGGGTCATGGATTATGTTGGTACAAGCCACACCCAAGGTCAAGGGACCTTGTGGGTTTCGGCTATGCAACCAAACACACCCAATGTGTGTCAAACTTGTTCCAAACACAACCAAATCAATACCAAATCATCATATATGCATCAAGAATCAACCACAAGCCTCAAAATAGGCCAAGAAACACAAAACCCATAAAAAACTCGTGGGTTATCCACGAATCCGAATCCAAACACCCTCAAAATGATACCAAACTTGTTTTTTCTTGTTTTTATTAACCAAAAATCATTAAAACTTAAAAACCCACTTAGCTTGAACCCAAAATTACAAGATTATTGCAAGTTTGACTCGGGTTAAAGTCAAACCCACAAGAAAAATTCACTGGCTTACCTTTTCTTCTTAGTTTCACAAGATTTAAACAACAATGATGTTATGTGGAATGATGTATGGGTCGAATTGTTCAAGAAAATAGTGATGGAGGTTGTTTGAATGTATAAAAGTTATATGGATATGAAGGAAATGTGATGGAGATGATTTTGGTGATGTTGAATCATAAAAAAAATGAATGGTGATGGTGGTTGTGGGGTGGCCGGCGACACAAGAGAGGGAGGAGAGAAAAGAGATGAAGATGATGAAGAGAAATGGTTGGTGAGGGTTAGGGTAAGGGTTATTAGTTGTGTTTTTAAAGAAATTGCCATTTTGTCCTCCCGTGTTATCATATTTATCCCATAAGGGCTCGGGTTAGGGACTAGTGATGAAATTTATATTTTCTCACTCGGTTTAACTTATTTTCATTCCTGGAAAAATATTAGATGTCACCGTTAGTGTTTTTAAACGTTACCGTTGGGTTTAAATACGTTTTTACGTAAAAGGTGATAATAAATACGTTTATAAAATAAAACGGGCTGTCTTTTAAATTTTCGTTGACAAAACCAAATCGGTATTAGAAAAATATGTCATCACCACTCTCGGGTTCATTTATGTTGTTTCACGGTTCGTAGTTTAAGTTTCCCAAATATTTGACTATAAATACGTTCATCAAGAAATAATTTTGTAAATTGTTTACCTCGCATTTGATTAGGATTTCTAGTGCTATAGCCACGTAGTGTCTAAGTTAAGGCATATAGGGAAGCTAAATAGTATGCAGGATGATAAATATGTTATAAGAACTCCTTGTTTCCTCAAAAATTCAAGAGACTTGATAAAATCATCGATAGTTTAAATTTTTGTTTATGAAAATATAATGCAGTAAATTAAAAAAAGGGTCCCTAAATTACCGGTTGTCATAGCCTCCCAGCCTCAGATGAAACCCGTCCCGGGTTTCACTTTGATTTTCCCAATAACGGTGATGCAAAAAGTTGGGGATACTTCCTCTGGAATTCATCTTCATGTTCCCACGTGAATTCCGGTCCATGACGTGAGTTCCAACGAACTTTAACAAGCGGAATTTGACTAAGTTTTAGGCGTTTGATTTCACGATCCAAAATTTCAATAGGTTCCTCAACGAAGTTTAGACTTTCGTCTACACAAATCTCTGACACGGGTATAACTGGGGTTTCATCGGAAAGACACTTCTTAAGGTTACTAACATGAAAGACATCATGTACATTACTCAGCTCCTAGGGTAGATCTAGTCTGTAAGCTACTAGTCCAGTCCTATCGAGGATGGCAAATGGATCAATACAGCGAGGATTGAGTTTTCCATGTTTACCGAAACGTATCACACCTTTCCAAGGAGAAACCTTCAGCATAACACGGTCTCCCACTTGGAACTCAAGGGGTTTTCATCTCTTATCAGCATTACTTTTCTGTCGATCGCGAGCGGTTTGTAAATGATTACGGATTTGAACTATCTTCGCAGTAGTTTCCGTAATGAGTTCAGGACCTGTGAGCTGGCTGTTGCCAAAATCTGTCCAATAGATGGGTGACCGGCATTTTCGGCCATACAGCGCCTCAAATGGTGCGGCCTTGATGCTAGTATGATAGCTGTTATTGTACGAGAATTCGGCTAGGGGTAAGTACTTCTCCCAGCCTTTTTCAAAATCTATCACGCAAGCACGAAGCATATCTTCCAACGTTTGAATGGTCCTCTCACTTTGACCGTCTGTCTGGGGATGATAAGCAGTACTCATGTCGAGATGTGTTCCCATGGCTGTCTGGAGTGATTGCCAAAAGGCTGACGTAAAACGACTGTCATGATCTGAGATGATAGATATGGGTACGCCATGACGAGAAACGATTTCCTTCACGTAAAGTCGAGCGAGTTTATCGATACTGTCGTTTTTGCTGATCGCAAGAAAATGAGCGGATTTCGTTAGTCGATCGACAATTACCCAGATAGCGTCACAGCCGCTAACTGTTCTCGGTAATTTGGTGATGAAGTCCATAGTGATTCGCTCCCATTTCTAAATAGGTAACTCAGGCTGGATCATCAATCCTAACGGTTTCTGGTGTTCTGCCTTGACTCTGGAACAAGTTAAGCACTTACTGACATATAAAGCTATGTCGGCTTTCATGTTCGGCCACCAATACAATTTCCTCAAGTCGTGATACATCTTATCAGCACCAGGATGAATAGAGTATTTTGACTTATGCGACTCATGCATAATCAACTCACGAATTCCTCCATAACGGGGTATCCAACTCCGTTCTCCAAAACATAGAGTTCCATCTATTCGATTCGCAAAACCATTCTTGTTTTCTACCATTCCATAAATATTCTCAGCTGGTCGATTTTCTTCCTTCAATGCTTCTGCCTGAGCGGTTAATATCTGAGACGGTAACGGCGAGTTAGTAATCATACCCAGGGATCTAACTCTCAATGGCGGAATTCTCTCCTTCTGGCTAAGAGCATCGGCCACTACATTGGCCTTCCCTGGATGATAACGAATTTCGCAGTCATAGTCGCTATGTAGCTCTAACCACCGTCGTTGCCTCATGTTCAGTTCTTTCTGGTCTAGAATGTGTTGCAAAATCTTGTGATCGGTATATATGACGCACTTAGTACCGTATAGATAATGTCTCCAAATCCGAAGAGCAAACACTACAACACCTAACTCTAGGTCATGTGTGGTGTAGTTTTTCTCTTGCTTCTTCAGTTGTCAGGAGGCGTAAGCTATTACCTTCTCCCGTTGCATCAAAACTGCTCCCAAACCTTTGTACAAAGCGTCGCAATATACGACAAAATCTTCGCTGCTTTCAGGTAGGGCTAATATCGGTGCACTGCACAACTTCTCCTTCAACAGCTGGAACGCTTCCTCCTCTTTTTCTCCCCATTCGTACTTGACGTTCTTTTCGGTCAATTTAGTTAGCGACTTGGCTATTTTAGAGAATCCCTCAATGAATATCTGGTAATAACCTGCTAGACCTAAAAATTGACGAACCTCTGATGGGGTTGTTGGAGCGGTCCATTCCTTAATGGCCTCAATCTTAGCAGGATCCACGTGAACTCCTTCGCTATCAATCACGTGACCTAAGAATTGTACCTTTGGAATCCAAAATTCACACTTAGAGAATTTGGCATACAATTTCTCCTGTCTCAGTAACTCTAAAATGAGCCTCAAATGCTATTCATGCTCCTCCATACTCTTAGAGTAGATTAGGATGTCGTTTATGAATACTATCACAAACTTATCCAAGTACGGTTTACACACACGGTTCATGAGATCCATAAACGCTGCTGGTGCGTTGGTTAAACCAAACGGCATCACTTGGAACTCGTAGTGTCCATAACGAGTTCTAAACGCAGTCTTAGGGATGTCTTCCTCTCGAACCCTAAGTTGGTGGTATCCCGATCTCAAAAGTTGGGCGAATAAATCGTCAATCCTAGGTAGAGGGTATCGGTTCTTCACCGTTAATTTATTCAATTCTCGATAGTCGATACACATGCGAAACGATCCATCCTTCTTCTTTACAAACAACACCGGTGCTCCCCATGGCGACGAACTTGGCCGTATGAATCCCTTCTCCGTCAACTCCGTCAACTGCTTTGACAATTCTTTCAACTCAGTAGGAGCGAGTCGAAAAGGTGCCCGAGCTACATGTGCAGCGCCAGGTATCAATTTGATCTGAACCTGTACTTGTCTCGCAGGTGGGAGTCCAGGCAAGTCGTCTGGGAAAACCTAATGATAATCTCGAATGATAGGCACATCCTCAATACGCTTTTCGTTCTTATCATTCTCTACCTCCTTCCTATTAGAGATCTGGGTTACAAAAAGGTAACATCCTTTTTCGACTAGCTTTGGGATCTTAGTACAAGAGATGACACTCAACCTGGAAGGATTTCCATGGTCGCCTCGATCTCCTTGTATACTTAACATCTTCTTGCCATAAGGCACTCGCACGTTCTTCTCATCAAAGATAATATTCGCATGATACTTAGTCAACAAATCCATGCCGATAATGAGGTCGAAACTACCTAATGTGACGGGTAATATGTCTATGTTGAAGGGGCGGTTAATGAAATTCAACGTGCAACCACGGAGGATAGTGCCTATTCTTTCAATATTTCCATTAGCTAATTCTACGTCATAACCAATTCCTAGAGGTGTCGGGGCAATTCCTAGTAGAGGCATAAACGCAGTGGATACAAAACTCCTATCGGCACCAGTATCAAACAAAATGGAAGCATAGCGATTGTTGAGAAGGAACGTACCAGTAACGACATTCAGATCCTCCTTGATCTCCCTTCCAACCGCATAAACCCTAGCTTGGGCTGCTCCCGCATCCACTAGCGGTGCTTCAGCAACTGGATTCCTCTTTTCCCTCCTGTTCCTTGATGATTCTAGTGTTGTCCACCACTTCCTGTTCCCCTGTTTCCCCAACTTGCTCCATTTCCAGAACTTCCTCCAGTCAATGTCTCAAGGCATTCATTCCTATACTGTCCCTTCTTACCACATCTGAAGCAAGTAACTGTTACCTTCCAATCATTGCCCTGGGCGGTTTGCACCATAGCAAGTGGTCGGGACCTACCATCCTTAGCAAGATGCCCTGGCTTTGAGCAATTCTTGCATATCACCGCACATCGCCCATAATGATGACGGTTGCATCGCCCACACAATGGCTTGGTTCCCTCATAACTTTTCTTCTCTCCATTATCAATTGCATATACCCTGGTAGTCTCTTGCCGTTTTTTGGGCTTGTCATGTCCCTTAGCATGGTCATTTCTTTTTCTCTTATCTTTCTTCCCTTTCTCAGCATTGTCCAATGCAATGGAATCCATTAGACTTTGAGCTATAGAGATGGCCTCATGAAGATTTGCGGGTTTCGCAGCGATCACATCATTCCTCGTTGCTTGAGGCAGACCATCAGTATAACGCTCAATCTTGAGTGCCTCAGTCTTGACCATGTCTGGGCAAAGCAATGACAAATCCTGATAACGACGGTTGGAAGCCGTCATGTCATTACCCTTCACCTTATGATTCCATAATTCAATCTCTAATTTTTTAATCTCATTCCTTGGCCAGTAAGTTTTGATCAACAGATCCTTGAACTGCTCCCAAGTCATAGCATATGCCACTTCTTCTCCAACCAACTTATGATAGTTATTCCACCAAGTTAACGCTTCGTCTTTCAGAGGAAACGTTGAAAATTTCACCTTAGCATTCTCAGCACAATTACTAACGTGAAACACTGACTCAGCCTTTTCTATTGACCTTACCAAGTAAACGACTCCTTGAGTTTCATAGAATTCAATGGGTCCGCAAGAACGAAATTCCTTGTAGTTACAACCGGGAGTTCGGACAGGCAATGGAATTCCAGCGTAGGTATTTGAGTGGTTCAATTCTTCTAACAATTTGGCAACACGCCGATTCACGAGTTGGTTGATCATATCCTGATCGACGGTAGGAGTGTTAGGCGGAAAGTGACCATTGTCACCCTGTACATCAACATTCGGGTTCCTGGCGTTGTGATTGGTGGTGTCATGATTGTCGGGAGTGGGGGTCTCAACATTTCGTTGGGGACGTCGTCCTCGACGACCGGTGGTAGCCACAGCAGGGCCAGTTCGAGTGGATCTGATCGGGTTTCGTCGTGGAGCCATCAATCTGAATTCACGACATAAGTTTTCATGAGATTCCCACAATACATAACATAACGTCTAAGAGCGGAGACAATAAGCAATAGATAGGATATGAATAGAATACCAATCACAATTAGGCCAAAACCCATAGAATATCACAATACGATTATGAAAACCAACATCCATACAAATAATAGATTCGATACAACATTTCAAGATACGGTAGAGTAATAGATAATAACGGTATAAACGATACGATATGACAGAATAGAAATGAAATGATATGATAACAAGGTATTCTAACGAAAGACTCCTTGGTTTAGAAAGCGTCGTAACTACATAAGTCGACAACACTAGCCACGACTCTAGCGAAGACCTCTCAGCTCATCCTGTAGACTCTTAACCTCTCTCCATAACGAGCCAATCTCAACACCCTGAACATCACTGTCTCTCTTGAGGTCAGCGACCTCTCTCTCTAACTCAGCAGTCCTCTTCCACAGCTTCCTATCCGCATCCCTAGCGGTATGGAAACCTCTCTGAAGACTGTCCATCTGCTCTCGCAACTCCTTTTGAGTCTCACTCAATACTCTATTCCTTCCTAGAACAAATCCCATATCATCCCTCAACTCCTCAACAGTACCTGCAGACTCATCCCCCATCCGTGCAATCAATAGTACCTGTAGTCGCTCCCAAACTCGACCAATCTCTCCATACTCAGCCGCCTTTGATGACACCGCAGATAGTAAGTCTGATCCAGGTGAAAGGGGAGGCGAATCAATCTCAACTGGCGGTCCTGGAACATAGGGGAAAGGCGAAAATGAAGGGGAATCTGGCTCATCTGAATGGGCAGAGTGAGCTGGGCTCTGAGCTGGTGCAATAACATTGTTTGGAACATCCTCCTCCTCCTCCTCGGGAGGGTCCACATCCTCATCCTCCTTCTCCATAGAAGGGTCAACATCATCATCCTCCTCCTCTATAGGAGGGTCTACATCATCATCTGAATAAGAATTCATAAGTCGACGCCTCTGAGAGGGCGAACCAGGTAAGGGTAAGGTCGGTGATCTAGAACGGCAATGAGGTGATGAAGAAGGTGACGATGACAGAAGAGAGCAAGCAGTAAGGTGTACTGGAGATGGTGGAGATCGTATTGACATGCGGGCTGTAACACGGTGAGTGAATCGAGGAGATATCCGTGCTAAAGCCTGATGCAAAATAAGCTGTCTGGAAGAGCTAGAATGCTCTACCACAGGTGTAGGCATCTGAGATGAAGTTGGAGTAGGTAACACTGAGATGGATGAAGAAGATGAAGCAATGGCTGAATGACGGACAATCTCATAAGGATCATCCTGATCTGGAATCATCGGAATCCATGCTGGGTGAGCGGAACCAGCAAGGATGTCCTCAGATACATCGTAAGCGAGTGAAGGCATGTCTGTGACAACGGTGTAGGGGTAGGTGTAAGTGTTTCAAGATGAATTAAACTGCGCAACTCAATATCAATTCAAACATCTCAATCAAAACATAGCTCATAGAATCAATCATTTTTCAAAATAATGTAAACAAGTACCGCATTACTCTAACATGTTCAAAATCATAAAACTGCTTAAGGCTCAAATAAGTTTCCAAAATACATCATCATACGCAATCAATCAATCAGAAAATATCGGCCAAAATCATAGTGTAAGTTTCCAATCACATACTTAAGTTCTCGCATCTATCTTAAATAATCGTTTCATACTCTCTTATTGTTCAAAACTTATCTTAAAGGAAAGACTTCGGCTTGGCAGCTGGCGGGCGTCTGTTGAGGATCGATTTTTATAAAAATGGTTATAGTTTAGGTTTAATATGCACCTAATTCTCTATAACCTTGAGCTCTTATACCAATCTGTAACACCCCCAAAATTTGGTACAACGGAAGACTTACAAGCTTTCGTGGTGCTACGGGGATTGGTAACATCACAAGTATAGAAAGCAAGATAGCATAGGTAGAATGTAAACAAAATCAATATTTAGTAAAAGTTTACATTCATCCAAAATCTTTGAAAAAGGAAAGCTCATATTAAAAATGTAAATAGGTCCATAAAAGAAATATCAGAGTTACTTCGATGCCTCAAACCATGCCAAATCCAAGCTACGCCACCAAAATCCAAACTACGAAAATACGCATCTAGTTACCTGAGAAATACATGCTAAAACGTTAGCTTACGCTGGTGAGTTCATAGGTTTAAAACTTAAAATGATGATGGACCTGAATGGTTAAAAGCTATGTATGACTAGAGGCAGGCATAGATAAGCATTCCAACATTCTTAACAATTCTCAACAAATAAATTCCTTATCTACGAAAGATAAGTGGTCATATTGAGTGGATCCCTCGGCGGTCACTAGCCAGGTCATCATTACAGCAAGGAACCACCCGTTACTTGTAACCACCGGTAAAATTTCACTTAAATTAAAGTTATACTTTTCCATTTTTCATGTCTATTTTTTTAAAACGTTATCGGTTAAATTAATTATAACAACTAATTAATATAACGTAACTCATATTCACTTAGGTTCAATTTGAACAAATATTTTATTTATGTCAAGTATCAAAGTTTTCTTTTATTTACCACTTTACGATTTTTTTTTCGTTAATGTATAATTATTAAACGTTCAAACTAAAAGTTAGCCATTTATTAGAATTTTAACGAAACTTTTCAGGTTATTAAATTAACTATTAACTTCTATTTATTATCACTATAAATTTTTAGTTTAAATAATGTTTACACACTCCAACAAACTCACGACCCATTCTAAATATAAAAATTGAGTATGTTGATAACTCTTAACACTTCTATAAACTCTATATTTTTACGTCACCTGTTTCTAAATTCCGTGACTTAAAGACTTAACGCTAGTAATTATCGGGATCAAATTATACCCTCTAAACTTTAATCAATTAATAAAACTAAATACAAAATCTTCAATCATTTTCCTAAGCCACGTCAATACTACTACACATATACATGTTACACTACATTGAACCACAAAATATATGTCTCCTAAACATACAACATATCCATTTAAAATTTTTCATACGTGTTTCATTTTAGAATCAAGAAAGTGTATTTTCAAGTAAGACCTTCTATGTGTTTCATTTTGTATCATGCATGCAAGAATCAAACGTGTAGTACTAGCTTTCTATAAAGCCTTGCTCCTTTTTCCATTTTATACGAACACACATAAGACACCACATTTCAAATACTTACTAGTCTATTTTTACTACACATCACTTGGTTCCCTAGGAAGTCTACCATGGTCAAATTTAGTAGGTAAAATCCTTGGCCAAAATTCGAACACCATGCACCACCATGCAATCTTTACACCACCTTCATATGCCACCATACAAACCCCAAGATACACCTCACTATGTCTCAAAACTACTTAACAAACCTTAACAAGTGGCCATGTGAAAATCTCTTACTTATGGCTATATATACGATCACCATACAACACAAATTCATCTCATTCTTTGCTTCTAACACTAAACACTCACTTACCTACTGATAGTTGAGGTCTTAGAGAAGCCAAGGAAGAGTAGTAGCAGCCAAAGATAAAAGGAGACTAGTGATTACAAGTTCCAAGTTCTTTTACCCAAATCCCTCTTGCCTACAAATATCAACCAAATCCTTTCCATATCACTCATTCCTTGTTCGAACCTACAACTCTCATACACATACACTTACATTCTGATCCTAGGTTATAAAGACTAGTAGCAAGAAAGACACAATAAGTGCTTGAAGCATTGAGGAGCCATAGTATCACTTAGAAGTTTCCTTGGGCATTTTTCCATTCCTAATCAAACTCATAAGATTGGTAAGTCCCTAACCATTTCTAATACTTTCTATATATTTACTTGACAAGTATACATAATAATAATAATAAACAAGCTCTAGTAAGAAATCAAGGTCAAAAACTCATTTTCTTTCCTTTTCTGTTATAACGAGACAAATAACCACCCTCTCTATTATACTCTAAATTGTATGAGCATATATAAACTTAAAAATCAGTTATGAGAAATAAAAACGAGAATCTAGGCTTTAGAATCACCCAAAACGAGTACACGAGTCAAAAGATACGGCCAAATGAAATTACCAAAACCTTCCCTAAAAGCTGTTAGAAACATTCTGTGACAGAAACATAGAACACACAAAACGAGGCATTTCTACTCTGATTCATCAAAAAGTTAAAACACAAAAGTTGTCCGGAACGGCGTTTTCTTTAAAAACTCAGGAGCACGGGTCCTAAAAACACACGACAAGAGCTGTAGGTGCGGACTGTTTTTAAACCCGACATTTGAATTTCCAAAAATCTTTTCTTAAACGCCTCACTTTTCTACCATAAGGTGAGGCTTATAAGCCCAGCCAATAAGCTCTTTGAAACACCTCTTAGCACACTTCAATTTGCTCCCAAGACCTGGTCATAAGATGTACATGTGACGCTTTTATACTTTTCATTGTCGCGAGTCATTAGACCAAACAAACTCTTAAATAAAATGTTTTCGACTTATTTATAAACAAGGAAACCCTAGGACCCTTTAGAGACAACTTAGATATGATGAGTAACATGTTAGGATACATAACAAGTCAGTTCTTAAGCTTTAGATTCGAAACCCAAGTTGTTTTTGGAACCTGATGTAAGTCGAGCATATGCTCTAGGTACCCAACTTCGAGTAATTGTTTACACTATCAAACGATCACCTAAGAACCTAAACTCAGGGGCAAAATGAAGACCTTCTAGCATAGATTAAGTAGAATCAAGAATGTAGGAAAATGATCAAGCGGTCATGATTTTGTTCAACTCTTTTTCTGGTCTATCACTAGCTGAAACTAAATAAAAACACTTGAATATTTTTACGTTAAAAATAATTTCTAAACACCCAACTTTAGAAAACTATTACGAGCAAACCATAAAAGCTCATGACCTCTAGTCTGAAGCGTTGGATAGACCACCTGGCAAACTTTTGAAAAGATCAAGAACGTTGTAAAAACATTGTACGGATTTGTCTAAAACTTAGCTCGTTTTTGTCTCGAAATACATACAAATAATAATTTTATAATTATTTTTGAAAATCTAAAGGGGAATACTTTGTAATAAATAAAAGATGGAGTTTTCTTGGGCCAAAAATGTAAGTTTTATAAATTAATTAGTACAAGGGCTGTTTTGTCAACAAACAATAGTTGTGGGTATAAAGTGTCATTTTTGAAACTACAAGGGTAAAAAGTGTAATATTTGTATAAAAAGTCTAATAATATATTTTTATTATATAGTGATCCGGGAATATGTTTTAACACATTAAAGGATTCGAGTTATTTTATAAAACACGTGTAATAGTTATACGATAGGAACGCGTTTTTATAAAACTTATATAAGAAATATATTTAACGTTATAACAATTCAGGACTTGTATACAAACTTATATATCAATATCGAATAACAAACCATAAATAGGAAAAATGGTAAAATCTTAATACAAATAACTTTTGAAGAGACTTCATGTTATAATAACTAAAATAATAATTGTTAACAAAACCTTTACGATAAATATAAACTTACATATACGTAAATACGAATACTGAAACTTGACAGAATCAACTCAGGTTTCGTGTCGGAGACATTTATCAACTTTATTTAAGTTGTTTCTCATCCATTCTACCATATCATCCAAGGTGACTTCACAGTCCCACTTTTATATTGTTTTTCAAACTTGTGGGGAGATACATGCTACAAACCGAACACAAGTATTTTTCTGTATGCTATCCTGATCTGGTATTGCCTAAGTTAAACGTTTTGCCATTAAAAGTCCCTCATATCATGAACCATTAATCACTTGCGAGTGAACGAGAATATAGTGAATAGATCTATTGGCAGTTGACGCCCCATTTGTGTCGCTGGATAAGTGGCCAAATGCATTATATTTGAAGAACAATAGGATGTTGGCAAGCTCCTACTCGAGGGCTCTATTACTCACATTATTATTATAATGTTAGCAACGTTACGTTATAGCTCATTACTATAATGTCCAAACTGTTAAGGTTTGAGTTCATGAGGCTTAGAGCAATACACTGAAATATTACTGTTTTACTATTCTATGACTTGTGTTCAACTAATCATTATACAAACGCTGTGAATTCACTCAACATTTGTGTTGACACTTTTAGCATGTTTATCTCAGGTCCATAACAAACAAGGATGGCATGGGGAAGCATGGATACGAAAGGAAGGCTAAAATTTTATTATTCTTTCATAAAGTATTTAACAAGTTGTAAAACTATTGGGACCTCATTTTGTAAACTCTGATATTTGAATAATAAAATTTCTAAGACAACTCAATTAGAGATTTTTTTCCTATTATTATAACTATTGTGCCGTCAAGTAACACCCAGCTTTAATTCCGCTACGTATCCCAAATTTGGGGGTGTTACAGATTGGTATCAGAGCTATAGTTATAGAGAAACAGATCTAATTGAGATCTGAACTATAACCACTTTTTACAAAAATGTTTTATAGCCTTTCGTTGTCCGTGCCTTCCAGCCTCCGGATGATTATGTGACTTCCAAGTAATTTTGTTTCTCAAAAACTTTAGTAAACTGGTATACTCATTTATGATATACTTCTGATCACTTTATACAAATAAACATATCTGTAGATGCCTATTCTAAGGCATTACACTTTAATCCTATTTCCCAGAGCCTGTATCTACTTCAATATTTTCAACATTTACAAAACCTTCCTAAGACATTGTGGTTTGCAAAATTGTTACCCTATTTACGTTAAAAATATACTCTCCACTATTTTAAAAACTATGTCGACTCACCTTGATTATCTTACTCCCATATCTAAAAATGAGTGTAAATACTCTCTCCGTACTCCCAGAATACTTAATTCATCGATTACGACTGTTAAGTCAGAAATTCTTAAGTAGGATGATTTGCAATGTCTTTATTTGAATGAATTGGGACGCCTTTTTATTTAAATAAAGAAATTATGAATCACCGAACCATAAGTTTATATTTCTTTATTTACATTATTTTTGGGACGCCTCGCTATGTGAATAATGAATTATAAATAAGTGGGCTTATTTGTATCTGAAATAACATGAGTATAAAATTCGAGGATCATTATAATTCATAAAACACAAATAACATGAAATTTCATTAGAATCCATGAATATTAATACATAACGAAATAATTAGCATCGATAGGGCTAATGTTACAAAAATCACTAAGTAAATAATAGAATCGCCAATAGGTTGATCCACTAGGCTAATAAAGAACATCACTACACCTACGAGAACGAGAACTACGACCGGATATAATACCTTGAATATTTTGTACAATAAACAAATTATCAACGCAAAACATGGTTTTATACATAAAACAACCAAATCTTATTACACATTCACTAAAGATTACATAGAAAATTTATTTCAACGCTCCTACCACGATACTGTCTATTACTTCCAAATCTCATCGATAACAATTGCTAGAACCAAGAGTGGTATAAGAAATGCTAAAATCCCGGCCAAGAATGTATAATCTTCTTCTGGAACGTAGGTCATGTAGATAGAAGTAATAACAACGTACAGGATCGCAATAATGGTAATAATGTGCGGCATTTTGATAATTTAATGAGAGAAATTTGGGTGATGGAGAAATGAGAATTGAAATGGGTTATTTATAAGATAAAAACTAGTCGTTGGAATGCTATTCACGACCGTTGGAAAACACTGTTCACTAGCCGTTGGGATCACTGTTCACTAGCCGTTGGGAATTACTGTTCATAACATTTGAAAATATAAAAATTTTAGTAAGGAACAAACGGATTCGTCATCTACAAAGGTTTAAATTTAAAAATTTTCTCTACATTTATCAAAGTTTTCATCAGAAATTTTTCTTATTAACAAATTTTTCCTATGTCAAATTTAATTTTTACAAAACAAGAAACTAGAAATCATGATATTTTCAAAAATGATTACTGAAACAGGATAAATTTTATAAATAACAATCTTCATTTAAAATAAAGTTTTTCTTAAGTTTATATGACCTTTGCAATAATATTTGTACATGTAAATCTAAATAATAAGTTTTCATAAATTAAACATTTTGTTTTTATCATTTCAAAACAACTAACATAGACTGAATCTCGGGACGAGATTCCGTTAAGGGGGTGAGACTGTAACCACCGGTAAAATTTCACTTAAATTAAAGTTATACTTTTTCCATTTTTCATGTCTATTTTTTTTAAAACGTTATCGGTTAAATTAATTATAACAACTAATTAATATGACGTAACTCATATTCACTTAGGTTCAATTTGAACAAATATTTTATTTATGTCAAGTATCAAAGTTTTCTTTTATTTACCACTTTACGATTTTTTTTCGTTAATGTATAATTATTAAACGTTCAAACTAAAAGTTAGCCATTTATTATCATCCAAGGTGAGTTCACAGTCCCACTTTTATACTGTTTTTCAAACTTGTGGGGAGATACATGCTACAAACCGAACACAAGTATTTTTCTGTATGCTATCCTGATCTGGTATTGCCCAAGTTAAACGTTTTTCCATTAAAAGTCCTTCATATCATGAACCATTAATCACTTGCGAGTGAACGCGAATATAGTGAATAGATCTATTGGCAGTTGATGCCCCATTTGTGTCACTGGATAAGTGGCCAAATGCATTATATTTGAAGAATAATAGGATGTTGGCAAGCTCCTACTCGAGGGCTCTATTACTCACATTATTATTATAATGTTAGCAACGTTACATTATATCTCATTACTATAATGTCCAAACTGTTAAGGTTTGAGTTCATGAGGCTTAGAGCAATACACTGAAATATTACTGTTTTACTATTCTATGACTTGTGTTCAACTAATCATTATACAAACGCTGTGAATTCACTCAACCTTTGTGTTGACACTTTTAGCATGTTTATCTCAGGTCCATAACAAACAAGGATGGCATGGGGAAGCATGGATACGAAAGGAAGGCTAAAATTTTATTATTCTTTCATAAAGTATTTAACAAGTTGTAAAACTATTGGGACCTCATTTTGTAAACTCTGATATTTGAATAATAAAATTTCTAAGACAACTCAATTAGAGATTTTTTTCCTATTATTATAACTGTTGTGCCGTCAAGTAACACCCAGCTTTAATTCCGCTGCATATCCCAAATTTGGGGGTGTTACATTACTGCCCTGGGTCTAGGCCATAGGTAGAAGTCTATTCTTAACTAGGTCAGCCCTAGAAAGTCACCACCTACCGCAAATCTAACCTTAACTAGCCAACACATTATAGCAAAACAAAAAATAGTGGCAGGTCCGAAAACAATTTGCATGCATTCTCCCCTAAATTTAGAAAACAGTAAAATACAGATAAAAGTTGGGCTATGAAACTCACGTCAAATCGAATAACGCACGGGTAACAAAGCAAGAGAATAAAAAAGCAGCTAAACGTCTCGGCTAACTACGGACTTGGCACCTAATCATAATAAATTCGGCTCAATATTGTTCTTTAAATAATTTAATATGTTCCCAAATTTCCCAAATCGTTTCCGTTTATCATCCAAAACAACTGCATGAAAATCGTTAATTAATGTTTGGTATCGTTTGGTATCGTCGGGTGGAAGTATACTAGAGACAAAGTCTCGACTCAAACGAACTCACGCCAAAACAAACAAACCAAAAATAGTCTCAAATGAAAGAGTCAAATAGCATGCAAATGCACAATGCGTCAAACAAACCAAGTCGTACACAAAACCTATAATGTCAATCAAGTCAAATCTCAAGTCAAATCTAAGGTCAAAGATATGACCTTAAGAGTTGATAAGTCCTCATTTGAAGGGTCAACCTCTTATCAAATTCGTCAACCTGATAAGCTTAACCATTCTTCCGTTTACTTATTGAATATAAAGCTATATCATATATACGAGCCGTAGGATACATTTCCCACTAATATTGTCACTTGGTATTTTTATTGAGCTCCTATTGGGCTTGTCAGTCCAATAGGTCCAACAAACGTACTAAATGACCTATTTATGTTAAAATGATCCGTAACTCCAATAATAAATGAGGGTAATAAATACTAATGAGAACTACTATCTATCTAGTTTCACGTGCACTTGAACATTTAATAACTCTCGTTATAGAAAACTTTATATTATTTCCGAAACATTTCCATTAAATCATAAAAGTCGATTTGTTTTAATAAAGCTACCGATAAGTATTAATCTAATTTAATAGTCAATAGTTATCGCTAACGTTATTATTTATTTATTACGTTGCTCGTTTAATATATATATGCAAATGAACATGTATATATGTATACATATATGTCTACATATATAATTAGACTTGTATATATATATATATATATATATATAAGGGATCAAGTAAGAAGAATAATTAAAATAAGAAGGGTAAGAAGCAATTCTAGCCACACATTTCAAATTAGGAGGAAAAATTTGAAGGAAGATGCATCCACTTATGTAGGTGCATCTGAAATGTGTGGTTGTAGTTACTTCTTATCATTTCTATTTTAATTATTCTTCCTATTTGATACTAACTATATATATATATATATATATATATATATATATATATATATATATATATATATATATATATATATATATATATATATATATATATAACAAGTTAGTCGTTATAAACGAATTTTGACGAATTAATATTTAACGAGTTATTATTTATCCGAGTCCACGTGTCCGAGTCATGACTTCCCGGTCCACATAATCAATAATGTCTAAAAAGCCCATGTTACGGCTTTGTCGAAGTAGCCATTGACTAGAAAGTCAAGACAACTCCGACGTTGCACAACCTCACAAATAATATATACGTTACTAAAATAAATATTCTTCGTCTCAACATCAACCGAGTTCAATATTCCCAAACAATACTTCAACATCACGAGGTCGTCTACGACACTCGTCTAACCTAAACTCCGTCATTCTGAATCGTCTCACAATCGATTCCCATTATCCACAACGCCCAAAATACGATCCCATAATGTCCATACTTCAACCAATATCAATCAAATAAATTACCACAAGCTTCAAAATTACCATTTTAGTCGAAATATTATACCGTTGACTATATGCTCAAAACTCAAATAAACCAAAATGAAACATAACCAAAATATCAACATAACAATAAAAATGACACAAATCGGCTACTAGGACCAAAACCACGACCATAGGGTCACGGCTTATGTTGGTACGAGCCACACCCAAGGTCAAGGGACCTTGTGGGTTTCGGCTATGCAACCAAACACACCCAAAGTGTGTCAAACTTGTTCCAAACACAACCGAATCAATACCAAATCATCATGTATGCATCAAGAATCAACCACAAGCCTAAAAATAGGTCAAGAAACACAAAACCCATAAAAAAAACTCGTGGGTTACCCATGACCCACAATTAAATCCGAACCCAAACACCCTCAAAATGATACCAAACTTGTTTGTTTCTTGTTTTTATTAACCAAAAATCATTAAAACATAAAAACCCACTTAGTTTGAACCCAAAATTATAAGATTATTGTAAGTTTGACTCAGGTTAAAGTTAAACCCACAAGAAAAACTCACTAGCTTACCTTTTATTCTTAGTTTCATAGGATTTAAACAACAATGATGTTATATGGAATGATGTATGGGTCGAATTGTTCAAGAAAATAGTGATGGAGGTTGTTTGAATGTATAAAAGTTATATGGATATGAAGGAAATGTGATGGAGATGATTTTGGTGATGTTGAATCATAAAAAAAAATGAATGGTGATGGTGGTTGTGGGGTGGCCGGCGGCACAAGAGAGGGAGGAAAGAAAAGAGATGAAGATGATTAAGAGAAATGGTGGGTGAGAGTTAGGGTTAGGGTAAGGGTTATTAGTTGTGTTTTTAAAGAAATTTCCATTTGGTCCTTCCTTGTTATCATATTTATCCTATAAGGGCTCGGGTTAGGGACTAGTGATGAAATTTATATTTTCTCACTCGGTTTAACTTATTTTCATTCCCGGAAAAATATTAGATATCACCGTTAGTGTTTTTAAACGTTACCGTTAGGTTTAAATACGTTTTTACGTAAAAGGTGATAATAAATACGTTTATAAACTAAAACGGACTATCTTCTATATTTTCGTTGACAAAACCAAATCGGTATTAGAAAAATATGTCATCACCACTCTCGGGTTCATTTATGTTGTTTCACGGTTCGTAGTTTAAGTTTTCCAAATATTTGACTATAAATACATTCATCAAGAAATAATTTTGTAAATTGTTTACCTTGCATTTGATTAGGATTTCTGGTGCCATAGTCACGTAGTGCCTAAATTAAGGTATATGGGGAAGGTAAATAGTACGCAAGATGATAAATAGGTTATAAGAACTCCTTGTTTCCTCAAAAATTCATGAGACTTGATAAAATCATCGATAGTTTAAATTTTTGTTTATGAAAATGTAATGCAGTGAATTTAAAAAGGGTCCCTAAATTACCGGTTGTCACACATCTATTTTGTTTAAGCTGCTAAATCTTTCTTAGTCCTGCAGAAAATATGAAATTTGTGGTTCTGTTTGAAATTCTTAAGAGACATGTACTTCATAATGTGAAAGTCGAAGTGAGATAATGTGGGCTGGGAGGGTCAGGTGGGTTTAATAATGACTGAAAACGGGTTCAGACTGAAACGGATCATGGCTTGGTTCAAATCAAACTATGAGGTGCATGCCGCTTATATTACTTTCATTTTAATGTCTTTTTGGAACTGATGTTAAGGGAGTGTTTGGATTAGCTGAATTTACTTTGCACTTGATCAGGTGGTGCACCAGGAGATTTACGGATGTGTTTTTGGAAGACTTACCACAAAAGACTAAAAGACGGGTCTCAATAGCGATAACTTATTGTATTTTGCAATAATTTTTAAGTGGGTTAAAACATGAAATATTTGATAAATTTTTCGTCCACTTCAGTTTGTAAATCCTGGATATGGATGTTCGATATTTTTTTTTTACTAAACTCATTTGGTTGTCAACATTTTATTTTGGCTATATTTGTGGCTTTCAGACTTTGTAACGTTGCATCTCTCATGGAATTTTGTTTTTTTATTTCATATTAAAATTCCAATAAAAAATTATCTTATAAATAAAAGAAATTAATCCTATTTACAATTCAATTATTGATAAAAACGATAATTTCCAAACATATTAGTTAACAATAACTAATACCTTCCAACGATAATTATAAATCATGCTCGCCTTCATTAAACATTATTCTCTGTTAACTAATACCATCAAAATAATAATTGATGAGTGTGTAAACACTCATCATTTTTGTCCCATCTGAACTGTAAAATAGGCTAAAAACACACGAATATACCATATAATACTGCAAATATCCTTGGATTGTGTTTTTACGTGTTTCAGGTACAAAAGGATTGAAAACAGACGAAAACCGAGCAAAGTTTGCAGAATTGGCAGAAATGGTCCCTCAAGTTTCAGAAATTGACAGAATTGGCCCCTGAGCATTTATTTTGGAAGAAAACTCAACAAAGGTCCTTGGGAATTCAAAATTTATCAATATCAGTCATTGGGTGGAAAGTTTGAACAAATTACAGTTTAGTCCCTCAACTTTGCAAATTTGGCAAATCTAGTCCCTGGGAATTTCATTTTTGGGAAATAAACTTTATTGGTCCTTGGTAATTGGAATGAGGCAAAAATCACCCATGTGATAACTTTGGAGAATGGGCAGATTTAACCCCTCGAATTTCAGTATTTACAATATTGGTCCTTGTGCTTACTTTGTATTAATACAAACGGACCCTTATTTGTTACTTAAACCCAAAAAACCAAAATAACCCAACACACCCTCTCTTATTCACCCAATCCCAAGCCCACCTTCCAAGGCCCAATCCAAGACCACCCCTTTTTACTAATAAAAACCAGGGTCAAACCCCATTTGACCTTCTTCCTCCTCCCTCCCACGTGCACCTGCAAACACCAACTCCCCTCTGCCATCACCACCAACTCACCACTCCATGTTCCCTCCTCCAAACAAAACCAAACAAGAAGCATTAAATGCTCCTATAACCTAACACTATATGAGGACTTTTTTTTGGCAGTTGTAAAATTGGCGCCAAAACCAATTCAAGGGTCAACATTGTTTCTACACATCCAACGGACAAGAGTGCTGCTGGGAATTGACTAGTGGGTCTCGTAAACCCTACTTAGTCAATATAAAAAGGCCAAGGAAGGAAGAAGCAGGGAGTAGTAGTTTTTAGCTAATTTTAAATTATGTCGAATTAATGAAATGTTGTAGTTTTAGTTGTAATTTTATCTTAAAACTTGTTATCTTTAAGTTTATGAAAGTTTCTAGTTCTTGAATTCAAGCTTTGTACCAGTTTCAGTATTAATGGAAATTTAAAGTTTTTTAGCCAAATCTTGTTTATGCGTATTCAATGCTTCAAAAACTTTATTAAGCTCACTTAAGCTCACTAGTGAACTTTTATAAGCTTTCAAAGCATAAAATTCAGGTTTACTGAAAAAACAAGAAAAATACAAAAAATAGTGTAAAAATAAAAAATCAACAAAGAAGAAGAATTATGCATGGAGCACTATGAATAAAGGATGGCAGTGGGTTAGTAGCTTCATGGGAAGCTGTAGGAAGTTATTGGGGTTCTTGGTTCTTTTATTTGTGCTTGGAAGGCTTTGTAAGCAATTCCTTCAAATTTTTGCACAGCTTATTAGACTGCTTAATCATGTACTTATCTGTGTTTTTTGTGCTTTATTAGTCTATTTAGATTGGTATTGCAAGTGTGCTTGACTTCATTTGCTAGTTCACATATTTGCTTACTTTTCACATCTTAGTCATTGAATTGGATTGTGGAAAACTAGAAGGGGGGGGGGGGGGTTGAATAGTTTTACGTAAATTTTATTTTATAAAAACTTTGTTTGCAAAATAATCGATTCTTATTTTATGTGAGATTAATAAACAACACTTATATAAACTAATATCTACAAAATAAAATGACAACAATATAAGTAAATAAGTAAAGAGATAGAGATGGAAAGATCGCACCACAAGACAAAGGATTTATAGTGGTTCGGCTACGAAGCACCTCTTCGCCCTACTCCACTCCCCGAGCACCTAACTCGAGAGTTTTCTTCACTACGTCAACAAGCTCCCTTATGGCGGAGAAAACCTTACACAACTTTTGCTTACACCAATTTACGACACTAAGCTAAATGTCGAGTCCTAATAGTAGCTAGAACCAATCTCACACCACTACACACCTTCTTCACAACTCATGCACAACACTACTACTACAAAACTTCACACAACTTCACTACTTCTATTTCACAACACTACTTCTACTTCTACCCAACACAACTACTTCAATTCACAACTACTAACACACCTAGATCTATCTATTACACAACTTCTACACCTTTACAATATACACAAGCCTACAATACTTCTTAACAAGATGTTGGAGGAGTATTCTTCTCTTGCACTTTGAATGATGAAGGATTGGATCACTTGAAACAAGAACTAATATATTTATGATTAAAGGATTTAGGAAGATGATTTGAGAGAATTGGAACAGAAAGTTTTAGTGCTAAAGGTGAGGAAAAAATTCAGATTTTAACCAGTATTTATAGGTAAAGAAATCTGACACAGGAGCGTATGCCGGCCCCCTTAAAATTAAGGGGGCCGCCCATAGTAATGGCCAGTTTTCTTTGTCTTTTCTGGGGAAAGTTTATTTGGTGAAAATTTAACTGAATTTGGTTAAAAATTTGAATTCATTTATTTATTGTGAAATAAACATTTTCCTTTAATTACCAAAAGTGTTTTTCTTAAATATATAAAATGTTTATATCATTTTATATAATTTGTAATTAGTAAATAAACCTTCATTTGATCATAAAATGTATTAGGCACTTGTTTATTCATACCTTAAGTGAATTAGTTAGATGTTGTAGGACCTTAGATAAATCAACTTTAATAACAATATAGCATGAAAATGAAGTAAAGATGGTGACTTGATGAGATATGTGTGGCATAATAGAGATAAGACATGAAGAGAACTTTTATTAAAAACACACACAATACACACACAAGCACACACCTCAAATGAGCCTTTGAGGTGTTTATATAGTTCTTAACTTGATGCCTTAAGAGGCTTTCCATGGGCTTGGGCTTGGGCTTGGTTTACTAGATATATAAAAGGCTTACATATCCTAACTCATAACATATTAGATAACCAAGACCCAAAGCCCAACTAACTTAAACTATTACATACGACACAACATTCTAATAATGAGAATGACCATCACTTTCTAATATAATTTTAATGCTAACAATCTCCCCCTAAGGGGTGGTCATTCGAATGATGCTCCACGTGAGTGGGTCTTCCGTGTTCTTTGTCTTTAACTTTGTGTGTCGTTGTAGAATAGTCTTTAGTCTTTGTTCCTTCATGCTTTGTGATCTTTGATAACTGATTTTTCATCGTTCTTTGTTCCTTTGTGATGTGATGTTATCTGCCTTTCGTCACTTCTGCGTCTGTGGTGGTTGTTTGCCATTCCAACATGCTCATACATCTTTGGACTTTGATATTCATATGCACGTAGTTCCCTTTCTTACACTTTGATCTTTAGTCTTTATACTTTGTAGATTCTTCTTTTTGGCGTAGAATCTTTCTTTGAACTTTGTGTTGTATAGATCTTTGAGGAAGCTTTCTTTAACTTCCAGATGTATGTATGAGCATGCGGAATCTGTCGCCATGTAGATGAAGTGTCCCTGAATATAAACAGTTAGCAATAAAACATCCGGTACTTACAAATAAGAATTAGAGATCGTCAACAGCATAGTGTGAAGACTCCTTCTAACCCTTACCAAGGCCGTTCCCATGTCAGATACTCTCGAGAGAGCTTACAAGACCTACTTAGTAGCTCAATGACTGGGTGAGTCGCTGGGGATCACTCCACGACTGTAGAGCGTTTGAAACCACCGCGAACACTAAGCGTAACCCATAAAGAATTACCGAAGAGACCTGCTGTCAGGGCTGCTTGATGTTGACCTTGGCTGGAATTTCCATTCAATCATTGAGAATCACATGTGTGAATTCTCTCATAAATGTTCTGGCAGATTGCTAAGATCTGCGTAGGACTCTAAAGTTTACATATGGCGTCCTTAATGATGAACAACCAGTGTAGAAATATCATGTGTTCCAATGAGATCTCTAGACTCGATAAGTGCACATTTGGTTTCCTATGCGGAGATTAGGGAGAGGTCTCCTGCTTCAATATCAACCATCTCTAAGAGACAGGTCGATAGATTACACAGGTTCCCCGTGAGAATGAAACAAGCTCTTTAAAGAGAACTTGAGTGGCAAGAAGGTTAAGTGCAGTGCGTCACTGGGTCCATGACATCTTTATCTTCAATACCGGCGTCACCTTAGTAACAACCAGTAGCATATGAGTTGAACCCGGTGTCTGCCCTAAGGTTGAACATATGGAGGGCTATTTCTTTTCACCCTTTTTCATAACTTTTCTTTTTAATTCTTCAACCCCTTCTTTCTCCTTTCTCATTTTCTCCTTTTTTCAATCATACCTAAGGACTTCTAATTCTAATCTATTGGATTTGTCCTTGGGTAGATCCCTCTGGCTCTGGCAGATCATAGGACGGTTTTCCCTAACCTTAGTCACCTTATAACTCCATGACTATCCTATAATTGCTACGAAACCATTTATGAAAAATCTCTCAAAGTGTTTATGATAATGAAACACTTTATTGTTACCACTTTGAGAGTTTTTCAGCTTTTGAAGGACTCCCCTTTCACATGTGCTCATGACTTTTTAAGAAATTTGCACATGCGTGAGGAGTTTGCACTTTTGAATTGATCCACTTTCAGTGAACATGACCGATTCGAGACACGCTTACATCACTAGTTAGACTAGCTTGAAATTATTACCCGTCCTGGTCAAGTCCAAAGAAAGTCTCTCGATACGGTACATTCTACTCAGACAAGTCCTATTCGAGACACGCTTACATCACTAGTTAGACTAGCTTGAAATTATTACCCGTCCTGGACAAGTCTTTTCGATTACTGACATTTTAAGCTTCGTCAATTCATTGGTACTTATTGAGTCGAGCTCTTTTGAGATTCAGTCACAAACTTTAAACATCTTTGATCACATTTTAATCATGTCTTCTCCCCCTCAAAAATAGCATATTGTGATATTTTTGATATCAACAGATTAAGAAAAGGCTTTTTGGAGAGAAAGTCAGATTCATTTTGCATGAATTTGGAACAATTTTGTTTTTGTACTCCCCCTTAATGATAGCACATTTTAAAATCAATTAAGGGTTTTGAGGGAGTTATCTTGAGCACTCATTTGAAAGATTTTGAGAAATCTTTTGAACAATCCTGAAAAAGTGCTCAAGAATTGTATTTTGAAAAACGAGTTTATGTTTGAAATCCTTTTCGTTTGTTTATACTCGAACTTTTGAAAATGATTTCATCTTTGAATGTACGAGTCCTTGATTTGAAAAAAATCAGAAGTCATCATTGAAGTACGGGTTTCGTACAGAAGTATACGAAAGCCATAGTGAAGAAATTTTTGAAAAACGACATGTTTTAGAAAAACATTTTAAAGAACTCCCGCTCAATCATCTTTACATGTCCGTATCATTGTTGAATGACATTTCTAGAAACGTACAGAATATTGATTTATACGAGAGACATGTCGTGAGAAGAATATTTTTGGATTTTTTGATTTTATATTGTTTTTGTATTTTTTGAAAATTTTATATTTTTGTATGTTGTTTTTGTTGGTTTTTCAAATTTTCTATTTTGTTTTTTTCAAAAATATTTACAGCGAAGCGATTTTGAAAACATTTTTCAAGAAGATTCGAGATTACGTTCTAGCTCCTCAGGAGTTAGGCTTCGCATGCCAATTCGTCGAACTAAATAGTCAAACCATTCTTTTGGAAGGGCTTTAGTAAACAGATCGGCGAGTTGGTAATTAGTCTTAACGAAAAATAATTCAACAGTACCCTCTTCCACGTGTTCTTTGATGAAATGGTAGCGGACTTTGATATGCTTCGTCTTAGAGTGATGTACGGGATTGCACGAGATGGTTATGGCACTTTTTGAGTCACAATACATAGGTATTCTCTCAAAAGTAAAGCCATAATCTGTGAGTTATGTCCGCATCCAAAGAACTTGGGCACAACACGCAGATAGAGACACATACTCGGCTTCGGCGGTTGATAGTGCAGTACAATCCTGTTTCTTTGACGACCAGCTTACTAGCTTTTCACCCAAAAATTGTGCTCCACCTGATGTACTCTTTGCTGTAACTTGATCACGGGCATGGGCGGCATCTGAAAATGTTGTTAGATTAAACCCCGAATCCTTCAGATACCAAAGTCCCATGTTAATGGTGCTTCGCAGGTACCGAAAGATCCGTTTAACCTCTTTGAGGTGAAGTTCGGTAGGCTTTGCCTGAAACCGTGCTAACAAACAAACAGCAAATTGAATATTTGGTCGGCTAGCAGTTAGGTACATGAGAGAACCGATCATGCTCCGATATTTTTTCGGATCGATGGGTTTTCCAGACAAATCAGCACCTATTTTTGGTGAAGTGACCATTGGTGTACCAACAGAATCACAATTTTCCATTCCATGTTTTTTCAAAATCTCTATTGTATATTTAGCTTGATTGATAAAAATACCACGAGGGGATTGATGGATTTGTAAACCAAGAAAGAATTTTAGTTCCCCCATCATGGACATTTCAAATTTGCTTTTCATGAGATTTTCAAAATGTTTTGAATGGCTAGGATTGGTTGATCCAAGAATAATGTCGTCCACGTAAATTTGAACGATCAAAATGTCATCTTTGAATTGTTTGATAAACAAGGTGTCATCAACCGTTCCTTTTGTGAAATTGTTTTTGAGCAAGAAAGATGATAGTTCGTCATACCACGCTCTTGGAGCTTGTTTTAAACCATAAATTGCTTTCTTAAGCTTGTAGACGTAGTCTGGATGATCTTTGTCGATGAATCCCTCTGGCTGACTCACATACACTTCTTCTTTCAGAGTTCCATTCAAGAAGGCAGTCTTAATATCCATTTGATAGACTGTGATGTTTTTGTGAGCGGCATAGGCAAAGAAAATCCGGACTGCTTCAAGTCTAGCTACAGGCGCGAATGATTCCTCGAAATCTATCCCTTCTTCTTGTGGATAACCTTTAGCCACGAGACGAGCTTTGTTACGAATTACAGTCATTTCCTCATCCAGTTTGTTCTTCCACAACCACTTGAGATCAAGAACACGTTTATCAAGTGGTCGTTCAACAAGTTCCCAACTATCATGTAATAGGTATTGAAGAAATTCCTCCTGCATCGCTTCAATCCAAGGGTTTTCTGCCATTGCTTCTCGAATGTTCTTTGGTTCTTTGAGGCTGATTGAGCAAATGTAAATGCACAATTCGAGATCGGTGGCAAGTTGTCTCCTTGTCTGAACTGACATTGAAGGTTCACCAATAACGTGTTCTATTGGATTGTCTTTTGTCCATTGAAACGTAGAAGGGTACCTTGGGTAAAACATATGTGTGTTAGATGGTTCTTGTAACCTTGAAGAAGATTCAGCAGAGTCTGTTGCAAATGGGTTTTCAAATACTTCTTCTTCTTCTAACGCAACATCGTTTGAATTATTTGTAGGTTCTTCTTGAAAATTTGTGTTTTGATTTTGCTCATCAACTCTTGGTAGTTCAGTTTCAATTACTGGAGTTGCTTGAGTAGATGTAGATGATGTTGATGTAGTTGGTGCTTCAGCTTCGATTGTAGTAGATGCATCTTGTGGTGGTGGTGGTTGATGGTTTTGAGTGGGTGCAGCGGAATGTTGTTGAGATGCATTTGTCGAAGGTCCACCATAATATTCATCAAACATTAACTCGAAGAAATTTTCCAGTTCTTGTTCTGAAGGTTTATCCGTGTTTGTTGACTGAGCTCCTTGAGGCACGAGTCCTGAACTGATGTGTCCAGAAGTCTGCTGGTTTGGTGCGGGTCCTAATCCGTTTTGATTAGAAGCCATTGGATTAAGCGCGGGTTCTAGAGCGAGTCTCTCAGAAGCCAATTGTGAAATCTCATCAAACTTCACATTCATCGTCTCCATTATCCTTTTCGTTCTTCTATTATACACCCTGAATGCCCTCGAGTTTTCTGAATATCCAATGAAGATTCCAGTATCACCCTTAGCTTTTAACTTCCCTAGATCTTCTCTATCATTCGTCGGATAGCACAAAGCGCCAAACACGTGAAGGTAAGTGATGACGTATAGTCTATATTTGGGCCACAAGCCCAAATGATAAACATTACTCGCGCCTAAGCCCACCACGAGTGGGCTAACATGACAATGGTATCGGCCGCAGTATTAATGCCTTGGGCTCACAAAGCCCAATGCCCAATCAAACCCACCGGGTACACGTGCGAAGAGTAAGGAGCAAGAAACACGGTTTCCTAGCCCCTATATATAGAATCATACGATTCTCGTTCAAGGTACGATATACAACCCTAACTCTTTACGAGAACCCTAAATCGATTACTTACTCTCACGCCGGAGTCTAATTGGGGGAGACAATCCCTCGATAAGCCTAACGGTGTTGTCTTATTTTCTTAGTACGCAGGTAACAAGTGCTAAGGATCGAATTGGTACGAGAGTATAAGCCCATAACCAGGTACGCCCAATTTTTGTATCAACAAGTGGCGCCATCCATGGGACCCTACTACGAACTAGAATAACGAAACATAAGAATTCAAGCCAGCGGACTCCGCAGTCAGAAAAACGTGACCATCAGAGGAAGAATCAACAAGATCCAACCTCCAGACAAGTCGCTGGGACAACCAGCACACCGGCAGGAACAACCCCACCTCGTCTAGCAGTAGAACTACCTACAAGAACTACTCAAGTCACACCAGTGGTCCCAAGCGTTGAGGAACTCCAACGCACCCTCTTCACCACTCGTCATCAGGCTACACCCGCAGTGAACAACACTGCACCGCAAGGTGCGCCTGAACGGAACAGGGCGCCTAACACTGAGGCAGAAATTCTTGCAACAACTGAGGACGCACCGGATCTAACTTTGGGAAACTTTGTATCCCAAAATTATGAAACACTAACCGCCCTCATGCAAGAAGAAGCAACAAGAAGAGCAAGCGCGGGTCTACAAGCCCGACTCAATTTTGTTCCTGAACGCGAACCATCACCATTGCGTCACCCACGAGGAAGACGCGCAGAACGTACCACTATCCATGATAGGTTGGGTACGATATCTGATTCACAATACTCAGGAGACAGCGAGAGGCGCACCAATGTCCACTCCAGACTTGGCAGTCGGGGAATACAAGATCGACTAGGGCCTCAACATTCGCCAAGCCAAGGATCTTCCAAACCTGGGAGTAGGAGGGTTCAAGACAGATTGGGGGGAAGAAGATCCCCAAGCAGAGATCCCTCAAGCTCTTCTTCTAAAAGAAGCTGGCGCAAGCGCCGAAAAAGAGACTACCCTTCTTCCAGCAACTCCTCGGACAAAGAAACAGGACACTGGAAGTCAAGAGGAAGACGTCGCGAGGATGAGAATGAAGATATGTCCCTCCCATGGCGACGCCAGAAAATTGATGCGTTTACACGGCGCATCAGCGATTACTCAGATCGCAAACGCAGGCGCATGCCCGCTAATGTGAAAACATACGATGGAACAGGTGATCCTGACGACCACCTAAAAATTTTCGAATCAGCCACAACCATCGAAAATTGGCCACAGCCTGTGTGGTGCCACATGTTTAATTCCGCGTTAGTGGAAATGCGCGCACATGGTTTAGCAAACTCCCACGTAGGAGCATTGGTGGATTCGAGGAACTACGGAAAGCATTCCGCCTCAACTTCACCCAGCGAAAGAAGTGCGCTAAAAACCCTGTGGAGCTAGCAAGAGTGAAACAGCGTCAAGGGGAATCAACCAGCGCTTTTATGGAACGTTTCAAAGATGAGTGTATACAAGTTTAAGCATGTCCTGAAATCCTAAAAATTTCAGGGTTCATGAATGGGATCAATAACCCAGAACTCATCCGCAAGCTGAACGACAAAGTTCCACAAACCTTTGACGAGTTAACAAAGCGCACTAGATCCTTTATACAAGGAGAAGCAGCTGCTGCGGATAGCAAAAAAGGTTATTCAAACTATAGGCAACAAGAACAGCCACGGAGACAATCCAATGATCAGAATAACAACCGCAACAGGAATTATCGCAGTGGAAGAGACAACGACAAATATACTCCTCTCACTAAGACTCCGAGAGAGATATTTATAACAGAAGGTGCGAACTTCCCAAAACCACCACCGATGCGCACTGCAGAAGAAAAGCGCCAAGGTAGTGGATACTGCGAGTACCACGGCAAAAAAGGCTATACAACTAACGAGTGCGTCCAACTAAAACAACTAATTGAAAAGCTAGTTAGAGAAGGAAGGATGGACCACCTCGTAAAAAACATCAAGGAAGGAAAAGATAAACAGAGAAACGGAGGTAAGAAAGAACCCCCAAAGGAAAAAGCTGATACTATATACATGATACAATCATGGCAACGAAAGATAAAGCAAAAAGTCAGCCAAAAATTCTCTCCAGAAAAAGAGATATCCTTCCCTACTATAGCTGCGGACAACGCAGTCGTGGAGCCTCTAACCATTGAGATACATACAGGGGGACATGACATCCACCGCATGTACATTGATGGTGGAGCATCCGCGGACATCCTGTACGATGATCACTGTTTCAAAAGGCTGCGACCTGAAATCCAAAGTCAGTTGATACCAGCTACAATGTCATTAACAGGATTCACAGGAGAAAAGATTTGGCCCATGGGGCAGTTACGCTTATTGGTGGTCGTAGGAGATGAACAACACTCAACCGCGACATGGATAAACTTTATGGTAATAAAGTCTCCTTCACCATACAACGGTATCATTGGAAGATCGGGAATATCATCCATGCGCGCAGTACCATCCACAGCGCACGGAATGCTTAAATTCCCAGTGGAAGGAGGAGTGGTCACTCTCTATAATACAACAGTACCACCAAGAGAATGCATCGCAGTAACAACTGAAGCGAAGACTATTCCAGAACAGCGCACGAAAAAAACGCCAAATTTAAAAGTCGCTATTCACCCAGATTATCCGGAACAACAAGTTTCGATTGGAGGATCTTTATCTGACAAAGGTAAAGCAGCCATATGCTCACTCTTGCAAAAGAACCTAGACATCTTTGCATGGGAACCAAAGCATATGACGGGAGTACCGCGCTCTATCACAGAGCATAAGCTACAAATCCGACAAGGATACCCTCCAATACGACAAAAGAAGCGCGGCCAGGCCCCAGATCGTGCAAAGGCTATTCTGGAAGAAGTACATAAGCTCGTGGACGCAGGCATTATGCGCAAAGTATATTATTACGATTGGCTTTCTAACCCAGTCATGGTAAAAAAGAGTGATGGCAGTTGGAGGATGTGCGTAGACTTCACAGACCTCAATAAAGCATGTCCGCAGGACTGCTATCCACTGCCAGAGATAGACTGGAAGGTTGAGTCCTTGTGCGGATACCCTTTCAAATGCTTCCTAGATGCATATAAAGGGTATCATCAGATCTAGATGGCAGCGGAAGATGAAGAAAAAACGGCTTTCTACACCAGTCAAGGAGTATACTGCTACACAAAAATGCCTTTTGGCCTGAAAAACGCAGGCGCGACATACCAACGACTAGTGGACGCAGCTTTCGAAAAACAAGTAGGCCGCAACTTGGAAGTCTATGTTGACGACCTTGTCATCAAAAGCCATACAGAGGACGAATTGGTGCGCGACATCGAGGAAACATTCAGAACATTGGGGCGAATAAACATGAAGTTGAATCCTAAGAAGTGTACCTTTGGCGCAACTGAAGGCATATTCCTCGGATATTTGATAGAGCCCGATGGAATCAAGCCTTGCCCAGAGAAGACAAAGGCTGTTATTGATCTCCCCTCCCCGCGCACACTAAAAGAAGTCCAGTCATTAAATGGAAAGTTAGCAGGGCTAAACCGCTTCTTATCTAAGTCAGTGGACAAATCTCTTCCCCTCTTTAAAACACTCACGAAGTGTACGAAAAAGGGAGACTTTCGCTGGACTACCGAAGCGGAGGAAGCTTTCCAACAACTTAAAAACCATCTGGCATCTCTCCCCAAACTCGTCGCACCGCGACCAGGGGAAGAACTAATCATGTACTTATCGGCAACCCATGGAGCTGTCAGCGCCGTACTATTGACAGACAGGAACTCCGTCCAGACACCCATATATTTCGTAAGCAAAGCCCTAAAGAAAATAGAGACCAACTACAACGCTATGGAAAAGCTGGTCTTGGCTCTAGTGTTCGCAGCCAAAAGGTTGCGCAGATACTTTCAAGCGCACCCAATAGTTGTAATCACTGATCAGCCAATTAAACAAGTCATCTCTAAGCCTGACGCATCAGGACGCTTACAAAAATGGAGTGTACTGCTAAGTGAGTATAACATCTCATACAGACCGCGCACTGCAATCAAAGGACAAATCCTAGCCGATTTTATCGTAGAGAAGCCAGACAGCGACAGCCCAACATCTGAAGCAAAAACAGATTTACAGGAACCCTGGATTCTGTTCACAGATGGGTCTTCATGTGTAGAAGGATCAGGCGCAGGCCTTATTCTTACAAATCCAGAAGGTATGGAATTCACCTATGCACTACGCTTCGAATTCACAGCCACAAACAATGAGGCAGAATACGAAGCCCTACTAGCCGGACTACGTATTGCAATCCAAATGGGTGTTCGCAACCTAGAAGCAAACGTAGATTCGCGACTGGTCGCTAACCACGTGCTAGGTGAATATGAGGCCAAGGATGAACACATGACCCAATACCTGGAAAAGACAAAATCTTTGATCAAAAACTTTGATAGGTTCACAATAAAACAGGTGCCTAGAGGAGATAACAAGAAGGCGGACGCACTCAGCAAGATCGCATCCACAAGCTTCGCACACCTCTCAAAACAGGTATTGGTGGAAACCCTAAAAAACAAGTCAATCTTGGAAAGAGAAATAGCAACGGTGATAGAGGAACAAGACCCTACATGGATGACACCTATCATCGAATTTATTAGCAAGGGAATCCTACCCCAAGATCAAAAAGACGCTCGCAGAATACGGCGCATAGTGCAACGATTTGAATTACGCGACAACGTACTCTATCGACGGTCTTTTTTACAGCCATGGCTCAGATGTGTCGGACCCCTTCAAGCAGACTACGTACTCCGCGAAATTCACGCTGGATCATGTAGTATGCACTCAGGGCCACGATCCGTGGTGGCAAGCGCTCTAAGGTCAGGATACTATTGGCCAACAATGCATCGCGATGCACGCGATCTGATCAGAAAATGCAGCAATTGCCAAGTACATAGACCAATTCCGCGCCGACCACAACAAGAGCTAACACCAATTACCTCACCATGGCCATTTTACAAATGGGGTATTGACATCATAGGACCTTTCCCTGTCGTAGCTGGAGGAGTAAAGTTCCTCATCGTGGCCATAGACTACTTTACAAAGTGGATCGAAGCAAAAGCGGTGGTGAACATCACGGGCAACCAAGTCAAACGCTTTGTGTGGGACAACATTGTCTGTCGCTTCGGACTACCGAGCGCGATCATATCAGACAACGGAAAACAATTCTGTGATAACCCATTCAAAGATTGGTGCGAACAATTGAACATCACACAACACTTTGCTTCAGTCAAACACCCACAAACCAATGGCCTAGTTGAGCGCGCAAATCGCAGTCTAGGCGAAGGAATAGAAGCGCGCCTTGACAGACACAAAGGAAGGTGGATAGATGAGCTCTCGCATGTCTTGTGGGCACATCGCACAACAATCAAAACCAGTACTGGCGACACGCCATTTTTCCTAGTCTATGGAACAGAAGCCGTCATCCCAGCTGAAATAGGAATGCCAACTATACGCACAGCAGAGGTCAACGTCACGACAAACGACGAGGAGCGGCGCATAGACTTAGATATACTGGAAGAAAGACGCGAACGCGCAGCTATACGCGAAGCAAAGGCCAAGGCAAAAATGAAGAAGTATTATGATGCAAAAGTCAAACACACTTCATTCAGACCAGGAGACTTTGTCTACCGCGCCAACGACGCGAGCCACGCAGAGGACACGGGCAAGCTCGGACCTAAGTGGGAAGGACCTTACGAGGTCACAGACGCGCTCGGCAACGGCGCATACAGACTGCGCGACATGGAAGGTCACGACCTAGCGCGCACTTGGAACATCTGCAATCTCAAAAAATGTTACTTTTAGACTACGGTCCTTACACAAACACCCTTGCATCCTACGAGGTGCCCAATAAGTGTTTGTCTTTCTTTTCTTTTCTAGGAATTGTATTTTCTATTTTTTCTAATAACTTGCAAGTATTAATAAAATGTTATGGTTTCTAGCTAACTCCATAGCGCATTTTACTTTATTGCATATATGTCAATATTGTTTATCTTATATCTCTGCCTACATGGCGTGCATGCACCACTTAAAGACCCACGAAGGCATAAAGGATGAGTTAACCTACTAATTTACTCGTTGAATAAGAGGGTTGCAAACCCATCAACATTGGATCACGTATCCTTGCTAAGCGCCTTACTCTTGAGACGTCGAGGTAAGTTTCACACGCGCACCCCACGACGGATGCGCATATACTAAGTACACCGTACGAGCTTAGCAATATAACGAGCCAAGACACTTGGTCAAATAATAAAACTTTGCAAACAATGCAAGTATAATTCTTCAAAGTCACGCACTTAAAAGACTTAGTTAAAAAAAAAAAAAAAAAAAAAAAAAAAAAAAAAAAAAAGCAAACTTAGCAAACAATGCAAGTATATTCAAGTCACGAACTTAAAACAACAATGTATCTTACTCCACATTTATTAATAACAATTACAAGGACAGATACATAAATATACAAAAAGCCTATATACTATGGCGATGCTCAGGACTCTCCTCTGGAGCGGCGGAACTCCCCGCTTCCTTAAGCTTACTCAAAGTTATAGCATCCTACATAGATACGGTCGGAACGCTCTCAGCCATGCCATCTGATCTGGGAAGGTGTGCAGCGCCAAAGCCACACATCACGGCCTTGCCCTTGATACCCTTCTTCACAGCAACCCTCTGCTCATGACGCTCCAGCACCTCTTTCAAGGGAATCTCCCTTTCAAGAGCAAAAGGTTTGAGGATGTCGCGAGGCCGCGCGAATACAGGAACTTGAAGCTGCGAAACATCAGGTTTCAGATAGTAATCTGATTCCTCCTCCGCATTATCCCCAAGATGGCGCTGCAATGTCAACCCTGCCATCAGCACATCTATGGGGTCATCTTGATCGCGCTCTAACCTCTCAATGTGCGGCAACTCAAGAACCTTCAGCCTCGCCATCGCTTGCAGCAGCTCATCATAAGCCATAGGGCTGTACCCAGGGACTTCCGCCAAGTCCTTCTCCAGCAGCTTGGCCTCATGAAGATCCTCCATGGCCTGCGATCGACCACGCGCAATCGTGCAATGCACCACCTTCCCAAAAGCATCCACTACCTCTGCGGACTCTAGTGTGCTCAGGGCTGCCAGGCGCAGCCCATGGCTAATCAACCACCTACATTCACAAAGACAATTTGTGTAAGTAAAAAGCGCGGCGATAAAGCAATTATAAAGACAAGTAAAACACAAATACCTGCGCTCAGCTATAGTAGACATCAAGTGGGGATATAGCTCCTCATCATATTCTATGCTGAGGGCGCGCAGCTTTTCCTCTTGCAGCACAATCGCCTTCTCGATGCGCCCCTGGAACTCCTGGACGCTGGCATGATGCTCAGCCCTCTTCTCTTCAAGATAGGACACCGACCAGGAAGTTTTAGCCTTTATCTGCTCAAGTCTAGCCCTCGCATACCTAAGGTCGGCTAGCATGCTCACCTTATCCCCAGCGATCTTTTCAGCATACGCCCTCGAGGCCTCCAGCTCCACTTGCGCATTAGCCAACTGCACACGGAGAGTCGTCAACTCCTCATCCTTCTGGGCAAGCGCACTACTCTCCCCGACATACTTCTCCTTTAACTGAGCCACCAGCTCAGCTTGGCGCGTAGTGGTCGCAGCCAGCTCATCCATTAGCTGCTGCGCCTCGCCACCATCAGCAACTTTGGTCTTCCCCTCCCTGTTTTCATTCTGTGGAGAGGAAACCTCATCAACGAAGACCCCATCATTCTTCGCAGCATCATCCCTACGAAACAAAAAACAGTTAGTAAATATTACAACAAGTAATATGATAAAAGGGGGGAAAGAGATGATAAAGGCGCAGACACTTACAAAAATGAAGAAGCCTCAGCAGCCTTTTTCCCTGCTCCAGAAGAGGAAGTCTCCTCCGCGGTAGACCCCGCATCCACAATAAGGTGGCGACGCCTCTTCCTGGTACCACTAGTCCCAGCCTCTCCCTTGCGCTTGATATTCTGCGCCACTTCTTCCTTTAGCACCTCCTCGGGCTTTAGGATCTCTACGCTGCTAGACGACTGAGCGCGTGGCTCCTCTAGCGCCACCTCCACATCTGGCGGCACGCTTTGAACGGGCGTCACTTGACGCGGCGGCGTGTCCTCATGAACCACCACTGGCAGCACAGTCAAGCGACCCTCTGTCGCCTCCAGTAGAGGCTGCTCACCTTCCCTCAGAGGGCGCACCCCTATAGTTACCTGCTTCGGCCTGTCCAGCTTCACCACAGCAAATAGATCCATCTCTGCGCACATCAATCAACCAAGAGAGCAAAAAGGGATTAGTTATTAAAAGCGCGAAGATAAGAATAAAAGACTTACAAAGCATGAAGTATAAGGGATGAACACCCACCCCGGCCATCCTCACTCAAGAAAGTAGGAACCTCATCCGCAGCGCCAAAATAAGCGCGGCTCAACCCCACATGTACCAAAAACTCCTCGGGATAGGGGTTAATGGCCAGTCGATTGGCATCTAGAATCTGCGCGTCAGCAAGCCTGTAGGATCCGGGTGCGGGGCGCCCATCCCTTGGCAATGTACTCTGAGTATAAAACTCATAGCCCGAGGGAAAAACTACATCGTCAACCCAGAAGAAGTATTCCCTCCAATTTTTTAGGGCATCTACTTTCTCAGTGTAACATTGCAGCGCCCCCTGGCGCTTCGCAAAAGAAACCCAACCATTCGACCACGTTGTGTGGTAAAAGGAGCGGAACAAGTCCACGGTCGGGTCTATCGCAAGTAAACGGCAGTTTACTTCAAAATTCGACACCTTAGCCGCACCAATACAGTGCAACTGAGAGATGTGAAGGCGATAGTGATTGAGCAAATCGCTTAAGAAAATAGATATGGGTACACGGTGATTTGCGTACTCAAAAAATTTCGCGTAAAGCCCTATTTTCCCTTCGGGGAAATCGGCTATACACGCGTCCACCTCTGGCGCCTCTGGATGGACATCCAAAGGCACGAAGAAGTCAGACGAAAATTGAATAACATCCTCAGTAGACATCGCAGAACGAAAGTCTTCTAACTGAGCGACCATCTTCATCACTTTATGAGTGAAACGCACAAAAAATTACTTACGAAAATGAGTATTTTCTTTGCAATAAGCTTTCACGAAAGGTGAATGAGTGAGGAGTGTGTGTTTTACTGTGTGATTGTAAAAAGTGGGGCGGTCACTCTTATATAGGGAGTGGTAAAAACCTTAGATTAACTCCACGTGGATCCCACTCACAATAACGTATGGCTGAAACTGAATCGGTACATGCACTTTTTCCCGATTCACGAGGGCCACGTGGACACCACCCCCATTTTTCGAGGTATCCGTTTGAAATACCTAGGACTAGGTGCATTGCACTTAGAAAATAGGCGGTAAAATTTCCTTAATTTCCCGCCACGCTTACCGCTGATAATATTAAGTCTAGTATCCGCGGCTACGAGCCGCGCACACTAGACTGGGGGGACATGATGACGTATAGTCAATATTTGGGCCACAAGCCCAAATGATAAACATTACTCGCGCCTAAGCCCACCACGAGTGGGCTACCATGACAATGGTATCGGCCGCAGTATTAATGCCTTGGGCTCACAAAGCCCAATGCCCAATCAAACCCACCGGGTACACGATAAGGATTATCTATTCGTGGAATAGATATCCTTACCTCGGATAAGCACTACGCGTGCGAAGAGTAAGGAGCAAGAAACACGGTTTCCTAGCCCCTATATATAGAATCATACGATTCTCGTTCAAGGTACGATATACAACCCTAACTCTTTACGAGAACCCTAAATCGATTACTTACTCTCACGCCGGAGTCTAATCGGGGGAGACAATCCCTCGATAAGCCTAACGGTGTTGTCTTATTTTCTTAGTACGCAGGTAACAAGTGCTAAGGATCGAATTGGTACGAGAGTATAAGCCCATAACCAGGTACGCCCAACTTTTGTATCAACAGTAAGAGATGTCAGGTTTACGGTTGTTCACTAGCTCATATGGGGTTTTATTGAATCTTGAATGTACTAGGGATCGGTTTTGAGTGAAACAAGCAGTGGCAACAGCATCAGCCCATAAGAAAAGTGGTGCACTAGAAAAAATCAGCATTGTGCGAGCAGCTTCCACAAGAGTTCGATTTCTTCTTTCAACTACCCCATTCTGCTGTGGAGTTCTAACAACTGATGTTTGATGTGTGATTCCAACATCTTCAAGGTAAGTTCTTAACTCCTGGTTTGTAAATTCTGTGCCATTATCTGTTCTTATAATCCTTACTGGAGCTTGAAGTAGAACTTGAATTCGCTTCAGAAAGGTGATGATGATGCCTGGTGCTTCGTCTTTTGATCTCAAAAACTTTACCCAAGTATATCTTGAATAATCATCAACAATAATAAGAATATACTTCTTCCCATTAAAGCTTTCAACTCTCATTGGGCCACATAAGTCCATGTGCAACATATGTAACCTTGCTTCCGAACTAGGTACGGTTTTGGGTTTATATGATGCTCTTTTACTTTTTCCTTGTTCGCATGATGGACATAGGTGTTCCTTGGTGTATTTGAACTTAGGAAGTCCGGTAACGATGTTGTCTTTGGCTAACTTGTTGATGGTGTCGAAATTGAGATGGGATAAACGTCTATGCCACAACCAGGACTTAGTTTCGGTTGCCCTTGTCATAAGACAAATTGGTGATGTAGAAGCCATTTGGTTGATGTCGATAGCATACAAGTTTGTACCACGATTACCAGTTAAGAGATCATCACCAACCAAATTTTGAATAAAAACCGTGTTTCTTCTGAATGCAACTTCTAAATCTGCATCACAAAACTGCCCGTCTGAAAACAAGTTGTGTCCCAACCCTTCGACGTAGTAAACTCGAGTGATTAAAAAATTCCCAAATTGAAGATCTCCATAACCCTGAATAGCTGCTACATGATCATTTCCAAATCGTACAGTTCCCATGAATTTCCAAATGAAATTGATCAGCAACTTTAAATTCCCGGTCATGTGCTTGGAGCAACCCGAGTCGACGATCCAAAGACATATTTCGATAACCTGCCAAGAACAGAAGAGTTTGTATTTGGAAACCGTTTTGAATTTGGTTCCATGGGGTTAGGAGTAAAATCTAAATCACACTCATAGACAGTTGCTACTTGTTTAGCTTGAACTATTTCTAATTTGCCATCCTGAAGAGTGAACTCTCTACCCGTCGGAATCCACATACAATACTTAAGGTAGTTCCTAGGCATTCGACTAATAGTGGTAGACCTAAAGCGTGCAACTAATCTTTCTATAGATCTAGATCTAGCACTAGGTCTTTTTGGAACATTCTTCTGTTCAGGCGTGTCATTCACATTCTTAGAAACACATTCATGATGAACATCATTAATTAAACTTTTCTTGCATATTAAACAAACAGAGTCATTACATGCATTAGAACCATTACTTTCGACATTACATTCAGATGAATCATGTTTCTTTTTACAAAGCGATAAATTCCTAGGGTGTTCTTCTACTTCTTCAACTTTATTCTTGCTACTACTCTTAGAGACAGGCGAGACTCTATTGTTCCTTGTATTGCTCCTAGGCTTTAGTCTGCTGCTCCTAGAGGTGCTTTCTAATTCTGTAGAAGGTAAGGCACACGCGTTAGGATTTATATTGTTGTCCTTTTTAGCATCACTAGACTTTTTAGAAGTATCCTTTTTGCACGCATTTGTCTTAGAAGTGGAGGCAGACGCATTAGTGGGACTAATCCTAAAAATGCCAGGTGCTATCACTTTTGGTGTTTCGACAACTGCTTTTCCTTTATCAACAATCTTAACATTTTCACTTTTCTTTGGCAAGGGTGTTGGAGTGACTGGTTTTGTTAAATCCTTTTTCTCATCGACTTTTGGAGCAAACCGTGAAATTGACATTTTTGGTTTTTGAACCGTGTTTGAAACATTTGGTTTCTCCGAAGTCAATGGTTTTGCAAACTTGGTTTCCTCACCCTTTCCTTTCTGACTTTCAAGCTGAGCCCTCAAAAGATCATTTTTCTCTTTCATGTTCTTTAAGGCACGCTCATACGACAATTTGTCATACTTGCATTCTTCCTTTTTTCGATCAAGTTGTTTAAAATATGACACATTTTCTTTTTCAAGCTTTATAAGAGCATTTTCATATTTTGAAACAATTGCGGAGGTCTCAGCTCTTAGTCTTTCATCGTCTTGAACAGAATATGTTTGTAAAATGATGGACATAATATCAGTGGTGATAACAGCTTTGAAGAGAGAATCATTTAGTTTTTCCAAAACATTCATGTTTTCACGAGTATCATTAGCTTCGTTTACCAGGGATTTGTGGTCCTTGACAAAGTCAGCCGTTTCTTTTAAGAAAGCTTGTTCAAAATGGATTACCCTCGCATTGATGTTATTCAGTGGGATAGTAATTTCGTTTTCAAAAACCTTTTTCTGCTCAATATGAAAACTGGAATGCCAGTTGTTAATACTGATTGTAGTTTTAGAATTAACAATATTTTGAAGTTCTTGAATTCTCTTTTTAACGTCATCCAGAATGTCTCTAGCCTCACTTGTATTAAAAGTGTTGTTAGAAGACATTTGTTCCATTTTTTAAAGAGATTTGGAAACAATTACTTTCTTAGAAAACATTTTTAAGAATGGTCGTTTTATGGAAAACACAGATGGTTCTTTTTGTGGAACAAAAGTAATTCCCGAAAGTTTGTTCAATTTGTTGTAATCAATGGGTTTCAAATCCTTTTGTTTCATTTTATTTATGCTCTCTTCGACATGTTCTATCGTTTGCACAGAATCCCGAATGACGGGAGGATCATGTTTGGTGTAAATCACATTACCATTATACAAAACATTCTGTTCTTGCTGAGCTTTCTTGAGATTACTGGGGGTGTTGTTACCAAGAGCCACTTTATGTTTCGTATGGTAAATCGGATTAGTTTGATTTGAAATCATTTTCATTGTTTGACTTGACTGACCCGACTTAACCACTAATTCTTCTAAATGTGCAATCATGTGTTCTGACTCTACGATTTCGGCCAAAAGTTTGTCTTCTTTCTTTGCAAAGTCCTTTTTCAGCTCGTCCCTTTCTTTTTGAAGATTGGTATAAGCTGATTTTTGTTTAGAAAGTTGGTTTTCTAAATCAGAAATTTCCGCGTTTAAAGATTTTATCTTTTTGAAAGAATTAACATCAAGTGTATCAAACTTGAGTTGCAATTGTTTTTCCCTTGAAACGGAATTTTGATAACCAGTTTCTAATTCAGACAATCTTTTGTTATGAAATTCAAAAGCTTTAACGTTTTCCTTGTAACTCTCAAGCTCAGCGGTCAATTTTAGATTCGCGGCCTTAACATCGCGATTGACCTTTTGCACATTCTCAATTTCAATACGACAATTATTCAATAATGATTCAAATAAAGCACGTGTTTCCTCATCATTCTCAGCATGCTGTGAAACGAAGCCTCCATTATGATTCACATCTGGAGTTGCTGAAGGAGTATTGCTACTACTTGACGTATCTAGACATGTATCATAATTGTATGCTTGCTACTCAGAATGCTGTTCCTTATGAGGAGTCATATCAAGTATATCATTATTGTGACATGTGTTGAAATTTGATACCTCAGATGGTGCATTGGTGTCATAAACAGGAAGTGTGTCAGAATCCGTGTCATACTTAGCTTCCTGAAGATTCGCCATAAATATGCAGTTCGCATCGATATCCTCTCTATCTTCCATGTCATCCATAAGAGCCATAAAATCATTCTCCTCTGCGTTCAACTGAAACCCTGCCTGAACCTTTTGTGCCAACATCACTGCTTTCTGCAAGTACTCTAGATCTTTCTTGTTCGGCTTAGTAGGACAGTCCCTTGCCATATGACCTACACCCTGACAGTTAAAACACTTAATCGGATTACCCTGATTCACATTTCCCAAATTCCCAACAACTGGGGCTGCAACATTCCTATTCTGATTACCCATTGCCTGATTACTAACATTCTGACCCCTCTGATTTCCAACAAACTGACCCAACTGATTCCCTGCATACTGACCATACTGATTTCCTGCATTCTGATTCCCTGCATTCTGCATATTCTGATTGCCCATATTAAATTCAGTAGCATATCCTTGCTGATTCCCATAAACTCCAACCATTTGGCCTCCGTTGCCCATATTGAAACTCGGCTGAGCAATCTGTTTGTTGCGAGTGTTCGATGAAATCCTTTGGTTGTTGTTTGTTGGTGTAGAATAACGTCCTTGGAATGCCTTTGACAGAAAAGCAAATGCTTGGGTCAATGCTGCAGTAGCTTCATCATTTTCAGTGAATGCTGGTTCTTGGAATTGTTGGTATTGCTGTTGTGGAATAACATGTTGTTGTTGCTGTGGGTAGAACTGTTGTTGGTAGACCGGTGTTATTTGTTGAATGTATGAAGGTTGCATGTAGTTGTGAGTGGAAGATGATGATGGTTGTTGTGTGTTCACTGGTAGCGGTGTTGGTGTAGTAGCAATTAATGCAAGAGGATCATGATTCTTTGCCAATCTTTCTTTCCTTACTTCATTAGCCTCAGCTTGGTTTTGCTTCAAAAAGTCATAGAGTTGATCATAATTCACCTTATGTAAATCCTTTGTTTGATTGACAATTGTAACATAATGACCCCATTCTTCTGGAAGGTTATTGATGAATTTGATGTTTGTTGCAATTGTTCGAGGTGTCAACTTGTTTCTGATTAACTCATTCATTAAAGTGCAAAATTTTGTGTAGTAGGATTCAATCTGCTCACCTTTAGCGGATGTGAAATTCTCCCATTCAGTAAGAAGTTTGTTCTCAACGTCTTGTTGTCCAATCTCTGTTCCATGACATATCCTTCTAACACGTTCCCACATAGCATAAGCAGTTTCACAACTGTCGACCGTAGCAAAGATCTCCCGTGGTAATCCAAGTTGGATTAAATGCATTGCCATATCATCAGTGGCGATCTGCTTCTTGTCTTCCTCTGTGTAATCTGCTTCTGTTTGTTCACGCACGAATGGTTAAGTAGGGGGTGTTGTATTTGGATTGCCTTCAATTTGAACTTGTCTTGGCATAAATGGACCATTTGTAATGGAGTTGATCATTAATTTACCATCAGGCTTTGTTTTGATGTAACGAAGCATGTGGCTTGTCCATGGGAGATATCCACCTTTTTCAAGCATTGGAGGTCGGTTTTCCGCACCGGCTGCATGAATATCTTGCTGAGTTGCCATTGATGAAGTATAGATTGATAAAGTTGATTCTTGGATCGATTCAACGAAGTAGGAGTTGTGTTTAGTGTAAGTTGATGCAAGTTTTTATGGTGAAAAATTTGATCTGAAACCTTAAAACCTCAATAACTTCCGTTCGGAGTGGATTTGGTCCTCGAAGCTTGGCTTGAATAATCTTTAGATTATTCAACGTGTCCTTCTTCTTGGTCTCACGGTCGTTTTGACAGCTGATTCGTCGAAAACGGAGTTACGGTTCAAAAGTTATGGCCGTTTGAAGTTTGGTTGTCAAAAGTCAAAACTTACGCGTAAAGCTTGATCTTACGCGTAAACCTTGAATAATCTTACGCGTAAGATGTTATGCGTAACCTTTAAGTTATGCGTAAGATCTAAAGTTATGCGTAAACAATATTGTTTATGCGTAGACTTTGATTTTACGCGTAAACTTAGAGTTTATGCGTAAGAATGTTACGCGTAAGGTTTTTCAACCAAACAGATCTCTCAAACTTATCCAAGCTTGAAAGATATCCCAAGTCGAAGTATTCCACAAACTTATCCAAGTCAGGGAAGTACTGAGTACAACTTCTGCGTAGGAACTTCTGCGTAGGATCTTATGCGTAGAATCCAATCTTAGGCGTAGAATCCAATCTTATGCGTAGGAACAAACTTAAGCGTAGGATCTCAATCTTATGCGTAAGAAAGTGAACTTATGCGTAAGAAGAGGGTTTTGACTAAACTTAAGCGTAGGAAAGGGGTTTTGACTTAATCTTATGCGTAAACAGTACTGTAGACAGCTAAGAAATCGTACTATTCACCCAAGTTACGCGTAAGATGACCAGAAACGTGAAAAATCCGATTTTTTCAACCAAAACCACTTTTTCCACTTGTTTCTATTGATCAAATCTTTCCCAAAACACTTAGAATCACTAAAACTTCAATAAAAACAACAACTTTAACACTAAAACCACGTAAAAATCAAAACTTTTTGAAGAAAAAGTGCATAAATGAATGAAAAATGCAACTTTTTAACAAAAAAAACTTGATAAAAACACTCCTAAATCATTGTTAGGCGATTGATACCACTTGTAGGACCTTAGATAAATCAACTTTAATAACAATATAGCATGAAAATGAAGTAAAGATGGTGACTTAATGAGATATGTGTGGCGTAATATATGAAGAAATAGAGATAAGAGATGAAGAGAACTTTTATTAAAAACACACACAATACACACACAAGCACACACCTCAAATGAGCCTTTGAGGTGTTTATATAGTTCTTAACATGATGCCTTAAGAGGCTTTCCATGGGCTTGGGCTTGGGCTTGGTTTACTAGATATATAAAAGGCTTACATATCCTAACTCATAACATATTAGATAACCAAGACCCAAAGCCCAACTAACTTAAACTATTACATACGACACAACATTCTAATAATGAGAATGACCATCACTTTCTAATATAATTTTAATGCTAACAGATTTAATGATATTTTATCACTAAATACTTATTTACGTAATGATTTTACATTTAATGATTTTATATTTTGTGATCGTCAAAACATAGGGATATCGAGAAATATTAATAACGTTTTTACGCATTATTTATATCAACATGGATTGTCTGCTTTAGCTTATAGTTTTTCTTGTCTCTGCATCAAATTAGTTTATTTAGTGTTCATATAGTATATTTAGCCCATTTGAATCAGTAGTTTGGCCTTAGATCATCATTTACATACTAAATATAATATCAGTTAAGTGTTAAAGGGGTGTTTGGATAAAAGGTGCTCATTTAATCTTACTGTGTTTCAGTGTTACTTTTTGATCAAGACATCTCACATTAGGTTGTACTAGGACAATTCAAGCATAAAATTAGTAAGTCTATACATAAAAAGTCAAAATTAGATCTTAGGTGCAATTCTGAGTTCTTGAGTAGTATTTGTAAACTATGATTTTGCAGTTAGGAAGAAAACAGTTACATCTAGGATAATTCAACTTTAAGTTAGCTCAATACATCATTTAGGTTAAGTATATATCATTAGAAACTCAATTTGGTCAACCTAGGTGTGCAATTGAACAAAGTCAAAGTCTTATGTCTTATAAAATTGGATAGATTTCTAGATAGAATTCAAGGTTCAATACTGTATGGAATTGCTTGTTAATTGTTGATTTGTGGTTAATCTATCTGATACAAGAAGAAAATTGGGGTTTGCATTTCATTGGATTGCTAGAATTTTGGCTCAAAGTGGCCTGTTGAACCTGCATCTGCCATGCACCCAGTTTTTGCAGTTTGACCCATTTTTCATTGCCCCATATTTTATTCATTAGTTGATCAATATCTTTGATTCTTAGTGTTTTGGGAAGCCTGCTAGGCTGTTTTGTTAGATCCATCCTTTATTTGCACTATATTGCTTATCAGGTGGGCTTATTTTGCCCCTTTAAGTTGCTTTTTTAACCACTGCTTATGTTTTATGCATCAGGATACCATAAGCTTGTTGATTTCATGTTCCTAAGTGATTCTTGTCTTTTGAATGGTTGTTATAGCTGTTTATGATTGCCTGAGTTAGTACTTGTTTGTGTTTGCTTGTGATTTGTGCTTTTGAGCATATTTGGCACTTAGCTATTTGCGTTATTTTTGGTCAGAGTACACTGAACCCATTCAATGTATTGTACCCTTTTCACAAGCCTGTAACTTGCTCCTCACTTGAGTTTTACCTGAGCTTGTGGACTTTTTGGGAAGCCCTTGGCTCTGTCTCATTAGTTCCAGGCTTATTTTGGCATTTTGAGCTTATTGAATAAGCTTAACTCAAGGCCTGCAGTCTAGCCCTAAAATCTGTTTGGTTTGTGTTTATGTGAAAGTGCTTATTTCAGTTTTTTTGTTGGTTTAGTGTGCTTATTTGTTAGTTTGAGCTTACATGCACTTGTATCTCATTTTCACTCAAGTAGCTTGTTAATTAGCTTTTGAATCCCAAAATCCAAGTTAAGCTAGAAAAAGCGTAACTGCTGGAAACTTAAGCTTGCACATAGCTTATTTTTGAGTTTCAGCAAAGTTGTCTTCACAAAAGTTTCCTATTTTTAGTTGTTTAATAGATTTGTAAAAGAAAAATAAGAAAATCCAAAAATAAAATAAGTGATAGCTTCTATTTAAGCCACTTGGCTTATTTTTTTAGCTTTTTCATTAAGCACTTCCCATTTTTATATTTTCCTAGGTTCCTGAACTTATATTGTATTTTTAGAAAAAGTTTGGTATTTTTCACTGTTCATTTAGTATTTATTATAATTTAATTTAGTTTAAAATAATTAATAATAATTAAATAATAAGTCAAAAAAATATATTTTGAGTTTTAAAATTAGTTTTAGGTTATTTTAGAATTTTCAAAATTTAATTTTCATTTTTCTAGCTTAAAATCATATTAAGTTGTGTTTTAGTATAATTTAAATATTTAAAAGTAATCAATAATTAATTAATTAATAATAAATAATTAAATAGTCTAAAAAATATTTTTCTTTTTCTAAAAATTTTCTTTTGCCATTAGAATTATAAAAAAGTAATTTTCATATCCTTAGGATTAATACTGCTCTCTTTTCACTTTTTATTTCGTACGTTACGTGTATTTTAATTTAAATGTACGCGTTTGTAGTTTTTAAACGTTTCTGGATAGCCTGATTTTACGTATTTTTTGATATGGTGTATTTGAATCATTTTCTTTTATAATTCCTCATTTTAATCACTCTTATCCCTTTTCATCAAAAATCACCCTATCACAATTCGTTAAAAGTACAATTTCACGCCTCGTCGGGACATAACGACCCGGTGAAACTCTATACTCCTTGGTGAATTGGCCTAAGCTGTTTGACCATATTGACCACTTCCGTGGTTGACTTTGGTTGACCGTTTGGAGCCAATCAATAATCATAAGTTATGCACGCCCATCGGGTAGCAACTCTAATGAAAAAACACAACCCTTAAGATTAATATTAACAACTCTAATGAACATGAATTAACCTAAAGCATCTCGCATGATAAAAAAATATCTAGAGTGTCTTACCTTAGTTCACAGTCCCCTCGCTGTCAAGTAGAAGGATGCAACCTTGACCTTGTAAATGCTAAAGACTACCACCGCCGACATAGAATTTGTGCAAATCATTCCAAAAGCCCTAAATTCGTTGTTACTGGAACGTCGATTTTGTCAACAATGTTTCAGGAAAGTTTCCTTTATAAAAAATAATACACATTGGTTTTTTAATACATCACTTTTTTGTAACATCTAACAAGTAAACACAAAGATATTTAATTTTACGTTCACATATCCGTGCAACATGTCTTCATTAATTCGTCACTTTGCATAAATTATAATCTCTAATTCGTCACTTTGCATAAATTATAATCTCTAATTTGTCTCATTCATGTAACTACTAGTGGCAAAAGAACAGGTGTGTATTGTATTTTTATCGGTTGCTAATAGTCTTGGGCGTACGCTTGAGGCATGATACTTTTGCGTGGAAACTTTCATTTTTCAGGACTACAAACCTCACGCAAATTGATCAGTGGGATGAAAACATGCGTGGGTTCATCAACGATTCATTCCCAAGCATGTTGGACTGTGGAAAACTAGAAGGGGGAGGGTTGAATAGTTTTACGTCCCTTTAAAATTTATAAAAACAAGTTTGTTTTAAAAACTTCGATTCTAGTTTATGTGATCTCAATACTTGCACTATATGAACAATTATATAGTAACTAACTAACTAAGCAAATATAGTATAGGTAAATAAGTAAGTAATGAAAAGAGTTGGAGAGATCAAACTACAACACAAGGATTTATAGTGGTTCAGCTACAAGGTCACCTTCCTTGTTCCTACTCCACTCCCCGAGTCACCTACTCGAGAGATTTCTTCACTATGTCAACAAACTCCCTTATGGCTGAGAAAACCTTACACACCAATTTACACACCACAACTACGTCACAACTTGATCACAACTTCTACACAACTTCTTCACACCTATCTACTTCACACCTATCTTCTTCACACCATTCTTCTTCACACCATTCTTCTTCACATCAATCTACTTCACACCCATTTTCTTCACAACTACACTACTTCACTACTAATCAACTTCTACTTCCTACACAACTTCTATTTCTTCTAAACTACTTATTACAAACACAACACAACTTCACAAATAATATATATACTATGCACAACTACTCTTCAATACTTGTTGAACTTAGTTGTAGAAGGAGTGTTCTTCTTTTGCACTTTGGATGAGGATGGATGAGAAGGGATTGAATCACTTGAAACAAGGATTAGTATACTAATGATCAAAGGGTTTTGGAGGATGTTTAGAGAGTTTGAGATCTGAAAATTTCGTGCAAAAGGTGGGGCAAAATTCCAGAATTAAGGTGGTATTTATAGGAGAAAAATTCTGACAATTTCTAACACAGGAGCCTGGCCGGTCCCCTTAAATCATGGCCGCTCCCCTTAATTTTAAGGGGACCGCCCCTTATAATTAAGGGGGCCGCCCAGCTGTAACGGCCAGAAAATTTGTCTTTTAGTGGGGAAAGTTTATTTGGTGAAAAACTAACTGATTTTGGTTAAAAATTTGAAATCATATATTTAGTATGATTAAAACATTCTTCTTTATTACCAAAAGTGTTTTTCAAAAATATATAATATGTTTATATAATTAAATAAACTTTGTATTAATTAATTAAATACCTCTTTGATCATGAGATGCATTAAGCACTTGTTTATCCATACCTTAAGTGATTAAGTTGGATATAATAATATAAACTAGCTTAATACTTGTTTACGTAGTAATCTTACGATTGATGAGTTTACATTTTGTGATCGTCAAAATATAGAGATATCGAAAAATATAAATAACGTTTTCATACATTATTTATGTCAACAATCTCCCCCTTTTTGATGATTACAAAATCTAAACTCATTAAGCGAAAGATTAGTTTATATACAAGTATTATTGTGAGTTTGTAGCAATTCTCCCCCTTTTTGTTAGCATCAAAAAGGTTATCCCGGTTTTAGTGAAGCAACCCCTTGATGTATACTCCCCCTCGTTATGAGGTCATAATCGAGATATGGAATGCTTGCAAAAATATTTAGAGCAAACAATATATATATGCATGCAACAATTATATATAAAGATAAGGCAAGCAATATAAGCATGGAAGAAAACACTTCATTAAAGAGATAAAAACACAAACATTATACATTCAAGATGTATGATCAATACAACAATGCAACTAATAACCCAAAACTCTAATAGAGATGTTTTTCCTAGAGCTTGTCATCAAAATGGTTTAAACAAAGTTATTCTCAACCATGAGTCATGCTTAATTTGGGAGGAGTATTGTTGTAGGTGGAGATGATGGAGTTGATGGAGGTGGGGTTGCGGTGGATGTTGGTGGTGGAGGAGTGGATGTTGTTGGTTGAGGTTGAGGAATCAAGCTTTCAATATATGAAAACATGTAACGGATCTCATCTCTTAGTCCAAAGATGATGGTGCGGTTATGGATGCAACAAAGACAAGTATCACCATGAGCTTCAAGTAAGCTCCATGGGATGGGATTGTATGTAGGTGGATTGAGTGGTGAGGGTGAGAATTATGCATCAAGAGGTTTGATGGGTGATAATGAAAGTGTTATGTCTAAGGTTGTATTTTCAAGAGGTGATGGTGATGGAATTCTTGGTGGAGGTGATAGGTGAGTGTTGATGTAGTCATTGATGGATGATGATGATGGTATGGAAGAGGTGGAGGTTCCATGTGTTGATGGTGTTTTGGATGGTGCATTTGGAGCACTAGGAGATGAGCATTGAGGTGGTGGTGATGGAGTGGTATTGTCTTCATTTGTGAGATCAATAAAGAGTTGTTTTGGTGGAATGATAACAAGTTTTTGTTTCTTGGCATTGTTGGAGGTGGTGGTTTTTGGTGATGATATGATGGATTTGTTGAGATTGATGATGATGGGGAAGTGTGGATGAAGGTGGAATGGGTTATATAGCATGAAATCATGATTAGAAATGGTATTAATTTGAAATTGCATTGTTAGATTCCAAAATCAGTTTAGTTTTTAAGGGAAATGGTAGCTAGGGCTAGCAAAAGAGGTCACAAGTTGCAAAAGAAAACAGTGTAAAAACTGTTCCAGATGGCTGGTCCCCTTAAATGGAGGCCGGTCCCGTTAGATTTAAGGGGGCCGCCCCTTATGAATTAAGGGGGCCGCCCATCTGACGTCCCAGAAATCAAAAAATTTCAAATTTTTTCTGGAAAAATGTTATATTCTGTTTTGATTTTGCAGCAAGCTTTATTTGAACATTTCACATTTGTTTTGGTCTATTAGAAAGCATATATATATATATATAATTCTACACAAGTCATGCAAGCATAGATTAAAATCAAGTATAAAAACATGCATACATGTAGAGCAAATAATATTAAGGAGTAAAAAGCAATAAGGTACAAATATGTCTAGAAGCAAAGCAACAAATAGCACATAAGAAACATATTACAAATTGTTTAAGAGGAAAAATAAAGCCAATGTCATAGACAACATCACTACTATTTCTTTCCTAGCACCCCATCAGCAGCAGTGGTAAGTGAATATAAGTCCTCCTCATCGTCATCCCTTTGAAACGAGAACGAAACAAGAATGCTAGGACGATTAGGTTTAAACTTGCGGGTTTTACGAATTGGAGGAAGAACGAGAGGTCGGAGGGTTGGATAGATAGATTGATAAATACTATCATCGAGATCGGGATAGTTTTCAATGACATACTTGTGGAGACGAGTGAGAAACATACCATACGGAAGGATAGCTTTAGGATTTGCTCTTGCACATTCAATACGTTTGATAAAGAAGTAAGCCAAATTGTAAGGTTGCTCGGCAACAATACAATACAACATATGAACGAGACAAGCCGGGAGATGGTCTGAGTGTCCTTCGGAACCAAACGCATTCTCTCGAACTAGTTCTTCCCAATACTCCATGTCGGGCCTCAATTCTTTATGAAGAATTTGATTTTTAAGATTTGAGACATCTTTGGGTATGATGCTTTGGGTGGAAGTTTCACATTCCAACCCGAGCATTTGACGAATATCTTTAGGAGATGGAATTTCGGAGATATAAGGACCATGAGTAGGATGAGAACATTGGAGAGCGCGAAGATCCCATTCATTTGTGAATACGGATTGACCGGAAAAAGGAATTTGAAGGATTTGACCAAATTGTGCAAGAGTGAGAGTAATAAATTCATGTTGGATCATGAATGAAATGAAGATGGAACCAAAGTCATTGGTTTGAACCGTGACTTGGCTATAGAAGTCAAGAATGAAGCGAGGAATGATGGGTTCATTAATTTGGAAGAGACATTCAAAATGGATATTGGTGAATGAGCTTTCGATGAAATCGGATTGATAGTAAGCCTGATCTACGACTCGACCTTCATGAATGTTTCTATCTTCTATTTGATGATAGATACGTGCAATGGAGGGAGAGGTAGTGGGAAGTTGAGAGACTTTGGGAATGTAGTTATTGGTTAAGGAAATATCTTCGGTAGTTGCTTTTGGCATTTTCACCTAAACACAGCAACAATACAAAAGACCAAAATAAATAAAAAATGTATATATTTTTTAAGACTTATGTGGGAACGTAAACATACTTCGACTCTAAAAGGATAATCCTAGGAAGTAGTTTACCATGTTCCTTAATATTATTTTTAACTCGTTCTAGATATATTTTACAATGTTTAGTAAGTAGTTATGGACAAATCCAAACGCCCTTTTAAACATCTTAAAATATCATGAAATTTACTAGATTTACATTAGGTTGTAAAACTAGCCATTTCTTACGAGTTTCTTATGCATGTAATTAGTTTTCGAAAAAGATGGTTTATATTTTGACTCAAAAATGTCATTTTTCGTACTAAACCAAATGTTTCCTTAACTAGCCACTTACACTACTAGTATGTCAATATATATATGAATTATATATCTTGACAAGTCCGATTTGCAAGTTTTAGGTTTATAATCTTAACAACGTTTTATAAAAATTATAATGACTTAATTTCGACATTATTTGGACATAATCCAAACACCCTCTTATCGTGAACAAAAATAGTTTTACTTAGTCGAAAAATATAGTTTCATGTTTTACAAGTTATAAAAGTATAATGTGATTAGTTTTAACAAGTTTTCAAAGCATTATTCAACAATGTGTTTACCCAAAAATTTGAAAAAGGAGTGTATGAAATTTTTCAAAAATTTTCGACAAGAGGGTTTATAATTACTAGTTTCTAGTGTTAATTAATCATCCTAATCCTAAGGGAAGCATTTAGTTATGGAGATTTTAGACCCAATTCGAAAGAAATTGTGAATTTGAAAAAAATAATAAAACATGCATAATCTTGAGTTTGACCAAATTATATGGAATTAGATGAAATGTGTTATGAAAAACTTACAATACGTAATGGTGATTGTGTAGATGAATTTGCCCTTTGCGAATTTACCCGAATTATGTGATTTGGAAGTGGTTTTAGGTGTTTTTGGGGTTTGGTTTTCGTCACAGCAGCAGAAAATGGAAGAGGTGTTTGAAATGTAGAGTGTTTGGCAAAAGAAACAAGAGGAAAAACGGGTTGGAGCTATCAGATGGCCGGCCCCCTTAAACATTAAGGGGGCCGCCCTTCATTTGGTTGCCGGTCCCCTTAAACATTAAGGGGGCCGCCCTCCAAATTTTGATTTTTCGTGGTTTTGATTTCTGGAAAGAACAAGAACATATTTATATATACATTAGATTTATATTTAATCAAAAATAAGTTGGAGAGTATTCGCACGAAAGGAATTACTTAACACTTTTACTTGACATTTCGTCAATTAAAATTTCTTGATCATTTCGGATGAGATTTATCAAGTTGTCAAGTGGACGAGAGAGTTGTGGAAGGTTTATAAGTGTATATATATATATATATATATATATATATATATATATATATATATATACATGTATATAGTATGGGCTTATAAGACGAGAATATAGGAGGAAGACGTATGCAACGGAAACCGGGAGTTTGTTTCATCCATAGATTTTTTAACTCATCTCTCTTCATTAGCATGAGTGTTGTTGAACATTAAAGTTCAATAAGGCAAATGGGAGAAAGAAAAGGTTCGTGAACGAACAATTTCTAGTTCTAGAAAATCAACAAATGTATTTTCTAGGTTATATGATCCTAGATATAACTAAGTATATATATATATATATATATATATATATATATATATATATATATATATATATATATATATATATATATATATATATATATATATATATATATATATATATATATATATATATATATATATTTAGATATAGTATAATTAGATAAGTATAAATATATATGTATAAATATAAAAAGTAGAGGAAACAATGAGCCAAACAAAATCTCAAAAAAAAAAAAAAAAACTAGATACTAACCTAAGCATGCATTTCTTGACAAGAAAATAAAAGGAAATGTGTACCTTTCGTCTTCAATGCATTTATCTTCAAAGTCTTCAAGGAATGGTCCGAACAAGAGGTGACATCAAAACTTTCCATGTTTGAATGGCGAATTTTCTACGTTGGTCCCCATTGTCTCATTGACCAAAGTTATTTGATCCGAACATCTTTTGTATTTGACTTGGGTGCATGTATGGTGGAAGCATTCCCCACGGATTGAAGTTCCACATTTGTTGATTATTGTTAAAGTTTCGTCTATTTTGGTTTGCTCTTGGTTGAGGTGTTTTAGATCTAGGGTAAGAATTGTTTGGTTTCCTAGGTGGTGGAGTTTTAGATCTTGTTTTAGGTTTAGATGTTCCTACTTCGGTTTTTAAAGATGGCTTATAAAACGGTTTTATTTCTTCATTACTAGCAGGAGGTATTTTCTTATCATTTATGAGTATATACTTAGGATTAGATTTTGAAGGTTTTAGTTCCTTGAGTTCACTTCCAAATTTACAATTTTTAATTTCACTTGTTGAAGCTTCGGTTGAGTTAAATCCTTAACCGGTTTTATCTCCGGATACTCTTTGAATACTTATAATTTTACTAAGTGAGTTACTACTATTTTCAAATTTATCAAGTTTACAAATTTCTTCCCTAAGTTTGTTGTTTTCACTTTTAAGCTCTTGACATGATTTACATTCTTCAAAAATTTCTTTACCTTTTTCAAGTTGATGTATTTTAATTTTTAGTTCTAGTACTTCATTTTCTAATTGGTTGTTTATGTATTTTAGTGATTTGTTTTTAGCCATTACTTGTTGTCCTAGTTTGCATAATCTATTGTATTCACTATCTAAATCTTTTTCATCTAATGATAAATTTTCATCACTAAAGTATTCGGTTTCGGAACGTACCTCACTTGATGTCTTAGCCATGAGACACTTTTCTTCCTTTGGTATTTCTTTCTCATCTTCATCACTATCTGTTGGGATCAAAGTTTTACTATTTTATCAAGTCTCGGTCATTTGTAATAATAGGTTGCTTAAGTTATTATTTACTTTCATTAATGTTAAGTTTACAAGCTTACTAGACTTAAGTTACATAGTCCATGGGCCTTAAGCCCATACGAATTGTAAGAAGGGAAGGAGTAGGAGTGTTGCCCTAGCTCCTTACCTATAAATACTAGTCTTAGGTCTCTTGTAAACTTGGTTGTTTATTTGATATCTTAAGGAAACTTTTGCTATCATTTTTCTCTTAATCAAATATTCACCCAACTCCTTATATCTATCTCATTCTTGTTTGTGTGAAATCAATATGGTGACCTAACAAGTGGTATCATTCGCCATATGAAGGTGTAGTTATTGTTTTTCCTTTGAATTCGATCCTTAAACTCCTTTTCAATTCGTTATTTTGTAAAAAACTTGTACTTTCTTGTTTGTTTCTTGGTTTTTATCACATCTTTGCTTACAAACTTGTGCTACAAATCATATCAAACAAAAAAAGTATCAATCTTTCTTTCAAATTTACGATTTGATTTTTTTGTACCTTTTTTCGAAAATATTAAAATTTTTGAAAAAGTTTGTCAAGTTTATAACTTTCTTCAAGATTTCATCATTTTACAACTTGAAGTACAAAATTCTTGGATTAAAAACTCGTTTTTGGATTGCTTTCCTTGGAAAACAATTTTCTGCCAAGTTTCGAAATCATACCTCCTAACCAAGTTTCGAAATCGCAATTTTTTGCTTCCTAACGACTTCCGGATCGTGAACTCAGTCTTTTCTCTCTTGTATAAGAAAGAAAAGTACTTCGACTTTTGGATAACTTTCGAAATTGTATAATTTCGAAAGTGTGTTTGTGAAATTGTGTTCTCGAAAATATCTTAACTTTCGAAATCACAAATTTTTCGCAAAACTTTTATAGTTTCGAAAACATCATCAGTTTTCGAAATCTCAAGGTTTTCGAAAAGATCACTAAGTTTCGAGAAACCTTTATTTTGCAATCCCAAAATTTTTGAAATCTCAAGTGACTAATTTCGCAATCTCTCAAGAACAAGGTTTCGCAATCACTCCAAGTTCAACATTTCGCAATCACTTATTTGTGTCAAGTTTTCGAGATTTGGCTAAACCTATACCTTCTACAAGATCCATCTTTTCACACAAGTGTTTCAATATGTCTCAACCACCGTACTACAACTTTAACCATCCTCAGCAACATCAGAATCAACAGTATCATCTGCAACAGCAACAGTATCAACAATCACCACAATATTATCAACAACCGGTTTACTCACAACAACATAATTTCATGCAACAACATCAGATGGTTCCAATACAACAATCCTATCCTATGTCACCACAACAAAGCCAACTTCCACCAAAACCTACTCACTGGTTTGACAGGATGTGTGAAGTCATTTCAACTCAACAATCCAGACACGAAGCAGGATCTATTGACACCCCACCAATGCTAACACCGGGAAATTATATTCAGTGGGCAAGTCGATTCTTAAGGTTTATTGAACTCAAGAAACCCAATGGTAAGTACATGAAACAAGTTATCCTTGAAGGACCGTTTCCTTGTCCTGTTGACTATGTTGGCGGTGACCTATCTGCTGATCCTCCAGTAGCTCCAACTGCTGTACGTGTTCCTGAGTCTGCACTTACTGCTGAACAAAACCATCATCGTGAAGCAGATGAGTATGCTATGTCTTACATACTTCAAGGAATACCAAACATCATATTCAGAAGTGTTGATGCTCAGACAACTGCGAAAGCAATGTGGGAACATGTCCATCTACTTATGCAAGGCACACAATTGAACAAGGAAGACATGGAATCTAAACTTTACTTGGAATACACTAATATCATGATCGAACCAGGGGAATCCCTTGAGTCTTACTTTCATCGTTTCACCAATGTCGTCAATGATTTAGAGAGACATGAAGTACCCCTTCCAAGAATCGTTGTCAATACAAAGTTTGTTAGTAGTCTGAGTCCTGAGTGGCAAAAGTATGTGACATTTGTGAGACAAGCTAAGAATCTTCATAGAGATCCATATGGTTTGTTGTACGACTATCTCAAGCACTATGAGTCTGAAGTTGAAAAAGATAAAGCCGCATGAGGAGGATATACACCACCACCTACTTCTAATCCACTCGTACTCGTTGCTCAATCTCATGCTACACATCCTTCGATGTCTAATCATGCTTATGATCAGGAACAGAATTATTTCAGTCACCAGCAACCTCCTACTTCTCAACACGCTTCTACTCAACTTGCTCCATATGACAACAATGATAGCATGTATTACTCTAATCAGATTGAAGATGATGATGATGACGTCAATACGTTGAATCAAGGACTTGCTCTTGTTGCTCGTGCTTTTAGCAAATTCTCCAACAAAACCAACAACTGTCTTCGTTCTTCATCAAATACAAGAAACCAAGCTGTCATTCAAGATGGTCGAGTTGAGATTCAAAACCGTAATTCTGGACGTTCAGGTGGGTATACTGGAAATTCTGGGTATGGACAAAGAGTCAACAACAACGGGGGATTCGGAAACAATCCAGGTGCTCCTCAGCGAAGTAATGACAATGTTGCTCATAACAATACAGTCTCTGGGAATGCGATATGGTGCTACAACTGCAACGAAAAAGGTCATATTGCAACAGCATGCCTTCAACCAAGAACCCGCGGCAGTCAGTTTCACAAGCAGGCATTACTTATAGCTCTCAAAGATGAAAAGGAAGGAACTTTCAATGCTCATGAGAACAGTTTCTTTGCTAATGCTTACAACGATGATGATATGGAAGATCTTGAAGCCAATGCAGCTGTGATGCTTATGGCCAACATGCAGGAACATCAGTTGAATGATTCAGGCCCAGTGTTCACAACTGATGGTTTGTCTCAGGTAAATGACCTAACCACATGCTCCATAGAATTTAATGCATCATCCTCTGTTTCTGAATCAGATCAGGCGCAAGTTGTTCCTTCTGAACCATTTTTATCTTCTCAATAGGATGAACAATTAGACACAGTTGTTATATTTGATGATGACACTGTCGTCTCATTTGATGATCCTGTTGAGCAAGAGGAAAATGACTATATTGAACAACATGAACCTTCTTCTGATCCAGCTCCTGACTGTACAGTTATGGCTAAACAACTTCTTTCTAATCACATAATGGACGAGCAAACAAATGTTTTGAAAGAAAATGCCGAGTTGAAAAAGGACATTGAATGTTATAAAAAACAACTTTCAAATTTTCAAAATGCAGTTCATCGTGAAAAGTGCTTTGAAAAGTCATTTCAGGAATCATATGACAAAGAACAAAATCTTCAAAAGCAAATATATGACATAATTGAGTCAAACGGTAAATTGGTTTCCAAACTGGAAAATGAAAAACATGATCTTCAAAAACAAGTTGTTCAACTGCAACAGGAACTTTCTAAAACACAAAGAGAGGTGACAACTTGGAAACATCAATTTTATGAACATAAAGTGCAAAAACGAGAAAAAGAAAATACTTTAATTGAAGATATTCCTGTTCTCGAACGTCAAATTAAAGCTTTTCAAAATATCGTTTATAAACATGGGGAATCTGTAACGACAATTCAAAAGTTTACTTTAAAACCAAGACCAGATAAAGGTTTTGCCCCCGGCGATTACAGATCCTCTTTTCTTCGCAATGCATTAAAAACAATTCCTAAGCTGTACAGTATGGACCAATTGATGGATAATAATGTTGTGCGTGTTATTGTACATAATACTGAGGAAGAATACGAACTAGAAGAGAAGAGTCGATCAAAAATGAGTCAAGTTGAATATTGCAAACCATATGATTACTCAAAAGCTCCTCACATTTCAAAATCTTTTGTTCCGTCAAGAGAAATACCTGAGAAATCATGGTATGTTACTGAGTCTTATGTTTCATCTTCCGATGGAGCTCCTGTCAAACCCGTGGCACAAGTAAATGGTCCATTACCATCTTCTGGTCATTTGACACCACTACCTACACGCTGTAAAGTTTTAGACTATTTTTAAACATTCATGAAAGGCATCGATAATTTGGAAAACGTCATTGAACATCATTCGCAAATTAAAATTGTTACTTTTCAATCAGCTTACGAGTGGGAAAAGCGAGACATTTATCAAAAACAAATTCTGCCTTTAGTTCAAAATTTGCGTTATTGTGCTACTCGTTGGGAACAGGAACTCCAAAAAGAAGTCCAAAGCCAAAAAGCGTTAAGAAGACTAAAAAGAGTAGGCTCTCGCAACGTAGAAGAGGAACACTAGAAGTGCAAGAAGTAGAAGCTCACCTTAGGAACTCGAATAAAACTCATGTTGCATCTGATTTAGATTCTAATCTGGAAAATTGTAATCCAAATCATAATGTAACGAATGTTGAACCTTCTAATGTTTTGAATATTAATGCATCTTGTGTGTTTTGTCGTAAAAGTGTGTTATCTGGTGATCATACCAAATGTGTAGCTAATAATCTCTTACATCGTAAAAAGAAACGTAGATCCGGCTTTCCTTCTAGGTCCACTAATGCCTATAAGTCTACCTTAGGAAAAACGCCTACTACAGTTTCAAATGATGTTGTAGTCAACCCAAGAGCAACAATCAACAATTCTAGGAACACGCCAAAAGCTAGTGCATTCACTAAGAACAAAGCAAAAACTAGTTGGAACTGGCAACGTTGGTTACAATACAAACCAAATTTTAAATGGATTCCTAAATTGATAAATATTTGTGTTTCTAACCAACAGGAACCCACAATTTCCTCGGGTTCCACCCTTACTTCTGTTCCATCTCTGTCGTCTTCTTTTGATGCAGGTGGTTCAGATCGTTCTCTGGATTGTTGATAGCGGTTGCACCCGACATATGACAGGAAATCTCAAACTGTTAAAAAACTTTGTCTCAAAGTTTATTGGAACTGTCAGATTCGGGAATGATCAATACGCTCTAATCATGGGTTACGGAGACTATGTGAATGGGAATATTGAAATTAGCAGAGTATATTATGTTGAAGGCTTGGGTCACAACCTCTTTTCAGTCGGTCAATTTTGTGATGGAGATTTAGAAGTAGCATTTCACGAGAAAACCTGTTTTGTTCGTGATCTACAAGGCAATGATTTGATGTCTGGCAAACGTGGCACTACCTTTACACAATTTCAATGTCTGACATGATCGCTTCATCTCCAATCTGTCTTCTATCCAAAGCTGAAACGACTAAATCCTGGTTATGGCACAAACACCTTTCTCATTTGAATTTCAAAACGATGACTGATCTCGCTCGTCACAAATTAGTTGAAGGCTTTCCAAGATTCCGTTATGCCAAAGATCATCTATGTCCAGCCTGTGAACAAGGAAAAAGTACTCGTGCTCATTTTCCCTCAAAACCTTAACACAGTACTAATCATGTTTTACAAATGCTTCATATGGATTTGTGTGGTCCGATGCGTGTTCAAACGATCAACGGTAAACGCTACATTTTAGTAATTGTTGATGATTACTCTCGCTGGACTTGGGTTTATTTTCTTCGAAGTAAAGATCAAGCTCCTCAAATGATCATCACCTTTCTCACCAAAATACAAGTTCAGCTTCGCAACACAGTCAGAATTGTTCGAACTGACAATGTCACAGAATTTAAGAATCAGACTCTAAGGTCGTATTTTGAGAAAGTGGGAATTGAACATCAAACATATATTCCCCGCACACCCGAACAGAATGGAGTAGTCGAAAGACGAAACAGAACGTTAGTGGAAGCTGCTCGAACGATGTTAATCAATGCTCAATTACCAGATTACTTATGGGCAGAAGCTGTTTCAACCGCTTGTTACACTCAAAACCGTTGCATGATCACAAAACGCCATCACAAAACCCCATATCAGATTGTTCACAAAAGGAAACCGAACATCAGTCACTTTCATGTATTCGGAGCGTTATGTTACCCAGTCAATGATAGTGATGATCTAGGTAAACTTAAAGCAAAGGCTGACATTGGAATATTTATAGGATACTGTGAAAATTCAAAAGGCTATTGGATATGGAACCGTCGTACTAGGGAAATTCAAGAAACTATTCATGCTAATTTCGATGAACTCATTCAAATGGCTTCTGAGCAAAACGGCTTAGGACCCGCAACCAACCGTCTTAACTTTCCGGTATCTTCGGCTGAACCATTGTCACTTTCTCGTAAAGAAGTGGAAACCTTGTTTGCTCCATTGTTTGATGATACGCCTGTTAACCGTCCATCTGAGGCCACACCAAATTCCGCTGCACATCTTGATCAACATCAAGTACCTGATACACCTCAACAAACAACAACTACTGTTAGAAGAGACGGTCCTCCAGTCATATCACCTACAACAACAGAACAAACCGGGTCCAACTCACGACAATCAGCTGGAGATTCAATACCTTTATCAGTTCCACAACCCGCAGAGCATGACCCAGAACCATTCATTAACCCATTTGCAAATGCTCAATCTGTCCCCGACATTGCTGAGTCATCTACACGCAATTTGGGTCCTGCTCACTTGCGAGATACTTATCAACTTCATCCTTCGACACACAAATGGACTAGAGATCACCCCTTAGTTCAAATTATTGGCCATCCAGATGCACCAATTATGACAAAACAACGCCTTCACACAGACGGTGAAACTTGCATTTATGCACTCACAGTTTGTGAAACCATACCTAAAAACGTCAAGGAAGCAATGACTTATGAAAACTGGATTGAGTCTATGCAAGAAGAATTTGAAACTTTTCAAAGATTAGAAGTCTGGGAATTGGTTGAAAAACCAGAAGGCATCATTGTCATTGGTTTAAAATGGATCTGGAAAAACAAACTGGATGCAGAAGGCACTGTCATACGCAACAAATCACGCTTGGTAGCAAAAGGTTACTCTCAAGAAGAAGGAATCGATTTTGAAAAATCATTTGCTCCAGTAGCTAGACTTGAAGCTGTACGGATATTCTTAGCATTTGCTGCTCATCGGAATATGATTGTTTACCAAATGGACGTGAAAATGGCTTTTCTGAACGGTCAACTCCGAGAAGTGGTTTATGTTAGTCAACCTGAAGGATTCGTTGATCCAGAACGTCCCAATCATGTCTACAAGCTTAAGAAGTCTCTCTACGGTCTGAAGCAATCCCCCAGGGCATAGTATGATAAGCTTTCTAAATTCCTGTTGGCTAATGATTTTACTTTAGGCTCGGTGGATCCAACACTGTTTACAAAAACATACGGGATGGACTTATTAATCGTTCAAATTTATGTCGATGACATTATTGTTGCTTCAACCAACAAAAATTACTCAATGGATTTTGCAAAATTAATGACAGATGACTTTGAAATGTCCATGATGGGTGAACTTACGGTCTTTCTAGGACTACAAGTTCATCAATCACCCCGTGGAATTTTTCTAAATCAGTCCAAATATGCTCTTGAGATTTTAATGAAACATGGAATGCAAAGTTGTGATACTATGAATACACCGATGGCCGATTCCACTAAACTAGATGCTGATATACATAGGACTCCAGTTGACCCTACCAAATACCGAAGTATTATTGGGTCTGTTAGAAACTAATAACGCCAGAATAAAGATAGTTTCTAGGAACGTTTTGGCTCAAGACCAATTAGGTCTTAATCTAGGAATAATAATGTTCACATGATAAAACATAGCGGAATAAGAACAATATTATAAACAAGGGTTCTCGTCATCATCTCTACTCTAACATAAACCAAAGCCCCAATGCTACCTGATCAAGTGTAGCACGGTTACACTCTAACAGCGATCTCAGATCGTTGAGGCTTAACACTAATCAACTAACCTAGGCGTTTACATAAGCATACTCACGCCCTAGGTTTATACACACACACCTTTACTAGGTTTTACATCTTGTACGTACTTAAAACCTATTCCCTGTATTCTGTTTATATAATACAGAATTAGGGTTACAAGAATACTACGAAGGACTAAAATATAAATCTTCTTTTGCAAGCAAGTCCTTCTCTATATTTTGTAGTTTTCCTCATTGTCTCCATAAGTCCCTCATCTTTCAATCTTTTGTCTTATCAACTCTAATATAATTCCTAACAATCTTCCCCTAGTTGATATGACAAAACCAAGTAAGCATGAACTTCCCCTGAAGTTATTATGTATGAAAGATAATGAACTTCCCCTTAAACAATGTTATATCACAAAGGCTCTTCAAGTTGCAATCTTCAAAATATTCTTCTTCCCCTTTTTGTCATCATCAAATAGGGGACAAATGTAAGCAACCTTGATCTTCACAACCACGAATCAATATTACACGTCAAATCCATCTTTCCAATGTTTCTAAGTCGCCCACCATTAAGTTTTCTGCATCTATAGATGTACTTGAAACAATAGAAATCAAAACCATCATTAGTAATAACAACTAGCAGTAGCAAAAAACTTCACCTCGATGTAGCATATAAATGGTTAATCATTTTAACAATAAGCTTCCCCTGAAACCCATATGTTAACCATTTGAAAAATGTAGGCTCTATGTAATGATCACTGTTGAAGAAAACTAAGTATTACCAACTTGATGCTGAAGTAGAACAACCCAAACTTGTGCCTTATATCTTGTACTAAAATTGACTTCGAATGTATTCTTAATGTATAGGGAGATCGCAATCTCTTGACAAGAAACACTGAGCACAATAACGTAACTCCTTCACGTGTTTGTCAATTCGTAGTCACCTGAACGAACGAACAAGTTACCCCACACTGAAAAGGTATGATAAAACACAAACCTGTGAAACTCCACTTCAACATCAAATAGGTGATAAAAACCTTTCTTCGTAATCAATTAAAACCAATAAGAACGAGCCATAAATATGTTAAAGAACATAATAAACCAAAATCCAAAAATCTCTTGTGTGTGTGTCTTCCCCGTGTGTGTTGGAACCACCTGTTCCAAATCAATAGCATATGCTTCCCCATACATTATGGTTCTCATGCCAATAAAAATCACAAGTATCAACAAATAGCATGAAGCCCAAAACCAATTGAGCTTGTGTGTGTGTTGAACAAACTCCATATTCAGCTGCGAACCAAAAACATAAACCGTCCAAGATTGCAGCTTGAAGATCCTTGATGATATAGCATGGTTTAAGGGGAAGTTCGTTTATCTTTCATATATATTAGCTTCAGGGGAAGTTCGTGCTTACTTGGTTTTGACATATCAACTAGGGGAAGATTGTTAGCAATTATACTTAAGTTGATATTGACAAAATATGAAAGATGAAGGACTTATGATGACAAAGTGAAGAATGCAAAAGACAAGGGACTTGCTTGCTAAAGAAGATTTTACTTATTAGTCCTTCGTAGTATTCTTGTAACCCTAATTCTGTATTATATAAACAGAATAGAGGGAATAGGTTTTAAGTACGTACAAGATGTAAAACCTAGTAAAGGTGTGTGTGTGTAAACCTAGGGCGTGAGTATGCTTATGTAAACGCCTAGGTTAGTTGATTAGTGTTAAGCCTCAACGATCTTAGATCACTGTTAGAGTGTAACCGTGCTACACTTGATCACGTAGCATTGGGGCTTTGGTGTATGTTAGAGTAGAGATGATGACGAGAAACCTTGTTTATAATATTGTTCTTATTCCGCTATGTTTTATCATGTGAACATTATTATTCCTAGATTAAGACCTAATCGGTCTTGAGCCAAAACATGTTAGAAACTAATAACGCCAGAATAAAGATAGTTTCTAGGAACGTTTTGGCTCAAGACCAATTAGGTCTTAATCTAGGAATAATAATGTTCACATGATAAAACATAGCGGAATAAGAACAATATTATAAACAAGGTTTCTCGTCATCATCTCTACTCTAACATACACCAAAGCCCCAATGCTACGTGATCAAGTGTAGCACAGTTACACTCTAACAGCGATCTAAGATCGTTGAGGCTTAACACTAATCAATTAACCTAGGCATTTACATAAGCATACTCACGCCCTAGGTTTACACACACACACACCTTTACTAGGTTTTACATCTTGTATGTACTTAAAACCTATTCCTTGTATTCTGTTTATATAATACAGAATTAGGGTTACAAGAATACTACGAAGGACTAAAATATAAATCTTCTTTTGCAAGCAAGTCCTTCTCTATATTTTGTAGTTTTCCTCATTGTCTCCATAAGTCCCTCATCTTTCAATCTTTTGTCTTATCAACTCTAATAGAATTCCTAACAGGGTCCCTCATGTATCTCACATCTAGTAGACCTGATATTGTATTCGCTGTCTTTATGTGTTCTCGCTATCAGTCTAATCCAACTGAAAAACACCTCAATGAGGCAAAAAGAATCCTTCGATACATAAAGGGAACCATCCACTTGGGGATCTGGTATCCGAAGGATTCTGGTTTTGAACTAATAGCTTTTTCAGACGCTGACCATGCAGGATGCTTAGACTCGCGAAAAAGTACATCAGGTGGCCTACAGTTTCTTAGAGATAAACTTGTGTCTTGGCAATCAAAGAAGCAAGACTGCACTTCACTGTCATCTACAGAATTTGAATATGTAGCTATGTCTGCTTGTTGTGCTCAAGTCATTTGGATGAGATCACAACTTAAAGACTATGGCTACCTATTCAATAAGATTCCGATCTACTGCGATTCAAAAAGTGCCATTGCAATCTCCTGTAACACAGTTCATCATTGCAAATCCAAACACATTGATCTCCGATATCATTTCATCCAAGAGCATGTCGAGAAGGGTACAGTTGAATTATATTTTGTGGGTACTGAGTACCAATTGGCGGACTTACTTACAAAACCCTTAGCTCCATCAAGGTTTGCAAGTTTAGTTCACCAAATTGTTATGCGATGTTTGACACCAGTGGATCTGGAAAAGTTTTTAAAACAAAAGTAAAGTGTCAAACATCAAAACTTAAACTATCTTTGTAAAATAACTTTTCCTTTATTTATCATAAACCTCAAAAACACAAAAATATTTTTCTATTTTTGCTCTAAAAAAATAAAATAAAAATGCAAGTATATCGCTTTCTTTCAACACCTTGTTATTTTACAAGTGTTGAGGGGGAGACTCGCTTATATTTTTATAAATTTTTCAAAATCGGTATACTTGCATATCACCTTTGATGCGTTGTTTCGGGATTTCATAAGTTATTTAATATCATGTTTCCTTCTCTCTAAATGGTGTCGTAAGATAGTATATTCTTGACATTCCAAATGCATCTAACTTTTGGACTTATTATGCATTAGTTGTAGTTAAGGGACCAAAAGTGACAATATTCAAAAGTTTCAAAAATTAACAAAAACATACACCCCGGTTTCATAAACCTCACAAAATCTTCAAAACTTAAACCCTCTTTTCGATATCTACGGCTAAAAATCAAACAACAAATCCGTGCTTGCAATCTTCGTTTTGTAAGTTCTTTATCAATCTAGTGTATATTTCAAGCATAGGTTTTTGTTTAATCGTGAAACTAACGGTTTGATCTCTAGTAATCGAACTTTTATAATCTAGGGTTTCATAATTTCGTAATTCATCAAAACGTGTTTGGGGGATTAAATTTTGATAGGGGTTCTGATACATAACATGTTTCTAACATTTCTATGTCGATTAATCCTACTTTCCATCATGTATATGTTGAATTCGAAACTTAGGGTTTAGGTTCGAATTGGGTTTTATGTTTTTGTTGTTTGTTTTTTGTGTTTTTCTTGGTGGGATATGTTCTCATGAGTGTATGAATCGTTCTTGTGTTCTTTAATTTAAAACATATCTATGAATGCATGATTCTCGAAATGTAGGGTTTCGTTCAAAAATGGGTTTCTCTCGTATTGTGTTTATATATGCTGTTTATTGTGCCTAAATGCTTCAAATGTACGTTTGTGATATGCTAGAACCTGTCATCCTCAATAGAATCATGATTTTGTTTTTTTATCGAGAACATGTTCTTGCATCATTTTCGAAATCACTGGATAAGTGTGTATACCATGATTCTAACTGATGTTTATCATCGTTGACAACAGGTTTCATCATTTGGATTTATTTACATCACAAAGAAACGTACGTTGGAATGATTTCGAAATTCTTGTATAAGAATTTTTTCGAAAACACTTTCTCGCAATCACCAGCCTCTGTGAAAAATTTTCGAGAACACTGTATTTTCGAAAAATTTCAAAGTGTTGTATCTTTTCGAAAATACTCACTTTGTTGTTTTCTCGAAAATATTTTGGTGTTTGCGAAATTTCTTCATCCTTGGTCATATTTTCGAGATCACCATCAAAGTCAATATTTTCGCATTCACCCATAATAAGTTTTTTCGAAAACTTCTTCAATCAGCCTGTTCTCGATAAAATTTTATCAAAAACTCTCTTGAAATTTTTTCGAAAACGCTCAATATGCATGTTTGCGATAAATTTGTGACTTGGTTTTCAAAAATAGTGGTACTTGTGACTTGATTTTGAAAACATGTAATGTACTTAGGTGTTTGTGATTTATTTGGCTTTATGTACCATTTCATGAACATTGTGACTTCGTAATTTCGAAAACATGTACATGATGATTATGATTTCTAGTTTATGTATAATGTGTTGATATTTGTGTATCTTGGATGACCTTTGTGCATGTTTAATCACATAAGTGCTTCATAATTCCAATAGTCTATCTAAGAATATGTCACCTATCATTATACATGCTATAATCGAACCATACGTGCTTACATGATTCTAAATGCTTATCTACAATCAAACTTTGCAATCGTGCTAACTCGTAACAAATCTCGATGTTTGGTTTATGATAATGCTTTTCAGAATAACATGGCTGAACACAACGAGAATGTCCCTGAACAAACTCTTCCACTACTCACCATGGATGACATCACTCCCGCTAACTACAATGTTATGATTGGCAACAACAATCCTCGAGTTGATTTCGACAAATTGAGAATTACTGAGAACTCATGCAAGATTGTCAAAGATATTCTACTTGCACATCCATGCAAACATCTGCTCAACAGATCTACTTCAGTTCCTCTGTTTTACCTTCATCAGTTCTGGCTTACAGCTAAGGCGAATTTAGATGATGAGTCATTCACTGTTACGCTGGATCGACAAGTCTACACTGTAGATCACGATATCCTTCGTACAGTCCTCCTCCTGCCTCAAACTGACAATGAATTTGCTCCAATACTATCTGAACTGGATCTTCTTGATTTCTTCATTGAGTTAGGATATGATGTTGATGATGACTTGCCTCTAGTCAAACATTTCAGATTCAATGCCAAGAATATACCTCAACCCTGGAGAACATTCTGTCTGTTAGTTGTAAGATCTATATTAGGAAGAAAAAGTGGTCACGAACATCCCAGACTTGAGCATTTACAAACATTTTGGGGAATGGTGACCATGACACCAATTGACTTTGCAGTTCCAATCATGAACGATATAGTCTACAACATCCAAACCGAACGTGTAAAGACTATGATCCCGTTCACCAGATACACCAAGCTTCTCATTGAATATTTCTGCAAAGACACTCCAGAATTTATCAAAAGGATGGGAGACCCTAATGAGCCTAAGCACCTCTTCGAGGACGACTTCACCACCTCCTTTATCAAGACTACCACTTCCTCTACCAAGATCAAAGGAATGAGGCTTCCCGAATATCTTCTTGATGACAATATCAAGAAAAGTTTGAACTTCAAATTCTATGATGATGATGCTTACAAAGGGGTACAGGAAGAAGCTACTATTCAGACTCGCAACAAAGGAAGTGTGAAATCTGGGAGTACTACAAGTATCACTGGCTCACCTCAGACTAAGTCAAAGGCTACTCCCAAGACCAAACCATCTGCCAAAACCAAAACTTCCACCAAACCTAAATTTGCACCCAAAACTAAGCCTGCAACCAAGCCAAAGAAGAAGGTAACACCAAAGTTCGCTCTTCAAGATGAACCTACAACTCCACCTTCTGAAAGCGACTCTGAGTTCGACACAGAATCTGAAGAAGAAGAGCAAGACTTTGAACGACGTGTTAGAGCAACAGAAGAAGCATTTCCTGCTACGGAGATTGCTATACAGCAAAGTCTTGAAACTTTTGAAGCAGAGTCCAGAAAGAGAAAAGGGATCACGATTAATGAGCCAAATGATGATGAAGAAGACAAACCAATCGTTGAACCATTGGTCGACAAATGAAAATTGAAAAGTATAATTGTCGACACACGAGCTGAAGAAAAGCAACTTCTCAAAGAACAAAGGAAAGCAGCACTCCAAAGCCGACTTCAGTCTCAACCTTCACCACCACCACCTGTCGATTAATCAGAACATGAAGGAGCTACAAGCAGCATGATTCCTCCCATTGTGTCCACTACTTTAGAATCAGCTTCACAACCTGATGACATAGTTAAAGACACAGATTATACAGGAGATATCACTATGACTGAGACTGCAAATGTAGAGGAGAATGTTGGCGGACAGGAGAACATTGATACGGATCTGGAACATGAATACCTCATTACTCCAGAGTTTCTTGCACGGGAAGCAGAGAAAGCAGAGGAACGAAGAAGAAAAGAAAATGAAGAAAAGAATGCTTTCGACACCAACATATTTCTCAAATCAACTTCGCAATCAAAGCAGACTTCTTCAGTGCAACCTCCACCTCCTCAAGACTATCCACCAAAGGATCCGACTCCTCCTGCTTCTTCTTCAAGCTCTCACAACGAGTCGTCATCTGAATCATCACCTGAGCATTCATCTCCCACACCTTCTGAAACCGCATCAAAGCAACATTCAATCAATGAACCGACTAAACCAGTTGATCGTCAGGAGCAAGTCAACAATCTCACAACTATGGTCAACGGTCTTGTTAAGCAAGTTGAAGATTTTCAGGAGTCAAAGCAGCAGATCGATAAGTTCTTGAACGCTGATTTCTCAGGATTTATCAAGACTGTCACACTAGATTATCTTACTGAAAATCTAGTTGAGATTGTCACTCCTGAAGTCGCAAACCTCATTGAACCAATTAGGGACAACTTGGATCACAGAATCAGAAGTGTCGTTAGGAAAATGTTGTCAACCACATCATTCACGCTTCACACTGCAAAAGCTTCTACTGCAACTCCAACCGTTCCTGAATTATCCTTCGATGACCTGCTTGCTCAACTCTATGACAAAGTTGCCTACAAAACCACACAGACTACTGAAGAAAAAGCACTTGTTGATGCTATATCTGCTAACTTGTCGAAAGAGTCATGCAAAGATGCAGATGGAACCCTTAAAAGGTCAAGGAAAGATGACGACCCAGACCCGAACTCAAAAGGTAAGAAACATAAGTCTGGAACCGGTCCATCATCTTCTTAACAACCACAAAAGGACTCTACTTCTCCTGGAAATCAACAACACACCTCAGCTACCGGTCAAGGTCTAACAGAAGAGGAAGAAACTTTCATGCAACCAACTGATGACTACCAAGGTCAACCCGACACCGATTACCGTGCTTCACCTATTCCCGATTCTCAAGCTGGACCATCGTCACCAACAAAGGCTAAAGACAAGGATGCCACATCCAAGTCTAAGAAATCAAAGAAAAAAAGACGTCATTCATGGCTCGACAATGATGACACACCTCAGAATGACTGGCTGACAGAATTGGTACAAGCTCAACCTCCTCTTGAAGATGAAGAACCCCTTCTAGGCAATACACTACAATTCACTGAAGTCATTATGAAGGATCTTCAGATTGAGAAACTTATGAATGCGGAGCTTAGAAGAATCAATAGGGATGCACAGGAATTCCTTAAGTCCAGATCTGGCAACAAGATGGAATACGAATATCACGTGCAGAATATAGCTAGTGCAATGTCTGGCAAATTTGACTGGCTAAACCCTGAAGTGAACATCGACCTCGGTTCCAAAAACCACGAAAAGCCTTACTTCACTGACTAGACTAAACCATTACCTTTGAAAGGATTTCCAGAAAAACCCAAGTTACCTTACAGCTTCTTCTTCAACAAAGATCTTCGTAACCTCCAACTCACCCAAGAGAAATCCAAGAAGAAATATGCTTCCTCACTCACAATCTCAGTACCAGCCGCAAGATATGAAGTTCCTGCAATTGAAGAGTCTACTACAGTATTCAGCAACTCCATCGTAGCTTACGACAGAGATGCTCTACACGGGATTCAACACTGGCCAGAACGTCGTCGTCTCGGTTATACTAGCAGATTAGGAGAAAAATCGTTGGAAAATGTGAAGCATAAATCTAAGATCATTGCTATCTTGGAGATTCAAGAGTCGAAACGGTTTAACTACATGTTCATGCGTGAGATTGTGGTTAAACGACAAGATGAAAAGAAGTACAAATTCTCCGAAGCAGACTTTCCAGACCTTTATCTCAATGACATCGAAGACATGTATCTCGAAAAGGTTCAAGGAAGAATGCGTGGATTCGAAAGAGAAATTCAGTACAACTTCATGGCATCACTACTTCTATTCATCCGACGATTGATAGTTCAAGAAAGAGTGGAAGATCTTCAGCTTGGAGTGGAAAGTTACCAACAGAAGATCAATTTGACAAAGCCGCAATTCACATTTGATGGAATCTATCAAACATCACAGTATACTCTCATCCAAGAACCTTCATTTGGTTTCACCTACATCAACAGCAAAAATCTACAAAGCTTCATGAGGTTCGATGAGATACACAAGTTTTGTGATGTTACGCTAAAAACCGTTCGTGATGGGCTTGTCAAAAGGTTGAATGATGATCACTGAAAGATAGCTAAAGGTGAACCACCTAGATTGAAATCCAGCTCAAGAAGACAAGTTCGTAACTTTGTCTTGAAGATTGAAGAAAGGTTATTTCGACGGGAACAGATCAGACGACTGGAAAGCTATATCGATGTCAGACCATCATTTCCTATCAGGCTCTTCCAAAGACCCGAACCTAAGTTCACTGACTTTGATGCTCCACTTACTGATGAAGATTAACCTGGTACACATGGATATTAACTTTTTCAATATTAATTGTGTCATTTGATTGAATTATTTTCATAATGGCTTGTGCACACATAACAGTGTACAACCCGCACTTGTAATGAAAGGACCTTGAGGTACGCATCAGTGCCTCAATCCTTATATAAGGAGCGAAGGCTTCTTACTTTTGAGTAGAATTTATCAAACATTTCATGATTTTCATAATTCTGCTCAAAAGACAAGTATTTCACCTCAATGAGTATTCACTTGTTGAGGGGGAGCACTTGAAAAATTCATCGTTTGAAAAACCAAAAGTTCTTGTTGATATCTCCCCATAAGACTCAAAAAGCATATTTTAATCAAAAGTTTATCAAAAACAACATCTCATATGCTATTTTTGAGGGGGAGAAAAAGTGAATGTGATTAAAATATGAAAGTTCTAAGTTGCTTTAAGTCAAATCTCATGCGAGCTAGACTCAGAATTGACCCAGGAATTAACGAAACATAAAAGTTAGTAATCTCAAAAAGACTTATCCTCGACGGGTAATAACATCAAGTTAGTTACTAGAGCTAGTTGTCACCTAAAAGCTGACAATGGAACTCTTTAACTAGCCACGTAAGCGTGTCTCGAAAAGGATTTGTCTTAGTAGAAATGTACCATTTTGAGAAACTTTCTGTGGATTTGACCAGGCCGGGTAATAACTTCAAGCTAGTCTAACTAGTGATGTAAGCGTGTCTCGAATCGGTCAGGTTCACTGAAAGTGGATCAATTCAAAAAGTGCTTGCTCCTCCCACATGTGCAAATTTATTTAAACACTTATGAGCACATGTGAAGGGGGAGCCCTTCAAAAGTAAACACAAAACTCTCAAAGTGTTAAACAAAATGTTTGACAATCACAAACACTTTGAGAGATTTTCATCAAAGGTTTCTTGGCTAGTGACGGATAATCATGGAGTTATAAGGTGATTAAGATAGGAAATTCAGTCCTATGATCCGCCAGAGCCGGAGGGATCTACCCAAGGACATCACCAATAGTTAGAATTAGAAGTCCTTAGGTATGATATAAAAAAAAAGGAGTAAAGAATGAAAGGGGAAAGAAGGAGTTGAAGAATTAAAAAGAAAAGTAAAGAAAAGGGTGAAAAGAAATAGCCCTCCATATGTTCAACCTTAGGGCAGACACCGGGTTCAACTCATATGCTACTGGTTGTTACTAAGGTGACACCGGTATTGAAGACAAAGTCGTCATGGACCCAGTGACGCAATGCACTAAACCTTCTTAACCACTCAAGTTCTCTTAAAAGAGCTTGTTTCATTCTCACGGGGAACCGATGTAATCTATCGACTTATCTCTTAGAGATGGTTGATATTGAAGCAGGAGACCCCTCCCTAGTCTCCGCATAGGAAACCTAAGTGTGCACTTTTCGAGTCTAGAGCCATGAGATACATCAAAGATCTCTTAGGAACACTTAGTATTTCTACAACTGGTGTTCTACATCAATGGACACTAGCTGTAAATTATCGAGTCCTTCGCAGATCTTAGCAATCTGCCGAGAACGTTTATGAGAGAACTTACACAAGTATTTCTCAATGATTGAATGGAAATCCTTCCAGGGTCAACATCAAACAGCCCTGACAGCAGGTCACTTCGGTCACTCCTTGTGGGTTACGCTTAGTGTTTGCAGTGGTTTCTTAGCGGTCTACAGTCGTGGAGTGATCCCCAGCGACTCACCCAGTCATTGAGCTACTTAGTAGGTCTTGTAAGATCCTTCGGGAGTATCTGATATGGGAACGGCATTGATAAGGATTAGAAGGAGTCTTCACACTATGCTGTTGACGATCTCTAATTCCTTATCTGTAAGTACCGGATGTTTTATTGCTAACTGTTGTCATGCAGGGTTACATCATCTCCATGGCGACAGATTCCACATGCTCATACATGCATCTTGAAGTCATCAAAAGCTCCCTCAAAGATCAAAGCAACACAAAGTTCAAAGAAAGATTCTATGCCAAAAAGAAGAATCTACAAAGTATAAAGACTAAAGATCTTAAGTGAAAGAAAGGGACTACGTGCATGCATAAGTCAGAATTCAAAGATGTATGAGCATGTTGGAATGGCGGACTACCACCACAGACGCGGAAGTGACGAAAGGCAGACAACTTCATTATTTGATCACTATCACAACAACAATGAACAAGGCACAAAGAATGATGAATGATTATTATCTCATGATTATTGAAAGACGTCTAAAGCTATGAAAGTCAAAGATGAAGAAATGACAAAGACGTCAAGCAACCGTGATGACCGACCCTTAGGGGGAGATTGTTGGGATCAAAGTTTTACTATCTTATCAAGTCTCGGTCATTTGTAATAATAGGTTGCTTAAGTTATTATTTACTTTCATTAATGTTAAGTTTACAAGCTTAGTAGACTTAAGTTACATAGTCCATGGGCCTTAAGCCCATACGAATTGTAAGAAGGGAAGGAGTAGGAGTGTTGCCCTAGCTCCTTACCTATAAATACTAGTCTTAGGTCTCTTGTAAACTTGGTTGTTTATTTGATATCTTAAGGAAACTCTTGCTCTTATTTTTCTCTTAATCAAATATTCACCCAACTCCTTATATCTATCTCATTCTTGTTTGTGTGAAATCAATATGGTGACCTAACAAGTGGTATCATTCGCCATATGAAGGTGTAGTTATTGTTTTTCCTTTGAATTCGATCCTTAAACTCCTTTTCAATTCGTTATTTTGTAAAAAACTTGTACTTTCTTGTTTGTTTCTTGGTTTTTATCACATCTTTGCTTACAAACTTGTGCTACAAATCATATCAAACAAAAAAAGTATCAATCTTTCTTTCAAATTTACGATTTTATTTTTTTGTACCTTTTTTCGAAAATATTAAAATTTTTGAAAAAGTTTGTCAAGTTTATAACTTTCTTCAAGATTTCATCATTTTACAACTTGAAGTACAAAATTCTTGGATTAAAAACTCGTTTTTGGATTGCTTTCCTTGGAAAACAATTTTCTGCCAAGTTTCGAAATCACACCTCCTAACCAAGTTTCGAAATCGCAATTTTTTGCTTCCTAACGACTTCCGGATCGTGAACTCAGTCTTTTCTCTCTTGTATAAGAAAGAAAAGTACTTCGACTTTTGGATAACTTTCGAAATTGTATAATTTCGAAAGTGTGTTTGTGAAATTGTGTTCTCGAAAATATCTTAACTTTCGAAATCACAAATTTTTCGCAAAACTTTTATAGTTTCGAAAACATCATCAGTTTTCGAAATCTCAAGGTTTTCGAAAAGATCACTAAGTTTCGAGAAACCTTTATTTTGCAATCCCAAAATTTTCGAAATCTCAAGTGACTAATTTCGCAATCTCTCAAGAACAAGGTTTCGCAATCACTCCAAGTTCAACATTTCGCAATCACTTATTTGTGTCAAGTTTTCGAGATTTGGCTAAACCTATACCTTCTACAAGATCCATCTTTTCACACAAGTGTTTCAATATGTCTCAACCACCGTACTACAACTTTAACCATCCTCAGCAACATCAGAATCAACAGTATCATCTGCAACAGCAACAGTATCAACAATCACCACAATATTATCAACAACCGGTTTACTCACAACAACATAATTTCATGCAACAACATCAGATGGTTCCAATACAACAATCCTATCCTATGTCACCACAACAAAGCCAACTTCCACCAAAACCTACTCACTGGTTTGAACATTAAAGTTCAATAAGGCAAATGGGAGAAAGAAAAGGTTCGTGAACGAACAATTTCTAGTTCTAGAAAATCAACAAATGTATTTTCTAGGTTATATGATCCTAGATATAACTAAGTATATATATATATATATATATATATATATATATATATATATATATATATATATATATATATAGATATAGTATAATTAGATAAGTATAAATATATATGTATAAATATAAAAAGTAGAGGAAACAATGAGCCAAACAAAATCTCAAAAAAAAAAAAAAAACTAGATACTAAACTAAGCATGCATTTCTTGACAAGAAAATAAAAGGAAATGTGTACCTTTCGTCTTCAATGCATTTATCTTCAAAGTCTTCAAGGAATGGTCCGAACAAGAGGTGACATCAAAACTTTCCATGTTTGAATGGCGAATTTTCTACGTTGGTCCCCATTGTCTCATTGACCAAAGTTATTTGATCCGAACATCTTTTGTATTTGACTTGGGTGCATGTATGGTGGAAGCATTCCTCACGGATTGAAGTTCCACATTTGTTGATTATTGTTAAAGTTTCGTCTATTTTGGTTTGCTCTTGGTTGAGGTGTTTTAGATCTAGGGTAAGAATTGTTTGGTTTCCTAGGTGGTGGAGTTTTAGATCTTGTTTTAGGTTTAGATGTTCCTACTTCGGTTTTTAAAGATGGCTTATAAAACGGTTTTATTTCTTCATTACTAGCAGGAGGCATTTTCTTATCATTTATGAGTATATACTTAGGATTAGATTTTGAAGGTTTTAGTTCCTTGAGTTCACTTCCAAATTTACAATTTTTAATTTCACTTGTTGAAGCTTCGGTTGAGTTAAATCCTTAACCGGTTTTATCTCTGGATACTCTTTGAATACTTATAATTTTACTAAGTGAGTTACTACTATTTTCAAATTTATCAAGTTTACAAATTTCTTCCCTAAGTTTGTTGTTTTCACTTTTAAGCTCTTGACATGATTTACATTCTTCAAAAATTTCTTTACCTTTTTCAAGTTGATGTATTTTAATTTTTAGTTCTAGTACTTCATTTTCTAATTGGTTGTTTATGTATTTTAGTGATTTGTTTTTAGCCATTACTTGTTGTCCTAGTTTGCATAATCTATTGTATTCACTATCTAAATCTTTTTCATCTAATGATAAATTTTCATCACTAAAGTATTCGGTTTCGGAACGTACCTCACTTGATGTCTTAGCCATGAGACACTTTTCTTCCTTTGGTATTTCTTTCTCATCTTCATCACTATCTGTTGGGATCAAAGTTTTACTATTTTATCAAGTCTCGGTCATTTGTAATAATAGGTTGCTTAAGTTATTATTTACTTTCATTAATGTTAAGTTTACAAGCTTACTAGACTTAAGTTACATAGTCCATGGGCCTTAAGCCCATACGAATTGTAAGAAGGGAAGGAGTAGGAGTGTTGCCCTAGCTCCTTACCTATAAATACTAGTCTTAGGTCTCTTGTAAACTTGGTTGTTTATTTGATATCTTAAGGAAACTCTTGCTCTCATTTTTCTCTTAATCAAATATTCACCCAACTCCTTATATCTATCTCATTCTTGTTTGTGTGAAATCAATATGGTGACCTAACACTATCACTCCAGGCTCCTCCAACAAATGCTCTTTGATTTTGATCTCTTGTCATCATTGGACATTTTCCAATGAGGTGATTCGGATCACCACACTTGAAACACTTTCTCTCATTCTTGCTATATTTGTCATCATTATTCTTTTGAGGTGCTCTCCTTTCATTGTGTGGTTGTCTAACGAATCTTCCTCGCCTTTTGAAGAATTTCTTGAAATCTCTTACGGCCATGGCATATTCTTCGTCACCGCTTTCGGAAGATGAGCTATCTTCGTTGTTGGATTTCTTTCTAGCTTTCAAGGCGATTGACTTTGCTTTGCTCTCGTTTTCCTTTAACCATTTCAGAGTCCTTCTTTATAATTGGTTCGCAGACTTTCAAATTTCCAATTAATTCATCAAGTTGTAACGTTGACAAATTATTTGATTATTCAATAGCCGTCACTTTAGCTCGCCATTTTGGGTGAAGAGCCCTAAGAAACTTCCTAACAAAATTCTTACTAGAAAAATTCTCATCAAGTGCTTTTAAACTTGTGATGATAGTTTTAAATCTAGCGAAAGCATTATCAATTGATTCCTCTTCTGGAATCATTAATTGCTCATATTGTTGAACAAGTAGATCTATTTTATTATCTTTGACTTGATTATTACCTTGGTGAGTTATTAATAAAGAGTTCCAAATTTCTTTTGCAGTTTCACACATAAAGATCCTTTCGTACTCTTTACGTGGTAACGCATTATAAATAACCATTTTGCTTCATTATTTTTAGCAAGTTTTCTTTTTAAATCATCATTTTGTTTTTCAAAAGGTACGATTTCATCTTTCTTTGTTTCGGGGTTATTTTGAATAGGTAAAAAATCACCATTGGTAATAACATGCCAAAGATCTAGATCTTTTGATTTCACATAAGTTTCGAATCGATTTTTCCAATATAAAAATCCATCACTTTCAAATAGTGGTGGTCTTTGCATAGATTGCCCTTCTAAATATTTTTCAGATTTCATAGATCGTTACAAGTTTTAAAATACAATATATTTTAAAGATCTTGCAAGACGTGGCTCCTGATACCAATTGTGGAAAACTAGAAGGGGGGTTGAATAGTTTTACGTCCTTTTAAAATTTATAAAAACAAGTTTGTTTTAAAAACTTCGATTCTAGTTTATGTGATCTCAATACTTGCACTATATGAACAATTATATAATAACTAACTAACTAAGCTAATATAGTATAGGTAAATAAGTAAGTAATGAAAAGAGTTGGAGAGATCAAACCACAACACAAGGATTTATAGTGGTTCGGCTACAAGGTCACATTCCTTATTCCTACTCCACTCCCCGAGTCACCTACTCGAGAGTTTTCTTCACTATGTCAACAAACTCCCTTATGGCGGAGAAAACCTTACACACCAATTTACACACCACAACTACGTCACAACTTGATCACAACTTCTACACAACTTCTTCACACCTATCTACTTCACGCCTATCTTCTTCACACCTTTCTTCTTCACACCTATCTTCTACACATCAATCTACTTCACACCCATCTTCTTCACAACTACACTACTTCACTACTAATCAACTTCTACTTCCTACACAACTTCTATTTCTTCTAAACTACTTATAACAAACACAACACAACTTCACAAATAATATATATACTATGCACAACTACTCTTCAATACTTCTTGAATTTAGTTGTAGAAGGAGTGTTCTTCTTTTGCACTTTGGATGAGGATGGATGAGAAGGGATTGAATCACTTGAAATAAGGATTAGTATACTAATGATCAAAGGGTTTTTGAGGATGTTTAGAGAGTTTGAGATCTGAAAATTTCGTGCAAAAGGTGGGGCAAAATTCCAGAATTATGGTGGTATTTATAGGAGAAAAATTCTGACAATTTCTGACACATGAGCCTGGCCGGTCCCCTTAAATCATGGCCGCTCCCCTTAATTTTAAGGGGACTGCCCCTTATAATTAAGGGGGCCGCCCAGCTGTAACGACCAGAAAACTTGTCTTTTAGTGGGGAAAGTTTATTTGGTGAAAAACTAACTGATTTTGGTTAAAAATTTGAAATCATATATTTAGTATGATTAAAACATTTTTCTTTATTACCAAAAGTGTTTTTCAAAAATATATAATATGTTTATATAATTAAATAAACTTTGTATTAATTAATTAAATACCCCTTTGATCATGAGATGTATTAAGCACTTGTTTATCCATACCTTAAGTGATTAAGTTGGATATAATGATATAAACTAGCTTAATACTTGTTTACGTAGTAATCTTACGATTGATGAGTTTGCATTTTGTGATCGTCAAAATATAGAGATATCGAAAAATATAAATAACGTTTTCATACATTATTTATGTCAACAATCTCCCCCTTTTTGATGATTACAAAATCTAAACTCATTAAGCGAAAGATTAGTTTATATACAAGTATTATTGTGAGTTTGTAGCAATTCTCCCCCTTTTTGTTAGCATTAAAAAGGTTATCCCGGTTTTAGTGAAGCTCCCCCTTGATGTATACTCCCCCTCGTTATGAGGTCATAATCGAGATATGGAATGAGATTTTCTTTGAACATCTGGCTTGATGACGGCTGATATAAATATTATTTATAATCATTATATCTTCACTTTTTACCCAAAAGGGATTAGCATGTATCAACTTTGATAGTATGGGTTAGGCTTTTACCCATTTTGATTACTGGATTAGATACTTATCCATTTTGATTACTAGATTAGATACTTATCAATTTTGATAACATGGGTATTTTTTTACCCATTTTGATTACTAGATCGGGTTCTTACCTATATTGAAATAATCATCAAGTTTTGACCCATTTGGATGTATCGGGCCCAATTCTTACCCATTTTGATAATCTTGGTAAAGGTTGTTACTCATTTTGACAGTTTGGGTAAGGTTTTAAGTGGTTTCAAAATAGCAGAATTATGTGTACTATTGTCTACGGTTCAACGATTGTGAAAGTGGATATGATATAGTCGGTCTATGGTTAATTCTCTTCATTTTTAATGCACTCGATGAATAATTTGGATCTTTATAAATGTTAATGATCATTTATTTTCACTGATAATGTATTCAATATAAAAATTGGTATGTTTATATCTTATTTTTTGTTAACTTATAAATTTCAACGATATTCACAAGTCATTCTCAAAATTAATAAAATCGACGTTCTTAAAAATAATTTTCCGTTAATTAACACCATAAAAAACCTACGTCTTAAAACATAATTTACGATAACTAAAACCATCCAAATTATAATTATAAGTCATGCCCGCCCATCGGGCGGGCTTTGAAGTGTAGTATGTGTATATATATATATATATATATATATATATATATATATATATATATATATATATATATATATATATATATATATATATATATATATATATATATATATATATATGTATATATATATATATATGTATATATATATATATATGTATATATATATATATATATATATATATATATATATATGTATATGTATATGTATATGTATATGTATTTGTTTTTCCTTCTAAATACTCCATGGGAGATGGTCGTCTTAAAATCTTGGGTGACTGTTATAAAAAATTGCCAAGTGTCCCTAGCATTGTCCCTACCATGTACTTACATAGTACTACTTACACTAGGTACTTTTTTGGGTGACTGAAGCCTACATTTCTTGGGCGACTTGTCTTTTTCGTCTTTTTGTCAAAAAAATAATAATAAAGTTAAGTACATTTTGGTACTTGTGGTTTGATTGTTGTTTCATTTTTGTGACAGACATTCTTTCACTTTTTATAATCAATTAATACACAGACATTTACAAATCTTATATTCTTCATAAAAAAATCATATCTAAAACCAAGATTATCTATACTACATATAACAGAGGGATGACTCTCTCTCCAAATTTTAAGACTTACAAGAAAAAAAGCATAGTGTACAACACTTTAATAAACATAAATTTTAGACATATAAGACAAGAAACATAGTGCACACCATTTTGATACACATGTTAAAAAAAATAAAACATCACATTAATGCTATTTAATGTAGTCAATTAATTAACTGGTCAATAAATACAATTAATACAGTTATTAAAACACCTATTACATAAGAAATACAAATTATCAAACATATTGTTCAACTAAATTAAACACAATTTCTGTATTAAATGTCACTAATATAAATAATAAAGCATATTATACAAATATTCAAGCCCGAACGGGTAGCGGGCCAAATGGGCTTGAGCCCGAACGGGCACGAGCTATACGAAATTCTTGATATCCGTAAATTTATTGTCAAAAAGAACATAATAAATTAAAATATATGATTCACCGGAAAATTTTATTTCAGGGTACCCGCGCGTTGGGTACCCTGCTAGTATAGTATATACATTCTTATACCTATCAAAACCGAGTGTCACAACCATTTCTAATCAAAACCCAGATTATATAGGCCATGTCTGGCTAAGCTTATTTAGTGGGCTTAGGCTTATTGGCTTACGGCTTATATAACATGATAGAACTCATGCACACGCCATCATATAAGTTCTAAGGACCGTTTTGGACTCCATGTTGTTTAGACATTGATCTAGGATTAACAATAAAGCACAATGATAATAATAAGCACAGCGGAATAACATAAGGATTATTATTATTATCAATAAGATTCTTCGTCACCATCTCTAACAAATATTTACAGCCCCAATTCTACTTGATCAAGGTAGAACTTGTTACACACCTTGTAGCAGGGATCAAGGACTTGATCTTGAGGCTGAACTAACTTAAACACTAACCACTAACCCTAGACGTTTATAACTTACGTCTAGGTTACACACACATACACCTTTAGTCGACTACATTATGGAAGACTTGTTAAAAACCCTAACCCTTGATCTCTTTATATAGTAGTGCTTTAGGGTTTACAAATCACTACGAGGGACTAATAAATAAATATTCTTTAACAAGCAAGTCCTTCATGTTTTAATCTTCTTTAATTGAATAATTCTTCCTTGTCACTTCAGGTCCTTCTTGTTTTGACTCTTCTTGTTTTGTATCATCAAATCAATAATTCCCAACAATCTTCCCCTATTTGATGATGACAAAACAACCACGAATCTTGTAAGAACTTCCCTAGATGAAGTAGAGAAGTTGAGATAATTAAATCTCACCATGAATGAAATAATCTTGTCTTCCCCTTAAGCCATGCCATACCACTCCAACATCTCTTCCCCTTTTTGTTATCAACAAATAGAGAACATATGCAAATACTGATCTTAACCACCACGAACCAATACCACACTCCTAACCAAAGCCTTCCAATGTTTCGAATTGCCCACCATAAAGAACACCAAAATGCTTACTAAAAATGAATCCAAAACAATAGAAACTCCAACTAGCAGTAGTAATACTAATCAATAGCAGTAAGAATCAGAAACTTCCCCTCGAGTGGTGCATTGAAGAAAATCAAGTATAACGAATTTGATGAAGAGGTAGAACAACCCAAACTTGTGTCTTATGTCTTGTACTATCCACGTGACTCCAAATGTATACCGAACCATAAATATAAGTAGACCGCAATCCCTTGACAAAATCCTCAACTAATATGAGGCACTGAGCACTACAATGTAACTCCTTCAAGTGATAGCAAATGTGACATTAAGCACCTTTAGTTTGTAGATAACACACCAATTTGCTAGATTCATCAAGTCTTTGTCACAACAATAAAGCACGAACAAGTTACCTCTTGCTATAAGGTATGATAAGAACACTCATCCAAGAAACTCCACTTCAACTTCAAATACGTGATAAACAATCTTCTTCGTAATCAATTCTTCCAATATGAACAAATACGAACCTGTTAAAACCTTTAAGAACATAAACCATCTTGTGTGTGTGAAACTAATAACTTGTGTGTGTAATCCAAAACCAATCTTTAATCAATCATAGGTACTTCCCCTCACTGCTCATAAATCATGCATATATATTGAACCATAAAACACTTTTCTTGTCGCAATAGTACTTTGAATGAACATCAGTACTTTGTAGCAATGGAGCAATACTTTGAAGAACAATACTTTCAATCGAGCAGTACTTTCATTATCAGTACCTGTATTAAACATCAGCGCTCCATGCATGATCCAATATTAAACAACATCACTCCACGCATGATAAATCAGTCAACATTAGCTGCAGCACCTTGTAGCAATACGTTGAACTAGCGAGCAGTACTTTGAATATTCAAGCAGTACTTTAATTCGAGCAGTAGTACTTTGAGCAGTAGGTTGGATAAATAGTACTTTGGAGAAAGAAGTACTTTGGACATAGCAGCAGAATTAACATAGTACAGTTGTAGCGTAGCAGTACTTTCAATCGAGTCAAGTCAGAAACCAATCAACCAGTACTTTAACTTTACCACTGTTTGCACAAACAAATAAAATCCATTGACCCATGATGACAAAACCTGACAAAAGAATACAATGTGCAATCATTGTTTACGCTGAAGCATCAAACATCCAAGAAGCAGCACTTTCGTCACAATATGTTACTCAAGACCACTAACTCACGTGATGCACCAAATAACCAACAACAGCTATGTCTTTTTGCGATAGATGATAAACCTTCTTTTGTATTGAGCTATGATTTATTCAACCAATAATAATAGGTACAACTGTCGACCTATGTGCACTCCTTTTCTTTGTAAAACTTTTGCACCCACGGTTGACCTTCTACACCTCACGACAACTTTATCTTGTAATCAAAACCAATAAACATATCAGCAGCGACTTTCTCATACACTAGGCCCACATCGATTCTTTAAAAATCCATAAAACGACAAACTTTAGCAGCAAAATTAATTTATCTTTTGTTCTCGCACTCAAAACCAACTATATTTGTTGCTAGTTATCCAGCTATATTGACCCTCAAACAATTATGTATTGCACCATCTCACGATTGAATGAATTCAATACTTGATTGATAATGCGAAACGAATTTGAATATATTATTCACCACCAATCAGAATTAACTCTTGCAATACCACAAGGGACAGCAACAATGTTTTAATGACCAGTCAACTTTTAACCATACGCAAACCTTAAATAACGATTTCCTCTGGTCTTTTTCAAAGCTGCATCTGTCGACCACTTTTTCTTCATAAACATATGACAACGAACCTTGTAACATCCCTAGATCGAGAGCCCCCCGCTCTGATACCACTTGATAGAACTCATGCACACGCCATCATATAAGTTCTAAGGACCGTTTTGGACTCCATGTTGTTTAGACATTGATCTAGGATTAACAATAAAGCACAATGATAATGATAAGCACAGCGGAATAACATAAATATTATTATTATTATCAATAAGATTCTTCGTCACCATCTCTAACAAATATTTACAGCCCCAATTCTACTTGATCAAGGTAGAACTTGTTACACACCTTATAACAGAGATCAAGGGCTTGATCTTGAGGCTGAACTAACTTAAGCACTAACCACTAACCCTAGACATTTATAACTTATGTCTAGGTTACACACACACCCCTTTAGTCTACTACATTATGGAAGACTTGTTAAAAACCCTAACCCTTGATCTCTTTATATGGTAGAGCTTTAGGGTTTACAAATCACTACGAGTGACTAATAAATAAATATTCTTTAACAAGCAAGTCCTTCATGTTTTAATCTTCTTTAATTGAATAATTCTTCCTTGTCACTTCAGGTCCTTCTTGTTTTCACTCTTCTTGTTTTGTATCATCAAATCAATAATTCCCAACATAACATAAGCTTATAAGCCTATGTTAGTGTTTGGATTAGCTCATGGTTAATAAGCTTGTAAGCTCAAAAGTGTTTGGTTTGGCTTATGTTGGTAAATAACTAAAAAGGACATGGTTTAATAAGCTTATAACACTGGTACACAAATGGCCTTTCGTCACACATGGTCGATTTCAAACGGTCACACTGTAACATATTTACGTGACTAAATGTATGAAAATAAAATAAACATCCACACTCGATCTGACTTGCGTGACCATTTCGGAAGATATATGTCACACAGTTGTGTATTTATGTGACTAGAGGGTAGCTGGTAAATATTTTTCGATCATTTAGTCACGTTTAATTTGGGACGTGTGACCGATACAAATCAGCATTAAGCATTAGTCACACTACAGATATACATATGTGACAAATATATATCACACAATTGAAGAGTGTGACCAAAATAGATATATGGTCACATGAAGTAATTGTGTATGTAACTAAATTATATAGTCAAGTTTGTCACACATTATTTAAACGTGACTGCTATTCTTTGCTGAATATTTAGCCACATAGCGTTTGAAATGTGTGACAACTGAAAAGTAAGTTTGAAGCGTTAGTCATGATATGCATTTAATAATGACAAATGCATATGTCACACACTTGACGAGTGTGATCAAATGTCATATATGGTCACACTAAACCATAGAAACATGATTAAGTGTAACGAAAATTCAATACATATGGTCACGTAAGTTAATATGTGTGTCTAAAGTTTAGTGTGTGTTTGCTTGCCAAATCCTAATGTGTATAGTCACACTTAATTGAAGCACGATCATGTGACTATAGGCTTTACAAAAAAATGTAAAAATAAAATAAATAAATAAATAAATAGTGACATTGTAACTATAGGATTTACAATAGTCACACCATATCAGAAATGTGTATCTAAATGATGTTTATGGCCACATTATAAGGGTATTATATGTGACCAATACAATTAAAATAGTCACATTGTGAAATATTCATGTAACTATTATTTATAGCAAAATGTGAAGTCAGTTATCATTAACATTGATATATATTAGTTACATTGAGTTTTTGGCTCTTTCATACATTTTGAAGATCTCATCATCTGAGTATCGCTTTAATTGAACAAGCTTCCAACCCTTCATATTGTTTAGATAGTACTCATAGTACTTCCTCTTTTGCTTAACTGTTAGACGATTGAGCACTTTTCTCTTCTTTCTTTGATTGAGATAAAATTTCTTCCTCTCAGCTTCATAATTCTTCTTCCATTCATCTTTTTGTTCTTGAGTGTACTCTTGCATTTCTTCTTTTATTTGTTTCATCAATGCAATATCAACATCACCTTTAATCCTTTCTTCATCCCAAGAATCCAAGAGTGCTTTTGTTTTGGCCTCAGCTTCAGCGTGTTTCCTTCTTTGTTCAAGTACCATCTGATTCTCCTCTGCAAACAAAGCAGCCAATTTTCTTGTAGCAGCTCCATCTACTTCAAGTTGCTTGTGTTTGGGCCAGTACACAAAAGGAAGAACCTTTAAAGGATCATTCTTAGGTTCTTCAACCATAATACCTTTGCCTTTGCCCTTATAACTTAGCTCTTGTACACTCTTCTTGATTTATTGAGTTGGTTCTCTAATCACCACACCTTTGACAGGTACTCTTGGTTGTTGTGGTGGTGGTTGTGATTGTTCTGTTGGTAGTGGTGATTGTGGCACTGCTTGTTTAAATCGTGTCTTCAATAGAATCATTGCTTTGGCCAAAGTTTCATCATCATCACTAGCAATAGGAACATTTTCCTCAGCAGTAGTATCCTCCTTGGCCATTTCTGCACTTGCACCAGCAGTAGAATCTCCCATGCCTTTGATTGCTGCTTCCATAACAACCTCATTACCTTGATTATCAGCAACCATATACTCATCATCATTCTCACCAGAATCCACATCCATATCCACACCAATGTCATCACCAGCAGCAGCACTATCAAAATTTTGCATAGCTTCCCCTGAAGCCTTGATTTCATTCCTCCCCTATTTGGGATCATCCTCCCCCAAACTTATTCTTTCAGGTGAACTAATCCTTTGTCTTGTGCCAACTTATTTCAGTCTTTTGAATGACCTGGTTCTTGACCCCTTCTGACCTCCCAATTGGTTTCTTGGCACCTGCGGTTTCCTTCACCTGAATCAGTTCCATTGGAACTTGATTCATTATAAGTTCTTGAACCTTCACCCTTCTTATGTTGACCTAGTTCCAACATTGCTTGAAACAATGGTTTAACTATGACAGGAAAGTCCTTACCCTTTCTCTTCATGTTAGAAAAGACCTTTTTAATATGAGAGTGAACAGCATAAACCTTGTCGTGAACTTTCTTATTTGTAAACTGTTTGTCCATAAGAAGTTTCAAAAATCTTGGATATAAGTAATGTTGGTTTGAAGAATTATCCAAGGCTTTAACCACATGATCAAAAATTAATTTTGAAAAATTGAATTTTTCTTTATTTTTTGCCAAACATATAAGGGCAGAAGCCATGTTACTACTAAACTCATTCCAACCAGTAGTCTTTGGGCTAAGACACTGTAACAAAGTGTGAATTAAGAATTTCCACTGTGGGGGAAAGCCACCTTTATTAAATTTCAAAGAATCATTTTTTCTTACATACCCCATCTCTTGAAGGTTTTCAAAAATTGTGGAGTCAGGAAGATTCTCAATTCCATTAACATCTCCTAGATGAAGAACTTCTCTAACAGATGCCTCTGTAACAATAATCTTCTGCCCATCCACACAGGCATGAATCTGTACTTCCTCATCAATAGTTTTGACCTTTGCAGTAGCCCAAAACTGTTTCATGTTGGAAACATATATAGTAGGGTTAACTGTTAATGCATACCTAATATGAGTAGCATTGAGAAAATCAACAACTTCAGTGAACTCTTCATTCTCCTTGGTTGGCTTTTGCAAGAATGCAATCATGTTATGCTTGTTGGAAAAAGACATAGTCGACATTGTGAAATTTGAAAATTTGTGTAGGATTTTGCTGGGAATTGCAATTAATTGATAAAATCAAGCAGTGGTTTTATGTTTGATAGAGTTTTGATCGGATAAAAACATTTGTGTGAAACAGTGAATGATTGAAGTGTACAAACCCTTAACCGTTCATATTTCTAAAACAGTACCCTGCACTCTCAAAAATAGCAGAACAACCCTTAGCCGGACTAAGTTAGGCTTAGCAGCACTAAAATATGCCTAGCAACACTAAGTCAGTTTCCACTCGAAATGGCTTATTTTTCAGGACTCCAGCACTTTTCTCAGCTTATCCTGCAAAATATTAGTCCCAAAAACACAAAACCTAACTCATTACCCGAATCACAATAATCACATCATCAATTACACTTAGCAATACTATTTATAACTAGCAACATTAACACATCATTTCTGGATTTTAACAATTTGACATACTGCTTTTATCCAAGAAACCAAACACACCTTTGACAGTTTGACATCACAAGCAACCATTCAAGGTCTCAAAATTTTCATTGATATTTTTTAAAAGATACAACCATTCATAAAAGATGCAAACATAAATATAATTAATTATCCTACCTAAATACTAAAGATACTAGAAACATAAAAACATCATCATTAAAAACTGCTTCACTCCATTTCACACCAACTTGTTAAAACCAGAGCGCTCTACTCCCTGCGTTGCATCCTTTTCCTTTCCAGGAGATATTGAAACTTAATTTCAAGATCGGTAATCCTGTTTTCCAGATTTAACGGGTCTGCAAATGCAAACCCATCTTGTTGACCCCCTTGGTTTTAATGCTCCACCACATTTTGATGCTCCATCACATTTTGCTGCTAATCCTCTTCATTTTACTGCTCCACCACATTTTGCTGCGCATCCTCTTCATTTTGCTGCTCCACCACATTTTGCTGCGCATCCTGTTGATCCTCCTCATCCTCTTCATCTTCTTCCTCCACCTCCTCATCATTCAGTCCCCAATGCTCATCCTAGTAAAAGTCTTGTCTATGCAGCCATTTCAAAATTATTGACCTCATCCACGTATCTACCTGCCTATACGACCCATATTCGTAAACGGGATCATACCCGAAATGATTAAACACTGCGTCCCATAGCAAACTGTTGTTTAATACCCACTCGTACTCTTCTGCATCATTTTAAAAGTTACCATTTGCTGCCATTGTTGAAGTTTTCTTTGAAAGTGAATATGTGTTTGTGTGTGTTATTTGGTATATATACAATAGAGAGGTATAAATAGGCTGGAGAGGTAAATGAACGGTTCCCAAGACTTTTGGTGGGAAAAGGGATCGACCAAAGGCGCCTAAATCATACTGTGAATTGAAGATATTTTAAAACTGTTCCTAAAGATAAGGAATTGAGTGTGGTACGCAAAAGTCTCCACTTTCCTTTTACCAATTCTTGAATTACCAAGTACAATGAGTTGATGCAATAACTACTTGTATCTCATGCTTTATGAATAATAAACTTCCAAACTCAATATTTCCAACAATGATTTGGGATCGGGTTTTGACCCGAGGGAATAAATGTTTGACCGTGACTCGAAGAAAACTTATGTTATGTTTCTTTGAAGTTTAATGTTTTTGTGTTCAAAGAAAACTTATGTTATGTTTCTTTGTTAATCAAGTTATCGATTACTATATTATGATGCTTTGTTAAAAGTCAAACAAAGATTGTCAAACTTGATTGTCATTTGCAAAAGTCAAAGAGTCTCCAAGTGAATTTGGGCAATTCCGGGTAATTACTATCAAAAGATAACTAATAGCCAATCGTGATTGTCACTTTGGGTAATTTTTGGTAGTTTTGTGCCTGTACATTCATTTGCCATTTTGGGTAATTAGTGCCAAAAGATATCGAGTAGCTAAAAGATCAAGATCAATTAAATTTACAAGCAAACACTTAACCATTCACCATAAAGATGGGGTACATGAGCCACTACAAACCACACAATCTAGCCATAAACACTATACTACTTCAGTGCAAGTACCAAAGAAACCACAACTGCAAAAACACAAAGTGTTGACTTCCAAAAACTGACTTTCTTTAAGGCATTTGTCAACTCTGCCTCCAATTCTTCAATCCTTCTTTGACGATTAACTTCAATTTGAACCTCACGCCTTTGTTTTGGATTCAGTTTGCTATACATCTCAAACAAATGCATCTTGTACCAATCACATTCCTCCTCTGGACCATACCAATCAAATTGTTCACATTTCTTCGTACCCGATTTCTAAAATAAAAAAACGTAGTATATTAAACATTAAACTTAATAATCTTTAAACTAAACGTATCTGATAACTTACCCATCGATTTTGGCAGCAAATGAAACGTCGAGCAGGGTTGGATGGTGTCCAAGATGTTACCACCATTGCTGGCCTGTCACATTTGCAGTTATCTTCAAAAAGATAAGACAACATGAGTTAGTTTGATTTTGATTTGGGATTTGTTATGATTTTTTAGAGTGTGTTAAGTTAGGGTTTATGTGAAAGGGAATTGATTTACACACTCTATAAATTGATTGGGACACTCCATCTGTGCATTAAATACTTGTACAGTATTAAACACTCTGCTTCAACCGCTTGTACATTGAGTGTGCAAATAACTTTTTTGAGTGTGCAAATCATTAGCCGTATGTATAACAGAAGATCAAAAATTGACGGCCATTAATCCTTATTCGGGTCAATCGGGCCGACCCCGTACCCGAGTTAGCCAAATATTTTCAACCCGATACGGGACCCTATTTAGTATTTGGGTTACTTGGGTTGACCCGAATCACCCGAATAAAAAGGAGAAGGACATATGGAAATGAAAAAATCGTACAAAAATGTACGAAAACGTAATAAATGTTTCATAACGTTTTAATACAGAGGAAAACATTCAGAAAAGCTTAGAACATATGAAAACGAGCGAAAATTGCCGAAAACATTCAAAATGGATGAAATCGGTCGAAAAGGGTCGCAATCGGTCATAGTCGGACTAAAATGGTCTAAATCCGTCGAAATCTGTCAAAAATTGTCAACGTCGGTCGAAAACTAGCGACATCGATCAAAATTGATTGAAAACGGTCAAAAAGGGACGAAAAACGTTAGAAACGGATTAAAACGTAAAAAAAAAATACAAAACGTATAAAATGTTGTATAGTATTTGTCTTATTTAACAAAATCCAATGAACATGACCCATGACCCATGCTAATTACCCATTGTCGATCCCCAATCATGTATTGGTCGATAACATATATGACATGTCACTACAACCCAATATTAATGCACATGACCCGTTACCCATGTTAATTACCCAATGATCAACAGTCATGGATGTGACCAGTGATAACCTAATCATATGACCCATATGATGTCAAATACCCATTATTGAATATGACCAGTGATAACCTAATGCATATGACCCATGACCATTGAATTAGCCATTATCACCGGTCATGCATAGGTTGCACCGGCTTGGTAGGTGTATAGTAGTTATATATAGTGTGGATTGAATGTTATATGAATTGTATTTGAAGTTATTAAAGGCGGTCATGCATGGGTTACGCCGGCTTGGTAGGTGTATACCGTTTGTCACAGACACTAATAAGAAGCAAGTATGCAAGGACCTCCCGATCATGTTATCCGGGATCGAGAAAGTAATTGAGCTTGATCACTCGAAAAGCTCGGTTTATTTGTAAAGGTGTGTGTCTTACACAAATTAAAATTGAAATATAATCTAATAATCGAATTTGGTTCACCTTCGGCTCGAAAATCTTGATACCAAGGTTTTCAAGATCGGGATCATATCTAACTTAGGATCGATTTTGTCTTTTCAAGATCGAGATCGTAAGATCGGATCGGGATCTTAAGATCCTACCATAATGCATTTTTTAAGTATCCTTTGTAATATTATACAAATTTATAAATTATTATATACATAAACACAAAATTATATAAATGTTTCTTAGAAATGTTGTCCTAAATTATGGTTATGAAATGTATAAGAAGATTATAACATGTTGTTTTTTCAATTTTACAAAACACAATTCATAAATTTGTAGTTTTTTAGTTTGCTAGTTCGAGAAAAGTAAGATCGGATCGGATTAGATCCTAAGATCCTATGGTCAGGATCGAGTTCCTATACGATCTTAAGCTTTCAAAGATCCTACATAAGATCCGGATCGTTTTTGCTTTGCAGTATCGTAAAATCGTAAGATCCTAAGATCAGGATCGGGATCCTGACAACCATGCTCGATACATTTATAATTAACTATTTACACTTAGTACGCTTATATACAATATATATATATATATATATATATATATATATATATATATATATATATATATATTAAAAAAAACATATGCTATATCACTTACAAGCTCGAAAACTCAACAATAACTCGAGTCGAACTTTTATAAGGTTGAGCTCAACTCATTAAATATTTAACTTCATTTGATAGGCTTGAGCTTGAATACTCCATTCCAAATTTTAACTTTTCCCCAACCCACTTAAAATTTTCCCCAAATTTAAATTGCCCTCCCCCAAATATTTCATTGACCCGCCCATGTTTTTCAATACTCGTTCCCAATTAATATCCACAAAATCTAGATCTGGTCTTCTTCTATCTCCTCAACACTCTCCTCACCAACGCCACCGCTCGCACCAACACCACACTCGCACCAAGACCACCGCTAAGGCCCGATCCAATGACATGTTTGGTGGTCCAGTCCGGCTCGGTATTTAGCTCACTATGTTTGGCGGTCCAGTCCGGCTCGGTATTCAGCTCGGTATTCAGCTCACCGGTTTGGTTGATCCTAATTACTGGCGAGGAACACTCCAACTTTGCCCAGTTCTTGATAGGTACTTTTCTTTTACATGGTTATTGAGCTACATGGTTCAAGCTCCTTGATTTTGATTTCACTAAAGCTATATGTAATGTGTGCAGATTTTAAATCGGGTTGATGATGCTGTCAATGAAGCTTTGAAACAATCTCAAGGTTCATATACCGCCTTGCTATCTTATAATGACAAGATTTTTTTTGAATACCTGATTACACGTACACTTCTGATGCATTCAGGCATCTTTATCTGGTGCATATCTTAGTCCTTAATTTATTAATACATCATCAGGTTGCAAAACAACTCGAAATGTCTTTCATCACATGTTACCCAGCCCGCCATTTGTATGTGGTATTATCTTTTATTATTTTTGAAAGTGCATTCACATCTGAAATGGCTTTTTATCCTTGAATTCATCTTTTAGATGTTTTTAAGCACCCATTATGCGGGGACTGATTTAAAAACTAGATTGACCATAACCAAACTGGCCAAAAGCAAATGCTACCTTGGAATCTTTACTTTTTTCTAGTTTGAAAAAAATAATCTGAAATGTATATAGCTTTGGAAGGTTGAATAAAAGTTACAAATAAAAGATGCAGAATCGATTGTAAGAAAGCCTAAAATCGGAAATAGACCAAGATCTGATTATCAAAAAATATAGCTGTTTCTAATCAAGTAGTCGCGTTGGTCTATTTGATTTTTTCAGCTTATCTTTTCCATTTTTAATTGGGTGGTTAGGACAAAGTTACTTGTACCTTTTTAAACCATTCCTAGAATTTAATCTATACCTTATTTTTAATTGGGTGGTTGGGACAAAGTTACAAGATCTGATATGCGTTTTATTCCTACCGTGTTTGCGCAGATAGTTAAACCAGTGGCGCATCAAGCGACTCAAAACCACCAAAGCAGATAGTTGAACCAGTGGCGCTTCAAGTGACTCAAAACCACCAAAGCAGATAGTTGAATCAGTGGCGAATCAAGCGACTCAAAACCCCAAAAACAGCAGATATTTGAACTAGTGGTGCCTAACAAACTAGATGCACCTGACCAAAGACAAGGCAATAGTGTGTCTGTCAAATGTCAAGAAATAGATGCACCCGTCAACAATATATATAACCACATACTTTTTACAGAGGAAGGTTTTCTAGCATCTAATCAAGAACTTTATTCCAGTATGCTCATCTAGTTCTGTTATGTTGTGAGCTTTGACATGTTCTAGTTCTGCTCTAATCCTGATGTGGTTATTGTTGATATGCAGCAGCCTACGTTTTCAAGGATTTTAAATCCAGATGATGAGATTAGATCAATGGGAGAAAAACTTGCAAGTTTAACTATAAATTTTATTATTATGTTCATTGTTTTGGATTAAAAGTCTTCATGATGTTGTTTGAATTACTACTGATCATGTTTGTGTTAATATTGCTTAGATGGATTTAGTTCTGCTCATGAACTTCAAAGAAGATGTGCAAAAGTAATTACTACTGCTAGTAGAAAAGTTACTACTGCTAGTGAAAGTTGGTACTGCTCAGAGATTAAGACCGCTCGAAGTTGCTAGTTGCTTATGGAGAAGATTATAGATACTTAGGAAACTATTGCAAGCCGAATAGGACTCCTTGGTGTATAAAAGGATGTCCAATTTTATATTTGGTTCAGTTATATACATTCCAATTTTATTGTATTTGAATTTGTTTTGATGTATATTTGAATTGTTTTGATATATATTGATTTTTTAAATGTGACTAAAAGATGCATATAGTCACACTAATTAACACTTTGATCACTGTTTGCTTAGTTCATTGTGTGACTAAATATTACAAAAGGCCACACAAACATAAAATTCATGTGGCTATTGGATGATCAATAGTCACACAAAATACACATTTTTTCATTTTAAACAGCATATGGTCACATTTATTATCACTTTTGGCCACTTGATGCTTAATTGTATGTGACTAAATACCCAAAAGAAACATGCTTTGTGTGACTAAATATTACAAAAGGCCACGCAAACATAAACTTCACGTGGCCATTGGATGATCAATAGTCACACAAAATACACATTTCTTCACTTTAAACAGCATATGGTCACACTTATTCACATTTTTTGCCACTGTTTGCTTAATGGTATGTGACTAAATACCCAAAACAAACATGCTTTGTGTGACTAAATATTACAAAAGGCCACGCAAACATAAACTTCATGTGGCCATTGGATGATCAATAGTCACACAAAATACACATTTTGTCACTTTAAACAGCATATGGTCACACTTATTCACACTTTTGGCCACTTTGTGTTAAATTGTATGTGACTAACTCCAAAAAAATAACACCCATTGTGTGACTAAATCATCACAACCGTCACATTTATTGTATATTCATGTGGCCATTGGATTATCAATAGTCACACAAAATACACATTTACTTAAATATAACATCTCAAATGTCACATATATTATATATTTATGTGGCCAAAGGACGAACAATAGTCACTCTCAAAAAACATTCGTGTGACTATAAGGTGTTTACTGTCACTGATAATGACTAATCCAACAAAACTTGTGCCTAATTTGTCACACATATTCGGGGTTTTGGTCACTCTTTTTTGATGGAAAAGGCCACGAACTCAACAATGTGACCATATGCCACCTACGGTGGCGGGACCTATGGTGACACACAACGAAAAAAACCTGTGTGACTATTTGCATATCGTCACACATTTTTGGCGTGACCAATACAACTTTTTGTACCAGTGTAAGCTCAAAATTTTTGGAGTGTACTGGTAGAGGTTTATGAGAACTGTTTAAAAATGTACATTGATAAGGGGATGAGTAAAATAAGCCAAATACCTCATAAAAAATCACCATTTTCTTGGCTTATCAAAACCTCCGCAAATAAGCTTATAAGCCCGTTCAAATAAGCTTAGCCAAACACTTGGTTTGTAACAACCCACAAAACCTCATTACTATCATTCCCATTACAAATACCTATAGTAGGTATTTCACAGGTAAATTTTTGCTTTTTATGTGCATTTATTACTTGCATGACTCACTAGACCTGCTCACGTACCCACACAAGCCAAATAACTCAACACTCACATCCTATAAACCCCTGGTATGTCAAGCATAAGTTCACCACAACACCATAATAAGTAATCTACCAATATAACACACTAAACATATCACAAAACCCTAATAAACCTTAATTAAACCCTAATTAGGTCTATGTGCTTATTTGAACATATATGCTTAACTTAGCTAGTTTGAAAGTGTCCAAGGCTTAAGTATGAGTTGCCATAGGAATATTAGGATACCTTAGAACTATTAGGCATTAGTACAACCTTTTAGAACTTAGGTACAAGTCCCTTAAGCACAAAACCATAACTAAGTCATAACTTCCTAGAATTAGGTCTAAACTATCCCAAAACTTCACCATAGATTACCACCATTTAGTATAAGCCTCTTAGTACCTAGGATTAGTTATTAGACACTCACAGGACACTAATCTAGGCACAAAGCCCTAGGATAAACCCTAATCACCCACTAAACATAAATAGGTCATTTAGGTTACAAAACTAGGTCAAACCTTCCCAAATCTTTCCCATAAGTTACCATTACTTAGTATAAACTCTTCAGGACTTATGATTAGTCACTAAACACTCCTAGGAACCTAACCTAGGCACTAAACCTTGGGTAAAACTTTAAACCTTCACTAAGTAAAACTAGGTCTAAACTTAAACCTAAACTAATAAAACCTAAACATAAGCACCTCAAACACCTCAACCGAGCACCCTAACACCTTACAAGCACCCACACGAGTAGGTGCATCACCTACTTGTCACCTACTTAACTAAACCATCACTAAACCACCACTAATCACCACTAAACCACCACTAATCCACCACTAATCACCCTAAACCACCACTAACCCCCCAAGCAGCTTACAAGCACCTCTAAACACCCACACACACACCTCCGTGGCTGCTTACAAGTAGGTGCATCACCTACTTGTGCTGGGTCTTCATTTCCACCACAAAACCACCCCTACACCGCCTATAGCCTCACCACCTCACCACCCTAGCTTCCATTAGTCACTACTAGCTTAGCTTACTCACCTCCCCCTGGATACCTCCTGCTCTCGTTACTTGCTCACCAAGGCTAATCGACCCTATAAATACCCTCGCCACTCCCTCCTTTCAAACTCACACCTTCACTTCTCTTTACCTTCAAAAATCTAGTCTTGGTAGCAGTACAAGAGCTCTAGGAAACTTAGAAGTCGAGTGGGATAGATCTAAGACCTTGTCGAGTTCTATATTTGCCCTAGAAAACCCTAAAACACTCGTTAAACCCTAAACTAACAAAGTAAGCTTTACATTTAGTTTGTTTAGCTTTATTTTAGTCTTAGGATAGTATTAGGATGCCTTAGATCCCCTAGGAACCCTTGCATGAGCCTTAGTCATAATCATTTACTAGTATACATTTTAAAACCCGAAAATGAGTCTAATACATGTTTGCATGCTATATACCCTTTACATGATCTATAATCTGAATTAGATAACTTAGATAAGTTAATATTAGTTAAACATAAGCTAGAAAACCTTAGTTGTTACATAAAAATATAGTTTACATGCATTTAGGACTAGTTTTGCAAAACTTTACATGCATAAGGGTATATATCATAAATTCCTGAAACTATAAAGTTTAGGGACTGTTTTTGACATTTTCTATAAGTTATAAGTGTAAGGACTAGTTTTGCAAAGTATTAAAACCTTAGGATAGAAACTAAAATAAGTTATAAACTAAAAAGGACTAGTTATGCAAATATTATAAAGTTAAAGGTCTAAATGGTAAATATAGAAAACTTATGAATCTAAGAGTTAATTATGGCATTTTCTAAAAATATAGAAGTCTAGGGACTAGTTGTTTCAAGTATAGATAGTTATAAGTATAAATAATATAAGTACTATAAGTTTAGGGTAGAAAATATAAAGATATAAACTATAAGGGTATAAAGTGAAAATACTATATAAATATAAAACCTAAATAAAGTTAGAAGCATAATACAATAGTAGGGAGCTTCATGCATAGATAACTATATGGATATTTCGTTTTGGCGAGTTTGTTGGGTTTATGAATTAAAGTGACCTGACTCCTCGAACGATTATTGCATATACTTCTGAGATATGATGACCCGAATGGTGTTATAATTATAACTTAACTTAATAACAATATAGCTCAATAGTAGGGAGCTTCACGTGAAGAGTATTAACTTCTGAATTATGATGGCCCGAACGGTATTATATTTATAACATAATACAAAAGTAGGGAGCTTCATGTGAGGAGTCATATACTTCTGGATTGTGATGGCCCGAACGGTGTTATATTATATCTAAAACATTAATGAACCTAAGAACAATAACTTAAGAAACTTAAATAAGATGACTAAAGCTTGACATACATCCAAACCTACAATACACTAGGATACGTGAGTAAGGCAGTCTAGTTCCCGAATCACTTTTTGCATCACTTAGTTTTCCCTAAGCCCAGGTGAGTTTTCATAGCCTCATACTCTTTTTAAAACGTTCACTCTAAATGCTTTACAAACTCTGTGAGGGGGATACATGCTACTCGCTTTACTTAAAACCGAATACAAGTCTTTTTCTTTGGTTGTTGCACGAGTAAACTAACTGCCACCACTACATAACCAAAATTCATGAATCTAATCGTTTGGGATATTTTACCCACGCGAAATCGAATATAGTTGATAGATCTATTGGAGTTTAACAACTCCCGTTGGTATTAACACTGAAGGTTTAACTTTAGCAAGTTATCCTTCCCATCCCCCATGGTTAGGTCTGCAGCCCCCATGACCCGGATTGTTAAAGTGTGGTTCATGAGCTTAGTGCAACATACCCCACTCATGATAATTGTGCATGCATCACAATTATCACAAACCCACTACATTTTCCCAGATGGGTGTAACAACTGAACCCAGGGAACTTGTATTCATTAACACTTAAACCTATGACTCTCACTCAACACCTAGTGTTGACATTCTAAGCATGTATTCTAGGTATACTACTTCTACAGAGATTTGGCAGAAGGAGGCACTAAGCTCGGAGGACTTTCAACCTGTTTATCATTCAAACATAACCTAACACCTAGATTTCTGGGACCTCATCAAAAGTAAAAGTATATCTTTTACAAATAAAACTCTGATAATTAAATGAATGATAACTAAATTTCTAAAACGTCTCTTTTCGAGTCGTTTTCTATTAGTGTAACCGTAATTCTAAGAAGTAATACCCCAAACACTTAATCCGCTGCGATCAGTGAAAAATGGGGGTATTACTTGGTTTGGGCTTATGAGCTTATATAAGCTAATAAGCTCGTAAGCCCACTAAATAAGTTTAGCCAAACACCCCATAATATATACATTCTTATAATACTAGTTTATATATACAACAAATGCCCCATGGGACCAAGGATGGCGGTTTGTTTGTGTTAGATGAAGTCATGGCGTTATGATATTGTATAGAATAACAACAGTGTATAGAGAGAAAAAGTGAGGTGAGGTGAGGAGTTGAGGAAAACTATTTTTATTCGAATCATACAAACGCCATTGACAAGATGGGATGTTATAAACCATCCTTGACCATCTTTTAATGACTTCAACAGGTTATCAACACTTTTTCTCTCTATACAATATCATAACCATCAAACCACCATCCTTGATAACAAACGCACACCCTTTCTCTTCTTGTTATTCGTACACAACAAACCCACACCAAGATCCAGTCAAACGTGTTTGTAAATCACACCCAGATCCAGTCAAACCTAGATCCAGTTAAACGTTTATATATTCAAACGCAACAAACCCACACCTAGATCCAGTTAAACATGCTTGAGTCCAGTGATGGTTCAGATTTTTTTGTTTATGTTGTTAATCCGGGGTGGGATTTAGGATAGTTTGTGGTTGTGTTTTGGTGGTTGTGAGTTGGGATTTTTTTTTTGTTTTGTTTGGATCTGGTTTTTTGTTTATAAATTTTTATAAATTTTGGATTTTTTTTTTTTTTTTTTTTTTTTTTTTTTTTTTTTTTTTTTAAATTTTGGTATTTCATTGTTGGATCTTGGTGGTAATAAACCTGACAAGGTTTGTAAATTTTTATAAATTTTGGATTTTTTTTTCTTCGTTTTTTGGTTAGAGTTGGGATCTTTTTCACTTTTTGAATCCGGGTTGATTTGAATGAGTTGAATTTAGTGAATGTGACACCAATTTTGTACTTATTACAAAGTTTTTATTTGTATTTGATTAAAGTTTGGATATTTTTTAAGTTTTATATGGTTAAAGTTTGGATCTTTTTTGGTTTTTGGAACTGGGTTGAATTCATTTGCATGCGTTGGGAAGGAGGAGGTGGGTGGTGGGTTGAGGTGGCCGGAGCGGCGGTGGTGGTCGGCGTGTGTGGTGATGGTGGCCGGAGTAATTGGCAATAATTAAAATGTACAAGTTGTATTGTAGAGAAATAAGATAGAGTGTGTCAAAAAATAAAATACCAATCAAACAACAATGACCAAAAATGTAGTTAAAACCTTCTTCACAAAAAGACAAAAAAAAAAAAAAAAAAAAAAAAGAAAAAAGAAAAAAGAAACAAGTCGTCAAAAAAATGTGGGATCAGTCACCTAATAAAGTAGCTAGTATAAGTAGTACTATGCAATTACATGATAGGATTAACTATAGGGACACTTGGCACTTTCGAAAGCTGTTGCCCAAGATTTTAAAGTGACCATTGGCCATGTTTTAGATAATTTTTTTTTGGGCAATAAAAGCTGTGATTTAATTTACCCTCTTGAAGAGCTCAAGATCGTTAATTAATACATAGTTAACCACTAAACAAAATAGTGCTATTCTTCGCACTTATTGTGCCACGGTATGGACAACTGTGGACTTTTATTTACATGGATAATAATTTTGCTACATTTATAAGTGTTACAAATATTTAAAAAATAATTCACATATATAAGTGTGTACAATTACAATAAAGCTACACTTATAGGTGTAGCAAATATCTCACTTTTATTTTTGAATATTTTTTGCAAGTTTGCCACACTTTTAGGTGTGGACATTCAAAAAATGTTGACACACTTTTAACTATAGATATTTGGATAATGTTTCTACACTCATATGTGTAACAAAATTTGTAACACCCATTATTACCACCAATGTTGCAAAAATCGGCCTAGGCAGCCTTGTAATCGACGATTACAAGGTACACGCACTACTACACAAAAGCTTAAAAAGATCACTTCAAATAGAGTGGTTTTCTTAAAAACCGATCTTACAAGTGGAAAAGAGAGGAATAGTAATAAATAGATCGGTTATTTAGATAATGACCGATCTAACTAACTCCTAATTGTAAAAATAATTAAATAGATCGGGTATTAATAAATAACTGATCTATTTAGTCCAATAATTTTAGCGGGATACAAAATTTTCACCTGGCTTCCACCAAAATTCTAACTTTTCATTTGGTGCTTCACCAAAATTTTGACACACTCACATACACACACAAAACCCTATACCATTTCCCCAAATCACTCACCATTAACAGTGCCTCACCACTCTCACCAAACAAATCCTAACCACCAGTCCACCATCACCCTCTTCAATAGTGGTTTCTCACCTCCACCACCCACCACCACCACCATCGCTGTCGAAGCCCTAACCCTTACTTCCACTTTATGTAAGTTAAGATTTAAATTGCGTGTATATTTTCTGTTAATTCCATGCATAGTTAATTGTAAATTTGTTGATGAATTGTTTTTCTACTAAAGGTTCGATCTGTAGTTTATTGTAATTACTATATATTGTTATGGATAATTATGTTTGTTTTTCTACTTTTGGCTTAAGATCTGCTTATTAGATTGTTTGAGTTAGTTGGCTTCAATCTTCAGTTCTGTTTTATCTAGGTTCTGCTTTCTTAATGAGTTCTATTTATATGTGCTATTGAAATAGGGAAACTCTATTTCATATATTTTGAATACAGATCACACAGTGATAGAGGGTTTGACATTGGAAATCACTTCAATGAATATGCCGGTTATGATTGTGACTACAAATTGTACACTTGCTTCCTGGTTCTTTAATCCCTTTAGACCTCCATTTTTGCCTATAATATGAGTAACATATGACATTTGAAAGTCAATCAATCACTTTATCGAAACCGATTTGATTTTTGTTTCATTTTTGCAAGGTGGTCCTTCTCACTCTAAAAAATAACACCTTTGACCCATTGCCCAACCAGCCGGTTTTGCCTCTTCTATCAAGACCAAAGATTACACAGTTTTATACTATGGCTTGTCAATGGTGATTATTCAGGTACCCATCCAAGAATGAACAATATCATTTCTTCAGGCGTTACCTAAACCCTGAAAATCCTAATGAGGTACATGCAATTTTCCATGATGTTATTTCAGCAATGATTTTTCAGAATGCAGTTATACAGTGAGTGGTCTTCAGAAGCAAACTGAACATTGATTGTGAATAATTATTTATTCGTTGTTTACAAGATTTTATTTCACCTTCTATTATTCATGGACAATGATTACAGCTGGCTTCAATTATCTAAGAATGGTTATAATGTGCAGGCATCGGATAACAATCTTGAAGCACCCTATGTTGAAGCTAACTGCTACATGTTGGCTTCACACTTGTATTGGGCGTTATGGGCTTTAATCCAGGTACCCCCATACTTTCTTTTCCTTGATACTCATCAAACTTGTATTGGGCGTTATGGACTTTTCGTTGTTCACTGAATAATGGTGCTGTCTTTTTCTCGTTTCTCTCCTTTTTTTCGCTCAGGTAATTTGTCTCTTATATCTACTTTTGTCACTTGGGTGATTGTCTTTTAATTCGAGGAGTGATTGGCCTGGTGTCCTCTGTTTTGGAGTCATCATTGCATACATTCTTTTCTCATTGGTTTTAGTTTTGTTTTTCACTTTTCCTTTTATCATTTAGAGAAGATTCTGCCACCTATTACTCCGTATAATAGCTTAGTATCATTCTTAATTTACAGCTAAGGACTTAAACATGACTGGAGTGTGGTTTGTTTGAGTGTTGCGAGTTGCGTCTTACCATCTGGATTGCATCACATGATCCCACTATTTGATTAGTTTATATAGAATAAGCCCACATTCCATGTGTGTGCAATTGTCTTGAACTATAGAAGCAGATTTTACGATTTGGTACAATCTTCATTACAATAAAACGCCAATTGGATATGATTATGAATCAGCTGATTTACATGTCACATAATTGTAATTAAAGGATTTCCTGGCTGAGTTTTCATCATTTGTTGTTTCCTTTGAAAACTATTAGGGATATTTGAAAGAAATGTACTCTAGATGTTGTACTTTGGCTTTATTGTCTCGTAGTATCATTAAATCTTATCTTTGCAAAGAAGGGAAAAATATTCCCTTGTGTTTAGCCAGTAGCTAAATCTTATCGTGGCAACTTGCCCACTGATTTAATGATACACTTTTTTGTCCATAGCTAGACTTTATCTCACATATAAATTGGTATCTATCTTTGGTTTGTTGCATGGTTTATACATATATTTCATCATATTCATTGTTTTTGAACTGTTAGCGAATTCAGTCGTGAATAGAATCACAGAATTGGTTTCTCATTATTAACTCAACACCATTGTGCAATAAGTCTATAAGTATGCAACAAACAACTTGTGTGATTTATACTTGTGCCCTTTAGTTGTTTAAGAAATTAAATTATGTGCTTTTGTAAATGGCACAGACCCGACCCCGATTTGACCCGAACCCGACTAACCCGAGTTCAAATAGGTTCGGGTTCGGGTATGTATTTTTTAGCCTCGACTCGACCCGTTTAACCCAAACCCGACCCGATTAACACCCCTAGCTGTAATAGCACTAATCTGTGGCTGTCGTACTTATGTTTAGAACCGGTAATCTTTTTACTTTTGCTACTAACCACCTGTAGAAGGTAGTAATGTACAGTGATGTAATAGCACAATTCTATCGCTGTCGTACTTATGTTTAGAACCAGTAGTCTTTTATCTTTTGCTAACATCTGCCTACTAAATATAAAAATAAATGTGTGGAGCAGTTGCATATAGGGATGGCACCCGTGGGTAATGGGCACGGGTACCTCTAACCCGTCACCCACCCACGTAGTTTTTTTCTTACCCATCACCCACCCGTCACCCACCAATGGGTATAAATTTCTACCCATGCCCTTGCCCGCGGGTATTTGTTGCCCATGGGTAAACCCATGGGTTAGTGTTGTGCAACAAAATTACAAAACGATGATATGAAAACTAACTATGAAACTACGTAATAAGATACCAATCAATTTGCCAAATACAACTTTGATTATTTGATCTTTCATACTCTCTTTTTAGTCTTGAAACTCAAACAAACTTTTAGATTAATGTGTTTTTTTGAGACTTGGTAGTAACTGTTAAATGTATACCTGCAACATCATAAATATTTTAATTAGTATAATTAATTTTAACATGGGTTTATGGGTACACCTACGGGTATTTTGACGGGTATACCCGTGGGTATTTTAAATGGGTGTTATGGGTTTACCCGCGATGGGTATGCCTCACCCGTCACCCACCCGCCACCCACCGATGGGTAAAGATTTTCACCCACGACCCACCCGTGGGTAAAAATTGACGCGTTTACCCACCCATTTATGGCGGGTACCCGCGGGTTGTGGGTTTTTTCTTGCCCATTGCCATCCCTAGTTGCATATAAGAGACTTCATTCGAGTTCAACAGGTTGTCAGAAACATCAAGCCCAGTCGCAACGCAGCAATCTCCGCCAACCTTGTTACTTCTTAAAGGTAACCATCATTAACTTATTTGTTTGTTCTCTTTATGACAGTTGATTGATATAGTCGAAGCCTTCATGTCGGAAGTTGAATGGGCTTGCAACATGTCATTTCTCATGTATTCAGGGGATACACGTAGTAACAAGCTATACAACAATTATCGTTCGAATTGTGTTCTTTGTTCGTATATTGTTACATGGTGTTGTATTTTTTTAAGCCATTTGGTCTCGTATTGTAAAATGATTATTTTGTTGAACACATGTATTGGAATATTAGTGTATTTTGTGTGATTCAACAGAAATTTGGAAAAAATATGGGTTTTGACAATTTTTTTATTTTTATTTGAATATTGACTTAATAGATTGGTTCTTAGGTAATAACTGATCTATTTGTTGTATTAGTTAGATCGGTTCTCAACCGATCTATTTGTGTTTCGCTCAAATAGGATCACCCTTACATAGAGTGGTTCATAACCGATCTTTTTGACGGTTTTCAACCGATCTTTTTAACGTTTTTTGTAGTAGTGACGGTCAACCGCTTTACTACCGACTCACAATTTTTGTAACATTGATTACCACACATGATAAAGTGTGGAATCAATAATTATACATATTTTTAAATGTGGCAATTTGGCCTTTAAAATGTTGAGAATTCAACTAATAGTGAACTAATATAAGAAAGATTGAAATAGATAAATAATTTATAGCATTCATTTTCTTAAGTAGCACCATATATGTAGGCTTCTGAACACTATAATTGATCCATTATTGTTAAATGAACTCAAATATCAAACGACCGACATATATGCGACTAAGGGTAATATCTATACCAAATGACTAGTCAACAGCCGGTAATTCCACTAGAGCTCCCGCATTTATCAACATAGGTTGTAGAGCTTGCTCAAGGTGAAGGCTAATAATCTTATTAGCTCCACCAATATATTCGCCTCCTATGAACACAGCAGGGGGGTTGCGTCCGCGTCTTAAAAGGCTTTGCTCAATTTCGTTACCTTTGGGGATCTCATCTAGCTCGTAGATTGCAGGGTTTACTCCAAGATGAAAAAAGAGTGTCTTTATAGAGTGACATATACAGCATGAGCTCTTACTAAAAATCACCACCGGCAACTCGGACACCATTCGCATCACCATATCCATTTAAAAGTTAATTGATCTTCTTGGTTTTATAGATTCAATTGTGTATATACAAGGAAATTAAAAAGGTTTATTGGGTTTAGTGTGAGGAAGTAGAGAAACCATGTGGTCATTTATATAGAGTCAGTAGAATAATCTCATAATGGACTACTAAAGAATAAAGGCGTGCAACTGATGCTGAATAGAATTGTGTTCTTGATAGCAGTGTTTGCATCTTAACAAGTATGTTGACATGAGCATATTATAGTGACAGATCAAATTGTTCCACACTTCCACTCATAATGCATCTATTACAATATGCTTACGAATTTGTATGAAATTTTGAATTTAAAACCCTTTTTCATAATTCATTATACGTATAAACTTTGTTCAAATAAATGTATAATTAATCTCTTAATGCTCTTCTTTAATCTCTTTTTAATATGTATCTCTTTTGCTTGTATTTTTTGTACCTCAGCTCCTTGCAAGTTAGTAATAAATTTTGCCGTGTTCAAAAAATATATAAACTCTTACTGTAATTATCTACACACTAGTCATACGTTGTTAAGATTAGCACGGGTTATTACAGTCACTACTATATCTATTTAGCTTCTAATTAAACAAATACTCCATTACAAAGTATTAACTTATATCTACATCACACTCAAGTATGTAATCAACCAAATATATAATTCATTTCAGTAAAACTGAACATTATTTTTTTTTTATTATTATTTTTTTTAATCGAAGGTGCTGTTATTATTATTATTATTATTATTATTATTATTTATTTTTATTTTGTTTTTTTAACTGAATGCGAACATATCAATGCATACATTTGATTTGAAGAGGTTTTATTCTTAACTAGTTTGATACCCGCGCACAGCGGCGGCGATAAATATATTTATATTATAAATATAGTAAATGAATTTGTTAGCACAACTCTCTCCGCAATTCCCTACCCGCTAATTAGTGAATTCATTTCACCACATTCCGAATGTATATGTGTTAGTTGTATGTGTTTGCTTGGGTTTCCCGTACCTTTCCCGTGACATCATTATTCCCGTATATAGAAAAACCCTCGCAATCTCTTACCTATCAAACACTCCCCCCGAAAAGTATATGATTTTGATGAATCAAGATTGTATTAATTGAAATAAAGGTTAACGTTGTACAAATTTGAATAAAAATAAAATAAACCCAATAAAAATGTAAAAACTTATAAAAATATATCAAAATGGATGTTGAATTAAAAAGCACAAACTTTAGAAAATATTGTGAAATTAGATCATAAAAAAAAAAAGGATAAAAAGGTATTTCAATTTGAAAACAAAGGTGATATTTTAGTTGAGAAGTAATACATGTCACTACATAATTGGAGCTCATTATTTTAATTTTTGGTGAAACCCACAATTTAAATGCTTTATATAGTAGTATAGATCAGTAATTGTTTGAGATTTCATTTGCACACTCATGCAAGTATATGTTAATAAAATGAACTTAATGTATTATTTATAGGGTTAATAACTTGAAAATGTATCATACTTGTCATTTTTTGTTATTTTGTGTATTGAACTTTTTTTTATTGTGTGTAATAAACTTTCAAATTTCGATTATTATGTGTGTTTTGTGACCATTTAACCTTACTGTTTTCAAAATTTGAAGGGTAAAATGATCATTTTACATAGCTGAATAGTCACAAAATACACACAATAATCGAAATTTGAAAGTTTAGCACGTACAATAAGAAAAAAAAAAAAAATCATTACACACAATAACAAAAAGTAGCAAGTTGATACATTTTTAAGTCATTAACCCTTGTTTATATGACTTGTTGAAGTGCAAAGTGCGTTAACGAAGACCTAAACTTAACTAATCTCACAGGCAACCTCGATTAAAAGATAACACTGTATTACTTATAATATTGTAATGGACGAAAAGAGAGGAGATTATTCAAACCCAAAACTAGTATCCTCGTCATGCATATATATATTTTTATTTGATATGTTTTATGATATGATCATTTTATTAGGTCTCAAATTGTTTGCACTCAGAACCTGCTGATCATACATTATTGCAGAGATTATAAGGCGAATCAAACCCATAAAGCTCCTGCCCTGATAAGCATTGGCTTCAAGTCCCTCTTGAGATGTAGACTCATAATCTCGTTAGCTCCACCAACCAACTCACCACCGATATAGACAGTCGGCACTGCTGTACGCCCATGCACAGACAATGCCTGCTCTATATCTCGGCCTTTAGTCATCTCATCAAGCTCATAGATAGTAGTGTTTACTCCAAAGTCATTGAAGAGAGACTTGATTGTGTAGGACAATATGCAAGAACTCTTACTGAAGATCACTACAGGCCTATCCATAACCATTCTGTTAACTCGGTCCATATGTTAATGAACTGATAATCGTTTGCGAACAAAGGGCCTTTATTTGATTTAGTAATTGAAGAGACTGTGTACAAATTCAGTAATCGTTTTTTGTTGTGCGTAATACATGTGAGCATTGGGAGATATATATAGGGCATCTGAGGATGATATGTGGAGAATAGAGAATGGTTTAGGTTGGTAACAGATAGCGATTAGGTTCCAGGTATTCGATTTTCTGTATAAAGCTTATAGTGATATGTCTTCATATTATATTCTTTAAGCCTTTTTATTCCAAAATTCTATTGGCTTTCTAGGAAACCAGAAAAAAGAGTTGTTTTAGCATGTGAGGAATACGATTTTTTTCTCACAAGTCAAATCTAGAAATGCTTCTTTCAGGTACATTGGTTAGAAGGTTTGAAATATAGCTTCAATAGAAAGTGTATCTTGTTTGTTATTGTTACTTTTTTTAACTGCGAATAAAATTCTATATATTAGACTTGAAATCAGCGTGAGAACAGAGGTGTTACTACCAGATTGACTCGAATCAACAACAATTACTTCACATTTGAGAGCAATTTTACCAGGATCTAGAAAGCGGACCTTATTGTAGTAGCTAGTTCTCGATCCAAATAAAAGCCAAAGTTTTAGAGTACGTTAATTGTAGAAAATTTCCTTAATTTTGTATTTTAATTTCATTAGAAACAGGGAAGGGATTTTATCTCTAGAAAGGTACTATAAATCCAAAGAACGCATTTAGATGATATTTTTTTTAAATATTGAAAAATGCCAGGGGATGTAAAAAAATGCAACGAAAAATATAGAAAAATAGTAAAGAGCTCTTTCCTAAATTCTAGTAAAATTATGCAAAACGAGATTTTCATTCTTTCAGAAAACATTTTCAAAAATGTGTGACTAAACGGATTATCAGTTTTTTTTTTTTTTTTTTTTAGTTTCTAATGAAAAATTTTCTGGGAAAAAATGAAGTATTTTTATTGCTAACTGCATTTTGAATAATTTTTTAGTTATTGTTGGGATCATACTTTTGTATTTAGTCAAGTCTCGGTCATTACCTTTTGTAATATGTTGCTTTGGTATTTATTTCATTATGTTTTATGTTACAAGGCTTAAGTGTTAAAGCCCTATGGGCTTGAAAGCCCACGAATTAGTAAGATAAGGGAGGAAGGGAGTGTTGCCCTACTCCTCCCTTATAAATAGAAAGCTTATGTAACATTTCACATTGTTGGTTATTTGATTATCTTAAGGAAACTCTTGTTCTTTCACTTTTCATATTTCTCATAATCAATCATCTCTCATTCTCATCTTATTTCTTTCATTATCATACTTGTGTTTACATAAATGGTGACCTAACAAGTGGTATCATTCGCCTAATAGAGATTGAAGTGTACTTTCTATTGTTAACGTGGGGTTTGGTGCTTGTTCTTCATCTTTTTGCATTTTTCTTTGTTTCTTTCACTCAAATCTTGAAGCTTGGACAAGTTTCAAGGTTGATATAGTGATTTGAAGCTTAGTTTTTGCATAAAGTTGTGATTTTTTAAGGTTTTTTAAGGTTTTATAGCTTCTTTGATATTGGAAAACTAGTTTTTGGTAGCAAAATCTTCAATAGTTAGTGTTTTCTAAGTATTGGTGAAGTTATTTGATCAAAAGTACCTTATTTCCAAGCATTTTTTCTTCAAAAATTTGAGATTTTTCAAGTTTCTGACCTGTTTACGCGTAACATACGTGAACAGTATGATTAAAAAGCTGTCAACAGTACTTTTTGTCCTTTCTACGAGTAACTTTTGGCTAAAACCCTTTTCTTACGAGTAACTTAGGTCAAAACCCTGTTCTTACGAGTAACTTTGGTCTTCTAAGCCTAAAACCTACGAGTAAGCTCAATTTCTACGAGTAAGTTGTGATTCCTACGCTTAAGATTCTACGAGTAAGTTACTTCCTACGCATAAGGTGCCCTTTCTACGTATAAGATCAATCCTACGCCTAAGAGTTATTCTTACGCGTAAGTTTCAGAATCTACGCTTAACTTTCATCAAAGGTCTTCTCCTTGTGTTACGGTGACTCAGTACTTCCCTAGCTTGGATAAGTTAGTGGAATACTTCGACTTCGGATATCTTTCAAGCTTGGATAAGTTTGGAAGATTTGTTTGGTTGTTTAACCTTACGCATAAGTCTAAACTTATGCATAAGACAAAGCTTACGCGTAAAGAGAAAACTTACGCATAAACTCTTTGTTTACGCCTAAAATACTCTTTACGCTTAACCTAAAAGTTTACGCGTAAGATTATTGTTACGCGTAAGAATTCAACTTACCCCAGGGATTTTGAACTTGATCAAAGGAACGTGCATTTCAATCTTCTACAAAGATCCATTTCTACACAAGTGTTCAAAGATGTCTCAACCACCACATTACTACTTCTCAAATCCTCAACAACAACATCAGCAGTATCAGCCACAACAATACCATCAGCAACAATCATATCAACAACCTTCACAGTCACACTTTCAACAACAACCGTTTAATCAACAACCACAATATCTCATGATGCAACAACATCAAATCATTCCTCAACAACGACCATATCAAATGTCCCAACAAAACACTCAGTTTTCCTCCAAACAACCTCACTGTTTTGACAGAATGTGTGAAGTTATTACAACTCAACAACCCCGACATGAGGCAGGATCACTTGAAACACCTCCAATGCTAACACCTGGGAACTATGTTCAATGGTCAAGTCGATTCTTACGATTTCTTGAACTAAAGAAACCTCATGGGAAATTCTTGAAGCAAGTGATACTTGAAGGACCATTTGAGTGGCCAACAAGATTTGAAATTGGTGATCCAAATGCTGATCCTCCACGTCCTCCTGGTGATAGACCTCTTCCAGAATCTGCACTCACAGAAGAACAGAAATTACATCGTGAAGCTGATGAGTACGCAATGGCTTATATACTTCAAGGTATACCTAATCCAATTTATCGAAGTGTCGATGCTCAGAAAACAGCCAAAGCTATGTGGGAACATGTTCATCTCCTTATGGAAGGCACTCAATTAAACAAAGATGATATGGAATCCAAACTCTACATGGAATACATAGACATCACAATTGAACCAGGAGAGTCACTTGAATCCTACTATCATCGTTTCACAAATGTGGTCAATGATCTGGAACGTCACAAAATCACAGTACCGAGGATAGCAGTGAACTCCAAATTTGTTGGTAGTCTTGGTCCAGATTGGCATAAATATGTGACATTTGTTCGTCAAACCAAAAATCTTCATGATGCTCTATATGGTTTGTTGTATGATTTTCTGAAACACCATGAACCTGAAGTTGAAAAAGATCGAGCTCTACGAGGAGGATACACACCAACATCAACACCAAATTCTTTGGCTCTCGTAGCTCAATCTCCCTATGCTCCACCACCAATGTCAAATCATGCATATGTTCAAGAGCAGAACTACTTCAGTTATCCACAGTCTTCTACCTCGAACCAAATGGTCCCTTATGATTCATCGCCACAGAATACTTCTACTCAACTTGTTCCAATGAACAACAATGATACAGTGTATTATTCCAACTCCAATGAAGATGACGATGATGACTTTAATACTTTGAATCAGGGACTTGCTCTTATTGCTCGTGCTTTCAGCAAATTCTCTAACAAAATAAACAACCGTCAACGTTCATCTTCTAACACAAGGAATCAAGCTGTTGTCAATGATGGAAGAGTGGAAATTCAGAATCGTAGCTATGGTAGATCTGATTCAGGAAGTTCTTCAGGAAATTTTAGGAATGGTCAGAGGTTTAATAACAATAGGGGGGGGGGGGTTCAGGAACAACTCAGGATCTTCTCAGCAAAGGTCTGAACCAGTTGCAACTAGGAACTCCAACTCAGGGAATGCAGTATGGTGCTATAATTTTAATGAACAAGGTCATATAGCGACAGCATGTCCCAAACCGAGAATTCGGGGTAGTAAGTTTCACAAGCAGGCATTACTCATGGCTCTTCAAGATGAAAAAGATGGACATTTCCCTGAACAGGATAACAACTTCATGGCAAATGTGAACAATGATGATGACATGGAAGATCTGGAAGCCAATGCAGCTGTGATGCTTATGGCCAACATGCAGGAACATCAGTTTAATGATTCAGGTCCAGTGTATGACACTGACGGCTTGTCTCAGGTACATGACCAAAAAGCATGCCTAATACATGAAATAGCCTCACCTTCTGCTTCTGAATCAGATATGGCGCAAGTTGTTCCATCTACATCATCTTCATCTTCTCAAACAGATGAACAAATAAGCACAGTTGTCATATTTGATGATGACACAGTTGTTTCATTTGATGATCCGATTGAGAACGATAAACATGATCATTTAGAACAACATGAACCATCATTTGATCCAGACCCTGACCTCATATTGTTATCTAAACAACTGAATGATCAACAATTGCAAATCATAAAATGCAACGAGAAAAACAAAGCTCTAAAAGAAACAAATGAGGCTCTTGCAAGAGATATTGAGTGTTATAAAATTCAACTTTCAAATCAGGAAGACAAGATTAAATATGCAAAAAGTTTTAAAAAAGCTTTTCAAGATTCTTACAACAAAGAACAAGATCTTCAACACAAAATGCAAGATTTAATTGAGTCAAATGGGAAGTTGCTTTCGAAACTCGAAAGTGAGAAGTGTGAATTGAAAATGCAAGTTGAACGTCTTCAAACAGTACTTTCAAAAATAGAAACAGAATTGTCAAGTTGTAAAAAGGATTTTTGTGAACATAAAATACGAAAAAGTAAGTATATAGATGACTTACTCGGTGATATTATTGATCTTGAAAAAGAACTCAAAGAATTTCGTAACATTGTTTACAAACACGGGAACTCTGTCACAAAAATTCAGAAATTTACTTTAAAACCGAGACCCGATAAAGGATTTGCACTTGGAGATTACAATTCAATGTTTCTTCACACGGCATTCAAAGAAATTCCGAAAATTTACAGTATGGACAATTTGCTTGATAATACGATTGTGCGTGCTGTTGTTTTTGATACTGAGGAAGAAGAAGAACTTGAAGACGAGAGTCGATCAAAAATGAGTTATGTTCAAAATTGGACACCATATGATTATTCAAAAGCTCCTCCTATTTCTAAATCTTTTGTTACTCAAAAAGAATTACCTGAGAAATCATGGTATGTCACTGAGTCATATGTTTCATCCTCTAATGGGGCCCCTGTCCAAACTGTAGCACAAATAAATGATCCTTTACCATCATCCGGTGAACTTACACCTTTACCGAAAAAATGTCGTGTCTTAAATTATTTCAAAAATTTTATGGAAGATATCGAAATTTTGGAGGAAACAATTGAACGCAATTCTGAAATAAAAATTGAAACTTTTCAATCCGCTTACGAGCGAGAAAAGAGAGATATTTTTCAAAAACAAATGTTGCCAATTGTCAAACACCTCCGTCTTTGTGCTACACATTGGGATCAGGAACTTCAAAACAAGGTCAAAAATATGATAAATGTTTTCAACTCTACTGAAAATGAGATCTTGGTTCAAAAGCAAAGAAATAGAGTTTTAAAAATTGATGCTGATCGACTCTTGGAACAAGTTCTCAATGCTGATATTTTGTCTGTTATCATGAATGATCTCTATAAATCTGGTACTTCTATGCTTATGGATGATCTTTGTGTTGATAATAACTTGTTGAATGTGGAAATCGAGACACTTAAACATGATAATGACAAGCTGAGAAGTAAAAATGATGACGTGACAAAACAATTTTCAAAAGAAATTTGTCAACTCAAACAAAGGCTTGAATGGTGTCAAGCTCAAAGTCTTGAAATGGAATTGAAGCTTCAAAGTCAAAATGTTTCAAACTCTTGTCAGATTTGCAAAAACAACGAGTCTTTAAAAAGTCTGTGTCTCAAATACGAGAAAGAAATTGCGGATTTAAAAATTATAAATGCCGACTGGCAAGAAAACCGCAATGATCTGAGTTATTGCAATGGGAAACTTGAGTCTGAAATTCAGGATAAAAATCACATCATCATTGATTTGAAAGAGAAAATTAAGCTAATTCAAAAAGGAAAGATGGTTGACACCACGGTGATAGCACCAGGAATGTATCAATTAGACAAAACTGCTAAAGAAAATGTCATTCAAAACACTAATGTTGATAATTCCACTTCTACAGGACTAGTCTCCACTAATAGCGTTAGCAGACCCATGCAAAAAAGTAAAAAGAAGAATAGGATCTTGCAACGTAAAAGAGGACAATTAGAAGCTCAAGCAGTAGAAGATCAACTTAGGAATTTGAATAATACTCATGTTGCATCAGATTTAGATTCTAATCTGGCAAATTGTAATCAAAATCTAAATGTAACGAATGATGAACCTTTGAATGTTTTGAATATTACTGCATCTTGTGTGTTTTGTCGTAAAAGCGTATCATCTGGTGATCATACAAAATGCTTAGCTAATTCTCTCCTCAATCGTCATAAGAAACGTAGGACACGCATTCCTTCTAGGCCCACTACTGCCTCTAAGTCTATCTTAGGAAAGCCGTCTTCTACGGTTTCTAATGAAGTTGTAGTTACCCCCATAGGTGCCGAGAACAAATCTAGGACTGAACCAACTACTAGTGCATTTAACATTAAGAAAGCAAGAACTAGTTGGAACTGGCAACGTTGGTTACAACACAAACCAGACTTTAAATGGATTCCTAAATTGTTGAATACATGTGTTTCTAACCAACAGGAACCCACACTTTCTTTGGGTTCCACCCTTACTTCTGTTCCATCCGTGTCTTCTTCTTGTGATGCAGGTGGTACAGATTGTTCTCTGGATTGTTGATAGCGGATGCACCCGACATATGACAGGCAATCTCAAACTATTACACAACTTTGTCTCAAAGTTCATTGGTACTGTCAGATTCGGGAATGATCATTACGCTTTAATCATGGGATATGGTGACTATGTAAGTGGGAACATCGAAATCAGTCGTGTTTACTATGTGGAAGGCCTTGGACACAACCTTTTCTCTGTTGGTCAATTTTGTGATGGGGATCTAGAAGTTGCATTTCGTGAGAAAACTTGCTTTGTTCGTGACTTACAAGGTAACGATCTAATGTCTGGCTCACGTGGCTCCAATCTTTATACAATATCAATGTCAGATATGATTGCAACATCTCCGATATGTCTTCTCTCCAAAGCGGAATCGACTAAATCTTGGTTATGGCACAAACGTCTTTCGCACTTGAATTTCAAAACTATGACTGACCTTGCTCGTTATAAGCTTGTTGATTGATTTCCAAGATTCCGTTTTACCAAAGATCACTTATGTCCAGCCTGTGAACAAGGAAAAAGTACTCGGGCTCATTTCCCTTCAAAACCTGAGAACAGTACGAATCATGTTTTACAATTGCTACATATGGATTTGTGTGGACTGATGCGTGTACAAAGTATCAACGGGAAACGCTACATTCTTGTAATTGTGGATGATTACTCCAGATGGACTTGGGTCTATTTTCTACGAAGTAAAGATCAGGCTCCTTCAATGATCATCACCTTTCTCACTAAAATTCAAGTTCAGTTATGCAACACGGTACGATTAGTCAGAACTGATGATGAGGCGAAAAATGATCCGTTTTTAGGGGGTCATTTAAGCCCGAATTCGAATTTATTTGATCAAATATTGCCCTAAATCGTTCCTTTTGTGATTTTAGGTACTTTGGGAGTGAAATCTGGAAAAGGAAGCAATTCGGACGTTTTTGGAACATAAAAGTGAAGAAAACACCAAAGTCTTAATTTTCCATGCTGGGAACAGTAGGTGATCGCGTCAAGAGTAACTCCCTGACGGCGTCAAGAGCAAAATTCCATGACGACCCAGTACAGATTTGACGGCGTCATGAAGGTAGGGCGTCAAGAGTAAAAGTCATGACGGCCTGGAAATGATTAAGTCTTGACGGCGTCAAATGTAGATCAAGGCAGTCCGAGAATAGTTTTGGCGGCGAGGTGACGGCGTCACAAGCTTTGTCTTAACGCCGTCAAACCTCTTTTCCTATATATAGTTTTCTAATTTTTCACATTTAAAGAGAGAAGTTTTGGAGAAACCCTAAGTACGAAATTGGTGTGAATTTTACAGGTTTTTCAAGGGTTCCAAGCCCTTGATACCTTACATGTGTAATTAAGATAAGTGTTCTTTCAATTCAATCAATATGTCTATGTGTTGGTTGTCTATATCTTGTTCTTGTCTTAATTCCATCATGCTAGGCTAGATCTATCTTGTGTTTGCTTAGATCTAATGAAACCTAGATGTTAATTATGCGTTGATTACTTGTTTATACTTGTTTTGGATGAATGATTTATATGTTAGGCTTAAGAAAACTGGCAGATCTCCAATTGGTAACATGCTTGAACGTCTTAAGAAACATGAACCGACGCGCACTAGGTCTTTATTGGTTGTATTTAATGCATGAGCCACTGTTTACAATCCCTATAGTTGTGCTGGGCATGGTGTAGGAGGAGATAAGAGCTCATAGAATTGGGGAGTTAAGTGTGCCACCCCATGAATGGTATTAAGGAATACGATCCGTCATCCATGCATTTATAACAAGTAATTAACGTGTAAAAGATGTCTAGGGAGTAGTGAAATCTAAGTAAACACATTTTCTCCACTTATTGCTCACAACTTTAATATAATTTAGTTTATTTTCATTTTTAGTATTTTATTTTGATTGCATCTTTAGTATTGGGTTAGTTGATTAGCAACTAATTCCGCCCAAATCCTTCAAACCCGAGATTTTTACTTGCTTTCTAAAAAAATATAAAAATACAAAAATAATCATCTCTCACCTTTAGAACTAGTATTTAGGTTTTCTAATCCTAGCGACACTATTCCTAAGCTGAACTATCAATCCCCCGGTACTTGTCACCATACTATACTACAACGATCAGGTACACTGCCTGGTGGGGGTTGTAAACTTCTCGAGATACCTCGAGAGGTAAAGCCTATTGCGATTCTCACGCATCAAGTTTTTGGCGCCGCAGCCCGGGGAATAGTTATTGTCTAGGTTAGAATTTCTTTTTATTAGGTCTACTTGCTAGATTCCTTTCTAGTAAGATTTTATTTTTATTTTTAGGTTCTCTTTAGTCTATCTTATTTCTTTGTGCCTTTGTTCGTAACCACCCGACATCATGGACAACGGGAACATCTTTGAACCCGTCATCCCACCACAACAAAACCCACCATTAGAACCCCTTAGGCCCCGAACCTTAGGAGAGTATTCCCGACCTAGCCATCAAGGCTACCGAAACACCATTGAGCTCACCGGAGCCAATGTGACCCCCTTGCGATCCGACACCATCCGGTTGGTGCAAAGCGGATGTGCATTCCATGGACTTCGTTCCGAAGATCCAAACCAACATCTTAAGGACTTCCTCAAAATCGTAGATTCCATAGACCTAGATGTTGAAACTAGAGAGACAACACGATTACGCCTATTCCAATTCTCTCTACGGGATCAAGCCAGTCAATGGCTTGAGCGTTTACCCGCGGGATCCATCACCACATGGGATGATCTCACCACTCGTTTCCTTGCTCAATTTTTCCCACCGGGGAGAACTACTAAGCTTAGAAATGACATCTTGATGTTCCAACAACGTCAAAATGAATCTCTTTATGAAGCATGGACTCGTTTCAAGGACTTACTCCAAAAAGTCCCTCATCATGGCATAGATCTTTGGCTCCAAGTCCAAATCTTTTATGACCATATCGACATCTCCACGAGGCGAGCCATTGACCAATCGGCCGGTGGTAAGCTACGTGATCTTAGTGCGGAACAATCATGGGAACTCATAGAAGATCTTGCTCTCTATGACAACGAAAGTTGGAATGATCCCCGTGACTTGAACAAAATGGTCAAGGCGATATCTTTGCCTTCGAACAATTCTAGCACTCCCGACCGTAGGATCATGGAACTTGAGGACCAAGTCAAGTTTCTCATGAAATCTTACAAAGCTCCTAAGCCTTCAAGCCAAGTGAACAAAATCACTTCTTTATGCGAATTATGTAGTGGTCCCCACGACACTCGTGATTGTGTGGAACTCCCCGGAACAGCTTTTTCGGACTACGCATCCACGTGTACCGACGAAGCGGGAGATAAGTGGTACACTTTCAAGCCCGAGCCAAACACTTACGGTGATTCATACAACCCCTCATGGAAAAATCACCCAAACATTAGGTGGAGACAAAATCAACCTAATTCTTCCAACCCACCTAATCGTTACCAACCAACCGGTCCACCCTCCAACCGTACTTTTAACAACAATCCTTCTAACAACTTTGGTGGTACCAACAATCTTGAAGGATTGATGTCTAAGTTCATGGCATCTCAAGAGGCTCGCATAGCTAGGTTTGAAACCGAATTCAACCAACAACAAACAGAGATAACCAACAAGATTGACAACTTGTTGAAGGCCCTCAACAACCAAGCACTAGTCACACCTAGGAAAGACACTAGGGACACCAATAACGGAAGCCAAATTAAGGACCCCTCATCATCCAAACATGTCCACTTTGTAAATGTTGTCACCATCAAGCCAATAGATAAGGAGATTGAGGAGAGTGACAAGGATGAAGTTAGAATAGAAGCCGAGACTAAGGATGAGAGTAGGGAAGTTTAGGTAGAACCTATAGAAGAATACTTTGATAAGTTGCCCACCAAGGAAGAACGGGAATACCATAAGGATTTATTCGATAGTCCCGAGAGACCATATATCCTTGGCACCCCCCTTATCAAAATGGGAGACCCCTCTAACATTAACATCCCATGCAATATCGGGAACATGCATATATGGAAAGCTTACATCGACCTTAGATCCCCCGTGAACATCATGACTAGGACTTATTACAATTGGGTGATGAAGAAGCAACTTGATTTTAGGATGATGCCCGATAAGAATCTGTTAAGTAATTTTGCAGGAAGGGTGAAGGGACTGCATGTGATTATAGGAAATCTCACCTATGAGATCGATTTTATGATAGTTGAGGACACTCGTCCGGTGATAGATGCTTGCCTAAGCCAAATAATATTTGGAAAACCATTTGTTGAGGCCACTAGGATGAGTTATGATCCGACTTTAGGGATAGTTAGATTCAAGGAAGAAAATGATGAGGTTGCCTATCAAATGCCCTACAAGATTGAGCAATACCGCCTTCTCTCTAATTTCAAAAAGGAACACAAGCAAGCGGCTTGTTATAGGAATGAGGAGGATAGACGTAGAGGAGTAGAGTATGTAAAGAATAGAATGCTTGGTTTCTACAAAGAATGCTTGCAACTAGGTCCGGTATACAAAACTGGTTTAGAAGACGACCTAGAGAGTGGAACCAATGTTGAGGTCACGTAGTAACCCATGACCTTGAGTCAAGCTACAAGACTCGTAAATAAAGAAAAGCGCTTCTTAGGAGGCAACCCATGTTTTGTGTGATTTTATTTGTTTGTTTGTTATTTGCTTCCGTATGCATGTTTTATTTTTATTGTTGGTAAATCATGTTTCTAAACTAAATAGTGGAAATACTTTACTTTGTTGTTTTGGCCTAGTCTTAACTCCACCTAAAGGTATTTTTTCAAAAGATAAGTGTAAGGGGAAACCCCAAATATGTTTTTAAGAAACAAACCGATCATGATTCTCCACAATATTAAGTGAACATGTATATTCGTATTTGTTAGAGTCAAATGCTTGTATTGAGTCATAGTGAAGTTTTGCAGGATTTTCCAGGAAGTAGGACCATGTTTTTCCAGAAATTTTCCGGAAACTTAACATAAGAATTTCTGCAGGTCACTTCTGACGGCGTCAAGAGTTTACTCTTGACGGCGTCAAGTGTAAAAATCTGGGAATTTTACTGGTTTTGTTTTTCTAACGGAGTCTTATTGGTTTTGTGAATTATTAAGTTTTATAATCTCCAGGAAATCTGCAAACTTCATTCCACAAGCATTATATCTTATCTTCTTTTCTAGGATTTAGTAGCTTATATAGGAAGCCGCCGATTTTACGCGAGGTTGTCTTGTCTATTTTGTCAGGTTTTACAGGTTACGTATGACAAGAAGATGATTTATATTCTGGAAGGGAAGCTTTGATTGTTCATTTTCTTGGAGGAAGATTTAACCTGGCCATCTTATTATCCATACCGAGCGAATCAGGGGAGTATTTGATTTCATTCTCTTTACTTTTTCACTTTTACATTCTTTACATGAACATTGGGGACAATGTTCATCTTAAGTGTAAGGGGAGGGTAAAAAGATGATACCTTACATATGCACTTTCGCTTGAGTTTGTTTTGTTTAATGGTAGATGTGTAATAAAACTATGAGAAATACTTGTTAGTGCAATTTTAGCGCCAAATTTAAAATTTTTTACAACATTTAGGAGTGAAACTTTAGCCATAGCAAGCGTCTCATGGATAGGAGATTGTATGACTAGCACATAACCGTATATTCAGAAAAATTTTCCACCCAAAAATGTGAGGTTCGCCTTTAGATTTGATAGGAAAAGCATTTACTATTAGTGCTTATGAGTGTACCGGTAGCATTTAGATTCTAGAACTTGCGTTAGTGATGCATCCCGAGACCGCTAGTGAGACTACATTCGTGTGGTAGGATTTACTACATGATAAGAGGCATTAGGATCACCCTTGTGTTAAACCCGTATCATAATTACTTGACCATTTAAGTCATATTACCTAACTAGTTAAGTCAACTAATTTTTCCCACACCCTTAGCGTTGTACTCATTTTTAGTACACGAAACCTCTAGTACACCCCTCCGAGCCTATCTTTTCATTTCTAACTTTAAGCATCTTACTTAAAGGAAGAATTTGTTACACCCCACTTAAATGTACAACCAAATCACCTTAGCCTTCCGTGTATGCGCTCATTTTTAGTGCATTATTGTTATTTGTTAAACCCTAAGTTAACTTTCTAATTGATTACATGGTTGCTAAGTCGAGTCATATCCTTGTACATATTGTTTTGGGACGATTGGGACTCATGGGTAAGTACTTATTTTATGGAGTAATGGGGAAGAACATCACTTATTACCCCCATATGTACGTTAATCTTAAAAGTGCTCCAAGTGTTTTGATTTTCTTAATTCGAGTCATTAGATTAGTTCATTGTAAAGTATGTAAAAATTCAAGTGTAAGGGGAATATTCATTCCCTATGATGTATTATTTCGGATGGTAGGGTAAGAGTGTATGCAAAAAAAAAAAAAAAAAAAAAAAAAAATCGAAAAAATCAAGAAAAAAAGAAAAAAAAAATAGAAAAAGGAAAAAGAGAAAAAACATACGGACTACCATCCCGTTTCATTCTATGTTTATTTTATATTTTTGTTATTTTTCATTTATTAGCTTAAGTCGAGTCTAGTCTAGGCTTAGCAACGCCATATTGTACATGTAATTAACCAAGATTGTTAACTCGCCACCAGTAAAACTTCCTTTATCCAATAAAACCGTGTATTTCATATCCCTACACCTAACGTTACAACCCTTTAAAAGACCTCTTTAATAGTTTATCCTAGGTGCTTACGCCATGTGGTGGAGGTTTGATCCTTTCCCAAGCCTATGGTAATCTATTTTGCTATGACAGGTAGTGAGAGATATCTTCCGTTTCCATATTGTAATTTACACTTTATTACACCCGAGAGATGTGAGTATCTAAACACTATTTGTGAGGTGCTAGTGTATGACCTCCGTGCTTGTCTATTGGTCTTTAGTGGAACGATTATTTATTGTAATTACTTTTATATTAGTGTTAAATGACCCCTAACTTGTATTTTCAGTAGAATAAAAGCGCATTTGCTTGAGGACAAGCAAATCTCAAGTGTAAGGGTATATGATGAGGCGAAAAATGATCCGTTTTCAGGGGGTCATTTAAGCCCGAATTCGAATTTATTTGATCAAATATTGCCCTAAATCGTTCCTTTTGTGATTTTAGGTACTTTGGGAGTGAAATCTGGAAAAGGAAGCAATTCGGACGTTTTTGAAACATAAAAGTGAAGAAAACACCAAAGTCTTAATTTTCCATACTGGGAACAGTAGGTGACGGCGTCAAGAGTAACTCCTTGACGGCGTCAAGAGCAAAATTCCATGACGACCCAGTACAGATTTGACGGCGTCATGAAGGTAGGGCGTCAAGAGTAAAAGCCATGACGGCCTGGAAATGATTAAGTCTTGACGGCGTCAAATGTAGATCAAGGCAGTCCGAGAATAGTTTTGGCGGCGAGGTGATGGCGTCACAAGCTTTGTCTTGACGCCGTCAAACCTCTTTTCCTATATATAGTTTTCTAATTTTGCACATTTAAAGAGAGAAGTTTTGGAGAAACCCTAAGTACGAACTTGGTGCGAATTTTACAGGTTTTTCAAGGGTTCCAAGCCCTTGATACCTTACATGTGTAATTAAGATAAGTGTTCTTTCAATTCAATCAATATGTCTATGTGTTGGTTGTCTATATGTTGTTCTTGTCTTAATTCCATCATGCTAGGCTAGATCTATCTTGTGTTTGCTTAGATCTAATGAAACCTAGATGTTAATTATGCGTTGATTACTTGTTTATAATTGTTTTGGATGAATGATTTATATGTTAGGCTTAAGAAAACTGGCAGATCTCCAATTGGTAACATGCTTGAACGTCTTAAGAAACATGAACTGACGCGCACTAGGTCTTTATTGGTTGTATTTAATGCATGAGCCACTGTTTACAATCCCTATAGTTGTGCTGGGCATGGTGTAGGAGGAGATAAGAGCTCATAGAATTGGGGAGTTAAGTGTGCCACCCCATGAATGGTATTAAGGAATACGATCCGTCATCCATGCATTTATAACAAGTAATTAACGTGTAAAAGATGTCTAGGGAGTAGTGAAATCTAAGTAAACACATTTTCTCCACTTATTGCTCACAACTTTAATATAATTTAGTTTATTTTCATTTTTAGTATTTTATTTTGATTGCATCTTTAGTATTGGGTTAGTTGATTAGCAACTAATTCCGCCCAAATCCTTCAAACCCGAGATTTTTACTTGCTTTCTAAAAAAATATAAAAATACAAAAATAATCATCTCTCACCTTTAGAACTAGTATTTAGGTTTTCTAATCCTAGCGATACTATTCCTAAGCTGAACGATCAATCCCCCGGTACTTGTCACTATACTATACTACAACGATCAGGTACACTGCCTGGTGGGGGTTGTAAGCTTCTCGAGATACCTCGAGAGGTAAAGCCTGTTGTGATTCCCACGCATCAACTGACAATGGAACTGAATTCAAGAATCAGATACTTAGGTCATATTATGAGAAAGTGGGAATTGAACATCAAACATCTATTCCTAGAAGCCCAGAACAGAATGGAGTTGTTGAAAGACGCAACAGGACATTAGTGGAAGCTGCTAGAACTATGTTGATTAATGCTCAATTACCAGATTACTTGTGGGCAGAAGCTGTTTCAACCGCATGTTATACTCAAAACCGTTGCATGATTACTAAACGCCATCGCAAAACACCTTATCAAATTGTTCACAAAAGAAAACTGAATATCGATTACGTTCATGTATTTGGAGCACTTTGTTATCCGAAAAATGATCGTGATTATTTAGGTAAACTTAAAGCAAAGGCTGACATTGGAGTGTTCGTTGGATACTGTGAAAATTCTAAAGGTTTTCGGATATGGAATCGTCTAACAAGAGAAATTCAAGAAACCATTCACGCTAATTTTTATGAACTCACACAAATGGCTTCTGAGCAACACAGCTTAGGACCCGAATTCAACCGTCTTAACTCTCCGGAATCTTCGGCTGAACCATTGCCACTCAACCACAAAGAATTGGAAACCTTGTTTGCTCCACTATTTGATGATACAATTGAATACCGTTCTACTGAGGTCTCACCTAATTCCGCTGCTCAACCTGAAAGCATTCCAGTACCAGACTCACCTCAACAAACTACCACAAGTGTTGAGAGAGACGGTCCTCCAATTGCATCACCATCTACAGCAGAACAAACTGTTTCTAACTCCCGACATTCAGCTGAAGATCCCACACCACAATCAGTTCCACAACCCGCATAGCATGATCCTGATGCGTTCTTTAACCCGTTTGCACCGGCTCCTACCTTTCCTGATATTGCTGAGTCGTCAACACGCAATTTGGATCCTGCTAACATGCGAGATACCTATCAACTACACCCTTCAACACACAAATGGACTCGAGACCATCCACTAGTTCATATTATTGGCCATCTAGATGCACCTGTAATGACAAGACAACGACTTCACACGGATGGAGAAACTTGTATCTATGCACTCACAGTTTGTCACGAAGAACCTAAGAACATTAAAGAAGCAATGACTTATGACAACTGGATTGAATCTATGCAAGAGGAATTTCACCAATTCATAAGATTAGAAGTCTGGGAATTAGTTGAAAGACCTGACGGAGTCTTTGTCATCGGGTTAAAATGGATCTGGAAGAATAAGCTTGATGCTGAAGGAACTGTCATACGTAACAAATCACGCCTGGTAGCGAAAGGATACTCCCAACTAGAAGGACTTGATTTTGCTGAATCCTTTGCTTCAGTGGCTAGACATGAAGCTGTTCGGATCTTTTTGGCCTATTGATAAAGTCTTTTTGTAGTGTATAATTAATTCCGAAGAAATACCGGTGAAAGTATTTCCCGGGTCGTTCTCCCAGCGAAGGTGAAATGGAATCGTGAATAACCGAATCGAGAAATCGTGTCGAGAAAAGCGGGAAAGTGAAAAATATGATTTTTTAAGTCAAGTTATGCTAAGAAATGATAAACTATGAAGAATTTACAATCTAGGTATGTATGGATGTTAAAAACGTAAAAACGGAAACGCACACGCGTTATTTAAAACGTAACGTTTAATGAAAAATATTCCTACGAACTTGGAAATATTTTCTAAAAATCTAAAACTATTAAAAAGAATTTTAAGAAAAAGAAAAATATTTTTTTGAGTTTTTATTTATTTTTTTAGAATTTATTTTCTATTTTTGGAATTAAAAATGAATTAAAAATAAAGAAAAATAGAAAATTAAAGTGGAAAAATAAAAATTTAATTCTAAAAATCCTAAAATATTATAAAAGAAATTATAAAAATATTTTTGTATTTTTCAAGACTTTTTCTGTATTTTTATGGATTTTTGTTATTTAAAATTGATTTAAAAATGATTATAAACTAAAAGAAATTAAGAAAAATAGTAAATGAGCTCAGAAAATTATGAAAAATTACCAGAAATTCTAAAATAAATTAAAAAGCTTGCAGAAAAATTTTGGATTAAAAATATTAAGCAGAAGTGCTTAAACAGGCCAAATCAGCTTATGGCAAGTGCTTATTAATAAGCACTTGCCACAAATCTCTACCAAACTGATACCACAACTGTAATATACTATAATGAACTTAAAGAAACTCAGAAATGATGAGCAATAAGCACAGAAATCCAAGAAGCAAGTAATAAGCACACTATGTTAAGCTAAATAAGCAGAAACCAATTCAGAATAAGCTACAGATTAAAGAGACCATGCACTACACTAGACCAACTATATAGGAACTCAGATAAGCCAATATATCACAATAACAAGCTCAAAAGAACACTAGCAGCCCTAGATTACCAAACAGAAATCCATGCTATACTACCAATAAGCAATGCAGAAAAAGCTATACTAATAAGCTGCAAACTAGAAAGTTAAGGGCACAAGTTATAGACTACCATACAGAGGTGCTATAAACCAAAAAAAGCTATTCCTAAAGCTACCCACAACTAGTCTAAAAGATGCCATGAATGAGGGCCCATAACTGTGGTGCAGGGGAAACACATGCTCAATCAGCCAACTTCAAGCTTAAATTCCAATAAGCAAATAAGCTCTAAACTTGAATTTTATGATTGAATAAGATAGAATAGATATTAAAGAACAGAAATCAACAAACTTTATCTAATTCCTACTACTAATGAAGCCTACATGTTCAATCAAAATCCATACTGAAAACTCAGTACCAAGCTAAATTGACTATTTGAAAAATAGACTACCAATTTTATTAGTCAAATGCTTATTACCATCCTAGAGTAACATAAAGGTGACAGCAAAACAAGATTAACACTACAATCATAAACAGTTAATGCTAAATCCAAACACTCCCTAAACCAACAGATACTTATCACTACAGCTAGCTAAAAAACGCTTCCAAATACCAAATCAATGAATTAGTTAACAAACTAAACTCCAATATGAATTATTAAAACAGTAAACTAGCACTATTTCTAACTCAAACTCAGATTCCAAAAATGACAGATTAGCACAAGTGGTGATAGATCAGTTATCAGCTTAAACTCTACACTCAATCTATCCAGCAATTCTAAAGCTCTACTAAATTAACACAAACAAATGCAATTAACTCTACTCAAACAATCTACAATCAAGCTCAGCTAAGCAAACAACTATATTAAACTAATATGTAACAATTAATTTCTAAGTTGCTACTACAAACAACAATACTACAAATCAAAGAACTGTAAATTCAGATCAGTACTTAAGGGAATTAAGTGAGATTTACCAAGTAACTTCCCCTTAGCTAGAAAAGAGGGGATTCACAGAAGCCTATCATTAAGATAGGCTGATTTCGCCTCTTCTGTATCAGCATATCACCACCACAGCAACTAATCATCATATTCATGTTCTAGACTAATGACTCAAATTAAATTCCAATAATAAGCTAAAAAGCTTATATGGAACATTCAAAAGGAAAATAAGCTCACTGTAAGCTATACTAATTACTATGTAAATATATTTTTTATTTTTCTTATTTTTCTGATTTTTATTTATTTATTTTATTTTTATGTAAATGAAGGTAAAGACTGTATAAGAGTAATAAAATGAGTTAACTTGCAAACAAAATAAGCAGAATATAAAGAAGAGTAAACAAATTAAGCTGAGATAAGATAAAAAAATTAAGCTGAGAAATTATTTAAGTAAACTAGAAATTTTATTAAAACTCTTATAGAAATTACAATGATTAAACTAGATACAAAATAAAAATGGACAGCATAACACTACTCTAAGAAATTACACTACTCCTACTCCTAGTCTAACACCTTCAATCGTTGGAGGAGAAGAGCTTTTTATAGCCACGAGCTCAGGGAGTCTATAGAAGGCTCTAGAATTGGCATCTTCTCACGAATATACTCCACTAGATCCCTCATGACGCCCTTGAACCAATCATAGCCTTGGAATCCTTGTGGTGACACGTTCGGTCCAATAAGTAGCTTCCACATGACATTCTTTGTGTCAGGGTAGTCAGAGGTGTCAGGGGTTTGACCATATTACCCTTAATTGGGTAAATAATTGGGTGGAAGTGGGTGAATTGGTGGGTAATATTTCTAGGGTTCTTGTGTGAACAGTAAAATCTGGGGAGTGAGTTGATTTGGGGGGAGGGTAAGTTGTACGGGTAATATATTTTATATATATTTTTTTGATTATTTTGGGGCCGGGTCAAGAGTAAAGGGAATGGGCCTTTGGGTATAACAATGGTGGGATTGGGCTGTGGTGTATGGTTGGGCTTTTTGGACTAGTGATAAGTTGTGTGTTAATTTCAGATTTTGGTAACCAAATTACAAGGACCATAAGTGTAACATCTGAAACTATGAGGGCCAATTCTGCCATTTCTGAAAAATATATCCAAGGACCATTCTTGTCATTTGATAATCTTCAAGGTTGACTTTGACAAATTGAGCTTGAATAATGATCTAGACTTAAAAACTGCTTCCCGGCACCGGCTTTTGAACCTTTCATACTCTCGTGCCCGTTTTTTTCCGGGTTTTTGCTTGTTTTCCGTAATATCCGTACCTGCACATCACAAATATAAAAACACGTGTTTTCTTGGCATTTGTTAGCTCAAATAGTCATTTTTGGGTCGATATTTAGTAATAAAAAGGTGTGTAATTAATACACACCAAAATCCCCCCGACTAAAGTATTGTCGTGTCCTCACGCAATGTGATCAATTCACGCTCACGAGATAAATAATTTCATAACTCTTCCTACTAACTTTGAAAAGTAGCAAAGAGGTTCAAAAGAGATTATAAAATCATTTATTCCCGTAAACGCTCCGTTTTCCAAAATTTTTCCTTTATTCCACTTATTCTATTTTTGGACTTTTCATACTTGATACTTGTGACGGTTTGTTGAACTTTCATTATTTTTGCAATAATTTTTAGGGTCGACAAGTAGAAACACTTCTATTTACGAAGTGACCATACGGATAAAAATCGTCATCCTTGATTTTTCACAAGTCCCCAAACTAAGCGTAAAAACGAGATCACAGCTTATCTACAAATTAGATGCTAACACTACTCATAACAGTTACTAGTGGATACTCCTTACTCCCATGTCCTAGGTTTTGTATCTCAATATTTTATTTTGTTGAGAAATGAATTGCTTCATATTTTCTCGTTTCGATAATTTTTAAGTCCGATAGTGACACCTAAGTTTAAACACAAAGTAGTTAATCATTTTCTCTTAAAAACCACTGCAATAGAAATTCGGTCCACATCAAGGAACTAGGGGTACATACAATATCAAGAATATAAGTTGCGGAGTACAATCACGTGCACCTCATGTGACTGATTACTAATCACTTATCACATGCACCTCACGCGCCAACAACTTATTGATACATACATAGCTCTTATTCAACAATACTTCAACTTTCATTTTTTTTTTTCATTTTTCTCATTTCTCATTTTTCACTTTTTTTCATACTTTTCTTGACTTTTTTTTCTCAACATCAATGGAAGCTTATCGGGTAGCTCCAAAACCACATAGATAATCAACTTTTGACTTTTGATTTTTTTTACTTTTGCTCTTATTTTTGATGTTCCTTGATATGTACCCAACTTCTAAAGCAAAAATTCTCTTAAGAAAACAAAGAACTAAATATTATTCAAACCTAAATACCACTAATTAACCTAGAACATCTATTATATATTGGTGACGTATCTGATGGGAGTAAAAAGCCACGAGTACCTCTTATGAGCTCAAAAGAGAACCACTACTCCACGTTTAGCATTAAACTTGTAAATAAACTCTATCATTTCTCGTTCTCTGCAAATTTAAGACCTCAAATAATGAGATTAGCAGATGCTTAGCCGATAATCAGCCACGCATATATAAAGTCAAAAACGGGAGCTTGCAAACTCTTGGAAAGAATTCGCGTTTTGTAGCTCCTAATGTAAAAGACTAGCGAAAGCTTTTTCAAGTCGTGCATGTGTAAAGCCAAGTACGGGAGCCGACAAAAGAGTAGCTCCTAGTGTACAAGACTAGCACAAACTATTATGATTACCATTGGTTAAGGGAACAAGCTAGGGCTCAACACGCCCGGTCAAGTCAAAATATTTATTCCTACTCTCGCCAGCAAGAAAGTCAACAAGGTGTCAAATCACTTATTCAAACTTTATTCATATTTTTGCACCACTTTTTCTACTTTTTCTCATTTTTTTGTGCTTTTTCATGACTTTTTCATCAAAAATTTTGAAATTTTTCAATTTTTTCAATTTTTTTTTTGGTTTTTTTGGTGGAAAAACGGAGTTGCAAGAGTACATGACATGTGAAAATGCTAGGTCAAATCGAATCGAAGATTCCCTCCCCCCGACTAGAATTAAACATTGTCCTCAATGTTTTGTGGGTTAAGGCAATCCTAACAATAATCTAGGGCCGTTTATTAATTATGCCAAAGAAAACGTTAGTCGATAAGATTAACGGATATAGGATTTCCAATAGCACCGATGAATGAGACTCCAAGTGAAGAGATAACGAGCACGAGAGTCATCATAAATCGCGGACAATCCTGAACATACATCACAAACAACCACGGAACACAAGAGTAGAAGAGGCACCTCCTCCCTACATTAGGTGTTAGAAATAAGAAAGATAAGAAGATGAAATTGGATAGGCATGGGTTGCCACCCACGAAGCGCTTGTTTTTGTTCACCGAGTCACATGAGCTTGACTCGATCCCCGAATTAATTCGTCCTTGGGGAGAGCAGAGAAAACGGCCACTTGGCAAAAGAGATACCAGGATCAAAAACGGTATCCTCACTCCCGTCGGAATGAAGGATAAGAGAAATCACAACAAATGTGAAGAATGGAAGAAAGATTTTTATAAGAATAAAAATCCATTCTTCATCATCAAAAGCAGATTTATCATCAATGACCTTTGCAACAAATACCACGGGAGGGAGGGTCGGGGAAAAATCACCAATTAGAAAATTCTCACGATTAAGAACATCTCCCCCCGGGTCTGGATCTTCCTCACAATAAAAAGGATCATTCTCCATTGGAGGAATAATATGAGCAAGTTCATCGGAGAACTTCTCGTGAGGAGCATCAAGTGAATCATGTGAGTCCTGAACCTCGGGTTCCATGTTGGACTCATCACTAAGAAGATCGAAGAGCGGATTATTTGAAATTTGATTAAAATCCGATTCAAAATCAAACATCGGATTCGTGAAAGTCTTATCGAATACTTCGGGAACCCTCGAAACGAGATCATCATCGTCCTCATCAATAACGTCATCACTCCCTTCCACCGGTGTGAAAGAAGGATGGAAAGAAGAATCACCGTGAAAATTTTCCCCGGACTCACTTTGGATTGGAACGAGGTTCTCAACACTTGACGTATTGAATTTGTCAGATTCCGTTGCCGGAATAGTGTCAAGAGGATCGTCCCCCATTATTAGAGAGTCCACGGGCTCCACGGGAGAAGAGATAGAATCATTTTGAGGATTTATGTTGATCGTAATCGTGGAACTATCATCATACAAACAACATTCACAAAATTGGAGTCTTCTTTCTTCAACACGAGGTACTTCCATCGATCTCTCATTCGGCTCGGGAGTAGATGTCATACGATTAAACATCTCATTCAACTCATTCATCATTGATTTGAGTTCAAGAATTTGATTATTGAAATTGGAAGATTGTGGGGGTTGATAAAAATCATTAGAATCGTATTAAGAATTTGATTCAAGATAAGAATTTTCGAACGATCCCCCACAAATTTCAAAACCCGATGGATTTTGAAATGAATCACCGTTGTAGCACGAATTTGGCTCATAAAACTCATTTTGAGGAAAATTATTGAAGCTTGAGTCGTAAGCGTAAGACGTATCTGCACTCGGCGTATAGCACATACAATTGGTGTATCCACATCCATCACAAAAACATCCTCCACACGGCCTTCCTTCTTCGGACGGGTTTCCACAATTATAACAACAAAATGACGGTGGTGGTGGTGTATAAAAATTAGGAATGTTAGACGAATTGTTGAACGAATGAGAATTACAATTCAAACAAACGCCATCTCGGATATTATCTCCACATTCACTGCACGTACACCACACACACAACCCCCCGAAGAACGGTTCTTCACAATAAGAACAAAACGTATCCATGAGAATTAAACGTAAGAGGGATTGAGAAGAAGAATCAAATATGAGAGGATAAGAAGATTATTTATGTTTTTGATTTTAAAATTTTTATATTTTTTATAGAAAATATACACAAGATAGTAGAAAAACTTAACGCAACACGATTCTTCAAACCGACTATTCAAAACTCACGTCCACCCTCCCCGGCAGCGGCGCCATTTTGATAAAGTCTTTTTGTAGTGTATAATTAATTCCGAAGAAATACCGGTGAAAGTATTTCCCGGGTCGTTCTCCCAGCGAAGGTGAAATGGAATCGTGAATAACCGAATCGAGAAATCGTGTCGAGAAAAGCGGGAAAGTGAAAAATATGATTTTTTAAGTCAAGTTATGCTAAGAAATGATAAACTATGAAGAATTTACAATCAAGGTATGTATGGATGTTAAAAACGTAAAAACGGAAACGCACACGCGTTATTTAAAACGTAACGTTTAATGAAAAATATTCCTACGAACTTGGAAATATTTTCTAAAAATCTAAAACTATTAAAAAGAATTTTAAGAAAAAGAAAAATATTTTTTTGAGTTTTTATTTATTTTTTTAGAATTTATTTTCTATTTTTGGAATTAAAAATGAATTAAAAATAAAGAAAAATAGAAAATTAAAGTGGAAAAATAAAAATTTAATTCTAAAAATCCTAAAATATTATAAAAGAAATTATAAAAATATTTTTGTATTTTTCAAGACTTTTTCTGTATTTTTATGGATTTTTGTTATTTAAAATTGATTTAAAAATGATTATAAACTAAAAGAAATTAAGAAAAATAGTAAATGAGCTCAGAAAATTATGAAAAATTACCAGAAATTCTAAAATAAATTAAAAAGCTTGCAGAAAAATTTTGGATTAAAAATATTAAGCAGAAGTGCTTAAACAGGCCAAATCAGCTTATGGCAAGTGCTTATTAATAAGCACTTGCCACAAATCTCTACCAAACTGATACCACAACTGTAATATACTATAATGAACTTAAAGAAACTCAGAAATGATGAGCAATAAGCACAGAAATCCAAGAAGCAAGTAATAAGCACACTATGTTAAGCTAAATAAGCAGAAACCAATTCAGAATAAGCTACAGATTAAAGAGACCATGCACTACACTAGACCAACTATATAGGAACTCAGATAAGCCAATATATCACAATAACAAGCTCAAAAGAACACTAGCAGCCCTAGATTACCAAACAGAAATCCATGCTATACTACCAATAAGCAATGCAGAAAAAGCTATACTAATAAGCTGCAAACTAGAAAGTTAAGGGCACAAGTTATAGACTACCATACAGAGGTGCTATAAACCAAAAAAAGCTATTCCTAAAGCTACCCACAACTAGTCTAAAAGATGCCATGAATGAGGGCCCATAACTGTGGTGCAGGGGAAACACATGCTCAATCAGCCAACTTCAAGCTTAAATTCCAATAAGCAAATAAGCTCTAAACTTGAATTTTATGATTGAATAAGATAGAATAGATATTAAAGAACAGAAATCAACAAACTTTATCTAATTCCTACTACTAATGAAGCCTACATGTTCAATCAAAATCCATACTGAAAACTCAGTACCAAGCTAAATTGACTATTTGAAAAATAGACTACCAATTTTATTAGTCAAATGCTTATTACCATCCTAGAGTAACATAAAGGTGACAGCAAAACAAGATTAACACTACAATCATAAACAGTTAATGCTAAATCCAAACACTCCCTAAACCAACAGATACTTATCACTACAGCTAGCTAAAAAACGCTTCCAAATACCAAATCAATGAATTAGTTAACAAACTAAACTCCAATATGAATTATTAAAACAGTAAACTAGCACTATTTCTAACTCAAACTCAGATTCCAAAAATGACAGATTAGCACAAGTGGTGATAGATCAGTTATCAGCTTAAACTCTACACTCAATCTATCCAGCAATTCTAAAGCTCTACTAAATTAACACAAACAAATGCAATTAACTCTACTCAAACAATCTACAATCAAGCTCAGCTAAGCAAACAACTATATTAAACTAATATGTAACAATTAATTTCTAAGTTGCTACTACAAACAACAATACTACAAATCAAAGAACTGTAAATTCAGATCAGTACTTAAGGGAATTAAGTGAGATTTACCAAGTAACTTCCCCTCAGCTAGAAAAGAGGGGATTCACAGAAGCCTATCTTTAAGATAGGCTGATTTCGCCTCTTCTGTATCAGCATATCACCACCACAGCAACTAATCATCATATTCATGTTCTAGACTAATGACTCAAATTAAATTCCAATAATAAGCTAAAAAGCTTATATGGAACATTCAAAAGGAAAATAAGCTCACTGTAAGCTATACTAATTACTATGTAAATATATTTTTTATTTTTCTTATTTTTCTGATTTTTATTTATTTATTTTATTTTTATGTAAATGAAGGTAAAGACTGTATAAGAGTAATAAAATGAGTTAACTTGCAAACAAAATAAGCAGAATATAAAGAAGAGTAAACAAATTAAGCTGAGATAAGATAAAAAAATTAAGCTGAGAAATTATTTAAGTAAACTAGAAATTTTATTAAAACTCTTATAGAAATTACAATGATTAAACTAGATACAAAATAAAAATGGACAGCATAACACTACTCTAAGAAATTACACTACTCCTACTCCTAGTCTAACACCTTCAATCGTTGGAGGAGAAGAGCTTTTTATAGCCACGAGCTCAGGGAGTCTATAGAAGGCTCTAGAATTGGCATCTTCTCACGAATATACTCCACTAGATCCCTCATGACGCCCTTGAACCAATCATAGCCTTGGAATCCTTGTGGTGACACGTTCGGTCCAATAAGTAGCTTCCACGTGACATTCTTTGTGTCAGGGTAGTCAGAGGTGTCAGGGGTTTGACCATATTACCCTTAATTGGGTAAATAATTGGGTGGAAGTGGGTGAATTGGTGGGTAATATTTCTAGGGTTCTTGTGTGAACAGTAAAATCTGGGGAGTGAGTTGATTTGGGGGGAGGGTAAGTTGTACGGGTAATATATTTTATATATTTTTTTTTGATTATTTTGGGGCCGGGTCAAGAGTAAAGGGAATGGGCCTTTGGGTATAACAATGTTGGGATTGGGCTGTGGTGTATGGTTGGGCTTTTTGGACTAGTGATAAGTTGTGTGTTAATTTCAGATTTTGGTAACCAAATTACAAGGACCATAAGTGTAACATCTGAAACTATGAGGGCCAATTCTGCCATTTCTGAAAAATATATCCAAGGACCATTCTTGTCATTTGATAATCTTCAAGGTTGACTTTGACAAATTGAGCTTGAATAATGATCTGGACTTAAAAACTGCTTCCCGGCACCGGCTTTTGAACCTTTCATACTCTCGTGCCCGTTTTTTTCCGGGTTTTTGCTTGTTTTCTGTAATATCCGTACCTGCACATCACAAATATAAAAACACGTGTTTTCTTGGCATTTGTTAGCTCAAATAGTCATTTTTGGGTCGATATTTAGTAATAAAAAGGTGTGTAATTAATACACACCACCTATGCTGCACACAGGAACATGGTTGTTTACCAAATGGATGTGAAAACCGCATTTCTTAATGGAGAACTCCGTGAAGAAGTGTATGTGAGCCAACCAGACGGCTTCGTTGATCCTGAGCGTCCTAATCACGTTTACCGACTCAAAAAGGCACTCTACGGACTTAAGCAAGCCCCACAGGTGTGGTATGACAAACTGTTCACTTTCTTGCTGGCCAATAAATTTTCTAAAGGATCGGTGGATCCAACATTTTTTACAAAAACCTACGGGGAGGACTTACTTGTTGTTCAAATATATGTCGATGACATTATTTTTGCCTCAACAAAAAGAAGTTACTCTAATGATTTTGCAAAATTAATGAAAGATAATTTTGAAATGTCCATGATGGGTGAACTTTCGTTCTTTTTAGGACTACAAGTTCATCAATCACCCCGTGGAATTTTTATAAATCAGTCCAAATGTGCTTTTGAAATTTTAAAGAAACATGGAATGATGTCTTGTGATACTTATAATACACCAATGGGCTATACCACAAAACTAGATGCTAATTTACATGGGATTCTAGTTGACCCTACCAAATACCGAAGTATGATTGGGTCCCTTATGTATCTCACAGCTAGTAGACCTGATATAGTATTTGTTGTCTACATGTGCTCTCGCTATCAGTCCAAACCAACTGAAAAACACCTCAGTGAGGTCAAAAGAATCCTTCGATACATAAAGGGAACCATTAACTTGGGAATCTGGTATCCGAAGGATTCTGGCTTTGAACTAATTGCTTTTTCAGATGCTGACCATGCAGGATGTTTAGACACACGCAAAAGTACATCTGGTGGATTGCAATTTCTCGGAGATAAACTTGTGTCATGGCAATCAAAGAAGCAGGACTGCACATCACTGTCGTCAACAGAATCTGAATATGTAGCTATGTCTGCTTGTTGTGCTCAAGTCATTTGGATGAGATCACAACTTAAGGATTATGGCTACCTATTCAACAAGATTCCTATCTACTGTGATTCCAAAAGTGCAATTGCTATCTCCTGCAACACAGTACATCATTGTAAATCCAAACACATCGATCTCCGATATCACTTCATCAAGGAGCATGTGGAAAAGGGTACCGTTGAACTTTATTTTGTTGGGACTGAGTACCAATTGGCGGACTTACTAACTAAATCCTTAGCACCATCAAGGTTTGCTAGTCTAGTTCACCAAATTTGTATGCGATGTTTGACTCCAGAGGATCTGGAAAAGTTTTTAAAACACAATTGATCGTCAAACATCAAAATTATCTTTGTAAATATTTATCTTAAAAAAAAATGCAATTATATACCTTTCTTTTCAACACCAATGTTTTAAAACGTCTTTAATTTATTCAAAACAAGTGTTGAGGGGGAGGAAAAGCATTTTAAAATTTTTTACAAAATTTTAACTTTTATACTTGCATTTTACCAAAAATATTAAATTTTTTTAAGGATGCATCAAAAGTGTTTCGGGTTACTCACCTTGACCTAAATAATAAATTTTTTAAGATTTTTTAAGACTATGGTCTAAGGTCGAGGGGGAGTATTATTCAACAAAGTTGTTCTTGTCATAACTCGGTGCTATTAACGAAAGTTAAAAGAGATAATGAGTTTAGGCATTGAGAGCAAATGTAAGTTAAGGTTAAGGGGCCATTTGTGTTAACATACTAAACTAGTTTTACCCTTGGTCAAAACTACCTTGACCACGCATTTACTCCCACCTGCAAAAGTAATGACACTTTCACCTACTCAATCTAACGACTCACAATCATTCATCAAATCCGTGCATCTATCTTCAAATCTGTAAGTGTCAAACGTTTTTGATCATGTTTATAAACAAGGGTTTTAAATTTCATAACAATCCAACGGCTCAATTTGTCATAATCAATTAATTAGATCTAGGGTTATGCGTAAATCATGAACCCAGAATATTGTTGATGTTATGGTTGAATTGGTTGATGGGAAATAGTCTTAAGATGATTATAAACATGTTTCTAAACTTTAATCTCACCCAGAAACATCAAGTGATCGATTGTGAATTAGGGTTCATACGAGTCATTTAGGGGTTCTTGAGTTTGTGCGTTTGGATTGAAATTGGTGATGGGGATAGTGTTCATGTATGCCTAGGATCATGCTATTATGGTTTAATTGTTTCAATTACTTGTATTGATCATGAATCATCGATTTAGGGTTCGAATGCACATGCAGATTTGACCTTGTGATTCTGTGGTCGATTAGTGTTATAATTTGGACCATATGCTCCTTAGGGTGTTAGAAACACTTGCCCTATGGTTATCACTACCCAGAAACATGATTGAACCTATTTGTGATTAAGTGTTCATACGATTTTATGCGTAACTCATATTTAGGCTTGTTTACGCATAAAAAGTGGGTATTAAGTGTGTTAAAATGAATATTGATCAGTGGTTGTGTGTTTGACACTTTCAGGAATCATACAACTCAATCTTCAAAGGTGAATTTTTCTGAAAAAGATGTTTTACGCATAAGAAGTTCATCCTACGCGTAAGATTGAATCTTACGCGTAAGATTCGACACGTGGACAAACATTGTCTTGGATAAGACAATGTTTACGCTTAAATGATAATTCTTACGCATAAGTTTTGATCTTACGCTTAAGTCATGAACTTACGCATAAGTCAAAACCTACGCATAAGTTATATCTTACGCTTAAGGTTAATCCTTTTCGTAAGCTCATATCCTACGCCTAAGATTTTATCCTACGCGTAAGATTGAGCCTACGCATAAGATTTACCTTACGCGTAACATATAAGTTTACGCGTAGCTTTTGCTCTTACGCCTAATTTCACTTCTTACGCTTAAGTCATGTTATGCGTAGACTTTGCCACTTACGCGTAAACTTGTCTAATTCATGAAATTTTTTCTAAGTGTTGTAAAATTTCCAAAGTGTAATCTCTTGTAATGATAAACTAATGTTGTAACTTAATAGTTAGAAGTTTCTACCATGAGATAAAACACAAGTTTGTCATATATCAAAAGTTTTCACACACACTAACACCCACTGATCAATCAATAATATGCTCAATCATGTAATCTTATGTCTGAGCTAACACAGTAAACCATTGCCATGTTTGTATTTGTTTATGATCAATTCAGATGGCAGAACACAATGACGTTCCATATGGACCAGAACCTGAACCAAAACTTTCATGGGAAGAGACCTTTCCAGCTGATTACACCAGGAAGATTGGCAAGAACAACCTACGAATCAACTTCAACAAAATCACTTGCAACGAATCCTCATGTATTGTTGCAGTGGATGCTCTCCTATATCACCCCAACAAGCTGTTATTCACGAAGTCAGCTTCAGTCTCCTGCTTCTACATACACCAGTTTTGGCATACACTTCAGCTTGACCTTGGGGAAGCTTCCTTCACTTGCATGCTTCATGACAGACAGGTCACTGTGGACATTGATTTACTTAGGAATGTTCTTGGGTTACCTGAACTTGGCCCAGATAAAGAATATGATCAAGTACCTATAGAGGAAGAGCTAATAGAGTGGTTACGGGATATTGGCTATGACGAATCAGAAGAAGTTGTGACAAGACATTCTAGGGTCAACATTAGATTTCTTCCACAACCATGGAGAACCCTATACATTCTGATTGCCAAGTCCTTATCTGGCAGAGACACTGGCCATGAACACCCAAAGCTCCAACACCTCAAACTCTTCTGGGCAGTGGCAAATGTAAAGAAAGTAGATTATGCCAGCATCATTTGGGAAGACCTTGTGTGGCACATTCAACACAAGACCACCAACATTCCATTTGTCCGTTTCACAAAACTACTCATCGAAAGCTTCCTTCGTGAGTATGAAGATATCCCACAGAGACTTGATGACAAAGATAAGAATACTTTCAGAAATGAAGATACTCTCAAGATCATCAAGAGACTTGACACCAGCACACACAAGCAAGGAAAGAAATTTCTCGACTGTCTCTTGAATGACAAAGTGAAGCTTTGCCCGAATTTCAAGTACTACCTTCAAGCTCTTGAAGCAGAAAAGGTTGGTTTCTTGGATGAAGTTCAATCGTTTAAGGGGAAGACAGGTACCAAGACTGGGAGCTCCGGCAGTTCTACCCAGTCTAAACGTAAGAAGAAGGGTACTCTCAAGCGAAGAACTCCTGTCAAGAAGCCCGAATCCATTCCTGAACCTACACAACCATCTGACTCAGAAACCGAATCTGACGAAGGTCCAGTTTACAGGGAAGCCTTTGCCAATATCACTGAGAATGTCAATCATGAAGACATTGATGATAAAGACTTGACTTTCGAAGATTGGGAGAAAAACATTGATGAGTTTGCTGATAATCTTAAATACCCAGCATATCTCAATCAAAGACCGTTCACTGAAGCACAGACAATCTTGGAAGAAGAAAGGATTAGGAGAGAGAAGATGAAGGAACCGATGACTGCTGATCAAGAGTCTGTTCAAACTAATGTAGGCCTTTTAGTTGAAGAAGAAAATGAAAGGGCTCTCAATCTGGGTCTCCTCCACAGCAAGATAGACGCATTCAATGCTGATCTACCTCCACCTCCAGTATTCTCTCAAACTACCGAAGCTGGCGGATCTAGCAGCATTCCTGATTCTGACACAGGGATCAACACTGACTTAGTTGCCTATGACAATCCTTCGGTATCTCCCACAGACATAGAAATGACTAATGCTCCAGCAATGGGAGAAGAGGAAGAGGAAGATCCCATGGATACAGATGCTCCACGGTTGATGACTGTGGAAGAAATGGAGCTCAGAGAAAGGGCTCAAGAAGAGGAATTAAGGAAAAAGCAAGAAGCTGAAGAGGCTAGGCTTGAGGAGCGTGCACAAGCCAAACTGGAAGAAACAATCCGCATGGAAGAAAGCAAGAAGGCTGACGAGGCAGCCAAGCTGGCAGAAGAAAAGTTGAAAAGAGAACAAGAAGCCAAGCTCGCAGAAGAATTAAGGCTTAAGGCTGAGGCTGAAAAGACTGGCTGAAGAACAGAGATTGAAAGAGGAAGCAGCTAAAGCTACAAAAGTTGATCAACCCGAACCACAAAGAGGAGATGACAAAGACATTACCACCAACCTTGAATCTTCACAGTCATCACCTCCTGCATCCGAATCAACCCACGACAAATCAATCAAGAAACCAAGCACCAAAGCCTCTGCTGCATCAAAGTTGTTAAAGTCAGCATTCAGAAGAGTACATGAAAAGAAGAAAAGCAGACTGGAAGATCAGGTTGCAACACTAGTAACCCAAGTTGCTGAATTGACGAAGCTAAATTCGAACGTCCAAGAGCTGCAAGAAAAAGTTGATACTTTCTTAGCTAAAGACGTACAAGAGAACTTGGAAGCCACATTAGCAGCTCAAGCACATCAGTATATGGAACAACATTTAGTTGCTGAGTTGAAAAATCTACTGGCACCCATGAGAGATGAACTCACCAAGTTCGCAGAGCAAGCTGTCAAGAAAGTGATCCGATCTACCACGTTTACTCTTCGAGCCGACAAGTCAACTGTTCCACTACCAGGACTATCTTTGGACGAATTAGAAGCCTAACTCTTGGACAAACTGGCAAGCAAATTCACATTATCACCTGAAGAAGCTAAAGTCCTGGAAGCGTTGAAAGCTAAAATGACAAAAGAGACTTGCAGTACAGAGGCGGATAAACTGAAACGTCCAAGAGATGATGAAGACAGGGATCCTAACTCTCAGGCAAAGAAACAAAAGCAAGCCGAAGGACCCTCATCTCAACCACAAGCACCGGTCAACCCTCCAACAACAAAAACATCTTCACAACAACCCAAGGCATCCGGTTCCGCTCCCAAAGCACATGACCACTTTGAATACACAGGTGGTGACGAGATTCCTCAGCCCGATGAAGTTCCAGAACCGTCCTCTAAGAAGAAGAAAGAAAGGAAAGGAAAGCATCATCAACCCAAACCAGACACCTCATCAAAAGGCACAGAACCAAAGAAACCGAAAACCGTCCTCAAATGGCTAGACCAAGACGATAGTACCGAATACTCCTGGTTTGAGAAGATGATCAATTCGCAACCACCACTTGCAGACAATCATGAACCTCAAGATGGTCAAACGGTGGAATACGCTTAATTGATTCAGCAAAAGTTTCAGATGAAAAAGATGAATAAGAAAGAGCTGCGAAGAATCAAGAATGATGCGTTCAATCTTCTGAAAGATCGGTCTGCTAACTCAATTGAACTTGAGTACCATCTGGAAAATATTGCTCGAGCTATGTCAGGCAATATTAACTGGATCAATCCTGAATCTTATGTCGATCCGGTCACAAAGAAAACCGCACCTTACATTACTGACTGGTCCAAACCACTACCGATGATTGGGAAGCCTAAGGAACCGAAGATCCCGTACAAGTTCTTCTTCAACACAGACTTGGAATTTCTGAAACTTGGCAGCAAGATTGAGAAGAAGTACGTTACATCACTCGCCTTTCTCCCTGCAGCTCGATATCTCAACAATGCCATCGAAAAAGAAGCCTCAGCATTATTCATTGATAAAATTGTTGAATATGACCGGAACGTACTCTACAGTATACATCATTGGCCAGACAACCGGGCACAGTACTATCGAAGCAGCAGACTCAATCAGTCGATGGGCGATGTGACAAGTGATTTGAAGATAGTCTCGATTCAGTTCATTTCGACTGTCACTCACTTTGGGTACCCCTTCCTCAGCAAAATCACACTGAAAAGACTTGATGAAAAGGAGTACGACATTTCCGAGTCAGACTTTCCACGACTACTTCTCAATGACATCGAAGATATGTACCTGCTCAAAGTTCAAGGAAAGCTCTGTAACTTGCCTAAAGAGATGCAGCTTGCCTTTATCCAAGCTCTCCTAATCTTCATCAGGCAGATAGTCATCAGAGAAAGAGTAGAAGATCTTCAATTGGGAGTGGAAATTTATCAGAAGAAGCTCAATCTCACCAAACCCAACGTGTTCGACATCCCCGACCTTCAACATCTACCTCAATACACCTTGATCAGGCATCCAGCATTTGGGTTCACTTACCGCAGTGTCAACGGTCGAAACTGCTTCATGGGCTACAAAGAAATACATAAGTTCTGTGATGAAACCTTGAAGTTCGTCAGAGATGGAATCAAAGGCAGAATCGATGACATAGCACTGGGGAAATCCAAAAGATGGAACACCGATGAGGCCAAGGAAGCTCGCAGATTCATAACAAGGATTGAGAACCGGTTGAAGCGCAGGGATCAGTTTCGAAGATTGGAAAGCTATGTTGGAGGAAGAACAAAATTTCCGGTGTTGACATTTCAGAGACCTGATTGGTAGAAAGTTGTAAGAGTTTGATTTGGTTTGTCAATAATATACTTCATAATGGCTTGTGTACGAATTACAGTGCACAACCCGAACTTGTAAAGAAAGGACCCTGAGGTACGCATCAGTGCCTCAATCCTAAATATAAGGAGCGAAGGCTTCTTACTTTTGAGTAGAATTAATCAAATGTTTATGAATTTTTCATAATTCTGCTCAAAAGGACAAGTATTTCACCTCAATAAGACCTAATCACTTGTTGAGGGGGAGCACTTGTCAAAACAAAATACTTTGCTCCAAATCAAAAGTTCTTGGTGAATCTCCCCGTAAGACTCAAAAGGCATATTTTAATCTAAAAGATTATCAAAAACATCATTTTATATGCTATTTTTGAGGGGGAGAAAATGAAAATGTGATTAAAATATACAAAGTCAAAGCTTAAAAGTTGTATCAAGTGCGAGCTAGACTCAGTATTGACCCAGGAATTGACGAGACAATTAAAGTTAGTAATATCGAAAAGACTTATCCTCGACGGGTTATAACATCAAGTTAGTTACTAGAGCTAGTTGTCTCCTAAAAGCTGACAATGGAACTCTTTAACTAACCACGTAAGCGTGTCTCGAAAAGGATTTGTCTTAGTAGAAATGTACCGTCTCAAGAAACTTTCTGTGGACTTGACCAGGCCGGGTAATAACTTCAAGCTAGTTTAACTAGTGATGTAAGCGTGTCTCGAATCGGTCTTGTTCACGGAAAGTGGATCAATTCAAAATGCTTGCTCCTCCCGCATGTGCAAATTTATTAAACACTTATGAGCACATGTGAAGGGGGAGCCCTTCAAAAGTGTACACAAAACTCTCAAAGTGTTAACCAAAATATTTGATTATTACAAACACTTTGAGAGATTTTTCAATCAAAGGTTTCTTGGCTACTGTCGGAGTTATAAGGTGATTAAGATAGGAATATCCGTCCTATGATCCGCCAGAGCTGGAGGGATCTACCCAAGGACATTTCCCATAGTTAGAATTAGAAGTCCTTAGGTATAATACGAAAAAAGGAGAAAAGAATGAAAGGGAAAGAAGGAGTTGAAGAATTAAAAAGAAAAGCAAAGAAAAGGGTGAAAAGAAATAACCCTCCATATGTTCAACCTTAGGGCAGACACCGGGTTCAATACGTATGCTACTGATTGTTGCAAAAGACAACACCGGTATTGAAGATAAAGTCGTCATGGACCCAGTGACGCAATGCACTAAACCTTCTTAACCACTCAAGTTCTCTTAAAAGGACTTGTTTCATTCTCACGGGGAACCAGCATAACCTATCGACCTATCTCTTAGAGATGGTTGATATTGAAGCAGGAGACCCCTCCCTAGTCTCCGCATAGGAAACCTAAGTGTGCACTTATAGAGTCTAGAGCCTTGAGATACATAAAAAATCTCTTAGGAACACTTAGTATTTCTACAACTGGTGTTCTACATCAAAGGACACCAGCTATAAATTATCGAGTCCTTCGCAGATCTTAGCAATCTGCCAAGAACGTTTATGAGAGGATTACTTATGTAGTTCTCAATGATTGAACGGAAATCCTGCCAGGGTCAACATCAAACAGCCCTGACAGCAGGTCACTTCGGTAACCCCACAAGGGTTACGCTTAGTGTTTGCGGTGGTTCCATAGCGGTCTACAGTCGTGGAGTGATCCCCAGCGAGTCACCCAGTCATTGAGCTACTTAGTAGGTCTCGTAAGCTCCTTCGGGAGTATTTGATATGGGAACGGCCTGGATAAGGATTAGAGGGAGTCATCACAATATGCTGTTGATAAACTCTATATCCTTATCTGTAAGTACCAGATATTTATTGCTAACTGTTTACTTGCAGGTACCTCACTTCCATGATGGTAGATTCCAACATGCTCATACATACATCTTGAAGCAAATGATAGCTCCCCCAAAGATCTTAGCACCACAAAGTTCAAAGAAAGATTCTACGTCAATAAAGAAGAATCTACAAAGTATAAAGACTTAAAGATATCAGTATATGAAAAGGAACTTCGTGCATGTGAAAGTATAAGTCCGAAGATGTATGAGTATGTTGGAATGGCGGACAACCACCACAGACGCAGGAGTGACGAAAGGCAGACTACTTCATAACACAATCACTACATCATCACCAAAGAACAAAGACACAGAGCAAAGTATATTCATTATCATTCAACCATTTTGAAGACGTCTAGAGTTTTACTTGTCACAAGTCAACGACATAGATGAAGACGTCAAGCAACCGTGATGACCGACCCTTTGGGGGAGATTGTTGGGATCATACTTTTGTATTTAATCAAGTCTCGATCATTACCTTTTGTAATAGGTTGCTTTGGTATTTATTTCATTATGATTTATGTTACAAGGCTTAAGTGTTAAAGCCCTATGGGCTTGAAAGCCCACGAATTAGTAAGATAAGGGAGGAAGGGAGTGTTGCCCTACTCCTCCCTTATAAATAGAAAGCTTATGTAACCTTTCACATTGTTGGTTATTTGATTATCTTAAGGAAACTCTTGTTCTTTCACTTTTCATATTTCTCATAATCAACCATCTCTCATTCTCATCTTATTTCTTTCATTATCATACTTGTGTTTACATAAATGGTGACCTAACAGTTATTCCTACAAGTTTGATCATATGAGGATATTCAAATTATGATCATCTAGTTTATCCCACGAAAGTATAAGTATTATTATCAATTGCATGTTAGACATGCTTAATATACGAAACTGTTAAATTGTTTTATGATGGAAAGGTGTACATCCAGTCATTATTTTCCTATGTATTAGACTAGGCCATCAGGTTTTGACACAAACTTTTAGTTTAATAATGAGTATTGTGAACTAAAAAGTGATTGCACACATCGAGTTTAGTCATGAATCAAATCTAATAAAGTTACTGGTTTAAGTTTGTTTCGTTAAAACATTGTAAATCAATGTTTATATGTGAATATCTCACATGGAGAATTTAGTGCTAAAAGAATTGTACATTTTACCCCCAAAAGCTCATTCTAGTCGTGTAAACTAAATGATTTTTCAGGTTTTTTTGAATCGTTAGTTCACGAAAAACGCGTTTTATTTGTACATCATGTGAAATCTAAAACATAATTGCAAGATAGACAGCTGATCATAAAATAAGAGAGTGCACATGTTATTGAGAAAGAATTAGGTGGTTATGGGCATGCACAAATGTTCTACGACATCTAACCACGTGACTTGTTTCATTGACGGTTACATGCTTAAAGTGTTTTTACATGTTCGATAAGTTTTGAGTTCACTTCAAGAAAAGAAAAGAGGACTTATAACATATAATAGGACCAAAATAAAAGTGTCCCATAAGAAGGGGTTGTAATAGATATTTAGGATATTTATTGGTGTTCTAATAAACTCGAACCTTTTAAAACTAATTCTTTGGTCCCATAAAAATGTTTATGCGACCAAAGTAGCGTCCTAATAAACACATTATAGTATGCTATCCGGTGTTCTAATATATGATTACCCATTTGTTATGTTTTGGGACACTTTCACATATCCTAACACACATTTTCATAGAACGAAAACTAATAGATAAAGTATTATTTTAGTACCAAGAAAAGGGTCCTAATACATAAGTGTCTTGTTAGGACCAAATTTGGTGTCATAAAAGACATTTTGTACCATGTTTAGTTAATAGCATTAGTGTCCTATTAAGTGACATCATAAAGCACGTTGTATCTATGCAACATATTTAACACTACTTAATTCAAAATAATAATAATAATAATAATAATAATAATAATAATAATAATAATAATAAAGCACGTTGGGTAACTCGATGTGGATGCTTTGAATACGCTTTCGCGTGTCAAGACTATTGTCAGCAGCCACTCTAATAATGTTAAGAATGGTGCTTTTATTTTTCAACGAGTTAGTTTCTGTATTCAAAAAGGAGTGGGAGCTCAGATTGTGTCTAGACTCCCCTCCAATTTCATGTAATTTCCATGTTTTCAATGAAAAAATCATTTATAATAATAAAAAAATAAATAAAATAATAATAATAATAATAATAATAATAATAATAATAATAATAAGAAAAAAAAATATACTAAAATTGAAGAAATTAAACATAACAATATAATTTAATAAGCAAGAAAGGATTTCATTTCCATAAGAGAAGTTTTGAACGAAGTTATAACAACCAAGATAAAAGTCTTACAAAATTCAAGATGGAGTGGATAAAGATGGAGGCGTGCAAGAGTGATTGAGGATTTGTAAAGTAATGAAATATGAACGTTACATCTTAATAAGGTAAAATTAGGGTAAATTTGTAATTTGTTTTGAAGTGTGTTATATAAGGCTAAACCTTTCACAAATAAGTCAAACTTTTGTGTGCTTATCAAACACCATATAAGCTCATAAGCCCACTCATATAAGCTTAGCCAACACTTGGATTAGGCTATATCAGTCATATAAGCTAATAAGTTAATAAGCCCACTATATAAGCTAAAACAAGCACCCGCATATTAACCATAATTTTGTTACTTTACAAAATATACATAAGTATTTTTTTTTCGTCATTGGAAACTGTTATCTTATAAAACTAGATATCATAGGACCCATATACTAAATGTCATATTAAATTATAATCAAATAAGACCAAATAGAAAAAGGGTCTTAGCAAAATAGACCGGGCAACCATGGTCAATTATGTTCCTGCCCTCAGATCCAAAAATGTATTTTTTAGACCGGGGCAACTTGTACAATTGGGCAACCGACGAGGTGTCACTTTTCTGCAAGTGACAAGTGTCGCTTGTCTGTCAGTTTTTTGGGCAACTTGTGAATTTTTTGAGCAATAGCCGTATTTTTTTGGGCAACTGGGGACACTTGTTATCATATGGGTCGAGTTGCCCAGTTGCCCGGTGTAAAAAAGACATTTTTGGATCTGGGGGGCATGAACCGAATTGACCATGGTTACCCGGTCTATTTTGGTAATTATCTTTAAAATGTATTATAATAGGACCTTTATAACAAATGTCCTATTAAGTTATATCATAATGAGACCATATTAAAATAGTGTCCTATAAGATGTATTATAATAGGACCTTTTACATCAAATGTCCTATAAAGTTATATCATAATAAGACCATATTAAACAAGTGTCTTATAAAATAACTTAATAGGATTCACATAAAAAGTGACGTATTTAAAGTCACTATAATAAGACTCAAAATTCAATTGGACATATAAAATGTTTTTTAGGACCTATTCAAAAAAGTGTCCTACAGAAAGGTCCTATAAGCCATCTTTTTTTTGTAGTGGTTGTAATATATATTGGGTCAGTTCAGCGCCCACAACCCCTGACCAAAGAATTTGAACATAAATAGCCTAAGTATAAAAGCTGAAGACATCTTCATCAGAGACTCAACTGAAGACAAATTTCAGCACCAACTTCTTCAAAGTCCTTGAAGATAAAAGAAGTCTTCATTTCAGCAACTGATGCGGTTCAGAAACTGAAGACCAAGTCCAACAGAAGAATCAGCGAGGGTGGCAATACCTTGCTGAACGATGTCGATCTCCTTAACAAAGATGCTGAGCGAAAAGCTCCTAGCATTTAGAAGGTTTCAAGGTGGGAAAAAGATACTTTATACAAAAGATATAAAGTAAAATCTTCTTGGCAATGACCAACTTCCAGAGTTGGTATAAAAGTACAAACATTGTAATCAAATATTCCTTAAAGTAAGTATTAACCTAGTACCTCTTTAGAAGCATCTTATCCCTCCATTAGATGCTAGACACATGTACTTTAAGAACCCTTGAAACCCTAATTCTCTTTTATAAAAGGGCATGTTCGTAAAGGAGTAAAGCATCTCTTGAAATTAAAGTGAAAAACACTTTCAAGAGAGCACTTTACTCCTCGAACCTAACTTAGCCGTTAGACGTCCAGATATTAAGAAAAGTTGGCAAGCTTCCTAACTTCTTCTAATAGTTTATTATTGAGTTCACTACTTTGGTCCAAATAAATCCATGTACAATATATGTAATGGCTGACTTTTTGAGTTCAATGCTTTGGTCTTACAAGAAGCTCCGTGTTGTTTTCCTTTCTGACAAGCAGCACAAGATTCAAAATTTTCAAAAACTCTTGATGGTAAACCTCTGACCAAGTTTCCCTTAACCATTTTATTAATTGTTCTGAAATTTAAATGTCCAAGCCTTCTATGCCAAAGCCTAGATTCATCAGATGTGACCTTTGCAAAGAGACAAGTTAAATCTCTTTTGGGAACCATATTCTTTGAATCAACACTCTAGATATTGTTTTTCCTAGGAATTCTAAGTAAAACATGATTTTCATCTGGAAACTTAAAATTAGAAGGCAAAACAAGACATTCAGCATCAGTATAGGGAACACTACTGTTCTTTTGTCACACATCTGTGAGACACAAAAGTTTAAACTTAAGCTCTTTTACATAGTATACATTAGAGTTTGATAACTTAGGTTATAAAGTAGGTTTAAAATCAATTGAGGAAAGACTTGAGTTCTTTAAGCAACTTGAAACAGAATATATTGAGAAATTTAATGTCTTAGAAAGCAAACTTTATGTTAAAGATAATGAAATTAGAGAGCTTACTAAGAGATTAAATCAGGCTACAAAAGAGAAGGATTCGTTTCTAAAGGAGAAATAAAACATTCAACTGAGCGTAGACACACTTGCTTATGCATCTGATACTGTAACCAAGGTCATAGAAAGTCAGCTTATCAACAAAGCTAGATCTGGTGTAGGAAACAAATCAGTTCCCCCTCCCATTACAGGAAAGTTTGTGCCTCCACTAAGAGATTTGCGTTTTATTGGTTTTGATGAGCTTAAAGAATTTGTGGTTACTGCACCTAAGGTAGATTCTAAAACAGATAGGTGTGATGCCCCAATTATTGAAGATTGGGAATTTGGTGATGATGAGGAAGTGTGTACACCAAGAGTTGTAGAAAATACAACTAAGACTAGTGTTGAAAAGATTAAGTTTGTCAAATCTAGTGCAAATGTTAACAACACAGTTAAAGAAGTTGAACAAGCTAGGGTGCATAATAACAGGCCTAGAGGTAATCAAAGGAATTAGAATGGAATGATGTCTCAAAGATTAGGTCAACCCTATTTAAAAGCACATGAAAGCTCACCTCGTAACGTCAATCTTATTGGCTTTCACTCTTCTTCCAATCAGAATGCTTCTACAAACCCACACAATATATTTTGATAACTTAGTTTCCATCATGTTATCCATACACAATCCTAATCTATTGATCGAGTTTTCATCTATCAAATCAGAAACTACATTCAACATCTATACTGACAATAATGTTGTAGATTTGCTCACAAAAGCATTTGATGTGGGCAGATTTTAAGTTTTAATTGCAAGTATTGGCATGATAAATCTTTGAAAATTCTCATCTCTTTGTGTTTTTGTAAAGTTTTGTAAGGATTAGTACTGCTATGAATGTCAATAAGTTGTTTATGTTGCTAGCTATGGTTAGTATTGCTAGTTATACTTAGTGTTGCTGGTTGCTGCTATTAAGTTGCTTTTACAACTGCTAAGTATAATTAAGTGTTGTGATTATTGTGAAACATTAATTTTTGTGTTTTCTTGGATTGGAAGGGTATAAATAGCCCTTACCTCATGGGTAATGAGGTGTGTGTTCTCATTCTATGCAATACGATATTTCTATGTTTCTCTTGTTTCTTTCTCTTCTCTAAAGTGTCACACCCACTGCATCTCTCTTAGATTATTAAAGTAGACGTGTAATTATTAGAACAACAATTGGTATTAGAGCCAAATATGATTCGTTTTTTCATGTAGTGTAGTTTTAGTGTTCTTTTAATCTTCATTAGTTGTAAAAGTTTTGGTTTTATTGAAGCTAAGAACTTTCTCTCTCTAGAATATCCTAACCTTCATACGTAGTATAAAGATTAATCTTTAACGTCTTTAATCTTGTAAAACGTATGTCAGGATAACATATTTTTGGAAAAGGAAAGAGCTTACATCATTCTATACAAATCAATAGCTATTGATTTGGGCTGCGGTAGAAAGGGTTGTGATACTTGCTTTGCAAAGATTTTTGTTACCCACAGTTTACGAATCTGCTTAAATCGCAAGAAACTGTTTCGAGAGCTTGTGTATTGTTGTGATACCATTTTGCGATACCTTGTTGCGATACCTTGACTTAGAGACTTTTATCAATTTTTAAATCCCTTAAAAGATTAAAATTATCAAGAGACTTTAATCTTTTCATATCACAACTTAAAATTCCAAACAATCAACCATCTCAACTTAAAACAAACTAAAACACCACACTTAAACAGAAACAACATCTCATATCAAAGATCCATTATCACAATGTCTACTCCCTATGATTCTTACAATGCTTCAATGATGTTGGGCACACCAACAAGACCACCAATGCTACTTCCATTCTACTTCCAGGAACTTACACATCATGGGCTTTTAGGTTCAAAGCATGGTTAACTCATTTTGATGATGCATCATACATGTTAAACTCAATCACGAATGGTCCGTATGTTATGAGACAAATAGCTGTTCCAAGTCATCCAACATTTACAAAAACTCAAACCCAAGATGATTTGAGCGATGATGAGCTTAAACAGTAGAGAGATAACTACCGGGCAAAGAACTTCATCATGTTGGCTATTCCATATAACCTCTTTTCACATGTGGATCATCATCACAATGCTCATGAAATGTGGCAAGCAGTTGAATCATTTCATAACAAAGAAGAACATCAACTCATTAAATGTGATCTTGTGAATGGTACCTACTTTCACATGGATCGCTTTCAAACACTTCTCTCAGAATCATCATCACCACTTCTGCCAATTTCTCCTCACAATGCATTGGAAAGATCCATCACTTCCAACAAAGAAGCAAAACCCTTCAATACTACTTACGATATAGATGATAGTGAGCAAACACTTATTGAAGATCTGGTCAAACTTGGCAATGATCTTTAGGGATACACTCTCAATGACAAAAGCAACAACAATATCAGTGATACCTTTGATTGCTCAAGTAGCCATCTCAAGTGTAAGACTCGTGACTCTGAATATTATAAGAAGAAAATGGAAACTACTCTAATGATTGAATCAGACTGTGAGATTGAAAAAGAATTGTTTGAATTCATGGTAGACACGAAAGATGATGAAGAAGAGACAATTGGACCAAGCATGGCATTTATGGCACACGTTGAAGATGTGGAAGGTATGGACACAACAATGGATGATGTTTTTGAAGCTCAAGAAGAGCATGCAACTCCAAGCTATGACACTGATTCTAAAGAAGATGACACTCTTGTCAACAAGGTACACACATCAGATGCTTGTGATAATGATGATCTCGATGAATTCATACATGGTCACATTCGTACCACTAGTAAGATAACTAGAGTTAACATAAGTGGTGAAACATCTACAAGTGCTACACCTAAGTTATCTATTATTAGTACCAATTGCAATCATGCATCAACAAGTCAAGATCATGTTGATATGGTTCAAAACTATGCCACTATTCAATCTCAAATTCAAAATCATGCTAACTTGATAAAACAAGAACAAGATAAAAGTGCTTCTTTAGAAAAGAAAATCAAGGACATGTTTTATGAAGAGCAGTCTGAGCGGCCACTAGTGCTTAAACGTCAAATTCAAGATTTAAACAATGAGATTTTTATTCTCAAAAGAAATATTTCCAGTTTTGAAAATATCAAAAAGAATCTTGAAAACGAAGTTTTAAAACTTAAAGAAGAAAAAGCTAATTGTATTCACCGATCAACTAAAGCTGAAACTAAACTTCGCACTACCAATCAGACTCCTCAGACTATGTACATGTTACTCCCCAAACCAGATTTAGTCATGGACCTAAAACAAGGCCTTGGTTACACTAAACCATCTTATTTTGACATGGTTAAATGTCAAACACCAAGTTTGTATAATGTTGATTACATGAGACGTGATACCTTCAAAAATTACATGTTTGTTCCTAATGACATCTCTAAAGAGTAAATCCAAAAACGTTTAAAGGTCAATCAAAAGAAAACCAATTTCTCCTACTTTAGTGCCGATTACGGTTTGATTAATATGGAAAATGCTCTTTTACGAAAACCAACAAATGTTAAAAAACAAGAGGATCAGACTTCTGTAACACCATATGATTCTAGCAGATATGAGAGTTTAGCAAGAAAAACCTTTTGTCATCTCAGAAATTAAATAAGTGGATCATTATCTATTATTCATGGGAAGCAAGAGTTTCAAATGGATGAAACTGTGAGATCTAATTCTTATGAAATAGATGTCTTAAGGGAAGTTAAGAAACAGATAAAAACATTTTATCGAGCCTCTCGAGAATAAAATTAAGGATAAACTTAAAGTCTTTGAAGAGGCATTGATGTCTGAAATGCAAAATGATTTAAAACATGTCACATCTCTTGAAGATGAATATGACCTCCTTAGCTTAAACTCGGACATTCAAAAGGAATATTTACTAAATCAAATGGAATCAATCAAACCACAATTTGCTCTAAATGAAGAGAAAATTGAGATTTTGGAGAATAAACAAACATTTTTGGAAATAGAAAACCTTTTACTCAGAGAGAATCTGAAAGAATGTTTGCAAAAGAACGTTGAGTTGAATGAGGAACTGTCTTGTCGTAATGCCAAATTTGAAAACTCTTTTGCTAAACTTGTAAAACAATCTTTAATGTTTGAAGCAAATTGGCAAAGAAAAATTGAAGAAAACAAATACGACATGCTTTCCCACAAAAATTCATTGAAAATAATCTTAAAAGAGAACGAGGAACTCAAATCTAAAGTGCTTGATTTGATGAAAACCAAGAATCATGAGTCTACTCCTAAACGCCTGTTGGAAAATCAAAATTTCTCATATTTTTTGAACCAACCTAATTTTTTGGCATCTCATAAACAAAAAGCTCATATTCTTAAGCCAAAAAAAAAGAAGATTTATCTAATCCTTAAGTAAATGCTCCTGGTATGTATCACATTGCATCTACTTCTTATGGTTTAACAAAAAATTAGAAATAGCTAGGAAGCAAGCATTGCTTAGTCAGGATATGCCTCTAGATGCACTAGTGTGTTCTTTGACTCCTACCCCTATAGAAAAGAAACCCAAAGGTTCAAAGAAACACAAGAACCATAAGAAACAGAAATTAGTTCAATATGATTAATCTACAAAATCTCCTAATGCAGATTTGCTTTTTGATCCAGGTTTAGAAACTACTTGTAGCAGGGAGAGACCACTTAAGACATATGCTTTGAATAGTAGAGCCTCTCAGCCTCAAGTTGTAGAAAAACCTAGATTTTTTAAAGCTTTCAATAAAAAACGCTCTAAGCGAATGGATGACTGTAAAAACTTAAATATGCATGGATCTATTGCTTCTAATAACATGAATGCTAGTTTTAATTCTGTTCATTATAATTCTGCTTCTGATAAATGTGTGCATGCTAATTTGAATTGTGAAAACATGAATGACAACACCACTAGGTACATCGAATTTAAGAAACACTAAGCATAGAGAAAAACAGGCATGGATCTCAATGGGTAAAAAATTTGAGCATTCTAACTCACACCCTAGATCTTGCTTAAAGTGGATTCCCACAGGAAGAGTGTTTAAACACGTAGGCTATAGGTGGCAACCAGTTAAGAAGCAACCAGCACCTACAGTCTTCATTAGAAAAATTCAATCCATTAGGTGTGCATTCTATACTGTCTAACTATGTGGAACCACTTTATCAGCGGATTCCAAATTTTATGTTTTTTGCTTTGATGTGCAGCTTGTCCAAGTGTGCCTCTGGTACCTCGACTCGGGGTGCAGCTATAACACCCCGTAAAATTTTCCTACGATTAACACATTACCATAACATAGATTAACCATTTTTACCCATGATTTTTTTTTAATATATATAGTTATCAATTGTAACGTTATTCACTTTTTACTTTGGAACGATATTTACACATGAACCTTGATAAACTTAAAACGTTTATATTTAATAAATATATGTTTCGGTAATTAACCAAATACGTGTTATATATTTCCCGAGTTTACGGAAAATTTATCCTAATTACTCACTAAACACAATGGGCCATGGCCCATTGCTCATTTCAATCCAAACGCACCCTTTTAAATACTTTTTGGACCTATCGTGGGCTACAAAACTAACTGAACCGTTGATATTCATTTGTTATGGTCGACACATAATACGAACCAACCCTTGGAGACATACATACAATCGACCACATACAAACTCTCAAACCAACTAACATTTACCTCTTACACACAAGCCCACCAAATAAGACCAAGCGCACACTTATATTATTTTTCTTTCTTTTCTTTGTTTCGAGCCGCGACGTACATATACTTTGGCTCGCTTATGCTTAATTTCGACACACAACATGGCTATTTTATTTTACCACTCCGTTGCCTTCCTAGCTGACAACCAAAAATGACAAAGATCATCGAACATCTCGCTCATTTACTGTATGAGCCAGTGCCCTATTGAAGACCCCAACACACCTTGAGTAAGTTTCATATAACTGATCACAGGTCCAAACGACCCTTATACCTTTTCTTTTCTTTCTGTTCCAGTCAAAACCAAGTGCACCCTTGGTATATTTTTTCTCCTTCTATTTTCCAGCCACGACTAGGCTCACAAACCACCCCATACTCCTTGATTTCGACACACAACCTATATATAACCTTGTATTTACTAATTAATCACCTAACATAGAATCAAGAATGATAAACTTGGTAACCACCCTCACTCGTTCACTGCCCCAGAAACGACCCAAATGAACCTGGAAGGATCACTTAAAATGGTGAAATGTGTCATAAGCTTTCTATCAGCCACCCTTGCTCCCCAATAATCACAAAACATTGTGCCAACTGTAAGGAACATTCAGCCACAAACCCTACACATTCCCTTGCTCATGATTGTTGTTAAATCTCGATTGGTTACTATTGGAGGCAACCTGCAAATGGCAGCTCGTCATTCACACCTTCGCCCTCCCTCGCTTGATACTACCTTAGATATAACCTAGGAGAAACCATGTGCATGTCTTACACCACCTCTCTGCTCCATTTCACCACTTGATCATTTCACCAACTCGTGTATATAAGGAAACATGCAATCAGATTACTAACACACAAACACAACTTGTTTACTTCTTTGCTACTGCCCACGAGGAAGGGAAACAAGCATATAGAAGCCATGCATCACAAACTAAAAACAAAACACAAACACTTCATCCTACTTGCTCTTGTTGTTCCTGTCGTGAAAAGAAGAAGAAACCATGCGAGTCGACCGTTACACTCACAAAACTATCACCTTTCAATATTATTCTAAGCCCTTCCTTTACTGTGGTGTGTACGAGAGTTTTGGCCAAGATCCCAAGAGTTTTATGCCGTGCATAGGATCTTTGGAATGAAGCTCTCCTTTACTTGGCAAGCTGTGATACAAGTAGCACCAACTCTCTGCCCATGAGTAGTCTCCATGTCGTGTTTTGGACCACACTTCTTGGCATGGTAAGTCTCCTCTACTCTCTTCATAGGTATATAATCACTCTAATTGGCACCCTTAATTTAAGAACTCTGGAAATCAATCTTGGATTTAAATGTGGCATCCTATTTTTTTTCTTGCGTGGCTATGCATGAGGTGGCACAATAATATGTAACTAGTAATATAACGTATCATTATACATAAAGTTCTTGTATGGCCATAACTGAGAAACATGAATATAAACAACACTTAAGTTTTGGCTCTCATAGCTAAGTGCTTATCAACTTAAAAACCACCATATAATACTCGACTATAAAAAAATTCAGTAAACTTTTGGTCACATTTGGAAATATGAGTTGAGTAAACTCAAAGGGGTTGAGACATATTTTAAGCTTATCTGGGCTCTTGTTTGTAAACATTGCACTTTTCAAATGCTTAGTATCTTATGTATTTATGGCATGGTGAACTGAAATGGAAGAAATGAACATCGAAACTTATTTTGAAATACCTTTATGCATGCAATATACTAGGAAAGATTTAACCAAATCTAACACAGATTCGAAATACTATATAAACGAAACGTGTGGTATTAAAACACAATAAGTAGAATTGCTCAGTTGGGTAGGCACATGGTTGCTGAGCAAGATGTCTTGAGTTTGAGCCTAGGCAAAGCCATTTTTTTACTTTTATTTGATATTCTTACAACTTTTGCCCTATGACAGTTTCAGCCCTCAACATTTGATAACTTGACAACTTACTTAGAAACTTTAATAAGTTTTATAACTTATATTAATATTTACGTTTATAACCCCAAACTTTGAACCACTTATCATTTTCTTAAAAACTTTTGTATGGTTGTAAACATATTTATTTTGGACTAAGTGCGAAAATCATTTTGATGTTAAAAGAGTAACGATGGCATAGCTTAAAAGTTTATATAACAACTTAATTTCCAATTGACAAATTTATATTTTATGACTATATCATAAAAACATATAACGAGACCTATATTTTTAGACGATAATGAAGTGTTAAATACGAATAACTATATATTTCTGAATATATATAATTTATAACGTAAATTATATAACTTGACGTTATTATCGGTTAACTTGAACACACGTTAAGAAATGATTATTCATACAATAAAACTCATCGATTCACTTAACCAGGCATAAAATTACTATAATTCACCAATACATAACATAAATTCATGACGAAGAATATAAAATAATAAACAATACTTATGCATAAAGACAAGTTATATTGTATATAACTTTGCTCTTGAACCATTAAGCGTTTTGCCACGCAAGTCACCTCTGCCACAAGAAATCATTTTGTCATCTAACACTATTCAAATCACGATTCTCGATAAGTCGAACTTATCTCGGACTTCCATATTATTCAGGTTATTCTGTGAAATCATTTTCCATTCTACCTCTGACATTACGTTATCTTCTGTCTACCATTCCACCAAGGTGAGTCATAGCCCCTACTCTTACTTGTTTTACAATGGTTTATAAACATTTTTGGGGGAGATACATGCTTAACTACTGTTTTACTTTACAAGTGTTCATTAACTAAATACATGACTGTATTTCATATAAACTTTACTGGTTTACACACTTTATTATCTCATAAGGAAATACCTGCTATAGACATGATTACAAGCGATTTTCCAACGATATGCTATATTTGATCTCTATTGCCTAAGTATCTATTACCAAAAGTCCCTCGATCATGCGCCTTAATCACTTGTAGGGTGAACGTAAATAATTGTGGATAGATCTATTAGGGATTGACAATCCCCATTTGGTCGCTAGAGGAAAGCCACCAAATGCACTTTATTTGACTTCATAGGTTACTGGTAAATACCTATCTTGAGGGCCACTGTTTTACATCATTATTATGGATAATTTTGATGCCTGTTAATCGTTGAGTGTCATGAGCTTAGGGCAAGAGAACGGTAATAATATAGCACTACTATGACTGATGTTAAGGGCGTACGATGTTGTAGCCCTCTGTTTTATTAAACTACGAGATTGTGCTCACTATATAGCAGGAAAAACTATTAATAATTGGCAAACGAACTACTATTTTGGTGTTGGCCCGGTGAAGGGCAAACCAACGGATTGATTTGTATTGAATTGATAAGGAAATCACTCATTTTCTAATTAACGATTTAAACTATAAACTCTATGAACTCACCAACCTTTGTGTTGACACTTTTAGCATGTGTTTATCTCAGGTAACTAAACAAGAAGGAACTTGAAGGCACAGAGTGGGCTTGTAACCCGGCATGGGCTTAAATAAACGTTTTGACACATTTCAAATAAACTTGTTGTTTAAATTATGAAACATCTTGATGTCTCGAATATTTGGTATTTTGAATGAATTAAACTTTAAAGCGTCAATTTTGTGTCGTTTTCTATGATTGTGATAAAGATCCTCGAAGTAACACCCAAAAAGTCTTCCGCTGACATTTTAAGTCTTCCGCTAACATTTTAAGTCTTCCGCTGACGTGATGATTTTGGGGGTGTTACAGATTGGCATCAGAGCTACAGTTATAGAGAACCAAGTGTTTTGAACATTGGACTATAACTACACGTTTAAAATGGACCACTTTTACAAAATACCACCTTATGCCCTCCGTGCCTACGCGTTTCCAACATCTGGTAGAGACATTACTTTTACATGATTTCTTATATATGTTAACATGTTATGATTATGCTAATGACTTATATTTACTAATCGGGATTATTATAAATACCGTGTCTTCATATTTCCGTCCGCCAGACGATTATATGACTTTTAGATAGTTTATGCTACAAAAACACTCTAGTATATTAATATATATATATATATATATATATATATATATATATATATATATATATATATATATATATATATATATATATATATATATATATATATATATGCTCCCCCAACTATTTTGAGTACTATACCAATCCTCCTTAATTATCTCGCTCTCATCTTTATAGATGCTTATGACATACTTTTTTTGTACTCTCGGAAAATTTGCGCATTACCTTGTCGATCAGTATGGGTGTTGAGTCAGAAATTCTTAAGTAGGATGATTTACAATGTCTTTATTTGAATGGATTGGGACGCCTTTTTATTGAAATAAAGAAATTGTAAACCGCCGAACCATAAGTTTATACTTCGTTATTTACATCGTTTGGGACGCTTCTCTATGTAAATAACGAATTATAAATAAGTGGGCTTAATTGTGTCTGAAATGGCATGCGTATGAAATCAGGGATCACTAGGTTCATAAAACACTAAAACTTCAGCCAAAGACTCACGATTTCCTCCTGCGTATGCCTAATTCTAAGGCATTACGGCACAACCACATTTCTTCAATCATGTACTTACTTTTACATTCTGGCGATTTATGAAATCTTTTCACGACATTGTATGTGATTACAATGGTCTCTCTTACTTCTCCGGCAATAGGAGTGATATAGTAATCTCCGAACCATTCACAACTTTACCTAAAATCCATAAATTCCTCTAATAGAAATACAAGATATGGAATTGCTAACGAACAAACAGATTCATCATCTACAAAATCTCGAAACTAAATACCGTGTTGTCACTTAAAACTATATTTAACAAGTTTTCTCTTTACAAAAGCAGAAGTTCAGCAACTTTCTCTTCATTCAACAAGTTTCCACTTGAAAACTCTTATTATTAAAAATCTGTTAACAAGCAACTAGTTTAACGGGTAGGTTACCCCCCCCCCCCCCCAAAATTTTAACTTGCACGAAACAAAATATTGTGAACCATGTTTATCTTAAAAACATGTTAAAATAAAAATCTTCAAAATGGAATTGTTTCTTAAGTCAAGTAAATCAAAAGGAATTGAACATAAGACAACGTAAGTAGTTAGAACTACTCAACAATTACGACTATGAGAACTGCTATCATCAAGGAAGAAGCTAATGTAGTAGTAGATACGTTAAGCTAGAAAGAAAAATTATAAAGAAGAAGCTAATGTAGTAGTAGATACGTTAAGCTCGAAAGAAAATTTTTAAAACCGCTCAGGAGTTAGATCGTTAGAAATGACTATTTGTTCACCCTTTCCACTCACCTTTACAGCTACCTTATCTTAGAATCCCGGGACGAGATTCCGTTTAACGGGTAGGTAATATAACACCCCGTAAAATTTTCCTACGATTAACACATTACCATAACATAGATTAACCATTTTTACCCATGATTTTTTTTTTTTTTAATATATATAGTTATCAATTGTAACGTTATTCACTTTTTACTTTGGAACGATATTTACACATGAACCTTGATAAACTTAAAACGTTTATATTTAATAAATATATGTTTCGGTAATTAACCAAATACGTGTTATATATTTCCCGAGTTTACGGAAAATTTATCCTAATTACTCACTAAACACAATGGGCCATGGCCCATTGCTCATTTCAATCCAAACGCACCCTTTTAAATACTTTTTGGACCTATCGTGGGCTACAAAACTAACTGAACCGTTGATATTCATTTGTTATGGTCGACACATAATACGAACCAACCCATAGAGACATACATACAATCGACCACATACAAACTCTCAAACCAACTAACATTTACCTCTTACACACAAGCCCACCAAATAAGACCAAGCGCACACTTAAATTATTTTTCTTTCTTTTCTTTGTTTCGAGCCGCGACGTACATATACTTTGGCTCACTTATGCTTAATTTCGACACACAACATGGCTATTTTATTTTACCACTCCGTTGCCTTCCTAGCTGACAACCAAAAATGACAAAGATCATCGAACATCTCGCTCATTTACTGTATGAGCCAGTGCCCTATTGAAGACCCCAACACACCTTGAGTAAGTTTCATATAACTGATCACAGGTCCAAACGACCCTTATACCTTTTCTTTTCTTTCTGTTCCAGTCAAAACCAAGTGCACCCTTGGTATATTTTTTCTCCTTCTATTTTCCAGCCACGACTAGGCTCACAAACCACCCCATACTCCTTGATTTCGACACACAACCTATATATAACCTTGTATTCACTAATTAATCACCTAACATAGAATCAAGAATGATAAACTTGGTAACCTCCCTCACTCGTTCACTGCCCCAGAAACGACCCAAATGAACCTGGAAGGATCACTTAAAATGGTGAAATGTGTCATAAGCTTTCTATCAGCCACCCTTGCTCCCCAATCATCACAAAACATTGTGCCAACTGTAAGGAACATTCAGTCACAAACCCTACACATTCCCTTGCTCATGATTGTTGTTAAATCTCGATTGGTTACTGTTGGAGGCAACCTGCAAATGGCAGCTCGTCATTCACACCTTCGCCCTCCCTCGCTTGATACTACCTTAGATATAACCTAGGAGAAACCATGTGCATGTCTTACACCACCTCTCTGCTCCATTTCACCACTTGATCATTTCACCAACTCGTGTATATAAGGAAACATGCAATCAGATTACTAACACACAAACACAACTTGTTTACTTCTTTGCTACTGCCCACGAGGAAGGGAAACAAACATATAGAAGCCATGCATCACAAACTAAAAACAAAACACAAACACTTCATCCTATTTGCTCTTGTTGTTCCTGTCGTGAAAAGAAGAAGAAACCATGCGAGTCGACCGTTACACTCACAAAACTATCACCTTTCAATATTATTCTAAGCCCTTCCTTTACTGTGGTGTGTACGAGAGTTTTGGCCAAGATCCCAAGAGTTTTATGCCATGCATAGGATCTTTGGAATGAAGCTCTCCTTTACTTGGCAAGCCGTGATACAAGTAGCACCAACTCTCTGCCCATGACTAGTCTCCATGTCGTGTTTTGGACCACACTTCTTGGCATGGTAAGTCTCCTCTACTCTCTTCATAGGTATATAATCACTCTAATTGGCACCCTTAATTTAAGAACTCTGGAAATCAATCTTGGATTTAAGTGTGGCATCTTATTTTTTTTTCTTGCGTGGCTATGCATGAGGTGGCACAATAATATGTAACTAGTAATATAACGTATCATTATACATAAAGTTCTTGTATGGCCATAACTGAGAAACATGAATATAAACAACACTTAAGTTTTGGCTCTCATAGCTAAGTGCTTATCAACTTAAAAACCACCATATAATACTCGACTATAAAAAAATTCAGTAAACTTTTGGTCACATTTGGAAATATGAGTTGAATAAACTCAAAGGGGTCGAGACATATTTTAAGCTTATCTGGGCTCTTGTATGTAAACATTGCACTTTTCAAAGGCTTAGTATCTTATGTATTTATGGCATGGTGAACTGAATTGGAAGAAATGAACATCGAAACTTATTTTGAAATACCTTTATGCATGCAATATACTAGGAAAGATTTAACCAAATCTAACACAGATTCGAAATACTATATAAACGAAACGTGTGGTATTAAAACACAATAAGTAGAATTGCTCAGTTGGGTAGGCACATGGTTCCTGAGCAAGATGTCTTGAGTTCGAGCCTAGGCAAAGCCATTTTTTTACTTTTATTTGATATTCTTACAACTTTTGCCCTATGACAGTTTCAGCCCTCAACATTTGATAACTTGACAACTTACTTAAAAACTTTAATAAGTTTTATAACTTATATTAATATTTACGTTTATAACCCCAAACTTTGAACCACTTATCATTTTCTTAAAAACTTTTGTAAGGTTGTAAACATATTTATTTTGGACTAAGTACGAAAATCATTTTGATGTTAAAAGAGTAACGATGGCATAGCTTAAAAGTTTATATAACAACTTAATTTCCAATTGACAAATTTATATTTTATGACTATATCATAAAAACATATAACGAGACCTATATTTTTAGACGATAAGTGTTAAATACAAATAACTATATATTTCTGAATATATATAATTTATAACGTAAATTATATAACTTGACGTTATTATCGGTTAACTTGAACACACGTTAAGAAATGATTATTCATACAATAAAACTCATCGATTCACTTAACCAGGCATAAAATTACTATAATTCACAAATACATAACATAAATTCATGACGAAGAATATAAAATAATAAACGATACTTATGCATAAAGACAAGTTATATTGTATATAACTTTGCTCTTGAACCATTAAGCGTTTTGCCACGCAAGTCACCTCTGCCACAAGAACTCATTTTGTCATCTAACACTATTCAAATCACGATTCTCGATAAGTCGAACTTATCTCGGACTTCCATATTATTCAGGTTATTCTGTGAAATCATTTTCCATTCTACCTCTGACATTACGTTATCTTCTGTCTACCATTCCACCAAGGTGAGTCATAGCCCCTACTCTTACTTGTTTTACAATGGTTTATAAACGTTTTTGGGGGAGATACATGCTTAACTACTGTTTTACTTTTACAAGTGTTCATTAACTAAATACATGACTGTATTTCATATAAACTTTACTGGTTTACACACTTTATTATCTCATAAGGAAATACCTGCTATAGACATGATTACAAGCGATTTTCCAACGATATGCTATATTTGATCTCTATTGCCTAAGTACCTATTACCAAAAGTCCCTCGATCATGCGCCTTAATCACTTGTAGGGTGAACGTAAATAATTGTGGATAGATCTATTAGGGATTGACAATCCCCATTTGGTCGCTAGAGGAAAGCCACCAAATGCACTTTATTTGACTTCATAGGTTACTGGTAAATACCTATCTTGAGGGCCACTGTTTTACATCATTATTATGGATAATTTTGATGCCTGTTAATCGTTGAGTGTCATGAGCTTAGGGCAAGAGAACGGTAATAATATAGCACTACAATGACTGATGTTAAGGGCGTACGATGTTGTAGCCCTCTGTTTTATTAAACTACGAGATTGTGCTCACTATATAGCAGGAAAAACTATTAATAATTGGCAAACGAACTACTATTTTGGTGTTGGCCCGGTGAACGGCAAACCAACGGATTGATTTGTATTGAATTGATAAGGAAATCACTCATTTTCTAATTAACGATTTAAACTATAAACTCTATGAACTCACCAACCTTTGTGTTGACACTTTTAGCATGTGTTTATCTCAGGTAACTAAACAAGAAGGAACTTGAAGGCACGGAGTGGGCTTGTAACCCGGCATGGGCTTAAATAAACGTTTTGACACATTTCAAATAAACTTGTTGTTTAAATTATGAAACATCTTGATGTCTCGAATATTTGGTATTTTGAATGAATTAAACTTTAAAGCGTCACTTTTGTGTCGTTTTCTATGATTGTGATAAAGATCCTCGAAGTAACACCCAAAAAGTCTTCCGCTGACATTTTAAGTCTTCCGCTGACGTTATGATTTTGGGGGTGTTACAGCAGCCGGCATATGACCAGGAACAGGGCACTGCTCAAGAACTCCATAGCCAAATTCTTGGGTATAGTATGTTTTGGGAATTATCTCATAGCTAAAATCACCGGTTATAAAGATCTCATTCATGATAAGGTTACAATTCCAAAAGTCTACTTTGTCGAACGACTGGGTCATAACTTGTTTAGTATTGGTCAATTATGTGATAGCGGTTTAGATGTGGCTTTCAGAAAACATTCGTGTATTGTTCGCACTCTTGAAGGCATTGATATTCTCAAAGGCTTCAGGGATTCGAATCTATACCAAATTGCACTTCAAGAAATAACATCACCAAAACCGATTTGTTTGCTTGCAAAAGCTATATCATCACAAGCCTGGCTATGGCATCGTTGATTCTCTCTTTTGAACTTCCGAACGATAAATGACCTTGCTCAAAACAGTTTAGTCAGAGGATTGACAAACTATCTTTCAAGAAAGATCATCTTTGTTTAGCTTGTGAATTAGGGAAGATGACACGTGCAACACTCAAATCCAAATCTGAACCTAGTTCCATTGCTCCTTTGCATTTATTGCACATGGATTTGTATGGCCCAATGCGTGTTGTCAGCAGAAATGGAAATAAATGTATTTTGATTATTGTGGATGACTACTTACAATTTACTTGGGTTCACTTTCTTGCCTCTAAATCCAAAACTCCAAAGGTGATCATCAAATTCATCAAAAGAGTACAAGTTGGTCTACAAGGTCAAGTCCGATATGTAAGAACAGACAACGGAACGGAGTTCACGAATCAGATTCTTCAGAATTTCTTTGATTCAATTGGCATTACTCATAAGAGATCGGTAGCTTACACTCCTCAACAAAATGGTGTAGTCGAAAGACGAAACCGTACATTAGTAGAAGCTACAAGAACAATACTATCCACCGCAAATCTTGCATTAAATTTATGGTCTGAAGCTGTGTCTGTAACAATTCGCAATTTCAGGTTAATTACTATTCCCGGAAAATTCACTATTCACTTTTACTATTCATGTTACTATTCATTTTTACTATTCATTTCTTTCCGAAATTTTCCCGAAAGTTGATTTTTATTTGATATTCTCGAATAATAAATCATTTCCATGGCAAATTAAATGTTTGACATTCGTTAGATCATTTTCGTGAAAGTTATTAAGGAATTACACGACATTACACGTTTTAGGGTAAAACGTCATTCAGAAATTCTACGCACAACGAAATTCGACCCCGTTAAGTGATCCCGCATCAGAAAAATGCTTGACACACTCATGATTTATTTGAGAATTAATCGTGACTGAGAAAAACATGACCAAAGACTTCCCGGCAGGTCACCCAAGCCAGTACTACTCTCGCATGAGCACGCTTAACCGTATGGGCGATTAACCGTTAGACCACAAAACGCGTTTCTAAGACGATTTGAGTTTTCAACTTATTAGAAAAAGTCAACATATTTTTTCCCTCCTCCATTGACCAAAAATCATCCCTTGATGTTATAAGTCATTTCGTGATTTTTAGGCTTACGGTTTGATGTCTAAAAGACATTTAATACCAACCGACACTAGACTGAGCCCAGTCTAGACATTATAAGTCATTTTAAATCATTTTTATCACATTAGAAAAGTAACATTTTACTTTTCTCAATTTTACGCAATATTCGTACGTTTTACGTATTACGCGTTTTAGACCCGTGTTTCCAGTTTTTAGCAGGGTTTACCACCCAGATGGAACCTACCACTCATTTTATATTTTATTATGGAACATATGGACTTGTTTATCAATACTTTCAAGTTCCATAATTTTACGACACCCGGTTTTACGTTTTGAGGCTTAATCATTTACAATTGGCATTTCCCGGAGTCAAAACTCATCTAGTAACTTGGATAATATCATCCAAGGCACACCTCACCCCCCCTTATCCATGTGAACCGCCCTAGGAGGGGGGATTCACACTATGTGGCTCAATCTCATGACTTTAGCCCATAGATCATCATTTTATTACAACTTTGTCACCAAGTTATGTAACTTTCCTAGTAAGCTTCCTAACCTCCTCATTTGGACTATAAATACTCCCTCCCCATCCCTTCTTTGTGCCGTGCATCCCCAACCCCATAACCATCCCATTCTTAGCTTAATTCCTTCTAATTTCTAGCAAGGTTCAAGTGATTCTTCAAGATAGAAACCCTAGCTAGATTATCATTCACCAAAACTCTTCCAATCCCTAATATACTTGGTGATTTCTCTTGAGTTTAAATCCACTCAATTCACCTCAACTTTCATTACATCTCTTTCAAGAATACCAAGGGTAGAAAGATTGCATGAAGTGAAAAAGGGTTGAAGCAAGTCTATCAATGTCCTATCCTTACATGTTAACTTCCTTTCATCTTTGAAAGCCAAAAGTTGTGAGCCAAACCCTAACTTGATTCTTGTTAAATAATCATGTTCATGTTATTTACATATTATTTGTGCTATATTATGTCTTGTATTAATGTCCATGATGTATAAAAGTGAGTAAAACAAGTTATTGTAATTGATTGTTAAGACAAGTTACTAAAACAAGTAAACTAGTGACTTTCTTGGTAAGACCTGATCAAAATGGTAAAGATATGATGTTGGATCATTACATATTACAGTATAGGACTTAACAAGGAAACCATAGCAATTTGAACCACCTAAAACGAGTATACGAGTCAAAAGTTACGCCCATTTGAAATTACCAAAGTTTCCGGCAAAACTGCCAAATACCATTCTGATCAAATTTGGGTTTTGAAAGTCCCACTTTTGGTCCGATTCATCAAAAAGTTAAAACACGAAAGTTGTCCGAAACGACGTTTTCGTTCAGGTGTAAAGAAGCTCGAGACCTAAAAATGCTTTCCGAGTGATAAAATTCTTCAATCTAAACAGCCCATATTTAGGCGAAAGTCACTAGATTATGGTTATACTTTGAAAGGAACAAGAGGTCTTATGACCTATAATCAAGACCACAACCATGGCTAGAGCCAAGGTTGTGTCTCATGACCTTGGAACAAGGACCAAAGGTCATGGCTAGGCCATGACGAAATGACCATACCAACTTACATAGGCGTAAACATGAAACAATGAATTAGGCGATAACTTGAACAAGCAATTTGGATCTACTTCACTTAAAAGGAAACCATGAGATTTTACAAAGAGAAAATGGTCATACAAGACTTAAGAAACTTACCCTAATAACAATCTTCATGTACAAATAAACTTTCCTAAGTTTATTCAACTATTGGACATGTAACTTTCGGATCAAAACTTATATCTATATATTTCATCAACTACTACAATAGTAGGGAGCCTCATGTGAGGAGTTCATTATGTAAGCCGTCGAGTTGAGTTGTGGATTTACGAGTTAAAGTGTCCTGGCTCCTCGAACGCTTACTAACATGACTTCTGAATTATGTCGGCCTGAACGGTAGTAAACGATATACAAAACATACATGTTTCATGAATCTTTTGTTTCAAAGACTTACACTATACATCATACCACATCATGGACTAAATGCAAGATATATATATAGGCACTACTTCATATTCTTTACTCCGATCCTAAGTTGCGACATTCTATTATAGGTTGCTCGTAGAAACCTTCGCGATTCGACCATCACATTCACTACTCACTACATAACTTAAGGTGAGTTCGTAGCCCCACTTTCTATTGTTTAACTATTTTACAAACCCATGAGGGGAATACATGCTATTATTTTTCTACTCGAACACGATGCTTTCTACTGTATGCTACCCGACGATGTTTTATTATCTCTAAGTAACGATTGCCATGTTCGAAGTCCCTATATCATGAACCATTAGTCACTACCTTTAGTGAGCGCGAATATTGTGAATAGATCTATTGGGATTGACGGATCCCATTTGTGTTGAACAACGATGAGTTCACACAAATGCACTATATTTGAGATTTAGCAGTATAATGGCAAAAGTACCTCGATAGGGCTTCTATAATGCCAATTTTGTTGGTTCGATGTTAATGTTTTGGTTGCATGAGCTTAGTGAAATAAATAACGATTTTGTTTTCTAACTATGAGTGTGAGTCTATAGCTCACACTACGACATATTGTGTTCAAACGATTTAACTAAACTCTACGAATTCCACTCAACCTTTGTGTTGACCTCTCAAGCATGTATTTCTGGTTCATGACGATCAAGGATGGCACGGAAGGACACGAATACTCAAGAGGGCTATAAATTTTATTATCATTCAAAACTCAATTAATGTAATTTGTAAACATGGAACCATCTGGGACCTCATTTTATAATCTCTGATATTTATACAATTTGAATGATAAATCTTTTAAAACGACTCAATTGGAGTTCGTTTTCTATTATTGTGACTATTGTGCTGTCAAGTAACACCCAGTTCGAATTCCGCTGCAACCATGAATTGGGGGTGTTACAGATTGGTACCAGAGCCATGGTTATAGAGAAACGGGTCTAATTGAGACCTAAACTATAACCACACTACAAGCAAAAACATTTTATAGCCTTCCGATCTTCGTGTCTTCCATCCTCCAGACGATTATGGACTTATTAAGCATTTTATGCTACATGAACATATAAATATATTCATATATACACACTAGGCATTTTACACTACACGAACAAATACTAGTATATTTATATATACATTCGAGTTATTTTCAATCATTTTATCTAAACATATCTACACATGCCTATTCTATGGCATTTCGACACAACCACATTCTCCCAACCATGTTCCTACTCCAACATTTTATATCCAAGATATTGTAACGAATTACGATGGTCTTTTCTATTTCCCGAACATTGTATGACACAATGGTCTTAATCATTTCTCAAATGTTTTGAGTCACACAATGGTCTAATCTACTTCCGAGACATTGTGATTTGTGCAATGGTCTCTCGAATTATTCCACCACCTCATCAATATCATTTCATATGATATCAAAAACCCATCACAATCTATCGATTTCCAAACAAGAAATATGAGATTTCTAAAGGATAAACTAATCCATCATCGACAAAAGCTGAACTTTCTCTTCATTCATCAAAGTTTTCTTTTGAAACCTTCATTGTTAAAAGTTCGTGATCCTGGCCAAGTATGTTCTATTTTAGAACTACTTAAAACTTCCTTTCTATACGTACCTACCCTTACTATCTTCTATGCAATGGAATGTGAAAACATAGGTTACAAGTCTTGTATGGGCGGAACTTGCAACTGGAAGGGTTTGACATCGCCTTTGTTTAGTGGACAGTTTCCCGAAAGAAACGGACATATCACAAGTATACCTAATTTAGATATTTGAAAATTTTATCGAACCTTGGCTAAATATAGACTAGTCACCTATATTTAACCTAGGGACAGTGGAATATAGTCTGACTAACTATATTCGACTTAGAATTTTCAAATACTGAGAGTAGTTGTACTAGGGTTATGTTCAGATTGATTTCCTACTTGAACTCGATAAACCACCCGAATTCTTTAAAACGATCTAGAGACACGATAGTGTTTTACCACTCAGCGAAATCTTAACACCTTATTTGTACTACCTAATTTCATTCTTGAAAGTTTTCATTTATGAGATAATCCGAACTACTATCTTGGGATAGTTATCAATTCTTCTCTTCATCCCGTAGAAGTACTATCCTGTTTAGTTCCTAAGGATACCATCCCATCATAAACCTTTAAAATCTCTTAAGATTTTCAAAGCAAACTCAACATCTATACCTAAGAGTATTAATGCTGGGCATACACTACACACTTTTGTTCATCAACATATCACATCATTATCTTCACAACCGTTGAAACCACAAGCTCATTAACAGATCGTGATGCACTTTTAAAGCTCAAATCATCCTTAGCTACACCACAAGCACCCTTACCAGCTTTACAAGATTGAATATTCATCTTGGAACACCAGTATCATCTCGTAATACCCTACCTTGTAACTCACCGACTAAGTATGAATGTTGTGTAGGATGATTTGTAATTATTTGAATGGATTGGGATGCCTTTTCATTTAAATAAAGACATTGTAAATCACTAAACCATAAGTTTATATTTCCTTATCTACATTGTTTGGGATGCCTCTCTATGTAAATAAAGAATTATAAACAAGTGGGCTTATTTGTATCCGAAATAACATAAGTATGAAGTCAATAAACACTAGGTACAACAACCGATTACCTACTAGGCTATGATTGCAATTACTATCTCAAATTCCTATTAATATTCGATTGCTATATCAATTTCCTTTGATATTCGACTATTACCATACCTTTCCTACATAAAAGTAAACCTCGTCCTACACCATACACTGAAATGACAAATCAAATTACATCACCGGTAATCCCAGACTTTAGTACTCATAAGTAACCACACCTTTTCATCGACACCACTCCAACATATGATACACACAGAACTTCGGGACGAAGTTCCCCGTAAGGGGTAGAGACTGTAACAATTCGCAATTTCAGGTTAATTACTATTCCCGGAAAATTCACTATTCACTTTTACTATTCATGTTACTATTCATTTTTACTATTCATTCTCTTTCCGAAATTTTCCCGAAAGTTGATTTTTATTTGATATTCTCGAATAATAAATCATTTCCATGGCAAATTAAATGTTTGACATTCGTCAGATCATTTTCGTGAAAGTTATTAAGGAATTACACGACATTACACGTTTTAGGGTAAAACGTCATTCAGAAATTCTACGCACAACGAAATTCGACCCCGTTAAGTGACCCCGCATCAGAAAAATGCTTGACACACTCATGATTTATTTGAGAATTAATCGTGACTGAGAAAAACATGACCAAAGACTTCCCGGCAGGTCACCCAAGCCAGTACTATTCTCGCATGAGCACGGTTAACCGTATGGGCGATTAACCGTTAGACCACAAAACGCGTTTCTAAGACGATTTGAGTTTTCAACTTATTAGAAAAAGTCAACATATTTTTTCCCTCCTCCATTGACCAAAAATCATCCCTTGATGTTATAAGTCATTTCGTGATTTTTAGGCTTACGGTTTGATGTCTAAAAGACATTTAATACCAACCGACACTAGACTGAGCCCAGTCTAGACATTATAAGTCATTTTAAATCATTTTTATCACATTAGAAAAGTAACATTTTACTTTTCTCAATTTTACGCAATATTCGTACGTTTTACGTATTACGCGTTTTAGACCCGTGTTTCCAGTTTTTAGCAGGGTTTACCACCCAGATGGAACCTACCACTCATTTTATATTTTATTATGGAACATATGGACTTGTTTATCAATACTTTCAAGTTCCATAATTTTACGACACCCGGTTTTACGTTTTGAGGCTTAATCATTTACGATTGGCATTTCCCGGAGTCAAAACTCATCTAGTAACTTGGATAATATCATCCAAGGCACACCTCACCCCCCCCTTATCCATGTGAACCGCCCTAGGAGGGGGGATTCACACTATGTGGCTCAATCTCATGACTTTAGCCCATAGATCATCATTTTATTACAACTTTGTCACCAAGTTATGTAACTTTCCTAGTAAGCTTCCTAACCTCCTCATTTGGACTATAAATACTCCCTCCCCATCCCTTCTTTGTGCCGTGCATCCCCAACCCCATAACCATCCCATTCTTAGCTTAATTCCTTCTAATTTCTAGCAAGGTTCAAGTGATTCTTCAAGATAGAAACCCTAGCTAGATTATCATTCACCAAAACTCTTCCAATCCCTAATATACTTGGTGATTTCTCTTGAGTTTAAATCCACTCAATTCACCTCAACTTTCATTACATCTCTTTCAAGAATACCAAGGGTAGAAAGATTGCATGAAGTGAAAAAGGGTTGAAGCAAGTCTATCAATGTCCTATCCTTACATGTTAACTTCCTTTCATCTTTGAAAGCCAAAAGTTGTGAGCCAAACCCTAACTTGATTCTTGTTAAATAATCATGTTCATGTTATTTACATATTATTTGTGCTATATTATGTCTTGTATTAATGTCCATGATGTATAAAAGTGAGTAAAACAAGTTATTGTAATTGATTGTTAAGACAAGTTACTAAAACAAGTAAACTAGTGACTTTCTTGGTAAGACCTGATCAAAATGGTAAAGATATGATGTTGGATCATTACATATTACAGTAGAGGACTTAACAAGGAAACCATAGCAATTTGAACCACCTAAAACGAGTATACGAGTCAAAAGTTACGCCCATTTGAAATTACCAAAGTTTCCGGCAAAACTGCCAAATACCATTCTGATCAAATTTGGGTTTTGAAAGTCCCACTTTTGGTCCGATTCATCAAAAAGTTAAAACACGAAAGTTGTCCGAAACGACGTTTTCGTTCAGGCCCAAAGAAGCTCGAGACCTAAAAATGCTTTCCGAGTGATAAAATTCTTCAAATTCTAAACAGCCCATTTTTAAGCGAAAGTCACTAGATTATGGTTATACTTTGAAAGGAACAAGAGGTCTTATGACCTATATTCAAGACCACAACCATGGCTAGAGCCAAGGTTGTGTCTCATGACCTTGGAACAAGGACCAAAGGTCATGGCTAGGCCATGACGAAATGACCATACCAACTTACATAGGCGTAAACATGAAACAATGAATTAGGCGATAACTTGAACAAGCAATTTGGATCTACTTCACTTAAAAGGAAACCATGAGATTTTACAAAGAGAAAATGGTCATACAAGACTTAAGAAACTTACCCTAATAACAATCTTTATGTACAAATAAACTTTCCTAAGTTTATTCAACTATTGGACATGTAACTTTCGGATCAAAACTTATATCTATATATTTCATCAACTACTACAATAGTAGGGAGCCTCATGTGAGGAGTTCATTATGTAAGCCGTCGAGTTGAGTTGTGGATTTACGAGTTAAAGTGTCCTGGCTCCTCGAACGCTTACTAACATGACTTCTGAATTATGTCAGCCCGAACGGTAGTAAACGATATACAAAACATACATGTTTCATGAATCTTTTCTTTCAAAGACTTACACTATACATCATACCACATCATGGACTAAATGCAAGATATATATATAGGCACTACTTCATATTCTTTACTCCGATCCTAAGTTGCGACATTCTATTATAGGTTGCTCGTAGAAACCTTCGCGATTCGACCATCACATTCACTACTCACTACATAACTTAAGGTGAGTTCGTAGCCCCACTTTCTATTGTTTAACTATTTTACAAACCCATGGGGGGAATACATGCTATTATTTTTCTACTCAAACACGATGCTTTCTACTGTATGCTACCCGACGATGTTTTATTATCACTAAGTAACGATTGCCATGTTCGAAGTCCCTATATCATGAACCATTAGTCACTACCTTTAGTGAGCGCGAATATTGTGAATAGATCTATTGGGATTGACGGATCCCATTTGTGTTGAACAACGATGAGTTCACACAAATGCACTATATTTGAGATTTAGCGGTATAATGGCAAAAGTACCTCGATAGGGCTTCTATAATGCCAATTTTGTTGGTTCGATGTTAATGTTTTGGTTGCATGAGCTTAGTGAAATAAATAATGATTTTGTTTTCTAACTATGAGTGTGAGTCTATAGCTCACACTACGACATATTGTGTTCAAACGATTTAACTAAACTCTACGAATTCCACTCAACCTTTGTGTTGACCTCTCAAGCATGTATTTCAGGTTCATGACGATCAAGGATGGCACGGAAGGACACGAATACTCAAGAGGGCTATAAATTTTATTATCATTCAAAACTCAATTAATGTAATTTGTAAACATGGAACCATCTGGGACCTCATTTTATAATCTCTGATATTTATACAATTTGAATGATAAATCTTTTAAAACGACTCAATTGGAGTTCGTTTTCTATTATTGTGACTATTGTGCCGTCAAGTAACACCCAGTTCGAATTCCGCTGCAACCATGAATTGGGGGTGTTACAGTGTCAACCACTTGTTTCACACAAAACCGATCTATCACTAACAAACGATTCAACAAAACTCCATATCGCATCCTTCCAAAACGAAAACCCTATGTAAAACACTTACACACCTTTGGTTGTCGATGCTACCCTTTTAATGATCGTGAAGATATTGGAAAACTAAAAGAAAAAGGGGATGTCAGAATTTTCCTTGGATATTCTACACAATCAAGTGCATATCGTATTTACAATCGGAGGACAAAGTTGATACAAGAGACTATCCATGTTCATTTCGATGAAGTAGAAGAAATGTATTATAACCAAGTAAGTTCAGAACCTGTGCAAATGACTATGACTTCTGGATAACACGGTTCAGGAATCGTGCCAAAACCAACATCATCAACACCAAAGCGTAAACATATTCAAAAGGAAGCGTTAGATGGACTGTTTGAGAACTTTTATGATGAATCATGTGGAGGAAATAAGATGAAGGTGTCTACAATATTCGCTGTAACTTCGATTATTGAAATTTACAATCAAGAAGACATACGATCTCCCATATCCGGTTCATCAACAACTACTTATGAAGATGCTGATCCCACACCAGATGCCCCTCCAATAATACATATTCAACAAGGCCGTTCTGCAAAAAACAACACTCCAACCTCCAACGTAAATGTTGATGATCAAATAATTACTAATGCATCATCTGAAGAGGAACCATTCATCAATCCATTTGCGACTCCTGAACCTGAGGTTGGAGGACCCTTTGAGACGCAAATCAATGATTCTTCAGACATGCAACAACTTTACCAACCACATCCGTAAAGAAGATGATAAACTCACGATCATCCTCTACAACAAATAATTGGAAATCCTTCTCAACCAGTTCAAACAAGAAGCTCTTTAGTAGGTTTTTGTTTCTACAATTCATTTTTAAGTAGGATGGAACCTGCCAACGTCAAAGCTGCACTTGCAAATCCCAATTGGATTGTTGCCACGTAAGAAGAAATAAACCAATTCACATGCCATGACATCTGGTGAAGGGTTCCACGTCCTCTAGGAAAACTTATAATTGACTTGAAAAGGATTCTAAAGAATAAGCATGATGAAGATGGTGATGTAATCCGAAACAAGGCTCGCCTTGTTGCAAAGGTTACAATCAAGAAGAAGGAATCGACTTTGATGAATCATTTGCACCAGTTGCTAGGATCGAAGCAATACGCTTAATCTTGGCTTATGCAGCATATAAATCTTTCATTGTATGTCAAATGGACATGAAAATGGCCTTTTTGTATGGGGTGTTAGAAGAAGAGGTGTGTGTAAGTTAACCAGAAGGATTCGTTGATCTAGAACTCCCGGATGATGTCTATGTTCTTGACAAAGCCGTCTACAGACTCAAGCAAGCACTACGTTCCTGGTACAAGTGTTTTCAAAATATCTCCTCAAACACAAATTCGTCAAAGGTTCAATCGATCCAACCGTCTTTATTAGATGTAAAGATGATGACATCATGCTAGTCCAAATTTATGTCAATGATATTTTTTTTTGTTCCACAAATCCTAAATATTGCAAAAAGTTTGAAAATATCACGCGACGGAAATTTGAGATGAGCATGATAGGTGAGTTAAAATTCTTTTTGGGTCTACAAATTAATCAAACTTCTTGTGGTATCTTTATTCATCTACACAAATACACGATGGAAATTTTAAAAAAGTTTAGAATGGATAAGTCTGACTCAATAAGTACACCAATGCCACACAAGCCTAAACTAGATGAAGATAAAAGTGGTAAACCAGTTGATTCTACAAAATTCCATAATATGAGTGGTTCACTCATGTATCTTACAGCTAGTCGGCCTGATATTCATTTTGTTGTCTGCATGTGTGCCCATTACCAATCAAGGCCAACGGAAAAGCACCTTAATGCTGTAAAATAGATCTTTCGGTATCTCAAAGGAACCACTTATGGGCCTTATGTATCCGAAGGATACCGGTTTTGGACTAATTGCCTATTCAGATGGAGATTATGCAGGTTGCCAAATTGATTGCAAAAGTACTTCTGGATCTGTTCAATTCTTGGGGGAGAAGTTAATCAGTTGGTCTTACAAGAAGCAGAATCACACTGCCTTATCAACTGCAAAAGCTGAATACATATCTGATACGTGGGAATTGCGCCCTCGCAACAGGTTTTACCTCTCAAGGGATCTCGAGAAGTTTACAACCCCAACCAGGCAGTGTACATGATCGTTGTAGTATAGTATAGTGACAAGTACCGGGGGATTGATCGTTCAACTCAGGAATAGTGTCGCTAGGATTAGAAAGCCTATTAAACTAGGTCTAGAGGTGAGGGATGAATCTTTTTGTATTTTTATATTTTATTGAAAGCAATTAAAATCTCGGTTTTCGAAGGAGTGGGCGGAATTAGTTGCTAGCCAACTAACGCAATTAATCTAAAGATGCAATCAAAATAAAATGAAAGAAATAAAAATTAAACTATTATACTAATGTGGTGGAAACAATAATGAGGAAAGTTGTGTTTACTTAGATTTCATTACTCCCTAGATATCTTTTACAGGTTGATTAGCTTGTTACAATTGCATGGATGACGGGTCATATTCCTTAATACTAGTCGTAGGGCCGTGTACAATATTCCCTAACTCTATAAGATCCTACTTCACTCCTATGTCGAGTCGTTAGAAGCTCCTAACATGGGATCATTAGAATTCTCTTACGCATTAAATACAACCAAAAATCGTAGTACACCTCCGATCATGTTTCTTAAGACGTTCAAGCAAGTTACCAATGGAAGTCTGCCAGTTTTCTTAAGCTTAACATCGAATACAATCATCCGTAACAATTATAAACAAACAATCAACCCATAATCAACATCTAGGTTTCATTACATCTAAGCAAACACAAGAAAGATCTAGCCTAGCATGTTAAAGAGAAGATAAGCGTAAGATATAATCACACAACATATAGACATATTGAATGATTTGGATAAGTACTTATCTTCGATTGAACATGGAAGAATCAAGGGGTTGAAACCGTTGAAAAGCTGATAAAATTCGTCTAGGGTTTATTCCCTCAAAGTTGCACACTAATGAATGAAAATTGGAAAACTATATATAGACTTTACAATTTGACGGTGTCATGTATTAACTTGTGACGCCGTCAACTCGCCGCCATGATGAAATTCGTATTGCCTAGATCCAATTGTGACGCCGTCATGTGTAAATGAACTTTGGGCCGTCACTAGTATTTGGACCCTGACGGCTTAGGTGACGCCGTCAGGCCATAAGCTTGAAAACTCTCTGGGCCGTCACGTTATAAGTTCCACATCCACCTCTTTTGTAACTCTTGACGCCGTTACTTGTAAAAGCTTGACGTCGTCAGGTACTGTTCCAGCATGGAAATTTGAGATTTTGCCGTTTTCTTCACTTTTATGCTCAAAAAACGTCCAAAATGCTTCCTTTTCCAGATTTCTCTCCAAAAGTACCTAAAATGACAAAATGAATGATTTAGGGCAATAAATGATCAAATAACCTCGAATTCGGGCTTAAATGACCATTTAAAAGCGGTACACTTTTCGCCTCATCAAATACCCTTACACTTGAGATTTGTTTGTCCTCAAGCAAATGCGCTTTTATTCTAATCAAAATACAAGTTAGGGATCATTTAACACTAATATAAAAGTAATTACAACAAATAATCATTCCACTAAAAACCAAAAGCAAGCACGGAGGTCATACACTAGCACCTCACAAATAGTGTTTAGATACTCACATCTCTCGGGTGTAATAAAGTATATATCACAATATGGAAATGGAAAACATCTCTCATTACCTGTCATAGAAAATAGATTACCATAGGCTTGGGAAAGGATCAAACCTCCACCACTTGGCGTAAGCACCTAGGATAAACTATCAAAGAGGTCTTTTAAAGGGTTATAACGTTAGGTGTAGGGGTATGGAAAACACGGTTTTGTTGGATAAAGGCAATTTTTACTGGTGGCGAGTTAATCATCTTGGTTAATTACATGTACAATATGGCGTTGCTAAGCCAAGACTCGACTCAACTTAAACTAATCAAAATCTAACAAACTGTGAAACAAACATAAAATGAAACGGGATGGTAGTCCGTATGTTTTTCTCTTTCTTTTTCTTTGTTTTTCTATTTTTTTTTCATACACTCTTACCCTACTATCCAAAATAATACATCATAGGGAATGTACATTCCCTTACACTTGAATTTTTACATAATTTACAATAAACTACTCTAACGACTCGAATCAAGATAATCAAAACACTTGGAGTACTTTTTAAGATTAACGCACATGTGGGGGGTAATAATTTGATATTCTTCCCCATTATTCCATAACACAAGTACATTACCCATGAGTCCCAATCATCCCAAAACAATATGCACAAGATATGACTCGACTTAGCAACCATGTAATCAATTAGATAATTAACTAAGGGTTTAACATGTAACAATAATGCACTAAAGATGAGTGCATACATGGAAGGCTAACGATTTGGCTGCACATTTGCGTGGGTTGTAACAAATTCTTCCTTTAACTAAGATGCTTAAAGTTAGAAACGAGAAGATAGGCTCAGAGGGGTGTACTAGGGGTATCGTGTATTAAAAATGAGTACAACGCAAAGGTGTGGGAAGAATTAATTGACTTTACTAGTCAAGTAATATGACTTAAATGGTCAAGTAATTATGATACGCGTTTAACACAAGGGTGATCCTAATGCCTCTTATCATGTAGTAAATCCTACTACACGAATGTAGTCTCACTAGCGGTCTTGGGATGCATCACTAACGCAAGTTTTAGAATCTAAATGCTACCGGTACACTCATAAGCACTAATAATGAATGCTTTTCCTATCAAATTTAAAGGCGAACCTTACATATTTGGGTGGAAAATTTTTCTGAATGGTACGGTTTTGTGCTAGTCATACAACTCCTATCCATGAGACGCTTGTTAAGGCTAAAGTTTCACTCCTAAATGTTGTAAAAAAAATTAAATTTGGCGCTAAAATTACACTAACAAGTATTTCTCTTAGTTTTATTGCACACCTACCATCGAACAAACAAACTCAAGTGCAATAGTATCCTATAAGGTATCATCATTTACCCTCCCCTTACACTTAGGATCAACATTGTCCCCAATGTTCAATTAAAGGATGTAAAAGTAAAATAGGTAAAAGAATGAAAACAAATACTCTCCTGATTCGTTCGGTGTGGATAGTGTGTTAGCAAGGTTAGATCTTCCTCCAAGAAAATGAACGTTCAAAGCTTCCCTTGCAGAAATATAAATCATCTTCTTGTCATATATAACCTGTTAAAGCTGAGAAAACAATCAAGGCAACCACGCGTAAAATCGGCGGCAATCTATATATACTAACAAATCCTAGAAAGCAATTTAAGATATAATGCTTGTGGAATGAATGTTTGCAGATTTCCTTGAGTTTATAAAACTAAAGAATCAACAAAAACTTTAAGACTCCGTTAGAAAAACAAAACTCGCAAAATTTCCAGAATTTTACACGTGACGCCGTCAGGTGTTAAACCATGACGCCGTCAGAAGTGAGCTGCAGAAATCTTTATATTAAGTTTCCGGAAAATTTCTGGAAAAACTTATGTCCTACTTCCTGGAAAATCCTGCAAAGCATCATTATGACTCGATACAAGCATTTGACTCTATGAAATTCTAATATACATGTTCATTTAATATTGTGGCGAATCACGATCATTTTTGTTCTTATAAACAAATTTGAGGTTTCCCCTTACACTTAGCTTTTGCAAAATACCTTTATATGAAGTTAAGACGAAGTTAAACAACAAAATAAAGCATTTCACAATTTTAGTTTGAAACATGATCTACCAACAATAAAAATAAAACACGCATACGGAAGCAAATAACATCAAACAAATGAAAATAAAAACACACAAAACATGGGTTGCCTCCCAAGAAGCGTTTTTCTTTATTTACAAGTCTTGTAGCTAGACTCAAGGTCATGGGCAATTACGTGACCTCATCATTGGTCACATTCTCTAGGTCATCTCCAATCTTAGTTTTGTATTTCGGACCTGATTGTAAATTTTCTTTATAGAGACCAACCACCTTTTTCACAATTGCTCCTATAATCCTATTGGCAAATTCCCTATCAACTTTATATTTTGGACCTAGAGTTAAGCAATCCTTATAGAAAAGGCTCTTCTTCTCCCATACATAGTCCATGCCCTTTTTCTTATCCTCTTCATTGATGTCCTCAAAATCACCAATGTTATCTATATCAAATTGAGGCACAAAACGAAATTCCTTCATTCTATTAGGCATCCTATATGTGATTCTATCTGTTTCACTAGTAAATCGGATTGTCCCTTCTATTTCATCATATTTTAACTTGGATTCTTCAACAAATAGCTTACCAAATACAACATGGGATAAGAGACAATCAATAACACTAGCTAGGTCTTCAACAACCATAAAGTCAATGATATAAGTAAAGTTCCCAACAAAGACATGTAGACCTTTAATTTTCCCGACAAAGTTACAAACTCCACAGGGGTATTTGGGATCATTTCTAGGTCCAAGTCTTGTTTTCACTATATTATTATAAACACGTGAGGACATAATGTTGATTGGGGATTCAAAATCAATGTAAACGTTGTCAATGTGCTTATACCCAATCATACATGGTATCTTAACATTCTTAGGATCGCCTCTCTTTATCTTAGGGTCAATTCTAGTAAAAGGAGGTCGAGGATTATCAATAAGATTATTATAGTACGCAGTCTCCTCCTCAGTGGGATATAGATTGAAATAGTCATCCGGTTTTGGATCTATCTCCCCTTCCTCAAGTTCCTCAACAACATCCTCATAATCATTAGATCCTAGGTCCTTATTTGAACACAAGGCGGTCGCTAGGTCACTAAATGCATGATCGAGCTCAACATTAATTAACCTATTAAGCTCCCTAAGTTCCTTAATCTCATTCTCAATTTGTTCACGCAACAAAGCCACTTCACTAGGGGAAAGGTGTGGATTTGCGTTTTCAATAATGGCCAACGGAATAGTCAATGAATTTAATTTACTAACAAAGGTACGAAGAAAAAAATAGAATAAAGAAAACCTAAAAATAAAAATAAAAATCTTACTAGAAAGGAATCTAGCAAGTAGACCTAATAAAAAGAAATCCTAACCTAGACAATAACTATTCCCCGGCAGCGGCGCCAAAAACTTGAGACGTGGGAATTGCGCCCTCGCAACAGGTTTTACCTCTCAAGGGATCTCGAGAAGCTTACAACCTCCACCAGGCAGTGTACCTGATCGTTGTAGTATAGTATAGTGACAAGTACCGGGGGATTGATCGTTCAACTCAGGAATAGTGTCGCTAGGATTAGAAAGCCTATTAAACTAGGTCTAGAGGTGAGGGATGATTCTTTTTGTATTTTTATACTTTATGGAAAGAAATTAAAATCTCGGTTTTTGAAGGAGTGGGCAGAATTAGTTGCTAGCCAACTAACCCAATTAATCTAAAGATGCAATCAAAATAAAATGAAAGAAATAAAAATTAAACTATTATACTAATGTGGTGGAAACAATAATGAGAAAAGTTGTGTTTACTTAGATTTCATTACTCCCTAGATATCTTTTACAGGTTGATTAGCTTGTTACAATTGCATGGATGACGGGTCATATTCCTTAATACTAGTCGTAGGGCCGTGTACAATATTCCCTAACTCTATAAGATCCTACTTCACGCCTATGTCGAGCCGTTAGAAGCTCCTAACATGGGATCATTAGAATTCTCTTACGCATTAAATACAACCAAAAATCATAGTACACCTCCGATCATGTTTCTTAAGACGTTCAAGCAAGTCACCAATGGAAGTCTGCCAGTTTTCATAAGCCTAACATCGAGTACAATCATCCGTAACAATTATAAACAAAAAATCAACCCATAATCAACATCTAGGTTTCATTACATCTAAGCAAACACAAGAAAGATCTAGCCTAGCATGTTAAAGAGAAGATTAGCGTAAGATATAATCACACAACACATAGACATATTGAATAATTTGGATAAGTACTTATCTTCAATTGAACATGGAAGAATCAAGGGGTTGAAACCCTTGAAAAGCTGATAAAATTCGTCTAGGGTTTATTCCCTCAAAGTTGCACACTAATGAATGAAAATTGAAAAACTATATATAGACTTTACACTTTGATGGCGTCATGTATTAACTTGTGACGCCGTCAACTCGCCGCCATGATGAAATTCGTATTGCCTAGATCCAATTGTGACGCCGTCATGTGTAAATGAGCTCTGGGTCGTCGCTAGTATTTGGACCCTGACGGCCTAGGTGACGCAGTCAGGCCATAAGCTTGAAAACTCTCTGGACCGTCACGTTATAAGTTCCACATCCACCTCTTTTGTAACTCTTGACGCCGTCACTTGTAAAAGCTTGACGTCGTCAGGTACTGTTCCAACCAGGAAATTTGAGATTTTGTCGTTTTCTTCACTTTTATGCTCAAAAAACGTCCAATAAAAACGTATTAACAAAGTAATTGTCATGATCAAACATGCATTCTCAATAAAAAGTCATAACTTGTTCAGAACTCATTTTTTTTTTTTTAAAATACTTTTCAAAACTTAAAAAGTTCAAAAGTAAGCCAAATTTTGTATAACGCAAAAGTGTTTATAAAACCTTAAAATCAATTCAAAAAGCAAATACATTCTCAAATAATGGAGAAATTTTAAAATTTTGAGACATAATGTTTAGTTCATAATAATAATTTGATTAGGATTGTATCACTATATTGCCTTAAAATAATACGTGATGCATATGTTTAATTGGAAATGTAGATTTTTCTATGATTGCACCTTTATGAATACATTGTGCAAATGAATGAATGGATTTGACAGATAATTTACAAACATGTTCTTTGTTGCCAATGCTATGAATTCTCAAGTTTAAAAACAATTCATGCAACCTTGTAATAAATTTTTACTCTGATTTGTTTTTTACTCAAATGGTTTGGAGATGACTCAACACTGTCTTAACTAAGGATATCTCATCTTCAAGGTGGTTATTAGGGCTAGTTGTCACTTAAAAACTGATAATGCATCCCTTTAGCTATGCAACGTAATAGAGTATTCAGGGTTTTGATATGTTTAGGGAAATCTCACTCTTATGCTACAAAAGCTCTTTTGAGACATATTACATTTGATTCAACTTAAAACTTCTCATCTACAAGATAGTTATTAAGAATAGTTATGACCTAAAAGCTGATAATGGACCACTTTAACTAGGAAACGTAATAGAGAGTTTAAAGTATTGTCATTTGTCAAGGAATCTCATGCTCGTGCAATTAAATTATCTTTGTAAGTTTTTTCCCAAAATCAAGTTATCTAGTATTTACTAGATCACTTAAGTTTGAAAACAAAAGTTGATATTTTTTTCTAAAACTTCATAAAGGCTAGATAAACGTAATTTTTTAAAATATGAGCAATATAAAACAACGTTATATCTATACCTAAATATCTTTTGAAAAAATATCACAATAAAACAAACTTTTGGTGATGAAAAATAAAATCAGAGAGAGAGAATTAAATCGCATGTGAAAAGAAAAGAGCATGCGCTTATGCTATAAAAGCAAGAAAGCATAAGAAAAGTAAAAAGAAAAGAAATATGCTCGAAAAAAAAGAAATGCCAGAGCATATAAAAACAGACAGAGTGAAATGAATACAAGTAAATTTTATCCATATACTTATCATTTTCATGTCATTTCAGAATCAACAATACAAATGGCTCAAGAACACGTCCAGCCACAAAATGTTCTAGAAGCTCGACCTGAACCATAACAACAACTCACCTCTGAACAACTCCTTCCCACAACTGAACACATAAGATACAGTGACAGCAACTACATGTTCAATCCTTACCAATTCAATTGTGATCACCCAATCATTGTTTAAATACTCAGAAATCACCCAATATTCCTTGCTCTTAACAAAAATGCCATTGAAATCCCTCAGATCTATTTTAATATTTCACACATTGTCAGATCAACAAAACCATGACAATGTCGGTAATGATGGAAATGATGGAGAGGAGGTGGAGAAAACCCATAGGCCGGAAGTTAGTAAGGAGTATAGGTTAGAATCTGAAAAAAGTAGTGTTATTGAATCATCGAAGATACACCAGCTCCTAGGTATACCTGAGCGAACAAATCCTGCATCATTAGTTGACATAGCGACTAGTCTGCCATAGGTAATTCTACGTAAATTTGATCCGTTACAATTTCCAACGCCTGTTCCACCACCTCAACAAACAACAACAACAACAACAACAACAATAACAACAACAACACCTGCAACAACAAGAAACAAAACAACAACACCCACATACTGACGAAACAACAACAATCCCATCATCATCAACAACTGCATCAAACCATCGATCGGATATACCTCTCAACCATATCACAATGGGATATCTGAAACGAGCGGTACATGATTTCACAACCGACTTAAAGGAACAATGTGAAGCTGAAGAAAAACGTAAAAAGATTCATGAAGCGGTTGCTGAAGAGGTTACTGGAAAAGAGGAACTAACATTTGATCAACTCTAAGACATGATGCTTCAAATATTCAAAGATCAAACTCATTTACAAAATGAAAAAAAAAACATCTACTTTTCACACATTTCAACAACAGACTCAGAACATGACTCACAAGACATAGTTGCTCTACGCTCGACAATGAACAAAACTCACAAAGCATTACTACAAGTAATTACAGAGCTTAATGATCGAGTCTTCGAATTGAAACAGATATGCAAACCTCATTCTAGTAAACGACATCAGGATGACCCTGATTCGGGTAATCCTGCGGGGGAGAGACGTTCCAAGTGATTGAGACACACTACACATACTTCTTCATCATCCTAAAGAACATCAACAGCATCTAGATCAAGCAGACAACCTACAAAATTAAGATCATCTGAAACACAAAAAGATCAACAAGTTGCTACAACATATGAATCTAGTGAAGCAGAAAGGGAAGAAGAAAGTGGTAGTGTGTCAACAATGGGTGATAAGAACACAAATGCGGGAGAGTCATAGGTAGATGAACCAACAAGGATGCCAACGATTGAAAAGCCTAAAGCATTTTAACTTGGTCAATTTACTTCGGGGATCACTAGTCATGTAACGGATGAGTTTTATGGAAAGATCTTGATGGATGCTCGAATTAGAGACGTATATGATCATGAGCTTGTCAAGAAAACCATATGATCTTCAACTCTGATTGAAAGTCATCCGCTACTCAAATTCCCATAACCTTCAATGTACGAGAACTTTGATTTACACTATCTCGTGTCGGGGCATGATAAGTATCGCACTTCGAATTCAGCAAGTCTAATGTTTGAAGAATAGGGTGTTGAATTCCTGGAAGAAAGGTTTCACAGGGAAAAGTTAAACATTTCTGAGATCGATCTAAAGGAATACAAAGTGGAAGCGTATATGAGAATGACCAGGATGAATGAGGCAGCTCAAAGGTACTTCATGAACAGATATAGAGATTCAGCTCCTCGTCACCAAGTCTTCACAAGACACTGAATTATTCATTATGCGTACGTCTCCTCACATCAATTCATAACTGATGGCTTCATTAACTTTGCGGTAAGAAGAGATGACAGCCTCGACTATGTCTTTCATGAAGCTGATTTTCACAATCTCCATCCTCAAGACATTCAAGACATGTATCTCTACAACATCAGCTACATCTACGACCATGGGAACGAAGATGACATTAGAGCACTAAGAATCTTTATGAGGTCACAGTTAGCTTTGGTATATGTTGAAGATTTCCAAATGGGAGTTGAAAGTCTTTAGAAAAAGGTCAACGTCAGTCATCCGATGATTACATTTCCCGAAATTGATAAGCATGAACCTTGGATATGCATTGAGAGTTCATCGTTCGAGCTAGGTAATATCTATGAAAATGCATCGAGAGTCACGAGGTTGATGATATCGAACGAGATTCCTAAGTTCATCTTTGGTACGTTGAAGTGGGTTCTAAAAGGAATAAATGACTTGTTGAACCAAGATCTCCAAGGGACAAGTACCAGACTTGATGATGATCAAAGAACAAAGCTTGGATTGATTGCTCAGTATGTATAAGAAAGTCTCAACCTTCGAAGTATCTGGAGATTTATGGAAAGATGGATACCAAAGATGAAGTCTACATGAATGCCCATAAATAGAAGACCCGAATGATCTACCCTTAGGGGGATATTGTTGGAACACAAAAAGTGTAAATCATTAGTTAAGGACTTCTATTTATCTTTTGTTATACTTTAGGGTATGTTATGTAAGTTGTAGTACCTGCGATAGCATGTTCCTATCGCAACACTTGTATAGTTGCGATAGTATGCTTGACTATTTAAGGGTATAAATACCCCCTACCTCATGGGTAATGAGGTGTGTGTTCTCATTCTATGCAGTACGAGACTTTCTATGTTGCTCTCATTTCTCTCTCTTCTCTAAAGTGTCCACATCTACTTTATCTCTCTTAGATTATTAAAGTAGACATGATATTATTGGAACAACAAAGATGGAAGGTGGAGAAAAAGGTTTGGTATGTAAATGACCTTTAATCTTATGAGGTATATAATTATCTAGTTTCTTTACTTTTAGGTAATTTTATGGTTCAACCCACTTATTTAAAAGTGACGTGCAATATTTTTTTTTACTTGACTGCAAATAATGGTAACAAATTATGCCTTGCTTTTTATACTTTTAAGAATTATGATAACTACATAAGATACTTGCTATTTTACTCAAATGACATGTATGTAATAAACTTTGCATGAACTTTGTCACTTATATATATTTTTTAGAGTGGAATTATTTAACAATAAGCTCACATTAAGATAACTAATTTTTACATTGATAAGAATATATTACTTGGCTTACGATGGTAAGAAAATACTTCTTTTCAATTAATGTATCATCTATACTTTTTGTTAGTGTAACATAAACGGTTAAAATAATCAAGATTAGCACTTTTATAGAAATTAATAAATCTCAAAAACATATTACTCACTCTAACATACAGATTAAGGACCCGTTAGTTATGAAGGTATGGAATCAAAGAATGAAAACTGTGCTATTTAAATTAGTTTTGTAACATGGAATGGATTTAAAAATGCGTTATTAGATTTGAACTTTTTCATACCATATAGAATGGCCGAGATTAGCTTATGTTGATTCAAAAGTGAGTTCGTAAATTTCATGCTTGATTTTATAGCTACATATCTTTTCCATTAGGTGGGCATTCCTTTGTTATTTATTTTTCTAACATTAAAATAACAATAAAACTTTAATTATCCTTATTATTATTTATCAACTAATAATATATAATATATTTACGCTTTTCTACGTCAAATTCAAATAAAAATTCAAATATAAATTTTTAAATCCAAATCCCAATCTTAATTCTAAACTCATATACAAACCAAATAAACCCTAAACAATAAAAAACCCTTTCACATGGTGATCAAGTAACCCACACACACTTTCTAATGAAATATAAACAACCTGAAACACCCTTAGATCATGTATAAGCAACCAAACACCCCTAAATCAGATATCAACAACGTGATATTCAAAATAGATCTAAAAACAAAATTTTTTAGCCAAATTTATATATCTACAACAAAGTAATACCGATTAATCTATATCTACAACAATATGTGAAATATTAAAATAATTAAGAAAGATATCCGGCAGTTTTTGGCTCAGTCCAGCTATCACATTCGCATGTGTGCTTTTATAATTCCCGCCAAGTAGATGTGGGGGTTATGGTGGTAGCAAGAGCGGTTTTTTAATTGTTTTGACAGACGGTGGCAGCGGCGTAGGTGATGGTGGTGCAGTGATGGTTATGAGATAAAAGAGAAGTGAGGAGAGAATTGCGACCTTCGTGTATGTTTGGAGGTGTTTGGCTAAGTGTTTATGGGACTGTATCAGTTTATATATCATAGAAATATTAGAGGTGGTGTTTGGTTGTATTGATTTTAGAATAGACGGCTTAGATTAGATATCGGGTTGACCCGGGACGCTTCAAACCCGACGGGTTGAACCGGTTTAATTTGACCCGTTTTTTACCCAACCTTGCAAGTTGACCCGGTTTAAATCAACCAATTTTTCGACCGGAACGGTTCAACCAGTTTAACCACTCGGGTCGAACCGGGTTTCAAAACATTATGCTTAATTACCAAATCTTCAAACTTTTATTATTTTTCATTTATAACTTATATTAACATTGTTATGCACGGGTACTCGTCCATCTATATATTAACATTTGCTTAAAGATTTGTGACCTCAGATATGCTTGGGTTTACAAATGTTATAAACATCCTTTTAAAATTACAACAATTATTAAATGACTTTTAAACTATTAACTTTTATAGTTAACATCATTTTAACTTTGGTAATATAACATTTTGTCCTTTAAAACCATCAACCTCTACTTTTACTCATTTTTCATATTTTAACATACCTCTGAGTTTAGCAATACTACAAATTAACTCTTAAACCTATTAAAATCAGTATTTATTTATTTATTTTTTGTTTAGTTATACTTTCTAGCAATTTCATTGAATGCTTTTATATATGTTCTTTGATACATTTTAATAATTATTTTGGATTAAATATCGCATGTTACAACTTTTGCAATTTCATTTGATTGTTTCATGTTTTATTTATAAACGCTATACGAAATACTTAACCACAATATCACACCTATAACTATTTGCTGCTAGAAAATCCGTTGCTATGCACGGGTACTCGTCTAGTTTTATATAATAGTATAGATGGATGCATACCTTGTTATATTCCCGTGAATGAAAACCAAAATCATTATAAAATCTAAAACAACCAATAAAGTCGAGAATCAAGACTTGCTTGATCTATTGCAGGTACTGCTAGGTAGAAGCAATTAAGTAAACCAAGACATGACACTTAAACGAGGAAGTTTATTGCAAGACCTGTGATATGGTCAAATTGGAAATCAATAAAGAAATGAAGTTTGATTCGTAAAATAGTTAGGAATTCAAATGAGGAAGGATAGAACTCGAGATATGAATTACACAATGATAGTTGTTACAATAGAATGATTAGAGAATTACAAAGAAGGGGGAAACTTGTTTACAAATCAATACATGAAAAACGAAATGAAGAACACTGGTGGTTATTAATTAAAGATTTTTCATGCCATTTGGTAACTAGCTGGTTATGATACAAAGCATGTTGTTGTATATGTTAGAATTTAAATAACATAACAAGTATATAATTAAACAACTAGCATCAAGTACACATGCAAAAGCTAAGGATCATATTAACATATAAATAAATTAACCGAATGAGAGAACTGCAAAATACATCCCTGTGGTTTACACATTTTAGCATCTTACATCCCTGTCACAAACTTTTGGCAATATACATCCCCCGTTAGGCAAACGTTTGCCACAATACATCCCTCGTTAACAATAAGGACTAACGGTGCAAATTTTTCCTCCGTTATCTCTTAACGAGACTGAAAATATTACACCGTTAGCCATCGTTAGCCAAACATTTGCACCGTTAGTCCTCTTTTTTAGAAAAAAAAATTAAAAATTAAAAAAAAAAAAAGTTAAAATTAAAAAAAAAGGAAAAAAATTTAAAAATTAATTTTTTTAAAAGTTAATATTTAAAAAAAAAATCAAAATTTTTAAAAAAAAATTAATATTTGCGGAAAAAAATTTAATTTTTATTATAAATATGCATTTTTTTTTTTTTAAAAAAAGGAAAAAAATTTATAAATACACAAAGCCAACACCAGATCTGGTGGTGGTGGTGCTCTACAGTTTGGCGGCGGCGGTGGGGTTTTCGGTTGGTGGGCGGGTATGATTCTTACTGGCGGGTTTGAGGTGGGTATGGTGTTTTTATTCAACAATTACAAAACCCAAAATCAACAATGTCGGCGGCTAAAAGAAGTCATTTACTTGATTTATTCAAGAGAAATGTAAAGATTGTTAACTTGATGTGTGAATCTTTTAGGCACTCACCCGAAACCATCTATACCAACCCACCACCTACCGCCGCTGCATCGTCATCGCCATCAACAATACCAAATCTGAATGTATTTATGTGTGTATCATCAATTGAGTGTGGATGAGAAAGTGCAAATATGGGTATTTGACTGAAAGGTTTTGGATTGGGTTTATGGATTAGGTTGAAGAAAATGGATATGAGGATGTGTTGAAGTGGGTTTTTGGATTTTTAAATTAGTTGAAGAAGATGAATTGTGTTAAGATCTGGTCTCCGATGTGTTGTTGAAAATGAATACAGATTGTTGAAGATGAAATATATATGTGATTGTAAAAATTAATTTTCTAAAAAATGAATTTTTTTAAAAAGAATTTCTAAAAAATTAATTTTTAATTCTCATTTCGCAAATATTATTTTAAATTTTTTTTTCGCAAATATTTTTACTTTTTTTTTTTTTTTTTTTTTTTTTTTAAATTTTTTTCGCAAATATTATTTATTTTTTTTCGCAATTTTTTTTTAATTTTTAAAATTTTTCGCAAATATTATTTAAATTTTTTTTAAAGCAAATATTATTTATAATTTTTTTTTTAATTAAAATTTTTTTTTTCGCAAATATTATTTAAATTTTTTTCCTTTTTTTTTTTAATTTTAACTTTTTTTAACTTTTTTTTTCTAAAAAGGAGGACTAACGGTGCAAATGTTTAGCTAACGAAGGCTAACGGTGTAATATTTTGAGTCTCGTTAAGAGATAACGGAGGAAAAATTTGCACCGTTAGTCCTTATTGTTAACGAGGGATGTATTGTGGCAAACGTTTGCCTAACGGGGGATGTATATTGCCAAAAGTTTCTGACAGGGATGTAAGATGCTAAAATGTGTAAACCACATGGATGTATTTTGCAGTTCTCTCTAACCGAATATTAAACAAGAATGAACCTTTTTTTATTATAGCACAAACAAGAATCAACCTTCAATAAACCTTGAATTGAGATGAACCCTAATTAGGGTTTATAGAGGATCAATGAATAACCCCTTAACTTTTTGTTATTTGATCCAAGATAATTACTATAGTGAGTAACACGTTCTGGTACACACGAATTAATAACGAATTAACACGAATGCTAGTTCAAGAAAAAAAAAAAAACCAAACAAGTTTGGTTTTGACAAAAATCCGATCAACCCTTCTAGGGTTGTTATACGATCAGCCAAGAGAAAGAGGAATGAGGAAAAACACTTTAGGGTTATTGTGTCTACAAGTGGTAACCAAACAATGAAATCTTGTGTGTGTTTATATAGCCTACAAAACTTGGAGACAAGTTGGACAAGGGTTGGGTTTCCCCTCCCTATGTCGACCGGCCGCATAGCCCAAGAAGGCTTTCTGGATCCTTCTTGGCTATTAATTACACTCTAGTCCTTTAACTTAACATTTAATGACCGTTAGTCAATTATCGTTAAGTACTAACATCTGTTAGTCATTATTTTGTGTTTAAATAATTAAATACATAACATTATATATATATATATATATATATATATATATATATATATATATATATATATATATATATATATATATATATATATATATTATTGTTCATTAATTCTCATTCGTAACGTGTGCAATCCCGTCATAAACTAACAGTATGTACACTCCTTTTATCTTTAAAACAGTATAGATTTTATGTATTTAATTCACTCTCCTCAAGAGTACATATATATATATATATATATATATATATATATATATATATATATATATATATATATATATATATATATATATATATATGTATATTACTCTCAATTGGATCCTACTTCAAATTTTCTTCTAGTGAAAGCACATCACTTGTTAGTTATTCTCTGAATCCAACTTAAAAGTTGGAATAATTATAACATAAAAGTTCTCCACAATTGATTTTCATGAAACGTTTGACAAACAAAACGTTTATGGATCCAACTTCCATGATACAAAACATGTTGTTGTACATTTCTTTTATCTTTAAAAGAGTATAAATTTTGTGTATGTAATTCACTCTTCTCAAGAGTACATATATATGTTACTCTCAATTGGATCCTACTATAATTTTTTCTTCCAGTGAAAGCACATCACTTGCTAGTTATTTTCTGGATCGAACATAAAAGTTGGAATAATAGTAACATAAAAGTTCTCCACAATTGGTTTTCATGAGCATCTTGTTGTACATTCCTTTTATCTTTAAGAGAATATAGATTTTTGTGTTTGTAATTCACTCTTCTAAAGAGTACATATATATGTTACTCTCAATTGGATCCTACTACAATTTTTCTTCCGGTGAAAGCACATCGCTTGGTAGTTATTTTCTGGATCCAACATAAAAGTTGGAATAATTATGTTGGACCCTTTTACTTGGTTATGGTTAGCTACAAAGTTAATCTAACCAAGTTCCATGATGTAGCGAAGTATAGATTAATTATCAAAAGTAAATAAACGTAAAAAATAAGACACAAAGTTTTCAACGTTTAATTCTTTATTAGAAATTAATCAAAAGAATTATACCCAAGTGTTTGCGGAACAACACTTGGGATTGAAATGACAAGTATGGTGTACTCCTCACTAAACTCAAACTAAGTTTGAGTGACAACTAAGATCCTGCTGAGCTATCTCAGGGATTGTGTTGTTCTTTGGAGAGAGTAAAGATTTGGTTTGTGAATGTCTAAGCATTAAGTGCACAAACGTAATCTTTACCTCTCTCACTTATTCTCTATTTATACACAAGTAGATTCTAACACATACCTAATGGACAAAGACTACAAGGAATGGGGTGTGTGCAGAGTTGGTGAAGTTAGGTTTTGGAGGGTTGTGGAGGCTAGGGGGAACAAGGAATGGGGTGTGTGCAGAGTTGGTGAAGTTAGGGGGGGGGGGGGGGGTACACAGTGTTATCAGGACAAGTTGGGAGGTGGGAGGTGAGTTTGACTTTGATGTTTGACCATGGTAAAAAGGGACGGGGTGTTTTTATTTATTTAGGGAGTTGGGCTGATGGTTGGATTGGGCTAGGAGAAGTGGTAGGGTGGGCTAGTGAATTGGATTTGGTAATAAATAACAAAAGGGGTCCGTTTGGTTTGTAACTTAAGAATACCACAAGGACCAAAGTTGTAAAAACTGAAACATGAGGGCCGAATTTGCCCATCTTCCAAATTATAATCAAAAGGATCATTCCTGCCATCTTTTAATAGTACAAGGACCACAAATAAAATTTTCATTTTAAAAACACCCAAGGACCATTTTTGTAAATTTCAAAAGTTGAGGGATTTTTTCTGCCAATTGCCCAAACTTATGATCCAAGGGCTATTTGTGATAACTTTTGACTTTCCAAGGACCAAAAAATGATTTTTAATTAAAAAATATCCACCAGGGACCAAATCTGCCAATTTCTGAAACTCTAGGGACCAAAACTATAAATTCTCAAAACTTTTCAGATTTTTCACCAAAGGACTAAATATGACAACTTATGATTTCAAAAGGACCTTTGGTGACTTTTCTTTCCAAATAAGTGCTTAGGGACTATTTTTGCCAAATTTTGAAAGTTGGGGGACTGAAACTGCCAATTTTGCAAACTTTGTACGTTTTTCATCTGTTTTTACTCATTTTGCATCTAAAACATATAAAACACAATTTTGAAACATTTTTAGTATTTTGATGCATTTCTGAGTATTTTTGTATGTTTTGCAGTTCAGATTTGACCAAAAATGATGAGTGTTTGAGCACTCATCAATCCCCCACACTAAACTATTGCTAGTCTCTAGCAATAAACTGTTTTGAAAACTTAATGGATTTTAATCTCTTTACCAAAAGCCATTACTTCTGGAGTAGCCAGATGTATCGATTCAAGTAAGAACTATGGTCCACCTGATAACCATGTGATTTTGAGCAAACCACCAGCTGTCAACGGATTTGATGGACAAAGTCAACATCTTGGTGAGCTGATTACCAATTATGGTTTTTCCACTGCCTTTACCACAAGCCATAATCTTGCGGGCTAGCCAACTCATTCACTTTTTAGGATATGGCGAGTTGAGGTACCATACAATTTTTGGCAAATTGCAAGCCATAAACGGATTTGATATATCTTTACCAAGAGCCGTTTGCTTCTGGATTAGCCAATCCTTTTGTCGTTTAGACATGGCGGACTGATAACCACAAAAATTTTGAAGCACAAGTGAAATTTTTTAAAATTTTTGCCAAAAACGGGGGTACTAGAAGGTAAAATGTGATAAAATTCGGTAGAATACCCCCCCACACTTAGAATTAAATATTGTCCTCAATATTCAAAGTCCCGGCTATTATGCCGACTCTTTGAACGTAAAAGGGCAACATTACAAGCTAAATGTGGAAACACCATTTTTGTTTTTTCACTTTATTTGTAACCACAGTAGGGGTAACTCCCCCACACTTAGGGTGAAAACCCTAAGTACATGCTACTGTTTTTGTTTACCGAGTCGCTAGCTTGACTCGACCCCGAATTCATTGGTTCTTGGGGAAGCATGATGTGGAAAAGACAATCTCCATCGGACTTTCATTCAAGATGTTTGGACAAACATTTGAAGCACGTGAAAGTTCCACACCGATGAGATATAATCCCGGCTCAAGATAATGGTAAATGAAAATGCCGGGGTCAAATATAGTATCTTCATTCCCGAAGGAGTGAAGAAGAGAGGAAGGCACCGAGAAGGTCATGAGAATAATCATGAAAGGATGCTCATCCTCAAGATCAAGTTTAGTTTCCTGAATTTGGATTTTGTGGGTTAAGCTCTTAGGGCTAGAAAACATCTCGGGAGGGAGGGTGGGATAATTTGTCATAGAAATATCTCATGATTGAGAATCTTTCCCCCCGATCATGATGTTTCTTGCCATCATACTCCGGAGGAGTCATGATAAGGTGATCAATGATGGGCTCAGAAGATATTTCATCAACATCACTGATGTCTCCATGAGATAAAGAATTTTCATCAGTGTTTGAATCACTAAGCCCGGTGTTGAGATAGGAATTAAGTGATGGATCATCATTCAATAAACTTTCAAGGAACAGAATATCCCCCTCAGAATCAAGATAGTTATCATCAACTTCATACAAAGTTGAACTATCTAGGGCAAGGAATGCTTCGACTTCTTCAAGATCATCTTTGAGATCAAAGAGATCATCATCACATCCCGATGGAAGTGGATTGGTGTGAGTGAGTTCATCGGCGAACTCCTCGAGAAGAAAGTCAACATTAGAGTGGGGAAGGGATACATCAACATACTCAATGTCTCCATAAGATAAACAATCATCACTGGAATTAGAGACAATCTCAATTTGATCATTTGGATTATCAGGGGGTGACGGAATATCACACACTTGATCAAAAGTTCCCTGTGACTCTCTCGGGATTGGGACAAGGATCTCAACACTAGACTTTATTAATTCGTCCGATTCTTTATTAGGAATAGTGCTAAGATGCTCATCCCCCATGTTTAGAGAGTGAGTGTGAACTTCGGGTGTGATAACAACAGACTGAGGGAGATGAGAGGAGCTAGCATTCATCGATTGTACAAGTTCCATTTGATCTTCTGCTAGTAATTTCTCCGTCTCATTATTTTCTCCCTGATTTTCAATGGGAGGAATCACAAATGATGAATCTGACGAACCCTTATAAAATTGAAGGATATCAAGGGTATCTTTATTATCACTATCATTATCACAGTCGAGAAGAGCAACTTTACGAAATTTGGCACGTGTTATAGCTGCTTGTTCTAAGACTAGCAATTCTTCCATGCTCAATTCGTTTCTAGCATCTCGTTCTTCAGCAAGTAATTCTGCCATATATTTCTCACGAGAGTCTTGAAACGATGTAGTAACCAACTCCTCCTTAAGTTCTTTCAATATATCAAGAGCCTTTAGTAAAAGGTCTTGCTCAGTATCATGAGGAGTTGCTTGGATCATTTGGTACTGTGGAGGTGGGTCTGAAAATGAATAGTCGTAATTGTTACAAGGAAATGGATTCCTTGTTTGACAACCTGAACTAGAGTGTGGACCTCCACAGTACTCACAACAGTAAAACTGATGTGGCTGTGGGTGGTATGTGCGAGAGTCATAATTGTTATCAGGAAACTGCTCATAGACAAGCGTGTTTCCCGATTGACAATCAGAGCTGTAGTGTGAATCACCACAGTACTCACAACAGTAAAACTGCTGAGTCTCATGGTGTGGTAACTGATGGAATGAATCAGTCGTGTCATGGTAGGAATAGGGATTCTGGTTATAGACAGACCCGTTTCCTGACTCTACCATGCCACAGCTGGGTACACAGTGTTATCAGGGCAAGTTAGGAGGTGGGAGGTGAGTTTGACTTTGATGTTTGACCATGGTAAAAAGGGACGGGGTGTTTTTATTCATTTAGGGAGTTGGGCTGATGGTTGGATTGGGCCAGGAGAAGTGGTAGGGTGGGCTAGTGAATTGGATTTGGTAATAAATAACAAAAGGGGTCCGATTGTTTTGTAACTTAAGAATACCACAAGGACCAAAGCTGTAAAAACTGAAACATGAGGGCTGAATTTGCGCATCTTCCAAATTATAATCCCAAGGATCATTCCTGCCATCTTTTAATAGTACAAGGACCACAAATAAAATTTTCATTTTAAAAACACCCAAGGACCATTTTTGTAAATTTCAAAAGTTGAGGGATTTTTTTTGCCAATTGCCCAAACTTATGATCCAAGGGCTATTTGTGATAACTTTTGACTTTCCAAGGACCAAAAAATGATTTTTCATTCAAAAATATCCACCAGGGACGAAATCTGCCAATTTCTGAAACTCTAGGGACCAAAGGACTAAATATGCCAATTTCTGTAAATTCTCAAAACTTTTTAGATTTTTCACCAAAGGACTAAATATGACAACTTATGATTTCAAAAGGACCTTTGGTGACTTTTCTTTCCAAATAAGTGCTCAGGGACTATTTTTGCCAATTTTTGAAAGTTGGGGGACTCAAACTGCCAGTTTTGCAAACTTTGTACGTTTTCATCTGTTTTTACTCATTTTGCATCTAAAACATATAAAACACAATTTTGAGACATTTTTAGTATTTTGATGCATTTCTGAGTGTTTTTGTATGTTTTGCAGTTCAGATTTGACCAAAAATGATGAGTGTTTGAGGACTCATCAAGGGTTCTGTTTTTTCTTTCAACAACTCCATTTTGTTCTAGGGTGTAGGGAGAGGTAAAGTTTTGAGAGATACCCTTCTCATCACAGAAACATTCAAGGTCATTGTTTTTGAATTCAGTCCCATTATCAGTCCTGATTTGTTTGACCCTGATGTCATTTTGGTTTTCAATCTTCCTGATGAAGGACATGACTGTTTCAGCAGCCTAACTCTTTTTGGTCAGAAAATTGATGTGGCGGAAAATGAACCATTTTTAGGGGATCATTTAAGCCCGGATTCGAATTTATTTGATCAAATATTGTCCTAAATTGTTCCTTTTGTCATTTTAGGTACTTTTGGAGTGAATTCTGGAAAAGGAAGCATTTTGGACGTTTTTGGAGCATAAAAGTGAAGAAAATGGAAAAGTCTTAATTTTCCTTGCTGGGAACAGTACCTAACGGCGTCAAGAGTTCTCAAGTGACGGCGTCAAGAGCAATACAAGAGGTGGAAGTGGATAAAGTCCTTGACAATCCAGAAGAGTTTTGCACTAGGGACATGACGGCGTCACCATAGGCCGTCATGGTCCAAATGAGAGTGACGACCCAGAGTAGAATTGCACATGACAGCGTCAAAACTGGATCTAGGCAATCCGATTTCATAATGGGTGGCGAGTTGACGGCGTCAGAATTTCCTTCTTGACGCCGTCACCCTGTAAAATCCATATATAGTTTTGCAATTTTCATTCATTAAAGAGGAACAATTAGGGTGTAACTTTGGAGAGAAACCCTAGTCCGAATATTACAGCTTTTTCAAGGGTTTTTACCCTTTGAAACCTTTCATGTCAATTTGAGATAAGTACTCTTTCAATTCATTCAATATGTCTATGTGTTGTTTGAATATATCTTACAATTGTCTTGAATTTAACATGCTTGGCTAGATCTCTTTTGTGTTTGCTTAGATGTAGTGAAACCTAGATGTTAATTATGGGTTGATTGTTTGTTTATAGTTGTTACGGATGATTGAATTCGATGTTAGGCTTAAGAAAACTGGCAGACCTTCATTGATGACATGCTTGAACGTCTTAAGAAACATGATCAGAGGTGTACTATGATTTTTGGTTGTATTTAATGCGTAGGAGAATTCTAATGATCCCATGTTAAGAGCTTCTAACGGCTCGACATAGGAGTGAAGTAGGATCCTATAGAGGTAAGGAATATTGTACACGGCCCTACGACTAGTATTAAGGAATACAACCCGTCATCCATGCAATTTTTACAAACTATCAACCTATAAAAGATATCTAGGGAGTAATGAAACCTAGGTAAACACAACTCTCCCTATTATTGTTCACACCACTAGTTTAATTATATTTCATTTCATTTTTGTTATTTTATTTTGATTGCATCTTAGTTATTGGGTTAGTTGGCTAGCAACTAATTCCGCCCACTCTTCCAAAAACCGAGATTTTTAATTGCTTTTATAAAATATAAAAAAATATAAAAAGAATCATCCCTCATCTCTAGACCTAGTTTTTAGGCTTTCTAATCTTAGCGACACTATTCCTGAGTTGAACGATCAATCCCCCGGTACTTGTCACTATACTATACTACAACGATCAGGTACACTGCCTGGTGGGGGTTGTAAGCTTCTCGAGATCCCTCGAGAGGTAAAGCCTGGTGCGATTCCCACGTATCAAGTTTTTGGCGCCGCAGCCCGGGGAATAGTTGTTGTCTAGGTTAGGATTTCTTTTTATTAGGTCTACTTGCTAGATTCCATTCTAGTAAGATTTTATTTTTATTTTTAGGTTTTCTTTAGTCTATCTTTTTTTCGTGTCTTTGTTCGTAATCTTTTTTTCGTGTCTTTGTTCATAACCCACCACTAGCAAACCAACCTCTTAGGCCCCGACCCTAGGAGAGTATTCCCGTCGTAGCCACCAAGGCTATCGAAACACTATTGAGCTCACTCAAGGAGCCAATGTGTCCCCCTTGCAATCCGAAACCATCCGGTTGGTGCAAAGCGGATGTGCATTCCATGGACTTCGTTCCGAAGATCCTAATCAACATCTCAAGGATTTCCTTAAAATCGTATATTCTATAGACCTTGATCTTACAACTAGAGAGTCGACCCGATTACGCCTATTCCAATTCTCTCTACGTGATCAAGCTAGTCAATGGCTTGAACGTCTACCCGCGGGATCCATCACCTCTTGGGATGATCTCACCACTCGTTTCCTTGCTCAATTTTTCCCACCGGGGAGAACTACCAAGCTTAGAAATGATATCTTGATGTTCCAACAACGTCAAGGTGAAACTCTATATGAAGCATGGACTCGTTTCAAGGACTTACTCCAAAAAAGTCCCTCATCATGGCATAGATCTTTGGCTCCAAGTCCAAATCTTGAATGACCATATCGATCTCTCCACAAGGCGAACCATTGACCAATCAGCCAGTGGCAAGATACGTGATCTTAGTGCGGAAGAATCACTGGAACTCATAGAAGATCTTGCTCTCTATGAAAACAAAAGTTGGAATGATCCCCATGATTTGAACAAAACGGTCAAGGCAATATCTTAGCCTTCGAACAATTCTAGCACTCCTGACCGTAGGATCATGGAACTTGAAGACCAAGTCAAATTTCTCATGAAATCTTACGAAGCTCCTAAGCCTTCAAGCCAAGTGAATGTCACACCCCCAAAATACCTGAATGGCAGCGGAATGGAATACCTGGGGGTGACTGCCATAGCATCACAGTTACAGTTACATTGAACGACCTAAAATGTCATTTGGAAAATACGTCGTTTGATCATTAAAACATTCAGAGTTTACAAAACATAGGTCCCAAAAGGTGTTGCCAATTTAGGTAAAATAAGTTCAAACAAGATCAAACGTTTCATAAGCGCAGAAATATAAGGTGAGACGCGTCGACTCCGCGACTCCATGAAGGTCCAAATGTATGCAACATGAGCTACCTTAACAACCTGAAAATACATTGCTAAAAAGTCAACACGAATGTTGGTGAATAATTATAGGTTTATAAGTTAAATCGGATGTACAATTGCCATAAGTAAAAAGTAAAGTAATAAGATTTCAGTCATAAAATTTACATTGGCTCTTAAGCTCATGACCCCGAAGCTAGACATAGTTACTTGGCCCCAAATGAGTGTTTACCAGACACTCTAAATATATTAGACATGAAATGCATCCGTAATTCCTTTGGAGCAACCCAAACACGGATGGAGGAGTCACCCTTAACAGATCTATTCACTCACTCTCGCTCGTACTTTAATTAACGATCCATGATAATAAAGGGGACTTGTCAAGACGTGGTAATAAGGCAACTTAAGCAATGTAAGGAATTTAATACTTTGGCATGTACAAAAATAAGTGATGCAATGTATTCTCCCCCGTGGGATTTGAAATCAAAATATTGAATTAAAAACGGGGCTATGAAAACTCACCTGAAGTGATGATACTATGACGTGAAATGATAGGGACAATAAGGCGCGAATATTAGCCGCAACCTAATATAAGTAAAAACGATCTACTTTAGATCATGACGTGATGTAATGAATGCACATGCACATGCCTATACCACTCATAACTTAAGAAAATACTAGTTATTGTCAAAATAAAATATTTTCCATACTTAGGAAAATAAGTCTAACTAGACTTATAAAAACTAGTCGTAGCATATCGTATATAAAACGTTAGTGTTATATTCATCGCCTTGAAAACCTTGAAATAACGTCTAGTAGTCGTAAAAATAAGTCTTGGGTCATAAGTACTTCATTAGTTATGAATATAACTCTTGAACAAGAAATATAGAAAATATAGTATTTAGTACGTAGTTTTATTATTTCTATTAGTGACTACTAATATATATATAGTTTTGACGATTTTAAAACGTGTATAACTTTGTCGTTTTAAGTTTATTTTTCTCGTTCTTTGTATCCACGGATTCGTCTTAGTATGTACTAATATATTTTTGCTAGCTCAGCTTCTCCAGGTTACGTCTAATGCATCGGTTTGTCCGACAAAAATCGTCCAACAGCATGAAATTTTCAGAAAAATAGTTTTCGTCATTAAACTTGCAAAAATCATATCTCCTTCGTTATAAACCTGTTTTAATCCGTTCTTTCGCCAAAAGTTTCGTTTTTGAAAGTATTTTCTAAATTTTTGGTTAATAATTTCCCCTAAGTTCCTGAGTTTTCCATATTTTTCATTTTGGGACAGTAGGTTCCCAGATAAGTTCTAAACTCATTTCCAATGTTCCAAACTAGTTTCTAATCCACCCAAATCACTTCCAATCACCACAAATCTAGTCTATTCCTACCATAAACCTTCTTAAGGTGTCATGGGTTCTTAAATAACATCAATCAACTAGATCTAACAAGGGTTTCCAATTCTAGTGTTTAAAAGATATAAAAGTTTAAATAGAGTGGTATAAACTAGCATATGCATGTAGATCTTGTATAAAAATCATATGATCATAAAAATAACTTGAAGAAATTATGAAAAAGAGTTTGACAACTTACTTTGAAAGATTATTGAGCTTGGATGAGAAAAACCTAAGAAACCTTGGATTTTTACTTCAAAACCCTAACAAGGATTATCAAATGAGCTTGAATATTACTTGATCTTGGAAAATCAACGGATTATGCTTGTGGTTCTTGTCATGGCCGAGCACCCCAAAGGAAGAAGGAGAGAAAAAATATCTTGCTAGTTTATTTGGATAATAATGAAGTAGAAAAATGGATTTTGTATACTTATTAGTTATTTAGTTAGGGCATAATTGTAATTAAGTGGTCAATGTGAAGTCAAGGAAGGGGGGGGGGGCACATGGTAGGAAATGAGGTGTGTTGAGGAAGTTTGGTAGTATTTAGTTGTTTTGTGTATCCGTTAGGTGTTATCGGGTACCGAGTTAATTAAAAATAAATCGTGACGAGTTGAAATAAAATATGACGAAGTTAATCGGGACATAATAAAGTCATAAAAGTTGTGAAAATATATTGGGTACAAGTATTGGGTGTTTGGATGATTATTGTTTAGTTTCCACGAAAACCGTCGTAATTATATTAAACTTACGATATAAATTAAATAAATTTCTAAAATACCGGGTAAATGAATTTTATAATCTTTGTGATGTTGTAAGGGGTTTAAAAATATATCGGGACCATTGTGGGGATTTTTAGATACGTTAGTTATATTTATTAATCGCGTGTTAACGTTTATTTGAAAATAAATATACGTAAAACGTTAAATATATCAAAAATATTAATATGAATATCCTACGAGTGGTATAGTATGAAAATGCTATTATGATGAAATGTAGACTATTTTTAGTCCGTATGAAGTGTCCCTACTGATAAAGCATGAATTCGCACCTGAACCAATTTGGTTACGCGAATTTAAATATCCGTAAACTAAATTTACGATGAAATGAGTAATGCACATGAATAGTGTTTTACTTCCGAAAGTGGATAGTGCTTTATGAATAGTAATATTTTTGAACGCTTCTCGGAATATCAAATTGACCTAAAAAATGATGAATAGTGATTTATGAATAGTAAATTGTCGAAGTTCGGAAAATGACCTGAAATGGTGAGTTGTGACAGTCGCCCACCCAAAAAGGAATTCAGTCCCTGAATTCAGCTGGTGTTGGTCTCGGAAATAAACTTGGTGAAATGATGTGGATACTTGAGTCGCATTTGGTCTTCCCGTTCCCAAAGAAACTCGGGTCCTCTTCGAGAATTCTAGCGAACTTTCACGATAGGAATTCGACTTTGCTTCAACCGTTCTACCTGACGGTCCATGATTTCTACTGGTTCTCCTACAGGTTTAAGTTTTTCATTGGGTTGGATTCCTTTCAATGGAATCATGAGTCACTAATCTGAAAGTCATTTCTCGGGATTTGAAATTGTGAAACCTCTTTGTGTAATCCTGCTACTTTCCAACAAGGCTCAAGTCTGAGGGTTACTGGCCTACTCTGTCTGAAATATTAAATGGTCCAGTGTACATCGAGTTTAACTTCCTGGATTTTTCTGAATGGTATCATGCCTTTCCTAGGCAGAACTTTTAACGTGACCCTATCATCAACTTGAAATTCTAAGGGTTTACAACTTATCGACTTGTAACTGATTCTTGATTTGCAGGAAATTCCTGATTATTTCATGAGTGCTTACAGGAACAGTGAGTTTGGCTTTTTTCGCGTTCGGTCCGTCAATAGATGATCAGCGCTTCTTGAGGTTTACAATGTGATATGGGCAATATATGTTGCTGAACTCTGCCAGAACTCAAATTTGTATGTCAGCTGGTCGATTCTAAAATGAATCTTAAATGGTCTAATATACTAGAGGTTCAATCTCTCGTGTTACCAAAATTATATCATGCCTCTCCAAGGCAAAGCTTTCAACTTAGTTCGTTCTTCCACTTGAATCTAGATGGTTTGCTGTTCCGAGATACCCAATCCGCATGATGTGCATCATGCACCAACCCTAGTTCTACCAGTTTCTCGTTGCTTGTAACTGGTTCTTGACTTGTGAAATTTCCTTTGTTGTTCCATAGTTTAGTTCTAGACCAGTGAATTTACCTTTCCGATTTCGGTCTGTAATATGTAATTGGTACTTCGACCATAGACTGCCTCAAATGGTGTAGTCTCTACGCTCGTGCGATAACTATCGTTGGAAACGAATCTGATTTATGATAAATGGTTAGTCCAACCATTTCTAGAGTCAATCGCTCACTCTCTGAGCATATCTTTCCTATGTTTGAATTGTTCTCTCGATCTGACCATTGGTCTGAGGATGATAGGCGGTGTTTACATCTAAATGGGGTTCCGAAGGAAATCTTAAAATGATTGATAGAAGTCTGAGGTGATTCGATCACCTTTATCAGGAATAATTAAAACGGGTACAATAAATCTTGTGACGAATTCCACAACGTTCTATCTTTCAAACTTGGCGTTATCTCAAGGAGAGAGAATATGGGTAACAATTTTTGATTCCTTGTGTTTTGTTCCAACGGATGATAAGACATGTGTCTTTCTTTACCTATTGGGCTTGGTCTCTGTTACTAAAGTTCGTAATTGATTTATGGTGTCCCTCCTAATTTCCTTCATCACATATTCCAAGGTTCTCTATTGTCAAGTCACAAAATCCTAACTGCATAAGCGATGTAGTATGGTGATTAGTTTTGGAAATTTGTCTCGCGATTGTGAGTTTTGGTTGAAATCTTTTTCTAAATAAATGAATTTAGAAAATGGGGCTAATGATTCACTAAATAATATCCTTCTTAATGATTCAAAATTCAGTAGTTATGAAATAGGAAACGGTTTTCAAACATGTTCTGATTAGAACTGTTTACCAAAGTTTGATGTTTATATATATATATATATATATATATATATATATATATATATATATATATATATATATATATATATATATATATATATATATATATATATTTCATTGAACGATGGTTTTGTTAAACATTGCCCAAAAAGGATCGTACTTGTTCAAAATAGGAATTTCAGAAAATTATTTTCTACATGGTATGTGATTTGTATAAACACAATTTGTAAATCAAATTCATTTAAAAGTGAAAACACTAACAAGGATAAAAATAGTAGGATAGGTAGTGTTCACATAAATGCATAGATGTCTAACATTTAATTCCTGAGGTTGGATAATGCCTATTGGTGGTTATCAGACAAAACTACAAGCCTAGGTATTCAAACTAACTTAAGTCCTGAAATAGTTTATCGTTGAAAGTATTATCATGTTGGCAAAATATATATTCGGGTCGGATCCCTTTCTTGGTATGAAAATGAGGTTATCTGAAATTTCTAGAGAACACAACTCCTTAGGGGAATCCATATGGATATTCTTAATTTAAACAATTATCCTTGGTGAAAACTCATTACAGGGAAGTTTGCATTTGGATGAGGCCATGTTTAAATGGAACACTCTACAGTATCGGTTAGGAGGCTTGGTTTAATTCTATAGTGTTACTTAGCGTACCTTTACAATGTGTTCGATCCTGTAGCTCAGTCTAGCTAGTACCTTTGAATGATAAAATTTGACAACTAAGTCAGAGATGGTGATTTGGATGGTCTCGTGGTATCTTAGGATTGTTGTTGAGTTATGAATTTTCTTAGTCCAGGTTTAGTAGTTCCGAAATCCTTTTATTGTTTTTCTTGTATCGAGAAATCCTCCTAGTACTTGATATGGAAAGTCTCTCCTAGAGAAGTCAATGGAAAGTTCTAACTTAATGGCTGAGTGAGTGACAGGTGGGGTAAGTATCCAGAGAGAGTTTGCCAGAAAGAGACGTTTATAAAAGAGTTTACTTGTTTAAAACACTTTTAAATGAAGATTGTTATTAGCAATACTTTAAAAAGGTAATTATTTCCTTCATGGCATAATTCTTCCTGAATTATACATAGGTGATCAGGCTATGTATAGTTAAGGACTACTAATGCTATGCTGGGTTTAGTCAAAATATCATTACTTTCCTCAAAAGTTTTAAATGGTGTTCAACGCATTGTTATTAAAAATGGTATCCTGATATTTCCTTTCAAGTAACGTGAAAATTGTTTCGCATAATAATAGTAAATACTCGGTGTAATGATTGAAAAATCAATTTATAAGGTGGTAATAAAATAGTTTCTTTTAATAATTCCGTAAAACAATTTCCCCATATGATAGTAAAATAGTTTGAAGTAGAATTTGTTGAATGGTTTATTGGATACATGGGTGAATCTTATGGTATGGTAATAGTCTACTAATCCACTTATTTAAAGAATGTAAACATCTTGGTTCATAACAGGGCAGTGGTTTATGATTATGAAGTGGTCGAGAATATGGTAGTGATATTGAGGGCGTGAAAGATGAACGTGTCTTTAAGGCATCTACGATCAACTTAAGGGGATAGTTTATGTGTGAAAGGATATAGGGCAGAAATTTAGTCCCAATGATTTGAAGTATTCGAGAATTTATACTAGGTAAAGTTCGGAGGTTCAAATGCTTAATCCCTCTAGGCATGACTAAAATGTATAAAGAACGGAAATTGTTGTACGGGTGATCTGAGTCTAGTAGGTACCACATCGAATGATGTTTGATTTTCCATGAATGCAAGCTATATGCCTTATAGTCAGGTGAAACTTCTCGATGTCCTTTCATGAAAATGAGGTCTTGTCCCAATGTGACTAAGCTATATCGATCTCCGAAAAGAATATAAATTTTGTTGAGTAATTGTACCTTGATCTTTTAATCCAACGAGCTCATACTATCGTGTGGGTCTTATAATATGGAATGAGAGAAAAAGTCATAATTTGAAGTAGTGGTGTTAAGGCATGGTATATCAATATTGGCAATCTCTGGTAGAGGGGTTTCTTTCGCATCTAAGGTTAAATAGTAAGTAGGTATAGTGGTTGCTTTCGAGATTCGTTCATGAGTTATGTGTGTTCCTTCTTGGAGATATAGTTTCTAAAATTAACAACATTTATTTGAGTGAAACATTGTGAAATTTGGTCATAAATGTATTTTGGAGTGACTTTATTTGAATTTTGTAATGAATATAATTATGTAAAAGATGTGACTACGAAATATTTTGTATTTTGATAAAAACAATATCTCATATATATATATATGTCTTTGGAAAAAGGGAATTCAAGAAGATTGTTGCAAAAAAAAAAATAATAAAAAAAAATTGAGTTTTAATCTAACCATTGAAAATCAATAATATGTCGTACTTCGTAAGGTTTGCAAGAAATCTTTTTGTTTGTACAAAAATTTAATTTGGCTTTGACTTACTTGAATTGTTATTATCTCCGAAACACGAAAACTAGGGTAGTCACTTTTATCTTGGTCAACATGACCATTTAATCGTAAAGACATCTTTGTCTTTTATTAATCCTATTGTCTTACTCGCATCTTCCTAAAGTTGTAATTATATGTCAATCTACTAATGTGACCACATTGGTCGGTGGATTGTTGCTAGAGCGACTAATGATGTAATTATCGACTTAGAATGTCGTGTAATCAAACTTGATAATGAAGGGAGAGTTGTGATGAGTTCCATTATGATGGTATAATACCGTTCAAAGCATCTTGTTGGTTTATTGTGTTATGGAGGTATGAGTCGATCATATCTAAGATAATATAGAGTCTTTGTGATAGATGCCACCCTTGGGCGATTGGTTGCAATTCTTATTATGTTTGTGAGGCTTGTGGTATTATTCAGAGTGTATCGTCCAAACACTCGTGGATAATCTCAAATAATTAAAGATCATCGTCTAACGATGAAGAGTAGTAGGTTGTCAAGCAGTAGAGGCTCTCAAACTCTCACCAACCTCAAACCTATAAGGTGGTGTAACGTGTGGTAGATGGTAACGGTATGTCAAATAGTGGTTGCTTCTTAAGCGGCCTATCATATATGGGTGTAGAGTCTCTGAGATGTGATGGTGATAATAGTGAATGGAATACTACCCTCTTTCGCGCTATTTCGTGACATCTAAGAGGTAAAACTGAATTACGCACTATGGGACGACCAATAGTGAAATAAGTAGCTGACGGTGGTGGTAGTACCTGAGTAGTAAGCGCTCTACTAGTGAAGGAAAGAAAACATACTATCTTCCTTGCAATAAGCATCCTAATAAGTCCATTAAGATTAAGTCTGAATACACTACCAAATGGCATTCTATGTATGGGCTGAATGATAGGAAAACTCTGTTCCTATGACAAATCAATGGTGCTAATGGTGGTGTAAGTGCAACTGATGGTATAATGGTAGTGGAAGATGACAAGGCATCTTCAATGTCAGAATCCGGTAAAAGGATGACAGGGTGGTATCTGAAGACATGTCACTTGTGAACCAGGTCAATAACATTATATATATATATATATATATATATATATATATATATATATATAGAAGTATGGGTATAAATAACTTGCACAGTGTGTGCATGAAACAACATGTATAATGAATATGCACTTATGATGAAATGATATGCTATGATGATGTAGTTATAGTCTAGGGTCCACGATACATCCTAGTTCGCTATAACCTTAGCTCTGATGCCAATCTGTCACACCCCCAAAATACCTGAATGGCAGCGGAATGGAATACCTGGGGGTGACTGCCTTAGCATCATAGTTACAGTTACATTGAACGACCTAAAGTGTCGTTTGGAAAATACGTCGTTTGAACATTAAAACATTCAGAGTTTACAAAACATAGGTCCCAAAAGGTGTTGCCAATTTAGGTAAAACAAGTTCAAACAAGATCAAACGTTTCATAAGTGCAGAAATATAAGGTGAGACGCGTCGACTTCGCGACTCCATGAAGGTCCAAATGTATGCAACATGAGCTACCTTAACAACCTGAAAATACATTGCTAAAAAGTCAAAACGAATGTTGGTGAATAATCATAGGTTTATAAGTTAAATCGGATGTACAATTGCCATAAGTAAAAAGTAAAGTAATAAGATTTCAGTCATAAAATTTACATTGGCTCTTAAGCTCATGACCCCGAAGCTAGACATAGTTACTTGGCCCCAAATGAGTGTTTACCAGACACTCTAAATATATTAGACATGAAATGCATCCGTAATCCCGTTGGAGCAACCCAAACACGGATGGAGGAGTCACCCTCAATAGATCTATTCACTCACTCTCGCTCGTACATTAATTAACAGCCCATGATAATAAAGGGGACTTGTCAAGACGTGGTAATAAGGCAACTTAAGCAATGTAAGGAATTTAATACTTTGGCATGTACAAAAATAAGTGATGCAATGTATACTCCCCCGTGGGATTTGAAATCAAAATATTGAATTAAAAATGGGGCTATGAAAACTCACCTGAAGTGATGATACTATGACGTGAAATGACAGGGACAATAAGGCGCGAATATTAGCTGCAACCTAATATAATTAATAACGATCTACTTTAGATCATGACGTGATGTAACGAATGCACATGCACACGATGCCAATACCACTCATAACTTAAGAAAATACTAGTTATTGTCAAAATAAAATATTTTCCATACTTAGGAAAAATAAGTCTAACTAGACTTATAAAAAGTAGTCGTAGGATATCGTATAAAAAACATTAGTGTTATATTTATCGCCTTGAAAACCTTGAAATAACGTCTAGTAGTCGTAAAAATAAGTCTTGGGTCATAAGTACTTCATTAGTTAAGAATATAACTCTTGAACAAGAAATCTAGAAAATATAGTATTTAGTACGTAGTTTTATTATTTCTATTAGTGACTACTAATATATATATAGTTTTGGCGATTTAAAAACGTGTATAACTTTGTCGTTTTAAGTTCATTTTCCTCGTTCTTTATACCCACGGATTCTTCTTAGTATGTACCAATATATTTTTGATAGCTCGGCTTCTCCAGGTTACGTCTAACGCCTCGGTTTGTCCGACGAAAATCGTCCAACAGCATGAAATTTTCAGAAAAATAGTTTTCGTCATTAAACTTGCAAAAATAATATCTCCTTCGTTAAAAAACGTTTTAATCCGTTGTTTCGCCAAAAGTTTCGTTTTTGAAAGTATTTTCTAAATCTTTGATTAAAAATTTCCCCTGAGTTCCTGAGTTTTCCAGATTTTGGATTTTGGGACAGTAGGTTCCTAGATAAGTTCTAAACTCATTTCCAATGTTTCAAACTAGTTTCTAATCCACCCAAATCACTTCCAATCACCACAAATCTAGTCTATTCCTACCATACACCTTCTTAAGGTGTCATGGGTTCTTAAACAACATCAATCACCTAGATCTAACAAGGGTTTCCATTTCTAGTGTTTAAAAGATATAAAAGTTTAAATAGAGTTGTATAAACTAGCATATGCATGTAGATCTTGTATAAAAATCATATGATCATAAAAATAACTTGAAGAAATTATGAAAAAGAGTTTGATAACTTACTTTGAAAGATTATTGAGCTTGGATGAGAAAAACCTAAGAAACCTTGGATTTTTACTTCAAAACCCTAACAAGGATTATCAAATGAGCATGAATATTACTTGATCTTGGAAAATCAATGGATTATGCTTGTGGTTCTTGTCGTGGCCGAGCACCCGAAAGGAAGAAGGAGAGAAAAAATATCTTGCTAGTTTATTTGGATAATAATGAAGTAGAAAAATGGATTTTGTATACTTATTAGATATTTAGTTAGGGAAAAATTGTAATTAAGTGGTCAATGTGAAGTCAGGAAAGGGGGGGGGGGGGGGCGGCACATGGTAGGAAATGAGGTGTGTTGAGGAAGATTGGTAGTATTTAGTTGTTTTGTGTATCCGTTAGGTGTTATCGGGTATCGAGTTAATTAAAAATAAATCGTGACGAGTTGAAATAAAATATGATGAAGTTAATCGGGACATAATAAAGTCATAAAAGTTGTGAAAATATATTGGGTACAAGTATTGGGTGTTTGGATGATTATTGTTTAGTTTCCACGAAAACCGTCGTAATTATATTAAAGTTACGATATAAATCAAATAAATTTCTAAAATACCGGGTAAATGAATTTTATAATGTTTGTGATGTTGTAAGGGGTTTAAAAATATATCAGGACCATTGTGGGGATTTTTAGATACGTTAGTTATATTTATTAATCGCGTGTTAACGTTTATTTGAATATAAATATACGTAAAACGTTAAATATATCAAAAATATTAATATGAATATCCTACGAGTGGTATAGTATGCAAATGCTATTATGATGAAATGTAGACTATTTCTAGTCCGTATGAAGTGTCCCTACTGATAAAGCATGAATTCGCACCTGAACCAATTTGGTTACACGAATTTAAATATCCGTAAACTAAATTTACGATGAAATGAGTAATGCACATGAATAGTGTGTTTCTCCCGGAAGTGAATATTGTTTTGTGAATAGTAATATTTTTGAACGCTTATTGGAATACCAAATTGACCTCAAAAATGATGAATAGTGATTTATGAATAGTAAATTGTCGAAGTTCGGAAAATGACCTGAAATGGTGAGTTGTGACAGTGAACAAAATCACTTCTTCATGCGAATTATGTAATAGTCTTCATGACACTCGTGATTGCGTGGAACTCCCCGGAACAGCTTTTTCGGACTACGCATCCTCGCGTACCGACGAAGCGTGAGACAAGTGGTACACTTTCAAACCCGAGCCAAACCCTTACGGTGATTCCTACAACCCTTCTTGGAAAAATCACCCGAACGTTAGGTGGAAACAAAACCAAAACAATTCTTCCAATCCGCCTAATCGTTACCAACCCAACGGTCCACCCTCTAACCGTACTTTCAACAACAATCCTTCCAACAACTATGGTAGTACCAATAATCTTGAAGGATTGATGTCCAAGATTATGGTATCTCAAGAAGCTCACATATCTAAGTTTGAAGTCGATTTCAAACAAAAGCAAAGCGAGATGACCACCAAAATAGACACATTGTTGAAAGTTCTCAATGACCGAGAGATGGGAGCACTCCCAAGGGACACGGTCAAGAACCCGAAACTAAACGTTAATTCCATATCGTCGGTTTCGTCACCTACTTCTTGTCCACAATACTACTCGGTCAAATCAATGAGCACATGTTTCAAGCAAACCCAAAATCTTCAAAAGGACCAATTGAATAAAACATCCGATGTCAAACCGGTCAATAACATAGTTGAAACACCTCCTGCACAAGACCTTGACGGTGAATTCAAGGAGCTCCACCTTGAACGCCCCGTCATTGATGTCTTAGCCCGTGCTCCCTACTATAGTGCCCTACTAGAAAAATATGAGAAATTTAAGTTGGGTAAAAATGGGACCGCCTTCGTTCAAAACAAGTTACCTAAGAAGCTTGATGATCCGTGTATATTTGTTTTGCCTTGTAAGATAGGAAAATCCAAAGCTTTCGACACACTAGCCGACTTAGGATCAAGCCTCAACTTAATTCCTTTATCTCTTTTCACCACTCTTAAGCTAGGAAAGTTAGAGGAGACAAAAGTACTAATTGGTCTAGCAGATGGGAGTATTGCCCATCCGGTTGGAATGATCAAGGACGTAGTGGTTCACGTAGGAAAGTTAACTATTTTAGCGGATTTTCATGTCCTAGATATGGTTAGTGATACTACAAGCCCATTGTTAGTAGGAAGAGGATTTTTAGCAACCGCTAGTGCTATGATAGATTGTAAGGAGTCTGAGATAGCGGTAGGAGAGGGCAATACTTGGTCAGTTTATGATGTTAGGAAGCATAGCTACGATTGTGAGGACGAACCGACACTGCATTGGGTAGAAATGAATAGGAGACCATCTAGATAAGGACCTTGGATAGAAAGAAACTTTATAGGACCTCAACGCCCATTCTATCTAGAAAAAGACTTCATCGATAAAACACATTCGGTGGAACAACTCATAGCTAGAGATGAGGAGCTAGACCCGTTTGAGGATCCCTTAGTCTGTAGGAAAATGATTGAATTCTTATGTGTAATGCCTATTAACATAGAGATGAACAAGTGGAAGAGAGAGGGGGATAAGTGTAAGTGGAAGTGGGATAAGCCACCTAAGGAAGGTGACGGATCATGGCATATGAAGATGATTTTATATGATCCGGATGGAGAGAAGTTTGAAAGCTCATACCGTACCAAGAAAACCGATAGGAAGTTGAAACCCAAGTTTGATCCCAAAGATGTCCTCAATGAGGAGCTCACCCATATAACGTAATAGCCCATGACCTTGAGTCTAGCTACAAGACTCGTAAAATAAAGAAAAGTGCTTCTTGAGAGGCAACCCATGTTTTGTGTGATTTTTATTTGTTTGATTGTTATTTGTTTCCGTATGCATGCTTTATTTTTATTGTTGGTAGATCATGTTTCAAAACTAAAATTGTGAAAATGCTTTATTTTGTCGTTTAACGTCGTCTTAACTTCATACAAAGGTATTTCGCAAAAGATAAGTGTAAGGGGAAACCCCAAATATGTTTTTAAGAAACGAAAATGATCTTGATTCGCCCCAATATTAAATGGACATGTGTATTAGTATTTGTTAGAGTCAAATGCTTGTATCGAGTCATAATGATGTTTTGCAGGCTTTTCCAGGAAGTAGGACATAAGTTTTTCCAGAAATTTTCCCGAAACTTAACGTAAGGATTTCTGCAGGTCACTTCTGACGGCGTCAGAAATTAATTCCTGACGGTGTCATGTGTAAAATTCTGGAAATTTTGCTAGTTTCGTTTTTCTAACGGAGTCTTGAAGTTTTTGTTTATTCTTTAGTTTTATAAACTCCAGGAAATCTCCAAACATTCATTCCACAAGAATTATATCTTACATTGTTTTCTAGGACTTGTTAGTATATATAGATTGCCGCCGATTTTACGCGAGGTTGCCTTGTTTGTTTTCTCATGTTTAACAGGTTATATATGACAAGAAGATGATTTATTTTTCTGGAAGGGAAGTTTTGAATGTTCATTTTCTTGGAGGAAGATCTAACCTTGTTACCACACTATCCACACCGAACGAATCAGGGGAGTGTTTGATTTCATTCTTTTACCTGTTTTACTTTTACATTCTTTAATTGAACATTGGGGACAATGTTCATCCTAAGTGTAAGGGGAGGGTAAATGATTATACCTGATAGGATACTATTGCACGTGAGTTTGTTTGTTTGATGGTAGGTGTGTAATAAAACTATGAGAAATACTTGTTAGTGTAATTTAAGCGCCAAATTTAAAATTTTTTACAACATTTAGGAGTGAAACTTTAGCCATAGCAAGCGTCTCATGGATAGGAGTCGTATGACTAGCACAAAACCGTACCATTCAGAAAAATTTTCCACCCAAATATGTGAGGTTCACCTTTAGATTTGATAGGAAAAGCATTTACTATTAGTGCTTATGAGTGTACCGGTAGCATTTAGATTCTAGAACTTGCGTTAGTGATGCATCCTGAGACCGCTAGTGAGACTACATTCGTGTGGTAGGATTTACTACATGATAAAAGGCACTAGGATCACCCTTGTGTTAAACCCGTATCATAATTACTTGACCATTTAAGTCATATTACTTGGCTAGTAAAGTCAATTAATTTTTCCCACACCTTAGCGTTGTACTCATTTTTAGTACACGAAACCCCTAGTACACCCCTCCGAGCCTATCTTTTCGTTTCTGCCTTTAAGCATTTTACTTAAAGGAAGAATTTGTTACAACCCACCTAAACGTACACCCAAATCGCCTTAGCCTTCCGTGTATGCACTCATCTTTAGTGCATTATTGTTACATGTTTAAACCCTTAGTTAATTATCTAATTGATTACATGGGTGCTAAGTCGAGTCATATCTTGTACATATTTTTTTTGGGACGATTGGGACTCATGGGTAAAGTACTTGTGTTATGGAGTAATGGGGAAGAACATCATATTATTACCCCCATATGTGTGTTAATTTTAAAAGTACTCCAAGTGTTTTAATTATCTTAGTTCGAGTCAGATTAGTTTATTGTAAAGTATGTAAAAATTCAAGTGTAAGGGGAATGTTCATTCCCTATGATGTATTATTTTGGATGGTAGGGTAAGAGTGTATGCAAAATAAAAATAAAAAAAATCAAAAAAATTAAGAAAAAAAAATATAGAAAAAAAGAAAAGAGAGAAAAAACATACGGACTACAATCCCGTTTCATTCTATGTTTGTTTTATGTTTTTGTTATTGTTGATTTATTAGCTTAAGTCGAGTCTAGTATTTGCTTAGCAACGCCATATTGTACATGTAATTAACCAAGATGATTAACTCGGCACCAGTAAAGATTGCCTTTATCTAACAAAATCGTGTATTCCATATCCCTACACCTAACGTTATAACCGTTTGAGAGACCTCTTTGATAGTTTATCCTAGGTGCTTACGCCAAGTGGTGGAGGTTTGATCCTTTCCCAAGCCTATGGTAATCTATTTTGCTATGACAGGTAGTCAGAGATGTTTTCCATTTCCATATTGTGATATATACTTTATTACACCCGAGAGATGTGAGTATCTAAACACTATTTGTGAGGTGCTAGTGTATGACCTCCGTGCTTGTCTTTGGTCTTTAGTGGAATGATTATTTGTTGTAATTACTTTTATATTAGTGTTAAATGACCCCTAACTTGTATTTTGATTGGAATAAAAGCGCATTTGCTTGAGGACAAGCAAATCTCAAGTGTAAGGGTATTTGATGAGGCGAAAAATGAACCGTTTTTAGGGGGTCATTTAAGCCCGGATTCGAATTTATTTGATCAAATATTGCCCTAAATCGTTCCTTTTGTCATTTTAGGTACTTTTGGAATGAATTCTGGAAAAGGAAGCATTTTGGACGTTTTTGGAGCATAAAAGTGAAGAAAACAGCAAAGTCTTAATTTTCCTTGTTGGGAACAGTACCTGACGGCGTCAGGAGTTCTCAAGTGACGGCGTCAAGAGCAATACAAGAGGTGGAAGTGGATAAAGTCCGTGACAATCCTGAAGAGTTTTGCACTAGGGACATGACGGCGTCATCATAGGCCGTCATGGTCCAAATGAGAGTGACGGCCCAGAGTAGAATTGCACATGACGGCGTCAAAACTGGATCTAGGCAATCCGATTTCATTATGGGCAGCGAGTTGACGGCGTCAGAATTTCCTTTTTGACGCCATCACCCTGTAAAATCTATATATAGTTTTGCAATTTACATTCATTAAAGAGGAACAATTAGGGTGTAACTTTGGAGAGAAACCCTAGTCTGAATTGTTGGGAACATACTTTAGTATTTAGTCAAGTCTCGGTCATTACATTTTGTATTAGGTTGCTTTAGTATTATTTATGTTTATGTTTGAGATTATGGGCAAGTTGAAAAAGCCCAAAAGGCTTGAGAAGCCCACATTAGTTAGCATGAAAGGGACTAGGGAATGTTGCCCTAGCTTCCCTCCTATAAATACTAAGCTTATGTAGACATAACATTTGTTGGTTATTTTGATATCTTAATGAAACTATTGTTCTTTCACTTTTCATAAATCTAGTAATCAACCAATCCTTATATCTATCTCATTCTTTACTTGTGTAACATCAATATGGGCACCTAACAAGTGGTATCATTCGCCTAATAGAGATTGAAGTGTTGTTCTTGGTGTTAACGTGGGTATTAGGGTGTTTTTTCTTTATATTTTTGCTTTTTCTTTGTTTCTTTCACTCAAATCTTGAAGCTTGGACAAGTTTCAAGGTTGATATAGTGATTAGAAGCTTAGATTTTGCATAAAGTTTAGATCATTTAAAGATTTTAGTATTTTTTCTCCTAGTTGATTGAGTTTTGTAGCATCTTTGATATTAGAAAACTAGTTTTTGGTAGTTAAATCTTTCATATTTAGTGTTTTCTAAGTGTTGGGGAAGTTATTTGATCAATAGAACCTTATTTTTAAGCATTTTTCTTCAAAAAGTAGTGATTTTTACAAGTTTCTGGTCACTCTACGCGTAAGATTTTTGCATAGTACAACTTTATAGCTGTCAAAAGTACTATTTGGTCAGTCTACGCATAACTTTTACCAAAAACCCCATTCCTATGCATAAGAGTGAATTCTACGCTTAAGTTTTGGTGGAAAACCCCTTTTCTACGCCTAAGATCCATTTCTACGCTTAAGATTCAGATTCTACGCAAAAGTTGCCGGTCTACGCAGAACTTGGATTCTTACGCATAAGATTTATTCTTACACGTAAGTTACAGATTTACTATTTCTCTTTATGCTACGGTGACTCAGTACTTCCCTAGCTTGGATAAGTTAGTGGAATACTTCGACTACGGATATCTTTCAAGCTTGGATAAGTTTGAAAGATTTGTTTGGTCTTTGAACCTTACGCATAAGCTTAAACTTACGCGTAAAGGTAAATCTTACGCATAAACTTACTGTTTACGCATAAAATCAACCTTTACGCATAACTTTGAAGTCTACGCATAAGTTTTGTGTTACGCGTAAGATTCTTATCTCTGCCAAAGGATTCTTAATCTTTACCAAAGGAACGTACATTTCAATCTTCTACAAGATCCAACATTACACAAGTGTTCTAAGATGTCTCAACCACCAAATTACTACTTCTCTCATCCTCAGCAACAACAACATCAGCAGTATCAGCCACATCAATACCATCAGCAACAATTGTATCAACAACCATCACAATCACACTTTCTGCAACAACCGTTTCAGGCAAAACAACAATATCTCATGATGCAACAACATCAAATCATTCCTCAACAACAACCATATCCAATGTCACAACAACCCACTCAGTATTCATCCAAACAACCTTACTGGTTTGATAGAATGTGTGAAGTTATTACAACTCAACAATCCAGACATGAGGCAGGATCACTTGAAACACCTCCAATGCTAACACCTGGGAACTATGTTCAGTGGTCAAGTCGATTCTTACGATTCCTTGAACTTAAAAAACCCCATGGGAAATTCTTGAAACAAGTGATACTTGAAGGACCATTTGAGTGGCCAACTAGACTTGAAAGTGGAGATCCATCTGCTGATCCTCCTCGGGCTCCAGTAGAGAAACCCCTTCCAGAATCTCAACTGACAGAAGAGCAGAAACTACATCGTGAAGCTGATGAATATGCCATGGCCTACATACTTCAAGGAATACCTAATCCAGTTTACCGAAGTGTTGATGCTCAAAAAATGGCTAAAGCTATGTGGGAACATGTTCATCTCCTAATGGAATACACTAACATCTCAATTGAACCTGGGGAGTGACTTGAATCCTATTATCATCATTTCACTAATGTGGTAAATGATTTGGAACGACACAAAATTACAGTACCGAGGATCGCAGTGAACTCTAAATTTGTCGGTAGTCTTGGTCCGGATTGGCAAAAGTATGTGACATTCGTTCGTCAAACCAAAAATCTTCATGATGCACCGTATGGCTTGTTGTATGACTTACCACCACCAATACCAAATTCGTTGGCACTCGTCGCTCAATCTCAGTATACTCCACCTCCAATGTCAAATCATGCTTATGTTCAAGAACAAAATTACTTCAGCTACCCACAACCTACAACTCGAAATCAGATGATCCCATATGATTCTTCTCAGCAATATAATCAACCTGTTCCCTATGAAAACAGTGAGTCAATGTACTACTCTAACTCTAATGATGATGAAGATGGTGACTTCAATACGTTGAATCAAGGACTTGCTCTCATTGCTCGTGCCTTCAGCAAATTCTCAAACAAGACAAACAACCGTCTTCGCTCTTCATCAAACACTAGGAATCAAGTGGTCATTCAAGATGGGAGGGTTGAGATACAGAATCGGAATTATGGACGATCAGGTGGCTAATATTGTCAAATATGAAACTTGTAATAACCATAGTCAAAACTCCTTTGACCATACGCATTTACTACACTCTGAAAAAACATTTACTCCTACCACCTAACTAATCAACGATTCAAAATCAACCTCTTAATCCTATCAGTGTTCTTCAAATATGTAAGTGATAAAGTGTTTTGATCATGTTTCTTATCATTAGTTCTTAATATCATCTAGATCCAACGGCTAGTTTATCCATAAATCGTTAAAATAGCTTTAGGGTTTGCATATAAATTAGAACAAATGATTTGAAGTGTTTGAGATTGAATTGGTTGATGGGATTTGTTCCTAAGTCTATACTAAACATGTTTATGCACTCAAATCACGCCCAGTAACATCAATTGATCATAATCAAAATTAGGGTTCATCGTATGAATTAGGGGATTTTGATTTGTGAGGTTCTGAGATAATTAAGTGCTTAGGATAATGTTTATATATGATTAGGAACATGTCTTGGCGGGTTAATTGTTCCAGAAACATGTTTTGAGATTGAATTGATGAGTTTAGGTCAAGCGACACTAGCAGTTAGGATTTTGTGCTTGTGTGGTTAAAAATTGTTATAAATTGGTCTATAGGTTCCTTAGCTTGTATACAACATTCGCCTTACTTCCATTTCAACCCAGAATCATGTTTGAATTGAATTGTAATTTGTTGTTCATGCGTTCTTACGCAAAATATTGGATTTGTGCATTACTACACATAAAATTTGTGTTTTAAAGATTTTGGGATGTTTTTGGATATAGTATTGATCAGTGGTGGTGTTTAAATCTTTCAGGAATCAAAGATCCTTAAAATTTGAAGGTGATTTTCAAATAGATGCATTCCTACGCAAAAGATGATTCATCTTACGCGTACGATGAAATCTTACGCGTAAGATTCGACCGTTTGAAAAACTTGTCTTGGATAAGACAATGTTTACGCATAAGAGTATTTCTTACACATAAGTTTTTTCTTACGCTTAAGTAATTACCTTACGCTTAAGTAATTTCACCAAGCTTCTCATTGAAAGCTTCCTTCGTGAGTATGACGACATTCCTCAAAGACTGGATGATGATGACAAGAACACGTTCAGAAATGAGTCTACTCTCAAGCAGATTAAGAGACTTGATACTAGTACACATAAGCAAGGAAAGATACTTCCCGAATATCTTTTGAATGATAAAGTAAAGAAATGCAAGAACTACAAGTATTACGTTCAAGCTCTCAAGGAAGAGAAAGTAGGGTTCTAGGACGAAGTCCCTCTACCTTCGTTTATGCAGAAAAAGGGAAAGAAAGGTAGCAAGTCTGGCAGCTCCGAAAGCTCTACCAAATCTTCTAAAAAGCATCACAAGAGAACTCTTAAGATCAGAATACCAGTCAAGAAACCTATTCCTAAACCAGTTCCTGAACCCACACCACCATCTTCTCCAAAAGCATCCGACTCAGAAACCGAATTCGATAGTGGTCTAGTTTATAGGGAAGCTTATAACAAATAGGATGACGATCTGGACATGACTCTAGAATATTGGGACAGAAGCATCGATGAATTTTTTGATGAAGTAGAAAAACAAACAACATTCATCCAAAGACCTTTAACTGAAGAAGATGCTAAGTTGGAAGAAGAACGGTTAAAGGGTGAAAAGTTAAAGGAACCTATGACTGCTAAACAAGAAAGACAGGAAGAGGATCACACTAACCTTGGTCTATCTGTTGAAGAAGAGAATGAAAGAGCTTTCAAGTTAGGTCTACTCCACAGCAAAATTGACTCGTTCCAAGCTGATCTACCTCCACCTCCTCCGTTCTCTAAAACAAGCGAGACTGGCGGTTCAAGTAGTGTTCCTGAGGCAGGAGGATCTAGCAGTATTCCTGAGTCCACTCCAGTTGATCAAACTCAGGAAACAGGTACCACTGCTGAAATGATCGTCTACGAATCTCCAACAGTATCACCTGAAGACGTAGAAATGTTAAATGCTTCAGAGAGGGGAGACGATGATGTGGAAGACCATATGGATACAGATATTCAACACCTAATGTCTTTGGAAGAGATGGAGGCAAGACAAAAGGCTCAAGAGGAAGACCTCAAAAGAAAACAAGAAGATGAAGAGGCGAGGCTTGAGGAAATAGAACAAGCTAAACTAGAAGAAGCCATAAGAATGGAAGAAAGCAGGAAAGCTGAAGAGGTAGCAAAACTTGCTGATGAATTAAGGCTTCAAGAAGAAACAAAGAAAAGAAAAGAAGAAGAATTAAGGCTAAAGGCAGAAGTTAAAGTTGCAGAAAAGAAAGAAGAGCCCAAGGATAAACCCGAATAACCCAAAGGAGAGGATAAGGACACCACCACTGTCACACCCCAAAATACCTGAATGGCAGCGGAGTGGAATACCTGGGGGTGACTGCCATAGCATCACAGTTACAGTCATATTGAACGACCTAAAGTGTCTTTTAGAAAAGACAGCGTTTGATCATTAAAACATTCAGAGTTTACAAAACATAGGTCCCAAAAGGTGTTGCAAGTTTATGAAAAACAAGTCATACTAGATCAAACGTTTCATAAGTGCAGAAAATATAGTGAGACGCGTCGACTCCGCGACTCCATGAAGATCCAAATGCACGCAACATGAGCTACCTTAATAAACTGAAAATACATTGCTAAAACGTGAATACGAATGTTGGTGAGAAATCATAGGTTTATGTGTTAAATCGGATGTACAGTAGCCATAACTAAAAAGTAAAGTAATAAGATTTCAGAAATAAAAATACATTGGCTCTTAAGCTCATGGCCCCGAAGCCAGACGCTACTTGGCCCCAAATGAGTGTTTACAAGACACTCTAAATATATTAGACATGAAATGCATCCGTAATTCCGTTGGAGCAACCCAAACACGGATGGAGGAGTCACCCTCAATAGATCTATTCACTCACTCTCGCTTGTAGATTAATTAACGGTCCATGATAATAAAGGGGACTTGTCATGACGTGGTAATAAGGCAACTTAAGCAATGTAAGGAATTTATACTTTGGCATGTACAAAAAAAATGAGTGATGCAATGTATTCTCCCCCGTGGGAATTGAAATCAAAATATTGAATTAAAAACGGGGCTATGAAAACTCACCTGAAACCATGATACTATGACGTGAAATGATAGGGACAACAAGGCGCGAATATTAGCCGCAACCTAATATAAGTAATAATGATCTACTTTAGATCATGATGTGATGTAATGAATGCACATACACATGATGCCTATACCACTCGTAACTTGAAAATACTAGTTATTGTCAAAGTAAAATATTTTCCATACTTAGGAAAAATAAGTCTAACTAGACTTATAAAAAGTAGTCGTAATATATCATATATAAAATGTTAGTGTTACATCCATCGCTTTGAAATCCTTAAAATAACATCAATTAGTCGTATAAATAAGCTCTGGGTCATACGTACTTCATTGGTTAAAAATATAGCTCTTTAACAATATATCTAGAAAATATAGTACTTAGTACGTAGTTTATTATTTCTATTAGTGACTACTAAAATAAGTAGAGTTTTGACGATTTTGAAACATGTATATCTTTGTCGTTATAAGTTCATTTTCCTCGTTCTTTATATCTTCAGATTCGTTTTAACGTATACTAATATATTTTTGATGATTCGGCTCCTTTAGGTTACATCTAACGCCTCTCTTTGTCCGTCGAAAATCGTCCAACAGCACGTATAATTTTCAGAAAATAGTTTTCGTCGTTAAACTTGCAAAAATCATATCTCCTTCGTTATAAGCTTGTTTTTATCCGTTCTTTCGCCCACGGCTTTGCTTTTGAAAGTATTTTCTAAATCTTTGGTCCAAAATTTCCCAAAACCCACTGAGTTTCCCACGTTTTTAAAATAAAGACAGTAGGTATATATATAGTTTCAAAAATCATTTTCCTAGTTTCAAACTTGTTTCAAATCTAACCAAATCACTTTCAATCACCACCAAACTAATTTATTCTTACCATACACCTTCTTAGGGTGTCATGGGTTCCTAAACATCATCCACCAAGTTAATTTACCAAGGATCTACCTATTATCCATTTCTAAGGCTTAAAAGATATAAAAGTTTAAATAGAGTGGTATAAACTAGCATATGCATGTAGATCTTGTGTAAAAATCATATGATCATGAAAATAACTTGAAGAAATTATGAAAATGAGTTTGACAACTTACTTTGAAAGATTAGAGAGCTTGGATGAGTAAAACCTAATAAACCTTGAATTTTTATTTCAAAACTCAAACAAAGATCACCAAATGAACTAGAATATTACTTGATCTTGGAAAATCAATGGTGTTTGCCTTCTTGTTTGTGTTTGGCCGTGGACTAGGATAGGAGAGGAAGAGAAACTTGATTTTTCTACTAAAAGTGGTGAAGTGTATGTAAGAAGCTTAAGTAGATATTTATTAGTTAGGGCATAATTGTAAATAAGTAGTCAAGTTGAAGTGAAAGATTTGTATACAAACACTAGGATGTTGATTATAGTGTATTTGAGGTAGAAAATTGGAAGTTTGCTTGGTATTAAATTTACATCTTTAGTTTTTAGTGTAAATAATGTGTTATGTTATAAGTTTTGGGTACCGGGTTAACTAAAAATAAATCGTGACGAGTTGAAATAAAATACGACGAAGTTAATCGGGACATAATGAAGTCATAAAAATGATAAAAATATGTTGGGTACAAGTATTGAGTGTTTGGATGATTATTATTTAGTTTTTACGAAAACCGTCGTAATTATATTAAACTTACGATATAAATTAAATAAATTTCCAAAATACCGGGTAAATGAATTTTAAAATCTTTGTGATGTTGTAAGAGGTGTAAAAATATATTGGGACCATTGTGGGTATTGTCGGATATGTTAGTCACTTTTATCGATCGCGTGTTAACGTTTATATAAAAATAAACATACGTAAAACGTCAAATATACCAAAAATATTAATTTGAATATCCTACGAGTGGTATAGTATGAAAATGCTATTATGATGAAATGTAGACTATTTCTAGTTCGTATGAAATGTCTGATGAGGCGAAAAATGAACCACTTTTAGGGGGTCATTTAATCCCGGAATTGAATTTATTTGATCAAATATTGCCCTAAATCGTTCCTTTTGTGATTTTAGGTACTTTGGGAGAGAAATCTGGAAAAGGAAACAATTCGGACGTTTTTGGAGCATAAAAGTGAAGAAAACGCCAAAGACTTAATTTTCCAAGCTGGGAACAGTAGGTGACGGCGTCAAGAGTAACATTTTGACGGCGTCAAGAGTAATTTTCATGACGGCCCAGTACAGAAATGAAGGCGTCACAAGGAAGAGCGTCAAGAGTAAAATACGTGACGGCCTGGAAAAAGTTAATACATGACGGCGTCAGATGTAGATCAATGCAGTCCGAGAATTCTTTTGGCGGCGAGATGACGGCGTCACCTATTTGGTCTTGACGCCGTCAGCCTCAATTTCCTATATATAGTTTTCTAATTTTCATTCATTAAGGAGGAACAAGTTTGGAGAAACCCTAAGGCCGAACCATATACGATTTTTACAGGTTTTTCAAGGGTTTTCAGCCCTTGAACCCTTACATGTGTAATTGAGATAAGTGTTCTTCTAATTCAATCAATATGTCTATGTGTTGGTTGTCTATATCTTGTGCTTGTCTTAATTCCACCATGCTAGGCTAGATTTATCTTGTGTTTGCTTAGATCTAATGAAACCTAGATGTTGATTATGTGTTGATTACTTGTTTATGGTTGTATTGGATGAATGATTTCGATGTTAGGCTTAAGAAAACTGGCAGATCTCCAAATGGTAACATGCTTGAACGTCTTAGGAAACATGAACCGATGTGCACTAGGTTTTATTGGTTGTATTTAATGCATGAGTAAATTCTAATGATCCCATGTTAGGAGCTTCTTAGCCGGCTCGACATAGGAGTGAAGTAGGCACTCATAGGATTGGGGAATTAAGTGCGCCACCCCATGCATGGTATTAAGGAATACAATCCGTCATCCACGCAACTTTAACAAGTAATTAACGTGTAAAAGATATCTAGGGAGTAGTGAAATCTAAGTAAACACATTTCTCCACTTATTGCTCACAACCTTAGTTTAATTTAGTTTTATTTTCATTTCTAGTATTTTATTTTGATTGCATCTTTAGTATTGGGTTAGTTGACTAGCAACTAATTCCGCCCAAATCCTTCAAACCCGAGATATTTACTTGCTTTCTAAAAAATATAAAAATACAAACATAATCATCCTTCATCTTTAGAACTAGTATTTAGGTTTTCTAATCCTAGCGACACTATTCCTAGCTGAACGATCAATCCCCCGGTACTTGTCACTATACTATACTACAATGATCAGGTACACTGCTTGGTAGGGGTTGTAAGCTTCTCAAGATCCCTTGAGAGGTAAAGCCTGGTGCGATTCCCACGTATCAAGTTTTTGGCGCCGCTGCCGGGGAATAGTTATTGTCTAAGTTAGAATTTCTTTTTATTAGGTCTACTTGCTAGATTCCTTTCTAGTAAGATTTTATTTTTATTTTTAGGTTTTCTCTAGTCTATCTTATTTATTTGTGTTTTTGTTCGTAACTTTTCACCACCCGACATCATGGACGATGGGAACATCTTTGAACCCGTCATCCCACCACAACAAAACCCACCACTAGAACCTCTTAGGTCCCGAACCTTAGGAGAGTATTCCCGACCTAGCCACCAAGGCTACCGAAACACCATTGAGCTCACCGGAGCCAATGTGACCCCCTTGCGATCCGACACCATCCGGTTGGTGCAAAGCTGATGTGCATTCCATGGACTTCGTTCCGAAGATCCAAACCAACATCTTAAGGACTTCCTTAAAATCGTAGACTCCATAGACCTAGATGTTGAAACTAGAGAGACAACCCGATTACGCCTATTCCAATTCTCTCTACGGGATCAAGCTAGTCAATGGCTTGAGCGTTTACCCGCGGGATCCATCACCACATGGGATGATCTCACCACTCATTTCCTTGCTCAATTTTTCCCACCGGGGAGAACTACTAAGCTTAGAAATGACATCTTGATGTTCCAACAACGTCAAAATGAATCTCTTTATGAAGCATGGACTGGTTTCAAGGACTTACTCCAAAAAGTCCCTCATCATGGCATAGATCTTTGGCTCAAAGTCCAAATCTTTTATGACCATATCGATCTCTCCACGAGGCGAGCCGTTGACCAATCGGCCGGTGGTAAGCTATGTGATCTATGTGCGGAACAATCATGGGAACTCATAGAAGATCTTGCTCTCTATGACAACGAAAGTTGGAATGATCCCCATGATTTGAACAAAACGGTCAAGGCAATATCTTTGCCTTCGAACAACTCTAGCACTCCCGACCGTAGGATCATGGAACTTGAAGGTCGAGTCAAGTCTCTCATGAAATCTTACGAAGCTCAAAAGCCTTCAAGCCAAGTAAGCAGAATCGCTTCTACATGTAAATTATGTAATGGCCCTGACGAGACTCATAATTGCATGGAGCTTCCAAAACGTGCTTATAACGAATTCACATCGTCACACGTGGGTCGAGGCCCTCGAACTTCTGACGAGGCCTATGAGGCATGGAAGGATAAACCTAATTTCAGAGGGTACCAAACGCGAAGCGTATCCTTCAATGGCTCCTCACCACTCACTTAGTCCGAGCATTTTCCATCACAAAGCATTCCTAGGAAAAGCTGTGAAGATGCTCTGCGAAAGTTCATTCTATCTCAAGAATTATAGCTCTTTATGCTCGAGGCTAAATTTAGACAACAACAGGCCGATATGAATAACAAGATTTGTAATCTGTTAACTGCTATCAAAGAGCATGTTGTTAATAAACCTGTTCACGTTTATGAGGTCAAGTCTGTTACCATCATGAGTCCACCAACCTCCCCTGTGAAAATAAAAAGTCCTAGTAAGCTATTCAAACATCTATCACCAAAAGAAAAAGAACCTGTCAACTCCCTAGGACCAATCCATTTCGTAAACACCATCACCACGATATCTGCTTCTACACTCAACCTAAACCAACAACAAACTAAAAAATTGGTCATGCAGCTAAAGATGAGACCTCAAGGGTGAACCACGATTTGGCCAGATGCCCTACCAGCTCGTCCGAGCAGTGCGCCACGCAAGAATCTAGCACATCGGATGAAGGGAAAGAGAGATCGGAAGTGCATACGAGAAATCCAGCCATTTTGGGTAAATCTATTCTAGAGGAGCCCGAGAGAAAAATGGAGGATGTTACCAATGGGAGTAGCGATAGGACTAACGAAAGCAACCCTAAAGTTTTTAGGATTTCATGCGTCATTAAGGGAAAGCTCTTAATCGATAGTCATATAGATCCTAGTTTCCCAGACAACATAATACCCCTTTCCCTATACCAAGAAGCCTTTCCAAAACGCATAGTGTGCGAGAGAATCGATGATGCGAGGGTAATAAGAAATCTATCAATCATGATTGGGGAACTTGTTTACAATATTGCCCTCACCGTGGTCGATTATGTGGACCCTCTCACCAATCGAACATTAACCAACCTTATTCTTGGGAAACCATTTATCAATGAATCGGGAGTAATCCTTGATGAGAAGGATGGAAGTGCATTGTTCACCAATGGTGTTAAGAAGGTAATTTTTTGTAGGGGTAATGAGGAGGTATACGAGTATCGTCCTTCCCTTGAGGGGAATCTATATGGATCAAGGGATGGAGAATCGGGGAAGATAAGACGGCGTGATCCGAATAATCTCAAAATTCCCTGCATGATCGGTCATAAGTACTTCGATAACGTCTACATTAACTTATTCCTGCCGAAGAATTTTATGTCCCTATTCCATTATAACAATATCTGCAGGTGGGGAATGATTTACAAGGGAGAGAAAGTGGTTGGTAAAGATCATGAAATCCAGGTGTTCGTAGGAAATATGGCATTCACTATGGAATTCATGATTGTGGACAACATCGAAGACTATGTCGACCCTAGGTTATCACAAGTCATTTTTGGAGCACCCTTTTGTGAAATCACTAATTTGATAGTTGATGACCGGAACGGGATCATGACTTTTGTTGATGGAATTAGAAGGGTTTCATACCAAACGCCATACAAGAGAAAAGACCTTAAGGAAATCGATTGTGACGGGCTTGATAGGATAAGTTCCCAACTTATTTTGTGTGATGAAGATGTTCGGAGAGGGTGTAAGAACATTTCTGATTTATCATGTGGATTCTTTAAGGATGTTTGTAAGCTTGATTCTAAGTATCGGGAAGATGTCTTCGAGTTCGAAGACCCGAAGTACTTACACTATGAAAGCGATACTAGTTTAGAAGACGACCTAGAGAGTGAAACCAATGATGATGTCACGTAGTAACCCATGACCTTGAGTCTAGCTACAAGACTCGTAAATAAAGAAAAGCGCTTCTTGGGAGGCAACCCATGCTTTGTGTGATTTTATTTTGTTTGTTTGTTATTTGCTTCCGTATGTATGCTTTATTTTTATTGTTGGTAGATCATGTTTCTAAACTAAGTAGTGGAAATACTTTACTTTGTTGTTTTGGCCTAGTCTTAACTCTACCCAAAAGTATTTTTGCAAAAGATAAGTGTAAGGGGAAACCCCAAATATGTTTTTAAGAAACAAACCGATCATGATTAACCACAATATTAAATGGACATGTATATTCGTATTTGTTAAAGTCAAATGCTTGTGTTGAGTCATAATGAAGTTTTGCAGGATTTTCTAGGAAGTAGGACCAAGTTTTTCCAGAAATTTTCCGGAAACTTAACACAAGAATTTCTGCAGGTAACTTCTGACGGCGTCACGAGATTACTCTTGACGGCGTCATGTGTAAAAACCTGGAAATTTTACCAGTTTTGTTTTTCTAACGGAGTCTCAAGGTTTTTGTTGAATTATTAAGTTTTATAATCTCCAGGAAATCTGCAAACTTCATTCCACAAGCATTATATTTTACTTTGTTTTCTAGGATTTAGTAACTTATATAGATTGCCGCCGATTTTATGCGAGGTTGCTTTGTTTGTTTTCTCAGGATTACAGGTTATGTACGACAAGAAGATGATTTATATTCTGGAAGGGAAGCTTTGATTGTTCATTTTCTTGGAGGAAGATTTAACCTGGCCACCTTATTATCCATACCGAGCGAATCAGGGGAGTATTTGATTTCATTTGTTTTACTTATTTCACTTTTACATTCTTTACTTGAACATTGGGGACAATGTTCATCTTAAGTGTAAGGGGAGGGTAAAATGATGATACCTTACAGATACACTTTCGCTTGAGTTTGTTTGTTTAATAGTAGATGTGTAATAAAACTATGAAAAATACTTGTTAGTGTAATTTTAGCGCCAAATTTAAATTTTTTTACAACATTTAGGAGTGAAACTTTAGCCATAGCAAGCGTCTCATGGATAGGAGATTGTATGACTAGCACACAACCGTACTTTTAGAAAAAATTTCCACCCAAATATGTGAGGTTCGCCTTTAGATTTGATAGGAAAAGCATTTACTATTAGTGCTTATGAGTGTACCGGTAGCATTTAGATTCTAGAAATTGCGTTAGTGATGCATCCCGAGACCGCTAGTGAGACTACATTCGTGTAGTAGGATTTACTACATGATAAGAGGCATTAGGATCACCCTTGTGTTAAACCCGTATCATACTTACTTGACCATTTAAGTCATATTACTTGGCTAGTTAAGTCAACTAATTTTTCCCACACCATTAGCGTTGTACTCATTTTTAGTACACGAAACCCCTAGTACACCCCTCCGAGCCTATCTTTTCGTTTCTAACTTTAAGCATCTTACTTAAAGGAATAATTTGTTACACCCCACTTAAATGTACACCCAAATCGCCTTAGCCTTCCGTGTATGCACTCATCTTTAGTGCATTATTGTTATTTGTTAAACCCTAAGTTAATTATCTAATTGATTATATGGTTGCTAAGTCGAGTCATATCCTTGTACATATTGTTTTGGGACAATTGGGACTCATGGGTAAAGTACTTATTTTATGGAGTAATGGGGAAGAACATCATATATTACCCCCATATGTGCGTTAATCTTAAAAGTGCTCCAAGTGTTTTGATTTTCTTAATTCGAGTCATTAGACTAGTTTATTGTAAAGTATGTAAAAATTCAAGTGTAAGGGGAATTTTCATTCCCTATGATGTATTATTTTGGATGGTAGGGTAAGAGTGTATGCAAAAAAAAAAAAAAAAAAATCGAAAAAATTAAGAAAAAGAAAAAAAAATAGAAAAGGAAAAGAGAAAAAACATACGGACTACCATCCTGTTTAATTCTAAGTTCATTTTCTGTTTTTGTTATTTTTCATTTATTAGCTTAAGTCGAGTCTAGTCTTGGCTTAGCAACGCTACATTGTATATGTAATTGACCAAGATTGTTAACTCGCCACCAATAAAGACTGCCTTTATCCAACAAAACCGTATATTTCATATCCCTACACCTAACGTTACAACCCTTTAAAAGACCTCTTTGATAGTTTATCTGTCACACCCCCAAAATACCTGAATGGCAGCGGAATGGAATACCTGAGGGTGTAACGGATCATAGCACACAACCAGGATATATTGAACGACCTAAAGTGTCGTTTATAAAATACATCGTTTGATTCATTCAAAATATTCAGAGTTATAAAACATTGGTCCCATAAGTTGGAAAAGGTTTAAAGAAACAAGTTTAGTACAATCAAACGATAGTTCAAAGTGCATGAAATCCAAAAGAGACGCGTCATCCTTGATACACAAAGAGACTCCATGCAATGCCATGAGAAATGCCTTAGATACCTGAGAAATACATTGCGAAAAACGGTCAACATAAAGTTGGTGAATAATCATAGGTTTGTAAGTAAATCGTAAGTACATAAGCCACAAGTAATAAGTAGACCGACACGAATGTCAAAAATGCTACATTGGCTCTTAAGCTCATGACCCCGAAGCTAGACTTTGTAATGCCCCACCCGAGTGTTTACCAGACACTCAATTCGTTAAGACATGAAATGCATTCGTCCATTTGGAGCAACCCAAACACGAATGGAGGCGTCACCCTCGATAGATCTATCCACTCACTCTCGCTTAGCTAAAATTAACGGTCCATGATATATATAAGGGGACTTAACATGGTAGTAGGCAACTTAAGCAATGTATGGAATTTGATATACTTGGGCATGTACAAAAATAATTGTGCAATGTAATCTCCCCCGTGGGATTTAAAATCAAATAAGTAATTAAAACGGGGCTATGAGAACTCACCTCAAAAGGATGATACAACGATGGTACAATGATGTAAGAGTAATCGGGACAATGAGGCGCGTACACTAGCCGCAACCTAAATGAATAATCGCGATCTAATTAAGATCAAGTCGAAATGAAATGAATGCACATGCACATGATACTCATACCACTCGTAATTTGGAAATACTTGTTATCGTCATAGTAAAATAGATTTCCATACTTAGGAAAAATAATTCCATTTTAGAGAAGTATATAACTTGTTGTACTAACTCGTACTAAAGTTAGCGTTAAAATCCTTGTATTGAAAACCTTGAAATACATCGTTAAGTCGTATAAGTATTCCCTCGAGTCGTACGTATTCGTTTGATAAGAAAATAGTCCTTAGTAATATTTACTAGAAAATATACCGTTTAACGCGTACGTTATTATTTTTATTTGTGTCCATATATATATATATATAGTTTGACGATGTTAGAATGGTCATAACTCGGTCGTTTCAAGCTCGTTTTCCTTGTTCTTTATGTCCACGGATTCGTCTTTGTGTATACTAGTATATTTTAGACAACTCGGCTCTTTTAGGTTACGTTTAAGGCCTCAAAATACCCATCGTATTCTGCCCAACAGCAAGCAGTTTTCTGGAAAAGTAGTTTTCGTCGTTAAGTTTGCAAAAATCATAACTCCTTCGTTATAAACTCGTTTTAATTGATTCTTTCGCCTAAAGTTTCGTTTTTGAATGTATTTTCTAAATCTTTGGTCAAAACTTAGTCATTACTTACTGATTTTCCCACGAATTTAAAATAAGGACAGTAGGTTTTTCAAAAGTTCCAAAAATCATTTCCAAGTCTCTAAACTAGTTCCACCATCCATCAATCCACTTTCAAACACCACAAGACTAATCTAATCCTACCATACACCTTCTTAGGGTGTCATGGGTCCTAAAATATCATCAAACCACTAGGTCTAACAAGAGTTTCATATGTTTCCATTTTTAGGGCTTCAAAGTTAAAATATACAAAATGAAGTGGTACAAGTTGATACATGTGTAAGATCTTATAAGAAAATTATATGAACATAATAATAACTTGTAAAAATCATAAAAATGAGCTTGTATACTTACTTGGTGGTTTAGAGAGTTTAGATGATAAAAAGCTTACTAATCCTTGAGTTTTTATTTCAAAACTCTAACAAGGATGATTATACAAACTAGTTTATAATATGATCTTGTAAAATTTCTTCTCCTTGCTCCTTGTCTAACCCAATTCGAACCAAAACACCAAGAAAAGAGAGAAAACTAGCTAAGTTGTAAGTAAAATGATTTTTTATGTGAAAATGGGTTAAGAAAGTTTATTATATACTTGGACAATTGGGTTGGTGTGCATTAAATTAGTTTGGTGAGGCATTTAAAGTGTGAAGACCATGGGGGGGGCTTGGCCGGTTTTGGTGAGGGAAAAGGGGAAGGGTGTTGGGTAGTTAGTTAGTATATATTAGTGTTAGTGATTAAGTATAGTTAGGTTAGGTTTAGGTTTAAGGTTTAAGGTTTAATCGGGTACCGGGTTTGTTAAAAATAAGTTTCGTTGAAGTTATTCGGGACGTAATAAAGTTATAAAAGTTGTAAAAATAAGTCGGGTACAAGTACGGAGAGTTAGGGTGATTATCGTTCAATTTTGATGAAAACCGGCGTTATTAAGTTAAACGTACGATACGTATTAGTTAAATTTCCAAAATACCGGGTAAATTAATATTATAGTTTTTATATTATAGAAATGAGTATAAAAATGTATTAGGATCATAGTCGGGAGTGTCGGACATGTTAGACACTTTTATAGTTCGCGTATTAGCGTTTATTGAAATAAACGTACGTAATTCGTTAATCGTACCAAAAGTAGTAATTTAGATATCCTACGAGTGGAATAGTATGCAAGTGCCCTAATGATGATATGCAGACTATTTCTAGTCCGTATGAAGTGTCCCTGACAATAATGCATGAATTCGCTCCTGAACCAATACGGTTACGCGAATTTGAACACACGTAAACTAAATTTACGATGACATGAATAATGCACGTGAATAGTGGTTTTCTCTCGGAAATGAATAGTGTCAAGTGAATAGTAAAATTTCTGAAAGTGTCTCGGAATGTCAAATTGACCTCAAAAACGATGAATAGTAAAATGATGAATAGTGATCGATGAATAGTAATTTGTGAATAGTAGAATATCGAAGTTTGGGAAAATGACCTGAAATTGTGGGTTGTGACAGTCGCCCATCCAAAAAGGAATTCAGTCCCTGAATTCAGTCAGTGTTGGTCTCGGTACTAGGCTCGGTGAAAAGTTGTGGATACTTGCGTCGCATTTGGTCTTCTCGTTCCCAAGTAAACTCGGGTCCTCTTCGAGAATTCCAACGAACCTTCACGATCGGAATTCGACTTTGTTTCAATTGTTTGATCTCGCGATCCATTATTTCAACTGGTTCTTCCACAAAGTTAAGCTTGTCATCGAGTTGTATTTCTTCTAATGGTATAATGGCAGACTCGTCCGAAAGACATTTCTTAAGGTTCGAAACATGAAACGTGTTATGTACGTTGCTAAGTTCTGACGGAAGTTCAAGCTTGTAAGCAACCGGACCAATCCTCTCCAGGATCTTGAATGGTCCAATGTATCTCGGGTTCAATTTCCCGCGTTTTCCAAAACGTATTACGCCTTTCCAAGGCGAGACTTTCAACATAACTTTGTCTCCGATCTGGAATTCCAATGGTTTGCGTCGAACATCGGCGTAGCTTTTCTGTCGACTTCTAGCAGTTTCGAGTCTCTCTCGAATTTGAATTATCTTTTCTGTTGTTTCTTGTACCATCTCCGGGCCAGTACATTGTACTTCACCGACTTCGGCCCAACAAACTGGAGATCGACACTTACGACCATAAAGTGCCTCAAATGGTGCAGCCTTAATGCTCGAATGGTAACTGTTGTTGTAAGAAAACTCGATTAACGGCAAATGGTTAGCCCAACCATTTCCAAAGTCAATCACACATGCTCTAAGCATGTCCTCAAGTGTCTGAATAGTCCTCTCGCTCTGACCATCGGTCTGAGGATGGTGAGCAGTGCTCATGTCTAATTTCGATCCAAAAGAATCTTGTAATGACCGCCAAAAGTTCGAAGTAAAACGACTATCTCTGTCGGAAATGATGGAAACTGGTGCACCGTTGTGGAATCTCTGGTTGTTGAAGTAACCCTGACGGTTTCTGGTACTCGGCTTTCACTTTAGCACAAGTAAGACATTTGCTGACGTACATAGCTATTTCTGCCTTCATATTCGGCCACCAATAAAGCTTTTTGAGATCCTGATACATCTTATCAGAACCTGGATGAATAGAGTACTTCGACTTGTGTGATTCATGCATAATCAATTCTCGCACTCCACCATAGAGTGGTATCCAACTTCGGTCCTTGAAGCATAACACTCCATCTGATCTCTTTACAAAGCCATTTTCGCTTTCTGGCATACCATAAAGTTTCTCATGCGGTCGGTTTCCTTCCTTGAGAGCCTCAATCTGAGCCTCTAGAATTTTCGATGGTAATGGTGAAATGATAGTCATTCCCAATGACCTGACTCTCAAAGGTTTGAGTCGTTCTTTTCGGCTAAGTGCATCTGCTACAACATTCGCTTTCCCTGGGTGATATCGGATTTCACAATCGTAATCACTCAACAACTCTAGCCAACGACGTTGTCTCATATTAAGTTCCTTCTGATCGAGTATATGCTGTAAGCTCTTGTGGTCGGTAAAAATTACACACTTAGTACCATAAAGGTAGTGTCTCCAAATCTTGAGTGCAAAAACTACCGCACCCAATTCCAAGTCGTGAGTAGTGTAATTCTTCTCGTGTATCTTAAGCTGTCTAGATGCATAAGCTATCACCTTCTCGTGTTGCATTAGCACAGCTCCAAGTCCTTGATGCGAAGCATCGCAATATACCACAAAGTTCTCAATACCTTCAGGTAGTGACAAAATCGGCGCGCTACAAAGCTTTTGTTTCAATAGTTGAAATGCGGACTCTTGTTTTTCTCCCCACTCGTACTTCTCATTCTTTTGTGTCAGTTTCGTCAACGACTTCGCTATCTTAGAAAACCCTTCAATAAACCTTCTGTAATATCCGGCAAGTCCTAGAAATTGACGAATTTCCGTAGGAGACTTGGGCGTAGCCCAATCCTTAACTGCCTCGATCTTTGCCGGGTCGACTTGTAAACCTTGGCTATCAATGACGTGACCAAGAAATTGAACTCTACGTATCCAAAAATCACACTTAGAAAATTTGGCATACAATTGCTCCTTCATGAGTAGTTCCAGTATTGTTCTGAGGTGTTCTTCGTGATCTTCCTTACTCTTGGAATAAATCAAGATATCGTCAATGAATACGATCACAAACTTATCGAGATACGGTTTGCACACCCTATTCATGAGATCCATAAATACCGCAGGTGCGTTGGTTAATCCAAAAGGCATCACTTGAAATTCATAATGACCGTAGCGTGTTCTAAATGCCGTCTTCGGGATATCCTCTTCCCGAACTTTAAGTTGATGGTAACCGGATCTTAAATCAATCTTGGAATAAAAACTAGAACCTTGTAACTGGTCGAACAAGTCGTCAATTCTGGGGAGTGGATAACGGTTCTTAATCGTTAACTTGTTCAGCTCACGATAGTCAATGCACATTCTGAAGGTTCCGTCCTTCTTCTTCACCAACAAAACCGGCGCTCCCCAAGGCGAGGAACTCGGTCTAATGAATCCTTTGTCCAAAAGTTCTTGCAATTGATTCGACAATTCTTGCATTTCCGAAGGTGCAAGTCTATACGGTGCTCGTGCAATCGGTGCAGCTCCTGGCACTAATTCAATTTGAAACTCAACTTGTCGTGTAGGCGGAAGTCCTGGCAATTCTTCCGGAAAAACTTCTTGAAATTCCTTAACAATTGGCACATCTTCAAGTCGTCTCTCATCCGACTTCTTCTCCGTGATGTGAGCCAAGAATGCATAACAACCCTTCTTTATGTACTTCTCGGTTTTAATGCACGATATTATACTGAGTCTAGTTCCACTTCGCTCTCCGCGAACAACCAAAGTTTCACCGTTATAAGGAAGGTGAACAACTTTCTCATCACAAATAATTCTCGCTCGATGCCGAGATAACCAATCCATACCGATCACAACGTCGAAACTTCCGAGTTCTACGGGCATAAGGTCTATATTGAATGGATGGTTTAGGAAATTTATAGTGCAACCACGGATAATGGTGTTGGTGTTAACTAAAGATCCATCGGCTAATTCAACGATATAGGAAATGTCTAATGGGATTGGTTCTATGTTAAGTAAAGGTGCAAATGCAATAGAAACAAAACTTCTATCTGCTCCTGAATCAAATAAAATGGATGCATAACGATTATTAACGAGGAACGTACCCGCAACAACATTCGGGTCTTCTTTGATATCGTCTCCTCCCATGACATAAGCTCTTCCTCGAGCCATTCCATTTTGGTTTCCTGTTCCTTGATTCTTCTTCTTCGGGCACTCATTCCTAAAGTGTCCAAGTTCTCCACAGCCAAAACATGCTACCGGTGGTTTCTGATTGCCACCAAAGTTTGGACCCTTGCAATCTTTGGTGTAGTGACCAGCTTTCTTGCAGTTGCCACATAGATCTGGGCAACGTCCTGGGTTATGATGCTTCTGACAACTTTCGCACTTGGGTAATTTACCCTCATATCCCTTCCTTTCAGTCGGCCCTGCAGCATAGGCCTTTGCCACTTCTTGCCTCTTAGGTGGCGGCTGAACAGCGTTTCCACCTTGGTTGTAATCAAACCTTCTCTTGTTGTTGTTATTGTTGTTTGGATTGTTGTTTCGGTTACTGGGATAGTTGCGGTTCCGATTGTTGTTATAGTTGTTGTTGTTGTTCCGAGTGTTGGTGTAGTTGGTGTTGTTTGAACGGTAGTTGTTGTTGACAGCAGATTTCCCTTTGACTACTTGAACCATGAGTTTCTGAGTTATACGAATAGCCTCTTCCATTGATTGAGGGTCGAAAGAAATCACATCTCCTCGAACACTTTCAGGTAATCCACCAACAAAGTTTTCCATCTTTTTCTCATCATCGGGAACCATAGTCGGACATAGTGCAGCCAACTCTTGAAACCTCCTGAAATAAGTCTCAATGTCATCACCTTTAGTCACAAGCTCATAAAATTCCGTTTCCATCTTTTGCACCTCGGTACGAGGGCAAAACTTCTTTGTCATCAATTTCTTGAATTCCTCCCAAGTAAGCTTGTGAGCATTTTCCATACCAATCGGCTGAGCATACGAATTCCACCAAGACATAGCTTCATCAAGAAGCATACCTGTAGCAAACTTCACCTTGCTAACTTCCGGGCATTCACACATGAGAAAAACATTCTCAGTCTTTTCGAACCAGCGGATTAGAGCAACCGCTCCTTCAGTGCCCTTAAATTTGACGGGATCACTAATCTTGAAATCTTTCCATGTACATCCACGCCTAGCAGTGGGTGGTTCAACGACCTCGGTATTAGAAGCAGCCTCAGCAGCCCTTGCAGCAACCTCAGCTCTCTCAACCTCCAGAGCTTCTGCAATACTATCCCTGACCAACTTGCGGATAGCGGCTTGAGTCATAGTGGGGGTTTCCTGTGCAGTCTTACCCTTCCTTGGTGCCATATTTCTGATATATCACAATGGAAATAACCATGAGAAAAATCATAATAGAAATAGTCATCGTACCAAAGATATACACCCACAACATGTATATAAATATACAACCACAACAAATATAAACACAACCACGACATGTACGAATACAACCACAATCTGTGTCGATACAACCCAACACGTACGAATACAACCACGACATGTATATATACAACCACAACCTGGATAAATACAATAATAACAAAGAGCAACCACGAAACATCATAAATATAATCACAACACATGAATATAATACATGAAAATTTCGGTCTACATGGACCGATATAATATATAGCACAACATTTCCACATAGTAGAGTCGCACTTGATAATATTTGTTTGTACAACAATCAAAAGATTATAAGTTCTTGAACTATGTCCCACATCCCGGGACTAGGAAAATAATACAAGCTAATATATAATACCAGTCTACGTCTAGGCTCCTCCCGGTGCTCTAGATGGTCCAGGCTCTCCCCTCAAGCGGCGAATCTCATGATCCATCGCCACCACAATCTCCTCAAGATGCTCAAGTCGTAACTGAGAAGAAGCATCCCTACGCTCCAAAACAACTACCCTCTCTCGAAGCAATGTCAACTCATCTACCTGCTCCCACTGGGTCTCCTGTGTCGCCTGAGCTCTATCTCAAATCTCAGGTAACTCATCCCTAAGTAGCTCAATCTCCTCCTGATGCCTCAACTGTCGTGCCTCTAGTCCATGGTAAGACACATCAATACTAACTCTGCCCTGAACCAAATCCTCAACCTGCTCCTCAACAGTCTCAAGTCTAGTGGTAATGATCTCATCAACTCGATACCCCAACCTATCTACTTGCTCCTGCTGAGCACCCATCTGATCCTCTAATGTGACAGCTGTAGGGCTCCTAGCCGCAGCAGCTCTAGAACTCTCACCTATGTGGTACTCTGGTGGTGGTGAAAAGTCATCAGTCTCAGTGGTAAGTGAATCTGGAGTGGTAAGCCTTGCACGCTTCCGAAGCGGCAAGAGTGAGGTATGCATAGGAGTAGTAGTGGGTAAGGCTGGTGGTGGTGGTGTAGGCAAAATAGGACTCGGGAGACTCCTATAAGTAGATGTAGAAATACGAACCCTCTTCCTAGGGCCCTGAACAGTCTTCTCCCTAGGAAACATAAGTCTCAGCTCTGAATGGACAGTAGTAGTAGGAGATGATGGTATGTCAGTAGGTATAGTAGGATGGACATGGGGAGTAGGAGCCGTCTCCTCCTCCTCGAAAGGTTCGGTATCATCATCTGACGCCAAAAGTGGCAACTTAGGTGTAGGAGAAACAAGTGGTGAAACAGCAGTAGAGGACACAGAGTCCTCATCATCAGAATCGGATATAGTGTAAAGTATGACAGTGTCGGGATACGAAGACATGTCTCTGTGATAATCAAGGTGAAATAAAAATAAATAACTCGCATAATGGTATCGCCTACAAATAAGTAAATATGCACTTATGATGAAATGATGATATGCTATGATAGTGTGGTTATAGTCTAGGGTCAATGATGCAACCTAGTTCGCTATAACCTTAGCTCTGGTACCAATCTGTCACACCCCCAAAATACCTGAATGGCAGCGGAATGGAATACCTGAGGGTGTAACGGATCATAGCACACAACCAGGATATATTGAACGACCTAAAGTGTCGTTTATAAAATACATCGTTTGATTCATTCAAAATATTCAGAGTTATAAAACATTGGTCCCATAAGTTGGAAAAGGTTTAAAGAAACAAGTTTAGTACAATCAAACGATAGTTCAAAGTGCATGAAATCCAAAAGAGACGCGTCATCCTTGATACACAAAGAGACTCCATGCAATGCCATGAGAAATGCCTTAGATATCTGAGAAATACATTGCGAAAAACGGTCAACATAAAGTTGGTGAATAATCATAGGTTTGTAAGTAAATCGTAAGTACATAAGCTACAAGTAATAAGTAGACCGACACGAATGTCAAAAATGCTACATTGGCTCTTAAGCTCATGACCCCGAAGCTAGACTTTGTAATGCCCCACCCGAGTGTTTACCAGACACTCAATTCGTTAAGACATGAAATGCATTCGTCCGTTTGGAGCAACCCAAACACGAATGGAGGCGTCACCCTCGATAGATCTATCCACTCACTCTCGCTTAGCTAAAATTAACGGTCCATGATATATATAAGGGGACTTAACATGGTAGTAGGCAACTTAAGCAATGTATGGAATTTGATATACTTGGGCATGTACAAAAATAATTGTGCAATGTAATCTCCCCCGTGGGATTTAAAATCAAATAAGTAATTAAAACGGGGCTATGAGAACTCACCTCAAAAGGATGATACAACGATGGTACAATGATGTAAGAGTAATCGGGACAATGAGGCGCGTACACTAGCCGCAACCTAAATGAATAATCGCGATCTAATTAAGATCAAGTCGAAATGAAATGAATGCACATGCACATGATACTCATACCACTCGTAATTTGGAAATACTTGTTATCGTCATAGTAAAATAGATTTCCATACTTAGGAAAAATAATTCCATTTTAGAGAAGTATATAACTTGTTGTACTAACTCGTACTAAAGTTAGCGTTAAAATCCTTGTATTGAAAACCTTGAAATACATCGTTAAGTCGTATAAGTATTCCCTCGAGTCGTACGTATTCGTTTGATAAGAAAATAGTCCTTAGTAATATTTACTAGAAAATATACCGTTTAACGCGTACGTTATTATTTTTATTTGTGTCCATATATATATATATATAGTTTGACGATGTTAGAATGGTCATAACTCGGTCGTTTCAAGCTCGTTTTCCTTGTTCTTTATGTCCACGGATTCGTCTTTGTGTATACTAGTATATTTTAGACAACTCGGCTCTTTTAGGTTACGTTTAAGGCCTCAAAATACCCATCGTATTCTGCCCAACAGCAAGCAGTTTTCTGGAAAAGTAGTTTTCGTCGTTAAGTTTGCAAAAATCATAACTCCTTCGTTATAAACTCGTTTTAATTGATTCTTTCGCCTAAAGTTTCGTTTTTGAATGTATTTTCTAAATCTTTGGTCAAAACTTAGTCATTACTTACTGATTTTCCCACGAATTTAAAATAAGGACAGTAGGTTTTTCAAAAGTTCCAAAAATCATTTCCAAGTCTCTAAACTAGTTCCACCATCCATCAATCCACTTTCAAACACCACAAGACTAATCTAATCCTACCATACACCTTCTTAGGGTGTCATGGGTCCTAAAATATCATCAAACCACTAGGTCTAACAAGAGTTTCATATGTTTCCATTTTTAGGGCTTCAAAGTTAAAATATACAAAATGAAGTGGTACAAGTTGATACATGTGTAAGATCTTATAAGAAAATTATATGAACATAATAATAACTTGTAAAAATCATAAAAATGAGCTTGTATACTTACTTGGTGGTTTAGAGAGTTTAGATGATAAAAAGCTTACTAATCCTTGAGTTTTTATTTCAAAACTCTAACAAGGATGATTATACAAACTAGTTTATAATATGATCTTGTAAAATTTCTTCTCCTTGCTCCTTGTCTAACCCAATTCGAACCAAAACACCAAGAAAAGAGAGAAAACTAGCTAAGTTGTAAGTAAAATGATTTTTTATGTGAAAATGGGTTAAGAAAGTTTATTATATACTTGGACAATTGGGTTGGTGTGCATTAAATTAGTTTGGTGAGGCATTTAAAGTGTGAAGACCATGGGGGGGGCTTGGCCGGTTTTGGTGAGGGAAAAGGGGAAGGGTGTTGGGTAGTTAGTTAGTATATATTAGTGTTAGTGATTAAGTATAGTTAGGTTAGGTTTAGGTTTAAGGTTTAAGGTTTAATCGGGTACCGGGTTTGTTAAAAATAAGTTTCGTTGAAGTTATTCGGGACGTAATAAAGTTATAAAAGTTGTAAAAATAAGTCGGGTACAAGTACGGAGAGTTAGGGTGATTATCGTTCAATTTTGATGAAAACCGGCGTTATTAAGTTAAACGTACGATACGTATTAGTTAAATTTCCAAAATACCGGGTAAATTAATATTATAGTTTTTATATTATAGAAATGAGTATAAAAATGTATTAGGATCATAGTCGGGAGTGTCGGACATGTTAGACACTTTTATAGTTCGCGTATTAGCGTTTATTGAAATAAACGTACGTAATTCGTTAATCGTACCAAAAGTAGTAATTTAGATATCCTACGAGTGGAATAGTATGCAAGTGCCCTAATGATGATATGCAGACTATTTCTAGTCCGTATGAAGTGTCCCTGACAATAATGCATGAATTCGCTCCTGAACCAATACGGTTACGCGAATTTGAACACACGTAAACTAAATTTACGATGACATGAATAATGCACGTGAATAGTGGTTTTCTCTCGGAAATGAATAGTGTCAAGTGAATAGTAAAATTTCTGAAAGTGTCTCGGAATGTCAAATTGACCTCAAAAACGATGAATAGTAAAATGATGAATAGTGATCGATGAATAGTAATTTGTGAATAGTAGAATATCGAAGTTTGGGAAAATGACCTGAAATTGTGGGTTGTGACATTATCCTAGGTGCTTACGCCATGTGGTGGAGGTTTGATCCTTTCACAAGCCTATGGTAATCTATTTTGCTATGACAGGTAGTGAGAGATATCTTCCGTTTCCATATTGTAATTTATATTTTATTACACCCGAGAGATGTGAGTATCTAAGCACTATTTGTGAGGTGCTAGTATATGACCTCCGTACTTGTCTTTGGTCTTTAGTGGAACGATTATTTGTTGTAATTACTTTTATATTAGTGTTAAATGACCTCTAACTTTTATTTTGATTAGAATAAAAGCGCATTTGCTTGAGGACAAGCAAATCTTAAGTGTAAGGGTATATGATGAGGCGAAAAATGAACCACTTTTAGGGGGTCATTTAAGCCCGGAATTGAATTTATTTGATCAAATATTGCCCTAAATCGTTCCTTTTGTGATTTTAGGTACTTTGGGAGAGAAATCTGGAAAAGGAAGCATTTCGGATGTTTTTGGAGCATAAAAGTGAAGAAAACACCAAAGACTTAATTTTCCAAGCTGGGAACAGTAGGTGACGGCGTCAAGAGTAACATTTTGACGGCGTCAAGAGTAATTTTCATGACGGCCCAGTACAGAAATGAAGGGGTCACAAGGAAGGGCGTCAAGAGTAAAATACGTGACGACCTGGAAAAAGTTACTACATGACGGCGTCAGATGTAGATCAAGGCAGTCCGAGAATTCTTTTGGCGGGAGATGACGGCGTCACCTATTTGGTCTTGACGCCGTCAGCCTCAATTTCCTATATATAGTTTTCTATTTTTCATTCATTAAGGAGGAACAAGTTTGGAGAAACCCTAAGGCCGAACCATATACGATTTTTACAGGTTTTTCAAGGATTTTCAGCCCTTGAACCCTTACATGTGTAATTGAGATAAGTGTTCTTCTAATTCAATCAATATGTCTATGTGTTGGTTGTCTATATCTTGTGCTTGTCTTAATTCCACCATGCTAGGCTAGATTTATCTTGTGTTTGCTTAGATCTAATGAAACCTAGATGTTTATTATGTGTTGATTACTTGTTTATGGTTGTATTGGATGAATGATTTCGATGTTAGGCTTAAGAAAACTGGCAGATCTCCAAATGGTAACATGCTTGAACGTCTTAGGAAACATGAACCGATGTGCACTAGGTTTTATTGGTTGTATTTAATGCATGAGTAAATTATAATGATCCCATGTTAGGAGCTTCTTAGCCGGCTCGACATAGGAGTGAAGTAGGCACTCATAGGATTGGGGAATTAAGTGCGCCACCCCATGAATGGTATTAAGGAATACAATCCGTCATTCACGCAACTATAACAAGTAATTAACGTGTAAAAGATATCTAGGGAGTAGTGAAATCTAAGTAAACACATTTCTCTACTTATTGCTCACAACTTTAGTTTAATTTAGTTTTATTTTCATTTCTAGTATTTTATTTTGATTGCATCTTTAGTATTGGGTTAGTTGACTAGCAACTAATTCCGCCCAAATCCTTCAAACCCGAGATATTTACTTGCTTTCTAAAAAATATAAAAATACAAAAATAATCATCCTTCATCTTTAGAACTAGTATGCTGAACGATCAATCCCCCGGTACTTGTCACTATACTATACTACAACGATCAGGTACACTGCCTGGTGGGGGTTGTAAGCTTCTCAAGATCCCTTGAGAGGTAAAGCCTGGTGCGATTCCCACGTATCAATGTCCCTACTCATAAAGCATGAATTAGCACCTGAACCAATTCGGTTACGCGAATTTAAATATCCATAAACTAAATTTACGATGAAATGAGCAATGCACGTGAATAGTGTTTTTCTTCCAGAAATGAATAGTGTTTTGTGAATAGTAATATTTTTGAACGCTTCTCGGAATATCAAACTGACTCCAAAAATGATGAATAGTGATTGGTGAATAGTAAATGATGAATAGTAAATTGTCGAAGTTTGAAAAATGACCTGAAATTACGAGTTGTGATAGTCGCCTACCCAAAAAGGAATTCAGTCCCTGAATTCAGCAAGTGTTGGTCTCGGAATTAGACTTGGTGAAAAGATGTGGATACTTGAGTCGCATTTGGTCTTCCCGTTCCCAAGTAAATTTGGGACCTCTTTGAGAATTCCAGCGAACTTTCACGATAGGAATTTGACCTTGCTTCAACCGTTCGACCTCACGGTCCATGATTTCTACTGGTTCTCCTACCAGGTTTAGGTTTGTCATTGCATTGGATTCCTTCCAATGGAATTATCTGTGACTAATCTAAATGTCATTTCTCAGGATCTGAAATTGTGAAGCATGTTTGTGTAATCCTGCTACTTTCCAACAAGGCGCAAGTCTGAGGGATACTAGCCTACTCTGTCTGAAATATTAAATGGTCCAGTGTACATCTAGTTTAACTTCCCGGATTTTCTGAATGGTATCATGCCTTTCCTAGGCAGAACTTTTAACGTGACCCTACCACCAACTTGAAATTCTAAGGGTTTACAACTTATCGACTTGTAACTGATTCTTGATTTGCAGGAAATTCCTGGTTATTTTATGAGTATTTACAGGAATAGTGAGTTTGGCTTTTTCCTTGTTCGGTCCGTCAATAGATGATCAGCGCTTCTTGAGGTTTACAATGTGATATGGGTAATATATGTTGCTGAACTCTGCCAGAACTCAAATTTGTATGTCAGCTGGTCGATTCTAAAATGAATATTGAATGGTCCAATATACTAAAGGTTCAATCTCTCGTGTTACCAAAATTGTATCATGCCTATCCAAGGCAAAGCTTTCAACTTAGTTCGTTCTCTCACTTGGATCTAGATGGTTTGCTATTCAGGGATACTCAATCCGCATGATGTGCGTCAAGCACCAACCTAACTTCTACTAGTTTCTCGTTGCTTGTAACTAGTTCTTGACTTGTGAGTTTTCATAGAATTTAACTTTCCGATTTGGGTCTGTAAATGGGTAATTGGTACTTCGACCACAGAGTGCCTCAAATGGTGTAGTCTCTACGCTCGTGCGATAACTATCGTTGCAAACGAATTTGAATTATGATAAATGGTTAGTCCAACCATTTCTAGAGTCAATCGCTCACTCTCTGAGCATATCTTTCCTATGTTTGAATTGTTCTCTCGATCTGACCATTGGTCTGAGGATGATAGGCGGTGTTTACATCTAAATGGGGTTCCGAAGGAAATCTTAAAATGATTGCTAGAAGTCTGAGGTGATTCAATCACCTTTATTAGGAATAATTGAAACGGTTACAATGAATCTGGTGACTAATTCTACAACGTTATACTTTTCGAAAAGGGTGTTATACGAAGAAGATAGAATATGGGTAACAATTTTTGATTCCTTGTGTTTTGGTCTATTGGATGCTACGACATGTGTCTTTCTTTGCCTATTGTGCTTGGTCTCCATTAATGACGTTTGTAATCGTTCTATGGTGTCCCTCCTAATTTCCTTCATCACATATTCTAATATTCCTTATTGTCAAATCACAAAGCCCTAAATGCATAGGCGATGTAGTATGGTGATTTGTTTTCAAAATTTATCTCGCGATTTTGAGTTCTTGGTCGAAATCTTTTTTTGAATAAACGAATTTAGAAAATGAAACAAATGGTTTACTAGATAATATATTTCTTGATGGTTCAAAATTCTGTAGTTATGAAATATGACGCGGTTTTCAAACATGTTGTGAGTAGGACTGTTTACCAAGGTTTGATGTTTAAATATTTCTCATTGTACAATGGTTCTGCTAAAATTTGACTAAAAATGATCGTATTTATTCAAAATAGGCAATTCAAAATTATTTTCTACGAGATATGTGATTTGTATAAACACAATTTTGAAATCAACTTCATTTAAAAGTAAAAATACTAACAAGGATAAAATAGTAGGATAGGTAATGTTCTCATAAATGCATAGATGTCTAACGTTCGGTTCCTGATATTGGAAGATTCCTATTGGCGATTATCTAGCAAAACTACGAGCCTAGGTATTCAACCAACTTAAGTCCTGAAATGGTTTATCGTTGAAATTGTCATCATGTTGGCAAAATGAGGGTGTCCATTGATACTATGTCGATGAATGTCTATTTTATTTCCACATGAAGCTGGGGAGACATGCTTGGGCCTGACGCCTCTCTTGATGTATAGGTGAGGTTATCTAGAATTTCTTGAGGACACAACGCTTTAGGGGAATCTATATCGATATCCATAATTCGAATCAGTTATTCTTTGCGAAAACTCACAGCAGGGAAGTTTGCGTATGGATGAGGCCATGTTTAATTGGAATGCTTTACAATATCGGTTAAGAGGCTTAGTTTATTTCTATAGTGTTGCTTAGCGTACCTTCACAGTGTGTTCGATCCTGCAACTCAATATAGCTAGTACTTTTGAATGATAGAGCTGGACAACTAGGTCGGAGATGGTGGTTCGGATGGTCTCGTGGTATCTTAGAATTGTTGTTGAGTTATAAATTGTCTTCCTGTATACTCCTAGTCTAGGTTAGTAGTTCTGTAATCCTTTTATAGCTTTTCTTGTATCGAGGAATCCTCCTTGTAATTGATTTGGAAAGTCTCTCCTAGAGAAGTCAATGGAAAAATCCGACTTAATGGCTGCGTGAGTGACAGGTGGGGTAAGTATCCAGGGAGGGTTTGTCAAAAAGAGATGTCTATGAAAGAGTTTATTTGTTTAAAATGCTTTTGGTTGAAGATTGTTATTAATAATCCATTAAAAAAAATTATTTTCTTCATGGCATAATCCTTCCTGAATTAGACATAGGTGATCAGGCTATGTTTAATTTAGGACCAATGATGCGATGCTTGATTTAGTCAAAATAGCATTACTTTTCTCAAAAGTTTTAGATGGTGTTCAACGTGTTGTTATGAAAAATGGTATCCTATATATTTCCTTTCAAGGTAACATGAAAATGGTTTCGCATATAATAGTAAATACTTGATGTAATGATGGAAAAATCCATTTATAGGGTGGTAATAAAATAGCTTATTTTAAAAATTCTGTCGAATAATTTCCCCATATGGTAGTAAAATAGCTTGGAATAAAATTCGTTGAATGGTTTATTGGATACGTGGGTGAATCTTATGGAATGGTGATAGTCTACTAATCCACTATTTAAAGAATGTAAATAACTTAGTTCATAACAGGGTAGTGGTATACGATTATGAAGTGATTGAGAATACGGTAGTGATATTGAGAGTGTGAAGGATGAACGTGTCGTTAAGGCATCTACAGTCAACTGAAGATGATAGTCTATGTGTTAAAGGATACAGGGCAGAAATTGGTGCCAATGATGTGAAGTATTCAAGAATTTATACTAGGTAAAGATCGCAGGTTCAAATGCTTAATTCCTCTAGGCATGACTAAAATGTATAAAGAATAGGAATTGTTGTATGGGTGATCTGAGTCAAGTAGGTACCACATCGAATGATGTTTGATTTTTCATGAATGCAAGCTAAATGCCTTATGGTCAGGTGAAACTTCTCGATATCCTTTCATGAAAATGAGGTCTTGTCATAATGTGACTAAGCTATATTGATCTCCGAAAAGAATATAAATTTTTGTTGAGTAATTATACCTTGATCTTTTAATCCAACTAGCTTATACTAGCGTGAGGGTCTTATAATACGGAATGAATGAAAAAGTCGTAATTTGAAGTACTGGTGTTAAGGCATGGTCTATCAATATTGGCAATCTCTGGTAGAGGGGTTTCTTTCGCATCTAAGGTCAAATAGTAAGTAGGTATAGTGGTTGCTTTCGAGATTCGTTCATGAGTTATGCGTGTTCCTTCTTGGAGATATGGTTTCTAAAATTAACAAAATTTATTTGAGTGAAACATTATGAAATTTGGTCATAAATGTATTTTGGAGTGACTTTATTTGAAGTCTGTAATGAATATAGTTATGTAAAAGATGTGACTACGAAATATTTTGCATTTTGATAAAAACGATATCTCATATATATATATATATTTCTTTGGAAACGGGAATTCAAGAAGATTGTTGCTAAAATAAAAAAACAATGGAGTTTTAATCAAACCATTGAAAATCAATAATTTGTCGTACTTCGTAAGGTTTGCAAGAAATCTTTTTGTTTGTACAAAAATTTAATTTGGCTTTGACTTACTTGAATTTTTTTATTATCTCCGAAACACGAAAACTAGGGTAGTCACTTTTATCTTGGTCAACATGACCATTTAATCGTAAAGACATCTTCGTCTTTATTAATCCTATTGTCTTACTTGCATCTTCCCAAAGTTGTAATTATATGTCAAAACAACTAATGTGACCACATTGGTCGGTAGAGTGTTGGTAGAGTGACTAATGATGTAATTATCGACTTAGAATATGGTGTAATCAAACATGATAATGAACGGAGAGTTGTGATGAGTTCCATTATGATGGTATAATACCGTTGACTCCTCCCAAACCAACCAGTCAGCCTTGTGAAGCTGTTAGGCACACCTGGGAGAAAGTGCAAGTTAATATTGACCGTGGAAATATAGGGAAATCCCCGGATCGTTAAATCCCAACGAGATTGAAATTGTATTTGTAAACGGATATGAAAGTGAGTGGTACTGAGGACAGTAACAAATATGATTTGAAGATTGATTACACTACTGATTGCTTGATATTTGGAAAATATGAAATTATAACAGAAATACAGAAATAAACACAAAATCAGATAATCAGATAACAGACAGAGAAAATTGGTATTTAACAAGTTACAAACTACAGGGACTAAAAGTGAAACTTTTAAAAACTTAATATTAAAGAAAATAGAAAATGAAATTGAAATTATAAAAATGATTATTACTATATTTAATTACTATTTAATTAATAAAACTAATTAAAATCTAATTTAAAACTTAATCTAAATTAACTAAAAATAACAACTATTACAAATAAACCTAAAAATTTTAAATAAATAATTTCTAAACTTAACAAAGAACTTGAAGAAAGTATAAAAAATGAAAATAAATATTTTTGTCTTTTTATAAGTATTTTATTAATTAATAACTATTTAATTTAATTAAACTATTTTAACTATTTTAAATTACTATTATTACTAAATCAACTTAGAAAATTATAATTAAATTTATAAAACTATATAAACACTACAGGAATACTACAAAATTATAAAAACTTGCTAAAAATTATATTTAAGCTAATTGACTAATTAATTACTTATTAATTATTTTAAAGCTAATTTAATTAATTTAAATAAGAAAATTATAAAATGGACAGTAGAAATTATGAAACTATTTTTAAAAAATCTTAACTACTTTATAAAACTTAGGAAAAATATAAAATTCTACTTTTGTTGATTAAAATTAAATAAAACTATTTAATTATTAATATTACCTATTTAATTATTTAAACTAGTTTTAAATCTAATTAATAGTAAACTGCTTAGGAAAATTCTAATAAAATTATTTTAACTACTTTAAGGTACTAAGTAATTTATAAAATTATAAAATTGGACAAGTGCTTATTAATAAGCTGAAATGAAAATTAAAAAAAAATAGAATCTATTAAATAGAAGCTATCACTATTTTTATGTTTGCTTTTTCTTGTTTTTCTTTTACAAAACTAATTAAATACTTAAATAATGAAACTTTAATAAATATAACTACTTTAGAACTTTGAAATAAGCACTGAAAATGCTTATAAGCTTATACAGTTGACTATGGTTGACTAAACTAGGAAATAAGCTAAACTGAGGTTATGTGGGGTCCACTATGGTAAAATCTGGTTTAACTAAGTTACTTATACTTAATTAAACTAGGTGTGATGAGATAAGCTCCTAAATTAAGCTGAGAATGCCAAATAAGCACTTGCTTATTTCTCTTCTGACTCAGAAATGGGACAAAGATTTGTGGCAATTTAAGGTGGGGTCCACTGGTTTGTAGGTCAGACTAATGGTCAAGAATTGAACCTGGGTAGGAGGGGGGTTGTAATAAGCTAGGTTGGAGGTGTGGGTCCTAATGGTGTGGGCTGCAGCCACCACTTAAGTTGGTGGTGTGGTGGTATGCTGATGTGCAGGGTAAGTTTTGTTCCCTGCAGTTGTGTTCCAAGGGTTGTGGGGACCACAAGAGTGAAATAGGGTTCAAGTTAAGCCTAGGGGTTCAAAACTAAGGTGATAAGCTACAAATTGAGCCAATAAGCTACCCTTATGGTTCACTAATAAGCTCTAGGTGAGCCCTTGAAATGGTGATCAAATACTGAGTAATCAGTGTGGCTTGTTGAAACAGGCTACAAACTAGGGTTCTAAAAGCTATATTTCAATAAGCTAATGGCAAAATTAAACCTAAATGTCAAAAGGTGGACTGATAAGCTACAAATTAAGCTAAGGGTTGGGGTGTGGGGTCCACTAATGAGTACACTATGGTTCTTGGTATTTTACTTAAAACCTGTGCACAGGGCAATGTCTTTGCCCTGCAGGTCAAAACAAGTTAGTGTACAAGCTAATCTAAGAATCCCACAAATGAGATGAACACAGATTATTGAAGCTTAGGTGAGGGGCTTTGATTTGTGAAAATCTCAGGTTCTCAATAAATTCACAAAATTCTATAAAAATCATGCCATTTTAAGGATTTCTGAGGTTGTGCACTTTTTGACTTTTTGATAATATGAACTCAGTTTGACTTTTATAAGATTTGATCCTTCTTAACTGATTTATTGAAGTTATTTAAGCTGTGATGAGACTAAATTAAGCTAGTACTAACACTTTTGAGCTAAAATTAGGCTTATGCTACTTGTATTCCAACACAGACAGATTTTTTACACTAAATTATTGATGATTTTGACTTTTTCACTAACAAGGCTTGAGTTTTATGACTACTCTGAGCTAATATGATCCTTAGTGACTCATATAAACCAGAAACAACAACACTTGAACACTATAACACTTTGGAATACCCTGATCCAAACACACCTTATACCTAGACTGTTTTGTGATTTAATAAGCTAAAGGCTTCAAGAGCTTATACTACTGATCCAAATTAACTTATTATGTTATATTAATTGTAATTAAGCACTTAGAAACAGAAAATAGCCACAGATACACAAGATTTCTAAATAAGCTATATTGACTGTGAGATTTTCTATTTTTTAGTAACTATGAATTCCAACAAACAAAGTATCAATCTAATGTTATATTATCACTATATATATCTAAATAAGCAATAAGTAACTGAAAAAGCTGAGTAATAAGCAAAGGTACAGTAACAAGAAAAATAAGAGATTTTGAGGACTTACAAGACTGCTTTCCTGCTCAAACTAAGAACCAAGAACAACCTATTGAATCTCCACAGATTCCCTAACCCAAGGCAATCCAGAATATACCCTGCTCCTACTTGATGAACACCATACCTGCAATTTTTGATTTTCTTTCTATTTTTCTTATTTTTTTGTAATTTTTGAGTTTATAAACTAGACTAGATTTTAAAGTTTCTAAAAGCTTTTATGAGCTTTCTGAGGAGCTTATGTGAGCTTAGGAATCTTTATATTCTAACAAGAACAAGAACACAGCTTATTAAGAAATTTGAGATAAAATTGAAAGTTGCATAATCTGAGATAACAAAACAAACTTGATATTGATTACTTAAAAGGTTTCACAATACACTTTTAGAACACTGGAAATTAACATGAAAGCTTAACATACACTGAAATTAAAAACTTGATTAATTCGACATACATTAATTGAAAAACTACTAGGTTTTCTTCTCTTCTGCTTCTCTTCCTTTTATAAGCCCATATTAGGGTTCCTTGCGTGACTCAGAGCTTATCCCACTTCAATCTTGGCCTTTAAATTATCTGAATCAATCCTGACCTTCAAATCTCCTTTTTGGCGCCAAAAGTCTCCAAGTAAACTTGGAGACTACGTTCTGCAATTAAAGATTTTTGGTAACATGTGGAAGTGTCAGGGGGCAAGGGGAATGCTTTGGGGGCAAGTTGGGGTAATAAGGAAGAAAACAGAGGAGCAGGGTATGGTTTGAGGAGAAATTTGTGGAGAAAGCATTAAATGCTATGTGGTTTGGTGTGTGAGGTGGAGGAGGTGAGGGCAGGTGTAGAAGGGCAGCTGTAAAGGTGGGGGTGAGGTGGAAACCACCCTGGTTTCTGGTTTTGGTTTGGGGTGAGGGAGGGTGAATAGTGGTTGTGGTGGTTTGGCGGTATTGATGGTCAAACGAGGGGTCAAACCCCGTTTTATAAAAAGGGTGTTGGATTGGGCTTATTTTTGGGCTAGGGGTGTATGGGCTAGGTAGGGATTAGTGTTTGGATTGGATTTGGTTTTATGGATTATAATAAAAGGGGTCCGGTTGGTTAAGTGTACACAAGGACTAATTTTGTAATTTTGGCAAAATAGAGGGACTGAATTTGTAGATCTCCCAAAGTAGTTTCAATTGCTATTTTTGCCAAATATGATAAACCAAGGACCAAATTTATGATTTTTCCATTTTTCAAACACCAGGGACCATTTCTGTAATTTCTCAAACTCCAGGGACCATTTATGTAAATTTGGATTTTTAAGGGATTAAACTTGTAATTTCTCAAAATGTTTATCAAAATTGTTCCATTTTGTCATTCATGCATAGTACAAGGGTATTATTTGTAAATTTTCCATTTTTGAATACCCAGGGACCATTTTGCCAATTTTGAAACTTGAAGGGTAAAAATTGCCAGTTTGTGTAAACTTTTATCCAGGGATGTTTTGTGAACATTTTTGGTTTCCCAAGGACTTAAGTTGACTTTTTATTCATTTAAAACCTTCAGGGACTAGTTTTGTCAATATTTGAAACTTGAGGGACTGAAACTGCCAATTATGCAAACTTTGTACGTTTTTCATTTGTTTTTGCATATTTTGTATTTGAAACATATAAAACACTCTTCTGAGATATTTTAAGTATTATAATGCATTTTTGAGTGTTTTTGTATGTTTTGGCAGCTCAGATTTGTATAAAATGATGAGTATTTAGACACTCATCAATCCCCCACACTAAACTATTGCTAGCCCCTAGCAATCTTTTTGAGAAAAAATTAATGGAATTTATCTCTTTACCAAAAGCCATCACTTCTGGAGTAGCCAGGTGCAAGAACTGTGGCACACCTGATAACCGTGTGATTTTTAGCAAACCACCAGCTGTCAACGGATTTGATTTGTCTTTACCAGAAGCCGTTTGCTTCTGGACTTGCCAACTCTTGATGGAATAGTCAACATCTTGGTGAGCTGATTACCAATTATGGTTTTTCCACGGCCTTTACCACAAGCCATAATCTTGCGGGCTAGCCAACTCATTTGTTTTCGGGGAGCTGAGGAACCATACAATTTTTTGGCAAATTGCCAGCCATCAACGGTTTTGAGATGTCTTTACCAAGAGCCGTTTGCTCCTGGACTAGCCAATCCTGTTGTGGGTTAGACATGGAGGATTAATACCATTTTATCTCATTTCTAAGTGTGAAAAAACTGGTAATTTTGATCAAATGGGGGTTCTTGATGGAACATGTGTTGTGCATTCGTGAGAACGCTCCCCCACACTTAGAACTGAATATTGCCCTCAATATTCACAGTACTTGGTGTCCCACCAAGACTTTAGAACGTAAGGAGGCAATACTTTTAACCTTTTTATTTTACTCTATTTACATACAAACTCACTTTTTTTCTTTTTATTTGTCTTATACCATTTTTTTTTTTTTTTTTTTTTTTTTTTTTTTTTTTTTTGAAATTTGAAAAAAATATTTTACATATGCACAACATGTGGTTCGTCTCCCCCACACTAGGGTGTTAGAAAAGAGAAAGAAATCAGAAATATGAGTGAAAACCCATATTGCTATGCTTTTGATTACCGAGTCACTAGCTTGACTCGACCTCGAATTGACTTGTCATGAGGTAGCTTGTTTTTGATTCCCGAGTCACTAGCTTGACTCGACCCCGAATTTAATTGTCCTTGGGGTAATGGAGTGGTATTGCCACTAAAAGATTGGGTGAGAAATAGGAGTGGGATTTCCACTCACAGAATTATGAAATGATAAGATAAAGGAGATTATTTTTGGTTTTTATCTTTTATAAATGTTTTTGTATTTTTAGATTTATATATATATGTACAAAAGAAAGAAAATTCCTAACAACCGCCCCTTGAAAGGGAATCTGGGTTTGACAGAGCTCAGTAACTGAAAACAGCCAACAACCAAATGTTGTAACTGAGGGGCTAATCAAACTGGGCAAGTTGTGTGCATAGGAAAAATGTTTTTGTATTTTATATTGTTTATGAAATAATATAATATATGTAATCACTACCTCCCAGGCTTGTGTCAGGTTTACCACGCAAGCTAATCACTTGTGAATGATTAACTGTAATAAATTTGTCCTGACAGCCCGGAAGTTGAATGATAAAGTATAATATACATACAAGGATAGATATTTGAACAAAATACAAAATTCATTATTTATTATTATGTACATGATACTAGTGTTTTTGTTTTCCGAGTCACTAGCTTGACTCGACCCCGTATTTATTGGTCCATGGGGTAAGTTTGGAGATCCGGGACAACCATTGGTTGTATGTCCCCTCCAAAATAGTGTTTTAGCCGATGTCCATTTACTTTAAAATTGGGACCGTCGGGTTGTAATAACTCAACAGTTCCATATGGGTATACTTTGGTTATAGTAAATGGTCCAGACCAACGGGTTTTTAGTTTACCCGAGAAAATTTTCAACCTTGAATTGAAAAGAAGAACTCTGTCACCAACGTTGAAAACTCGGTTCTTTATTTTAGAGTCATGTATCTTCTTAGTCTTTTCTTTATAGATTAAAGAATTTTCATAAGCTTGATCACGTAATTCATTTAGTTCGTTTAGTTGAACTTTACGGTGATCACCCGCTGTCTGAAGGTCGAAATTTGCATGTTTTAAGGCCCAATAGGCTTTATGTTCTAATTCAATCGGAAGATGACATGCTTTCCCGTACACTAACTTATATGGAGTACACCCAATGGGTGTTTTGTAAGCAGTGCGGAAAGCCCATAATGCATCGTCCAGCTTATCCGACCAAGAGGCACGGTTTTCACCAACCGTCCTCTCGAGAATTCTCTTAATACCACGATTTGAGACCTCCACCTGCCCACTTGTTTGGGGGTGGTATGCTGTAGAAAGACGGTGAGTAACACCATATTTCATCATTACTCTTGCAAATTGTTCATTGCAAAAGTGAGTACCACGATCACTGATAATGGCACGAGGAGTCCCAAATCTGGCAAAGAGAGACTTTAGAAATTTAACAACTACTCGGGCATCATTGGTGGGTAAGGCTTTTGCCTCAACCCATTTTGACAGATAGTCGACAGCGACGAGTATATACTTATTCCCTCGTGAAGACGGGAATGGCCCCATAAAATCAATGCCCCACATATCAAATATTTCACAGACTTGGATGGCGTTTTGCGGCATCTCATTCTTTTTAGAAATATTCCCGTGACGCTGGCAAGCCTCACAGGTTTTGATAAGTTCATGGGCGTCTTTATAGATCGTGGGCCAAAAGAATCCTGAATCAAACACCTTTTTGGCGGTGTAGTTTGGGTTATGATGTCCCCCCGTGGGTCCATCATGACAAGCTTTAAGAATTTCCATGGCTTCTTGGCCATGGACACACCGTCGGATGACTTGATCCGCACATATTTTGAACAAGTAGGGGTCGTCCCAGAAGTAATGTTTTACATCTTTAAAGAATTTTCTTTTCTGTTGGGACGACATCCCTTTCACAACGAAATTTCCCGCACGGTAATTTGCAAAGTCGGCAAACCATGGGGTGGTGGTATCATCCCGGTTAGAGATGAGATTTAGAGTCTCCAGAGGAAAAGTTTCATTAATTTCTTTTCTCTCGAGAATATTCTGATGAGGATTTTCTAACCGGGACAAGTGATCAGCTGCAAGGTTCTCTGCTCCTTTTTTATCTCTTATGAGAATATCGAATTCCTGGAGGAGCAGGACCCACCGGAGCAGTCTTGGCTTTGCATCCTGTTTAGTGAACAGATATTTCAAAGCCGAATGATCCGTATATACCACGCTTTTGTTTAAGATTAAGTAAGACCGAAATTTTTCGAAGGCATATACCACGGCTAATAATTCTTTTTCTGTGGTGGTATAGTGTGTTTGAGCTTCGTTCATGGTCTTACTTGCGTAGTGTATTGGCTGAAAATGTTTGGTTTTGCGTTGCCCCAGAACTGCACCAATAGCGAAATCGCTAGCATCGCACATAAGTTCAAAGGGTAAGTTCCAGTCGGGGGCAACAAGGATTGGTGCCTCGCTAAGCCTTTTCTTTAAAATTTCAAAAGCTTCGATGCACTCTGGTGAAAAGATAAAAGGAGCATCCTTTTCAAGAAGATGAGTCATAGGCCGGGCTATTTTGGAGAAATCCTGAATGAATCTTCGATAGAATCCGGCATGGCCGAGAAAACTCCTTATTCCTTTAACAGTGGTGGGATGAGGCAGTTTAGCAATAACATCAATTTTGGCCTTATCGACCTCAATCCCACTTTTTGAAATTTTATGGCCGAGGACAATGCCCTCTTTAACCATAAAATGGCTCTTCTCCCAGTTTAGACAAAGATTAGTGTTTTCACAACGTTGAAGCATTTTTTCTAAGTGGGAAAGGCACGAGTCGAAAGAATTCCCGATGACTGAGAAGTCATCCATAAATACCTCCATGGTTTTTCCAATCATGTCATGGAAAATAGCCATCATGCACCTCTGGAAAGTGCCCGGAGCATTGCATAACCCAAAAGGCATGCGACGATAGGCAAATGTCCCGTAAGGGCATGTGAAGGTAGTTTTATCTTGATCCTTTGGATCAATGGGAATTTGGAAGTAACCCGAGAAGCCGTCAAGGAAACAATAATACTCATTTCCCGCTAGTCTTTCGAGCATTTGGTCCATAAAGGGCAGAGGAAAATGGTCTTTGCGGGTGGATTCGTTAAGCTTTCTGTAATCAATACATACTCGCCACCCAGTAACCAAACGAGTTGGTATCAACTCGTTGTCCTCATTTGTGATAACCGTGATACCACCCTTCTTTGGAACACAATGTATTGGGCTTACCCAAGGACTATCAGATATAGGATAAATCAATCCCGCATCAAGAAGTTTGATAACTTCAGCTTTTATAACTTCGTGGATTTTTGGATTTACCCTTCTTTGATGCTGCACAGTAGGTTTAAAGTCCTCTTCCATTAGGATTTTGTGTGTACAAAAATCCGGGTTTATACCCTTTATGTCTGAGAGTTTCCAAGCAATTGCTTGCTTGTGGGACTTTAAAACCTTAAGCAACGCTGTTTTCTCCTCATCCTTTAAGTCTTTTGCAATAATGACCGGTAACTTATCGTTACCTTCCAAGAATGCATATTCTAGATGAGGAGGCAGGTCCTTAAGTTCAACCTCGGGGAAGTCATCATTTTTCTCAACATATTTGACTTCCACCTTATGAAGTTGTGGAGGTAGAACAGGAATGGGAGAAGGATCTTTGTTCAATAACTCCTCAAGGAGAAGTATATCCCCCTCCGGGTCAATCTCTTGGTAATCAATTCCTTCGGGAACTGAATCACTTTGGAGAAAGGCCTCTAATTCCTCAAGGAGAAAATCACTTCCCTCAAATGGAGTGAGGGAAGGAGAAGAATTAGCGATTATGGGATCAGAAGAAGTAGTGGGATTGCCACTCGGAAAATTATCAGCGAATCCAAGGAATTCTTGAGCATGCTCCTCGGATGCAATGTCAATGACATCAATTCGGTTGACCGTTTCAGTATCAGAAGTCGAGGAGTATCTCGAGGTTTGATCAAGGTTGAACGTTATAGCTTCAGTGCCAACTCGTAACGTGATTTCCTCATCGAAAACATCGATCAATGCACGACTTGTTCTTAAGAATCCCCTCCCAAGAATGAGAGGAACTCTTGGATCTGCATCGAAATCAACAACGACAAAGTCTGCCGGAAAATGGAAGTTCCCCACTCTTACAAATACGTCCTCAGCAATACCGAGGGGACGTGAAATTGAACGGTCTGCAAGCTCGAGAGTCATGCATGTGGGACTAAGTTCCGGAAGAGAGAGCGCTTTACAAACTGAGTAGGGCATTAAGTTAATGCTTGCACCAAGATCGGCCAAGGCAAAGCATTCAACCATCCCCGGGAAAATACATGGTATTAGAAATCTCCCAGGGTCTCCTAGCTTTTCGGGAAGCTGATTCAACAAAATTGCAGAGCAATTCTCATTGAGTGGAGTTCGTGCCATCTCACACAGTTTGTCTTTATTGCTCAATAGGTTTTTGAATGTCGAAGCGAATTTGGGCATTAAAAGAAGAGCATCCGCAAAACTAATATCAAAGTGTAGATCTTGGAAAATTTGGAAAAATTTTTCCATCTGATGATTAGCTTTTTGGCGGAGCTTTTGGTCTTGCAATCGTGAGGGATATGGAATTGATGTTTTTGGGTTGGCTTTTGGAATTTCAACAGGACCTTCAGGAGTTTCAAACATGACTCTTTTTGGAGGAGTTGGGATTGGGACAACTGGAGGAGGGATGTCATTGGTACCTCCGTTATTAGTAGGAAGTACCGTATCCGTAGTATCCTCAGTGTCACATTCCTCTACAGGGATAGGAGATGAGGTAGAGGGAGCTGTAGGTCCTTGGTAAGAAACTCCACTTCTTGTGGTGATCGCTTTAACATCGCCCCTCGGATTAGCGATCGTGTTGCTAGGTAAAGTTGTACCTGAGCTCGAGGGTCGATCATTTAAAGACTTCTGGAAATTAGACATTTGACTAACCAGCATTCTGTTCAGTTCTTCTTGGGATTTCATAAACTGTTTTAATAACTCATCATGTGATGGTCCAGTTGGAACAATGGCTTGATTTTGGTTTGGAAAATTTTGAGCCCGATTGTTCTGGAAATTCCCATGTTGCTGATTATTGTTACCTTGGAAGTGGTTTTGTTGTTGAAAATTACCCTGTGGGTAATTGTTTTGACCTTGATTACGGTTATAATTCCCTTGGTTCTGATTTTGGTGAACCTGGTTTTGACCAGAGTTGAAATTACCTTGGTTGTTATAACCTTGGTTCATTCGGTTCTGGTTCTGATTCTGGTTATAATTCTGGTTCCTATTTTGAGGATGATTAAACCCTGGTGGTCCAAGATAGTTATTAGAACGGTAGCTCAAAAGGTTTCGATCTCCTTGCGGTTGGTAAGAATTACCTCCCGTATTATAGGAACCTTGAGCCACGGACACGTTTTCACGAGCAAAGCCACCGGAGGCTGGGCACTCTGTGTAAGTATGTGGACCACCACAAGTTTCACAACTTGGGTTTACAGTTTTGACCTGATTAGGATTATTCTGATGGATACGTAAAACTGCTGTAGACAAATCATCCAGCTTTTTAGCTAGAATGGATATTTCATTTCTTGCCGGAGTGTCTGACTTAAATGATTCGTTCCTCTCAGCAGAGGAGTCCCAAAAATTATGATGGGCAGTCATGTTTTCGATTAAGTCATAGCACTCTTCAGGGGTTCTTTTCATGAAGGTACCCCCAGCAACAGCATTGATGGTGTCACGATGACGGAGTGTCAAACCATTATAAAAGGTATCAATAATGGTGACAAGAAGCATGTTATGATTAGGACACTTATCAATGGCAAGTTTGTAGCGTTCCCATGCCTCAAATAAGGACTCTTCGGGAAGCTGTCTGAAGTTGCTGATGTCATTCCTCAGCTTTGTGACCATAGATGGTGGAAAGTATTTGGCCAGGAATTTAGTGATCATCTCATCAAAAGTGTGGATCGAATTCTTTGGAAGTCGATCGAACCATGAAGTCGCATGATGAGCGAGAGAATAGGGGAACAAGTATAAACGTAGGCCGTCTTCGGTGACGCCATGTTGTTTCATGCTTTGAGTGACAGTTAAAAATTTGTCAAGATGCCTGTTGGCATCGTCACCCGGCAATCCGTGGAACTGGCACGTATTCTGGATCTGTTGTATCATGTAGTGTTCTAATCCAAAATCCGTGGCTCCAATAGTGAGTGGTGCAATTGGTCCACCCCTCCCTTGCATGGTAGGTTGACACAGTTCCTCCATAGTTCGGGTGTCAGGAACTGGTTCATCCTTGGGAAGGAATGGGGGCTCGTCGTTCATTTTGGTTGTGTGTTCTTTTTCAACAATACGTAACTCGGGTACGTTTTTCTTCTTTTTATTCTTTGCTTGTGAACGAGTGCGCATGCACAAAAATTAGTTTTCAACACAAGATAGAGGCAAAACTACAGTGAACTTAAACCCAATAATCACAAATGAACAGCTCCTTTAAAAAAGGTACACTATCCACAGGGATACAATGGTAAGTTTTGAATCTTATGATTGGGAACTTATTTGAAGGTATTAATTTATTCACAATAAAACAAAATGTTTTTGGCTTTTCGTGTATGGGTGAAAAACTTGGACAATATTTTTGAAACTGATTCGTTAACCGAAATCGTTCCTTTAAGATTACTCGCAGGCTAGCGGGAGGAAATAAATGTATTCCTCTTCAGTTCGCAATTTAATGTCAGAACTTACCTTATACCAGCTGTTTCAGGTTGTAATCGTAAAGATACGAAGTAATTTAACTTCACAGTTTTGTTTTGTTGTTTATGATTTGTTTGGTGTTGTTAACACTTCAGGAGAAATGTTAATGAACGTTTTCAGATATGATTTTGCTTTTCTTGAAAATTTACAAAGTGGTGATTATTTGTACAAAGTGGTTTTTGAAAACCACTAAACTTTTACCGTTTTGAAATACGCAACAACCTCCCCGGCAGCGGCGCCAAATTTTGACTCCTCCCAAACCAACCAGTCAGCCTTGTGAAGCTGTTAGGCACACCTGGGAGAAAGTGCAAGTTAATATTGACCGTGGAAATATAGGGAAATCCCCGGATCGTTAAATCCCAACGAGATTGAAATTGTATTTGTAAACGGATATGAAAGTGAGTGGTACTGAGGACAGTAACAAATATGATTTGAAGATTGATTACACTACTGATTGCTTGATATTTGGAAAATATGAAATTATAACAGAAATACAGAAATAAACACAAAATCAGATAATCAGATAACAGACAGAGAAAATTGGTATTTAACAAGTTACAAACTACAGGGACTAAAAGTGAAACTTTTAAAAACTTAATATTAAAGAAAATAGAAAATGAAATTGAAATTATAAAAATGATTATTACTATATTTAATTACTATTTAATTAATAAAACTAATTAAAATCTAATTTAAAACTTAATCTAAATTAACTAAAAATAACAACTATTACAAATAAACCTAAAAATTTTAAATAAATAATTTCTAAACTTAACTAAGAACTTGAAGAAAGTATAAAAAATGAAAATAAATATTTTTGTCTTTTTATAAGTATTTTATTAATTAATAACTATTTAATTTAATTAAACTATTTTAACTATTTTAAATTACTATTATTACTAAATCAACTTAGAAAATTATAATTAAATTTATAAAACTATATAAACACTACAGGAATACTACAAAATTATAAAAACTTGCTAAAAATTATATTTAAGCTAATTGACTAATTAATTACTTATTAATTATTTTAAAGCTAATTTAATTAATTTAAATAAGAAAATTATAAAATGGACAGTAGAAATTATGAAACTATTTTTAAAAAATCTTAACTACTTTATAAAACTTAGGAAAAATATAAAATTCTACTTTTGTTGATTAAAATTAAATAAAACTATTTAATTATTAATATTACCTATTTAATTATTTAAACTAGTTTTAAATCTAATTAATAGTAAACTGCTTAGGAAAATTCTAATAAAATTATTTTAACTACTTTAAGGTACTAAGTAATTTATAAAATTATAAAATTGGACAAGTGCTTATTAATAAGCTGAAATGAAAATTAAAAAAAAATAGAATCTATTAAATAGAAGCTATCACTATTTTTATGTTTGCTTTTTCTTGTTTTTCTTTTACAAAACTAATTAAATACTTAAATAATGAAACTTTAATAAATATAACTACTTTAGAACTTTGAAATAAGCACTGAAAATGCTTATAAGCTTATACAGTTGACTATGGTTGACTAAACTAGGAAATAAGCTAAACTGAGGTTATGTGGGGTCCACTATGGTAAAATCTGGTTTAACTAAGTTACTTATACTTAATTAAACTAGGTGTGATGAGATAAGCTCCTAAATTAAGCTGAGAATGCCAAATAAGCACTTGCTTATTTCTCTTCTGACTCAGAAATGGGACAAAGATTTGTGGCAATTTAAGGTGGGGTCCACTGGTTTGTAGGTCAGACTAATGGTCAAGAATTGAACCTGGGTAGGAGGGGGGTTGTAATAAGCTAGGTTGGAGGTGTGGGTCCTAATGGTGTGGGCTGCAGCCACCACTTAAGTTGGTGGTGTGGTGGTATGCTGATGTGCAGGGTAAGTTTTGTTCCCTGCAGTTGTGTTCCAAGGGTTGTGGGGACCACAAGAGTGAAATAGGGTTCAAGTTAAGCCTAGGGGTTCAAAACTAAGGTGATAAGCTACAAATTGAGCCAATAAGCTACCCTTATGGTTCACTAATAAGCTCTAGGTGAGCCCTTGAAATGGTGATCAAATACTGAGTAATCAGTGTGGCTTGTTGAAACAGGCTACAAACTAGGGTTCTAAAAGCTATATTTCAATAAGCTAATGGCAAAATTAAACCTAAATGTCAAAAGGTGGACTGATAAGCTACAAATTAAGCTAAGGGTTGGGGTGTGGGGTCCACTAATGAGTACACTATGGTTCTTGGTATTTTACTTAAAACCTGTGCACAGGGCAATGTCTTTGCCCTGCAGGTCAAAACAAGTTAGTGTACAAGCTAATCTAAGAATCCCACAAATGAGATGAACACAGATTATTGAAGCTTAGGTGAGGGGCTTTGATTTGTGAAAATCTCAGGTTCTCAATAAATTCACAAAATTCTATAAAAATCATGCCATTTTAAGGATTTCTGAGGTTGTGCACTTTTTGACTTTTTGATAATATGAACTCAGTTTGACTTTTATAAGATTTGATCCTTCTTAACTGATTTATTGAAGTTATTTAAGCTGTGATGAGACTAAATTAAGCTAGTACTAACACTTTTGAGCTAAAATTAGGCTTATGCTACTTGTATTCCAACACAGACAGATTTTTTACACTAAATTATTGATGATTTTGACTTTTTCACTAACAAGGCTTGAGTTTTATGACTACTCTGAGCTAATATGATCCTTAGTGACTCATATAAACCAGAAACAACAACACTTGAACACTATAACACTTTGGAATACCCTGATCCAAACACACCTTATACCTAGACTGTTTTGTGATTTAATAAGCTAAAGGCTTCAAGAGCTTATACTACTGATCCAAATTAACTTATTATGTTATATTAATTGTAATTAAGCACTTAGAAACAGAAAATAGCCACAGATACACAAGATTTCTAAATAAGCTATATTGACTGTGAGATTTTCTATTTTTTAGTAACTATGAATTCCAACAAACAAAGTATCAATCTAATGTTATATTATCACTATATATATCTAAATAAGCAATAAGTAACTGAAAAAGCTGAGTAATAAGCAAAGGTACAGTAACAAGAAAAATAAGAGATTTTGAGGACTTACAAGACTGCTTTCCTGCTCAAACTAAGAACCAAGAACAACCTATTGAATCTCCACAGATTCCCTAACCCAAGGCAATCCAGAATATACCCTGCTCCTACTTGATGAACACCATACCTGCAATTTTTGATTTTCTTTCTATTTTTCTTATTTTTTTGTAATTTTTGAGTTTATAAACTAGACTAGATTTTAAAGTTTCTAAAAGCTTTTATGAGCTTTCTGAGGAGCTTATGTGAGCTTAGGAATCTTTATATTCTAACAAGAACAAGAACACAGCTTATTAAGAAATTTGAGATAAAATTGAAAGTTGCATAATCTGAGATAACAAAACAAACTTGATATTGATTACTTAAAAGGTTTCACAATACACTTTTAGAACACTGGAAATTAACATGAAAGCTTAACATACACTGAAATTAAAAACTTGATTAATTCGACATACATTAATTGAAAAACTACTAGGTTTTCTTCTCTTCTGCTTCTCTTACTTTTATAAGCCCATATTAGGGTTCCTTGCGTGACTCAGAGCTTATCCCACTTCAATCTTGGCCTTTAAATTATCTGAATCAATCCTGACCTTCAAATCTCCTTTTTGGCGCCAAAAGTCTCCAAGTAAACTTGGAGACTACGTTCTGCAATTAAAGATTTTTGGTAACATGTGGAAGTGTCAGGGGGCAAGGGGAATGCTTTGGGGGCAAGTTGGGGTAATAAGGAAGAAAACAGAGGAGCAGGGTATGGTTTGAGGAGAAATTTGTGGAGAAAGCATTAAATGCTATGTGGTTTGGTGTGTGAGGTGGAGGAGGTGAGGGCAGGTGTAGAAGGGCAGCTGTAAAGGTGGGGGTGAGGTGGAAACCACCCTGGTTTCTGGTTTTGGTTTGGGGTGAGGGAGGGTGAATAGTGGTTGTGGTGGTTTGGCGGTATTGATGGTCAAACGAGGGGTCAAACCCCGTTTTATAAAAAGGGTGTTGGATTGGGCTTATTTTTGGGCTAGGGGTGTATGGGCTAGGTAGGGATTAGTGTTTGGATTGGATTTGGTTTTATGGATTATAATAAAAGGGGTCCGGTTGGTTAAGTGTACACAAGGACTAATTTTGTAATTTTGGCAAAATAGAGGGACTGAATTTGTAGATCTCCCAAAGTAGTTTCAATTGCTATTTTTGCCAAATATGATAAACCAAGGACCAAATTTATGATTTTTCCATTTTTCAAACACCAGGGACCATTTCTGTAATTTCTCAAACTCCAGGGACCATTTATGTAAATTTGGATTTTTAAGGGATTAAACTTGTAATTTCTCAAAATGTTTATCAAAATTGTTCCATTTTGTCATTCATGCATAGTACAAGGGTATTATTTGTAAATTTTCCATTTTTGAATACCCAGGGACCATTTTGCCAATTTTGAAACTTGAAGGGTAAAAATTGCCAGTTTGTGTAAACTTTTATCCAGGGATGTTTTGTGAACATTTTTGGTTTCCCAAGGACTTAAGTTGACTTTTTATTCATTTAAAACCTTCAGGGACTAGTTTTGTCAATATTTGAAACTTGAGGGACTGAAACTGCCAATTATGCAAACTTTGTACGTTTTTCATTTGTTTTTGCATATTTTGTATTTGAAACATATAAAACACTCTTCTGAGATATTTTAAGTATTATAATGCATTTTTGAGTGTTTTTGTATGTTTTGGCAGCTCAGATTTGTATAAAATGATGAGTATTTAGACACTCATCAACCGTTCAAAGCATCTTGTTGGTTTATTTTGTTATGGAGGTATGAGTCGATCATATCTAAGATAATATAGAATCCTTGTGATAGATGCCACCCTTGGGCGATTTGTTGCAATTCTTATTGTGTTTGTGAGGCTTGTGGTATTATTCAGAGTGTATCGTCCAAACATTCGTGTGTAATCTCAAATAATTAGAGGTCATCATCTGGCGATGCAGAGTTGTAGGTTCTCTAGTAGTAGAGGCTCTCAAACTCTCACCAATCTCAAACCTATAAGGTGGTGTAACGTGTGGTAGATGGTAATGGTATGTCAAATAGTGGTTGCTTCTTAAGCGGCCTGTCATATATGGGTGTAGGGTCTCTGAGATGTGATGGTGTTGGTGGTGCTTTAGATGATGAGAACAAAGTTGCTGAAAATGAGATCCTAGTGGTGAGTTAGGAGACGATGGTGATAACAGTGAATGGAATACTACCCTCTTTCGCGCTATCTCGCGACATCTAAGAGGTAAAACTGAAGTACGCACTATGGGACAACTAATAGTGAAATAGGTAGCCGACGGTGGTGGTAGTACCTAAGTAGTAAGCGCCCTACTAGTGAAGGAAAGAAAACATATTATCTTCCTTGCGATAAGAATCCTAATAGATCCATTAAGATTAAGTCTGAATACTCTACCAAACGGCATTCTATGTATGGGCTGAATAATAGGAAAATCCCTGTTCCTATAACAAATCAATGGTGCTAATGGTGGTGTAAGTGAAATTGGTGGTACAATGGTAGTGGAAGATGACAAGGCATCTTCAATGTTAGAATCCAATGTAAGGATGACAGGGTGGGTATCTGAAGACATGTCACTTGTGAACCAGATCAATATAATTATATATGAGTATGGGTACAAATAACTCGCACAGTGTGTGCATGAAACGACATGCGAAATGAATATACACTTATTATGAAATGATGAGATGCTATGATGATGTGGTTATAGTCTAGGGTCCAAGATACATCCTAGTTCGCTATAACCTTAGCTCTGATACCAATCTATCACACCCCCAAAATACATGAATGGCAGCGGAGTGGAATACCTGGGGGTGACTGCCATAGTATCACAGTTACAGTCATATTGAACGACCTAAAGTGTCGTTTAGAAAAGACAGCGTTTGATCATTAAAACATTCAGAGTTTACAAAACATAGGTCCCAAAAGGTGTTGCAAGTTTATGAAAAACAAGTCATACTAGATCAAACGTTTCATAAGTGCAGAAAATATAGTGAGACGCGTCGACTCCGTGACTCCATGAAGATCCAAATGCATGCAACATGAGCTACCTTAATAACCTGAAAATACATTACTAAAACGTCAACACGAATGTTGGTGAGAAATCATAGGTTTATGAGTTAAAGCGGATGTACAATAGCCATAATTAAAAAGTAAAGTAATAAGATTTCAGAAATAAAAATACATTGGCTCTTAAGCTCATGACCCCGAAGCTAGACGTTACTTGGCCCCAAATGAGTGTTTACCAGACACTCTAAATATATTAGACATGAAATGCATCCGTAATTCCGTTGGAGCAACCCAAACACGGATGGAGGAGTCACCTTCAATAGTTCTATTCACTCACTCTCACTTGTAGATTAATTAATGGTCCATGATAATAAAAGGGACTTGTCATGACGTGGTAATAAGGCAACTTAAGCAATGTAAGGAATTTATACTTTGGCATGTACAAAAAAAATAAGTGATGCAATGTATTCTCCCCCGTGGGATTTGAAATCAAAATATTGAATTAAAAACGGGGCTATGAAAACTCACCTGAAACCATGATACTATGACGTGAAATGATAGGGACAACAAGGCGCGAATATTAGCCACAACAAGTAATAATGATGTACTTTAGATCATGACGTGATGTAATGAATGCACATGCACATGATGCCTATACCACTCGTAACTTGAAAATACTAGTTATTGTACAAGTAAAATATTTTTCATACTTAGGAAAAATAAGTCTAACTAGACTTATAAAAACTAGTCGTAATATATCATATATAAAATGTTAGTGTTACATCCATCGCTTTGAAATCCTTAAAATAACGTCAATTAGTCGTATAAATAAGCTTTGGGTCATACGTACTTCATTGGTTAAAAATATAGCTCTTTAACAATATATCTAGAAAATATAGTACTTAGTACGTAGTTTATTATTTCTATTAGTGACTACTAAAATAAGTAGAGTTTTGACGATTTTGAAACGTGTATATCTTTGTCGTTATAAGTTCATTTTCCTCGTTTTTTATATCTACGGATTCGTTTTAACATATACTAATATATTTTTGATGATTCGGCTCCTTTAGGTTTGATCTAACACCTCTCTTTGTCCGTCGAAAATCGTCCAACAGCACGTATAATTTTCAGAAAATAGTTTTCGTCGTTAAACTTGCAAAAATCATATCTCCTTCGTTATAAGATTGTTTTTATCCGTTCTTTCGCCCACGGCTTTGTTTTTGAAAGTATTTTCTAAATCTTTGGTCCAAAATTTCCCAAAACCCACTGAGTTTCCCACGTTTTTAAAATAAGGACAGTAGGTATATATATAGTTTCAAAAATCATTTTCCTAGTTTCAAACTTATTTCAAATCTAACCAAATCACTTTCAATCACCACCAAACTAATTTATTCTTACCATATACCTTCTTAGGGTGTCATGGGTTCCTAAACATCATCCACCAAGTTAATTTACCAAGGATCTACCTATTATCCATTTCTAAGGCTTAAAAGATATAAAAGTTTAAATAGAGTGGTATAAACTAGCATATGCATGTAGATCTTGCATAAAAATCATATGATCATGAAAATAACTTGAAGAAATTATGAAAATGAGTTTGACAACTTACTTTGAAAGATTAGAGAGCTTGGATGAGTAAAACCTAATAAACCTTGAGTTTTTATTTCAAAACTCTAACAAGGATTACCAAATGAACTAGAATATTACCTGATCTTGGAAAATCAATGGTGTTTGCCTTCTTATTTGTGTTTGGCCGTGGACTAGGAGAAGAGAGGAAGAGAAACTTGATTTTTCTACTAAAAGTGGTGAAGTGTATGTAAGAAGCTTAAGTAGATATTTATTAGTTAGGGCATAATTGTAAATAAGTAGTCAAGTTGAAGTGAAAGATTTGTATACATACACTAGGATGTTGATTATAGTGTATTTGAGGTAGAAAATTGGAAGTTTGCTTGATATTAAATTTACATCTTTAGTTTTTAGTGTAAATAATGTGTTATGTTATAAGTTTTGGGTACCGGGTTAACTAAAAATAAATCGTGACGAGTTGAAATAAAATATGACGAAGTTAATCGGGACATAATGAAGTCGTAAAAATGATAAAAATATGTTGGGTACAAGTATTGAGTGTTTGGATGATTATTGTTTAGTTTTTACGAAAACCATCGTAATTATATTAAACTTACGATATAAATTAAATAAATTTCCAAAATACCGGGTAAATGAATTTTAAAATCTTTGTGATATTGTAAGAGGTGTAAAAATATATCGGAACCATTGTGGGTATTGTCGGATATGTTAGTCACTTTTATCGATCGCGTGTTAACGTTTATTTAAAAATAAACATACGTAAAACGTCAAATATACCAAAAATATTAATTTGAATATCCTACGAGTGGTATAGTATGCAAATGCTATTATGATGAAATGTAAACTATTTCTTGTTCGTATAAAATGTCCCTACTGATAAAGCATGAATTCGCACCTGAACCAATTCGGTTACGCGAATTCAAATATCCGTAAACTAAATTTACGATGAAATGAGCAATGCACGTGAATAGTGTTTTTCTAACGGAAATGAATAGTGTTTTGTGAATAGTAATATTTTTGAACGCTTCTCGGAATATCAAACTAACTCCAAAAATGATGAATAGTAAATGATGAATAGTAAATTGTCGAAGTTTGGAAAATGACCTGAAATTACGAGTTGTGACAACCACCAACATTGAATCTTTACAATCATCACCTCCAGCATCACAACCAACACATGACGAATCTGTCAAGAAACCATCAAGAATTGAAGCCTCAGCTGCATCAAAGTTGATTAAAAGGGCAGTAAAGAGAGTTCGTGAAAAGAAGAAAAACAAGTTAGAAAATCAAGTTGAATCACTGGCAAGTCAAGTTGCTGAATTAACAAAACAAATGACAACTGTTCAGGAAATGCATGAAAAAGTTGACACCTTCTTAGCTAAAGATGTACAAGAAGATATGGAGGCTACATTGGCTACTCAAGCAAATCAGTACATGGAACAACACTTAGTTATAGAATTGAAAGAATTGCTAAAGCCGATGAAGGATGAACTTACAAAGATTGCTGAACAAGCTATCAAGAAAGTGATCAAAACTACTTCTTTTACTCTCCGAGCTGACAAAACACCTCTACCACAACAAGAAATGACTGTGAATGAATTAGAGGCTCAGCTCTTCAACATATTGGCAAGTAAAACCACCATGACACCTGAAGATATTAAAGTATGGGAAGCTTTACGAGCAAAGATGTCCAAAGAATCATGCAACACTGAGGCCGATAAACTGAAACGTTAGAGAGATGATGAAGACAAAGATCCTAACTTGCAGGCTAAGAAGCAAAAGCAAGCCGAAGGACCCTCATCTCAACACAAACAACCTGTCATACCTCCAACAACCACAACATCTACTCAACAACCTAAGGCATCAGGATCACGTCCTAAAGCCCAAGATCACTTTGAGTACACCGGCGGAGAAGATTTCCCTCAGCCTGACGAAATACCAGAACCTTCATCAACTAAGAAGAAAGAAAGGAAAAGAAGACATCATCAGCACAAACCAGACACCTCTTCGAAAAGCACCGAACCTAAGAAACCCAAAAATATTCTCAAATGGCTGGACGAAGACAAAGCGGCTGAGTACTCTTGGTTTGATGAAATGGTTAAAGCTCAACCACCTCTTGCAGAAAATAAATCACCACAAGATGGCCGAATAATGGAATATGTACAACTTCTGCAAAGGGACTATGGTTTAAAGGAAAAAAGCAAGAAAGAGCTAAGAAGGGTAAAGAATGCTGCATTCAACCTGTTAAAAGATCGCTCCGAGCAATGTCTAACGACATTGACTGGCTAAACCCCAAGTCCAACATTGATTTCTACTCAAAGAACAAAGGGCCTTACTACACTGACTGGACAAAACCTCTACCCTTGGTTGGAAAGCCTAAGCAAGAGAGAATTGATGAGGCGAAAAATGAACCACTTTTAGGGGGTCATTTAAGCCCGGAATTGAATTTATTTGATCAAATATTGCCCTGAATCGTTCCTTTTGTGATTTTAGGTACTTTGGGAGTGAAATCTGGAAAAGGAAGCAATTCGGATGTTTGTGGAGCATAAAAGTGAAGAAAACGCCAAAGACTTAATTTTCCATGCTGAGAACAGTGTATGACGGCGTCAAGAAGGAAATCCTGACGGCGTCAAGAGTAAAAACCATGACGACCCAGAAGAAACCTGAAGGCGTCACAAGTAGAGCGTCAAGAGTTAATTGTGTGACGGCCTGCAAAAGGGGACTACATTACGGCGTCAGATGTAGATCTAGGCAGTCCGAGGATTTATTAGGCGGCGAGATGAAGGCGTCAGACATTTGTTCTTGACGCCATCACCTCCTAAAATCTATATATAGTTTTCTAATTTTCATTCATTGAGGAGGAACTTGTGTGGAGAAACCCTAGGGCCGAACCTTGTACGTATTTTACAGCTTTTTCATGGGTTTTCAGCCCTTGAATCCTTTCATGTGCTATTGAGATAAGTCTTCTCTTAATTCAATCAATATGTCTATGTGTTGGTTGTCTATATCTTGTGCTTGTCTTGATTTCAACATGCTAGGCTAGATTTATCTTGTGTTTGCTTAGATCTAATGAAACCTAGATGTTAATTATGTATTGATTACTTGTTTATGGTTGTATTGGATGAATGATTTCAATGTTAGGCTTAAGAAAACTGGCAGATCTCCATTGTGTAACATGCTTGAACGTCTTAGGAAACATGAACCGATGTGTACTAGGTTTTATTGGTTGTATTTAATGCATGAGTAAATTCTAATGATCCCATGTTAGGAGCTTCTTGCAGGCTCGACATAGGAGTGTAGTAGGCACTCATATGATTGGGGAAGTAAGTACGCCACCCCATGAATGGTATTAAGGAATACAATCCATCATCCACGCAACTATAACTAGTAATTAACGTGTAAAAGATATCTAGGGAGTAATGAAATCTAAGTAAACACATTTCTCCCACATATTGCTCACAACTTTAGTTTAATATAGTTTATTTTCATTTTTAGTATTTTATTTTGATTGCATCTTTAGTATTGGGTTAGTTGATTAGCAACTAATTCCGCCCAAATCCTTCAAACCCGAGATTTTAACTTGCTTTCTAAAATATATAAAAAAATACATAAAGAATCATCCCTCATCTCTAGATCTAGTATTTAGGTTTTCTAATCCTAGCGACACTATTCCTAGCTGAACGATCAATCCCCCGGTACTTGTCATTATACTATACTACATCGATCAGGTAAACTGCCTGGTGGGGGTTGTAAGCTTCTCGAGATCCCTCGAGAGGTAAAGCCTGGTGCAATCCCTACGCATCAAGTTTTTGGCGCCGCAGCCCGGGGAATAGTTATTGTCTAGGTTAGAATCTCTTTTTATTAGGTCTACTTGCTAGATTCTTTTCTAGTAAGATTTTATTTTTATTTTTAGGTTTTCTTTAGTCTATCTTTTCTTTGTGTCTTGGTTTGTAAAAACCTTTCCATTTACTATTCCGTTAGCCATTATGGAGAACGCGAATCCACCATACTACCAACCACGAAATTCACCCACTCCAAATGACATTTTGATGTTTAAACAACATGAGGATGAACCTATCTATGATGCATGGGCTCGTTTTTAATATTTACTCCGAAAAGTCCCTCATCATAAGTTCGATCTGTGGTCCCAAATTGAAATATTTTACCATCGTGTCGACCACTATACCAAAATGGACATTGACCATGCCGTAGATGGGGACCTTTGGGGATTAAGTGTTGATGAAGCATGGGAAACCATAGAGAATTATGCCAGACTTGCCAAAAAAATGGACAACCCAACAAACATTGTTACGGATCAATTGATAGCAAGTTTAAGAGAACAGGCAAGAAGATTGTTTGGGGATAAACCTATAGATGAGATAACTGGGCACACAGGGTGGTTTGATTTCACCACAATACAAGCTGAGCACATTGGTAATCCTGATAAGATGGAGGATAGAGTTGAAAATTTAAACCTACAAAGTACCCCACAGCTCCCATCACCATTTGAGGCATTCACACCACCCGTGACTTATTCGGATGAAGTAGAAAAGACTTTAGGAATCTCAATTGAGGTAGAACCTTTGAACCAAACACAACTAGAGGATATAGGTTTGAATACTTATAATGATAACCTTACTCTTTGTTTTAGGGAAGTTCCTAGTTTTGATGAATCGGAGCCTCAACTAAAACCGTTACCTAATCTTCCATCCTTGGATGAAAATTTAGGAATTGAAATAGGTTCCGATCCACCCATCAAACCATATAGTCCGGGTAGTCTTAGGACAAAGGTAGTGGACTCTAAGCCTTGTAGAGAGGAAGCCAATATAGGAGTAGAAAATGACCTTACATGCTTACATCACCCATTTATGATTGATCACAAGAAACATTATGGGTTTAAACCGGGTTTATTAGGTCAAGATGGATTCCCAACTAGGAGTCTCTTGAAGTTGATTGAAAATGATCCCTTTCTAGGAGAAAATCTTAATCCACCCATTAACCCGATTGAATTAGGTAAGGTTATGATGATAGGAGCACACCCCTTTGAGCATATAATTCATCCACCACTCTTTCCTCACGAGGCATATTTACACCCTAAGGGTGTGCATCGCTACTTCCACCCGCACTTAATCCTAAGTGTAGGGAAAACCTACCCTATCTTTGTTAAATAAGGGTAGAGTCAGGCTCGTGACTCAAACAAAAACAAGCGCTCCTTGGGAGGCAACCCATGCTTTGTGTGTTTTTATTTGTGTGATTTTTAATTGTTTGATTGTTATTTGCTTTCGTATGCATGCTTTATTTTTATTGTTGGTAAATCATGTTTCAAAACTAAATAGTGGAAATACTTTATTCAGTTGTTTGGCTTAGTCTTAACTTCATCCAAAGGTATTTTTGCAAAAGATAAGTGTAAGGGGAAACCCCAAATATGTTTTTAAGAAACGAAAACCGATCATGATTCGCCACAATACTAAGTGAACATGTATATTCGTATCTGTTAGAGTCAAATGCTTGTATCGAGTCATAATGAAGTTTTGCAGGATTTTCCAGGAAGTAGGACCAAGTTTTTCCAGAAATTTTCTGGAAACTTAACATAAGAATTTCTACAGGTCACTTCTGACGGCGTCATGAGTTTACTCTTGACGGCGTCACGTGTAAAAATCTGGAAAATTTACCAGTTTTGTTTTTCTAACGGAGTTTTAAAGTTTTTGTTGAATTATTAGTTTTATAATCTCCAGGAAATCTGCAAACATCATTCCACAAACATTATATCTTACTTTGTTTTCTAGGATTTAGTAACTTATGTAGATTTCCGCCGATTTTATGCGAGGTTGCCTTATCTGTTTTCTCAGGATTTACAGGTTATGTATGACAGGAAGATGATTATTATTCTGGAAGGGAAGCTTTGATTGTTCATTTTCTTGGAGGAAGATTTAACCTGGCCACCTTATTATCCATACCGAGCGAATCAGGGGAATATTTGATTTCATTCTTTTTACTTATTTCACTTTTACATTCTTTACTTGAACATTGGGGACAATGTTCATCCTAAGTGTAAGGGGAGGGTAAAATGATGATACCTTACAGATACACTTTCGCTTGAGTTTGTTTGTTTGATAGTAGATGTGTAATAAAACTATGAGAAATACTTGTTAGTGCAATTTTAGCGCCAAATTTAAATTTTTTTACAACATTTAAGTGTGAAACTTTAGCCATAGCAAGCGTCTCATGGATAGGAGATTGTATGACTAGCACATAACTGTACCATTCAGAAAAATTTTCCACCCAAATATGTGAGGTTCGCCTTTAGATTTTATAGGAAAAACATTTACTATTAGTGCTTATGAGTGTACCGGTAGCATTTAGATTCTAGAACTTGCGTTAGTAATGCATCCCGAGACCGCTAGTGAGACTACATTCATGTAGTAGGATTTACTACATGATAAGAGGCATTAGGATCACCCTTGTGTTAAACCCGTATCATTATTACTTGACCATTTAAGTCATATTACTTGGCTAGTTAAGTCAATTAATTTTTCCCACACCTTAACGTTGTACTCATTTTTAGTACACAAAACCCCTAGTACACCCCTCCGAGCCTATCTTTTCGTTTCTAACTTTAAGCATTTTACTTAAAGGAAGAATTTGTTACACCCCACTTAAATGTACACCCAAATCGCCTTAGCCTTCCGTGTATGCACTCATTTTTAGTGCATTATTGTTATTCGTTAAACCCTAAGTTAACAATCTAATTGATTACATGGTTGCTAAGTCGAGTCTTATCTTTGTACATATTGTTTTGGGACGATTGGGACTCATGGGTAAAGTACTTATGTTATGGAGTAATGGGGAAGAACATCATATTATTACCCCCATATGTACGCTAATCTTAAAAGTACTCCAAGTGTTTTGATTTTCTTAATTCGAGTCAATAGATTAGTTTATTGTAAAGTATGTAAAAAATCAAGTGTAAGGGGAATTTTCATTCCCTATGATGTATTATTTTGGATGATAGGCTAAGAGTGTATGCAAAAAAAAAAAAAAAAAAAAAAAAAAAAAAAAAAAAAAAATCAAGAAAAAGAAAAAAAATATAGAAAAAGAAAAGAGAAAAAAACATACGGACTACCATCCCTTTTCATTCTATGTTCATTTTATGTTTTTGTTATTTTTCATTTATTAGCTTAAGTCGAGTCTAGTCTTGGCATAGCAATGCCATATTGTACATGTAATTAACCATGATTGTTAACTCGCCACCAGTAAAGACTGCCTATATCCAACAAAACCGTGTATTTCATATCCCTACACCTAACGTTACAACCCTTTAAAAGACCTATTTGATAGTTTATCCTAGGTGCTTACGCCATGTGGTGGAGGTTTGATCCTTTCCTAAGCCTATGGTAATCTATTTTGCTATGACAGGTAGTGAGAGATATCTTCCGTTTCCATATTGTAATTTACACTTTATTACACCCGAGAGATGTGAGTATCTAAACACTATTTGTGAGGTGCTAGCGTATGACCTCCGTGCTTGTCTTTGGTCTTTAGTGGAACGATTATTTGTTGTAATTACTTTTATATTAGTGTTAAATGACCCCTAACTTGTATTTTGATTAGAATAAAAGCGCATTTGCTTGACGACAAGCAAATCTCAAGTGTAAGGGTATATGATGAGGCGAAAAATGAACCACTTTTAGGGGGTCATTTAAGCCCAGAATTGAATTTATTTGATCAAATATTGCCCTAAATTGTTCCTTTTGTGATTTTAGGTACTTTGGGAGTGAAATCTAGAAAAGGAAGCAATTCGGACGTTTTTGGAGCATAAAAGTGAAGAAAACGGCAAAGACTTAATTTTCCATGCTGAGAACAGTGTATGACGGCGTCAAGAAGGCAATCCTGACGGCGTCAAGAGTAAAAACCATGACGACCCAGTAGAAACCTGAAGGCGTCACAAGTAGAGCGTCAAGAGTTAATTGTGTGACGGCCTGCAAAAGGGGACTACATGACGGCGTCAGATGTAGATCTAGGCAGTCCGATGATTTATTGGGCGGCGAGATGACGGCGTCAGACATTTGTTCTTGACGCCGTCACCTCCTAAAATCTATATATAGTTTTCGAATTTTCATTCATTGAGGAGGAACTTGTGTGGAGAAACCCTAGGGCCGAACCTTGTACGTATTTTACAGCTTTTTCAAGGGTTTTCAGCCCTTGAATCCTTTCATATGCTATTGAGATAAGTCTTCTCTTAATTCAATCAATATGTCTATGTGTTGGTTGTCTATATCTTGTGCTTGTCTTGATTTCAACATGCTAGGCTAGATTTATCTTGTGTTTGCTTAGATCTAATGAAACCTAGATGTTAATTATGTGTTGATTACTTGTTTATGGTTGTATTGGATGAATGATTTCAATGTTAGGCTTAAGAAAACTGGCAGATCTCCATTGTGTAACATGCTTGAACGTCTTAGGAAACATGAACCGATGTGTACTAGGTTTTATTGGTTGTATTTAATGCATGAGTAAATTCTAATGATCCCATGTTAGGAGCTTCTAGCAGGCTCGACATAGGAGTGAAGTAGGCACTCATAGGATTGGGGAAGTAAGTACGCCACCCCATGAATGGTATTAAGGAATACAATCCGTCATCCACGCAACTATAACAAGTAATTAACGTGTAAAAGATATCTAGGGAGTAATGAAATCTAAGTAAACACATTTCTCCCACATATTGCTCACTACTTTAGTTTAATATAGTTTATTTTCATTTTTAGTATTTATTTTGATTGCATCTTTAGTATTGGGTTAGTTGATTAGCAACTAATTCCGCCCAAATCCTTCAAACCCGAAATTTTAACTTGCTTTCTAAAAAATATTAAAAAATACAAAAAGAATCATCCCTCATCTCTAGATGTAGTATTTAGGTTTTCTAATCCTAGCGACACTATTCCTAGCTGAACGATCAATCCCCCGGTACTTGTCATTATACTATACTACATCAATCAGGTACACTGCCTGGTGGGGGTTGTAAGCTTCTCGAGATCCCTCAAGAGGTAAAGCCTGGTGCAATCCCTATGCATCAAGAATCCCCTACAAATTTTTCTTCAACAATGACTTGGAATTTCTACAACACGGTAGCAAGATTGAAACGAAGTATGCCACATCACTTACCTTCTCAATCCCTGCAGCTAGATACCTTAACAACACCATCGAAGAAGAAGCCTCAGACTTATTCGTCGACAAAGTTGTTGCCTATGACCGGAACGCACTCTATGGAATATACCATTGGCCAGAAAACCGGGCACATTATTATCAAAGCAGCGGACTTGATCAGACTATGGGAAATGTGATGAGTGAGTTAAAGATTGTCTCCATTCAGTTTATTTCTACAGTTACTCACTTTGGGTACTCCTTTCTCAACAAAATCGTGCTCAAAAGACTTGATGAACAAGAGTACGTGATGTTCGAGTCAGACTTTCTACGATTGCTCCTTAATGACATCGAAGATATGTATCTGCTCAAAGTTCAAGGAAAGCTTTGCAACCTACCTAAGGATATGCAGCTTGCCTTCATCACAGCTATACTCATTTTCATGCGACACATTGTCATCAAAGAGCGAGTAGAAGATCTTCAACTGGGAGTGGAAAGTTACAAGAAAAAGCTTAATCTCACAAAACCTAATCTTTACAACATCCCCAACCTTCAACACGAGTCTCAATACACCTTGATCAAGCATCCGGTATTTGGGTTCACCTATCGCAGTGTCAACCGATGCAACTGCTTCATGGCTTATGATGAAATCCACAAGTTCTGTGATGAAACACTTAAGTTCGTCAGAGATGGAATCAAAGGCCGACTAGATGATGTTGCACTGTACAAATCCAAAAGGTGGAATACCGATGAAGCCCGACAAGCTCGTAGATTCATCACTAGGATTGAGAACCGGTTAAAGCGAAGGGATCAGATAAGGAGATTGGAAAGCTATGTGGGAGGCAGACCAGGATTTCCAGTATTGACATTCCAAAGACCCGAACGGTAGAAGTTTGTAAGATCTTGATTTGATTTGTCAATACTTATTTTCATTATGGTTTGTGCACACATTACAGTGTACAACCCGAACTTGTAAAGAAAGGACCCTAAGGTACGCATCAGTGCCTTAATCCTAATATAAGGAGCAAAGGCTTCTTACTTTTGAGTATAATTAATCAAATGTCTTATGATTTTCATAATTCTGCTCAAAAGGACAAGTATTTCACCTCAATAAGACCTAATCACTTGTTGGGGGGGAGCACTTGTCAAACAAAACTACTTTGTTCTGAATCAATGAAAAGTTCTTGGTAAATCTCCCCATAAGACTCAAAAGGGCTTATTTTAATCTAAAAAGATTATCAAAAACATCATTTTATATGCTATTTTTGAGGGGGAGAAAATGGAAAAGTAATTAAAATATAAGTGGTCAAAAAGCTAAAAGATGTATCTTGTGCGAGCTAGACTCAGAATTGACCCAGGAATTGATGAAACAATGAAAGTTAGTAACCTCGAAAAGACTTATCCTTGACGGGTAATGACATCAAGTTAGTTACTAGAGCTAGCTGTCACCTAAAAGCTGACAATGGAACTCTCTAACTAGCCACGTAAGTGTGTCTCGAAAAGGATTTGTCTAGATAGAAATGTACCGTTTCGAGAAACTTTCTGTGGACTTGACCAGGACGGGTAATAACTTCAAGCTAGTCTAACTAGTGATGTAAGCGTGTCTCAAATCGGTCTTGTTCACTGAAAGTGGATCAATTCTAAATATGTTTGCTCCTCCCGCATGTGCAAATTTATTAATTACATGTGAGCACATGTGAAGGGGGAGCCCTTCAAAAGTGTACACAAAACTCTCAAAGTGTTAACCAAAATATTTGATTATCATAAACTCTTTGAGAGATTTTCAATCAAAGGTTTCATGGCTACTGTCGGTTAATCAAGGAGTTATAAGGTGATTAAGATAGGAAAAACCGTCCTATGATCTGCCAGAGCCGGAGGGATCAACCCAAGGACATCACCCATAGTTAGAATTAGAAGTCCTTAGTTATGATACAAATAAATGAGAAAAGAATGAAAGGGAAAGAAGGAGTTGAAGAATTAAAAAGAAAAGTAAAGAAAAGGGTGAAAAGAAATAGCCCTCCATATGTTCAACCTTAGGGCAGACACCGGGTTCAACTCGTTTGCTACTGGTTGTTGCAAAGGCAACACCGGTATTGAAGATAAAGTCGTCATGGACCCAGTGACGCAATGCACTAAACCTTCTTAACCACTCAAGTTCTCTTAGAAGAGCTTGTTTCATTCTCACGGGGAACCAGTGTAATCTATCAACTTATCTTTTAGAGATGGTTGATATTGAAGCAGGAGACCCCTCCCTAGTCTCCGCATAGGAAACCTAAGTGTGCACTTATAGAGTCTAGAGCCATGAGATACATCAAAGATTTCTTAGGAACACTTAGTATTTCTACAACTGGTGTTCTACATCAATGGACACCAGCTGTAAATTATCGAGTCCTTCGCAGATCTTAGCAATCTACCGAGAACGTTTATGAGAGAATTACAAATGTATTTCTCAATGATTGAATGGAAACTCCTGCCAGGGTTAACATCAAACAGCCCTGACAGCAGGTCACTTCGGTAACCCAACAAGGGTTACGCTTAGTGTTCGCGGTGGTTTCATAGTGGTCTACAGTCGTGGAGTGATCCCCAACGACTCACCCAGTCATTGAGCTACTTAGTAGGTCTCGTAAGCTCCTTTGGGAGTATCTGACATGGGAACGGCCTTGATAAGGAATAGAAAGAGTCTTCACACTATGCTGTTGACGAGCTCTAATTCCTTATCTATAAGTACCGGTTGATTATTGCTAACTGTTTACCTGCAGGTACAAATCACCTCCATGATGGTAGATTCCAGCATGCTTATGCATACATCTTGAAGTCAAAGAAAGCTCCCCCAAAGATCTAAGCACCACAAAGTTCAAAGACAGATTCTACACCAATAAGAAGAATCTCCAAAGTTTAATGACTAAGATCAATATGTATGAAAAGGAACTTCGTGCACTTGAAAGACAAAGTCCAAGGATGTATGAGCATGTTGGAATGGTAGACAACCACCACAGACGCAGGAGTGATGAACGGCAGACTACTTCATAACACAATCACTACATCATCACCTAAGAACAAAGACTTAGAGCAAAGTACATTCATTTTACAACATTTTTGAAGACGTCAAAAGTTATACATGTCACAAGTCAAAGACAAAGATGAAGACGTCCAGCAACCGCGATGACCGACCCTTAGGGGGAGATTGTTGGGAACATACTTTAGTATTTAGTCAAGTCTCGTTCATTACATTTTGTATTAGGTTGCTTTAGTATTATTTATGTTTATGTTTCAGATTATGGGCAAGTTGTAAAAGCCGAAAAGGCTTGAGAAGCCCACGTTAGTTAGCATGAAAGGGACTAGGGAATGTTGCCCTAGCTTCCCTCCTATAATTACTAAGCTTATGTAAACATAACATTTGTTGGTTATTTTGATATCTTAATGAAACTATTGTTCTTTCACTTTTCATAAATCTAGTAATCAACCAATCCTTATATCTATCTCATTCTTTACTTGTGTAACATCAATATGGGCACCTAACACAAATATTACAGCTTTTTCAATTCATTCAATATGTCTATGTGTTGTTTGAATATATCTTACACTTGTCTTGAATTTAACATGCTTGGCTAGATCTCTTTTGTGTTTGCCTAGATGTAGTGAAACCTAGATGTTAATTACGGGTTGATTGTTTCTTTATAGTTGTTACGGATGATTGAATTCGATGTTAGGCTTAAGAAAACTAGCAGACTTCCATTGGTGACATGCTTGAACGTCTTAAGAAACATGATAAGAGGTGTACTATGATTTTTGGTTGTATTTAATGCGTAGGAGAATTCTAATGATCCCATGTTAGGAGCTTCTAATGGCTCGACATAGGAGTGAAGTAGGATCCTATAGAGTTAGGGAATATTGTACACGGCCCTACGACTAGTATTAAGGAATACGACCTGTCATCCATGCAATTGTAACAAACTATCAACCTGTAAAAGATATCTAGGGAGTAATGAAACCTAAGTAAACACAACTTTCCCTGTTATTGTTCACACCACTAGTTTAATTAGATTTCATTTCATTTTTGTTATTTTATTTTGATTGCATCTTAGTTATTGGGTTAGTTGGCTAGCAACTAATTCTGCCCACTCTTCTAAAAACCAAGATTTTTAATTGCTTTTATAAAATATAAAAAAATACAAAAAGAATCATCCCTCACCTCTATACCTAGTTTTTAGGCTTTCTAATCCTAGCGACACTATTCCTGAGTTGAACGATCAATCCCCCGGTACTTGTCACTATACTATACTACAACGATCAGGTACACTGCCTGGTGGGGGTTGTAAGCTTCTCGAGATCCCTCGAGAGGTAAAGCCTGGTGCGATTCCCATGTTTCAAAAATATACCCAAGTATATCTTGAGTATTCATCCACAATGACCAGAGTGTACTTCTCATGATGGATAGACATTGGACTGATGGGTCCAAAGAGATCCATGTGGAGTAGGTGCAGGCAGTTGGTGATAGAGAAATTTTGTTTTATTCTAAAGGATGCCCTGTGGTGTTTACCTTTTTCACAGGCAGGGCAGGGTTTATCTTTTGAGAACACTAGTAATGGTAAGCCAAGGACTTTGTTTTGTTTGGCCAGGTTGTTGATGTTTTTGAAGTCCAGATGGGAAAGTCTTTTATGCCAAAGCCAATTGAGTGTTTCAGTGGCTTTAACAAAAAGACATGTGCCATTCTGAGTGAGTGAGGACATATCCAAAACATAGACATCCTGCCTTCTTGGTGCAATAAGAACAACTTCTTTGTTTGCATTAAAGATAGTACATTACTTATCATCAAACTGAACTATGTATTTTGCATCACATAGTTGACTGACACTAATCAAGTTGTATTTAAGACCATTAACATAAGCAATTCTAGTAAAAACTATTCCACTACAGTTTACCGAACCATAACCTTCAGTGAGACAAGATGAATTATCAGCAAATACCACCTTTTGTCCTGGTTCTTCTACATATTTGTGTAGATATTCCTTCATGCCAGTCATGCTTCTTGAACATCCACTATTAAGATGCCAAACAGAATCTCCAGCATGTCTCTGCACAAATGGAAACTGAGTTAGTTTTTCTTGTGAAGCCACTTCCTGGTGGCTTTAATGGCCTTTTTGAGCTGAGATATTGATCCATGATCAGTGGTGGTGTGAATGTTGCTTCCACGGATATTGCATCTAGGAGAAGGGGTAGCTTGTTGGGTTGGCATGGTGATTCCTCTCCTGTACTGAATAACATGTTCATGTCCTGAAATGTCATGAGTAGGATCTCCACAGATATCACAACATGGATACATCAAACAATCATCAGGGAGATGGTCATTGAATCCACAGTGAATGCAAGGTGTGAATGGTTTAGCTTTCTGCCTTATCTGTTTGGAGCCTAAGGCATAGTTATGAGATTGAGCATTGTGATAGGATACAACACTTGATGAGACTGCGTAAGATAGATGATCAGATGTTCTGTGATCATCCTTTTTACATATCATGCAAAAAAGGATTCTATAATAGTCATCAGTGGTATGTGTTGTATAACTACATAATTCACATCTCATTTTTGGTTTAGATGTTGCCTTGGATTTGGTAGAACTTGAGGAAGCTGGTTTAATTTCCTTTTCCAAAGGTTGAGTTTTTTTCTTAGATGATTCAATATTTTCACTCAACTTCCTAACAAGTTCAGTCAACTAATCAAATTTGGAATCAGGGCTGTCAGTGATAACCTCATTTGAGACTGAGGTAGTGGAGTCATCATTTGTAGTTGAGACTTCAGTGGGTGGTCTTTTCCAGATAGTTCTTTCTAAACCAGTCTTCTCTCTTGGAGAGTGTTGAGTATACACCAAGGGTGTTAGCTCAGAGCTAGGTTAAGCTCCCTGAAAGAACTTTCAGTGGTAGGAGTGGACTCTGTGATATAGGTTTAGACTCATTTATGGACTCAAGGAGACTAGACTCATCAATGACACCAAGCATATTTTTGATGGCCTGACTTTCAGGTTCCAATATTTTACCAGTGTTAAAGTTTGGTAGTTTGCTATCTGGGTTGACTCTTTCAATCCAGTCACTGGGTTTTGGTGCCATTTCCTTGTTAAAGGATATGCCTGAAGGCAGAAATGCCTTTTCACCATGATTCTCACTTAAGAACTCAGCGTTTTGATCTTCACCAATAATAGCTTTCTTATTACTTGGTGTGAGACTCACTGAGTCAAAAACCCTAGGATTTTTCTGAGTCCACTCATATATGACAGCCTTTTCTTTCTTAAGTTCATCCTGAAGAGCCTGATTTTGTTTTACTAGTTCAGTGTTTTGAATTTGAAGTGTAACAGCCTTAAGTTTTGCTTGTTTTAAAACCAGTAATTCATCTCTACACTTGTTTAATTCAAAAGCTAACTTATTGAATTTTGAAAACAGATTTTGTCTTTGCTCTTCAACGAACTTAAGATCTACATTTAAGTAGTTTAAGTAGGATTGCCAATCAGCATCATCATCCATAGATAACAAAATGTTTACCTTTTTCATGGTGATGTTGACCCATTCTCCATTTCTAGCATGGCTTTTTCCAACAGCCATCTTGTTGTCATCTGCAAGTGCCATAAGTGCACTAACCCTTACTTTTTCATCAGAGGAGACATCCTCCTCATCCCAATCATAGGCTTCAGCAACAAGTACCTTGTTCTTGCCTTGAGCAGGTTTGGAAGGTGCAGCCTAAGGTACTAAGGGAGTTGTCTCAAGGAGAGCAAGTTTAGCTTTGGCTCTTCTGTACTTAGCTTCAAAATCCTTTTGAATATTTGCATTTTGAAAATGTTGAGTGGATTGAATCATTTTTGGTTGAAACTTGCTAGTTCCTGAGGAAGAACTACCACCAGATGGTTTGTATGAAGGGTCTGAGGTTGTTTTTGAAAAACAGTCTTTAGCAAAGTGACCCTTTTTGCCACAGTTGAAACATTCAGTGGATTCATTTGCCTTAGCTTTTTGAAAATTTGACTTGTTTCTTTTAATAAAATGTTTTGAGTTTGCTAAAAGAGCCCTTTCTTGAAATTCAACTTGAAGATCAATGAGGTACTCTTCACTGGTTCTCATATTAACCTCATCATCAGAATCATCTTGAAAATCCCGCACAACACCATTAGATTAGAAGGCAGTGAATATGGGTGAAACACTCAGGGCCTTTTTGGTTTCTTGAGCCTTTTCAGGGTATCGCCTTGCAATTAGGTTGTCTTCATAGACAAACTTCCTATATATTTGAGGAAGCTCAAGATTCTGAATGTGATTAGCATTCCTAAGACCCTGAGAGAAGTTCAACCACTTCTCAGGGAGACTGTTGACAAAGCCAACGTTGATTTCATGCTTAGAAAGTACTACACCATCATTTGAGAGCTCATTGAGCAAGGTTTTGTATCGGGTATAGGTCTGAGAGAGACTTTCAGATTTTTTGGCCCTGAAAGTGTTATACTCAAGTTTCAGGTCCATGATCCTATTTTCCTTGGTATCTGAGGGACCTTTAAAGCTATGAACCAAGTTAAGCCATGTTTGTTTGGCTGTAGGACAGGTAATGACTGATTCCATTGTATCGCCAGGGAGATACGATATAATGATGCTTTTCAGGTGTTGGTCCTGATTGACCACCCTCCTCTCATTAGTGTTCCATTGTGCTTCAGGTTTGGGCAAACCTTGAGCAGTCGTTGGGACAAAGGGACCTTCATTGATGTACACGATGTAGTATGGTTCCATACCAGTCAAGTAGCAAAGCATACGCTTTTTCCACTTGCTAAATTTTCCAGCCTCTAATGTAGTCGCAACAGCTAAATAGCTACCTCCCTTTTTATCAACTAGCTGGGGTACATCGCTATCAGCCATGGTGGGATCTTGATTTTAAAAACTGAGCACTCATTTTGTATGAAAGATTTTGAAAAGTTTTACAAATCAGAGGCTCTGATACCACTTGTTGGACCCTTTTACTTGGTTATGGTTAACTACAAAGTTAATCTAACCAAGTTCCATGATGTAGCGAAGTATAGATTAATTATCAAAAGTAAATAAACATAAAAGATAAGACACAAAGTTTTCAACGTTTAATTCTTTATTAGAAATTAATCAAAAGAATTATACCCAAGTGTTTGCGGAACAACACTTGGGATTGAAATGACAAGTATGGTGTACTCCTCACTAAACTCAAACTAAGTTTGAGTGACAACTAAGATCCTGCTGAGCTATCTTAGGGATTGTGTTGTTCTTTGGAGAGAGTAAAGATTTGGTTTGTGAATGTCTAATCATTAAGTGCAGAAACGTAATTTTTACCTCTCTCACTTATTCTCTATTTATACAAAAGTAGATTCTAACACATACCTAATTGACAAAGACTACAAGACAATATTACATCATCCTATATTGGACAAAATACATAGGTATTTTGTCCCTGTTACAAATGGCTATAAGTAATAAAGGTCAAGGATGCTTTCTGGTCGTCAGTGTTGACACATATCTTGGTATTATACTCATTCAGGGAAAGTTGACCTTTGCATGATAAGGACCTTCCCTTATCCATTCAAACTTATCCCGCCTAATCCCGCCTTTACATCAGTCTTCTTATCTTCAGTCTTTGTTCATTTAGTGATCTTACTTGGTGAGGAGTCATGGGACTCAGTGAGTTATTGTCATCCCTCATTGTGTCCATCATCTTCTTCTTTGGCTCAGGTATCATTCACTGAGAACCACCTCACTGAATCGTGAATCTTTCTCCATAGATCCACCCTGAGCATCTTGAGGATGACTCACTGAACAGCTATGTGTTTAGTGACTTGTTTGGTGATTTCGGGTTATCAAACACTTAGGATATTTTATGTTCAAATCCTGGATTAAGGAGTTTGGGTTTTAACAGACCCAACAAATTATAATGTAAAAGTCCTTCGCATTTGATTTTCATGAAACGTTTGACTAACATAACATTTATGAACATTTATGGATCTAACTTTCATGATACAAAGCATGTTGTTTTACATTTTTTTTTATCTTAAAAAGAGTATATATTTTGTATATGTAATTCACTTTTCTCAAGAGTACATATATATGTTACTCTCCGTTGGATCATACTACAAGTTTTTTCTTTCAGTGAAAGCACATTAGATGCTAGTTATTTTCATACTTTTTTTAGAAGACACCTTCTATAACTCATAATCCTCATTCTTTCTATTTTAATTAATTTGATGTTTTGATTTGAGCAATGATAGAGATGACTAACTCACATTAGTCTAATAATATTTTTAATTTATATAAAAATTGACACATGTAATTGTCATTTTATGTCTCTTTTCATCTTAACCTTTGAATTTGACATATCATATTGTTAGGCATAATACTATGCACAAGTTTTAGATATATCAATCATTTTCCTTTTGATTCTTTTACTAAAAGTACTTTGGTTTAACGATAGACGAGTGACACATAAATTAAAGAGTTAATTACATAAATTGTTCTTGTGGTTTACACACTTTTTCACCTTTCGTCCTAAAACTTCAAAATAACACCGCCCGTCCCTGTACTTGACGTTTTGTAACGAACCGGTCCTTTAACCGTCGTTAGCTTATGCCGTTAAGTACTATCATATATTGTGCACACGAGGGCATTTTGGTACATTTAGCTATCTTCATCTTCAATCTTCAAAATTCCCTTAAACTTCCCTTTTCTTAAAAATTAATATGATAGACAATAAGAAGAGCAAATCAAATAAACACATATTACAACTTTATCTAAACATAAAAAAATTTCATATGATAAATAACTCTTGGACAATTCCATATATACCCAACTAAAACACCATAATGACATATTTACCTAAAACATGCTTTAAATACATTGTACATCATGCATTTGAAACATGTATTTTTGGGTATATATGATATTTTAATGTTTAGATCGGGTATATATATGAAATTATTCCAATATCTATCTAACAATTTTAACTTTTTAATCAAAACCCAAATATTTCCTCTTACTTCACTCTAACCACCTTGTCATTTAAAGATTTGTAGACTTACTATCTCAATTCTTGACAAAACCATGAAGATTTATAGTGATTTATTCAAGATTCTCTAACTCACTAAACCTTTTTGGATTTGACAAAGTGGTTGTTTGATTTGTTTGATCTAGAACACCGGTCGTCAACCTCCCTGTGGGTGTTTATAGATCTGGGTTTCCAGTTGTATGTCAAAAATGGGTTTTAGAACGGTTAAATGTAGCTTTAAATCGAAGTTTCGAAAAATGAATGGGTCCTTTGAAATAAAATTGGTTCATTATTGGGTGATGGTTTGTTTGGGTTTTGCAATTTGATTTTCAATTACTGTTATAAAGTTACTTATTTAGATGGAGGAAATTACCTGAAAGGAGTGATATTAAGTACATACTTTTGCTTTGATCCGTCGAACAACAACAAAAATTGATATAATCACCATCACATGATTTAAAGTAGTGGCTTAGAGTCTCATTTTTGTGTTCAAACCAGCTCCAAACTCCCCTAAATAAACTTTCACCACTAAAGACAAAAATTGAAGCGTTTTTGTCCCGGACGGTACCACGGTACCATTAAATTTAGTGGTACCGTGTGACAATTAGTGGTGTCGTCCCCCTGTAACGCCTATTTTCTCTTTGCCTATAAATAGTGGACTATTTTACAATTTTAACTTGATTTTTCCAGCCACTTTTCTCTGGTTTAATCCCTTCTTAGTTAGATCACTTTCTTTGATCATTTAGAGAGTCTTAGTTTGTTTTAGAGTGATCCAATCATCCATTCTAGTGATCACCTTTATTCCTCTTCTAGTCCAAGAGAAGAACACAAAGTATCAAGAAGATACAAAGTGTTAGAGTCATTGAGTAGTTCACTTGCATTACTAGTTGTAAGCTTGTTGTATCTTGATATACATCAAGTACTTATTACCTTTTATTTAGTCTTGTGAGAGTGGATCATTGTGATCTTGTTGAGATCTTGGAGATCTCTTGTAGCTAGTGAGCTTGTGTGTTGATCAAGTGGATCAAGGGTAGATCGGGTAGATCGTGTAGGTTGTGTTGATTGTGTGATTTGTGAAGATTGGGTAGATCGTGAGTAGACCGGGTAGATCGAGTGTAGATCATGTGGATCTTGAAGCTTGTGTGATTTGTGAGGATCGAGTAGATCGTGGTAGATTGGTGCTAGCTAAGATTAGTACTCGACATTTAGCTTAGTGTCGGAGAATAATGTAAGCAACGTTGTATTGTTTTCTCCGCCGAGAATGGAGCTTGTTGATTAGTGAAGTAACTCTCGAGTTGGGTACTCGGGGGTGGAGTAGGGCGAAGAGGAGCTTCGTGACCGAACCACTATAAATCACCGTGTCCGGGTTTGCGTTTTCTTAACCTATCTCTTTACTTTTTATCTTTGCATTTATCATTTTACACTTGCATTGCTTTTATGTTTGTGTGGCTTATTGCATATATTGGGTGATATTTATGTGTGTAAATATTTGTGTCATGGTAATATGCTTCACATATGGAAATCCACTATCACTAGTTGTAGCAAGACTTTTTGTTGAGACTTCTCATATTACATCAAACTTACTTGGTTGTTTGATACAAAAGTTTTTATGTTTTGAAATGGAAACGTATTCACCCCCCCTCTACGGTTTCCACAATTGGTATCAAAGACACGTCACTCAAAATTTTAAAACAAATGGTTTGAAAAATTGAGTACAATCCATGTATCAAATTACCTATGAAGTTGGATAAAATATGAAAAGTATTTACTTGCTTAATACTCACAAGTTTTGTGGTTAATTATACTTTGTCATACTAGCTTGAAGGTTCTCTTAAACCCGGTATCTAGTTTATTAAATCTTACATCTTTTTGTTACATCAAATACTTGTTTGAAATGAGAAAATTGGTTTTGGTCAAAACTGTAACATCAGGTCATGGCACCATTAAATACAACAGATGGTACCATTAAATATGGACGGTACCGCTAAATTTAACGGTGCTTTCGTCTGATTTCAGAATTGGGTAATTTTCAAAAATTCGTATAAAATCAACCGTAAGTTTGTAGGAGTCATGCCACCTATCGTTTTAAAGGTAATTGAGTCTACTTTCATTTAAAAATACTTTTAGGAAATGATTGTAAAGTAAAATTTACGAGAGTCTTTGATTCGTAATAGAGAGTCTTTTTCGGTCAAGCCGATTGCGCAAATTTTTGGTCAAATTACAAAGAGAACATCACACGTTGATGTATTTATATTTTCAAAGTGTTGTACTTGATCAAATTTTGAAATGGAGTGGAAAATAATAAAATCAAGGTTAGTATACATTGTTATACTTAATACACAAAATGACGATAAGTATTTTTGAATGTGTTATGCTAAATGATTATTTGCCTTTCTTTGTATCTCAGTATTGTTAGTTAATATTTTTGTATGCTTTTTTTTATCTTTAGTTGAGCTAATTTATCTATAAGAATAAGTGTCTTTCATGCCTTGTTTCTATGTGTCGGTTATTAGTTTCTTAGCTTATGCATCAATAGGACTTAGACTAGACTTCTTGCACTAAGTTGCGTAATTGATTTTGCATTCCATATAGGCATAGACCACTTATCTTGCATATATGTTTTCGACATCTTGCAAGTGTTATGATGCTTTAGTAACCTTTTTTGGAATGGAAACTAAGTTGGTTGACCATGTGCGTCGAAAGATATTGTCTTACACAATTATTTTTCCAAAGGTTTAAGTATAAAAGTATATCACCTCAAAATACTTAACACGTTCGTTATATCCGTAACATGATCTCTAAAAGATCACATCTTCTATCTTGCTTGACCATGGGTTTTCTAAACAAGATAAAAGATCATATTAATACATTAGTATTTAAGTAAAAGAAAATGTATTAAACTTGCATTGATCTAACACACATACTAAATGTTTTAAATATTTAGTATTTTACGTATGTTGTATAAAAATAGTGAAGATAATTATTTTTATACTAATGAGGTATTGAAAAACTAAGAATATTATTCTTAATAACATAAATAGTTTTTCACAAATAAAAATAAATGACAATATCGAAGTAGTAACATAATATGTCATTAACCTCACAGATACTACTAGTATTAGAATAAATTGTACACATTCCCTAAATTTATATTTTCTTTTTAAAAGGAGTGATCGTGAGGGTCAAGAAAGGTTTCGAGTATATATCAATTCATTATTCAAATTATGATTGATGTCATCATCGAATCTAATTGACAAGTTTTCGTGTATGGACATGAAATTGGAATCATTATTTGTCTGGCTTCATGATAACATCAAATATAATGAAATATATTATCTTGAATCTATATACTCAATCACACTCGGCTGTTATGAAAATAATGACGTCCTCTCAAGATGAAAATAATATGCATCAGATCATAACTCACACTTGTGTTGAAGATGTCATAGAGTCTTCTTGTCCAATGGTTGTGTTCCAAACATTAAATTAATATGTTTAAAAGATGCATAAAATACACAACTAAGTAGGATTGACAACTTGGATGTTTCATCCAAAATATTCTAGTAATTTACTTTGCAATGCAATTAGTAAAATGGCGAAACCTGCTGCTCTTCTTTTTTCTCACGAATTCCTTCCTTCTTATTGATTCTTATACCTTTTAACACTCATACTCTTGTAGTTTATCTGCGGATTCTTGCTCTTGAGTAGGTTTATTAATTGGTTGCTGTTTCATTAAGTGTTAGGGTTTCGTTTTTTGCAATTAGGGTTTCGTTTTTTTGGTCTACGATCATTAATTATCTGGTTAATCATGAGTGTCGGTTAGGTTGATGTGATGGGTATTTAATCCCTTTTAGGGTTTCGTTGCTATTTATTTGGTGGGTCGATTGTGGTTGTGATTTTTTTAGGGTTTTTATTCTGATCGCTACTGTTGGTTAATTAGGGTTTCGTTTCTGTTTTTTCATTTGTTTTGATTCGTGGTTGGTATGGATTCCTCTTACAAGTCTACTAAATCGTCACTACGATCTACTTCAAATCTGATTGATAATGCTCCTATCTTAAAGTCGATTTTGAAGAATAAGAATGCTGCTTGTGTCAGATCTTCGCATGTTGTGGAAGTACCATCTATTGAGCAGCATGAGGGTGGTGAGGATGTTTCGTTGGTGTTTGGGATTGCTACTAAGATTAAGGATGTGGATGGCCAAATGTTGGGTAAAGATGATAAGCCTTTGAAGACCAATCGTGTGGTAACGTTCGTTGATCAGGTGGAAGGTTTAAATAAAAATGTGGATGATTCTGGTCATGGGAAATCGTTTGGGTCTGATATGGCTTCTCATGGTACGAATACTCTTAAATCAGATTCTACACGAGCTAATGGTACTACTCAAGCTGATTATGAGGTGAATAAGAACGTGGAGGGTAAGGATGCTCATGCTACAAAGACTACTAATTCTGATTCAGTGGCAAGTGGGACATCTAACAAGGATCGAATGGCTAGTGAGGCTGAATCACAATCTGCTCCTAAACTTTCATTTGCTTCAATGTTCAAGTCTAAGAACGCGTTTAAATCGGTAAACATTTTCGAGCTACGTAATGATGATCGAGTTGAAGGTGCTCATGTTGCTATTCCGTTAAAGGAGATCAAGGATGTGTCGGCTAGATTTTCTAATACTCTCTATGGGTATTTCATAGGAAAACGTCTTGCATTTCCTATTGTGGAGAACTATGTGAAGAATACTTGGGCTAAGTTTGGTTTAGAACGTGTTATGTTAAATAACGGGTTCTTTTTATTTCAATTCTCTACAAAGGATGGTATGGATCAAGTGTTAGAAGCTGGTCCATGGTTAATTCGATCAGTTCCTATATTTTTGAACATCTGGACTCCCAATACTACGCTTACTAAAGAAGAGATTACTTCTGCTCCTATATGGTTGAAGCTTCATAACGTTCCAATTGTTGCTTATACGGAGGTTGGGTTAAGTTTGATTACAACTCAAATTGGTAAGCCTATTATGTTAGATTCATATACTAGTTCTATGTGTGTTAAGTCGTGGGGTAGGAATTCATATGCGCGTGCTCTTGTTGAAGTGTCCTCTATGAATGAGTTAACGGATCATGTGGTTGTTGCTATTCCGTATCCTAATCAACCTGGTCATTCTTTGGTTCGTATAGATGTTGAGTACGAATGGCAGCCTCCTAGGTGTGCTATGTGCAAAATTTTTGACCATAATGATGATGCATGTCCCAAGAGGGTAAAACAAGCGAGTGTTAAGTCTAATGTAGATGAGGAGGGTTTTGTTGAAGCTACTAAGCGTAAGGGTAAGGGTAAGGCGCAAACTCATGAAAAGGTGATTGATGGAGTTCGTTTTGCTAAACCTAAAGTTACATTTAACTATCGTTGGCAGCCGGTTTCAAAAACTAAAGTGGGATCTGATGGAGCCTCTTCGTCTAGAGGAAATGGTTCAAATAAAGACAATAACACTAATGGTGAGTCATCATCTAAGACCCATGCTACAACTAAGGGATCGAGTGATTCTAATGTGGAGGCTGATTCTTCTTTGGAAAATCATGGTAATAGTCAAGTTCCAGCCCCGTCTAAGTATATTCATGATGATCTTAGTGATATTGTAACGAAGAATCCTTTTGGTGCTCTTAGTGATGATGTGTTTAATTCTGAATTTGTGTCTGAGGTGGATTCGTCTAAAGTGGATGAAAGGGTTCAAGATGTGGATATAGATAGTGATAATGAGGTTGACGAAGTTATTGAGATTGGAAAACCTAAAAAGGACACGAGTAATCGTAAGGAAGCAAGCACTTCCTCTAGTGAAGTTCCTCATGTATAGTATCGCTTCTTGGAATATTCGGGGTATGAACCAATCCCCTAAACAAAATGAGGTTCGTCAAGTTATTAGTGAGAATAAACTTTCTGTTTGTGCTATTCTTGAATCTCATATAGCTTGTGCTCGGTTGGATGTGCTTTGTAAAAAGGTTTTTAGGAGTTGGGATTGGACTTCTAATGGGAATTTGTGTTCTAAAGGATCACGTATTGTTTTAGGATGGAATCAAGCTGATGTTGATGTCACAGTGATTGCTATGGATGATCAAGTTATACACACTTGTATTCGGTTTAAAATAGATAAAAAAGAGTTGTTTTGCTCGTTTATTTATGCTCATAACCGTTATACTCATAGGAGGACTCTTTAGCAGAATTTATTGGTGCATAAGCAATATGTTAGGAACCGTGCTTGGTGTCTTCTTGGTGATTTTAATGTTGCCCTTAATTTGGAGGATAAAGTGGAAGGTTCTTCCGTTATTGATATTGCTATGAGGGAGTTTAAAGATTGTGTGGAGGAGATAGAGGTTTTTGATGTTAATCGCTCAGGTTTGCAATATACGTGGAATCAAAAGCCTAGAGGGCTGGATGGTACTCTTAAAAAGATTGATCGAATTATGGCTAATCTTGAATGCACGGATGGTTTTGTTGGTGCTCATGCTATTTTTCAGCCTTATCGTATCTCTGACCATTCTCCTGCTATCCTTACTATTTCTACCCCTTATAAGTTTAAACCTAGGCCGTTCAAGTTTGCTAATATTCTGGTTGAGAATCCTCGGTTTAAAGATCAGGTTAAGGAGTATTGGAATGTGGCTAAGAGTGGGTTTTACATGTACCAAGTGGTTTGTAAGCTTAAAGTGCTGAAGAAGCCTCTTCGTAAGCTGCTATTTAACGAAGGTAATATTCATGAAAAAGTCATTCGTCTTCGTCATGAATTAGATACGGTTCAGCGTGCCCTTGATGTGGATCCGTTTAATATTACTTTACGTGAAGATGAGGCTTGTTATCTTAATGCATATAATGATGCTATCGTTAAGGAGGAGCAGTTTCTTAAACAAAAAGCGAAGGTAGAATGGCTGAGGGTAGGGGATTCTAACTCGGCCTATTTTCATAAGGTGGTTAAGAGCAGGAAAGCTAGAAGTCGAATTGATGTGATTTGTAATGGTGATGGGGTGCGGTTTGATGGGGAGTCGGTGCCTAACGCTTTCGTTAGTCATTATGCTTCCTTCATTGGTCAAGAGGGGTATACGGTTCCGTTTGATGACAATGATCTGTTTGTGTCTACGTTGGATCCTAGTGTTGCTGATGATATGGTTCGGGCTGTTTCGACTCAAGAAGTTAAGGATGCGTTATTTTCTATGGGAGATGACAAATCTCCTGGTCCGGATGGGTACTCGGCGGCTTTCTTTAAAGGTGCATGGGATATTGTCGCGTCTGATGTTACTAAAGCGGTTCAGGAATTTTTCATTAACGGTAAGCTTTTGAAAGAAGTGAACCATACTATTATTGCTCTTCTGCCTAAGGTTCCTTCCCCGTCTCGGATTAATGATTTCCGGCCTATTTCTTGCTGCAATGTTTTATTTAAATGTATTAGCAAGATAATTGCTAACCGTATTAAGTCTTGTTTAACCTCCTTAGTTAGTTTGAACCAATCAGCGTTTATTTCGGGTAGGAGGATATCAGATAATATTTTACTTACTCAGGAGATTATGCACAACTATCATGTGGATAGGGGTCCGGCTAGATGTGCTTTTAAAGTGGATATTCAGAAGGCGTATGATACGGTTGACTGGAATTTTTTGAGGCAAATTCTGATTGGTTTTGGTTTTCATAATCGTATGATTGGTTGGATTATGGAATGTGTGACTACGACTTCTTTTTCTATTAGTGTTAACGGATCTATGCATGGCTATTTTAAGGGTAAGAGGGGTCTTCGTCAAGGTGATCCGTTATCGCCGTATCTTTTTACTCTTATTATGGAGATTCTTACTCTTATGCTTAGGAGGCGGGTTCGTGATTCTGAGATGTTTACTTTTCATCATCATTGTTCTAACCTTAACATTATTAATTTATGTTTTGCTGATGATCTTTTTCTCTTTGCTCATGGTGATGTGGAGTCGGCTAGAGTTATTATGGAGGCTTTGGATGAGTTTAAAGAAGTTTCTGGTCTCACTCCGAGTCTTCCTAAGAGCACTGCTTATTTTTGTAATGTTCGTAATCATGTTAAGCATGCTATTTTACAGGTCATTCCGTTTGTTGAGGGTACTCTCCCGGTTAAGTATTTGGGAGTTCCTTTGGTGACAACAAGGCTGATTTTTAGAGATTGTAAAGAGTTGGTTGAAAAGTTGTCTAATCGTATCAAGGATTGGAAGAATAAATCTCTCTCATTTGCTGGTAGGCTTCAACTTATTCAATCGGTTCTTTCTTCTATGCACATTTATTGGGCATCGGTTTTTATCCTTCCATCTCGTATTATATATGATTTGGAACAGCTTATGCGGAGTTTTTTGTGGGGTAATGGTTCGGGGCTGAAGGGTAAATCTAAAGTCGCTTGGGAGGTTGTTTGTCTTCCTAAACAGGAAGGAGGTCTTGGGATTAGGAGGCTTGATACTTTTAATAGTGCGTTGATTACCACTCACATTTGGAGTATTATTACTGGTAAAGAGTCTCTTTCGGTTAGATGGATTCATACTTATAAGCTAAGGGGGCGTAACTTTTGGGATATCCCATGTCGTGGTAATATGTCTTGGAGTTGGCGTAAGATTCTTCAACTAAGGCCTATTGTCCGTAAATTTGTTTGGTATAAATTAGGGGATGGTTCAAAGGTTTCTGCTTGGTTTGACTCTTGGTGCTCGATTTGTCCTATCGCTTTTATTGTTTCTTCTCGTGACATTCACCGGGCTGGTTTTACTTCTAATACTACTGTTAGGGAGCTCGTGGGGTCTAATGGGTGGGCGTGGCCTAATGAATGGCTGGTTCGTTATCCTCCCCTTGGTTCTATTTCGGTCCCTTTGTTGGTTGATCATGTGGAGGATTCTTTATGTTGGCGTTCCAATGATGGAGTTTTAAGACCGTTTTCGGTTTCTTTAGTTTGGGAGTGCATAAGGCATCGGGATACTAATGTTGATTGGTATCATCTTGTGTGGTTTTCTCATCGGATTCCGAAACATGCATTTCACTTGTGGCTTGTGATGAAGAGGAGGCTTCGAACGCAAGATATGTTGAGGCATCATGATGTGACAAACCAGGACCCGTTGTTGTGTCCTCTTTGTAAAATGCAACCTGATTCTCATGATCACCTTTTCTTTGCATGTTCTTATTCTATGCAGGTTTGGGACACTTTGAAGATGTTTGCTGGTCTTACCGTGTTGCCGTCCTCTTTAGATTCTATTGTTAATGTCCTTATTGGGTCGGCTAAGTCGAGGTCGGTTCGGAGTGTTACATCTAAGCTCTTGTTTGCTGCCGTGGCTTATGTTATATGGCAAGAACGCAACAACCGGCTTTTCAAGAAGCATTCTAGATCTGAAGCTCAGGTTGTTGATTTTATCAAGTCTACGGTGAGGATGAAGCTGCTTACGTGCAGGTTTAAGAAGACGGCGAACGTTATTGATATGGTTCGCGTGTGGAAGCTTCCAACTACGCTTATTCGTTCATGAAGACGGTTTCTGTTATGGATAGTTGGCTTTTGCATCTTGATGGTTTTGATTTGGATGTTGCCTGGGGCATGGTGGATTGTTCGATGGAGATTCAATTGAGAGCTGTACTCTTTTTTTCCTTCTCCAAGGTTTTCCCTCTGGGTTTTTACTTGGAAAGGTTTTTAAGGAGGCAGTCTCAGTTGATTCATCAATCTCCTTCGAAGAGGCGTGTGGACATTTGTGGTGATTCTTGTTACATTCGTTGGTGGTTTCCCATTGGTGCTATTGTAACTGTATGGTTTTTAGTTTTGTTCGCTTAGTGGCATGTCACAAGCATTTAGTTTCTTGGCAGTTCAAGCATTGCTTGAGGTTAATGTGGTACGTCTGCCACATTCCATTGTACTTAAACGTTTTTTGGTGTAATATATTTTACCGGGTGTATTGCCCTTTACCCAAAAAAAAAAAACACTCAAAATCACATGTCAAATAAAAGTGTCACACATATTATGTTATTAACTATTGTATAAGTTATCAATCTTTGAGAATATCACATGTATTTCTCTTATCAAAAGATTGACAAATGATAACTTATATCATACGCATCTTATTTTCTTTGTAACATGAATGGTTATGCTACAAGAGAATATATTGCATCTTGTTAACAAATATAGGATATTAGAGTTGAATAATAACCAAATACAACTTGTGTCATTGCATAAACAAGTAAAATTGTTCATACACTAAAATACTTGTTTCACTAAGTATTCATAAGAGTAATATGTTTCCTCTTAGAAAAGCATATTTGTTGAAATATACGATTTGTCTCATTTCAAATATAATACTCACAGGATCTATTGAGGTAAATAACCTTTACTAGATTCTTCTCTCAAGATATGATAAGGAGCATTCTTGAAACACTCTCGATGTAGTAAATTCTACATTGTATCACATTAAAGCATCTCTTGGATCTAAGAAAACAAAATCATGTTAAAATAACATATAAGAACTCAACAAAAGAAGATGTCGTCCAAGAGATGTTAAAATGCACCATCTAAATCAAATAATCTCTAAATCTAAAACACGAAATTGAAACATTGTGTTTGCCTTTGTTAGGATATTGTGTAAGACGTGTCATCTTCATGAACATGCTGTTGAAATATGTCTAGTTGAGTCATACTATGCCATGTAGTAGCAAAATAAGTTAATGTCATCTTTGCTACACTAAATATAGGAATTTGACTTTTTCTAACATGAGAATGACTACTGGAGAACCTATCGCACTAGAAATTCAATTTGACCTAATGGTTGAATTGCTTCCAGGAAAGAAGTTGGGTTCGTGGTATAACCCGTAAAAATGGTCGTGTTTAGCCTGAATTGAGCACTACTAGTGATAGTCTCAAACTCATTCTCCAACTTGAAAAAGTTTCATTCCTACGTTTGACTAAAGAATGTTTACATCAGTAAACTTTGTCTCCCATTAGGATTGCATTATGAACAAGTAGGATTTAGGATTCTCTTTAGCAAACCTATATTACTTGCATCCCATATATGTGTTTCTAATTGATAACATGTTCTTGTGAGATATGACTAGATGCCTTCATGCTTTCTTAATGCTCAGTAATTAATTGTTTAATTACTGATTTCATGTTTATTAGACACGTTTTGTCTTTGATTAGCTATTTGGATATTATATCTCTTGATATATATATCTATGATACATGCTCTTAAATGCTAAATGATTATCATATTTTGAATGACATTTGCATTTATTCCTTATGTGCATTTTAGATGACTTGCCTATGCATCCACACCACGTTGTTTTAACACATTAGGAATTAGGTATGGCTATCACTATGAATCGTTAGAAGTCATACAGTCATACACTAGTGTCAAAACCTATAAATTAAAGTAGTCGTGAAGTTGTCCTAATTCCCTGGTCATCACTTCGCCTTCTTCCAAGTAACACACCCTTTTGTCATGGGGAGGTTAGATACAAACCAAGTAGAACTCGGAGTAGGTTTGACAACTTAAATATTTCATCCAAAATATTCAAGTCAGTTTAACTTGCGATCGCAATTGTTAAATGTCATATCCGAAACATCATATCCAAGCCTTTTAACAACATATGTTAAAATACTCATCCTAATGCTAAAAGCTAACATCAACCTTCGGGTAACAAAGGACTCACGAGTTACTACATAAGTGATTAATAGTTCTTTTTATCCTCGTGTGAATATACACTTCTTAACACCAAGTATATGAATTTCCGTTAGTTCCTCCTATCCCCTTAGGTTAGTCATCGTGTTTTGCCTTCAAGCTCACCTCATCGATAATGAGGATCGAACTTATCCATTAGTTTTAGGATAGAAAACAAACCATCACCCTATCTCGCCAAGAGTATGTTGATACTCTCTTTCTTCCGAATCTCGTCTTATGACTATCTAAATATTTCAATTGGAAATATTAAAGTCATCTCGAATTGTCAATAATCTCGTGTCAAATCTCATTAGATTTATCCCTCTATCTCACCAAGAGTAGGTTGGTACTCTCTTTCCTCCAAATCTTGTCTTATGCCTATTTAAATATTTCACTAGAAATATTAAGGTCATCTCTTGTGTCTCGTCTCATAACTATATAGCTGAAAATATTATAGTCATCTCTTGTGTCTCACCTCATAACAATCAAAATATTTCACTGGAAATATTAAAGTCATCTCAACTCGTTTAGAATCATTCGTATAATCCTAAGAGAACTTATTAGGTATAAGTTCTTTTATCGTGTCAAAAAGTCTCATTAAATTAGTGAGATTTATTCGTTAGATACTCTCAAATTGTGGATTTGTGCATGTCTAAAATTGTAACAACCCACAAAACCTCATTAGTATCATTCCCATTACAAATACCTATAGTAGGTATTTCACAGGTAAATTTTTGCTTTTTATGTGCATTTATTACTTGCATGACTCACTAGACCTGCTCACGTACCCATACAAGCCAAATAACTCAATACTCAAATCCTAAAAACCCCTAGTATATCAAGCGTAAGATTACCACAGCACCATAATAAGTAATCTACCAATCTAAGACACTAAACATATCACAAGACCCTAATAAACCTTAAACCCTAATTAGGTCTATGTGCTTATTTGAACCTATATGCTTAACTTAACTCGTACGAAAGTGTCAAAGGCTTAAGTATGAGTTACCTTAGGAACATTAGGATACCTTAGGACCATTAGGCATTAGTACAACCCTTTAGAACTTAGGTATAATTCCCTTAAGCACAAAATCATAACTTCCTAGAATTAGGTCTAGATTATCCCAAAACTTCCCCATAGATCACCACCACTTAGTATAAGTTGATTTGAACTTAGGATTAGTTATTAGACACTCATAGGACACTGATCTAGGCACAAAACCCTAGGATAAACCCTAATCACCCACTAAACACAAATAGGTCATTTAGGTCACAAAACTATGTCAAACCTTCCCAAATCTTTCCCATAAGTTACCATCACTTAGTATAAACCCTTTAGGACTTAGGATTAGTCACTAAACACTCTTAGGAACCTAACCAAGGCACTAAACCATAGATAAAACCTTAAACATTCACTAATTAAAACTAGGTCAAAACTTAGTCCAAACTAGTAAAACCTAAACATAAGCATCTCAAACACCTTAACCAAGCACCCTAACACCTCTCCCTAGTTAATCTAGAACCCTAACACCTTACAAGCACCCATACAAGTAGGTGCATCACATACTTGTCACCTACTTAACTAAACCACCACTAATCACCACTAAACCACCACTAATCCACCACTAATCACCCTAAACCATCACTAAACATCCCAAGAAGCTTACAAGCACCTCTAAGCTACCAAGCTAGGAGGTGCATCACCTCCTTGTCACTACCTTGCCCAAACCGCCTCCCTCGGCTTCTCACCACCACAACTGGCCTATCTCAGCCCCCTAGCTACCTCCTAGCTCCTCCTTGTCACCTCTAGACCTGCCAAAACCCCCCTTAGCCTTGCTTACTCAACCCCTCCCCTCCTCGACACCTATACTCCTGTTTTCACCCTTATCGCCTCTATGCACCCTATAAATACCCCTCCTCCCTCCATTCTTCCTCATACCTCTTCTCTTCTTTACCTCATACACACTCAGTAGTATTAAGTCCCTAGGAGTCGAGCATAGGAGCTTGCATAGTGTTGAGTTGTGGTTTTGGCCGAGAGACCCTCTAGAAACCCTAAAACCCTCGTTAAACCCTAAACTAACCAAGTAAGCTTTACATTTAGTTCTATTAGATTTAGTATAGTCTTAGGATAGTTTTAGGATGCCTTAGATCCCATAGGAACCCTTGCATGAGCCTTGAACCATTTCATTTACTAGTTTATATTTTAAAACCCTAAAATGAGTTTAATACATGTTTGTAAAATAAGTTTAATACATGTTTGCATGCTATACACCCTTTACATGACCTATAATCTGAATTAGATAACTTAGATAGGCTAATATTTGTTAAACATAAGCTAGAAAACTTAGTTGTTACATAAAAATATAAGTTACATGCATTTAGGACTAGTTTTGCAAAACTTTACATGCATAAGGGTATATATCGTAAGTTCCTGAAACTATAAAGTCTAGAGACTGTTGTTGACATTTCCTAGAAGTTATAAGTGTAAGGACTAGTTTTGAAAAGTATTAAAACCTTAGGATAGAAATTAAAATAAGTTATAAACTAAAAAGGACTAGTTATGCAAATATTATAAAGTTAAAGGTCTAAATGCTAAATATAGAAAAATTAAGAGTCTAAGGGTTAGTTATGTCATTTTCTAAAACTATAGAAGTCTAGGGGCTAGTTGTGTCAACTATAGATAGTTAAAAGTAGAAATAATATAAGTATTACAAGTTTAGGGTAGAAAATGTAAATATATAAACTATAAGGGTATAAAGTGAAAATATCATATAAATATAAAACCTAAATAAAGTTAGAAGCATAATACAATAGTAGGGAGCTTTATGCGAGGAGTACTATGTGGATATTTCGTTTTGACGAGTTTGTTGGGTTTACGAATTAAAGTGCCCTGACTCCTCGAACGATTATTGGATATACTTCTGAGATATGATGGCCCGAACGGTGTTATGACTATAACTTAACCTAATAACAATATAGCTCAATAGTAGGGAGCTTCATGTGAGGAGTATTAACTTCAGAATTATGATGGCCCGAACGGTATTATGTTGATAACATAATACAATAGTAGGGAGCTTCATGTGAGGAGTCATATACTTCTGAATTGTGATGGCCCGAACGGTGTTATATTATATCAAAAACATTAACGAAACTAAGAACAATAACTTAATAAACTTAAACAAGATAACTAAAGCTTGACATACATCCAAACCTACAACACACTAGGATACGTGAGTAAGGTAGTCTAGTTCCCGAGTCACTATTTGCATCACTTAGATTTCTCTAAGCCCAGGTGAGTTTTCATAGCCTCATACTCTTTTTAAAATCTTTCACTCTAAATGCTTTTCAAACCCTGTGAGGGGGATACATGCTACTTGCTTTACTTAAAACCGAATACAAGTCTTTTTCTTTGGTTGTTGCACGAGTAAACTAACTGCCTCCACTGCATAACCAAAATTCATGAATATAATCGTTTAGGATATTTTACCTACGCGAATGCAAATATAGTTGATAGATCTATTGGAGTTTGACAACTCCCCTTGGTATTAAAACCTCTCTGGGTGGTACCAATCAGTACTATATTTTAACCCACTGAAGGTTTAACTTTGGCAAGTTATCCTTCCCATCCCCTCATGGTTGGGTCTGCAGCCCCCATGACCCGGATTGTTAACATGTGGTTCATGAGCTTAGTGCAACATACCCACTCATGATAATTGTGCATGCCTCACAATTATCACAAACACATTACATTTTCCCAGATGGGTGTAACAACTGAATCCAGGGAACTTGTATTCACTAACACTTAAACCTATGACTCTCACTCAACACCTAATGTTGACTTTTTAAGCATGTATTCTAGGTATACTACTTCTACGGAGTTATAGTAGAAGGAGGCACTGAAATCGGAGGACTTTTAACCTGGTTATCATTCAAACATAGCCTAACACCTAGATTTTTGGGACCTCATCAAAAGTAAAAGTATATCTTTTACAAATAAAACTCTGATAATTAAGTGAATGATAACTAAATTTCTAAAACTTCTCTTTTCTAGTCGTTTCTATTAATGTAACTGTGATTCTATGAAGTAATACCCCAAACAGTTAATCCGCTGCGATCAATGAAAAATGGAGGTGTTACAGATTGGCATCAGAGCGTCCGTTATAGAAAAGAAGGTCAAAACCTAAACTACAACTATTTTCTTAAACCCGAGAAAAGTCCTCAGTACCTCTGCCATCCTCCGTAACTATACGTGTTAAGGTTAGTATAATAATTGCCTGATTACTTGCTAAATGATTTATAGTATTTTACTATTATATATAGTTATGTCTACTCCCCACTACCCTACCCCCGTCTCATCTAGCTTACATCCGGAGAATGATCTTCCCTCTCCGAATGTACTATATTATTTTCCTAAACTTTATATCCCCAATAACATAGAAGACTCTAGGAATAGTTTAGATATACCTTCACCCTTAGGATATACCCCTTTTTTAGATAACCCTCATTTAAAACACATAAGAGATTTCTATACTAAGACATCACCCATACCTCCCTAAACCCTGTTATACACCAACCTTTCCCCACATCTAGATTAGAACCCCATGGTTTCTTTCTCTCGAGAGAACCATATATACCTAAAAACCCTATCCCCACCTATACCCCTAGATATGACCTTAGGCAACCCTACACCTTAGGACCTACCCCTAACTTAGTAAACCCTCCAATTTCATCTTGGAAAGATGAAATTAGAGAAAAAACCTCTAGGACAACTTTAGAAAATGAGGAAAATCAATTAGAGGAAATTTTAAATAACTTAGATGAGATTTTCCTTGACCTTCTTGAGAAGATGGAAAAAGGTCATAATAACTTAGATAATCAACCTGACTATAGTAGTTTAAGAAACACTTTAAAAGAAAACCGTTTTAAAGTAGCTAAAATACAGAAAAACCAAATGAAACACCATCATAAAATAGTCTTTGCCCGCTTTAGGATTTGCACTTTAGAAAAGATAATAGATAATGATGAGGAAAATTTACAAACAAACCTGGAAAACACAAACTATTGGAATTAGGAAAACTTTAGAAACCCCTATGTAATATGCCTTTTATACCCTAGAATAGTTAGTGCCAATAGGATATGTAAGATAGGAAATCAATAAAATAAGTTAGGTTTTAGAAACTACCTAGTACCCCTTGATTGAGCCCGATCCACCTAACTTATATTGACCAATGAATGGTCAACAAAGTCAAATAGCCTAGATCAATGCTCCGGGTAATATAAGGTATCACCGGGTCGTTAAATCCCGTTGAGGTGTGAAATGTAACTTTAGCGTGCTTTGTGATCGGGTGTTTATTCACAGAAAGAGTTTATGATCAGAATTATTTGGAAATTATAAACAAATATAGCTTAGGAAAGCTACGTGATTGATTACGGGAATTTGGATTACGAAGATTTGAGCTAAAACTTAAAAACGTATGTTTTAATTAAAAAACATATACAGACGCACAAAACAAAAAGTACAACTGAAGGATGGGAAGGGTTAAAAGTGTAAAATTAATATTTTTACAATCCTAACATTTAAAGAAAATTTTAAGAAAAATAAAAACTATTTTTACTCTATTTAATTATTTATTATTAATTAATTACTAATTATCTATTTAATACTAATTAAAACTAATTAGAATTATTAAAAATACTAAAAAGGCTTAGAAAATTAAGAAAATTTTTATAAATCTAATTAACCATCATGGGAATCCTAAAAAAATTATAAAAAGTTGATTTTATGTATTTTTAAACTAGTTAACTAATTATTATTCTATTTATTAATTAATATCTAATTAAACTATTTAAATTATGAAAACTAGTAAATGAACAGTAAAAATTCTAGAAAAATTTATAAAAATGTTTTAACTAAAATAAAAGCTATAAAAATTATAAAAACTAGGTTATACTATATAAAATCTAATTATGCTATTTAATTGATTAATATTAATTAAAACTAAATTAAACTAAAATTAATTAGAAATACCACTAAAAGACAAAATAAAAATCTGGAAAAATTTGTAAAATTATTTTAACCTAAAATATAATTTCTAAAAATATAAAAGTTATATATTACTTAGAAATAAATTAAAAAGAAAAATAAATTGATAAATCCTATTAAATAGAAGCTATCACTATTTTTAAAATTGGTTTTTTTTTTTGGATTTTTTCTTTTTCTAAACTAATAATAAACTAAAAACAACTATTTTTAACAAAAACACTTTTGATTTAACCCAGAGAATAAGCACTTGAAGTGCTTATTATACCCACAGTTGACTTTTGTTGATTGTGGAGTATTTTAAGCTCAAATGGGGGAATGTGGGGTCCACACTGATCAAGTTTGGTTTCTCTGAGTCTTAGGAACAAGAATAAGCAAATAACAACCAACAAATGAGGCCAGAATAAGCCAAAAAGCTTCAATAAGCACTTAGCTTATTTCCACTGATGCAGTTTAAGGGACAAGGTTAAGGGTCCAAATTAAGTGGGGTCCACTATCCTAGGGGTCAAACAAAAGGTTCACAATTACTCCCTGGTAGGAGGGGGGTTGAGGGGAACCAAACACAATGGATGAGGGTCACTAAGGAGCCCACAAACCACCACAAAAGGTGGTGGTGTGAGGGTGGTCTGCTGAGAGCAGGGCAAACCTTTGCCCTGCAGCCTACTTTGTGGCTTTGTGGGGCCCAGTAAACAAAATCCTAAAAATTTGAGAAAATTCACAAAAATCAACAAAGTGGTGAATATTAAGCTTGCCAAATCTTAGACTCTAGAACCTTAAACCCAACAAGTTACAACCCATCAAAGATTGCTCAAAATCCACTGAGACAGATTTGACTTTACAAGATTTTGGTGTACTTTGACTTTGGTGAGTTTCTAACTTAATCCACTTACTAATTAAGATGTAATAAGGTGAAATGAGACTAAATTAAGTGGTATAAACAACTTATGTAACTACTGTGAGGATTTGAACTCCTCAATTCACCACAGTGAACTTAGAATTGAGACATAAGATTCATTTTGACTTTCTGCATTATTACCTACTAATTTTAAAATTTGGCTATGCTGCATTATCCTAAACTAACATGTTACAAACAAAGATAACACCCAATATGACCCTTAACTGCCTGAAACCTACTAAACCAAACACCCCTTTTTAAAACTGTTATGAATGATTTTCAAAGGAGTTGACAATTTTAAACCATGAAACTGATTCCAGGAGTTAAATTATGATAACTTAGAACTTATTTAATCATAAAAACATCAATATCAACTACAAATCCCTAAGAACTATTAAAATACTAACTAGGCAGTTTAAATGAAGATATAAGAGCACAAAAGAGATTAGTGAACTAGCAAACCATTTCAAGCAACAAATTAACTAAGGTACATTAGCTAAGCATAAAAAGCACAAAAACAAGCAAAGATAAGCTGTTGTACAGTGAATTTTAAATATGGAAAAATGGCTCACAATTTGCTCCAAGCATAAATCTGAGATACTAAGACCATTTCCAAACAACCTAATACTTCCCACGAAGTCCTATTACCACTGCCATCCAACATTTACAGTTCTCCTTGCATTGTTGATTTCCTTCTTTTGATTTTATTATTATTTTTGATGTTTTCTTAATTTATTTTTGATGAAACTGAGAATACAAAATAAAACTTTGAAATTGTGAAACAACTCTTATATTAACACTGAAAGAAGTACATTACAACTCAAGAGTTTGATAAAGGGTACAATGAAAGAAATATATTAAAAATAAAAATAAAACTTCGAACACTGCTTTACTCCTTCTCTTCCCTTTTTATACTCTCCAATGAGGATTTCTGAGCTTCATTTGGACTCTTCCCAGCAACAATTGGAGCCATTGGATGTGTAGGAACAATCTTGGCCTTTAAATGGTTTTGGCGCCAAGATGCAATTTGTCTACTTCTTGTATTATTTGAGGCCAGAGGTGTGATTTTTGGAAGGTAGCTTTTGTTTGATGTACCAAGGGGGGGGGGGTTTGGAGTGTGCAGGTGGAGAAAGGTAGGGGTGATGATGGTGTTTGCTTGGAGTGTAGCAGGCGTAGGGATGGGAGTGGTGAGTGGTCAATGCGGGTCAAAGGGGGTGGATTATTTAGAACGGTGGAAGGGTAGTGGTGGGCTAAAGTATGGGCCTGGGTAGAGTGTTATTGGATCAGACCATGGTGGGTTTGGTTTGTTTGTTTGTTTATTCATTTTGCAAAATCACAAGGACTACTTCTGTAATTTCCAGAAAGTTAAGGGGGCTGTGGTATTTTTCCAAAGTGTTAACAAGCATAAAAATTACCAAGTCCCATATTCCCAAGGATAAATGATGTAATTTTCCAAAATGAAATTTCCAAGGATTATTTTTGACAAAAATGAAACTTTAGGGACCAAATATGTAATTTCTTAAAAATTTCATTCCAAGGACCAAAGTTGACACTTGTGACTTTCTAGGGACCAAAAGTGATTTTTCTATCAAAAATATTCCATCAGGGACCTTTTCTGCCAAATACTGAAACTCTAGGGACCATTTATGTCAATTTTGGATTTTGAGGGGTAAAAGTGTAATTTTCTCAAACTTTTTCACCCAAGGACTTATTTTGATAATTTTTGACTTTTCTTTGCCTTGGGTTGACTTTTCTTTTATTTTAAACTTCCAGGGACTAGTTTTGCCAAATTTTGAAACTTGAGGGACTGAAACTGCCAATTGTGCAAACTTTGTTCGTTTTTCATTTGTTTTTAAACATTTTGCATCTAAAACATATAAAACACACTTTCGGGATAAATTGTGTATTTTGATTCGTTTTTGGGTGTTTTTGGATGCTTTAGCAGTCCAGATACGATAAAAATGATGAGTGTTTGAGCACTCATCAATCCCCCACACTAAGCTATTGCTAGTCCCTAGCAATCTTTTGAGAAAAACTTGATGGATTTTAAACTCTTTACCAAAAGCCATCACTTCTAGAGTAGCCAGGTGTAAGAACTGTGGCACACCTGCTAACCGTGTGATTTTAAGCAAATCACCAGCTGTCAACGGATTTGATAAGTCTTTACCAGGAGCCGTTTGCTCCTGGACTAGCCAGCATCTTGATGGACCTAGTCGACATCTTGGTGAGCTGAATACCAATTATGGTTTTTCCACGGCCTTTACCACAAGCCATAATCTTGCGGGCTAGCCAAGTCATTTGTTTTTGGGGAGTTGAGGAACCGTACAATTTTGGGAAACTGCCAGCCGTAAACGGATTTGAGTTGTCTTTACCAAGAGCCGTTTGCTCCTGGACTAGCCAATCCCTTGTGTCGCTTAGACAAGGCGGACTGATTACCACAAAAATTTTGAAATAAAGTGACAAAATTTTTGAAAAATTTGGGCCAAAATGGGGGTACTTAAAAGTATTTTGCGATAAATTTCGCTAGAATTTCCCCCCCACACTTAGAAATGAATATTGTCCTCAATATTCACAGTCCCGGCTATTATGCCGAAACTATGAACGTAAAAAGATAATATTCGAAGCTAACTGTGGAATTTTGTTTTGTATTTTTCACTTTATTTATCTGTACATACAATCACATTTTTTTTTTTTTTTTTTTTTTGAACTTATATACATATATACATTTTCAAATTAGCGGGGGGTTGGCCATTCCCCCACACTAGGGTGGTAGAAAATAGAAAGAAGTCAGAAATACGGGTGAAAACCCGTATATGTTGCTAATTTTTGTTCACCGAGTCGCTAGCTTGACTCGATCCCCGAATTTAATTGTCCTTGGGGAAAGTTTGGAGATCCGGGACAACCATGGATGGTATGTCCTCTCCAAAGTAGTGCTTTAGACGATGTCCATTCACTTTGAAATTAGGTCCGTCATTTTGTGATAACTCGACGGTGCCATAAGGATAAACCTAAACGATAGTGAATGGACCAGTCCATCGGGTTTTGAGCTTTCCCGAGAAGATCTCGATCACCAACGTTAAAAACGCGGTTTTTGATTTTTGAGTCATGGATCTTCTTTATCTTTTGTTTATAGATCAAAGAGTTCTCGTAAGCTTGATCACGAAGTTCATTTAATTCATTGAGTTGAACTTTCCTATGATCACCCGCAGTTTTGAGGTCAAAATTTGCATGCTTGAGAGCCCAATAGGCTTTATGCTCAAGCTCGATCGGAAGATGGCTCGCTTTCCCGTACACAAGTTTATAAGGCGTACACCCAATGGGTGTTTTATACGCCGTACAGAAAGCCCAAAGTGCATCATCTAATTTATCCGACCAAGATGCACGATTTTCCCCAACGGTTCTTTCCAATATTCTCTTTATGCCTCGATTGGAAACTTCTACTTGTCTACTTGTTTGAGGGTGGTACGCAGTAGAAAGACGGTGAGTTACACCATACTTTTGCATGACTTTATCAAATTTGTCGTTGCAAAAATGCGTACCACGATCACTAATTATAGCACGTGGAGTTCCAAATCGAGCAAAGAGAGCTTTCAAAAATTTCACGACTACTCGGGCATCATTTGTGGGTAAAGCTTTCGCTTCAACCCATTTTGACAAATAGTCAACTGCCACGAGTATGTATTTGTTTCCGTGAGAGGATGGAAATGGCCCCATAAAGTCGATGCCCCAGATATCAAAGATTTCACAAACTTGAATTGCATTCTGAGGCATTTCATTCTTTTGTGAAATATTCCCGTGACGTTGACAAGCGTCACAGGACTTGACCAAATCTTGGGCATCCTTGTAGATCGAGGGCCAATAAAAGCCGGAATCAAACACCTTTTTGGCGGTGTAGTTGGGATTATGGTGGCCCCCCGTGGGACCAGCATGGCAAGCCTTTAAAATTTCAGTGGCTTCCTGACCATACACACACCGCCGGATGACTTGATCCGCGCATATCTTGAACAAGTAGGGGTCGTCCCAAAAGTAATGTTTGACATCTTTGAAAAATTTATTTTTTTGTTGGGACGACATCCCTTTCACAATGAAGTTACCCGCAAGATAGTTTCCAAAGTCGGCAAACCATGGGGTAATCGAGTCTCCCCGAAATGAAACCACATTGAGGGTTTCGAGAGGAAATGTTTCATTTATTTCCTTTTTCTCGAAAGCATTTTGGTGAGGGTTTTCATGACGGGAGAGATGATCAGCAGCTAGGTTCTCAGCTCCTTTTTTATCACGAATGATGATATCAAATTCCTGAAGGAGGAGAACCCATCGGAGGAGTCTCGGCTTTGCATCTTGTTTTGCAAATAGATACTTCAAAGCCGAATGATCCGTATACACTATGCTTTTAGTCAGAATCAAGTATGGCCGGAATTTTTCAAAAGCATACACCACAGCTAATAATTCTTTTTCAGTGGTGGTGTAATGACTTTGAGCCTCGGTCATAGTCTTGCTGGCATAGTGTATAGGCTGAAAATGTTTTGTTTTGCGTTGCCCCAAGACTGCCCCAATAGCAAAATCACTCGCATCAGACATGAGCTCAAAGGGCAAGTCCCAATCGGGGGCAACAAGAATCGGTGCCTTGGTAAGCCTTTTCTTTAATGTTTCAAAGGCTTCGATGCACTCAGGGGAGAAGATGAAAGGAGCATCCTTCTCGAGGAGATGGGTCATAGGCCGGGCAATTTTAGAAAAATCTTGAATAAACCTACGGTAAAAACCGGCGTGACCCAAAAAGCTCCTAACACCTTTCACAGTCGTGGGATGAGGCAATTTTGCAATGACGTCCACTTTGGCACGGTCAACCTCAATCCCGTTTTTTGAAATTTTATGGCCGAGGACAATGCCCTCTTTGACCATAAAGTGACTCTTCTCCCAATTTAGACATAACTTTGTGTCTTCACAACGTTTTAGCATGCTGTCTAAATGGGAGAGACATGATTGGAACGAATCCCCAATGACCGAAAAATCGTCCATAAAGACCTCCATAGTTTTTCCGATCATGTCGGAAAAAATGGCCATCATACATCTTTGAAACGTGCCCGGAGCATTACATAAGCCAAATGGCATACGTTTATATGCGAAAGTTCCATAGGGGCACGTGAAAGTGGTCTTTTCTTGGTCTTGCGGGTCAATGGGAATCTGAAAGTAACCCGAGAAACCATCGAGGAAGCAATAGTACTCATTCCCCGCTAATCTCTCGAGCATCTGATCCATAAAGGGCAGAGGAAAATGATCCTTACGGGTGGCGTCATTCAATTTACGATAATCAATGCAGACGTGCCAACCCGTAACCAAACGAGTTGGAATTAACTCATTCTCCTCATTTGTGACAACAGTAATCCCACCCTTTTTTGGAACACAGTGAACTGGGCTGACCCAAGGACTGTCCGAGATAGGGTAAATCAATCCGGCATCAAAAAGTTTTAAAACCTCTTGTTTGATAACCTCATGAATTTTTGGATTCACCTTTCTTTGATGTTGGACCGCAGGTTTGAAGTCATCCTCCATTAATATCTTGTGAGTACAAAACTCAGGGTCGATGCCCTTGATATCAGAGAGATGCTAAGCAATTGCTCGTTTATGAGACTTCAAAACCTGTATAAGAGCAGCCTTTTCCTCAACACTTAAATTTTTAGCAATTATGACGGGCAATTTATCATCACCCTCCAGAAATGCATACTCAAGGTGAGGCGGCAAGTCCTTAAGTTCAACCGCGGGAAAGTCATCAGTTTTCTCAACATTTTTGACTTCCTCCTTATGAAGTGTTTGTGGTAGAACAGGAAGATGAGAGGGATCTTCGTTTAACAATTTTTCAAGCAGGTGAATATCCCTCTCGAGGTCGATCTCTTGGTTATCAATTCCATCGGGAATCGAATCACTTTTGAGAAAGGCCTCAATTTCTTCTAAGAAGATGAAGTCACTTCCCTCAAACGGAGTGAGGGAAGGAAAAGAATTGGCAACAATGGGGTGAGAAGATGGAGTGAGGTTTTCACTCGGAGAATCATCGACAAAACCTAGAACCTGTTGAGCGTACTCCTCAGACGCAACATCAATGACATCAATTCGGTTAACCGTTTCGGCGTCATAATTAGAGGAGTACCTCAAAGTTTGATCGAGGTTGAAGGTTACAGCTTCATTACCAACACGAAGAGTTATTTCCTCTTCGTGCACATCAATTAACGCACGACCCGTCCTTAAGAATCCTCTCCCAAGAATGAGAGGAACTCGTGGGTCAGCATCGAACTTAACAACAACGAAGTCAGCGGGGAAATGGAACTTTCCTACTTTCACGAATACGTCTTCGGCAATGCCGAGAGGACGAGAGATTGAACGGTCGGCAAGCTCGAGAGTCATGCACGTAAGAGTAAGTTGAGGAAGAGAGAGTTTCTCCCACACTGAGTAAGGCATCAGGTTGATGCTAGCGCCAAGATCAGCTAAGGCGAAGCATTCAACCATCCCAGGGAAAACACATGGAATGAGAAATCTCCCAGGGTCTCCAAGCTTCTTAGGAAGCTTCTTTAAGATAACCGCAGAGCAGTTTTCGTTCAAAGGAGTTTTTGCCATTTCGTACAATTTTTCTTTGTTGCTTAACAAGTTCTTGATCATCGATGCGAATTTGGGCATCAGGATGATAGCATCCGCAAGGTTAACGTCAAAATGCAAATCTTGAAAGATTTGATAAAATTTATCCATTTGGTGACTAGCCTTTTCGCGGAGCTTTTGCTCATTAAGTCGTGACGGGTATGGTAGCGAAGGTTTGGATTTAGGGTTCTCAACAGGAGTTGTTGATGGTTCAAATACAACTCCCCGTTTTGGTACAAGTCCAGATTTTGGTACAATTTCTGGAACAACCTGAGGGTGGACATGTGCGGTACTTCGTGGGCTAGGAGATTGCACCTTGTCCGTGGTTGCCTCAGGCTCAATTTCAACTTCCTCGAGATAAAGAGGAGGAGGAATAGGAGGAACTGGCGGCTCTTCATAAGCTTTACCACTGCGTGTAATAATAGCTTTGAGTTCACCCTTGGCGTTAACAACTGTATTAGCCGGGAGACCTCCTGATGTAGAGGGTGGAGTGAGATGATTCATAAGACTGGCAAGCATATTTTCAATCTTGCCTTGATTTTGATCAATTTTGTTGTTTGTTTGCATCAACTCACTCTTCAGCTCTTGACCCTGTTTGGCTATTGATGATTGGAAATCATTCTTCAAATTTGAGATTTGATTTTGCATTGCCCCCATTTTGGTCTCATTAACTTTGATGTAGTTATTGAGCTCGTTTGGGAGGGGATCTTGATAATTTGGAGCTGAATACCCTTGATTACCCCTTTGGGGTGGGTACTGATTGGCGGGGGCAGGATTTTGATTTTGCAAATTAGGCCCCCTTGGTGGATTAGGATTAAACCTATTTGGATTTTGAGGAAAACCGGGTGGTCCACCCTGATTGCTAGCACGGTAATTTGGTTCCACTTGAGGACGGTATTGGCTACCTCCTTGGTTGGAATTGCCGGCTATTGCATTTACTTCGAAGGGATTGCCTTCAGTGGCAGGGCAATTATAATATGAATGTGGACCACCACAAGTGACACAAACTTCTATCTTTTTTATTTCAGCTTGTGGGGAAGGAGAAGAATCTTTCTTGCCTTGGGCGAGAACCAATGCATGGATAGCTTCCGTGAGTTTGTCAAGTCTAGCATCGGTGCTAGACTGAGCCACGGGCGATGAGGAAGAAGGACCAACATCCCTTTGGAAAACAACCGATTTGCTTCGGGGAATGCGGACCTTAGATTTATTCTCAATAATCGCTAAAGCATCCTTTGTGGTGCGATTCAAGAAGTTACCTCAAGCGGAGGCATTTAGAGAGTCTTGATCGGATTGGCTTACACCATTGTAGAAAGTATCAAGTGTCATGAGATCGGAGAAACCGTGGTGAGGACATTTTCGGAGCAATTCCTTGTATCGATCCCATGCCTCACTAAAGGATTCATCAAATTTCTGAGTGAATTTCATGATCTCATTCTTGAGACTCATGGTTTTGGAAGGAGGAAAGAATTCATTCACGAACTTTTTCACAAGATCTTCCCAAGTCTCAATAGATCGTGGAGGTTGTTTTTCAAGCCAAATCCGGGCTTGTCCCTCCAGGGAGAATGGGAAGAGAAGAAGTTTGATTGCTTCACAGGGGACATCTTTGCATTTGATGGTGTATGTGATTTTATTGAACCATCGAATGTGATCTTGAGGATCGTCCCTCTCATAACCGTAGAATTGACGTGATGTGGCCAGATTTATTAATCCTGTTTTAAGCTCAAAATTATCGGCCATGATTGTTGGAACAACGATAGCATCTCCGTAGCCCTCGACGGGTGCTTGGACAAGCTCGTTCATAGTGGGTTCAGCCGCCATGATGACAGCTGGAGGTGGAACAGTACGGATCTCAGATCCGACTGTAGGTGCAGAACGTCTACGAGGTCTTCTAGGTTTCTGAACCAGCTCACGTAATGGGCTAGTGGACCTTGAAGAACGAGTGCGCATGCACTAGGGATAAAAACTTTTTGGACAATATTTTTGTTATCGTCCCGTAATCCAGAATCGTTTCTCTTTAAGAATCACCTTAAAAGAAAACCGAATCAGAAAACGTTACGATATGTTTTTGTTGTTTTTTACTTTTTTTTGGTGTTTTAACACTTTAGGAAAAGTGTTAATGACTTTTTTTTAGGTGTTTTGATTTTGAAAATATTCACAAGTGATGGTATTTGTACAGTGAGTGAGGTGAGATAACACTAATCTCGAAAGACGCTACAGAAACGCGCACACCTCCCCGGCAGCGGCGCCATTAATTGATTGAGCCCGAACCACCTAACTTATATTGACCAATGAATGGTCAACAAAGTCAAATAGCCTAGATCAATACTCCGGGTAATATAAGGTATCACCGGGTCGTTAAATCCCGTTGAGGTATGAAATGTAACTTTAGCGTGCTTTGTGATCGGGTGTTTATTCACAGAAAGAGTTTATGATCAGAATTATTTGGAAATTATAAACAAATATAGCTTAGGAAAGCTACGTGATTGATTACGGGAATTTGGATTACGAAGATTTGAGCTAAAACTTAAAAACGTACGTTTTAATTAAAAAACGTATACAGACGCACAAAACAAAAAGTACAACTGAAGGATGGGAAGGGTTAAAAGTGTAAAATTAATATTTTTACAATCCTAACATTTAAAGAAAATTTTAAGAAAAATAAAAACTATTTTTACTCTATTTAATTATTTATTATTAATTAATTACTAATTATCTATATAATACTAATTAAAACTAATTAGAATTATTAAAAATACTAAAAAGGCTTAGAAAATTAAGAAAAATTTTATAAATCTAATTAACCATCATGGGAATCCTAAAAAAATTATAAAAAGTTGATTTTATGTATTTTTAAACTAGTTAACTAATTATTATTCTATTTATTAATTAATATCTAATTAAACTATTTAAATTATGAAAACTATTAAATGAACAGTAAAAATTCTAGAAAAATTTTTAAAATGTTTTAACTAAAATAAAAGCTATAAAAATTATAAAAACTAGGTTATACTATATAAAATCTAATTATGCTATTTAATTGATTAATATTAATTAAAACTAAATTAAACTAAAATTAATTAGAAATACCACTAAAAGACAAAATAAAAATCTGGAAAAATTTGTAAAATTATTTTAACCTAAAATATAATTTCTAAAAATATAAAAGTTATATATTACTTAGAAATAAATTAAAAAGAAAAATAAATTGATAAATCCTATTAAATAGAAGCTATCACTATTTTTAAAATTGGTTTTTTTTTTGGATTTTTTCTTTTTCTAAACTAATAATAAACTAAAAACAACTATTTTTAACAAAAATACTTTTGATTTAACTCAGAGAATAAGCACTTGAAGTGCTTATTATACCCACAGTTGACTTTTGTTGACTGTGGAGTATTTTAAGCTCAAATGGGGGAATGTGGGGTCCACACTGATCAAGTTTGGTTTCTCTGAGTCTTAGGAACAAGAATAAGCAAATAACAACCAACAAATGAGGCCAGAATAAGCCAAAAAGCTTCAATAAGCACTTAGCTTATTTCCACTGATGCAGTTTAAGGGACAAGGTTAAGGGTCCAAATTAAGTGGGGTCCACTATCCTAGGGGTCAAACAAAAGGTTCACAATTACTCCCTGGTAGGAGGGGGGTTGAGGGGAACCAAACACAATGGATGAGGGTCACTAAGGAGCCCACAAACCACCACAAAAGGTGGTGGTGTGAGGGTGGTCTGCTGAGAGCAGGGCAAACCTTTGCCCTGCAGCCTACTTTGTGGCTTTGTGGGGCCCAGTAAACAAAATCCTAAAAATTTGAGAAAATTCACAAAAATCAACAAAGTGGTGAATATTAAGCTTGCCAAATCTTAGACTCTAGAACCTTAAACCCAACAAGTTACAACCCATCAAAGATTGCTCAAAATCCACTGAGACAGATTTGACTTTACAAGATTTTGGTGTACTTTGACTTTGGTGAGTTTCTAACTTAATCCACTTACTAATTAAGATGTAATAAGGTGAAATGAGACTAAATTAAGTGGTATAAACAACTTATGTAACGACTGTGAGGATTTGAACTCCTCAATTCACCACAGTGAACTTAGAATTGAGACATAAGATTCATTTTGACTTTCTGCATTATTACCTACTAATTTTAATGTTTGGCTATGCTGCATTATCCTAAACTAACATGTTACAAACAAAGATAACACCCAATATGACCCTTAACTGCCTGAAACCTACTAAACCAAACACCCCTTTTTAAAACTGTTATGAATGATTTTCAAAGGAGTTGACAATTTTAAACCATGAAACTGATTCCAGGAGTTAAATTATGATAACTTATAACTTATTTAATCATAAAAACATCAATATCAACTACAAATCCCTAAGAACTATTAAAATACTACCAAGGCAGTTTAAATGAAGATATAAGAGCACAAAAGAGATTAGTGAACTAGCAAACCATTTCAAGCAACAAATTGACTAAGGTACATTAGCTAAGCATAAAAAGCACAAAAACAAGCAAAGATAAGCTGTTGTACAGTGAATTTTAAATATGGAAAAATGGCTCACAATTTGCTCCAAGCATAAATCTGAGATACTAAGACCATTTCCAAACAACCTAATACTTCCCACGAAGTCCTATTACCACTGCCATCCAACATTTACAGTGCTCCTTGCATTGTTGATTTCCTTCTTTTGATTTTATTATTATTTTTGATGTTTTCTTAATTTATTTTTGATGAAACTGAGAATACAAAATAAAACTTTGAAATTTTGAAACAACTCTTATATTAACACTGAAAGAAGTACATTACAACTCAAGAGTTTGATAAAGGGTACAATGAAAGAAATACATTAAAAATAAAAATAAAACTTTGAACACTGCTTTACTCCTTCTCTTCCCTTTTTATACTCTCCAATGAGGATTTCTGAGCTTCATTTGGACTCTTCCCAGCAACAATTGGAGCCATTGGATGTGTAGGAACAATCTTGGCCTTTAAATGGTTTTGGCGCCAAGATGCAATTTGTCTGCTTCTTGTATTATTTCAGGTCAGAGGTGTGATTTTTGGAAGGTAGCTTTTGTTTGATGTACCAAAGGAGGGGGGGGGGTTTGGAGTGTGCAGGTGGAGAAAGGTAGGGGTGATGATGTTGTTTGCTTGGAGTGTAGCAGGCGTAGGGATGGGAGTGGTGAGTGGTCAACGCGGGTCAAAGGGGGTGGATTATTTAGAACGGTGGAAGGGTAGTGGTGGGCTAAAGTATGGGCCTGGGTAGAGTGTTATTGGATCAGACCATGGTGGGTTTGGTTTGTTTGTTTGTTTATTCATTTTGCAAAATCACAAGGACTACTTCTGTAATTTCTAGAAAGTTAAGGGGGGGCTGTGGTATTTTTCCAAAGTGTTAACAAGCATAAAAATTACCAAGTCCCATATTCCCAAGGATAAATGATGTAATTTTCCAAAATGAAATTTCCAAGGATTATTTTTGACAAAAATGAAACTTTAGGGACCAAATATGTAATTTCTTAAAAATTTCATTCCAAGGACCAAAGTTGACACTTGTGACTTTCTAGGGACCAAAAGTGATTTTTCTATCAAAAATATTCCATCAGGGACCTTTTCTGCCAAATACTGAAACTCTAGGGACCATTTATGTCAATTTTGGATTTTGAGGGGTAAAAGTGTAATTTTCTCAAACTTTTTCTCCCAAGGACTTATTTTGATAATTTTTGACTTTTCTTTGCCTTGGGTTGACTTTTCTTTTATTTTAAACTTCCAGGGACTAGTTTTGCCAAATTTTGAAACTTGAGGGACTGAAACTGCCAATTGTGCAAACTTTGTTCGTTTTTCATTTGTTTTTAAACATTTTGCATCTAAAACATATAAAACACACTTTTGGGATAAATTGTGTATTTTGATGCGTTTTTGGGTGTTTTTGGATGCTTTGGCAGTCCAGATACGATAAAAATGATGAGTGTTTGAGCACTCATCACCCCTCAATTAGGATAAATTAGATAAGCCCCTTAGAAAAGAAAATACCTCTCCTACACTACCTTAGGTCTCCTCTAACCCAATAGCAACCCTTTAGGAAAACTAGATATAACCCATAGAATATGACAAGTTAGGTACTTCATATGACCTACCCTTAACCCTTACCCCTAGGAATTTAGGAAAATTACCCTGATGTCTTAGTTATAAAGAATCTCTACACTGTTTTAAACTCCCCATACTTCCTCCTTCCTTAAAAACCAATCACTTTCAAACACTCTCCCTTATTAATACACCATAGAGATCTAAATTCTTTCTCCTCTGATCTCTAAACCCTCACTACTTCCTTAGCTTTCTTAAGCTATTTCCTTCGTAGTTAGAGATTCTACCCCTAACTATCCCATATGCAAATATATGATAGTCATATACAAGCATATTCATATCCTTTATCCTCTTCATTTCCTTAGATTACTATGATTTTTCCAAGTTAGTTTTCCCCATCCCCTTAGTAAAACCCAAACCATATTTAGGATTTCCATACTTAAGGTAAGAAATAACATTAGGATATCCCTATAAAATATAGGCTTAAGTATAGAATACTTTAGATCACTAAGATAGGCTATTTAAGAAACCCTTGAGGAATAAGAAAATTAGGATTAGAAAGCTTTAAGGTTTTATAGGTTTGAAACCAAAATCCCTACCCCAATAGATAGAAATTAGGAAGAAATCCCTGTAAGATAGGATTTAACTTCGAAAATTTCATAGAATTAGAACCTAGAAATATTAGGAAATCCATAGGATTAATTAGTAAAACCTCTACCATAAACCATTAAACCCTTAGTTTAGTGTTAGGAATACGTTTTATTCATATGAAAGACTCGGTCACCCCGAATATAGTTTAGCATTATGTAGCTCGTAGTATTTATCGTATTAGTTAGTAGTTAGTACTAGTTAAGTAACATCGTGGAGGAAGGACGGGTCTTTACCCACTGTACACCTGATCCACAGCCCGGTAGTGGGCGTTTATGTTGTAACTATAAATACCCCTTCCCTAGCAAGGAAGAGGTTGGACCTTTCACGCATTCAATCTAACATTACTTGTGTTTCTCTCTCTAAGGTTCCACACATTCTTTCTCTCTCTCTCTAAAGCCAACGATCCATACCTCTAGTTTAGTCATGTTTGTGACTTAAAGTAGATCTTACAATTGGTATCAAGAGCCATGGTTTCATCTTAGGGCCTTGGAAATTCGTATTTGGTGGGGTTTTTGTTGATTTTGTTAGTTAGAAGAGTTTTTCTTGGAAAACATCTTGGTTTGATCTTGTTGGTGTTATATGAAGTGTTATGGGTGTACTTTTGTGATTAGTGGTGTTAGTATAACTTAGTTTTTCGGTTGGATAAGCTATATCATTCATTGGTTTGAAGTTGTGATTGATTATTGGTCGTTTTCGTTCTAGCGATTACCTCTTCTCTTTTGAATTTCTTGGTAGCGATTAGTTCTGTGTGGAGTAGCGATTAATTCTAGCGATTAGTAGGAATTTGCTATTTGTGGACTACCGGACAAAATCGGTAGATATCGACTAGTTTGGCTGCTTGTGTTAGCGATTAGTACTCAGTGGCGTTTAGTGGTTCTAGCGTTTACCTCGGTTAGCGATTAGCTCCTTATAGCGTTTACCTATTTCTAGTGATTACCTCATGTCAGCGATTACTTCTCTCAGCGATTACCTCATTTTGCGATTACCTCAGATAGCGTTTACTTCCAGATAGCGATTACCTCATGTCAGCATTTACTTCTCTCAGCGATTTGCTCAGATAGCGTTTACCTCTGATAGCGTTTACTTCCTGATAGCGATTACCTGAAGATAGCGATTAGCTCCAACTAGCGTTTACCTCAAGCTAGCGATTACCTCTATTTTCAGCGATTTGCTTCAGTAATTTGGTGGTGTTTAGCGATTAACTAAGTGGTGATTTCCTTGTGATTGGTCAATTACTTGCGTTTGGTGATTTGTTGTAACTTAAGTTGTTTCGATTAATCTAATTGAGATTTGACGTTGTGAGTTAATTCTTACAATTTGACTTATTTCGATCGGATATATTGTAACTTGACTTGTTGCGACTTGACACCTAGTGCAATTTGTGACTTATCCAAGATCTCATTCTAAGTTTAACTCGCCTACGGAAGTATTTCGGTTTCTTTTGTTGACTTTAGTAAAATCCCGAGTAAGAATCGATTTCTCGGTTTAAGTTACAAGAGTTGTAAAATCCCGCTTAAGATTTTATCATGGCTACTATTGCTTCAACTGATGACATTCAAGCTGCTGGGTCCGATACCCGACCTCCAATGCTCGGTAGGACTGACTATGAATCATGGGCACAAAGAATTCATCTATATTGCCGGGGTAAAGAAAATGGTGAGAACATTCTTCAATCAATTGACGAAGGACCTCTTCTGATAGGCACAACAAGAGATGTTATCTCCACCGCTGATGATGGGACTGTCACCTTTGGAATTGACAGACCACGCACCTACAATGATCTTAGTGATGTTGAAAAGAAGCGATATGATGCTGATATCCGTGCCTCCAACATTGTGATACAAGGATTACCCAAGGATGTGTACAAGCTCATCAATTTCAACACGGATGCCAAAGCGGTTTGGGACAATGTGAAAATGATTCTTGCAGGCTCAAAACTCACCAAAGAAGATCGTGAGTCACAGCTGTATGATGAGTTCGAACATTTCAAGATGAATCCTGGTGAAAACATTACCGATTACTACGTCAGATTCCACAAGCTTGTTAATGACATGAAGATGTTTCAAATGACAATGCCCAACATCCAACTCAACTCAAAGTTTTTCAACAACATGTCACCTGAATGGAATCGGTTTGTCATAGCTATTAAGCTCAACAAGGGACTCAGGAACACCAATTATGAACAATTGTATGCCTATCTACAGCAACATGGGAAGCATGCAGTTTATGACCGTCAATTGAGGGACAAGCTCAATCCAACATCCACAACTGATCCTCTTGCATTCGTATCAAATGTTCAAACACTCAACCAACCATCACCTGATCAAATCTTCCACCATCCTACACCAACCTCACAAAACAAGTCATCCATTGTTCAATCATCTATGCAAACACCAAATGTCATGAGCACCCAATTGGACACGGGATACTCTCACACTAATAAGAGGATTGATAACCTGCCCAACAAAGTATCTCTACTTGTTCAGCACTTCAGAGCAACACTTCCTCAAACTAACAACCAACTCAGAATGTCATCTAACCCACGTAACCTTGCTGTTGTGGAAGATGGACGCGTTGTGGTTCAAGGAAGACAAAATGTCAATCAAAGGAATGGAGCACGGGGGTATGCTCAGAACAGAGTTGGTAATTCCAATCAGGGAATAGGAAGGCAACCCAAATGCTTTAAGTGCACTCAACCTATGCATCCCCAGTACTCCGACTACTTCAAAGATAAGATGCTGCTTATGCAGGCACAGGAAAGTGGGGTTTCATTCGATGAGGAGCAGCTATTATTCCTTGCTGGTGATGAAGGAAATACTTTTGATGCTAATGTTGATTACCAAACTGTCCAGGACTTAGCACTCAATGATCCAAACATCTCTCAGGCAGAGGACTGTGATGCTTTTGATTCAGACATTGATGATGAACCAACTGCTCAAACCTCTTCATGGCTAACCTATCATCCGCTGTATTATCACCACAACAATCCGGTTCCTCCAAGTCATCCATTATATCTGAGGTCGTACAAATCGTCCTGTGGTATTTGGACTCAGGCTGCTCAAAACATATGACTGGGAATTGCTCTCGGCTCAGAAATTTTGTGAAAAAGTTTATCGGGACTATCAGATTCGGGAACGACTGTTTTGGAGCCATTATGGGCTATGGTGATTATGTGTTTGGGGATAGTGTGATTTCTAGAGTTTATTATATGGAAGGACTTGGGCACAATCTATTCTCTGTTGGACAATTCTGTGACTCTGATCTAGAAGTGGCCTTCAGAAAGCACACTTGTTTTGTTAGAGAATTGGACGGTGTTGATCTTCTTAAAGGAAGTCGTGGCACAAACCTTTACACCATCTCTATTGAAGATATGATGCGGTCCTCTCTCATTTGCTTGCTTTTCAAGGCCTCGAAGAATAAATCATGGTTATGGCATCGCCGGTTAAACCACTTGAACTTCGGCACCATCAATGAACTTACCCGCAAGGATCTTGTCCGAGGTATGCCTAGATTGAAGTATGAAAAAGACCATCTTTGTTCAGAATGTCAATTGGGTAAAAGCAAGAAGCACACTCATAAACCGAAACCAGCCAACTCTAATACAGAAGTTCTCCATACCCTTATCATGGATCTGTGCGGACCCATGAGAGTTGATGCGTGGGAATTACACCAGGCATTACCTCTCGAGGGATCTCGAGAAGCTTACAACCCCCACCAGGTAGTGTACCTGATCGTTGTAGTATAGTATAGTGACAAGTACCGGGGGATTGATCGTTCAACTCAGGAATATTGTCGCTCGGATTAGAAAGCCTAAAAACTAGGTCTAGAGGTGAGGGATGATTCTTTTTGTATTTTTATATTTTTATAAAAGCAAGTAAAATCTCGGGTTTTAGAAGAGTGGGCGGAATTAGTTGCTAGTCAACTAACCCAATTACTAAGATGCAATCAAAATAAAATAACAAAAATGAAAATAAACTAAATTAAGGTAGTGGTGTGAGCAATATATGGGAGAATTGTGTTTACTTAGATTTCACTACTCCCTAGATATCTTTTACAAGTTAATTACTTGTTACAGTTGCGTGGATGACGGGTTGTATTCCTTAATACCATTCATGGGGTGGCGTACTTACTTCCCCAATCCTATAAGCTCCTACTTCACTCTTATGTTGAGCCGGCTAAGAAGCTCCTAACATGGGATCACTAGAATTCGCTCATGCATTAAATACAACCATAAAATCCTAGTACACATCGGTTCATGTTTCTTAAGACGTTCAAGAAAGTTACACAATGGAGATCTGCCAGTTTTCTTAAGCCTAACATTGAAATCATTCATCCATTACAACTATAAACAAGAAATCAACCTATAATCAACATCTAGGTTTCATTATATCTAAGCAAACACACAAGAGATCTAGCCTAGCATGTTATAATCAAGACAAGCATAAGATATATTCAAACAACACATAGACATATTGAATGAATTGAAAGGAGACTTATCTTAATTGAACATGAAAGGTTTCAAGGGGTGAAAACCCTTGAAAATACTGTTACAAATGACCTAGGGTTTAGTAGGTTCGACCCTAGTATTCTCCACACAAGTTCCTCTTTTTTTGAATGAAAAATAGAAAAGTATATATAGATTTTGTTAGGTGACGGCGTCAAGAGTAAATTTCTGACGCCGTCATCTCGCCGCCAATAAAGTTCTCGGACTGCCTAGATCTGGAGCTGACACCGTCATGTGTAATCCATCTTCAGGCCATCACCAAAATAACTCTTGACGCCCTACTTCTGACGCCGTCACGTTTTCTCTGGGTCGTCATGCATTTTACTCCTGACGCCGTCAAATTTTCCTTCTTGACGCCGTCAGGTACTGTTCCCAGCATGGAAAATTAAGTCTTTGCCGTTTTCTTCACTCTTATGCTCCAAAAACGTCCAAAATGCTTCCTTTTCCAGAATTCACTCCCAAAGTACCTAAAATCACAAAAGGAACGATTTAGGGCAATATTTGATCAAATAAATTCCAATTCCGGCTTAAATGACCCCCTAAAAATGGTTCATTTTTCGCCTCATCATATACCCTTGCACTTGAGATATGCTTGTCCTCAAGAAAATGCGCTTTTATTCTAATCAAAATACAAGTTAGGGGTCATTTAACACTAATATAAAAGTAATTACAACAAATAATCGTTCCACTAAAGACCAAAGTAGATACTCACATCTCTCGGGTGTAATAAAGTATATATCATAATATGGAAATGGAAAACATCTCTCACTACCTGTCATAGCAAAATAGATTACCATAGGCTTGGGAAAGGATCAAACCTCCACCACATGGCGTAAGCACCTAGGATAAACTATCAAAGAGGTCTTTTTAAAGGGTTGTAACGTTAGGTATAGGGATATGAAATAAACGGTTTTGTTGGATATAGGCAATCTTTACTGGTGGCGAGTTAATAATCTTGGTTAATTACATGTACAATATGGCGTTGCTAAGCCAAGACTAGACTCAACTTAAGCTAATAAATTAAAAATAACAAATTGTCACACCCCCAATTTACCTGACTTGCAGCGGAATGGAATACCTGGGGGTGTCTGTCATAGCACCACAGTTACAGTTACATTGAACGACCTAAAGTGTCGTTTGGAAAAATACTGCATTTGATCATTGAAATAATTCAGAGTTTACAAAATGAGGTCCCCAAAATGTGTTGCAAGTTTATGAAAACAAGTCCTACTAGATCAAATGTTTACATAAGTGCATGAAATAATGATGAGACGCGTCGACTCCGCGACTCCATGAAGGTCCAAATGCATGTCACATGAGCTACCTTAATAACCTGAAATACATTGCTAAAACGTCAACACGAATGTTGGTGAATTCCATAGGTTTGTAAAATGTACTGATGTACGGCCACCACAAGTAAAAATGCAAGATAAAAATCTCGTGAAAAATTGTACAATAGCCTTAAGCTCATGACACCGAAGCTATGACTGATGAAACTCTATGCCCCTCCCGAATGTTCTGCCGAAACATTCAAATGTAAAAGACATGACATGCATCCGCTTACTGTTGGTATCCACTACCACGGATGGAGGCGTCACCCTCGATAGATCTATCCACTCACTCTCGCTTAGTACTTGAAATTAACGGTTCATGATGTTACAGGGGACTTGTCACATGGCAAGGTAACTTAAGCTATGTACATGTTTGAATACTTGGGCTCGTACTGAAATGATTGATGCAATGTATTCCCCCCGTGGGATTTGAAAACAATCAAAAATGTTGAATTGAAAACGGGGCTATGAAAACTCACCTCAACTGATGAAACTGTGATGAAATGAAATGAACACCAATGAACAATTAGCTGCTGCAACCCAATATGATGGTACCATGAACATGTAATGAGCTGAAAAAAACAAGGCGCGCACACTAGCCGCAACCTAGTATGAATGATGAACGATCTACTTTAGATCATGAAATGATGTTATGAATGTCCATGCACATGTTTCCTATACCACTCTACTCTTTGAAAAACACTTGTTGTTATCAAAAGTATATAATCCAAGAATTTGGAAAATATTGCTATTAGAAAATATAATAAGCTAGTTGCAATATATATACTTATATATATATATCGTAAGTTTCCATGTTAGCGTTGAAATACTCGGGTTGTAATCCTTGAAATGATGAAAACATACTCGTAGTAACTAATACTACATTAGTTATAAAGCTCGGTACTTAATATTATGTCTAGCTTAAAAATGTACTTCGTAGTTTTTGCGCCAAATTTAATAAAAGCTGTCAAATATAAAGTGATTTTAGCCGATTTTCAAACGTGAATATCTTTGTCGTTACTTGTCCGTTTTACTTGTTCTTTATATCTACGGTTACGTCTTAGTATGTAGTAATATATTTTGGAAAGCTCGGCTCCTCCGGGTTACGTCTAAAGTCTCTTTTTGTCCAATGAAAAACGTCCAACAGCAACTAAATTTCCAGAAAATACTTTTCGTCTACAATCTTGCAAAAATCATAACTTCTTCGTTATAAGCTCTTTTTAATCCGTTCTTTCGCCTACGGATTCGTTTTTGAAAGTATTTTCTAAAAATTTTGCCAAAGTTTCCTTGGTGTTTACTGATTTTCCAAATTTTTACAAAACGGGACAGCATGTCTAAAATAGGTTCCAAATCAAGTTTCCAAGGTTAAAAACCAATTTCTACCATCACCAAACCTCTTGTAATCACCACATGGCTAATCTAATCTTACCATACACCTTCTTAGGGTGCCATGGACTCCTAACCAAGTTATTAGAGCAAGGGGATTCATAACTAAAAAGTTAGGGTTTGTATGTTTCTTTTTAGCCAAAATAAAGTGTGGTATAGCTACTTGTACATGGTTTTTAGCATGGAAATCATGTAATACATGTAAAAATAAGATGATCCATGAAAAAATAAAGTTGAAAACTTACTTGATAAAATGAGATGATTATATGATGATTATGCTTGATGTTCTTGTGTTTTTGTTGCTTGATTCTTGATTAGGCTTGTAAAATGAACAAGTTTTGTGTTTTACTTTATGGAAAATGATCACTTGATCATGGTGATGATTTTGGGTCGTGGGTATGGAGAGGATGAAGAGAAAGATGAGTTTTGATCTTACTAAAAAGGTATGTTATGATTTTGTGAAATTTGGTAAAGTATGTTATTAGGTGTTTATTAGTATAAAATGGGCTAGTTAATGCCAAGGGTTAAAAAAAGTGTGTCTTGGGGCCGGTTTTGGGTGTGAAAAGGAGTAGCCAAAACGGTTTTGATCACTTAGAAAATATAGTGTAGCGTTAAGTGTTATTACGCGTTATTCGTTAAAATCGGGTACCGGGTTTAATAGCAATAAACGTTCACGAAGTTTACCGGGATGAAATAAAGTCATAATAATGATAAAAACATATTAAAAATATGTTGGGTACATTTACTGAGTGATCGGGTGATTATTGTTTAGTTTTCACGAAAACCGTCGTTATATTTATACGCGTACGTTATAAATAAAATAAATTTCCAAAATACTGGGTAATTGAATGTTATAACTTTTATGATGTTAAAATGGATATAAAAATATGTCGGGACCATTGTGGGAATATTTAGATATATTCGTCGTATATAAACCATGTGTTAACGTTTACTATAATTACTTATACGTAAAAACGTTAAATGTACTGAATATAGTAATTTGAAAATCCTAAGAGTGGTATAACATGTAAATGACCTACTGATGATATGCAGACTATCTCCAGTCCGTATGAAATGTCATTACTGATAATGCATGAATTCGCACCTGAACCAATACGGTTACGCGAATTTGATTACCCGTAAACTAAATTTACGATGAAATGTGTAATGCACGTGAATGATGAAATCTTTTCCCGCAATGAATAGTGTTCCATGAATAGTAAAATTTCTGAATGCTTCTCAGAATGTCAAACTGACACCAAAAATGATGAATAGTAAACTGATGAATAGTGTTTGGATGAATAGTGTTTGATGAATAGTGTTTTTCCAAAGTTCGGGAAATGACCTGAAATGACCTGAAATGGTGAGTTGTGACAGTCTTCCCCCCTAAAAGGAACTTCGTCCCGAAGTTCAGTTTATGTTGGTCTCTGAGAATGTATTGGTGAAAAGGTGATGATATTCGAGAATTCCAGCGAACTCTAACGATAGGAATTCAACTCTGATTCAACTGTTTGACCACACGGTCCATGATTTCTGTTGGTTCTCTTACAAGGTCTGAGATTGTCATTTGGGATGGATCCCTTCCAATGGAATCATGAGTGACTCATCTGTAAGTCATTTCTGGGGATCTGAAAATGTGAAATATGTTCGTGTAATCCTGTTGTTCTCTGACAATGTTCAAGTCTGACGGCCACTATGCCTTCCCTGTCTGAAATATAAATGGTCCAGTGTATATTGGTGTAACTTTCCAAGTTTTCTGAATGATAACATGCCTTTCCTAGGCAGAACTTTCTGCATAACTCTGCAGAACTTGAAGTTTTAATGGTTTACGACTTATTGAACTTGTAACTGATTCTTGACTTGTAGAAAATTTCTGGTTATCTCATGAATGCCTACTGAACTAATGAGTTGAACTTTTTCTGAGTTTGGCCCATCAATCGATGGTCTGCGCTTCTTAATGTTTTAAATGTGATACTGGTAATATATACAGCTGAATTCTGCCAAAACTCAAGTTTGTATGCTAGTTGGTCGATTCTAAAATGAATCTTAAATAGTCCAATATGCTAAAGGTTCAACCTTTCTTGTTATCCAATTCGTATCGTGCCAATCCAAGGCAATGCTTTTAACTTAGTTTGTTCTCCTACCTGAATCTGGATGGTTTGTTGTTCAGGATATCCAATCCAAATGATGTGTGTTATGTACTAATCTAACTTCTGCCAGTTTCCCGTTGTTGGTGTGATAACTATTGTTGTAGATGAATTTGATTTATGTTGAGTGATTAGTCCAACCATTTCTAGGGTCAATCACTCACGCTCTGAGCATACCTTCCTATGTTGAATTGTTCTCTCGCTTTGACCATCGTTCTGAGGGTGATAGGTGATGTTCACATCTAAATGGGTTTCTGAAGGAAATCCTGAAATGATTACCTGAAGTCCAAGTTGAATCGGTTTCCTTAACAGGAAAAACTGAAATGGGTACAATAAACCTTTGTGACTAATTCCATAACGTTCGGTCCTTCGAACTTGGCGTTATATGAAGGGATAGAATATAGGTAACAATTTGATTCCTTGTGTTTTGTTCCAACGGATGATAAGACATATGTTCTTCTTTGTCTATTGGGTTTGGTCTCCACTACTGAAGTTCGTGATTAATTTGTGATGTCCTCCTAATTCCTTCATCACATATACCAATATTCTTTACTGTCAAGTCACAAAATCCTAAATGCATAAGCGATGTTGTATGGAAATTCATTCTGGAAATTTGTCTCGTGATTATGAGTTTTAGTTGAAATCCTTTTCTGAATAAACAAATTTAGAAAATGGAGCAAATGATTTACTGGGTAATATTTTTCTTGATGATTCAAAATCCAATAGTTATGAAATAGGAACTGTTTTCAAACATGTTGTGATTAAGACTGCTTACCAAAGTTTGATGTTTATGTATATTTCTCATTGTACAATAGTGTTGCTAAAGTTTGACCAAAAAGGATCGCACTGGTTCAAAATAGGAATTTCAGAAATCATTTTTCCACAAGGTATGTGATTTATGTAAACGCATCAACTTTATTTAAAAGTGAAAACACTGAAAAGGATAAAATGATAGAATAGGAAATGTTCGCTTAAATGCATAGATGTCTAACACTTAGTTCCTGAAGTTGGATAATGTCTATTGATGGTTATCTGGCATAACTACAAGCATAGGTATTTAGACTAAGTTAAGTCCTGAAATAGTTTATCGTTGTAATTGGCAGGACGAATGTATCACTTGATGTTGTGTCGATGAATGTCTATTCTGTTTTCCCATGTAGATGAGGAGATATGTTCTGGTTTGATCCCTTGCTTGGTATGAAGGTGAGGTTATCTGAAATTTCTAGTGACATAAGGCCTTAGAGGAAATTACATCGATATTCTTGTTTCAAACAATTGTACTTTGTGAAAACTTACTGCAGGAAAGTTTATGTATGGATGAGGCCATGTTTAAATGAAATGCTCTACAGTCTCAATTAGAAGCTTGGTTTATTTCTATTGTGTTGTCCTGCGGACATTTATTGATTTCAATCCTGTAGCTCAGTATAGCTAGTACCCTTGAATAATGACATTGGACAACTAAGTCAGAGATGGTGATTAGGATGGTCTCGCAGTATCTGAGGATTGTTGTTGAGTTATGAATTCTCTCTCTATATACTTCTAGTTCTGGTTAGTAGTTCTGTAATCCTTTCATTGCTTTTATTGTATAAAGGAATCCTGCATGTAATTGATATGGAAAGTCTCTTCTAGGGAAGTCAATGGAAAATCCGACTTAATGGCTAAGTGAGTGACAGGTAGGGTAAGTATCCAGGGATAGTTCGGCAAAAGGGATGTTTATGAAAGAGTTCCTTTGTTTACAAAACTTTTGGATGAAGATTGTTATTAACAATCCTTTGAAAAGGTAATTATTTCCTTCATGGCATATTCCTTCCTGAATTTTACATAGGTGATCAGGCTATGTATAATTGAGGACTAATGATGCGATGTTGGATTTTGTCAAAATATCATAACTTTCCTCAAAAGTTTTAGATGGTGTTCAACGCATTGTTATTAAAATGGTATCCTGATGTTTTCTTTCAAGTAACATGAAAATTTCTTTGTGTTTCTAATTCCGCTAAAGGAGGGAGGATATAAGTCTGGTCCAGGGACTTCCTGGTGTCCCTCTGTGTGAAATCAGGTTTGTGGCATCATAAGGTTGGGATAGTCCTGAAGTGGTATCTGAAGTTGTGCATCTATCAAATCTTAGATAATGTAGGTTCTGAACCATTCCTGAAGAATCTGCGGATGTTTCTGTTGAGTCCGTGTTATTGGTATTATCTACTAGGTGTCATCTAGTTCATGTCAAGTGGGAATGGAAAAGGAAATGACAATGATGGTACTAGTGTATGGAATACTACCCTCTTTCGCGCTACCTCGCGACATCCAAAAGGTAAAACTAAAGTACACACTGTGGGAAGGCCAATGGTGTAATAAGTAACTGATGGTGGTGATAGTACCTGAGTAGTAAGTGTCCTACTAGTGATGGAAAGAAAACACACTATCTTCCTTGCAATTAGCATCCTAATAAGTCCATTAAGATAAATTCTGAATACACTATCAAAAGGCATTCTATGTACGGGCTGAATGATAGGAAGACTCTGTTCCTATGGCAAATCAATAGTACTAATGGTGGTGTAAGTGCAACAGATGGTATAATGGTAGTGGAAGATGACAAGGTATCTTCAATGTCGGAATCCGATAAAAGGATGTCAGGGTGAGTATCTGAAGACATGTTACTTGTGAACCAGGTCAATAAAATGATATACATATACGGATATGAGTATAAATAACTCGCACAGGGTATGTATGAAACAACATGTATCATGATTATGCACTTATGATGAAATGATGAGATGCTATGATGATGTGGTTATAGTCTAGGGTCCAAGATACATCCTAGTTCGCTATAACCTTAGCTCTGATGCCAATCTGTCACACCCCCAATTTACCTGACTTGCAGCGGAATGGAATACCTGGGGGTGTCTGTCATAGCACCACAGTTACAGTTACATTGAACGACCTAAAGTGTCGTTTGGAAAAATACTGCATTTGATCATTGAAATAATTCAGAGTTTACAAAATGAGGTCCCCAAAATGTGTTGCAAGTTTATGAAAACAAGTCCTACTAGATCAAATGTTTACATAAGTGCATGAAATAATGATGAGACGCGTCGACTCCGCGACTCCATGAAGGTCCAAATGCATGTCACATGAGCTACCTTAATAACCTGAAATACATTGCTAAAACGTCAACACGAATGTTGGTGAATTCCATAGGTTTGTAAAATGTACTGATGTACGGCCACCACAAGTAAAAATGCAAGATAAAAATCTCGTGAAAAATTGTACAATAGCCTTAAGCTCATGACACCGAAGCTATGACTGATGAAACTCTATGCCCCTCCCGAATGTTCTGCCGAAACATTCAAATGTACAAGACATGACATGCATCCGCTTACTGTTGGTATCCACTACCACGGATGGAGGCGTCACCCTCGATAGATCTATCCACTCACTCTCGCTTAGTACTTGAAATTAACGGTTCATGATGTTACAGGGGACTTGTCACATGGCAAGGTAACTTAAGCTATGTACATGTTTGAATACTTGGGCTCGTACTGAAATGATTGATGCAATGTATTCCCCCCGTGGGATTTGAAAACAATCAAAAATGTTGAATTGAAAACGGGGCTATGAAAACTCACCTCAACTGATGAAACTGTGATGAAATGAAATGAACACCAATGAACAATTAGCTGCTGCAACCCAATATGATGGTACCATGAACATGTAATGAGCTGAAAAAAACAAGGCGCGCACACTAGCCGCAACCTAGTATGAATGATGAACGATCTACTTTAGATCATGAAATGATGTTATGAATGTCCATGCACATGTTTCCTATACCACTCTACTATTTGAAAAACACTTGTTGTTATCAAAAGTATATAATCCAAGAATTTGGAAAATATTGTTATTAGAAAATATAATAAGCTAGTTGCAATATATATACTTATATATATATATCGTAAGTTTCCATGTTAGCGTTGAAATACTCGGGTTGTAATCCTTGAAATGATGAAAACATACTCGTAGTAACTAATACTACATTAGTTATAAAGCTCGGTACTTAATATTATGTCTAGCTTAAAAATGTACTTCGTAGTTTTTGCGCCAAATTTAATAAAAGCTGTCAAATATAAAGTGATTTTAGCCGATTTTCAAACGTGAATATCTTTGTCGTTACTTGTCCGTTTTACTTGTTCTTTATATCTACGGTTACGTCTTAGTATGTAGTAATATATTTTGGAAAGCTCGGCTCCTCCGGGTTACGTCTAAAGTCTCTTTTTGTCCAATGAAAAACGTCCAACAGCAACTAAATTTCCAGAAAATACTTTTCGTGTACAATCTTGCAAAAATCATAACTTCTTCGTTATAAGCTCTTTTTAATCCGTTCTTTCGCCTACGGATTCGTTTTTGAAAGTATTTTCTAAAAATTTTGCCAAAGTTTCCTTGGTGTTTACTGATTTTCCAAATTTTTACAAAACGGGACAGCATGTCTAAAATAGGTTCCAAATCAAGTTTCCAAGGTTAAAAACCAATTTCTACCATCACCAAACCTCTTGTAATCACCACATGGCTAATCTAATCTTACCATACACCTTCTTAGGGTGCCATGGACTCCTAACCAAGTTATTAGAGCAAGGGGATTCATAACTAAAAAGTTAGGGTTTGTATGTTTCTTTTTAGCCAAAATAAAGTGTGGTATAGCTACTTGTACATGGTTTTTAGCATGGAAATCATGTAATACATGTAAAAATAAGATGATCCATGAAAAAATAAAGTTGAAAACTTACTTGATAAAATGAGATGATTATATGATGATTATGCTTGATGTTCTTGTGTTTTTGTTGCTTGATTCTTGATTAGGCTTGTAAAATGAACAAGTTTTGTGTTTTACTTTATGGAAAATGATCACTTGATCATGGTGATGATTTTGGGTCGTGGGTATGGAGAGGATGAAGAGAAAGATGAGTTTTGATCTTACTAAAAAGGTATGTTATGATTTTGTGAAATTTGGTAAAGTATGTTATTAGGTGTTTATTAGTATAAAATGGGCTAGTTAATGCCAAGGGTTAAAAAAAGTGTGTCTTGGGGCCGGTTTTGGGTGTGAAAAGGAGTAGCCAAAACGGTTTTGATCACTTAGAAAATATAGTGTAGCGTTAAGTGTTATTACGCGTTATTCGTTAAAATCGGGTACCGGGTTTAATAGCAATAAACGTTCACGAAGTTTACCGGGATGAAATAAAGTCATAATAATGATAAAAACATATTAAAAATATGTTGGGTACATTTACTGAGTGATCGGGTGATTATTGTTTAGTTTTCACGAAAACCGTCGTTATATTTATACGCGTACGTTATAAATAAAATAAATTTCCAAAATACTGGGTAACTGAATGTTATAACTTTTATGATGTTAAAATGGATATAAAAATATGTCGGGACCATTGTGGGAATATTTAGATATATTCGTCGTATATAAACCATGTGTTAACGTTTACTATAATTACTTATACGTAAAAACGTTAAATGTACTGAATATAGTAATTTGAAAATCCTAAGAGTGGTATAACATGTAAATGACCTACTGATGATATGCAGACTATCTCCAGTCCGTATGAAATGTCATTACTGATAATGCATGAATTCGCACCTGAACCAATACGGTTACGCGAATTTGAATACCCGTAAACTAAATTTACGATGAAATGTGTAATGCACGTGAATGATGAAATCTTTTCCCGCAATGAATAGTGTTCCATGAATAGTAAAATTTCTGAATGCTTCTCGGAATGTCAAACTGACACCAAAAATGATGAATAGTAAACTGATGAATAGTGTTTGGATGAATAGTGTTTGATGAATAGTGTTTTTCCAAAGTTCGGGAAATGACCTGAAATGACCTGAAATGGTGAGTTGTGACACAAATACATACAATAAACATAGAATGAAACGGGATGGTAGTCCGTATGTTTTTTTTTTTCTTTTCTTTTTCTATTTTTTTTCATACATTTTTACCCTACCATCCAAAATAATACATCATAGGGAATGAACATTCCCCTTACACTTGAATTTTTACATACTTTACAATAAACTACTCTAATGAATCGAATTAAGAAAATCAAAACACTTGGAGTACTTTTAAGATTAACGCACATATGGGGGTAATATATGATGTTCTTCCCCATTACTCAATAACATTCGTACTTTACCCATGAGTCCCAATCGTCCCAAAACAATATGTACAAGGATATGACTCGACTTAGAAACCATGTAATCAATTAGATAATTAACTAAGGGTTTAAACAAATAACAATAATGCACTAAAGATGAGTGCATACATGGAAGGCTAAGGCGATTTGGGTGTACATTTAAGTGGGTTGTAACAAATTCTTCCTTTAAGTAAGATGCTTAAAGTTAGAAACGAAAATATAGGCTCGGAGGGGTGTACTCGGGGTTTCGTGTACTAAAAATGAGTACAACGCTAAGGGTGTGGGAAAAATTAATTGACTTTACAAGCCAAGTAATATGACTTAAATGGTCAAGTAATTATGATACGGGTTTAACACAAGGGTGATCCTAATGCCTCTTATCATGTAGTAAATCCTACTACACGAATGTAGTCTCACTAGCGGTCTCGGGATGCATCACTAACGCAAGTTCTAGAATCTAAATGCTACCGGTACACTCATAAGCACTAATAGTAAATGCTTTTCCTATAAAATCTAAAGGCGAACCTCACGTATTTGGGTGGAAAATTTTTCTGAATAGTACGGTTTTGTGCTAGTCATACAATATCCTATCCATGAGACGCTTGCTAAGGCTAAAGTTTCACTCCTAAATGTTGTAAAAAAAAATTTAATTTGGCGCTAGAATTACACTAACAAGTATTTCTCATAGTTTTATTACACACCTACCATCAAACAAGCAAACTCAAGCAAAAGTGTTTCCTATGAGGTATCATCATTTTACCTTCCCCTTACACTTAGGATGAACATTGTCCCCAATGTTCAAGTAAAGAATGTAAAAGTGAAATAAGTAAAAGGATGAAGTCAAATACTCCCCTGATTCGCTCGGTATGGATAATAAGGTAGCAAGGTTAGATATTCCTCCAAGAAAATGAACAATCAAAGCTTCCCTTACAGAATATAAATCATCTTCTTGTCATATATAACCTGTTAAACCTGAGATAACAAACAAGGCAACCTCGTGTAAAATCGGCGGCAATCTATATATGTTAACAAATCCTAGAAAACAAGGTAAGATATAATGCTTGTGGAATGATGTTTGCAGATTTCCTGTAGATTATAAAACTAAAGAATTAGGAAAAACTTTAAGACTCCGTTAGAAAAACAAAACTGGTAAAATTTCCAGAATTTTACACATGACGCCGTCAGGAATTTCTTCCTTACGCCGTCAGAAGTGACCTGCAGAAATTCTTATGTTAAGTTTTCGGAAAATTTCTGGAAAAACTTTGTCCTACTTCCTGGAAAATCCTGCAAAACATCATTATGACTCGATACAAGCATTTGACTCTGACAAATATGAATATACATGTTCACTTAATATTGTGGAGAATCATGATTAAGTTTGTCTCTTAAAAACATATTTGGGGTTTCCCCTTACACTTATCTTTTGTGAAATACCTTTGGATGAAGTTAAGACTAAGCCAAACAACAAAGTAGAGTATTTTCATCATTTTTTTTGAAACATGATCTACCAACAATAAAAATAAAGCATAGATACGGAAGCAAATAACAATCAAACAAAAATAAAAATCACACAAAACATGGGTTGCCTCTCAAGAAGCGCTTTTCTTTATTTATGAGTCTTGTAGCTAGACTCAAGGTCATGGGTTACTACGTGACCTCATCGTTGGTTTCACTCTCTAGGTCATCTCCTATACCAGTTTTGTATTCCGGACCTAGTTGCAGGCATTCTTTGTAGAAACCAAGCATCCTATTCATCACATACTCTACTCTCTACGTCTATCCTCATCATTCCTATAATAGGCCGCTTGTTTGTGTTCTTTTTCTATGTTTGACAGGAGGCGGTACTGCTCAATCTTATAGGGCATTTGGTAGGCAATCTCATCATTCTCTTCCTTGAACCTAACTATCTCTAAAGTCGGATCATAACTCATCTTAGTGGCCTCAACGAATGGTTTTCCGAACACTACTTGACTTAGGCAAGCATCTATCACCGGACAAGTATCCTCTACTATCATAAAATGGATCTCATAAGTGAAATTTCCGACAATCACATGTAATCCCTTCACTCTTCCTACAAAATTACTTATCAAATTCTTATTGGGCATCATCCTATAACCAAGTTGTTTCTTCATTACCTAATTATAATAAGTCCTAGTCATGATGTTTATAGGAGATCTAGGATTGATATAAGCTTTCCATATATGCATATGCCCAATGTTGCATGGTATGTTGATGTTAGAGGGGTCTCCCATTTTGATAATGGGTGAGCCAAGGATATATGGTGTCTCGGGATCATTGAATAAATCCTTATGATATTCCCGTTCTTCCTTGGTGGGCAACTTATCAAAGCACTCTTCTACAATCTCTACTTCCTGTAACTCTTCTCCCTTATTAACCTCAACTTCCCTAATTTCATCCCTAGTCTCGGTTTCTACTCCAACTTATCCTTGTCACTTCCTTCTATCTCCTTATCTATTGGCTTAATGGTGACAACATTGACAAAGTGGACGTGTTTGGATGACGAGGGGTCCTTAGTTTGGATTCCGCTATTGGCGTCCCTAGTGTCCTTCCTAGGTGTAGTTAACGCTTGGTTGTTGAGGGCTTTCAACAAGTTGTCAATCTTATTGGTCATCTCCGTTTGTTGTTGGTTGAATTCGGTTTCAAACCTAGCTATGCGAGCTTCTTGAGATGCCATAAACTTGGACATCAATCCTTCAAGATTGTTGGTACTACCATAGTTGGTAGAAGGATTGTTGTTGAAAGTACGGTTGGAGGGTGGACCGTTTGGTTAGTAACGATTAGGCGGATTGGAAGAATTGGTTTGGTTTTGTTTCCACCTAAGGTTTGGGTGATTTTTCCAAGCGGGGTTGTAGGAATCACCATAAGGGTTTGGCTCGGGTTTGAAAGTGTACCACTTATCTCCCGCTTCGTCGGTACGCGAGGATGCGTAGTCCGCAAAAGCTGTTCCGGGGAGTTCCACACAATCACGAGTGTCATGGGGACCACTACATAATTCGCATGAAGAAGTGATTTTGTTCACTTGGCTTGTAAGCTTAGGAGCTTCGTAAGATTTCATGAGAAACTTGACTTGGTCCTCAAGTTCCATTATCCTATGGTCGGGAGTGCTAGAATTGTTCGAAGGCAAAGATATTTCCTTGACCGTTTTGTTCAAATCACGGGGATCATTCCAACTTTCGTTGTCATAGAGAGCAAGATCTTCTATGAGTTCCCATGATTCTTCCGCACTAAGATCACGTAGCTTGCCACCGTCTGATTGGTCAATGGTTCGCCTTGTGGAGAAATCGATATGGCCATAAAAAAAAATTGGACTTGGAGCCAAAGATCTATGCCATGATGAGGGACTTTTTGGAGTAAGTCCTTGAAACGAGTCCATGCTTCGTAAAAGGTTTCACCTTGACGTTGTTGGAACATCAAGATATCATTTCTAAGCTTGGTAGTTCTCCCCGGTGGGAAAAATTAAGCAAGGAAACGAGTGGTGAGATCATCCCATGAGGTGATGGATCCCGCGGGTAAACGCTCAAGCCGTTGACTAGCTTGATCACGTAGAGAGAATTGGAATAGGCGTAATCGGGTTGACTCTCTAGTTTTAACATCAAGCTCTATAGAATCTACGATTTTAAGGAAGTCCTTGAGATGTTGATTTGGATCTTCGGAACGAAGTCCATGGAATGCACATCCGCTTTGCACCAACCGGATGGTGTCGGATCGCAAGGGGGACACATTGGCTCCGGTGAGCTCAATGGTGTTTCGATAGCCTTGGTGGCTAGGTCGGGAATACTCTCCTAGGGTTCGGGGCCTAAGAGATTGGTTAGATAGTGGTGGGTTTTGTGGGTGGTCTTGTTGTGGTGGGTTGATGGGTTCAAAGATGTTACCACCTTCCATGATGTCAGATGGTAAAGATTACGAACAAAAACACGAAGAAATAAGATAGACTAAAGAAAACCTAAAAATAAAAATAAAAATAAAATCTTACTAGAAAGGAATCTAGCAAGCAGACCTAATAAAAAGAAATTCTAACCTAGACAATAACTATTCCACGGGTTGCGGCGCCAAAAACTTGATGCGTGGGAACTGCACCAGGCTTTACCTCTCGAAGGATCTCGAGAAGCTTACAACCCCCACCAGGCAGTGTACATGATCGTTGTAGTATAGTATAGTGACAAGTACTGGGGGATTGATCGTTCAACTCAGGAATAGTGTCGCTAGGATTAGAAAGCCTAAAAACTAGGTCTAGAGGTGAGGGATGATTCTTTTTGTATTTTTATATTTTTATAAAAGCAAGTAAAATCTCGGGTTTTAGAAGAGTGGGCGGAATTACTTGCTAGTCAACTAACCCAATTACTAAGATGCAATCAAAATAAAATAACAAAAATGAAAATAAACTAAATTAAGGTAATGGTGTGAGCAATATATGGGAGAATTGTGTTTACTTAGATTTCACTACTCCCTAGATATCTTTTACAAGTTAATTACTTGTTACAGTTACGTGGATGACGGATTGTACTCCTTAATACCATTCATGGGGTGGCGTACTTACTTCCCCAATCCTATAAGCTCCTACTTCACTCCTATGTCGAGCCAGCTAAGAAGCTCCTAACATGGGATCACTAGAATTCGCACATGCATTAAATACAACCATAAAAACCTAGTACACATCGGTTCATGTTTCTTAAGATGTTCAAGCAAGTTACACAATGGAGATCTGCCAGTTTTCTTAAGCCTAACATTGAAATCATTCATCCATTACAACTATAAACAAGAAATCAACCTATAATCAACATCTAGGTTTCATTACATCTAAGAAAACACACAAAAGATCTAGCCTAGCATGTTATAATCAAGACAAGCATAAGATATATTCAAACAACACATAGACATATTGAATGAATTGAAAGGAGACTTATCTTAATTGAACATGAAAGGTTTCAAGGGGTGAAAACCCTTGAAAATACTGTTACAAACGACCTAGGGTTTAGTAGGTTCGACCCTAGTATTCTCCACACAAGCTCCTCTTTTTTTGAATGAAAAATAGAAAAGTATATATAGATTTTGTGAGGTGACGGCGTCAAGTGTAAATTTCTGACGCCGTCATCTCGCCGCCAATAAAGTTCTCGGACTGCCTAGATCTGGAGCTGACGCCGTCATGTGTAATCCATCTTCAGGCCGTCACCAAAATAACTCTTGACGCCCTACTTCTGACGCCGTCACATTTTCTCTGGGTCGTCATGCATTTTACTCCTGACGCCGTCAAATTTTCTTTCTTGACGCCGTCAGGTACTGTTCCCAGCATGGAAAATTAAGTCTTTGCCGTTTTCTTCACTTTTATGCTCCAAAAACGTCCAAAATGCTTCCTTTTCCCGAATTCACTGTAACACCCCCAAAATACCGCAGCGGAAGACTGTGTCACTGGGGTGCTACTTCATAATACAAAGTACAAGTTATAGAAAACGAACTCTAAATGAGACGTTTTGAAAAGTTACCATTCGATTAATGAATTCAAAGTTACAAACATGAGATTTCAAAGTATGATACATAAATGTATACAAAATGTTTCGAATGATAAATGATAAAAGCGTAAGTCTTCAGAATATGCAGCTTGACTCTAAGTTCCACGCACTAGCTATCGCCTTACTAACCTGAGATAAACATGCTAAAGTGTCAACACAATGGTTGGTGAGTTCATAGAGTTTGTCTTAAAACAGTTGAAAAGCCTTAAAAGAATGTTCACATAGCAAAGGCATTGTGAATCCACTCAGTTACAAGTCCCGCCATAAGAGACTTGTAACCTGTGTGTTCACAACCCACTGCTAACATATAGTATAATAAAGACATGTATAAGTTCATCAAGACAATTAAGCAATTAGTAGTGGGACTTTCAAATTGGCAGAATACAAACAGTAAGGTATTGGCAGTTTCGGCGTTTTGGTGTCGCTAACTTCTTATGGTCATAACTTTTGACTCGTGTACTCGTTTTGGGTGATTCAAATTGCTATGTTTTCCTTTTGAAGTCCTCTTTAACAGTAAGTAAATGTCAAATATCATAGTTATACTATTTTGGTCGTGGTTCTCCATAAAAATCACTAGTTTGCTTGTTTACTTGTCATAAGTTAACATATGTATACCAATACTTGTTTTATCCATTTTTAAACATCATGAACATAATAAAAAGACCATATATAGCATGAAAGAAACGTAATAAGCATGAAATGATATTGAGCAAGAAAGTGTATAAGGGTTTGCTTACAACTTTTGGCTTTCTAAAGAAAGGAAGTCAAGTATAGAACTAGGACACTAAACCTAAGCTTGTAAACCCTTCACCATAACTCTTGTAACCCTTGCTAGCCTTGATCTAACCCTTGTGAAAACCATTTAACTTCAGCCCTAGTAACCTTGTGTAGCTCCTAATTCAACCATAGAATCACCAAACAAACTTAAGAACTAGGTAGAGAATACTAAGACATTGAACTTTGTAGTGTAACTTGTATATTGAAGATCAAAGGATCATGGTGCTAGGTATTGAGGTTGTGGCATTTTTATTTGATGAGAAAGGAAGCAAATGAGCTTGTATTTATACTAAGAATGAGGAGGTTAGGAAGGTGGCTAGGAAACTACATAAACTTGGTGACCAAGGTTAACTTGGTGCCAAAGTAATACATGTGTAATGATCTAGTGAATCAAGGGCCAAGATTGAGCCACAAGTGTGAATCCTCCCCCCTAAATGGCGGTTTGAAGAGGATAAGGGTGACTAGATTAGTAGTCATGGTCTTTGGATGATAATATCCTAAGTATGTAGCTAGTTTTGACTCCGTAAATTGCTAACCGTAAGTTTTTAGGCCACGAAACGTAAAACCGGGTATCTTAAAAATATGAAACTTGGAAGTATGGTTAAACATGTCAATATACTCCATAATAAAATATAAAATGAGTGGTAGGTTCTATCGGGTGCTAAAACCCTGCTAAAAACTGGAAACACGGGTCTAAAACGCGTAATTCGCGTAAAACGCTGAACTGAAAAACGTAAAATTCCAAAACTTTTGGAATTGTCCTAAAATGAGAGAAAATCATATTTCTATTGTTTATAATGTTTTATGGACATATCGGGATGCTAGAATGACGTTTAAACCTAAAAGTAAATCTCGGACACGACTTTGTGATTTTTGCAGAAATGATCCGACGAGCGTCAAACTCTCGGATTATCGTTAAAATAGTTTAACTTACGAGAATATGAAATAAAAATTTCTGAGATGAATAGTGAAAAGTGAATAGTAAAAAGTGAATAGTAAAATTTTCGGGAATAAAAGTTAACCTGAAATTGCGAATTGTTACAGTCTCTACCCCTTAAGGAGAACTTCGTCCCGAAGTTCAGTTGATGTTAACTACTTACGGTGTGTCTAAGAGAATTTGGGATCTCTAATATAGTGGTGTTCACTCTGATTCGTCTAAGATTCTGGTTAAGGAGTTGTATCGGCTACAATTAAGCCCACTTATGTATAACTCATTACTTACATAAAGAAGCGTCCAAATTTATGTAAGTAAGGGATCATAAACTCATGGTTCGGTGATTTACAATTTCTTTATTTAACTGAAGAGGCGTCCCAATCCATTTAAATAAGGAGATTCTAAAACATCCTACTTAAGAATTTCCGACACAAAATCCGCCTTCTGAGGCAGATGGTAAGATAATCCAGTCAACAAATCCCTAAAGCTAAGCAATAATATTATTTAACTCAAATCTTGTGTCTCATCAAACACAAGATTAAGTTAACTAATTAGTTATTACTGAGCTCCATGTTTTTAATGACTCGACAAATCTCTGGGGCTCCTTATAATACTAAAGTCACATCATCTAACAGTGTGGAACTAAGCAAACCTCTACCCAAAAAGCATATGTGTATGTATTGTGTGTAAGGCAAATAAAGAGGAAGGTCCCAACGTATATAGCAGTTATAGTCTAGGCACTAAATGCAACCTAGTTCTCTATAACCAAGGCTATGATACCAATCAGTAACACCCCCAAAATACCGCAGCGGAAGACTGTGTCACTGGGGTGCTACTTCATAATACAAAGTACAAGTTATAGAAAACGAACTCTAAATGAGACGTTTTGAAAAGTTACCATTCGATTAATGAATTCAAAGTTACAAACATGAGATTTCAAAGTATGATACATAAATGTATACAAAATGTTTCGAATGATAAATGATAAAAGCGTAAGTCTTCAGAATATGCAGCTTGACTCTAAGTTCCACGCACTAGCTATCGCCTTAGTAACCTGAGATAAACATGCTAAAGTGTCAACACAATGGTTGGTGAGTTCATAGAGTTTGTCTTAAAACAGTTGAAAAGCCTTAAAAGAATGTTCACATAGCAAAGGCATTGTGAATCCACTCAGTTACAAGTCCCGCCATAAGAGACTTGTAACCCGTGTGTTCACAACCCACTGCTAACATATAGTATAATAAAGACATGTATAAGTTCATCAAGACAATTAAGCAATTAGTAGTGAGTCTCTACTTCATCTCCGAAGACCTCACTTGGGAGCCAATTCCTAAGGACAACTGGGAGTCACTTCCCAAAGAAAACTGGGAGCCACTTCCCAAAGATAACTGGGAGCCACTTCCCAAAGATAAAAGATTACTGGGAGCCACTTCCCAAAGATAAAAGACAGTCATGTATGTATGAAATCAAGTATAATGCCATCAAGTATAAGACAATCAAGTATAAAACAATCAAGTATAAATGTTTTGAGTATTTGTACAAGTAAGCAAGTAGTTGAGCATGTATCCCCCCCAAGAGTTAAAACAAGTACGAAAAGAGTAGGGGCTATGACTCACCTTAAGTCTATGTAATGAGAAATGAAAGTGGTAGTCGAATCGCGAAAGTCTCTAAGAGCAGCCTATAATAGAACGTTGCGACTTAAGTTTGGAGTAACGTCTAAGAATACGAAGAATTGCCCATATATGTCTTGCACAATGTTCATGATGTAGTACTTTAGTATATAGTGTAAGTCTTTGAATATAAGTGGTCTATGAAACATGTATAGGTTGTAAATCTCTTACTACCGTTCGGGCCGACATAATTCAGAAGTCATGGAGTAAACGTTCGAGGAGCCAGGACACTTTAACTCGTAAATCCACAACTCGTCTCGACGGCTTACTTAATGAACTCCTCACATGAGGCTCCCTACTATTGTCGTATTTGATAACATATATATATATATAAGCTTTGATCTTTAAAAGTTATATGGTCTTTAGCCGTGGCTTTGCCGTGACGTTGGTCATTGTTACCATGGTCTTGAGACTCAACCTTGGCTTTAGCCATGGTTGTGGTCTTGGCTTTAGGTCATTAGACCTCTTGGTCTCATCTAATTATAACAATTATATAGTTACTTTGGTCTAAAAATGGGCTGTTAAGAATTTGAAGAAAATTATCACTTAGAAAGCATTTTCAGGGCTCGAGCTTCTTTGTTCCTGAACGAAAACGGCATTTCGGACAACTTTCGTGTTTTAACTTTTTGATGAATCGGACCAGAAGTGGGACTTTCAAATTGGCAGAATGCAAACAGTAAGGTATTGGCAGTTTCGGCGTTTTGGTGTCGCTAACTTCTTATGGTCATAACTTTTGACTCGTGTACTCGTTTTGGGTGATTCAAATTGCTATGTTTTCCTTTTGAAGTCCTCTTTAACAGTAAGTAAATGTCAAATATCATAGTTATACTATTTTGGTCGTGGTTCTCCATAAAAATCACTAGTTTACCAATACTTGTTTTATCCATTTTTAAACATCATGAACACAATAAAAAGACCATATATAGCATGAAAGAAACGTAATAAGCATGAAATGATATTGAGCAAGAAAGTGTATAAGGGTTTGCTTACAACTTTTGGCTTTCTAAAGAAAGGAAGTCAAGTATAGAACTAGGACACTAAACCTAAGCTTGTAAACCCTTCACCATAACTCTTGTAACCCTTGCTAGCCTTGATCTAACCCTTGTGAAAACCATTTAACTTCAGCCCTAGTAACCTTGTGTAGCTCCTAATTCAACCATAGAATCACCAAACAAACTTAAGAACTAGGTAGAGAATACTAAGACATTGAACTTTGTAGTGTAACTTGTATATTGAAGATCAAAGGATCATGGTGCTAGGTATTGAGGTTGTGGCGTTTTTATTTGATGAGAAAGGAAGCAAATAAGCTTGTATTTATACTAAGAATGAGGAGGTTAGGAAGGTGGCTAGGAAACTACATAAACTTGGTGACCAAGGTTAACTTGGTGCCAAAGTAATACATGTGTAATGATCTAGTGAATCAAGGGCCAAGATTGAGCCACAAGTGTGAATCCTCCCCCCTAAATGGCGGTTTGAAGAGGATAAGGGTGACTAGATTAGTAGTCATGGTCTTTGGATGATAATATCCTAAGTATGTAGCTAGTTTTGACTCCGTAAATTGCTAACCGTAAGTTTTTAGGCCATGAAACGTAAAACCGGGAATCTTAAAAATATGAAACTTGGAAATATGGTTAAACATGTCAATATACTCCATAATAAAATATAAAATGAGTGGTAGGTTCTATCGGGTGCTAAAACCCTGCTAAAAACTGAAAACACGGGTCTAAAACGCGTAATTCGCGTAAAACGCTGAACTGAAAAACGTAAAGTTCCGAAACTTTTGGAATTGTCCTAAAATGAGAGAAAATCATATTTCTATTGTTTATAATGTTTTATGGACATATCGGGATGCTAGAATGACGTTTAAACCTAAAAGTAAATCTCGGACACGACTTTGTGATTTTTGCAGAAATGATCCGACGAGCGTCAAACTCTCGGATTATCGTTAAAATAGTTTAACTTACGAGAATATGAAATAAAAATTTCCGATATGAATAGTGAAAAGTGAATAGTAAAAAGTGAATAGTAAAATTTTCGGGAATAAAAGTTAACCTGAAATTGCGAATTGTTACATTCACTCCCAAATACCTAAAATCACAAAAGGAACGATTTAGGGAAATATTTGATCAAATAAATTCCAATTCTGGCTTAAATGACCCCCTAAAAACGGTTCATTTTTCGCCTCATCAAGAGTGCAGAGCTTCAATGGAAAAAGATACATCTTTGTAATTGTGGATGATTATTCACGATTTACATGGGTGAAGTTTTTAAGATCCAAGGATGAAACTCCCGAAATCATCATTAAGCTCATCAAGCAACTGCAAGTAAGGCTCAACAAGACTGTTAGAATCATTCACACTAATGACGGAACTGTATTTGTCAATAAACAACTCACACAATTTTATGAAAGTTTTGGCATCAGTCATCAAACGAGTATTCCTCGAACTCCTCAACAAAATGGAGTTGTTGAAAGACGGAATCGTACGCTTGTTGAAGGTGCTCCCACTATGCTGATATTTTCTAAAACACCAATGTTTCTATGGGTTGAAGCCATTGCTACTGCTTGTTACACTCAAAATCGATCTTTAATACATCCTATCCACAACAAAACGCCGTATGAGCTGGTGCATCTCAGAAAGCCTGATCTCTCCTTTTTACGTGTGTTTGGAGCTTTGTGCTATCCAACCAACGATAGTGAAGACTTAGGGAAGCTCAAGGCAAAGGCTAGTATTGGGGTATTTGTTGGATATGCACCAGATCGCAAGGGGTACTGAATCTACAACAAAAGAACCCGACAAATCATGGAAACAATTCATGTCACGTTTGATGAGCTGACAGAGCACACAGCTTCAGGACACACCAGTTCTGGACCCTAACCAAATCTTTTATCTCGTCAACCTATTAGTTCAGCACTTGTACAGAATGCCAACCCTGCCACTCCTTAGGTTCCTCTCACCAGTGAGGAGTTGAAGATATTGTTTGATCCTATGTTTGATGAGTACTTTGAATCACAGCAACCCCACAAAGCTAAACAACAAGCTGCAAATCCTCATGTGTTGGCTGTAGATGTTCCTCACGCCACTAATGATCCATCCTCTTCCATCTCTCTTGGTCAGGATGCTCCTGTACCCAATCACTCTCAACATGAATCAAATGCACAATCATCTTCGGAACATCAAGGAACGGCATTAGACAATTCATGTGAAGTTAATCCTTTTGCTCTACAAGACGATGAACCGTTTGAAAATGTATTTGCTCTTGAACTCTCTAACGATGCATCCTCCTCAAAAGAATCCAACTCACCTATGTCTGTACACTACCCTTAACCTCATGAGCATCTCAGAAAATGGACCAACGATCATCCTATTGATAACATCATAGGGAATCCCTCTCGACCTGTGTCTACAAGAAAACAACTTACAACCGATGCCTTGTGGTGCTTCTTTAATTCCATTCTATCCAAAACCGAACCGAAAGACTTCAATGTCAAAAGAATGCTGGTTCACAGCAATGCAAGAAGAAATCCATGAGTTTGATCAACTTGGTGTATGGGAATTTTTTCCACCTCTAGAATGCGCAATGATCATTGCTCTTAAGTGGATCTTTAAAGTAAAACTTGATGAGCATGGTGATGTGTTAAAAAACAAGGCACGGCTAGTTGCAAAAGGATACAGTCAACAAGAGGGAATTGACTTTGAAGAATCGTTTTCTCCTTTTGCTCGTATCGAGGCCATTAGAATCTTCCTCGTAAATGTTGCTAGCGGTAACATGATTGTTTACCAAATGGACGTTAAGACTGCTTTCTTGAATGGAGATTTTAAAGAAGCAGTCTATTTTACTCAACCTCATTGTTTCGTGGACCCTGAAAGGCCAAATCATGTGTATCGTTTGAAGAAAGCTCTGTATGGCCTAAAACAAGCACCCAGAGCTTGGTACGACACTTTGTCCAAGTTTCTTATAGCAAACCGATTCACCAAGGGTGTTGTTGATCCTACCTTGTTCACTAGGAAGACTAGAAACAAGCTTCTCCACGTTCAAATTTATGTAGATGATATCATATTTGCATCGTCTGACTCTAATGAATGTGATCGATTCGCAAAAGAAATGAGTTCCAAGTTTCAAATGTAAATGATGAGATAAATGTCATTCTTCTTGGGGTTACAAATCTCACAAAATCTAAGCGGCATCTTCATTAATCAAGCCAAATATGCTAACGACATTCTGAAGAAATTTGGCTTTGATTCAAGTGACTCATTTGACACTCCAATGATTGAAAGATCCAAACCGGATGACGACTCAGCAGGCTTGCCAGTTGATCAAACTAAATACAGAAGCATGATTGGATCTCTCATGTATCTCATTGCGAGTAGGCCAGACCTTCTATTTGCCGTTTGTATGTGTGCTCGGTATCAATCCAAGCCAACCAAAAAGCACTTCGAAGTAGTCAAGAGAATATTTAGGTATCTTCAAGGGACTATTCACATGGATCTCTGGTACCCTAATGTAACCTCTCGTAAATTTCCCTTACGATTAGTAAATGCACACGAAGAAATAAAACAATGTTATGATAACGTAACACCACTTTTACGGGTAAATTTTTTTTTTTATTAATGGCTTGATATTGGAACCACTACGATAACTGTGATTGATTGTTTACCCAGGAACGATGCTTACACACAACCTAGATAATCTATAATTATTATGAACTATAAATATATAAAACGTTTATAATTATAACTATACCTTTCGTCTAAATACCGTATACTATTTATATATTTCCCGAGCCTATGAAAATTCCTGAGAACGATCATTAATATTTTTGAACTTCAACACGATACCCGAAACACCCCATGTGGGCCCCCAACACCCTATGGGCTACGAAATCCAAATACAAACCAAACAGACTAGTATTTCTTTCTTTTTTTGTTTTGGGCCGACGCAAACCACAAGCCCACAGGCCACAAGCCCAAACACACCTTTTTATTTTTTTTCTTTTCTTTCTTTTCCTGCGCAATACACAGCCAAACGTACCCTATTATCTTACGATTTTTATACACAACCCTTACATATTTTTGCTTACCTCGTTTCACCTAGTGCCCAAGATACATAAATGATAATTGTTACACCCTCACTCACTTGTTTACTACCCTAGAAATGACCAAAGCAAAGCACCAAATGTTCCATGCAAGGATAAGACCAAAACGTGTTACAACATTCCCTATCGCCACCTTTGCTCCCCAATGGCAAGTAAACGAACAATGTACACCATGTGAATGTCAGGAATGAACATGGAACAATCTCACAAAATCTTAGCTATGTAAACTTGCGATTGGTTAAAGTTTGAGGTGATACTATTCGCTTAACATGCACCCTCCACCCTTCTGAACTTATCTTGTCTCTACACACCATAAAGCTCACTATATAAACCATTACATGCAAAATCAAAGCGTTACATGCACTATACGTACCAATACACATAAAAATATAACGAGAGAAAGAAGTGTTGGAGGATGAACGGATTGCCAAGAGTACCGTGCCTCAAGTGAACCTAGGACATCAAGCTTGTAGCCTCTTGAACCATTGGTGGAACGTGAAGTGAACCACATAAGCCTCGTACCCTCACATGATCCCTACACTACATTTTACATCACCTTTGAAAGGTGAGGTGAGACCTTGAACCTTATTTCTATTTTTAGATATATACGATTTTGATTTTTGCACAAACACTTACTATAAATAAATCGTAAACTATAAACACAACACCTAAGTTTTATGTATCGTACTATTAGTTGGCTAGACCATTAAAGAGAACCTATAATGACTTTGAACTCATAATATCGTATACAAAAGTATAATCACACGTTTCTAAGTAGTATTGAACCTATATGATATACACTAAAAGACTTAGAATTATTTTGAGTTTTTATAATTTTTGCGTTATGATTTTGGCCGTGCACTTTGGCCTCGCCATTTTAAAAATTGACACATGACCACCCAATATTTAAACGCGACCTATATGACCAACTGGGAAACTAACGGGATTGATAAATATTAAGTCCAAACGACTTGATTTGATAGCCTAAACGAACCTAAAGTATATCGCTAATCTCATGAGATTTTCAGGAAATTAAAATAAACTTGGGCCGTCAAAGCCCAATAAGCTGTTTTTAGCTTATTACAATAAGCTGAGTACAAAAGCTCTTTTGAAATGTTTTTGTAACTTAAAATGATGGATTTTGATAAACCAAGTGTTCCCCCAAACCCTTTGGATCGAAAAAAACTAACGGGCCCTTATTTACGACTCGTTAGGCCCAATTTATAAAAAATAAGAGATTTAAGCAAATAAGCTGTGGACATAAGCTGTTTTGAACCTTCTGAGCTTATTGAAATAATAAAAATGCTAAGTTTTGAATTTGGTAATGTTTGGACTATTTTTGAAAAATTTCATTAACGAGGGACTAAAATTGTCAAAATTGTAAACCTTAGGTAAAAACTATCAAAACTGTTTTCTAAGGGTATAAACTGTTAATATAGAAACTTGGAGCTAATAAATGTAAATATTGATATAATTGGACCTAAAACGTAAATATATATAACTTTGGACTAACGACGTAAATATATTCCGTTAAGGATAAAATGTGTAAATTGGAGAAACTTAAAGGATCAAATAGTAATATTGATTTTTAATTTTATTATATATATATGTATATACGTATAAAATTTATATAACTATAATTAAATTTTAGACGATAAAACAATACGTAATTATTTTCTTTTTACATCTATGATGTAACACATCACCTATGCACATTATGGATTATTCATGACTAATAATAAATGTTCGCAATATTTCGAGACTTAGAAACTGAAACCTGCCATATCTTTTAGGTCGTGTGTGAAGCCGTTGCCTTGCATCGTTGAGATTACGATTATTCTACTGTACTAGTAAGGTGAGTTCATAGCCCACATTTAACTTGTTTTTGTAGGGGGGATACATGCTCAAAAACCGAACACAAGTCTTTCCCTGATATTATTATTGCTTAAGTAGCTATTGCCAAAAGTCCCTCGATCATGAACCATAATCACTTGAAGGGTGAACGTAAATAATTGTGAATAGATCTATTAGGGATTTCCGATCCCCATTTGGTTGCTAGAGGAAAGTTACCAAATGCACTTTATTTGATATCATAGGTTACTGGCAAATACCTATCTTGGGGGCAACTTATATCACATAATTATTATGGATAATTTTCATGTCTGTTGAATCGTTGAGTGTCATGAGCTTAAGGCAATAATGAATGTGATTTCTAACTTGTTTATTTGTATCGATATACAATAAACATCAACCTCTTGTGTTCAAACTATTAATTATAAACCTATGAATTTCACTCAACTTTTGTTGACTTTTAGCATGTTTATCTCAGGTAACTAAATGGAATGGATGGCAAAGGTACGAAGTGGGCAAATAAAGAAACGTTTATTTTCCTTTGAATAAAAACTTGTTGTTGAATAATGAAACCTCTTGGAAACATGAATATTTGGTATTTTAAATAAAACTTAAAACGTCTCATTTGAGTCGTTTTCTATAATTGTGACAAAGATCCACGATATAATACCCCAAAAGTCTTCCGCTATCAATATAAGTCTTCCGCTGTATTGTTCGTTTTTGGAGGTGTTATAAATTGGCATCAGAGCCACGGTTATAGTGAACCAAGTGTTTTTGGAACATTGGACTATAACTACACTTTTTAACGGGACAAAAACTTTTATAAAATACCATCCTACGCCCTTCGTGCCTGAGCATTCCAATAATTGGTAAAAAGTATTATTTACTTTATAGCATTTTAAATTGATTATGATTATGCTTACATTTACTAATCGGGAAATTATTACAGTGTCATGTCTTCAAACACCCACCCTATCAGCGTTTCATCAAACTCAGGAACTGAAGATGTTACTTCAGCCTATGCTACCTCACCTATGCCTATGTCTCCTGCTATAGACAGATACATGCAAAACCAGCAATTTCTGCCAGCATCTGACACAAAGGCTTCTCCTCTGGCATCATCTGGTCCAATTCGCTGAGCTAGGCAAATTAGACAACTTCAGCCGTATGAATCAAGTACTGCTGTACCAGCACCAGCTCTTGTCATACCACCTGAATCAGTTATGCCACTACCACCTGCACCACATGTGATACCACCACTACCTACTATCTTCTACTGCCGAACTACTACTGTGCCACTAACACCATCACCCATAGCATCTCCTCCACTAGCATCACCACCTGTACCTTACCGAAGTGTCCCAATTGTTGGGTCTGAAACTGCTGCTGAGTGAAACTGCTGCTATGAACGAAACTGCTGCTAGTGGTAATGATTCTGCTGCTAATGTCAAAGTGCTGCTGAGGTTAAATGCTGCTGACAGAATCTACTGCTGATGGGATAAGGATGTATATGGTTTAGATAAATACAGAATAGATTGTGTAAATATTATATTTATCTAGAATATTCTTATCGTGTAGAGAAAGGTATTGTAAACCTAGTAGGATTCCTTAGTCTATAAAAGGAGGATCCTAGGGTTAGTTTATGTACGTATTATTATTCACTTCAAGGTTGTAAAACCCTAGCATTGTCGAGTGCTCGTATTAATAATATCGAAGTGTTGAAAGTGAATCATTATTCTTCTTAAGTTAAGCTTTTACATTCCGCATATTAGCTTAAGTGTTTAATCAAGTTAACTTCTATATAAGATCGTTTAAGCTCAACTGGGATCAACAAGTGGTATCAGAGCTTGTGATCTAGAAGTTATAATCAAGAAGATTTTGTTTCTTAAAAGTTTGCTGTTCCAAATCTATTGCTAAGATGGGTGATGAAACTCATATGGTGACTGCTTCAAGGGTGCCCATGCTAAATCCTTCTGAGTATGAGCTATGGAAGAGAAGAATCAGACAGTACATTCGCATGATTGATTTCAACATGTGGAATGTGATTGTTAATGGTGATTCTGTACCTGAGAAGAGTACTGATGGTAAGGAGATGCCAATTAAGTCTGCTGAAGCCAACACAGTAAGGAAGATGGAAATCAAAGCACATAGTATTCTCTTAATGGGAATACCTAACGAATTTCAAATGGACTTTGATGACTGTGAATCTGGAAAAGAATTGATGGATGCTGTTGAATTCAGGTTTGGAGGGAATGATGCTACTAAGAAATCCAAGAAAAACATGTTGAAGCATCAGTTTGAGAATTTTACTTCTGAAAGTGGAGAGAAGATAATTGGCACATACAACAGGCTAAACCAACTTGTTAGTCATCTAAAGCTTGTTGGTTATGTGGTTCCATAAGAAGATGTAAACCTAAAGTTTCTAAGAAGTCTTGCACCTGAATGGAGTATGCACACAGTTGTGTGGAGGAATAAGCCTGATTTTGAAACTATGAAGTTGGAGAGTCTCTACAACAATTTAAGAGTGTATGAATCAGAACTATCTACCTCTTCTACTTCATCTTCTGGTACTCAAAATCTTGCCTTTGTATCTTCTAAAGGAAAAGGATCTCAAGAATCTCACTCTGCTGCTCATTCTACTGCTTATGGAGTATCTGCTGCTAGTTCAAATGATAAGATTTCTACCAGTGATATTGCTTTGTGTGCATTCTTGGCTGAGCTCACAACTACTATAAGGTCACATGTCATTAATCAAGACTTGGATTATATTGATCCTGATGATCTTGAAGAAATTGATCTTAAATGGCAAATGGCTATGTTGACCTTGAGGGCAAGAAAGTTCTTGAAGAAGACTGGAAAATAAGTCAAGTATAAAGCTAAGGACAGTCCAGGCTTTGACAAATCAAAGATAGAGTGCTACAATTGCAACAGGAAGGGACATTTTGCCAGAGAGTGTAGAGCTCCAAAGAAGAATGCTAATGTTACAAAGAAGGTTGTTGAAGAATCAAAGACTGCACTGGTATCTTTTGATGGACTGGGAGATTATGATTGGAGTGATATGGATGAAGAAGAACCAAATTTCTCTTTGGTAGCTGTTGCTCAACCCAAGGTGCAGAACTTTGCACTTATGGCCTATGGTTCATCATCAGGCTCTGACTCTGAGGTATCAAATGATTCAGACTTATCTGTGTGTTCTTTTAAATCTTGTGCTGATACTATAGAAGAACTTAAGTCTAGGAATGAGAGTTTAAATAGAGAAATTGAACACCTAAAACTTGATAACTTAGGTTACAAAGTAGGTATTCAAAATGTTGAAAGAAGGTTAGAATATCTCAAAGAGTGTGAGCAGGAATATGTAGATCAACTTAATCTCAGAGATATAGAAATTTTTAAGAAAAACAGTGAAGTAGAAGTTCTTAAAAATAAGTTAGAAGAAGCAGAAAAAGAAAAAGAGGAAGCTCTTGCTGAAAAAGATAAACATGTAGTAAAAGTACAAAAACAACAATATGCTTCTGATTTGGTTCATAAATCTATAGAGAATAACTTGATGAGAAAAGGTAGTGGAATTGGGTATAATGAAGTGGCTCCTCCAGCCAAAAGTGCTTTTGCTCCACTAGGAAAAGAACTATCCTTCATTAGTGAGCTAAATATTGAAAAACCTGTAGTTGAATGTAGCACAAGTGTTAATGAAACACCTAAGGTTGAGGCTAGAAAATTTCCTGAAGCTCCTATTATAGAAGATTGGTATTCTGATAGTGATAGTGATGAGGAACAGGTTAAACCAGAACAAAGTGTGAAAAAGGAAGAAATTCCTACAAAGTTTAAACCTAAAATTGAACAGGTTCAGTTTGTCAAACCTGTGTTAGGAAATAACTTCTCTAGGAAAATGGTAGAGTACAATGAGGTACCTAGAGAACAGATGGAAAGGTTCAATAATAAGCCTAGAGGTAACCATAGAAACTTCAACAACCTAGTTTTACACAGATTAGGTAATCAGTTTCAACTACAAAAGAAGGCTTGTTATAAGTGTGGTAGCTTTGATCACTTGATTGTTAGATGTCCTGAACACCAAAAGCCTGTTTGGAATCAATACACTAGGGTGAATCACAAATATGTAACTAAACAAACTCACCCACATCCTAATAGAAATATGGTTCCAAGAGCTGTTTTATTGAGATCTGGTGCAACTAGATCTATTTATGCTGCTAAATCAAATGGTGTTTTCAAAACCACAACTTGTTCTTCTACTGGCTCTACTGCTAGTAAGCAATCTGCTGCTAGTATGCACTCTGCTGCTAGTAAGCAACCTGCTGCTAGTACAAAACTTTCTAATTCTGGGCCAAAAGTTTTAACAAATACAGTTGTTGGTAATCACTTTTATGCTGTTAAGGCCTCAGCTTGCTGGACTTGGAAACCAAAAACTATTGGTTCAAATTCTGTTTCCAAGAATAGTAGTGCATCAAGTGATTTAAAGAAATTTGATTATGTTGATGCATAGGGCAGATCCAAGTCAGTAATGGCTTGGGTCGTCAAGAGGAACTAATGTCTCTACTTTTCATGTGCAGGTCAATCTACTGGATGAGCTTAAGGATATGGTTATAGCTGACAGTGGATGTTCTGGACACATGACAGGAGATGAGTCTCAACTTGAAGACTCTGAGGCTTTTGATGGTGGTTATGTTGCTTTTAGGAATGATCCAAAGGGTGGAAAGATTGTTGGAATAGGAACTCTAAGAACTGGAAATTTGGACTTTGAGAAGGTGTTTCTTGCGAAAGGACTTAAGTTTAACCTTTTTAGTGTTTCACAAATGTGTGACAAAAAGAACTTTGTTCTTTTTACAGACACTGAGTGTATGATCCTTTCTCCTGACTATCAGTTGCCAGATGACAAGTCTGTGCTTTTGAAGGTCCCTAGAAATGAGAATATATACAGTGACCATATTAAGAACATTGTTCCTAAGAGAGCTTTAACTTGTCTAATTGAAAAGGCCACTGTTGATGAGTCCAAATTATGGCATAGAAGATTGGGACATCTGAACTACAAGACTATGAACAAATTGGTAAAAGGAAATCTTGTCAGGGGGATGCCTACAAAGACTTTTGAAAATTGTGAAACTTGTGTTGCTTTTCAAAAGGGTAAACAACACAGAGTCTCATTCAAGTCCAAGACTGTGAACACAAATACTGAGCCATTACACTTACTACACATGGATTTATTTGGGCCTGTATTTGTAAAAAGCTTGAACAAGAAGTCATATTGTCTTGTTGTCACTGATGACTTTAGCAGGTTTACCTGGGTATTCTTTCTAGACACTAAAGATGAAACTCCAGAAATACTCAAGACATTCACTACAAGAGTTGAAAACCTGTACAATCACAAGGTGAAGATAATCAGATGTGACAATGGTACTGAGTTCAAGAACAGTGTGATGAATCAATTCTGTGTGGGGAAAGGAATTCTTAGACAGTATAGTGTAGCAAGAACTCCACAACAGAATGGTGTTGCAGAAAGAAGAAACAGGACATTAATTGAGGCTGCAAGAACAATGTTATCTGATTCAAAACTACCTATACCTTTTTGGGCTGAAGCTGTGAACACTGCATGCTTTGTGCAGAACAGAAGTAAGGTAGTCAAGCCTCACAATAAGACTCCATATGAGTTATTTCATGGAAAGAAGCCATTGATTGATTTTCTCAAACCATTTGGATGTCCTGTTACAATTTTAAACACCAAGGATCAGCTAGGCAAATTAGATGAAAAAGCTGATGAAGGAAATTTGGTTGGTTACTCTGTGATTAGTAAAGCTTTCAGGGTATACAATAAGAGAACCAAACATGTAGAGGAAAATTTGCACATCAAGTTTTCAGAGAATACATCTAATCCTGAAGGGAGAGGACCAGAATGGTTGTTTAATGTTGATATGCTTACCAAAACAATGAATTATGTACCAGTTATTGCCAGTATTGACACTAACCAACCACAAGAAGAATTTGTTTTGGTTGAGAAACTAAAGGTTGGTCCTACTTTACTACCCTTTCAGACTGATCTAAGTCCTACAAAAGATGATGTTCCTCAAGAGAAACCCAAGGAAGTTGAAGAGGGTATTGAAATACCTATTGAAGCAGAAATAGAAACTAATGAATTTCCCAAAGTAGTTGTTAATGTCTCTCATACACAGCCAGAAGACTCTACTGCTGACTCAGAAGACTCTACTGCTAGGCCAAAAGATACAACTACTGCTCCACCAAATTCTGCTGCTAAGCCTACTAACTCTAGTGCTACTTCAATGTTTCCTAATTTGGACACTCAGGGTAGATCTATTGATGATTCTATCTATCCTGATGATCTAAATATGCCTGCTCTTGAGAATATTTATTATGACACAGATGATGATGCACTTGATGGTAAGTTATTTGGAGCTGATGTAGACATTACTAATTTGGAACTCAATATTCCTGTTAGTCCCACACCTACCACAAGAGTACACAAGGATCATCCCAAAGACCAAATTTTGAGTGATCCACAATCATCTATTCAAACTAGGCAGATGACTAAAGCACTGAAAGATCTTCAACATCAAAGTTTCTTTGCCAGATCTCTGCATCAAAGAAATAGTCATAAAGATCTTCAAAATTGCCTGTTTGCATGTTTTCTTTCTCAAATTGAACCCAAAAACACTTACAAAGCCCTACAAGAAGCAATTTGGTTGGAAGCAAAGCAAGATGAGCTTCTACAATTTAAGCTACAAGAAGTTTGGACTTTGGTAGATCTGCCAAATGGAAAAAGAGTGATTGGCACTAAATGGGTATTCAGATGCAAGAGAGGTGAGAGAGGAATAGTCATAAGAAATAAGGCAAGGTTAGTAGCACAGGGATACACACAACAAGAAGGTCTTGATTATGATGAAGTATTTGCTCCAGTGGCAAGAATAGAAGCAATTAGATTATTCTTGGCTTATGCTTCATACAAAGATTTTGTAGTGTATCAAATGGATGTAAAGAGTGCTTTTCTATATGGGACCATCACATAAGAAGTTTATGTGTCTCAACCACCAGGCTTTGAAGACCCTGATCATCCTGACAAAGTGTACAAAGTAAATAGAGCAATGTATGGCTTACATCAAGCTCCTAGAGCTTGGTATGACACATTGTCTACATACTTGTTAGAGTCTGGGTTTAGTAGAGGAAAGATTGATAAAACTCTGTTTCTCAAAAGACAAAAGGATGATATTTTGTTGGTTCAAATCTATGTTGATGACATCATCTTTGGGTCTACAAACAAAGCTATGTGTGTTAGTTTTGAGAAGCTTATGAAGGACAAGTTTGCTATGAGTTCTATGGGAGAACTCACCTTCTTCCTAGGTCTGCAAGTTACACAGAAAGAAAATGGTATATTTATTAGTCAGGATAAGTATGTCAATGATATTTTGAAGAAGTTTGGCTTTGAAGATGCTAAGCCTGCCAAGACTACCATGGAAACCAACAAACCATTGCTGAAAGATGAATATGGAAAGGAAGTGGATATTCACTTGTACAGGTCTATGAGTGGCTCATTGATGTATCTCACAACATCAAGGCCTGATATCATGTTTGCTGTATGTGCCTGTGGAAGATTTCAAGTGTGTCCCAAGGAATCACATCTCAATGCAGTAAAGAGAATTTTTAGATATCTCAGGCATCAACCAAAATTGGGCCTTTGGTATCCTAAGGATTCACCATTTGATTTGGTCTCCTATTCAGATAGTGACTATGCTGGAGCTTCTTTGGATAGAAAGTCTACTACAGGGGGTTGTCAATTTCCAGGAAGCAGATTGGTGTCATGGCAATGCAAGAAGCAAACAGTGGTGGCTAATTCTACAACTGAAGCTGAGTATGTGGCTGCTTCAAGTTGTTGTGGACAAGTTCTATGGATGCAGAATCAATTATTGGATTATGGGTACAATTTCATGAATACCAAAATTCATATTGATAACAACAGCACACTTTGCATAATTAAAAATCCTGTTTTTCATTCTAAAACAAAACATATTGAGATAAGACATCACTTTATCAGGGATTGCTATGAAAAGAAGTTGATTCAAATTGTTAAAGTTCATACTGATAACAATGTTGCTGATCTTCTCACTAAACATTTTGATGTGGGGAGATTTCAATTTTTAATTGCAAATATTGGTATGATCAATCTTTGAAAAACTTATCTCTTTGTTTTTGTACAAGTATGTAAAGGGATTGTGCTGCTTGTTACTCTGCTGCTTATCTTAAAGCATCTGTTTGTGATGGAATGTACTATGCTGCTATTTCTAACTCTACTGCTAGTACATATGTTTGTTTGTTTTGTGGTGTTTGGTCTAATATTGTGCAGGAATAAGTCTAAATGATGATTTGCAACAACAATATTATGATAACAAAAAAGAACATCTGTCATTCATCATGTATCAAGAACAGAGGTTCATACATAAAAAGAGAAATTACAAAGACTATTGCTGAAATCACAAAAGAGTGCAACAACCTAAGATGAAATTAAAGACTACAAGCACTACTTCCTAGGGCATGGAAGTCCAAGAACAATTTTTCTTTTTTTAGGGAGAGGAGGGTTTGTCTTCTTTGTCTTCTTTGTCTTGGTTGACTTGTTTGGTCGTGGCCTTGATGACTGAGGCCTCTCAGGTGTGGAAGGTGGTTCATTTGGAGGCTCATCCTCATCTGATGAAGTGTAGATGAAAGGGGAAACAAGCTCCCTTGGAGATGGTTGCCTAACAGGGATCCAAGCTGAGTCTTCTGATGATTCTGAAGACGATGTAGACTTAGGGGACATCACAGCTTTACCCCTGGAAGTGCTTGGGGTTTGATTCAAATGAAGAAGATCTTTCAAAACAGGGAGATCATGCTTTCTCTTTTTGGCTTGCTCCTTGGTTCTACAACCATTATGAGGAGGACGGAAGGGAGGCACATATGTTTCATACGGGGTTTCATCTTCGGATGATGAATCGGATGAGATATTGATGATTTCGGGTGTTGATTTCATTATGATTTGATTGGATTTGGGTAATTGGATGTTTTGATTTGGTTGATTGGCGTTTTGATTGTGATTAGGGTTTGATAGTGATGATTTAGGGAAAATATTTAATCCGCTTTTATAGGGATTACGGCATATCATCATATTAATTGCTGAGGATTCTTGACTTTTTGACCAAGCTTATTTTGTCAACTCTGCTGCTGGATTATTTCACTCTGCTGCTAGTTATATAACTCTGCTACTAGTGTTATTGTGCTGCTACGGTTGAAAGTGTGAGGGTAGGATGTGTAACTTCTTCAATCAGTTTAAAACCTAATTGATCTTCCTAATTGGTTTTCTCATGTTTCAAATTGAAGTTCTCACAAACCCTAACACTCCATCTCTCTCAAAGTCAATTATTCCCAATTTCCCTAAACCCTAACTTATGGATTGCGTTCGTACCTGGGCAAAGCAACACAACAGTGTGGTCGTTTTGGATGTAGAATCAGTTAATGAAGATTTCACAGACATGGTAAAATTTTTGAATGCTACTTCTCTTAGGTATGCACTCACTGTGAATCCTACTATATTTGCTTCCCACATCAAACAGTTTTGGCTTACCGCTAAAATCAAAACTATGAATGGGGAAAAATATGTTAGTGCCTTAGTAGATGGGCAAAAGGTTCGTGTAACTGAATCATTAATAAGAGAAACTCTTCTCTTAGATGATGAAACAGAGACCACTTGCCTGGCCAATTCTGCTATTTTTGCTGGGTTAAAAGATTTAGGATATGAGGGGAATCATACAAATTTAAAATTTCAAAAATCTCTCCTCTGTCCTCAATACAAGTTTTTGGTACATCTTCTTCTTCATTGTTTGAGTCCTAAAACATCTGGATGGCATGAGTTTAGTACTACTGTTGCTTCTGCAATGGTATGCTTAAGCAAAGGTCACCCATTTAATTTTTCAAGAATGATATTGGAAGGGATGTTTCAAAGTATTAAAGAGTCTGGTTCCTATTTGATTTATCCAAGGTTTATACAACTCTTTGTTCAAAATCAACTTACAAAGTTTAGAGGCCATGTTGCTACCTTTGATGCTCCAAAATTGGTTTCTAAAACCTTTACTTTCTTGGTTAAACATGGAAAAAGTTTTTCAGGCACACATACAAATCTTACACCTTACATGGTGCAACTTATGCAAAATAATCAGGGTGAAGGATCAGGAAATCCCATTGACTCCCATCACACACCCAATTTTACTGCATCTGCTACACAACCTAAAATACTCTATACCCGTTGGAAAACCAAAAAGAACACTGATCTTGCTCAGGATAGTGTTAGTATGGCTGTACCAGATGAGGCTGTCCTAGGTGCTGGAGAGGACATGTTGGCAAGGGCTGTCACTACTGCTTCTAGCTTAGCAGCAGAGCAGGATAGTGATAACATCATTAAGACCCAAACCAAGGCAACATCTAGAGATGATGATTCTTCTGAATCAAATTCTCAGGATGGTAACCCTAGCCAAATGGCAAATACAGGGGGCTCAGATGATCAAACTGGGCTTGATACTGAGTTTATGTCCTAAGATTCACCTCTCGGACCAGGTTGCACAGGTCGCAGTCATGAGGACAGACCAGTGACCAATGAATTGACGGAAACTCTTGTACATGATGTCAATGTCCATGATTCACCTCTCGGACCAGGTAACACAGGTCGAAGTGATGAGACTATTATGAAACTCATTCAGGAATTGACGGTTACTTGTACCAACTTGGGGGTGAAATGTACTACTTTGGAGGACAAAGTTATTAGTCTATCATTTGTTGTTGCTGATCAGGACAAGACTATCACCAAATTGCAAAAACAGATTAAGAACTTTCAGAAATCAAGATCTTCAACCTCTTTGAAAAGATTGAAGAAAGTTGGCACTTCTCAGATTGTTAGTTCTCCTGATGTCTCTACTCACTTGGAAGAGGATGCTTCCAAACAAGGGAGGAATGAAGAGGCAATGGATTCAGGGGAGGCAAATTTGGAAAAGATTGATAGTGCTCTGGGTTTGAATGATGGAATGGTTTCAGGGGAGGCTCCAGTGATTGGTGATATGGATGTTGAAAGTCCTCAGGATGCTGAAAATTTTGTGGTTGCTGATAAATCAGGGAATGAGGTTGTTATGGAAAAGGTGATTGCTACTCAAGAGAAGGTGGTAGAACAACTTACAACTTTGGAGCCTGAGAAATTAGTGAAGGCAACAGGGTTGATGGGTGAAACATTGATGAAGTTGGGAGATTTGGTGAAAAACAAAAGTCTTGACTCTGCTGCTCAAGGATCTACTGCTAAGGATGTTACTAACTCTGCTGCTAGTGGATCTGCTGATGCACAAGACTCTGCTGCTGGGTCTGGTGACAATGCTGCTGCTGAAGCTATGATATTGTTGAGTAAGAAGACTACCCCATTATCAACTTCTTCACTACCACAACAAACAACAACAACAATCAAATCATCAGCACCTAGAAAACCTGAAAAAGGGATTGTTATTAAAGAACCTGCTGCTAAACAAAAGAAGGTTATTTCTTCATCTTCTACTGATAAAGGCAAGGGCAAGCAAGCTGAAAACCCAAGGATTATGTATAAGGGGATTGATTTCACTAATGTACCATTTGAGTCTTGGCCTAAGGCATTATAAGTTGAACATGATACAGCTGCTGCACTTAAAGCACAAGAGTTGATTAATATGGAAGATCAACAGTTAGCTGAGAAAGAGGCTGAAGACTTAAAGAGGTATGATGAATGGATAAATGAGAAGATCAGAATAGAAGCTGATATTGAACTCAATAAGCTGATCAAGATTGAAGGAAATGAAGTTCCAACTTTTGATGTGCAATCTTGGTTAACAAAGTTTACTACAAAGAAGAGAAAAGAAAATGCTACTGCTAGAAGAAATATAAAGATATTTAAAGGTCCAACTGTTAAACAACAAAGAAGAGAATATGAAAGGTATCTAAAGAATATGGCTGGATGGACATTGGTACAGTTGAAACCTTATTCTGATAAAGAAGTTTTTGACTTATATCAACAAGCTAAGAGGAGAACAAATACTTTTTATTCTATGGGATGTGCTGAGGATTTGGAACAAATTGCTCAGATGAACAAGAAGTTGATACCTGAAAAGGTAGCTGAAGCAGAGCATATTCAAGAAGCTGATGTTGTTAAACAGCTTGATATTGATGCAGCAAATACTATTTCTTCTGTGCAAGGTGGTAAAAGAAAAGGTGTTATTCATAAGTCATTTGCAAAGAAGAAGAGAAAGATTGGGGAAGGAAGCAGTTCTAAGCCAGAAGGAGATGAGTTCAAGAATGGTTGTGATCATATTCCTCCTGAGCATCTAAAAGAACAATTGAAGGTTTACACTATGGTTGGCAAGATGGAAGATCCTGGAGTGGTTGATGCCAAACCAATAGGAGTCAAATATCCTATTATCAAAGTAACTACAGGATATAAAGCTAGCATTGGAGCATTTCATGATGTCCAGAGATCTGATGGTAAGACTCATAGGTTTCTTAGATTTCAACAGATGCTACACTACTTTGATAGAGAAGATGTTGATGATATGTGGACATTGTACAAAGCAAAGTTTGGAGCAAAGAAGTTTGATGGTAAAAAGTATGAGAAAGATCAAATTGATCATATCATAACTAAAACTGATAATGTGCTATGGAGAGCTCTAAAACTTATGTATGAACCTTCAATGGATGATTCTGAGTGGACAGAGATAGTAGAATACAAAGTGAGAAAATGGAGACTATTTCAAGATTCTGGAGTTCATGTACTGGAAATTGAACCAATTACTTTGTATATGCTAGCAGAAATGGATTACCCAGTGGTAAGATACTGGAATATTGTCAATCAGATGATTAATGGTGATAAATCACTTAAGTTGCAGAAAGACTATGATTCTGATGATCAAGCATTCAATTTACTGTCAAAGTATAAGAAGATATTTGATCAACTGAATTCTCAAGGTTTGAAATGTTTGGAAGCATCCTCCTAGTGATTAATTGTGCTTTGAAGAAACTTATTTATTTAGAAATAAATAATAAGTTTAGGGGAGGATTGTTGGGTCTGAAACTGCTGTTGAGTGAAACTGCTGCTATGAACGAAACTGCTGCTAGTGGTAATGATTCTGCTGCTAATGTCAAAGTGCTGCTGAGGTTAAATGCTGCTGACAGAATCTACTGCTGATGGGATAAGGATGTATATAGTTCAGATAAATACAGAATAGATTGTGTAAATATTATATTTATCTAGAATATTCTTATCATGTAGAGAAAGGTATTGTAAACCTAGTAGGATTCCTTAGTCTATAAAAGGAGGATCCTAGGGTTAGTTTATGTACGTATTATTATTCACTTCAAGGTTGTAAAACCCTAGCATTGTCGAGTGCTCGTATTAATAATATTGAAGTGTTGAAAGTGAATCATTATTCTTCTTAAGTTAAGCTTTTACATTCCGCATATTAGCTTAAGTGTTTAATCAAGTTAACTTCTATACAAGATCGTTTAAGCTCAACTGGGATCAACACCAATATCACCTAACCAAAGGACTTACCCAATCCGCCCAACAACCTCAGAATCTTGTGTTCACCGCAGACGCCGAAGGACCCATAAGCGAGTGAATTCTCGTAAATGGTCGTTCTTGTTGCCAATCATGCGATATTGGGAACTTGGGGAAAGTTCTTACTCCACCTCACGAGTTCTTCCAGTCGCTAGGGAACCCATACATCACACCATATCATTGTTAGCTGCAAGAATGGTTCGCCACGAAGATCGACTTGATTCCATCGCTAGCAAACTCAACAAGATCCCTCATGAGCATCTAGAAAACTTTGAAGATGATATGAACAGTCTCATAATTGGTCATCTTGTAATGGAAATAAGGTTGAAAGGTTGGATTCTCTATTTTGGGAGTCAATGGAATTCATAGGAGCACTATGTGGGGCTAACACTTCAACAGAAATAATGATGGGAACTTTAGACCGAGAACTTGAAAAGATCAACACTGAGAACCTACGCCTTAGGCAAGCCTTGCTAGAATCTCGAGATAGGGAAAGGACTAGAGATCAAACAATGGAAACCATGTCCACTGCCATCCAAGAACTCCAAAACCGCCTAGACAAAGCCTTAGGGAAACCATGAGACCATCGCCTTGTTAGTGTAATCAATGTCCTACCAATAAAGGAATCTTGTCATGTTTTGTAAACATTTGCACAAGCATCAATAAGTGTTGTAACACCTTGACATTGATTTATGGAAATTTATTTTATCTTTATTTACGCTGCAAACCTTATACATTATATCGTAATATATTGGTTTATGCAGGTCAAACTTTTTCGTAATTCCTATGTATGTCATTCCAACATACGATAATTACGACTTAAACCTTTTCAATAATCAAATCATTGTAACTATGACCCATATTTACTATTTATTACTCGATATATTTCAACGTAATAGGACTATTATAAATGTTCTAATGATATACCTTCTTTTATAATAGCAACATGGCTAGAACTAGGAGAACAACCACGACCGCTACACCAACAAAACCTGAAGTCATGACCCCAGCAGCGATACAGCAAGCAATTGTTGATGGTGCCAATGCCGTGTTAGCTTGACAAGCCTGCAATAGAGATGGAAATGCGCCTACACCTCGCTACTGCACTTATAAGGACTTTATAGCGTGCCAACCAACATATTTCAAAGGAACCGAAGGAGTGTCGGAATTAGCTCAATGGTTTGAAAGAAGTGAAACAGTTTTCCAAAGAAGTGGATGCTCGGAAAACAATAAGGTTAGCTTCGCAACGGGAACACTAATGCAAGATGCTCTATCCTGGTGGAACTCTACCGTTCAAACACTAGGAACAGAGGAAGCACATCAACTTACTTGGACTGAATTCAAGGCTAAAATACTAAAGAAGTATTGTCCCCGTTCCGAACTACGAAAACTCATGGATGAGTTCCATGCCTTAATGGTGAAAGGCGTTGATTTGAGAAGTTACAACAGGAGATTTCAAGAACTCAAAGTATTATGCCCTTCCATGGTACCCGATCATGAGAAGACCCTAGAGAAATATGTCGAAGGACTCCCTAGGAGTATTGAAGGAAACGTCACCTCAGCAAACCCGCCAACCTTGGAAGCAGCAATGGAACTTGCTCAGAAACTTCTAGACCGAAAAGTTAAATACAATGAGCTTAAAAGGAAGTTTGACGATAAGAGAACCACCCACCATCACAATAACAACCAACAAAGCAACAACAGTCATCACCGCAACAACAACCACCGCAATAATAATCGGAACCACCAACAATATCACAACAATCGGAGCACTCAACAGCAGAATCGAAGACAAGAAAACCCCCGAGTCTACACCGCCACGGAAGGTGTAGGGTACAACGGTCAGAAACCCCAATGCCAACGATGCAAACTTCATCATGAGGGTCTTTGTACCGTCGGGTGTGACAAATGTGTCACAACTCACCATTTCAAGTCATTTCAGGTCATTTCCCGAACTTTGGAAAAACACTATTCATCAAAACACTATTCATTAGTTTACTATTCATCATTTTTGGTGTCAGTTTGACATTCCAAGAAGCATTCAGAAATTTTACTATTCATGGAACACTATTCATTGCGGGAAAAGATTTCATCATTCACGTGCATTACACATTTCATCGTAAATTTAGTTTACGGGTATTCAAATTCACGTAACCGTATTGGTTCAGGTGCAAATTCATGCATTATCAGTAATGACATTTCATACGGACTGGAGATAGTCTGCATATCATCAGTAGGTCATTTACATGTTATACCACTCTTAGGATTTTCAAATTTATATATATTTGATACATTTAACATTTTCCTTATAATTATTTATAAATAAACGTTAACACACGGTTTATATGCGACGAATATATCTAAATATTCCCACAATGGTCCCGACATATTTTTATATCCATTTTAACATCATAAAAGTTATTACATTCATTTACTCAGTATTTTGAAAATTTATTTTATTTATAACGTAAGCTTATGAATATTACGACGGTTTTCGTGAAAACTAAACAATAATCACCCGATCACTCAGTAATTGTACCCAACATATTTTCAACATATTTTTATCATTATTATGACTTTATTAAGTCCCGGTTAACTTCGTTAATATTTATTTCTAGCAAACCCGGTACCCGATTATAACTAATACTTACACTAAACCACAACTAATAATACACTACATTTCCCAAGTGATCAAAACCGACTTTGCTACTATTTTAAACATTGAAAACCGGCCATGAGCACACCCTAAACCACTTGACTTTTATTTTCTAACCTTATGTATTCATGTGCTAGTATTATACAATATAACCTACAAATATCTACCAAAAACACCTCAAACATAACATACATAATTTTTTTAGAATCATAAACTCATTTCTCATCTTCTCCATCTCAAAACCCATGACCCTACTATGATCCATAACCAAAATCCATTATTTTTCAAAGATCAAAGCATCAAACTTGCTTATTTCATCATCCTAATCAAGAATCATAACCCAAAAACACAAGTAATCCAAGATTTCTCATCCTTTAATCACCTATCATTTCAAAGTGAGTATTCAAAATTATTTTCATGTTTTCATCTAATTAACATATGTATCTTATGGTATTCATGCTTAATTTCATGCACAAACTAGTTATACCACTTTATTTTTGTATACTTTTTGAACATACAAACCCTAGATTGTGATTTAGGTGTTCCCTTGTTAAATTAACTTGATTACTAGTCATTAGGAACCCATGGCACCCTAAGAAGGTGTATGGTAGGATTAGTATAGTTTTGTGAAGTTTGCAAGAGTTTTGGTTGAGGTTGAAACTAGTTTTGAACAAGAAAAATGGGTTTGTAACAAGTTTATAAACATGCTGTTCCATTTTGTTAATTTCTGGAAAATCAGTAAACACCAAGGAAACTTTGGCAAAATTTTTAGAAAATACTTTCAAAAACGAATCCGTAGGCGAAAGAACGGATTAAAAAGAGTTTTTAACGAAGAAGTTATGATTTTTGCAAATTTATTGACGAAAAGTATTTTCCGGAAAAATACATGCTGATGGACGTTTTTCGTCGGACAAAAAGAGACTTTAGACATAACCCGGAGGGGTCAAGCTTTCTAAAATATATTACTACATGTTAAGACGTAACCGTGGATATAAAGAACAAGTAAAACGGACTTATAACGACAAAGATATTCACGTTTCAATATCGGCAAAAATCCTCTATAATTGGCAGCTTTTAGAAATAATAATAACACTACGTACTAAATTCTAGATTTTCTAGAAATATTAACCATGTACCCAATTTCATAACTAATGATGTATTAGTGATTACAAGTATATTTTCATTAGTACAAGGCGTTATTTCAAGGATTTCAAACCGAGGATTTCAACACAAACATTGGTACATACGATATATATATAAGTATATATATTACAACTAGTTTATTTTTCTAATAGCCATATTTTCCTAAGTCTTGGAATATATACTTTTGATAACAACAAGTGTTTTTCAAAGAGTAGAGTGGTATAGGAAACATGTGCATGGACATTCATAACATCATTTGGTGATCTAAAGTAGATCGTTCATCATTCACATTAGGTTGCGGCAAGTGTGCGCGCCTTGTCTTTCAGTTCATTACATGTTCATGGTACCATCATATTGGGTTGCGGCAGCTAATTGTTCATTGTTGTTCATTTCACTTCATCACAGTTTCATCAGTTAAGGTGAGTTTTCATAGCCCCGTTTTCAATTCAACATTTTTGATTGTTTTCAAATCCCACTGGGGGAATACATTGCATCAATCATTTTAGTACGAGCCCAAGTATTCAAACATATGTACATTGCTTAAGTTACCTTGCCATGTGATAAGTCCCCTGTAACATCATGAACCGTTAATTTACCGTTAAGCGAGAGTGAGTGGATAGATCTATTGAGGGTGACGCCTCCATCCGTGGTAGTGATTACCAACAGTAAGCGGATGCATGTCATGTCTTTTACATTTGAGTGTTTCGGCAGAACATTCAGGAGGGGCATTGTTTCATCAGTCATAGCTTCGGGGTCATGAGCTTAAGGTCAATTGTACAATTTTCATGAGATTTTTATCTTACACTTTTACTTGTGGTGGCCGTACATCATTACATTTTACAAACCTATGGAATTCACCAACATTCGTGTTGACGTTTTAGCAATGTATTTCAGGTTATTAAGGTAGCTCATGTGACATGCATTTGGACCTTCATGGAGTCGCGGAGTCGACGCGTCTCATCATTATTTCATGCACTTATGTAAACGTTTGATCTAGTATGACTTGTTTTCATAAACTTGCAACACATTTTGGGGACCTCATTTTGTAAACTCTGAATTATTTCAATGATCAAATGCAGTATTTTCCAAACGACACTTTAGGTCGTTCAATGTAACTGTAACTGTGGTGCTATGACAGACACCCCCAGGTATTCCATTCCGCTGCAAGTCAGGTAAATTGGGGGTGTGACAGATTGGCATCAGAGCTAAGGTTATAGCGAACTAGGATGTATCTTGGACCCTAGACTATAACCACATCATCATAGCATCTCATCATTTCATCATAAGTGCATAATCATGATACATGTTGTTTCATACATACCCTGTGCGAGTTATTTATATTCATATCCGTATATATATCATTTTATTGACCTGGTTCACAAGTGACATGTCTTCAGATACTCACCCTGACATCCTTTTTATCGGATTCCGACATTGAAGATGCCTTGTCATCTTCCACTACCATTATACCACCAGTTGCATTTACACCACCATTAGTACTATTGATTTGCCATAGGAACAGGGTTTTCCTATCATTCAGCCCGTACATAGAATGCCTTTTGGTAGTGTATTCAGAATTAATCTTAATGGACTTATTAGGATGCTTATTGCAAGGAAGATAGTGTGTTTTCTTTCCATCACTAGTAGGGCACTTACTACTCAGGTACTATCACCACCATCAGTTACTTATTACACTATTGGCCTTCCCACAGTGTGTACTTTAGTTTTACCTTTTGGATGTCGCGAGGTAGCGCGGAAGAGGGTAGTATTCCGTTCACTAGTACCATCATTGTCATTTTCCTTTTTCCATTCCCACTTGCCATGAACTAGATAACATCTAGTAGATAATACCAATAACACGGACTCAACAGAAACATCCGCAGATTCTTTAGGAATGGTTCAGAACCTACATTATCTAAGATTTGATCGATGCACAACTTCAGATACCACTTCAGGACTATCCCAACCTTATGATGCCACAAACCTGATTTCACACAGAGGGACACCAGGAAGTCCCTAGACCAAATTTATATCCTCACTAGCTTTTACTATTATCCTAGCCACAGAAGGTGTGGGACATAGTCTAAAGAACTTGTTGTCTTTTGATTGTTGTACAAACAAATATATCAAGTGTGACTCTACTATGTAAGAAATGGTTGTGCTATTTGTGATACCGGTTCACGTAGACCGAACTTTTCATGTATTATATTCATGTGTTGTGAATATGATGGCTTTCATTAACTATATACCCTCATGGTCACTTATGATTTGATGAAGAGAAATTTAAGCAAACCACTTCAAGCATGACGCAAGCTGCTGTTGGACAAGTCATTGCCAAGAACATAGTCACCGCCCTCACTAAGGAACAAGGAAAAATCAGGAACTTGGAATCAAGACTAAATCGCTCGAGGAATAGCGTGAGCTGTTGAAAAAGAACCGTCAGGATATTAGCAACATCAAGGATAACAACAATGCTTCAGCAGGAGGAGCTTTGTTTCAATATATAAACCGTAGTTCGAGTCCTTTAGGGTTGTATCTTTCCTTTTGTACTTACCGTTGGTACGATGACATAACCTAGTTGTATTAAGCACTTTCCTATCCAATATAATATCTATCTTGGTTACCTAGGTGATAATCATAACCATCGTTTACTCCATTATCTATCCTAATTGCTCAGACTTCAATCGTTTAGCAACATTTTAGCATTGTCTCATCAGGTATTAGGTTGATTTCGTATTTGACGAATTAGTAGACTATTACCATTCGACAAGATTCACTCACGTATCCAATACACCATTCAAGCTATTTTACTATCATATGGGGAAATTGTTTTACAGAAAAAATTTCTGAAGTAAGCTATTTTATTTCCATCCAATAAATTGATTTTTCTGTCATTACACCAAGTATTTACTGTTATTACGTGAGGCAATTTTTATGTTATTTGAAAGAAAATATCAGGATACCATTTTAATAACAATGCGTTAAACACCATCTAAAACTTTTGAGGAAAGTTATGATATTTTGACAAAAATCTAACATCGCATCATTAGTCCTCAATTGTACATAGCCTGATCACCTATGTAAAATTCAGGAAGGATTATGCCATGAAGGAAATAATTACCTTTCAAAGGATTGTTAATAACAATCTTCATTTAAAAGTTTTGTAAACAAAGGAACCTTTCCATAAACATCCCTTTTGCCGAACTATCCCTGGATACTTACCCCACCTGTCACTCACTTAGCCATTAAGTTGGATTTTCCCATTGACTTCTCTAGGAGAGACTTTCCATATCAATTACATGCAGGATTCCTATATACAATAAAAGCAACGAAGGGATTATAGAACTACTAACTAGGACTAGAAGTATACAGTGAGAGAATTCATAACTCAACAACAATCCTAAGATACTGCGAGACCATCTGAATCACCATCTCTGACTTAGTTGTCAAATTCTATCATTTAAAGGTACTAGCTAGACTGAGCTACAGGATTGAACTCAATATAGATGTCCACAGGACAACACAATAGAAATAAACCAAGCTTCTAATTGAGACTGTAGAGCATTTCATTTAAACATGGCCTCATCTATACATAAATTTTCCTGCAGTAAGTTTTCAGAAAGGACAATTGTTTGAATCAAGAATATCGATGTAGATTCCTCTAAGGCATTACGTCTAGAAATTTCAGATAACCTCACCTTTATACCAAGCAAGGAATCAAACCAGAACATATCTCCTCATCAACATGGGAAAACAGAATAGACATTCATTGCCACAACATCAAGTGATACCTTCGTCTTGCCAATTACAATGATAAACTATTTCATGACTTAAGTTAGTCTAAATACCTATGCTTGTAGTTATGCCAGATAACCATCAATAGACATTATCCAACCTCAGGAACTAAGTGTTAGACATCTATGCATTTAAGCGAACATTTCCTATTCTACCATTTTATCATTTTCAGTGTTTTCACTTTTAAATAAAGTTGTTGCGTTTACATAAATCACATACCTTGTGGAAAAATGATTTCTGAAATTCCTATTTTGAACAAGTACGATCCTTTTTGGTCAATCTTTAGCAACACTATTGTACAATGAGAAGTATACATAGACATCAAACTTTGGTAAGCAGTCTTAATCACAACATGTTTGAAAACAGTTCCTATTTCATAACTACTGGATTTTGAATCATCAAGAAAAATATTACCCAGTAAATCATTTGCTCCATTTTCTAAATTCGTTTATTTAGAAAAAGATTTCAACCAAAACTCACAATCGCGAGACAAATTTCCAGAACCACTTTACCTACAACATCGCTTATGCATTTAGGATTTATGACTTGACAATAAAGAATATTTGGAATATGTGATGAAGGAATTAGGAAGGACATCACAAATTAATCACGAACTTCAGTAGTGGAGACCGAACCCAATAGACAAAGAAGGACATATGTCTTATCATCCGTTGGAACAAAACACAAGGAATCAAATTGTTACCTATATTCTATCCCCTTCAGATAACGCCAAGTTCGAAGGACCGAACGTTATGGAATTAGTCACAAAGGTTTATTGTACCCATTTCAGTTGTTCCTGTTAAGAAAACCGAATTCACCGTGGACTTCAAGCAATCATTTCAGAATTTCCTTCAGAAACCCATTTAGATGTGAACATCACTTATCATCCTCAGACCGATGGTCAAAGCGAGAGAACAATTCAAACATAGGAAGGTATGCTCGGAGCATGAGTGATTGACTCTAGAAATGGTTGGAACAATCATTTAACATAAATCAAATTCATCTACAACAATAGTTATCACACCAACAATGAGAAACTGGCAGAAGTTAGATTGGTACATAACACATATCATTTGGATTGGGTATCCTGAACAACAAACCATCCAGATTCAAGTGGGAGAACAAATTAAGTTAAAAGCAATGCCTTGGATTGGCATGATACAAATTGGATAACAAGAGAAGTTGAACCTTTAGCATATTGGGCCATTTAAGATTCATTTTAGGATCGACCAACTAGCATACAAACTTGAGTTCTGGCAGAATTCAGCAGTATATATTACCAGTACCACATTTAAAACATTAAGAAGCGCAGACCATCGATTGATGGGCCAAACTCGGAAAAAGCTCAACTCATTAGTTCAGTAGGCATTCATGAGATAACCAGAAATTTCCTACAAGTCAAGAATCAGTTACAAGTTCAATAAGTTATAAACCATTAAGAAAACTTGGAAAGTTACACCAATATACACTGGACCATTTAATATTCTGACAGAGAAGGCATAGTGGCCGTCAGATTTGAACATTGCCAGAGTACAACAGGGTTACACGAACATATTTCACATTTTCAGATCCCCAGAAATGACTTTCAGATGAGTCACTCATGATTCCATTGGAAGGGATCCAACCCAAATGACAATCTCAGACCTTATAAGAGAACCAACAGAAATCATGGACCGTGTGGTCAAACAGTTGAAACAGAGTCGAATTCCTATCGTTAGAGTTCGCTGGAATTCTCGAATATCATCACCTTTTCACCAATATGTTTTCAGAAACCAACATAAATTGAACTTCGGGACGAAGTTCCTTTTAGAGGGGAAGAATGTCACAACTCACCATTTCAAGTCATTTCAGGTCATTTCCCGAACTTTGGAAAAACACTATTCATCAAAACACTATTCATCAGTTTACTATTCATCATTTTTGGTGTCAGTTTGACATTCCGAGAAGCATTCAGAAATTTTACTATTCATGGAACACTATTCATTGCGGGAAAAGATTTCATCATTCACGTGCATTACACATTTCATCGTAAATTTAGTTTACGGGTATTCAAATTCGCGTAACCGTATTGGTTCGGGTGCAAATTCATGCATTATCAGTAATGACATTTCATACGGACTGGAGATAGTCTGCATATCATCAGTAGGTCATTTACATGTTATACCACTCTTAGGATTTTCAAATTTATATATATTTGATACATTTAACGTTTTCCTTATAATTATTTATAAATAAACGTTAACACACGGTTTATATGCGACGAATATATCTAAATATTCCCACAATGGTCCCGACATATTTTTATATCCATTTTAACATCATAAAAGTTATTACATTCATTTACTCAGTATTTTGAAAATTTATTTTATTTATAACGTAAGCTTATGAATATTACGACGGTTTTCGTGAAAACTAAACAATAATCACCCGATCACTCAGTAATTGTACCCAACATATTTTCAACATATTTTTATCATTATTATGACTTTATTAAGTCCCGGTTAACTTCGTTAATATTTATTTCTAGCAAACCCGGTACCCGATTATAACTAATACTTACACTAAACCACAACTAATAATACACTACATTTCCCAAGTGATCAAAACCGACTTTGCTACTATTTTAAACATTGAAAACCGGCCATGAGCACACCCTAAACCACTTGACTTTTATTTTCTAACCTTATGTATTCATGTGCTAGTATTATACAATATAACCTACAAATATCTACCAAAAACACCTCAAACATAACATACATAATTTTTTTAGAATCATAAACTCATTTCTCATCTTCTCCATCTCAAAACCCACGACCCTACTATGATCCATAACCAAAATCCATTATTTTTCAAAGATCAAAGCATCAAAGTTGCTTATTTCATCATCCTAATCAAGAATCATAACCCAAAAACACAAGTAATCCAAGATTTCTCATCCTTTAATCACCTATCATTTCAAAGTGAGTATTCAAAATTATTTTCATGTTTTCATCTAATTAACATATGTATCTTATGGTATTCATGCTTAATTTCATGCACAAACTAGTTATACCACTTTATTTTTGTATACTTTTTAAACATACAAACCCTAGATTGTGATTTAGGTGTTCCCTTGTTAAATTAACTTGATTACTAGTCATTAGGAACCCATGGCACCCTAAGAAGGTGTATGGTAGGATTAGTATAGTTTTGTGAAGTTTGCAAGAGTTTTGGTTGAGGTTGAAACTAGTTTTGAACAAGAAAAATGGGTTTGTAACAAGTTTATAAACATGCTGTTCCATTTTGTTAATTTTTGGAAAATCAGTAAACACCAAGGAAACTTTGGCAAAATTTTTAGAAAATACCTTCAAAAACGAATCCGTAGGCGAAAGAACGGATTAAAAAGAGTTTATAACGAAGAAGTTATGATTTTTGCAAATTTATTGACGAAAAGTATTTTCCGGAAAAATACATGCTGATGGACGTTTTTCGTCGGACAAAAAGAGACTTTAGACATAACCCGGAGGGGTCAAGCTTTCTAAAATATATTACTACATGTTAAGACGTAACCGTGGATATAAAGAACAAGTAAAACGGACTTATAACGACAAAGATATTCACGTTTCAATATCGGCAAAAATCCTCTATAATTGGCAGCTTTTAGAAATAATAATAACACTACGTACTAAATTCTAGATTTTCTAGAAATATTAACCAAGTACCCAATTTCATAACGAATGATGTATTAGTGATTACAAGTATATTTTCATTAGTACAAGGCGTTATTTCAAGGATTTCAAACCGAGGATTTCAACACAAACATTGGTACATACGATATATATATAAGTATATATATTACAACTAGTTTATTTTTCTAATAGCCATATTTTCCTAAGTCTTGGAATATATACTTTTGATAACAACAAGTGTTTTTCAAAGAGTAGAGTGGTATAGGAAACATGTGCATGGACATTCATAACATCATTTGGTGATCTAAAGTAGATCGTTCATCATTCACATTAGGTTACGGCAAGTGTGCGCGCCTTGTCTTTCAGTTCATTACATGTTCATGGTACCATCATATTGGGTTGCAGCAGCTAATTGTTCATTGTTGTTCATTTCACTTCATCACAGTTTCATCAGTTAAGGTGAGTTTTCATAGCCCCGTTTTCAATTCAACATTTTTGATTGTTTTCAAATCCCACTGGGGGAATACATTGCATCAATCATTTTAGTACGAGCCCAAGTTTTCAAACATATGTACATTGCTTAAGTTACCTTGCCATGTGATAAGTCCCCTGTAACATCATGAACCGTTAATTTACCGTTAAGCGAGAGTGAGTGGATAGATCTATTGAGGGTGACGCCTCCATCCGTGGTAGTGATTACCAACAGTAAGCGGATGCATGTCATGTCTTTTACATTTGAGTGTTTCGGCAGAACATTCAGGAGGGGCATTGTTTCATCAGTCATAGCTTCGGGGTCATGAGCTTAAGGTCAATTGTACAATTTTCATGAGATTTTTATCTTACACTTTTACTTGTGGTGGCCGTACATCATTACATTTTACAAACCTATGGAATTCACCAACATTCGTGTTGACGTTTTAGCAATGTATTTCAGGTTATTAAGGTAGCTCATGTGACATGCATTTGGACCTTCATGGAGTCGCGGAGTCGACGCGTCTCATCATTATTTCATGCACTTATGTAAACGTTTGATCTAGTATGACTTGTTTTCATAAACTTGCAACACATTTTGGGGACCTCATTTTGTAAACTCTGAATTATTTCAATGATCAAATGCAGTATTTTCCAAACGACACTTTAGGTCGTTCAATGTAACTGTAACTGTGGTGCTATGACAGACACCCCCAGGTATTCCATTCCGCTGCAAGTCAGGTAAATTGGGGGTGTGACAAAATGTCATAAGATCGGTCATCAAACCAGAAACTGTAGGATTCCGGCTACAGGAATCAACACACAGGCTGTATCACCCACTTGTTACGGATGCGGAGAAGTAGGACACATCTGGAAGAACTGCCCAAAAGGAAATGAACCAGCGAACGCTCAAGCTAGAGTATACCTTCTCGGAGATGGAAACGGACCTGATGTAGTCACCGGTACATTTCTACTAAACCATCATAATGCTAGAGTATTGTTTGATTCGGGCGCCGATAAGAGTTTTATATCAGATACATTTGCCCCTTTACTTAATGTTACTCCCTCTAAGCTGAACACCACTTACGAAGTCGAAATGGCTGACGGGAATTTAATAGATACCAATACTATCATGAAAGATTGTACCCTAACCCTATCAGAAAAACCTTTTGCCATTGATCTTATGCCGGTTCAACATGGTAGTTTTGATGCTATCGTCGGCATGGATTGGCTATCCCACCATCGTGCTAGGATTCACTGTGACGAAAAGGCCGTTCATATACCGCTCAAGGATGAAACACTCATTGTCCAAGGCGACAAAAGTAAACCTCGATATGGAATTATCTCATGTATGTGAGTGATAAAATACATGAAGGAAGGATGTCAGGTATTCATGGCTCATGTTACAGAAAATAAGTCATCCGAAAAGCAGCTTGATGACGTTCCTATAGTTAGGGATTTTCCTGAAGTATTCCCTGAAGAATTACCTGGTATTCCACCCGAGCGTCAAGTAGAATTTCAGATTGAACTAGTGCCTGGAGCGGCACCAGTGGCCAAAGCACCTTATAGGCTAGGGCCATCTGAAATGGAGGAATTGTCAGAACAATTAAAGGAATTGTTCGAAAAAGGGTTTATTCGACCAAGCTCATCACCTTGGGGAGCTCTAATTTTATTTGTTAAGAAGAAGGATGGATCATTTCGGATGTGCATCGACTACCGGGAGTTGAATAAACTTACGGTAAAGAATCGATACCCATTGCCTCGAATTGATGACCTGTTTGATCAATTGCAAGGATCGAGTGTGTACTCAAAAATTGATCTGAGATCGTGATATCATCAATTAAGAGTTCGAGAAGAGGATATTCCAAAAACTGCATTCAGAACACGCTATGGTCACTACAAGTTTCAAGTAATGCCATTCGGGTTGACCAATGCACCAGCAGTTTCCATGGACTTAATGAATCGAGTGTGCAAACCTTACTTGGATAAGTTTGTAATAGTATTCATCGACGATATTTTGATCTACTCTCGCAATGAAGAGGAACACGTGAAACATTTGTGAATCATTCTAGAACTACTCAAGAAAGAAGAACCGTATGCTAAGTTCTCCAAATGCGACTTTTGGATTTGCACCGTGCAATTTTTAGGACACATCATAGATAGTCAAGGCATTCACGTAGACCCTGCAAAGATTGAGGCTGTAAAACGTTGGTCGTCTCCTACAAACCCCACGAAGATACGTCAATTTTTAGGTCTCGCAGGTTACTACCGAAGATTTGTTGAAGGTTTTTCCAAGATTGCAAAACCTTTGACTAAGTTAACCCAAAAGAACGAGAAGTACATCTGGGAAGAAAAGGAAGAAGCAGCCTTCCAGTTGTTAAAACGAAAGCTTTGTGAAGCTCCAATATTAGCCCTCCCATAAAGAAATGAGGACTTTATAGTATATTGCAACGCATCTTATCATGGACTAGGAGCAGTTTTGATGCAAAGAAGCAAAGTGATAGCTTATGCATCTCGACATTTGAAGAAACATAAGGAAAACTACACGACTCATGACTTGGAGTTAGGAGCTGTAGTGTTTGTACTCAAGTTATGGAGACACTACTTGTATGGCACCAAATGTACCGTGTACACAGACCACAAAAGTCTCCAGCATATTTTGGATCAAAAGGATTTAAATATGAGACAACGTCGCTGGCTAGAGCTACTCAGCGATTATGATGGCGAGATACGTTACCACCCAGGAAAGGCTAATGTAGTTAAGCCAAAAAGAACGATTGAAACCACTCCGAGTTAGATCACTAGGGATGACTATTCACTCACCCCTTCCATCCCAAATCCTTACCGCGCAGAACGAAGCTCTTAAAGAAGAAAACCGACCCAAGGAAAAGATTTACGGCATGCCCGAGAATAAGAATGGTTTCGTGAAGAAATCCGATGGAACATTGTGTTTCAAGGACAGAAGTTGGATCCCTCTGATTGGAGGTATTCGTGAGCTTATCATGCATGAGTCCCACAAATCAAAATACTCCATTCACCCAGGTTCCGACAAGCTGTATCAGGATTTAAAGAAACTACATTGGTGGCCGAACATAAAGGCTAACATCGCAGAATATGTTAGTAAATGTTTGACGCATTCAAGAGTAAAGGCAAAACATCAGAAACCATCAGGTCTACTTGTACAACCTGAACTTCCTATGTGGAAATGGGAACGAATCACTATGGACTTCATCACCAAACTTCCAAGAACTTCATCTGGATACGCCACGATATGGGTTATTGTTGATCATCTCGCAAAATCCGCTCATTTTCTACTCATCAAAGAAACCGATGAGATGAATACACTGGCTCAGCTGTATGTGAAGGAAATTGTCACTCGACATGGAGTACCAATTTCAATCATCTCGGATCGAGATAGTCGTTTCACCTCTCATTTCTGGAAATCCTTACAAAAATCCTTAGGAACTAAACTAGATATGAGCACCGTGTACCACCCTCAAACTGATGGTCAAAGTGAAAGAGCTATTCAAACCTTGGAAGACATGCTCCGAGCATGCGTTATTGATTTTGGAAAAGGTTGGGATAAGCACTCACCATTAGCAGAGTTTTCATACAACAATAGTTACCACACCGGCATAAAAGCAGCACCATTCGAAGCACTTTACGGTAGAAAGTGCAGATCGCCCGTTTGTTGGGCAGAAGTTGGAGAAAGACAACTTATAGGACCAAACCTTGTTCGGGAAACTACTGAGAAAATCGTTAAGATTAAGCAACGCTTACAAGCAGCCCCAGACCGACAGAAAAGCTACGCCGACATAAGAAGGAAACCCATGGAATTTCAAGTAGGGGATAGAGTCTTATTGAAAGTATATCCCTGGAAGGGAATGGTACGATTTGGAAAACATGGAAAGTTGAACCCAAGATACATCGGTCCATTCAAAATCCTGGAAAGAATAGGACCCGTGGCTTATAAGCTCGAACTACCCGAAGAACTTAGTCGGATTCACGACACCTTTCATGTGTCAAACCTTAAGAAGTGTTTATCCGATGAATCTCTCGTTATTCCATTGAAAGAAATTCGACTAGATAACAACCTTGTCTTTACCGAGGAACCTATTGAAATCATGGATAGAGAAGTCAAACAACTCAAGCGAAACCGTATCCCTATTGTCAAAGTACGTTGGGACTCCAAGCAAGGACCGAAATATACTTGGGAGCGCGAGGATCAGATTCGCTCCAAGTACCCACATCTCTTCACCTAAGACACCCTTAACAACTATCTTAGACTAGAATTCCGGGACGGAATTCCCTGTAAGAGGTAGGTAATGTAACCTCTCGTGAATTTCCCTTACGATTAGTAAATGCACACGAAGAAATAAAATGATGTTATGATAACGTAACACCATTTTTACGGGTAACAATTTTTTTTTTTTATTAATGGCTTGATATTGGAACCACTACGATAACTGTGATTGACTGTTTACCCAGGAACAATGCTTACACACAAACTAGATAATCTATAATTATTGCGAACTATAAATATATAAAACGTTTATAATTATAACTATACGTTTCGTCTAAATACTGATGCGCGTTTTATTAGTACAAGTTTTAAAATTTATAAACACGAATTATACGATTATTATCTAGCACATACGAGCAAGTATACTCGTCCGGTGTAATAAAGGTGGGTAAGTCGAGATCGTCCCAAGGGATTTGGTGGTTTTAGTAATAAGAAAAACGTTTGTTAAATAAGGGTTGTCAATCCAAATTTATGTAAAATCTTAATTTAAAAGAAAACTCAATAAAAACTAAACATATACTTGTGTATAATTCCTTGATTGATAATTAGGAGTATTGTAACAATTTGAGTACAAAGTTTGGTGTAAAACTTGTTATGATGCGCAACTAAAAATGAGTAGTTATACAATCTATGACGTATGTCATGTTTTCACTACCACTAAGAATTCTATCACCTAAATGACTCCTTTCGGACATATCAAATTAGTATGACAATCCTATAATCACATGGTTGTTTTGAAAATCAATTCTTTTCTTATGAATTCCTACGAATCCTTTCGGTCCTTTTTCGTGATGAAATCGTCTCAAATCTATTTTAACAAGTAAATAAGATGGTTGTCAAGCATCCTATTCCATACTAATTTGGTGTATTAATATTTTGGAATAAAAATAAGTTAAAATTCCTTTCGGACCTATTTTTCAAGAGAATGTTTTTGCCAACAAATTAAGCAAGAAAAGATGTTATTTCAACAAACTCATAAAATAGATATGTTTTCATGCATCACCTTTTTCATAAAAGAATACTCCATTAACCAATCACATCATATACACAAGTATATCACAAATTACTCGATAGCAATCATATTAAAACACAAGTAAATAAGAAAACTTTCATAAAAATCAAAGTAACAATTGTTCATTATAAGTATCAAGGTGTACCTAGTCTTAAGAATTACAATGAATAAACTTGTAGAACTTCAGCAACCACACTCCTCCAATTGCTCACTAACATAAGTAAACAACTCCACACTCGAACCAATGCTTGAGACTCTAACTCAACACGTTCTGGACGTTTTTTACAACACTTAGTAAACTTTCAGGCAATATAAGATAAACTAACAAGATTTGGTGTAATACTAAGTTAGATATTGGTGGTACAAGTAATTCTAGACCCTAAGTAGTCATTATATAGCATAATGACACTTATCCTTCAAGTAAAAACGTCCCTCCTTAGTTAATAGGCAGAAATGATCAGCCACACATGATTATGGGGAGTAAATACGTCCATAAATGCAAAACTTGTAACTTTAGTCAACCCCATCCGATCGGTTTCTCACCATCCGATCGGATGGTCAATCTTTTGGCACATTTCCAGCCGAATCGGTTGCGAGTTGCAACCGATCGGTTGGAATCTGTCTGAACCATATTTCTATGTCTTTTCTTTGTCATTTTTCGTTGCATGCATTATTTTCTTTGTGGCATGACTTTGTCCATTAGAACTTGATATTTTCTTGATAATTTTGTGTAGAAAACTTGTCTTTATCAAATCCTTTTGTCCATACAACGTATCTTTCTTCCTTGATCTTCTTGAAACTCTCCAAAAATGCATGTCCACTTCATTTCTTCATCTTTTAATCATTTTTACCTGCTTTTGGCTATATTTGCATGCATAAACACTTTTCCACGATTAAGTAACAAATATATACAAATATGACAAATTTCCACTCATAAAACAAACAATAACGCGACTAAAAACATGTTAATTTTGAGCGTTATCAAATCCCCCACACTTGAGCTTTGCTCGCCCTCGAGCAAGTCTTAATCAAAAGAAAGTTGAATTCAATGGCAATAGTGCAAATATCTTATTTGAACTCAATCAAGTAAATAAAGAGCTTGACAACATTTCTAAGCACCTCACGAAGATAATTTGAAATTCACTCATCACTCAATATGTGTAATGATTAATAGATCACTCATTGCACAGTCATGATTTATGTTTCTTACCATAGGCTTGTACAAGTATCAAAACAATAGAATAATTCATCAAAGAGGTCTTTTATTTGTGTTGTAACGTTTAGGCTAAGGGTTTTATAAACTTACATGCAAAATAATTACACTAAGTCAAAAAGGTAAGGATAAGACATGGGAATATTTATGAAATTGGTTTTAAAGAAAAATAAAATCTAAGTCTAAGTCCCATAGTTGCTAATCTCAAACAAACCACAAACCCAAAAATGACAATAGTTACAATCTTTTTCCTCTTCGAACTTTCACATGTTGATACATCGATTCACCATAAAAATATTCTTCAAACTTAGCACATCGACTAACAACACATCTCATGACTTTCTTTATTCATAATAATAAAGCACATTGGCTATATTTGTCACCTTATAGTTGCAATGACTTATTTTTTTATTTTATTTTTTATTTTTTTTAATAAGATCTCCCCCACACTTCGCATAAGCATACACCACAAAAAATACAAATAAGAATGTGCACTCTTTGTCTTTGTTGAAATGGCACACACATGAATTGTGAAGTGTGGCTAACTAATAATCATCAAAAACAATCCAACAACCAAGCAACTAGCAACCCACCATTTAGACTTTGACAAGGGTAAGGCTAAGGTTTAAAGTGTAAAATATTTTTGTATTTTTCTGGATTTAACAAAATGAAAAGGATGGCTCAAAGGGTGTAACTAGGGGTATCTAGCGCTAAAGATAAACGCTAACAAATGGGTTCCAAATACGAGGGTAACTGATGCGTAGGGATTGCACCAGGCTTTACCTCTCAAGGGATCTCGAGAAGCTTGCAACCCCCACCAGGCAGTGTACCTGATCGATGTAGTATAGTATAATGACAAGTACCGGGGGATTGATCGTTCAGCTAGGAATAGTGTCGCTAGGATTAGAAAACCTAAAGACTAGGTCTAGAGATGAGGGATGATTCTTTTTGTATTTTTATATTTTTTTAGAAAGCAAATTAAAATCTCAGGTTTGAAGGATTTGGGCGGAATTAGTTGCTAGTCAACTAACCCAATACTAAGATGCAATCAAAATAAAATACTAGAAATGAGAATAAAACTAAATTATACTAAAGTTGTGAGCAATATGTGGGAGAAATGTGTTTACTTAGCTTTCACTACTCCCTAGATATCTTTTACACGTTAATTACTTGTTATAGTTGCGTGGATGACGGATTGTATTCCTTAATACCATTCATGGGGTGGCGTACTTACTTCCCCAATCCTATGAGTGCCTACTTCACTCCTATGTCGAGCCGGCTAAGAAGCTCCTAACATGGGATCATTAGAATTTACTCATGCATTAAATACAACCAATAAAACCTAGTACACATCGGTTCATGTTTCCTAAGACGTTCAAGCATGTTACACAATGGAGATCTGCCAGTTTTCTTAAACCTGACATTGAAATCATTCATCCAATACAACCACAAACAAGTAATCAACACATAATTAACATCTAGGTTTCATTAGATCTAAGCAAACACAAGATAAATCTAGCCTAGCATGTTGAAATCAAGACAAGCACAAGATATAGACAACAAACACATAGACATATTGATTGAATAAAGAGAAGACTTATCTCAATAGCACATGAAAGGATTCAAGGGGTGAAAACCCTTGAATATACTGTAAAATACGAGCTAGGGTTCAAAAGTTCGGCCCTAGGGTTTCTCCACACAAGTTCCTCTTTAATGAATGAAAAATAGAAAACTATATATAGAGTTTAAAAGGTGACGGCATTAAGAACGAATGTCTGACGCGGTCATCTCGCCGCCAAATAGTTCCTCGGACTGCCTAGATCTGGGTCTGACGCCGTCATGTGTACACCTTATGCAGGCCGTCATGATTTTAACTCTTGACGCCCTTGTTGTGACGCCGTCAGGTTTGCACTGGGTCGTCACCACTTTTACTCCTGACGCCGTCAGGGTCTTCCTCTTGACGCCGTCAGGTACTGTTCTCAGCATGGAAAATTAAGTCTTTGGCTTTTTCTTCACTTTTTTGCTCCAAAAACGTCCGAATTGCTTCCTTTTCCAGATTTCTCTCCCAAAGTACCTAAAATCACAAAAGGAACGATTTAGGGTAATATTTGATCAAGTAAATTCAATTCCGGGCTTAAATGACCCCCTTAAAGTGGTTCATTTTTCGCCTCATCAGTAACTAACCGATGTGGTTAGCAAATATTATTTTGTAAACGGATGGCCATTTGGTTTTATTCCTAAGTTTGCCTCTTATCATATGAATATATCCTTATCATTCGAAAATGATTTAACCGTAATGCATAACAAGTACAAGTTCTAGAATTAACACAACCACCGATACACTCATCATGAAATATGTAAATAGTATAAGAAATACTATTCTCATAAAAAAAACTAATCCTCGCAATTTAAAGTAATAAGGGTATAAAATTGTGCTAGCAAATGTTATCAATTCCGCGACGAATTGCTCTTTAAAACTTGAATTTATTCTCCAAAAATATCATTATTATTTACCATGAAATCAACCTTATTTTAACTAAAATATGAAGGGCGAACTACTACTAGTTACTAAAGTTCACGACTAAAATAAAAAAAAAAAATTAAAAAATTATGCAATTTTTCTATTTTCTTCCTTCCCCCACACTTAAGTTTTGCATTGTCCTCCATGTAATAAAAATAACTTCAAAGTAAAGGAAATGGAAAAATTTAGAAAATACCGGAGTTAAATACGTAATATGCGTATTTGATCATAATAAGCAAATGAGTTTACCGACTCCAAACGTTGATCAACTATATGCTTCCGTAACAAAACTCCTGCAAGAAAACTACAAAATATACGAAACAACCAAACAAACACAAACAAAAACATATCTAAACCAAATAAATAGAAAATTAAGTTACGTTATAAATCCTACGAGAAATAGTTAAAGATAATAGAAATAGAGATTGTTCGACACATAATTGTTTTTAAAACCAACCATAATCCATGTGATCAAATGTCACCATCAATAACTCACATCGGAACGAATGAACTCATCCTCGCTTTCCACTCGTCCTCGTCAACATCTTCTTCATCATCCTCGTCCACCACTCGTCTCTTCTTCTTTCCAGCTCTTGACGACGAACCTCCAACATCATAACTTGATCCTCCAGGATTAAAACTTGGTCCACCCACATTAACACCTGAACTACCATATTCGGGAAGTCTACCGTATGGAGGGTATGGTTCGGGAAATGGTGAATAACCAGGATAAGGGTAGGGGTATGGTCCAAGATATGGAGAATATGGTAAAGGGTATGGTGGAACATTTTTTTCCAAAAAATCTTTGAACTTATTTAAATCACTTGGGATCACAAATCTCAAATGGTTTGAAATTTTTGATCGGGGGAGAAAATGTGATTTAAATATGAAATCTGATTAAATGTTATGTGTCCTGAATTTGAGGGGGAGCAAATGGTTTGTGAAAATGTGGTGACTAAAAGATATGGCATCTCACAAGTGCGAGACTCAAAATTGACCAATGAATTGACGAAACAAGAATTGTCATCAATCGAAAGGAATAGTCCTGGACGGGTAATAACTTCAAGCTGGTCTAACCATTGATGTAAGCGTTTCTCGAAAAGGACTTGTCTGAGTAGAGTGTACCTTTTCGAGAAACCTTTTGTGAATTTGATCCGGCCGGGTAATAACTTCAAGCTAGTCTAACTAGTGATGTAAGCATGTCTCGAATGTCCGTTCATGTTCACTAAAGGTGGATCAATTCAAAAGTACAACTCGTCCCGACATGTGCAAATTTATAATTAAAACATCCGAGCACATGTTAAGGGGGAGCATTTGAAAATGATAAAACTCTCAACGTGTTGAAAAAAATGTGTTTCCTAATCATAAACGCGTTGAGAGAATTTTCAATGATTTGGTGTATGGCAACATAGGATAGTCATGAAGTTATAAGGTGGCTAAGGTTTGGAAAACCGTTCTATGATCCGCCAGAGCCGGAGGGATCTACCCAAGGACAATACCCAATAGATAGTATTAGAAAGTCCTTAGGTATGACTATGAAAAATGGAGTAATATGAGAATGGAGAAAGAAGGGATTGAAGAATTAAAAAGAAATGAAATGAGAAAGGGTGAAAAGAAATAGCCCTCCAATTATTCAACCTTAGGGCAGAAACCGGGTTCAATTCATATGCTACTAGTGGTTACTAAGGTAACACCGGTATTGAAGACAAGATGTCATCGACCTAGTGACGCACTGCACTAAACCTTCTAGCCACACAAGTTCTCTTAAAAGGACTTGTTTCATTATCACGGGGAACCGGTGTAATCTATCAACTTATCTCTAAGAGATGGTTGATATTGAAGCAGGAGACCTCTCCCTGTTGACATAAATAATGCCTAAAAACATTATTAACATGTTAACAATATCTCTATGTTTTGATTATTACAAAATATAAACTCATAGAACTAAAACTTGTGACATAAACAAGTATTTAGTGATTAATATTTCTCTTTACATCCAAATCACGTAAGGTATGAATAAACAAAGTGTTTAGTGTATTTTATGAACAAAGGAAAGTTTAATTAAGCATTACAAAGTTTATTTAATTATATAAACATATTATATATTTTTGAAAAACACTTTTGGTAATAAAGAAAAATGTTTTATTCATACTAAATATATGAATTCAAATTTTTAACCAAAATCAGTTAGTTTTTCACCAAATAAACTTTCCCCACTAAAAGACAAAGAATCTGGCTGTTTCAGCTGGGCGGCCCCCTTAATTATAAAGGGCGGTCCCCTTAATTTTAAAGGGGCCGGCCATGATTTAAGGGGACCGGCCACGCTCCTCTGTCAGATTCTTTTGCCTATAAATACCACCTTAAACCTGAATTGTTTCCTCACCTTTTGCACTACTAAACTTTCAGATCTAGATCCTAATCTCCATTCTTTTATCCTTTGATCATAAGTATATAAATTCTTTGTTTCAAAGTGATCCAACCTTCATCCTCTCAAGTGCAAGAGAAGAATACTTCTATCCCTCAAGACAAGAAGTATTACAACTTGTTGTGATCTCCACATCCAAGTTGTTGGTGCATCATCAAAGATCTTTTACATTATTCTTTGTGAAGATTATTGTGAATATTTGATTGTAGTTAGTTGTGTTAGATATAGATTGTGTGATTAGTTAGTAGCTTGGTGTGAAGAAGATAAGCTAGGTACTAGATTGGTGTGAAGAAGATAGGTGTGGAGTAGTTAGTTGTGAAGTAGATTGGTTTGAAGAAGTTGTGTAGAAGTTGTGACTTAGGTGTGACGAAGTTGTGGTGAGAAAAGTGGTGTGTAGATTGGTGTGTAGATTGGTGTGTATATTGGTGTGTATATTGGTGTGTACGGTTTTCTCCGCCATAAGGGAGCTTGTTGATATAGTGAAGAAAACTCTCGAGTTAGGTGCTCGGGGAGTGGAGTAGGGCAAGGAAGCTGTCCTTGTAGCCGAACCACTATAAATCTCTTGTCTCGCGGTTCGATCTTTCCATCTCTTACTTATTTCATTACTTATCATTATAATTTATTGTGTAGTATTAATTGTTTATATTGTACAAGACTTGAGATCACATATTATTGAATCTAAGTTTTTAAAAGCTAAGCAAAACTCTAAAACTAATTTTTATAACGAAGTAAAAAGACGTAAAACTATTCAACCCCCCTTCTAGTTTTCCACAATTGGTATCAAGAGCCACGTCTAGCAAGATTTTTAAAATATATTGTATTTTAAAACTTGTAACGATCTATGGAATCTGAAAAATATTTAGAAGGGCAATCTATGCAAAGACCACCACTATTTGAAAGTGATGGATTTTTATATTGGAAAAATAGATTCGAAACGTATGTGAAATCAAAAGATCTTGATCTTTGGCATATTATTACCTTTGGTGATTTTCCTCCTATTCAATATAATGTTGAAACTAAAATGAATGAAATTGTATCTTTTGAAGAACAAAATGATGGTTTGAAAAAGAAATTAGCAAAAAATAATGAGGCTAAAATGGTAATTTATAATGCGTTACCACGCAAAGAATATGAAAGAATTTTTATGTGTAAAACTGCCAAAGAAATTTGGGATTCTTTACTAATTACTCACCAAGGTAATAGCCAAGTCAAAGATAATAAAATAGATCTTCTTGTACAACAATATGAACAATTTACGATTCCGGAAGAGGAATCAATTGATAATGTTTTTGCTAAGTTTAACACTATCATCACAAGTTTAAAAGCACTTGATGAGACATTTTCTAGTAAAAATTGTGTTAGGAAATTTCTTAGGGCATTGCATCCAAAATGGCGAGCTAAGGTCACGGCAATCGAAGAATCAAAGAACTTGATGACGTTATCACTAGACGAACTAATTGGCAACTTGAAAGTTCATGAAGAAATCATAAGAAGAGATTCGGAAACGGTCAAAGTCAAGAAAGAACAAACCAAATCAATTGCTCTAAAAGCCAAAAAGGAACCTAGTGATGATGATGATTCAAGTGACGAAAGTGAAGACGAAGAATATGCAATGGCCGTAAGAGAATTCAAGAAGTTCTTCAAGAGACGAGGAAGATTCACTAGATCATCACGAGACAAAAGAAAAGCATTCCAAAGGAATAGAAGTGACAACTACGGGAAGAGAAAGTGCTTTAGATGTGGAAGTCCAAATCATCTCATTGGCGAATGTCTAAAGCCACCGGGTTATGAAAGTCAAGGTGCTTTTGTTAGTGGAACATGGAGTGATAGTGACAAAGAAGAAGTTGAAAAGCCAAGAGACGAAAAGTGTTTTATGGCAAAAGAAACTGACGAAATATGTTTAGGAATTGACTTGGAACCTGACGAATGGATCAAAGATAGCGGATGTTCGAGGCACATGATGGGGAATCGCAATCTATTCTCTACATACAAGGCATACAATGGAGGTAACGTTATTTTCGGTAGTGACTTACGTGGAAAAATCATTGGCAAAGGTATGATCTCTCAAGACTCACTTACTATTGAAAATGTAGAGCACGTAGATAAATTAATATATAACTTGCTTAGTGTAGGACAAATATGTAATAATAAATGTAGAGTCACATTTACCGAAGATGATAGCGAAATAGTTAAGGATGGAAAAATTATAGGTAGAGGAATTAGAAAAAGTGGCATATATGTTATGAAACTTGGAAACAAACCTGAGGATAGGATATGCCTAACGACCCTAGATGAAAACTCTACACTATGGCATAGGAGATTAGGACATGCTAATATGCAACAAATACAATCCTTGGCCTCTAAGGAATTAGTTAGAAATTTGCCTAAATTAAAATATGACAAGCATTTTTGTGATGCATGTAAAATTGGAAAACAAGCTCATGCTAGTCACAAAGCCAAGAATATAGTATCCACTACTAGATGCCTAGAATTATTACATATGGATCTTTTTGGTCCATCCGCTGTGCGGAGCTATGGAGGAAACAAATATACCTTAGTGATAGTAGATGACTACTCACGATACACGTGGACTAGGTTTTTAAGTGACAAGACCCAAGCCTTTGAAAAATTTGAAATATTTAGTAGAATGATTCAAAATAAATTAGGATGCTCAATAGTTGCCATTAGGACGGACCATGGTAGGGAATTTGATAACGAAGTACAATTCGGAAAATATTGCGAGTTAAATGGAATATCTCACAATTTCTCCGCTCCTCGTACTCCTCAATCAAATGGCGTAGTAGAAAGAAAAAATAGGTCACTACAAGAAATGAGTAGAACTATGTTAAATGAACAATCCATCCCACAAAAATTTTGGTGTCACGCCGTAGATACATCAACTTATATTTTAAATAGGGTATCAATTAGAAGAATTCTAGGAAAAACTCCTTATGAGTTATTAAGAGGTAGAAAACCAAACTTAAGCTACTTTAAGGTATTTGGAAGTAAATGCTATATTTTAAACACTAAGGACTATCTCACTAAGTTTGATCCAAAATCATATGAAGGAATATTTTTAGGATACTCACAAAATAGCAAAGCATATATAATACTTAACAAACACTCCATGAAAGTAGAGGAATCACTAAATGTAACATTTGATGAAACACCACCACCTCCTAAAACATTACCTTTAGAAGATGATGATTTAATCGAAGATGAAGCTATTGAGGTTAGTAAAACAAAACCCATAGGAAATGATAATGAAGACATTCACTTAGAAAATAACGAAACTGTTAATATTAAAGAATCTAGATCTCATCCATTAGATAATATAATAGGATATCTTAACCAAAGAACCCTTAGGTCACAAGCCCAAGATAAAAATAATTTCTTTTTTTTCCTCTCAGCAATAGAACCTAAGAATATTAGTGAGGCTTTAAAGGATGAAAGTTGGGTTATAGCTATGCAAGAAGAATTAAATCAATTTAAGGCGAATGATGTTTGGGAATTAGTCCCAAATCCAAAGGATATGACCATCATAGGAACCAAATGGGTATATAGGAATAAGTTAGACGAGAATAGAATAGTTACTAGGAATAAAGCTAGGTTAGTTGCCCAAGGGTATAATCAACAAGAAGGAATTGATTATGACGAAACTTATGCCCCTGTAGCTAGACTAGAATCGATTAGGATATTACTTGCCTATGCTTGCGCCCTAGATTTTAAGTTATTCCAAATGGATGTGAAAAGTGCATTCCTTAACGGTTTTATCCATGAGGAGGTATATGTGGCACAACCTCCAGGATTCATTGACTTCGCAAAACCTGATTATGTTTATAAGTTAAAGAAAGCTTTGTATGGACTCAAACAAACTCCCAAAGCTTGGTATGATCGATTAAAAGCTTTTCTTATTAAACATGATTATTCCATGGGAATGGTAGGTAATAGTCTTTTCACTAAAAGGAAAGACCCAAATATCATCATTGTCCAAATATATGTTGATGACATCATATTTGGATCGACTTGTCAAGACATGTGTGATGAATTTGCCAAAATCATGCATGATGAGTTTGAGATGAGTATGATGGGTGAACTTAACTTCTTCCTAGGATTACAAATAAAACAATTAGAAGATGGAATATTTTTTAACCAATCTAAGTACATTAAGGAAATGCTTAAGAAGTTTGGCCTAGAAGACTCAAAACCCATGAAAACTCCCATGTCTACGGAGGTAAAGCTCACAAAGGATGATGAAGTTGAGTCCGTAGATAACACCAAGTATAGTGGAATGATAGGTAGTTTACTATACTTGACGACAAGTAGACCCGACATCATGTTTAGTGTCTGTCTTTGTGCCCGTTTTCAAGAGGATCCCAAAACCTCTCACCTAGAAGCGGTTAAGCGTATCTTCCGATACGTTAAAGGCACTATACACTTAGGATTATGGTATCCTAAGGAATCCGGCATAGAAACCATTGTCTATGCGGATTCGGATCATGCGGGAGACTACGTAGATAGAAAGAGCACTAGCGGTATTTGCACGTTTATGGGATGTTGTCTAACGTCTTGGTTTTCGAAGAAGCAAACCGATCTTGCTATTTCTACCACCGAAGCCGAATATGTAAGCGCCGGAAAGGCATGTCAACAAGCACTATGGATGAAACAAGCTCTCGTAGACTATGGCATTAGGTTAGAAAATGTCCCCATTATGTGCGATAACAAAGGTGCGATAGATTTAAGTAAAAATCCGGTGCAACACTCTAGGACTAAACACATAGAAATACGTCACCATTTTCTTAGGGATAATGTACAAAAAGGAAATATATCTATAGAAAAGGTTGCAACGGAAGACAACATTGCGGATATATTCACAAAACCCCTTAAGCGTGAATTATTCAACCACTTGCGTTTAGGATTAGGAATGATGGAACAAGTTGACTAAATTATATTGAATTATTTCAAATTTATACTTGCATGAAACTCATTTTTCTTCCACTTCTCCAATTCTGAGTCTAGGAATCTATTTCGCACAGAACTAAAGATTGAGAAAAGCTATTTTTTTTCTTGCATAATTTTTTTTAAAACTCAATCAATTCTCTCTAAAAATTATTCTCACAATCTAGGAACCCCATGAAAATCATTTTTCTTGCATTGTTGACTAATCCTAAAAACATTCTATTTCAAAATCATGCATAAATTCTCACATAAATTGTCAAGATATATAATCTAATATATGTCTTTGACATTCATGATCGAGCAATAATTGAATCAAGGAGATTATTTGGATTGTTTCTTAGAATCGTTATTTCTTTTTGCTTATAGGAGTCGAAACAATCACAACTCCACATTTGTTGCATATAGACACTCACTAGGACAAATTCATTAATAATGGTGTCATCTTGATCCATCATTAGTTATTCACTCACTAATTATCCTTACCTTTAATCTAAGATAGATGCCTTAGGAAGCTTAATTGTGCTTACCTTTATTTGCTTTCTCTTGCTTACTATATGTTGATTATTTGCTCTTGTGTTTATGTGTTTTTGCATGCATGCTATATCTTGATTAGATTAGACTCTATATTGCCTAAGAGAATTGAACTTGCTTGAATTCTAATCCAAACACATAACCTTTCTGCAAATTTTCTGCCAAAAACCCAATTCTGGCAACCTGGAAATCACCAGATGGGCGGCCCCCTTAATTTTGTAAGGCGACCCCCTTAATCATTAAGGGGACCGCCCCCTAATTATGGGGACCGGCCATCTGATGGTCGGGTTTACAGAATCTTTTCTGCTTTTTAGCCCATTTCAACCTACATTTCCCATTTTTCACTAATACATTTTGTCCTAATCCCCCAAACAATCCTTATCCATCCTTAAACACACAAATCTTACACTATAAATATCCCCAATCCTCAAAACTCTCCATTCATCCCATCATGAACTCTCTAAACAAACCAAAATCAAAAGCCTCAAGGCTAGCAAGGATGACGGAAAAACCCGTTTGGCGAAGAAAAAGCCCTCGAAAAAAATCCATCATCATAAATGAAGTTGGAAATCATTCCTCACCACCAACTTCTTATTTCCCAAACTTTGCATCAAACCAACAAAGTCATTCATTTGATCCACTTTACAAACCATACAACATTGGCCAAACATCTTCCTTCAAGCCAAACTACACTTCTCAACCTCCAACAACTTATAATAATCCATGCAAGTTTGATCAACCATCAAACTACAATTCCAACTACACAAACCCAACTCATCCATACCAAACCTATGATCCCCTCCACATTGCCACGGAAAAACAAAAGTTTCGTGATGAAATAAACCAAATCCATGATCTTAGTGATCTCCTTACTATGCATCTTGCACAACGCAACAAAGGGCTACCTCCATCATCACCCTATGCAAATTGCCTTCCCCACTCTCTCAACTTGGATCAAGTTACAAATCACACTCTCTTTTGCCCTTGTTGCATATTCCTTCAAAAACAAATCCTCTACTTGAGTGAAGATATTTCTTGAATTGAATATCTTCTCACTCGCAATCATCCAATACCACCCTTAACACGATACAACATCGTGAGATCCACTTCTTCCGTTCCACACTCTACTCCATATCCCTCTCAATCAAATATCTAAGCTTTATGCTTATGTTTCTCTTCAAGCAAATAAAACAATAAACCATGGGTTGCAAGCAAGTCCAAGTGCTCTCTTAGGCAAAATAGGACCATGTCTTTTCTTTTGTGTTATTTTTATCAATATGCTCCAAGCATATTGAATGTTGTAATGCTTATCATTCCTATAATGCTTGAATGAATCTATGTTTAGTTGCATAATTGTTGCTTTGCATATATGTGTATCTTGCTCTCTTCAAATATATTTGTAGCAAAGATCTCCATTGCTAGTTCCCTTGGTGCTCTCAAATGAGGGGGAACATACATTAAGGGGGAGCTTTCTACCCGTTTAAACTTCCCTCGCAGAGCTTACTCGGCTTAACCTTTTTGATTAATACAAAAAGGGGGAGAAGAGAAATGTAAACTATATAATACTTGTCTAAAAACAAGTTTTAGATATATTGAGTTTAAGGTTTTGTAATAATCAAAAAGGGGGAGATTGCTGACATAAATAATGCCTAAAAACATTATTAACATGTTATCAATATCTCTATGTTTTGATTATTACAAAATATAAACTCATAGAACTAAAACTTGTGACATAAACAAGTATTTAGTGATTAATATTTCTCTTTACATCCAAATCACTTAAGGTATGAATAAACAAAATGTTTAGTGTATTTTATGATCAAAGGAAAGTTTAATTAAGCATTACAAAGTTTATTTAATTATATAAACATATTATATATTTTTGAAAAACACTTTTGATAATAAAGAAAAATGTTTTATTCATACTAAATATATGAATTCAAATTTTTAACCAAAATCAGTTAGTTTTTCACCAAATAAACTTTCCCCACTAAAAGACAAAGAATCTGTCCATTTCAGCTGGGCGGCCCCCTTAATTATAAAGGGCGGTCCCCTTAATTTTAAAGGGGCCGGCCATGATTTAAGGGGACCGGCCACGCTCCTCTGTCAGATTCTTTTGCCTATAAATACCACCTTAAACCTGAATTTTTTCCTCACCTTTTGCACTACTAAACTTTCAGATCTAGATCCAAATCTCCATTCTTTTATCCTTTGATCATAAGTATATAAATTCTTTGTTTCAAAGTGATCCAACCTTCATCCTCTCAAGTGCAAGAGAAGAATACTTCTATCCCTCAAGACAAGAAGTATTACAACTTGTTGTGATCTCCACATCCAAGTTGTTGGTGCATCATCAAAGATCTTTTACATTATTCTTTGTGAAGATTGTTGTGAATATTTGATTGTAGTTAGTTGTGTTAGATATAGATTGTGTGATTAGTTAGTAGCTTGGTGTGAAGAAGATAAGCTAGGTACTAGATTGGTGTGAAGAAGATAGGTGTGGAGTAGTTAGTTTTGAAGTAGATTGGTTTGAAGAAGTTGTGTAGAAGTTGTGACTTAGGTGTGACGAAGTTGTGGTGAGAAAAGTGGTGTGTAGATTGGTGTGTAGATTGGTGTGTATATTGGTGTGTATATTGGTGTGTACGGTTTTCTCCGCCATAAGGGAGCTTTTTGATATAGTGAAGAAAACTCTCGAGTTAGGTGCTCGGGGAGTGGAGTAGGGCAAGGAAGGTGTCCTTGTAGCCGAACCACTATAAATCTCTTGTCTCGCGGTTCGATCTTTCCATCTCTTACTTATTTCATTACTTATCATTATAATTTATTGTGTAGTATTAATTGTTTATATTGTACAAGACTTGAGATCACATATTATTGAATCTAAGTTTTTAAAAGCTAAGCAAAACTCTAAAACTAATTTTTATAACGAAGTAAAAAGACGTAAAACTATTCAACCCCCCTTCTAGTTTTCCACACTCCCTAATCTCCGCATAGGAAAACCAAATTAAGCACTTATCGAGTCTAGAGCCTCGAGATGCAACAAAAGATCTCTTAGGAACACATGCCACTTCTACACTGGTTGTTCAACATTAAGGACACCAGGTGTAATACTATGAGTCCTACGTAGATCATAGCAATCTACCAGAACATTCATGAGAAATTACCAATGTAATTTTCAGTGATTGAATGGAAATTCCTGCCAGGGTCAACATCAAACAGCCCTGAAAGGAGGTCACTTCGGTAATTCCTTGTGGATTATGCTTAGTGGTCGCGGCGGTTACCAATGGTCTACAGTCGTGGAATGAACTTCAGCGACCCACCTAATCGTTGATCTACTTAGGTAGATCGTGCTAATCCTCTCGGGGGTTTCCGATTAGGAACGGTCTTGGTAAGGATTAGAAGGAGTCTTCACACTATGCTGTTGACAATCTCTATTTCCAAACCTGTAAGTACCGGTCGATTTATTGCTAATTGTTTGCTTACAGGAATTTCTGATGATTGTTGTTGATTGCTGAAATGATGCCGATCCGTCGCCCCATCCTCACACTTAGACATCACTATTAAAGAGATCATGAACATTGAATGGGCTACAACTATGCTTCCACAACTCTGATGCAGAAAATCATGATCCTAAAAAGTGTGAGCATGTCAATACTAAGATGTTCAAATCACATGGCAACATTACTACTCAAAGATGACTTGCAGATACTCATTTGGATTACGAATTCGAAGTAAAGCCAAAGATCATCCAACACATTGAACAAGTCATCTAGAGTCTGCTGCTGAAAGCACAAAGGTCACGAAAAAGAAGAATCAAAAGGCTACGAGCAACAAAGTTATCTTCACAGATTAGAATGCTAGGATTCAATATGTATTTTCCGGGGTGACCTCCCTTAGGGGGAGATTGTTAGGAATACGTTTTATAATATGAAAGACTCGGTTACCCTGGATATAGTTTAGCATTATGTAGCTCGTAGTATTTATCGTATTAGTTAGTAGTTAGTACTAGTTAAGTAACATCGTGGAAGAAGGATGGGTCTTTACCCACTGTACACCTGATCCACAGCCTGGGAGTGGGCGTTTATGTTGTAACTATAAATACCCCTTCCCTAGCAAGGAAGGGGTTGGACCTTTCACACATTTAATCTAATATTACTTGTGTTTCTCTCTTTAAGGTTCCACACATTCTTTCTCTCTCTCTCTCTCTAAAACCAACGATACATACCTCTAGTTTAATCATGTTTGTGACTTAAAGTATATCTTACATTTAGGATAGACACTTAGGAAGTTTCTACCATATAGGAATAAGTAGTTTTAGGATAAAAACTGCCCTTGCCTAGTCTCTTAGGATACCTACACATAGATATTTGAGGATTTAGATTTATATCTTAGGATTTGACATTTCTTAGAATACACATTAGGAAATCCCACTTAGGAGATACTATGGATACTACACTAGCTGGTTTTAAGTTCCTAGGAATAGTAATACTTACAATAATAGTAATAATGGTAGTAATAGACAACTTAAAACAAAAAAGAAAACCCGAAACTACACCTAAGAATAAGGATACACCTAGTAAACCGTTAGGAAAGAAAATCTCTAAGCCTACACCCTCTTTAGAACCCTCTACTTCAAATGAACCAAACACCTTACCCTTAGAAATTAGGATTAGTTAGGAAAGACTAGAAGAACCTTAGGGGGAAAACAAACTTTGGAAAGGCGTCTAGTTAATCTAAAAACTCCATTAGGATACTATCTTTCAGGTGTCCTATATTCTTGCTCTTCCGTTTAATCTTATACATCGGTTTTCTCTCCTTCTACCATTTAAATCCCGTTTAAATCTCCTTCTCCCATTTTTTTTCCTACTTTTCCATTTAAAATCCCATTTTCCCGCCTTTTTCCCCACTCCCCTATTAAAGTCCCACTCTTCCGTTTTCCCTACTCTACCGTTTAATCTTATACCCCTATACTTTTCCACTTCACCTAAACCTACCCTCCCATCCTTCTATTATCTCCCATTCTTTCATACCCTCCTATTTCTTCCCTTTCCTTCTTTCATCTTCCTCACTCTTTCCTACTACAATCCCTCATTCCATATCCTCCCCTTTTTATCCCTTCGTCATTCTACACTCTCATATCTTCTCTCTATATTCTCTCTCTACCCCATCCTACAACGTTCTAAAAGCAGAACTTGTATTTCTCATCATATCGCAAGATTCTATTAGTTAGAGCTTGTAAGAATATCTATACCGAACTGTAATCCTCATTATGTTCGACTATGATATTAAATCTCACTATGCAAAAGTTACAAAAATGAGATTTTCAACGCCCCGTCATTCTAGTCATAACATGGGAATTTACCATGTGGGAAGTTGCTTGTCTCTATCATGACTAGAACTTGTCTCTATCATGACTAGAACTTGTCTCTATCGTGACTAGAACTTACCTCTACCGTAGTTAGAACTTGTCTTCACATGACTAGAACTAGTCTTCGTCATGGTTGGAACTTGTCTCTAAAATATTCCCGTACCGCATTTCCTTAAGTGTGGTAAACACTCTTCATTTTCCGCCGATACTACTTAAGGATGATTGATAATGACTATCCTACTAAAATGAACTAGGGCACTCCTTCATTTTAATGAGAGGTTATAAATTCAATGGGTTATGAATTTATAAGCTCATGTTTACAAATATTGGGATGCCTTTATTTGTAAGTAATGAGATATAAATGAATAAGCCTAAGTATCTGGCAACTGTGCAAACATTTCCTACTCCGCTTGAGCACCACTTCCTTCCTTTTTATACCATTCTTCTTCGGTATCAGAATAATCCTTCTCTATAACTCTCTTTTTCCTCTTATCTTTCTCGACTTATTCTTTTCCCTACCCCTACGATTATCTAAATCTCGGGACGATGTTTCTTCTAAGGGGGTAAGATTGTAACAACCCACAAAACCTCATTACTATGATTCCAATTACAAATACCTAAAATAAGTCTGACAATGTCGCCAGGTAAACAATAATGACAATGAGGTCATATAAAATAGGTCTGACAATGTGGCCAGGTAAACAATAATGACAATGAGGTCATATAAAATAAGTAATAATGTTTAAGAGACAAGTCATATTTCAAGTAAAACAAGCATGGTGTTTAATTGTAAAACGAACAGTGAGTTTAAATGTAAAACGAGCATAAAGTTGAAAACATGTAATTGAGCATGTATCTCCCCCAAAAGGTTTACGAAACAATTAAAACAGTAGGGGCTATGACTCACCTGGTGCGATAGCCATGATGAAAAAAGTGGATACACAAAATCAGGCACAATCTCTAACCGCAACCTAATATGAATGATATGATCTAATGTAAGAAATGAAATGATGCTACACATGCAAATACGTATGTTATCGATACCACTCGTGAAAGTTGAAAATAATGTTTATCATCGAAAAATACATTTTTGACATCACGTTAAGTTAATAACCACTTTTCATGTAAATATGTTGAAACGGTACTCCACAATCCTTGTTTGGTGTTTTATCGGAAAATATAATGTTTTCGTCGTAAAATGACACTTTTCATAACTTGAAAAATATGACCAAAATGGCCTCGCAAAACTAGTCGCAAAATATTGTACGTTAAGTGTTAATGGTCAAGCTCGGCGTTTTTGAAATACTTGTAACATTATCTAGGTGTTGTCTCATTTAACTTTTGATCGTACGCACCTCGACGGTTAAGAAATATAACTTCCAATGTCGTTACTTGAAAATATAATGTTCAACACTTAAAAAAATTCTATTATAGTAAAAGCTGTCAAAATAATAACTTTGAAATGATTTTCGGGTAAGAAGATGAGGCTGTAGTTTATCCGTTATAAGTCTATTCGACAAACGGCCAATTGATTTGAAAAGCTTGCTGGAAGATCTTGATTTTATATGAAGACGGCTCAGACTCAAATCCTACCGATCATAGAGAAAAACAAACGGGAAAGTGGTGTCTCGCAAAGACAATTTAGCGGTAAAATTATAATAAAATTGCTGATGAAATTTTATATATATCGTCGGATTTTCAAACACTTGTATCTTTTTCCTTATAAGTTCGTTTTCTATGTTCTTTATATCCCCAGAATCATGAGACAACGTATTAACATATTTTTGATAAGTCGGGACGGCTAGATCAAGTTTTACACCTCAGGTTTGCCCTTGAAAATCGTGGGACAGCAAGTATATTTTTCAGAAAATAGTTTTTCGTCGTTAAACTTGTTTTTAACATATCTCCTTCGTTATAAGCTCGTTTTAATCCATTCTTTCGCCATAGCTTCATTTTTGAAAGTGTTTTCTAAATCTTTGGTCCAAAATACACCCTAGCCCCTGAGTTTCCCACGTTTTGCAAAATGGGACAGCAACTATACATATATTGTCAAAACTTATTTTCTTGGTGCCAAATTTGTTCAAGACTTAACCAAACTACTTCAAATCAACTCCACAAATACTCAATCCTACCATACACCTTCTTAGGGTGTCATGGGGTCCTAAACATCACCAATCTTGGTGGATCTCTTGAAGTTACTAATAAAAATTATAGATCTAAGATAAAAGAGTATTATTGTATAAAGTGTTATATATAACATGTGGAAGGATTCTCTCTCTCTCTCTCTCTCTCTCTCTATATATATATATATATATATATATATATATATATATATATATATATATATATATATATATATATATATATATATATATTGATTTGTGCAAACACTTGGGATGTTAATCTCAGTAATGTGTTTAGGATATTTATGAATGAATGTGAGTTAGCACGCGGAATTTACTGAAACACACTAAAGGAACAAAGGTGATGAATAAGTAAATGAGAATGAACACAACATGAATAACACAAAATGATTCAATATTATTGATGAAATAATACGGGTGATCTAAACTATCACCAGGATTACAAGTGTAACCTTGAATCTTTGATACGTGAAAGGGTTTAAATATGGAAGTTATGCATGGGAAAGATGAGTGTGAGAGCTGGGAAAGTTGTATCTAAGATGGTGTCTTAAGGGTTCCTTTTATAGTATAAGGAGCCCTTATTACAAGTGGTCAAGTTGCTTAATATAATATACTAGAGGTTTATCTTATCCTAATATTACACCTTTCAAGGTAAAACACTCCATTATATCTACTGAGACTTCTGTACTACTTCTACTTAACGTATAACTTTGTACAAAGACTAATAATACAAGTAAATATCTCTAATTAAAATACAGCAACTTGTCGTGAAAACTGGCAGGACCTTCTTACCCAGAAGGTACTGTTAGTATATCTTCAACATTAGCAAGACTGAAGAGGCAGGCTTAACTATCACTAGCAGGCTCTTCTAGCAGACTCTTTACTTTGTGCATTTTATTCCCAACAATCCTCCCCTAAACTTGTTATTCCCATATAAAATAACCAAGTTTCTTTGTGAATAAAATTCATACCTTGAGGATTTGAGGGAACTCTTCCAAAAACCTTATCTTTTTCTTCTTAGGCTTTCATACTGATCAAGTATGCTCTCCTTCAATCTTTTGACTGCATCAGTCTCTTCTTCACACAAAAGCTTATTGGAGATCAAAACTGATAATACTTCATAGCTTAAAGGATACTCCTTCTCACCTAGCATAAACAGCTCTATTCCACTCTGAGTGGAAAGATGAAGAACATGACTTATGCTGAAGTATTCCCATGTAACAGATAAATCATAGTAAGGAAATTTCCAATGAGTATCAGAAGGATTTGGATCATATAGTCTGCTAAACTCAACCCATAGCTCTTGCTCCTTTGCATCTAGCTTATACTTGGTTTTCAGCTTCTCTTGAACTAATACCCATAATTCATCTAAATCCATTCTGTTACATGCTCTAAGAAGATTTTCAAAGTTCTTGAAAATTTCAACCTTGTTTCCAACTCTTGTTATCTTCCATGCTTTGCCAAACTTATCATTGTAGATTTCCCAATCTAGGACTGGATGCCTTGCATGTAAAGGTTCACAAAAATAATTTGTGGAACATGGACAACCATTTCTCTTGTCTGAACAAAAGGCAATTCTGCTTTCTCTGCTTGTTCCTTCTGATCATCTTTTCTTCCTTTGGATGGTCTTTCTTGTGTATCCATGACAAAACTGGTTTTGTTTCTTCTGTAAGCCTCTAAGTATAGAAGCTTCAATTCATCAAAAGATTTACCTTTGAGTTGATGATCCTTCATGTTCACTTCTCTTTTCAAATATATCATGAAGAATTTCTTCTGATCTGCTTCAGAATGTGGCATTTTGAATCCTTTCTTCTGATTCTTCTAGATTTGCTAATAGACATCATCCAATGCCTCTTGATTGTATTTCTTGGTGATGAAATCATTGAGCTTGATTGTCATTTCATCTGAGATGAGAGACTCATCACACACCAGAGTGTAAGCTTCACCCCTTATAATTGGATCAATGGAAATGATGTATTGCAGCTGAGCATCAAACGTTTCTTGCAACATTCTTGATTCTTCTTCAGCCCTCATAACTTCTTCTTTATGAAGCTGTTTGGACAATTTTTCATCTACAACCAATTGTGCTTGCTCTTTCTGCTTCATCTTTTTAGGCTTTGGTTCATCTTCAACTACAATTTTCTTGCCCTTGTCTTTTGGTGATGATACTGGACTTGGAGCAGCAGATTGTTCATCAGAGACAAGAAACCTCCCCTGAGGCTGTGATCCCCTCTTTCTTTTGTAAGCCACTTGATCAGAACCTTTTAAATTCATAGCTAATAGCCTCTGAATCCCAGCAGGTTCTTGCTCTGCTTCAGCAGCAACTTGCTTTGCTTCAGCAGTATCTTTCAAGCTAACAGGCTCTTTTTCTTGAGTAGCAAGCTCTATTTCTTGAATAGCAGGCTCTTCATCAAACACTGGAGTTCCTTCATGAAACTGAAATTGAATCACTTCTTCATTTTTAGAACTACTTATCCTCCCCTTTTTGGAAGAGAGACCCAAACCCTCTGCATCTGAACTTGAGGAACTAGAAACAACCAACTGAGATGTTCCTTTACCCTTCAACAATTTCACCTTCAACTCTAATTTCTCAACCCTCTTAACTAACTTGGTGTTGATTTCTGTAAAATGTTTGTTTTGACTTTCAAGAGAAGTTTTCAAGTGCTGCACTTGCTCCTTTAATTCTCTGATAGTCTGAGCATCTACACTTTGTTGTGGAGGAGATTGTGGTGGTGAGTTATGATGTGATAATGATGGGGATGTTGCAGATAGTGTTTGTGTTTGTTGATGAGATGGTATTGGTACTGGTGATGGTGGTGTGACTGATGGTACTGTTGGTGTGAGTGATGGTACTGGTGATGGATGTGGTGATGAATGATCAGGTTCTCTAGAATGTTGTGGTAACATTTCCTCAAAAAGTGGTACTTCTTCTCCTTGAAAACCAATTTTCATGTTTGAAAACACCTTGTGTGTAAGTTTGGGAGTTTTAAAAGGTTTGTTTGCGGGAAGTAACAAATGTTTGGATTTGTTGATGAGGCACTGAATGAACCTTGGGTACATCAAAAACTTTGTTTCACTGTCCACATTTTTAACCAATCCTTCAAAAATATATTTTGAAAAGTTGAATTTCTTGTTTGTTGCCAGGCAAATGAGAGCTGCAGCCATGTTACCACTAAATTGCTCCCATGAGGTTTTCTTTTGGCTTAAACAATGAAGGATGGTATGAATCAAAAATCTCCATAGAGGGGTAAAATGCTTTTTAAGAAATGTAAGCTTTGTAGAAGTTATATTATACCCCATTTTTGTCAAATTTTCAAAAATTTTAGTATCAGGTAGTTGACTAATGCCATCTGAATCATCCAAACGAAGATGTCTTCTAATGGATGATTCGGTAAAAGTCAAGGTTCTACCATCCACTATGACCATTAACTCTTGAATCACATCCCTAAGAGTGTTAACTTTAGCAGTGTGCCAAAATTGTGAAATTTGAGATTCAAAAATAGTTGGATTCACGGGTAAAGCAAACCTGACATAAGAATTGTTTAGAAAATCCACTGCTTGATGAAAAGTTTCATTGTCATCAGACTTTTCCAAAAATGCTAATTGGTTGTGACGTTTGACAAAACTTAGACGAGCCATGGTGAAAGGTTTGATGAAAATTTTGATTTCGATAGTGGGATTTTATTGTTGTACTGGTAGAAGATGAAAGGTGAGTGTGAATTATGATAAGGATTGATTATGAGAAAAATGACTTTTGACCGACTATAAAAGTTATGGATAAGTAATTGAAGAGGCGGTCAAAAAGATCTTTTATTATAATAACTATATCCTTAATTCGAGGAAAACATGAATAATTCACAAAAATACCCTTTAAAAACAACGGCTATCTTTTAGCCTGACAGACTCAACGGCTATGTAGCAGTACCAATTTACTCTACCAGTACTAAAATTTGAACTACCAGTACCTTGTTTTGAAATAAAACTTGGCAATCTCTTTCAAATTTTAGAAAATATCCCTTATAGTTTTTAGCAAACTATCAGCTATCAACGGATTTGATAAGTCTTTACCAAGAGCCGTTTGCTTTGGACTAGTCAGTTCGTTTAAGTTTTTGAAACTGGGTGAACTGATTACCTTATAGTTTTTAGCAAACTATCAGCTATCAACGGATTTGAGAAGTCTTTACCAAGAGCCGTTTGCTTTGGACTAGTCAGCTCTTAAAGTTTGAAAAACTTGGTGAACTGATTACCATTTCCACATCCTGATTTTGTTAGCAATCTTGAGTAACCTGAAATGGTTAGTTGTTAACCAAAAGAACAGAGTGCAAAGCACTTGTTTTATAGCATTGTTAACTTTTAAACATCAAGATGAGCAAAAACAGAGCAAATTTTGAACTAACAGTACCAATTCTGTACTGATAGTACCTTATGACTAACTAGCAGTACCATGATTAGAGGCCAAAACTTATTTATTTATATACAAAACACATGTTTTTCAAAGATTTATCATACCAATACCTGCTACCAGATATTTAAACCTACCTAAATCAAAAGCTTTGGTGAGAAGGTCTGCAAAATTATTTTCAGAATCAATTTTGACAACTTGAATTAACCTTTTCTCATTGCAATCTCTTATGAAATGGTGTCTAATTTCAATGTGTTTTGTTTTTGAATGTTGAACTGGATTTTTAATGATACAAATAGTACTGCTGTTGTCAATGTAAATAATGGTGTTAAGAAAATTGTACCCATAGTCAAGCAACTGATTCTGGATCCAAAGAACTTGGCCACAACAACTTGCACTTGCAACATATTCTGCTTCAGTTGTAGAGTTGGCCACCATTGTTTGCTTCTTGCATTGCCATGATATGAGTCTGCAACCAAGAAATTGACATCCACTAGTTGTGGATTTCTGTCTAGGGTTGCACCAGCATAGTCACTATCTGAGTAAGCTACTAGATCAAAAGATGATTCCCTTGGATACCATAGACCCAACTTAGGCTGGCCCTTTAGGTATCTGAAGATCCTTTTGACTGTTGTGAGATGAGAAACTTTTGGATTGACTTGAAACCTTGCACATACACATACTAAGAATATGATATCTGGTCTTGATGATGTAAGGTACATTAGGGACCCAATCATTGATCTGTAGTTGTGCACATCAACATCTTCACCCTCAGTATCTTTGTGTAACCCCTTTTCTGGATCCATTGGTGTACTTGCAACCTTTGAATCTGCAAACCCAAATTTCCTTAGGATCTCAGCTACATACTTATCTTGGCTGATAAATATGCCTTCATTTGATTGTTTCACTTGGAGACCCAGAAAGAAAGTAAGTTCCCCCATGGAACTCATTTCAAACTTACTATGCATAAGTTTTTCAAACTCTACACACAATTCCTGATTTGTGGATCCAAAGATAATGTCATCAACATAAATCTGCACCAGCAAGATGTCTTTCTTGGTTCTTTTGATGAACAAAGTTGGATCAATCTTGCCTCTTTGAAATCCATTTTCCAGTAAATAGAAAGCCAATGTTTCATACCATGCCCTGGGAGCTTGGTGTAGACCATAAAGAGCTTTGATAACCTTATACACCTTGTCTGGATATTCTGCATCAATGAAGCCTGTAGGTTGAGAAACATACACCTCTTCTTCAATAGTACCATATAAAAAGGCACTTTTGACATCCATTTGGTAGACAGTGAAACCTATGAAAGAAGCATAGGCCAAAAATAGCCTAATTACTTCAATTCTTGCAACTGGAGCAAAAACTTCTTCATAATCCACTCCTTCTTCTTGAGTATACCCTTGGGCCACCAATCTGGCTTTGTTTTTTTATCACTATTCCCCTTTCATCTTTCTTATTTCTGAAAACCCATTTGGTTCCAATTGCCCTGTAACCTTTGGGCAAATCAACCAGTACCCAAACCTTCTGCAGTTTGAATTGAAGTAGCTCTTCTTGCATTGCTTCAACCCAGCTTGAATCATCTAAGGCTTTTGTAATGTTTTTGGGTTCTACTTGAGAGAGAAAGAATGAAAACAGGCATATGTGGGCAACTTCATGGTTCTTTTCTTCATACACAGCTAGGACAAACCCATCTTTGTCTGAAGATAAGACTTGAGTTCTTGTTTTAACACCAGAATCAATGCTGCCAATCACATTTTCAATGGAGTGATCTTTGAGAATTCTTGTGTTGTGTGTTGTAGGAACATCATAGGAAATTGGAAGGTTTCCAATCCCTATATCTTCTGGTAAGGAATCATCTGATAGAACATTTAATGGTTCAGCAAGACCAATTTGTGAACTGGTAGTACCATCAGTTGAACTGGCAGTACCATCTTGTGAATTGGCAGTACCATTTTCATTTTCAGAATTTTGTTGATTCCTTTGATCTTGAGTTCCATGATCATCTTCAACACCTTCATTTGTAGAATTTGAAGGCTCTCCAAGACTTGAAGATGAATCCAATCCTGTCCAAATCCTCAGTTGTTTCATCATTGTCTTCAAAACCTGCATTATCATTAGTATTTGTACCTGTGACAGGCACATAATTCATAGATTCTGAAAGTTTATCAATGTCAAAACACCAATCTGGTCCAGTGCCTGCAACATTTGGTAGTTTCTCTTGGAACTCTATGTGCAGGTTTTCTTCCACTAGCCTAGTGCATTTATTATACACCCTATAGGCCTTACTTTGCAAAGAATACCCTATCATGTAGCCTTCATCAGCTTTTCCTTCAAACTTTCCTAGATGATCTTTGGTATTGAGAATAGTGACATGACATCCAAAAGCTCTCATAAAACTTAGAGATGGTGTTCTACCAAACAAAAGTTCACAAGGAGTCTTTCTATGAGGTTTAATCACTAGAACCCTATTCTATACATAACAAAGCAGTACCTACTACTTCAACCCAAAATGAAACAGGCAACTTAGAATCTACTAGCATTGTTCTAGCAGCCTCTATAAGTGTTCTATTTTTCCGTTCTGCTACTCCATTTTGCTGTGGGGTTCTAGCTACACTATATTCTCTTTTTATTCCTTTTTCTTTGCAAAATTCATCCATAACTCTATTCTTGAATTCTGTCCCATTATCACATCTAATTACTTTTACTTTCTTATCAATTTGGTTTTCTATTCCAGTAATGTAGGACTTAAGGATCTCACTTGTTTCATCCTTAGTTTTTAAAAAGAAAACCCAAGAGAATCTGCTGTAATCATCAGTAACTACAAGACAATATCTTTTACCATTCAAGCTATTCACAGAAGTAGGACCAAAGAGGTCCATATGAAGCATGTATAAAGGTTGAGAAATTGAGTTATGGGTCTTGGGCTTACAAGAAGCTCTATGTTGTTTGCCTTTTAGACAATCAACACAGGTTTGGTCATTTTGAAAAATCTTTTTGGGTAAACCTCTAACCAAATCATATTTTGCAATTGTATTGATTGTTTTAAAGTTTACATGACCAAGTCTTCTATGCCAAAGCATAGATTCATCCGATGAGGCTTTTGCTACTAGACAGGTTAAACTCTCTTTAGGAACAATGTTCTTTAAATCAACAATGTACATATTGTTCTTTCTAGGGATTTTAAGAAGAATCTGACTTTCATCAGGGATTTTAAAATCAGGAGAAAGTACAATGCATTCAGTGTCAGTAAAAAGAACTTTGTTCTTTGTGTCACACATTTGTGAGACACTTAAGAGATTAAACTGTAGTTCTTTCACAAAGTACACATTTTCAAAATCTAATTTACTGGTTTTAATTGTACCTTTACCAGTAATCTTTCCTTTGATTCCTCCCCCAAAGGTAACATATCCTCGATCAAATGATTTGAAGTCTGTGAGGTAAGACATGTTGCCTGTCATGTGCCTTGAACATCCACTATCTACATATCCTTGATCTGCAATATCATTTGAATGTTCCTGCACATGTATACACATATTAGTTTCCTTGGGGTACCCAAGCCATGACTGACTTGGGTTTGCCTCGTGCATCAATGTAATCAAATCTTTTTAGGACTGTTGATGCACCATTTGATTGGAGTGGTCTCCAAATCCAACATGCTGAGGACTTAACAACATTTTCATTTTTGACACATTTTGTGGTTTTTGGTCTGACAGTACCAAATTTGGCAGTACCATTTGGTCTAGCAGGACCTTTTGGTTTTGGTTTCCAGTCTTGTGTTTTATCCACAAAATTCCTTTCAATATGACTTTTCACAACTTTTGGTGTATGTTTGAAAGTATTACTTGCACCCTTAGTAGTGAATTTTGGGTAAACAGGCTCATTTGTTCTAACAGTATGATTGACTTTTGGTATGTTAGATTTCACAGAACCTTTTCTGGGGTTTGTTTTACTTGTTTTAGACCTTGATGTACTCCCAGAAACCCAATTGTTACAATAAGCATGAGTATGATTAAAACTACCACAGTAATAGCATGCTTTATTGTACAAAACAAAGTTATCACCAAGTTGATGTGACTTAAGATTGTTCCAATTTCTCTGACTACCTCTAGGTTTGCTATTACATTTAGAACAACATTCAACTGTTTTTAGAACAACTTTAGTCTTTGTTATACTCTCTACACTTTTAGGACTGACTGGTCCTACTTTGTTTCCTTTCTTAGAAATAGTCTCTTTTCCATTCTCATCAGATGTACAACCTTCAATAGTTGTAACATCTGAGCTCTTATCAGTGAGCACCTTTTCTTTGGAGAGAGAAGTATTACTTGTACTCTCAAAAGGTTCACTATTTTCTACAGGTTTTACCTTTTCTAGAGCTTTATTTGTGAGTTCATTTAAACCTGATTCAGCAAGATCTAAACCTGGGGGACAAGGAATTCCTCTGTAAGGAGGTGGACATGTGTTGTATCCAATCCCAGATTTGATTTTCTTGTTCATTTGGTTCTCAACTATACTTTTAGTACAAGCAGAAGCATTTTCTAATGTTGTAATAGTTAGTTGAATATTATCTTTTGCTTGTTTCACTTTAGCAAACTCAGTTCTTAACAGGTTTATTTCAGCATCTTTAAGAAATATGTCTCTATTAAGAATAGCTTTTGTGTCAGAAAAAGTGAGTTCATTTTCTCTAAAGTGAATTATCTGTTTCTCAAGTTTGGACATACCACACTTATGATTAACTAGGTCTTGATGAGTTTTTCTTTGTTCTACTTTCAGTTCATCATAAAGTTTTCTTAAGATTTCCAGTTCTTTAAAAACTTCACAAGTAGCAGAACATTTAGTAATTTGTACCTCAGGATTGGAGAGAGCCATTAAGGCTAATTCATTTGAGGATGACTCTTCTTCACCCATACAGCTCCAATCAAAACCCAGCCCATCAATAGCTACCATAGCTTTTGTTTCAGTGATGTCCACTTCCTTGCTCTTGTTCTCATTGTTTCCCCTGTTCTTGTTCTCAAAACCTCTTCCCTTATCACCCTGCTTCTTTGGTCTTCTACATTCTCTTGAGTAGTGACCCTTCATGTGGCAGTTGTAGCACTCCACTTTAGACTTGTCATACCCAGCAGGTTCATTGCCATTGATGACAATCTTCTTTCCAGTCCTCATCAAATATTTCTTAGCCCTCATGCTAAGAAGTGAAAGCTGCCATTTTATGTCCATTTCTTCAAGATCATCATCACTGATCTCTTGAAGATCTTCAAAGGTCAATGTTGAACCATTGTGTTGTGATGTTAGGAAAGCACAACCAATTGTTTCATCTAAAATGGTTTTGGTACTGCTGGAAGTGCTGGCAGTACCAAAATTTGTGTTGGCAGTACCTTCTTCTCCACCATCTTTTTCTTCATCAACTTTCTTGTAAGTACCATGAGATGACATAAATGCCATATTTCCTGAGCTTGAACTAGTAGACTTCTTTAGTTCATGCTCTACTATTTTGAAGTTGCTGTAAAGATCATTGAGACTCATGGAATCAATATCTGGTTTGTTTTTCCAGACAATGACATGCATGGCCCATTCAGAGGGTAGACTTCTAAGGAATTTGGAGTTTAAGTCTTCTTGAGATATAATCACTTCATGAATGGCTAACTGACTAGAAAGCTTTTGTAGTCTATTGAACATGCTATCCAAAGACTCATTTGGTGTGGCTGAAAAGTTTTCAAACTGTTGTTTTAAAAGTGTTTTCTGGGTTTTCTTGGTGGCATCATTACCACCAAATCTAGCCACAATAGCTTGAAAAAGGGTTTTAGCACACTTGTATTTGTTAAAGACTAGAAGCTGGTCATTTGGTATAGACATGAGAAGCATACTCCTGGCTTTAAGATCATTTCTCTTTTGGATTCTTTCTTCAGTAGTTATTGGATTTACTTGCACAGTTGTGACAAGTGCATCATTTACTGTGGAGGTGGTGGTTACTGGTTTAAATGAGTTTCCTTCTTCAATGATCTCCCAAAGTGCATAGTCTTGCACTTGGAAGTATTGTTCAACCCTCAGTCTCCACATTTCAAACTCATTCTGTTTGAGTAATGGAAGTTTTGCAGCCACATTGGTTTGAATGTGCTCAACATCCATTTTTGCTTTGTTCTTTTATGTCGTAAATATCAGTCTTGCTCTGATACCACTTGTGGACGGATTCTATATATATATATATATATATATATATATATATATATATATATATATATATATATATATATATATATATATATATATATTGATTTGTGCAAACACTTGGGATGTTAATCTCAGTAATGTGTTTAGGATATTTATGAATGAATGTGAGTTAGCACGCGGAATTTACTAAAACACACTAAAGGAACAAAGGTGATGAATAAGTAAATGAGAATGAACACAACATGAATAACACAAAATGATTCAATATTATTGATGAAATAATACGGGTGATCTAAACTATCACCAGGATTACAAGTGTAACCTTGAATCTTTGATACGTGAAAGGGTTTAAATATGGAAGTTATGCATGGGAAAGATGAGTGTGAGAGCTGGGAAAGTTGTACCTAAGATGGTGTCTTAAGGGTTCCTTTTATAGTATAAGGAGCCCTTATTACAAGTGGTCAAGTTGCTTAATATAATATACTAGAGGTTTATCTTATCCTAATATTACACCTTTCAAGGTAAAACACTCCATTATATCTACTGAGACTTCTGTACTACTTCTACTTAACGTATAACTTTGTACAAAGACTAATAATACAAGTAAATATCTCTATTTAAAATACAGCAACTTGTCGTGAAAACTGGCAGGACCTTCTTTAAACTAGCAGTACCTTCTTACCCAGAAGGTACTGTTAGTATATCTTCAACATTAGCAAAACTGAAGAGGCAGGCTTAACTATCACTAGCAGGCTCTTCTGGCAGACTCTTTACTTTGTGCATTTTATTCCCAACATAACATATATATTTGCATGATCTACTACTATAACATGAAAATACATCATGTTACTAGTTAAATGAAAGTATGAGGTGATGAAAAAGTTCACTTGAAACTTATTTGATGATTTGAGGTGATTTGATGAGAAATTGCTTAATAAACCTAGGCTTTTATCACAAAACCTTAACTAGGAATGAAAGTAAAGCTTGAGTATGTCTTGATCTTGAAAGATTGATGGATTTTTCTTGTTCCTTGACGGTTGGCTGAATATATGAGGAAGAGAGAAAGAGAGAAAGAGAGAATAACTTTTGCTAGTTGATTTTTTTTTTAGTATGAATGAAAGAATGAGAAGTAAAAATAATATAAGTAGCTAGTTAATAATTTTTGTCAAATTCATTAATTAACTTGGACTTTTGGGGGGGCAAGATCCACATTTTAGGGGATTGGAAAATGAGAGGAAAAGTTTTGCAAGACTTTTGTAAAGATTAGGTTAGGTATTATTAGTTTTAGAGGATACCGGATACCGAGTTAACTAAAAATAAATCGTGTCATGTTGAAATAAAATATGACGAAGTTGTAAAAATTATGAAATTACATTCCTGATAAGAATCGGGTATTAAAATAATTGTCGGGTTAAAATATCGTGATTCGACGTAATTTTAGGCGTTTACCAAAAAATATAGCGAATGGTTTCAAAACACCGGGTAAATTAATAATATAAATTTTATACTATTATAATGAGTATACAAATATATTAGGATCGTAGACGGAAGTATCAGGTATATGTTAGTAGCAAAAACTGAGTGGTAACGTTAATTACAAATTAATAATACGTAAATGGAAATAATGCATATCCGTGCATGATCTAAAGTGCTGATGGTGTTACTAATGATATGTAGACTACTCCAGTCTATATGTCGTGTCCCTACTGATGTTGCATAAATTCGCAGCTAAACCTAACTGGTTACGCGAATTTAGATACCCGTAAACTAGATTTCCGAACTGATGAACAACAATCGTGAATAGTGATTTCCTTCCGGGAATGAATAGTGTCATATGAATAGTAAAATTTTCGAACACTTCTCAGAATCTCAAACTAATTCCGAAAATGATGAATAGTAAAATGATAAATAGTGATCGGTGAATAGTAAATGATGAATAGTAACGGATGAATAGTAACTTCTGAAATGAATAATGAAATTTCGACGTTTGAAAAAGGACCTGAAATTACGAGTTGTGACAGTCTTCCCCTCTAACAGGAACTTCGTCCCGAAGTTCTGTTTGTGTTGGTCTCTAGAGTGGTATTGGTGAAAAGATGATGATATTCATCGTGTAAACTACTGAGCTCTAATGGGAGCTCAAGTCTGTAGGCCACTAGGCTCATTCTGTCTGAAATATTTAATGGTCCAATGTATCTCGGGTTTATCTCTTCATGTTTTTGAATTGTGTCTCAATGGTGTTGTCTTTGGAATCTTGTGATAGCTATTGTTGTCAAGGAATCCGATTTATAGCAAATGGTTAGCCCAACCATTTCCAGAATCAATCACACCCGAATTGGGCATATCTACCTATGTTTGAATCATTCTCTAATCCTGACCATTGGTCTGAAGATGATAGGTGGTATGGTTCCAAAGGAATCCTAATGAAATCTGCCAGGGGTTTGAGGTGAATCGAATTCCTCCATTAGGAATAGTTGGAATAGGTATCATGTATCTTGTGGAAAAATCTTACAAGGTTAAGTCCGTCAAAGGGTGTTATTAGAAAGATTAGGTTAGGATAAGGTTGTGATCCTCCGCAGGAATGTCATGAATTGGGTCTCTCTCCACCTACGATGCTTAGTCTCCATTACTAAGATTTTCCCCAAGCCCTATGTCGTCAAAACATAAAAACCCTAAGTGTATAAGCGATGTAATATTGTGATTGATTTTTAAAGTTTGTTTTGAGATTGTGTGTTTTGTTCATAAACCTTCCCTGAATAAATGTATTTACAACTTTAAGAAACGGCTTTCTAAGTAACATTTTTCTTGATGTTTCAAAATTTAATAGTTATGCAAGATAGGACTATTTCCAACATGAGGTAGATGGTATGGTTTACCAAAGATCGATGTTTAAAATTTCTTAACATTCAATAGTTTTGTAAAAGATTAAACAAAAGGAATTTGCTTGTCAAAATAAGTGCCTCAGAAAAGTATTTCTTACAAGATATATGTTTTGTATAACCGTAGTTTGGAGAAAAATCCATTTAAAATGTGAAAGTATTAAGAGGATAAAAATAGTCGGGTAGGTATGTCTACATAATTGCATCGGTGTTAACATGTTTGAATAAAGTCTATTGGTGAGGACATATTCAATTGAAGGTTCTATAGTCTTGGTTAGAAGGTTGGATTCATTTCTATGGTGTTGCTTAGTGAGCACTCGTATCGAAACGAATCTTGTAATTCAGTCAAGCCAATATGTCACAACTCGTAATTTCCGGTCATTTTCTAAACCTCGACAATTTACTATTCACAAGTTACTATTCATCGATCACTATTCATCGTTTTCGAGGTCAATTCGACATTCTGAGAAGCGTTCAGAAATTTTACTATTCACTAGACACTATTCATTTCCGGAAGAAATTACACTATTCATGTGCATTACTCATGTCATCGTAAACTTAGTTTACAGGTATTCAAAATTCGCGTAACCGTATTGGTTCAGGAGCGAATTCATGCATTATCATTTGGACATTTCATACAGGCTAGAAATAGTCTGCATATCATCTTTATGGCACTTGCATACTATTCCACTCGTAGGGTATTCAAATTATATTTTTAATATAATTAACGATTTACGTATGTTTATTTTAAATAAACACTAATACGCGAACTATAAATGAAACTAACACGTCCGACACTTCCGACGATGATCCCAATATATTTTTATATTCATTTTTATAATATAAAAATTATAATATTAATTTACCCGGTGTTTTGGAAATTTATTTAATTTATATCGTACGCCTAAATTATTTACGACGGTTTCGTAAAAAAAAAACTAAACAATAATTTTCCAAATACTCAATACTTATACCCAACATATTTTTATAATTTTTACAACTTTATTACGTCCCGGTTAACTCCGTTAAAATTTATTTTTAGTTAACCCGGTACCCGGTACATTTTAAAACTACAAATAACACACAATAATGCAAAAAGTCACAAAAGTCTCACATTCATCCCCCCCCCCCTCCATTTATTGCCGCCCCCCCCCCCCCCCCCCCCTAACCATACCAATCTCTTACAAATTGAGAAAATCACACAAGCCTCATTATTACATGTACTAACTTCATCACATAATAATACATAAAAGGATAAATCTTACACTCATTTCTTTCATTTTACACTAGCTAGAAAAATCTCATTCTCTTTTTCTCTCTTACTCATCCCACGGCAACAACAATAAGAACAAGCAAGAACAACATTTTTTTTTAAAGATCAAGGCATAATATAGTCTCTTTAGTGATCCTTGTTAGTGTTTTGGAATAAAAACTCAAGGATTGTTAGGTTTTTATCATCTAATCACACCACATCTCAAAGTAAGTTTACAAAACTCATTTCATAATTTTTACAAAATTATTACTATGTTTATATATTTTTCTTGTAAGATCTCATACATGCATTAACTTATACCACTTCATTTTTGTATATATTTAACTTTCAAGCCCTAGAAATGATTTTTGGTTAGATCCTTGTTAGATCTACTTGGTTGTGATGTTTAGGAACCCATGACACCCTAAGAAGGTGTATGGTAGGATTAGATTAGTTTTGTGGTGATTGAAAGTGGTTTGAATGAAGATGGAACTAGATTAGAACCCTAGAAGTGGTTTTTGAAACACTTGAAATACCTACTGTCCCTATTTCTATTTCGTGGGAAAATCAGTGGTTGATGGCTAATTTTTGACCAAGGATTTAGAAAATACTTTCAAAAACGAAACTTTAGGCGAAAGAACGGATTAAAACGAGTTTATAACGAAGGAGATATGATCTTTGCAAATTTAACGACGAAAACTATTTCTTATAAAAACTGCTTGCTGTTAGGCAGATTTCGACGTACAAATAGAGGCGTTAAACGTAACCTAGAGGAGCCGAGTTATCAAAAATATATTAGTATATACAAAAACGAATCCGTGGACATAAAGAACGAGGAGAATGAACTTAAAACGACCAAGTTATACCCGTTTTAACATCGTCAAAACTATATATATATATATAGTCACAAATAAAAATAATAACGTACGTACTAAATGGTATATTTTCTAGAAACGTTACTAATGACTATATTCTTAACAAACGAATACGTACGGCCCGAGGGTATATTATACGACTTAACGACGATATTTTAAGGTTTCCGATACAAGGATTATAACGCTAACATTTCGTACGACTTAATATGACAAGTTATATACTTCTCTAAATGGACTTATTTTTTTCCTAAGTATGGAAACTATTTTACCATGACGATAACTAGTATTTCCAAATTACGAGTGGTATGAGTATCATGTGCATGTGCATTCATTTCATTTCGGCTTGATCTAAGTTAGATCATGATTATTCATTTAGGTTGCGGCTAATGTTCGCGCCTTATTGTCCCGATCACGTTACCATCGTTGTACCATCTTTGTACTATCACTCCAGGTGAGTTTCATAGCCCCGTTTTAATTCTATATTTTGATTTCAAATCCCACGGGGGAGAATACATTGCATTACTTGTTTTGTGTACATGCCTAAGTATAAAATTTCATACATTGCTTAAGTTGCCTTATTTACCACGTCTTGACAAGTCCCCTTTATTATCATGGACCGTTAATTTCTAGTACTAAGCGGGAGTGAGTGGATAGATCTATCGAGGGTGACGCCTCCATTAGAGTGTCTGGTAAACACTCATTGGGGCCAAGTATCGTCTAGCTTCGGGGTCATGAGCTTAAGAGCCAATGTATATATTTTCCGGGCATCCTATTTCTTGACTTTACTTATGGCATATGTACACTAGATTTTATTTATAAACCTATGATTATTCACCAACATTCGTGTTGACTGTTTTTCGCAATGTATTTCTCAGGTTATTAAGGTAGCTCATGTTGCATACATTTGGACCTTCATGGAGTCGCGGAGTCGACGCGTCTCACCATATTTTCTGCACTTATGAAACGTTTGATCTTGTTGAACTTATTTTAACAATATTGGCAAACTCTTTTGGGACCTAAGTTTTGTAAACTCTGAATATTTTAATGATCAAACGCTGTATTTTCTAAACGACACTTTAGGTCGTTCAATATAACTGTAACTAACTATGGTGCTATGACAGTCACCCCCAGGTATTCCATTCCACTGCCATTCAGGTATTTTGGGGGTGTGACAGATTGGCATCAGAGCTAAGGTTATAGCGAACTAGGATGTATCTTGGACCCTAGACTATAACCACATCATCATAGCATCTCATCATTTCATCATAGGTGCATATCCACTATACATGTTGTTTTACGTATACACTGTACGAGTTATTTATATCCATATTCCTATATATATATATATATATATATATATATATATATATATATATATATATATATATATATATATATGATTATATTGACCTGGTTCACAAGTGACATGTCTTCAAATACTCACCCTGTTATCCTTTTATCGGATTCCAACGTTTAAGATACCTTGTTATCTTCCACTACCATTATACCACCAACTGTACTTACACCACCATTAGCACTATTGAATTGTCATAAGAGCAAGGTTCTCATTCAGCCTATACATAGAATGCCGTTTGGTAGAGTATTCAGACTTAATTTTAATGGACTTATTAGGATGCTTATTACAAGGGAGATAGCATGTTTTCTTTCCTTCACTAGTAGGACGCTTACTACTTAGGTACTACCACCACCGTTGGTTACTTATTACACTATTGGTCGTCCCATAGTGCGTATTTCAGCTTTACCTCTTTGATGCCGCGAGATAGCGCGAAAGAGGGTAGTATCCCATTCACTATTATCACCATTATCTCCTAACTCATCACTGGGATTTCATCGTCATCAATGTTATTCTCATCCTTTAGAATACCACTATTGTCATTTCCCTTTTCCCATTTCCACTTGCCACGAATTAGATAACACCTTGTGGATAATACCAAGATTACGGACTCAACAGGAACATCTGCAGGTTCCTCAAGAATGGCTTAGAATCTACACTATCTAGGACTTGAGCGATGCACAACTTCAGACACTACTTCAGGACTATCTCGACCTTATGATGCCATAAACCTGATTTCACTTAGAGGGACTACAGGAAATCCCTAGACTAGACTTATATCTTTACTAGCTTTTGCTATTATCCTAGCCACGAGAGGTGTGGCATAGTTCGAAGAAACTTGTAGTATTTTGATTGATGAACAAACGGAATCACCAAGTATTGACTCTACTATAGGGGAATGGTTGTGCTATCTATGATAAGGGTTCATATAGACCGAAACTTTCATGTATTATATTCATGAGTTACGAATATGATGATTTTTATTACCTATAGATTCTCATGGACTCTTATGATTTGATGGAAATAGATTTAAGCAAACCACTCCAAGCATGACGCAAGCCGCTGTTGGACAATTCATTGCCAGGAACGTAACTACCGCCCTCATCAAGGAACTTACTCACGTGGAATTTATGGGTTGTAATCCCCCCCCTCCTTTAGCAGAAATATAGACACAAAAGAATTTCTCAAATGGTTCGAAGAATTAGAAACAATCTTTCAAAGTGGTGACTGCCGTAAGGAAGACAAAGTTAAGTTCGCCACTTGCACTTTTTAGAAGCATGCCCAGAAATGGTGGACTAAGTATGTCCAGGTAGTAGGAGTTGATGCTGCTTACTCACACTCTTGGGAGAAACTAAAAAGGATGATGAGTTTGAAGTTCTGTGTGAAAAGCGAATTACAAGCAATTGAACAGGAAACACTAAACCTTACCATGGTAGGAGATGATGTTGTTAAGTATACTGCTTCTTTTTATGATTTAGCCCAACTAGGCTCTGCAATGGATGAGCCGGAAAGCAAGAAACTTGAAAGGTACATAGGAGGACTTTCTCCTGAAATTCGTATGTTGATCAACTCATTGGAACCCGATACCATGCCTAAAGCTATCAGAATGGCAATCGAAGCAAAGGAACGCATAGCTCACACCAAGATTTTAGGAGGCAATGGTAGCAACAAGAGAAAGTGGGTCGGTAATCTGGATGCTAATGCTTCCCAACAACAGTTTAAGATACAACAAGTGATGGAGACCTGTGCTGCTGGGTCAAGCCGAAAGAAAAGGTATGTTGGTAAATTACCCGAGTGTAACAAGTGTCAGTTTCATCACAAAGGATCTTGCCCCTCTCAATGTAAAAACTGCCAAAAGCTTGGACATGAAACCAAGGATTGCAAGGCTCCCACCCTCGCAAAGCATCAGAAACTCTCGGTAACCTGCCGCGAGTGTGGAGTAGTGGGACACTTCAGGAGTGAATGCCCGGAATTGGGAAACCAGAATTGGAGGAAGAAGTTTATGTTTTAGTTATGTGAACCATAGTTTGAGCCCTCTAGGGTTGTACTTTCTTTTGGTACTTTCCATAAGTACGTTGATGTAACCTAGTTATATTAAGCACTTTCCTATCCAATGTAATGACTATCTTTTGTTACCTCTGTGATAACCGTAGCCTTTGTTTATTCCATTTTCTATTGCAATGGCGCAATTTTCAATCGTTTAGCAACATTATACCATTGTCTTATTAAGGATTTGACCGATTTCGTAATTGACGGATTAGTAGATTATTACCAATCCATAGTATTTACCCATGTATCCAACAAACCATTCAACGAGTTTTATTTCAAACTATTTTATTACCTTATGGGGAAATTGTTTTTACCGAATTTCTAAAATAAGTCGTTTTGTTACCGTACTATAAACTGATTTTCCAATATTACGCCAAATATTTACTATTATTACGCGAATCAATTTTTATATTACTTTGGAAGGAAATAATTAGTATACCATTTTTAATAACAACGCGTTGAACACCATCTAAAGCTTTTGAGGAAAATAATATTATTTTGACTAAATCAAGCATCGCATCATTAGTCCTCAACTATACATAGCCTGATCACCTATGTATACTTCAGGAAGGATTATGCCATGAAGGGAATAGTTACTTTATAAAGTATTGTTAATAACAATCTTCATCCAAAAGCGTTTTAAACAAATAAACTCTTTTATAAGTATTTCTTTCTGATAAATTCTCCCTGGATACTTACCCCACCTGTCACACACTTAGTCATTAAGTTGGACTTTCCATTTACTTCTTTAGGAGAGACTTACCATATCAAGTACTAGGAGGATTCCTTGATACAAGAAAAGCAATGAAAGGATTTCAGAACTACTAACCTAGACTAGAAGTATACACCAAGACAATTTATAACTCAACAACAGTTCTAAGATGACACGAGACTATCCGAACCACCATCTCTGACCTAGTTGTCCAATTTATTATTCAAAGGTACTAGCTAAGACTGATCTACAGGATCAAACACATTGTGAAGGTACGCTAAGCAACACCATGGGAATAAACCAAGCCTCCTAACCGATACTGTAAAGTGTTTTGAGTTAACATGGTCTCATCCATACGCAAACTTCCCTGCAGTGAGTTTACGACAAGAATGATTGATTCGAATTATGGATATCGATATAGATTCCCCTAAAGCATTATGTTCTCTAGAACTTCTGGATAACCTCACCTATACATCGAGAAAGGCATCAGACTCAAGAATATCTCCCCAGCTACATGTGAAGACAATACGGAAATTCATCGACATAGTATCAATTGAAACCCTCATATTGCCAACATGATGACAATTTCAACGATAAACCATCTCAAGACTTAAGTTGGTTGAATACCTAGACTTGTAGTTCTGCCCGATAACCACCAATAGGCACCATCCAATATCAGGAACCGAACATCAGACATCTATGCATTATGCGAACATTACCTATCCTACTATTTTATCCTTGTTAGTATTTTCACTTTAAGGAAAGTCGATTTAAAATTTGTGTTTATACAAATCACATATCTTGTAGAAAATAATTTTTGAATTGCCTATTTTGAACGAATACGATCCTTTTAATCAATATTTAGCAAAACCATTGTAAAATGGGGAATATATAAACACCAAACTTTAGTAAACAGTCCTATTCACCACCAGTTTGAAAACCGCGTCCCATTTCCTAACTATTGAATTTTGAATCATCAAGAAAGATATTATTTAGTAAACTATTTGCTCCATTTTTCTAAATTCGTTTATTCAGAAAAAGATTTCGACCAAAAACTCAAAAATTGCGAAATAAATTTTGAAAACCAATCACCATAATACATCGCTTATGCATTTAGGACTTTGTGATTTGACAATAAGGAATATTAGAATATGTGATGAAGGAAATTAGGAGGAACACCATAGAACGATTACAAACGTCAGTAATGGAGACCAAGCACAGTAGGCAAAGAATGACACATGTCTTAACAATCCATTAGACCAAAACACAAAGAATCAAACATTGTTACCCATATTCTATCTTCTTCGTATAACGCCGAGTTCGAAAGACAAAACGTTGTGGAATTAGTCACAAGATTTATTGTACCTATTTCAATTGTTCCTGATAAAGGTGATCGAATCACCTCAGATTTCTAACAATCATTCTAAGATTTCCTTCGGAACCTCATAAAGATGTAAACACCGCCTATCATCCTCAGATCGATGGTCATAACGAGAGAACGAATCAAACATAGGAAAGTTATACTCAGAGTATGAGTGATTGACTCTAGAAATGGTTGGACTAACCATTTACCATAAATCGGATTCTTTTACAACCATAGTTATCGCACGAGCGTAGAGACTACACCATTTGAGGCACTTTATGGTCGAAGTATCAACTACCCATTTACAGACCGAAATCGGAAAGTTAAATTCACTGGTCTAGAACTAAACTATGGAACAACAAAGGAAATTGCACAAGTCAAGAACCCGTTACAAGCAACGAGAAACTGGTAGAAGTAGGTTGGTACATGACGCACATCATACGGATTGTGTATCCTTGAACAGCAAAATAACTAGATTCACGTGAGAGAACGAACTAAGTTGAAAGCTTTGCCTTGGAGAGGCATGATACGATTTTGGTAACACGAGAGATTGAACCTTTAAGTATATTGGACCATTTCAGATTCATGTTAGAATCGACCAACCGACATACAAGATTTGAGTTCTGACATAGTTCAGCAACATATATTACCCATATTACAGTATAAACCTGAAGAAGCACTGATCATCTATTGACGAACCAAACTCGGAAAAAGCCAAACTCACTATTCCAATAGGCATTCATGAAATAACCAGAAATTTCCTACAAGTCGAGAATCAATTACAAATTCTATAAGTTGTAAACCATTAAAACTTCAAATTGGTAGCCAGATCATGTTCAGAGTTCTGCCTAGGAAAGGCATGATATTATTCAGAAAATTTGGAAAGTTAAAACTGATATACACTGGACCATGTAATAATTCAGACAGAGTAGGCCTAGTAGCCTTCAGACTTGAGCCTTGTTAAAGAACAGCCGGATTACACAACTATGTTTCACCTATTTGAATCCAGGAAATGACTTTCAGATTAGTCAATCATAATCCCATTTGGAAGGGAATCCAACCCTGAGACAAACGTAAAGTTGGTAAGAGAACCAGTAGAAAGCATGGACCATGAGGTCAAACGGTTGAAGCAAAGTCAAAATTCCTATCGTGAAAGTTCGCTGGAATTCTTGAAGAGGTCCCGAATTTACTTGGGAACGGGAAGACCAAATGCAACTCAAGTATCCACGTCTTTTTACCAAATATACTTCAGAGACCAACCAAAACTGAACTTCGGGACGAAGTTCCTGTTAGAAGGGAAGACTGTCACAACTCGTAATTTCCGGTCATTTTCTAAACCTCAACAATTTACTATTCACAAGTTACTATTCATCATTTACTATTCATCAATCACTATTTATCGTTTTCGAGGTCAATTCGACATTCTGAGAAGCGTTCAGAAATTTTACTATTCACTAGACACTATTCATTTCCGGAAGAAATTACACTATTCATGTGCATTACTCATGTCATCGTAAACTTAGTTTACAGGTATTCAAAATTCGCGTAACCGTATTGGTTCAGGAGCGAATTCATGCATTATCATTTGGACATTTCATACAGGCTAGAAATAGTCTGCATATCATCTTTATGGCACTTGCATACTATTCCACTCGTAGGGTATTCAAATTATATTTTTAATATAATTAACGATTTACGTATGTTTATTTTAAATAAACACTAATACGCGAACTATAAATGAAACTAACACGTCCGACACTTCCGACGATGATCCCAATATATTTTTATATTCATTTTTATAATATAAAAATTATAATATTAATTTACCCGGTGTTTTGGAAATTTATTTAATTTATATCGTACGCCTAAATTATTTACGACGGTTTCGTAAAAAAAAAACTAAACAATAATTTTCCAAATACTCAATACTTATACCCAACATATTTTTATAATTTTTACGACTTTATTACGTCCCGGTTAACTCCGTTAAAATTTATTTTTAGTTAACCCGGTACCCGGTACATTTTAAAACTACAAATAACACACAATAATGCAAAAAGTCACAAAAGTCTCACATTCATCCCCCCCCCCCCCCCCTCCATTTATTGCCGCCCCCCCTAACCATACCAATCTCTTACAAATTGAGAAAATCACACAAGCCTCATTATTACATGTACTAACTTCATCACATAATAATACATAAAAGGATAAATCTTACACTCATTTCTTTCATTTTACACTAGCTAGAAAAATCTCATTCTCTTTTTCTCTCTTACTCATCCCACGGCAACAACAATAAGAACAAGCAAGAACAACATTTTTTTTTAAAGATCAAGGCATAATATAGTCTCTTTAGTGATCCTTGTTAGTGTTTTGGAATAAAAACTCAAGGATTGTTAGGTTTTTATCATCTAATCACACCACATCTCAAAGTAAGTTTACAAAACTCATTTCATAATTTTTACAAAGTTATTACTATGTTTATATATTTTTCTTGTAAGATCTCATACATGCATTAACTTATACCACTTCATTTTTGTATATATTTAACTTTCAAGCCCTAGAAATGATTTTTGGTTAGATCCTTGTTAGATCTACTTGGTTGTGATGTTTAGGAACCCATGACACCCTAAGAAGGTGTATGGTAGGATTAGATTAGTTTTGTGGTGATTGAAAGTGGTTTGAATGAAGATGGAACTAGATTAGAACCCTAGAAGTGGTTTTTGAAACACTTGAAATACCTACTGTCCCTATTTCTATTTCGTGGGAAAATCAGTGATTGATGGCTAATTTTTGACCAAGGATTTAGAAAATACTTTCAAAAACGAAACTTTAGGCGAAAGAACGGATTAAAACGAGTTTATAACGAAGGAGATATGATCTTTGCAAATTTAACGACGAAAACTATTTCTTATAAAAACTGCTTGCTGTTAGGCAGATTTCGACGTACAAATAGAGGCGTTAAACGTAACCTAGAGGAGCCGAGTTATCAAAAATATATTAGTATATACAAAAACGAATCCGTGGACATAAAGAACGAGGAGAATGAACTTAAAACGACCAAGTTATACCCGTTTTAACATCGTCAAAACTATATATATATATATAGTCACAAATAAAAATAATAACGTACGTACTAAATGGTATATTTTCTAGAAACGTTACTAATGACTATATTCTTAACAAACGAATACGTACGGCCCGAGGGTATATTATACGACTTAACGACGATATTTTAAGGTTTCCGATACAAGGATTATAACGCTAACATTTCGTACGACTTAATATGACAAGTTATATACTTCTCTAAATGGACTTATTTTTTTCCTAAGTATGGAAACTATTTTACCATGACGATAACTAGTATTTCCAAATTACGAGTGGTATGAGTATCATGTGCATGTGCATTCATTTCATTTCGGCTTGATCTAAGTTAGATCATGATTATTCATTTAGGTTGCGGCTAATGTTCGCGCCTTATTGTCCCGATCACGTTACCATCGTTGTACCATCTTTGTACTATCACTCCAGGTGAGTTTCATAGCCCCGTTTTAATTCTATATTTTGATTTCAAATCCCACGGGGGAGAATACATTGCATTACTTGTTTTGTGTACATGCCTAAGTATAAAATTTCATACATTGCTTAAGTTGCCTTATTTACCACGTCTTGACAAGTCCCCTTTATTATCATGGACCGTTAATTTCTAGTACTAAGCGGGAGTGAGTGGATAGATCTATCGAGGGTGACGCCTCCATTCGTGTTTGGGTTGCTCCAAATGGGACGAATGCATTTCATGTCTTTATTATTAGTGTGTCTGGTAAACACTCATTGGGGCCAAGTATCGTCTAGCTTCGGGGTCATGAGCTTAAGAGCCAATGTATATATTTTCCGGGCATCCTATTTCTTGACTTTACTTATGGCATATGTACACTAGATTTTATTTATAAACCTATGATTATTCACCAACATTCGTGTTGACTGTTTTTCGCAATGTATTTCTCAGGTTATTAAGGTAGCTCATGTTGCATACATTTGGACCTTCATGGAGTCGCGGAGTCGACGCGTCTCACCATATTTTCTGCACTTATGAAACGTTTGATCTTGTTGAACTTATTTTAACAATATTGGCAAACTCTTTTGGGACCTAAGTTTTGTAAACTCTGAATATTTTAATGATCAAACGCTGTATTTTCTAAACGACACTTTAGGTCGTTCAATATAACTGTAACTATGGTGCTATGACAGTCACCCCCAGGTATTCCATTCCGCTGCCATTCAGGTATTTTGGGGGTGTGACACAATACTTTCTAGATGGTAGAATTTTGGCGATCAGGCCAGTGATAGTGGTTCGAATGGTTTTGTGATATCTTGAGATTTCTGTTGAGTTTTGGAATGGTCTTAATGTACCGAGGGATCCTCCTCATAGATGATATGGAAAGTCTTTCCTAGGGAGGTCATTGATAATATCCACTTATCAATATTGGGAGTAGTGAGGGATGAGTGACATAGGAATCTATAGAGGGTTAGCTAATTCCTTATATATATTTCATGGGGAAGAGAAATGATAATGATGGTGAGAAGGGAAATGACTGCGACAGCTGCGACATAATGAGATTGTAATGAAAGAGAATACTGTGATGTAAAATGAAACATTTGGAAATTGGGTAGAGAATTCAATCCAGAATTTTTTTTATTATAACCATTCTCAGTGTTGCAAAATTCATCTCTGAGTCGGATATAGGTGGTCAGCCTATGTCCTACTGTCCTGGGTCGAATATAAATCACCAGTCTATATTCCACTGAGGTTCTGAAGTTTGAAATACTCAGCTCAGTTATACTAATATTATGTCCTTCACAAATACAAAGACGTTCTGAAAGACTAAGGCAGGTGACCAAACTCGAAGTCGAATGATGAAATTATGCAAGGAGAAGGCGTAACAATGAGGCACATAAGTTATGTAAGCATACTAATAGGGAAGACAATTATGGTAATCAACTAGAATAAATGAGTATGATATATCTAATAATGAGGTACAAATCTCATCACATAAGTCAGCAACAAACTACCAATGAGGCATCAGCTTGGCAGGCAGGCACGTGGCGGTCATAGGTTTAAGTTTTCGTAAAAGTAGCTATAGTCTAGGTTTTAAAAACACTTAGTTCGCTATAGCCGAAGCTCTGATACCAATCTGTCACACCCCCAGCGGAAGTTTACAGGTAGCTGGGGTGTAACTCAATTGGTATCCCAACACTAGTACAAAAATGGTTTTCACTTCAATCATTTAGAATAAAATCGTTTAACTAAAAGTGTTGAATTTACATTATTAAAATAGTTCGGAATTAGGCCCTTAAAATAGTTTAAGATGGTCCCCATATGAGTATCAGAGTCTTCTACGATCATGCCATGCCCTGCCAAAACCTCCAGTAGCATGCCGTTGCCTAATACCTGAAAATACATGCTAAAGTGTTAACACGAGGTTGGTGAGTTCATAGAGTTTAGTGTAAAATGAAATACATTGCATTTAAAAGAAGATTTCCTAGCAAAGGCATCGTAAATCCACACAGTTGCAAGTCCCGCCCATACAAGACTTACAACCTGTGTGTTCACAACCCACTGCTAAATATGATTTGGTTTATGTAAATGAAAGTAATATTTGGACCACGACGCAAAGATAAAGGTAGCCATATCGCTATATAAACAATTTTGACAATGAGGCCATATAAATAAGTCTGACAATGTCGCCAGGTAAACAACGATGACAATGAGGTCATATAAAATAAGTCTGACAATGTCGCCATGTAAACAATAATGACAATGAGGTCATATAAAATAAGTCTGACAATGTCGCCAGGTAAACAATAATGACAATGAGGTCATATAAAATAAGTAATAATGTTTAAGAGACAAGTCACATTTCAAGTAAAACAAGCATGGTGTTTAATTGTAAAACTAACAGTGAGTTTAAATGTAAAACGAGCATAAAGTTGAAAACATGTAATTGAGCATGTATCTCCCCCAAAAGGTTTACGAAACAATTAAAAGAGTAGGGGCTATGACTCACCTGGTGCGATAGCTACGATGGCAAAAGTGGATACATGAAATGAGGCACGATCTCTAACCGCAACCTAATATGAATGATATGATCTAATGTAAGAAATGAAATGATGCTACACATGCAAATACGTATGTTATCGATACCACTCGTGAAAGTTGAAAATAATGTTTATCGTCGAAAAATACATTTTTGACATCACGTTAAGTTAATAACCACTTTTCATGTAAATATGTTGAAACGGTACTCCACGATCCTTGTTTGGTGTTTTATCGGAAAATATAATGTTTTCGTCTTAAAATCTTTTCATAACTTGAAAAATATGACCAAAATGGCCTCGCAAAACTAGTCGCGAAATATTGTATGTTAAGTGTTAATGGTCAAGCTCGGCGTTTTTGAAAACCTTGTAACATTATATAGGTGTTGTCTCATTTAACTTTTCATCGTACGTGCCTCGACGGTTAAAAAATATCGCTTCCAATGTCGTTACTTGAAAATATAATGTTCAACACTTAGAAAAAATTCTATTATAGTAAAAGCTGTCAAAATAATAACTTTGAAAGAATTTTCGGGTAAAAAGATGAGGCTGTAGTTTATTCGTTATAAGTCTATTCGACGAACGGCCAATTGATTTGAAAAGCTTGCTGGAAGATCTTGATTTTATATGAAGACGTCTCGGACTCAATCCCTAACGATCATGAAGAAAAACAACCGAGAAAGTGGTGTCTCGCAAAGACAGTTTAGCGGCAAAATTATAATAAAAGTGCTGATGGAATTATATATATATCGTCGGATTTTCAAATGCTTGTATCTTTTTCGTTATAAGTTCTTTTTCTATGTTCTTTATATCCTCGGAATCGTGGGACAACGTATTAACATATTTTTGATAAGTCGGGATGGCTAGATCAAGTTTTACACCTCAGGCATGCTCTTGAAAATCGTGGGAGAGCAAGTATATTTTTCAGAAAATAGTTTTTCGTCGTTAAACTTGTTTTTAACATATCTCCTTCGTTATAAACTCGTTTTAATCCGTTCTTTCGCCCATAGCTTCGTTTTGGAAAGTATTTTCTAAATCTTTGGTCCAAAATTACACCCTAGCCCCTGAGTTTCCCATGTCTTGCAAAATGGGACAGCAACTATACATATATTGTCAAAACTTATTTTCTTGGTGCCAAATTTGTTCAAGACTTAACTAAACTACTTCAAATCAACTCCACAAATACTCAATCCTACCATACACCTTCTTAGGGTGTCATGGGGTCCTAAACATCACCAATCTTGGTGGATCTCTTGAAGTTAGTAATAAAAATTATAGATATAAGATAAAACTTAAAAATACATCATGTTACTAATTAAATGAAAGTATGAGATGATGAAAAAGTTCACTTGAAGTTTACTTGAAGATTTGAGGTGATTTGATGAGAAATTGCTTAAGAAACCTAGGTTTTTATCACAAAACCTTAACAAGGAAAGAAAGTAAAGCTTGATTATATCTTGATCTTGAAAGTTTGATGGATTTTTCTTGTTCCTTGATGGTTGGCTGAATATATGAGGAAGAGAGAAAGAGAGAATAGCTTTTGCTAGTCGATTTTTTTTTGTTATGGAAGTATGAATGAAAGAATGAGAAGTAAAAATAATATAAGTAGCTAGTTAATAATTTTTGTCAAATTCATTAATTAACTTGGACTTTTGGAGGGCAAGATCCACATTTTATGGGATTGGAAAATGGAAGGAAAAGTTTTGCAAGACTTTTGTAAGGATTAGGTTAGATATTATTAGTTTTAGAGGATACCGGGTACCGAGTTAACTAAAAATAAATCGTATCGTGTTGAAATAAAATATGACGAAGTTGTAAAAATTAGGAAATTACATTCCTGATAAGAATCGGGTATTAAAATAATTGTCGAGTTGAAATATCATGATTCAACGTAATTTTAGGCGTTTTTCGGAAAATATAGCGAATGATTTCAAAACACCGGGTAAATTAATAATATAAATTTTATATTATTATAATGAGTATGAAAATATATTAGGATCGTAGACGGAAGTATCGGGTATATGTTAGTAGCAAAAACTGAGTGGTAACGTTAATTAAAATTAATCATACGTAAATGGAAATAATGCATATCCGTGCATGATCTAAAGTGCTGATGGTGTTACTAATGATATGTAGACTACTCCAGTCTATATGACATGTCCGTACTGATGTTGCATAAATTCGCAGCTAAACCTAACTGGTTACGCGAATTTGGATACCCGTAAACTAGATTTACGAAATGATGAACAACAATTGTGAATAGTGATTTCCTTTTGGGAATGAATAGTGTCATATGAATAGTAAAATTTTCGAACGCTTCTCGGAATCTCAAACTAATTCCGGAAACGATGAATAGTAAAATGATGAATAGTGATCAGTGAATAGTAAATGATGAATAGTAACGGATGAATATGAACTTTCCAAAACGAATATTGAAATTTCGACGTTTGAAAAAGGACCTGAAATTACGAGTTGTGACATGCAACATACCCCACTCATGATAATTGTGCATGCATCACAATTATCACAAACACATTACATTTTCCCAGATGGGTGTAACAACTGAACCCAGGGAACTTGTATTCACTAACACTTAAACATATGACTCTCACTCAACAACTAGTGTTGACTTTTTAAGCATGTATTCTAGGTATACTACTTCTACGGAAATATGGCAGAAGGAGGCACTGAACTTGGAGGACTTTTAACCTGGTTGTCATTCAAACATAACCTAACACCTAGATTTTTGGGACCTCATCAAAAGTAAAAGTATATCTTTTACAAATAAAACTCTGATAATTAAATGAATGATAAATAAATTTCTAAAACGTCTCTTTTCAAGTCGTTTTCTATTACTGTAACTGTGATTCTATGAAGTAATACCCCAAACACTTAATCCACTGTGATCAGTGAAAAATGGGGGTGTTACCAAACATCTCTAGTTTTGAGTCAAAACCTCTCAAGCTTCCAATGACAACTTAAATATTTCATCCGAAATATTTAAAGTATACTTTATTTGCGAAATCCAATTAAATTTCATCTCTCTTTCTCGAACAACGTTCATAGAATCTCGTTGGATTCATTCGCAAAAGAATTTATTTGGTATAAACTTTTTTAATCCAAGGTCCTGAAAAATCACAACAACTGTGAAATTTCTTTGTCAAAAATCTAATTTTGTGTCAAAACTGACCTCATGTCACAACTCACCATTACAGGTCATTTTCCCAAACTTTGACTTTTTACTATTCATAAATCACTATTCATCAAAACACTATTCATCGTTTTACTATTCATCATTTTCGAGGTCAATTTGATATTCTGAGAAACATTTGGGAAATTTACTATTCACTGAACACTATTCATTTCCGGAAAAGATTTCATCATTCACGTGCATTACTCATTTCATCATAAATTTAGTTTACGGGTATTCAAATTCGCGTAACCGGATTGGTTTAGGTGCGAATTCATTTCATTAGTGCTGAGGACACTGCATACGGACTGGAGATAGTCTGCATATCATCATAACAACATTTTCACGTTATACCACTCTTAGGATTTTCAAATTACTATATTCAGTATATTTAACGTTTTACGTATTGTGATTTCTAAATAAACGTTAACACCCGACTAATATATATATACGACGAATATATCTAAATATTCCCACAATGGTCCCGACATATTTTTTTATATCCATTTTAACATCATAAAAGTTATAATATTCAGTTACCCAATATTTTGGAAATTTATTTTATTTATAACGTAAGCTTATGAATATAACGACGGTTTTCGTGAAAACTAAACAATAATCACCCGATCACTCAGTAATTGTACCCAACATATTTTTAACATTTTTATAATTTTATTTAGACCCGGATAACTTCGTGAACATTTATTTCTATTAAACCCGTTACCCGATTTTAACAAATAACACAAACTAACACCTAAACTACATAAGATTTCTAATTAAATCACAAGTACCCCTACCCCCCCCCCCCCCCTTGCTCTTTGAAAACCGGCCCCCTAAAGTCCTCACTAGAAAAATACTTACAAATTTTAACCTTGTACATTTATGTGAACTTAAAATACATTATAAGGTAACCTAAAATATCTACAAACTTCATATAACAAAACACTTATACATTTTTGGATCAAAAGTTCATTTCTCTTCATCATCTCCATCAAACCCACGACCCTAATCCAAATCCATGATCAAGTGAAGGTTTTCAAAAGTTTAAAGCACCAAAGTTGTTCATTTTGTGGTTCTAATCAAGAATATTGCATCAAACACACAAGAAATCCAAGGTTTCTAATCATTCAAGCACCTCATATTTCAAAGTGAGTATACAAATTTATTTTCAAGTTTTCTTCTAATTAACACTTATATCTCATGGTAATCATGCTTAATTTCATGCTCATACTAGTTATACCACTTTATTTTTGAAGACTTTTGAAACATACAAACCCTAGATTGTGATTTAGGTGTTCCCTTGTTAAATTAACTTGATTTCTAATAATTAGGAACCCATGGCACCCTAAGAAGGTGTATGGTAGGATTAGATTAGTTTTGTGAAGTTTGCAAGAGTTTTGGTAGAGGTTGGAACTAGTTTTGAACCTTGGAAATAGATTTCTAACAAGTTTATAAACATGCTGTCCCATTTTGTTAATTTCTGGAAAATCAGTAAACATCAAGGAAACTTTGGCAAAATTTTTAGAAAATACTTTCAAAAACGAATCCGTAGGCGAAAGAACGGATTAAAAAGAGTTTATAACGAAGAAGTTATGATTTTTGCAAGATTGTTGACGAAAAGTATTTTTCTGAAAAATAGTTGCTGTTGGACGTTTTTCGTCGGACAAAAAGAGACTTTAGACGTAACCCGGAGGAGCCGAGCTTTCCAAAATATATTACTACATACTAAGACGTAACCGTGGATATAAAGAACAAGTAAAACGGACTTATAACGACAAAGATATTCACGTTTGAATATCGGCAAAACTCAATTTATTTTGACAGCTTTTGGTAATATTGGCACTAAAACTACGTAGTAACTTTTGAAGCTAGAAATAATACCAAGTACCAAATTTTATAACTAATGAAGTATTAGTTATTACAAGTATATTTTCATCATTTCAAGGCGTTATTTCAAGGATTTCAACCCGAGGATTTCAACACTAACATGGAACATACAATATATATATATATATATATATATATATATATATATATAAGTATATATATTACAACTAGCTTATTTTTCTAATAGCAATATTTTTCCTAAGTCTTGGAATATATATTTTGATAACACAAGTGTTTTTCCAAAAAGTAGAGTGGTATAGGATCATGAGCATGGACATTCATAACATCATTTGGTGATCTAAATGAGATCGTTCATCATTCATATTAGGTTGCGGCAGCTAACCGTTCATTGTTGTTCATTTCATATCATCGCAGTATCATCAGTTGAGGTGAGTTTTCATAGCCCCGTATACATTTTATCATTGTTTTCAAATCCCACGGGGGAGAATACATTGCACCATTTTAGTACGAGCCCAAGTATCAAAACCTATGTACATAGCTTAAGTAGCTTGTCTGCCATGTGATAAGTCCCCTAGTGTCATCATGAACCGTTAATTTGCCTTTAAGTGAGAGTGAGTGGATAGATCTATTGAGGGTGACGCCTCCATCCGTGGTAGTATTTACCAACCGTAAGCGGATGCATTTCATGTCTTTTACATTTGAGTGTTTGGCAGAACATTCAGGAGGGGCTTAGTTTCAGTCATAGCTTCGGTGTCATGAGCTTAAGGTCTATTGTACTATTTTACGTGACTTTTGTCATGCACTTATACTTGTGGTGGCCGTACAAACATTACATTTCATAAACCTATGATTATTCACCAACATTCGTGTTGACCATTTTCGCAATGTATTTTCAGGTAACTAAGGCATCATCATATTACATGCATGGAGTCACATTAGGGTGTGCTAGGGATGACGCACTACATTTTGGATTTTTCATGCACTTGTGTAAATTATCGTTTGACATTTCCTGAACATGTTTTCTGTAAACGTTTCAACCTTTGGGGACCTATGTTTTGTAGCACTGGATGCTTTTAAATAAATCAAACGATATGTATTTTCCAAACGACACTTTAGGTCGTTCAATATTTCCTTGTTATGGTGCCATGACAGTTACAGCCCCAGGCATTCCATTCCGCTGCAAGTCAGGTAAATTGGGGGTGTGACAGATTGGTACCAGAGCCAAGGTTATAGCGAACTAGGATGCATCATAGTAAGGTTTATGATGTATACGATCCCTAGACTATAACCACATTATCATAGCATCTCATCATTTCATCATAAGTGCATGTTCATTGTTTTAGGTGATTCTATCATACGAGTTATTTATTTTATTTCACCTTGATTATCACAGAACCATGTCTGCAAACCCAAATGTTGTCATACTGTACTCTATCACAGACTCCGATGTTGAAGGCTCTAGGTCTTCTACTGCCCGTTCACCATTACCTATTCCTCATGTTTTCCCTATTGCACCACCCAATATTACCCGTGCACCCACTGATACATCATCCTCTGCTACCACTATTCCATCAGAACCTAGACTTATGTTTCCTAGTAGTAATATCATTCGAGTTGCTAGGAAGAAAGTTTGCACTGCTACATCTACCTTTAAGGTACCCACTATTCCTATGTTACCTACACCACCAGCCATACCCGCTACTACCTGCATATCTACTTCACTATTGCCACCTAGGAAGCGTGCTAGGTTTACTACACCAGATTCACCCACTACAGAGTTAGAATCAGCAGAACCACCACCAGTATACCATGTAGGGGAGTGTTCGAGAGCAGCTGTTACTAGGGAGCCTACTGTTGCTAGGGAGTCTACAGTTGCTAGTGAGCCTACTGTTGCTAGGGAGCCTGCAGATGTTACATTAGAGGGTCAGCTAGGGGCTCATCAGGATCAGATTGATAGTTTGGACTATAGGGTTGATGAGGATATCACTCCTCGACTAGAGGCGGCTGAGGAGCAGATCGAGGGTTTACTTTTAGGTAGAGTTTGTATCGATGTGTCATATCATGGGCTTGAGGCACGACAGTTGGGACATCAGGAGCTGATTGACCAGCTTAGAGGTGAGCTACCATGGATTCGGGATAGAGCTCAGACTACATAGGAGGCTCAAGGAGAGCTGACACACCAGTTGGCTGTAGCACATGAGAGGTTGACAGTGATGGAGCGCAGGGATGCTTCTTCTCAGTTACGAGTTCAGCATCTAGAGGAGATCGTGATTGCGATGGATCGTGAGATTCGCCGTCTGAGGGGAGAGCCTAGACCATCTAGAGCACCTGGAGGAGCATAGACATAGACTAGTATTGTATTAGCTTTTACTATTTCCTAGTCCCGAGGTGTGGGACATAGTTCAAGAACTTGTAGTCTTTTGGTTGTTGTACAAACAAATATATCAAGTGCGACTCTACTATGTTGGAAATGTTGTGCTATATATATATATCGGTCCATGTAGGCCGAAATTTTCATGTATTATATTCATGTGTTGTGATTATATTTATGATGTTTCATGGTTGCTCTTTATGGTTAACGTATTTATACTTGTTGTGGTTGTATATATACATGTTGTGGGCGTATATTTTTGTACGATGACTATTTCTATTATAGTTTTCTCATGGTTTTTGTCGATTATTATTTATCAGAAGTATGGTGCCAAAGAAAGCAAAGGCTACATCAGAAACACCCGCTATGACACAAGCAGCTATCCGCAAGTTGGTCAGGGATAGTATAGCAGAAGCTCTGGAGACTGAGAGAGCTGAAGTTGCTGCTAGGGCTGCTGAGGTTCCACCTACTACTGAAGTGGTTCAACCCACTACTAGGCGTGAATGTACTTGGAAGGATTTCAAGATTAGTGATCCTGTCAAGTATAAGGGCACTGAGGGAGCGGTTGCTTTAATCCGCTGGTTTGAGAAGACTGAGAACGTTTTTCTCATGTGTGGTTGTCAGGAGGTTAACAAGGTAAAGTTTGCTACAGGTATGCTGCTGGATGAAGCCATGTCTTGGTGGAATTCGTATGCTCAGCCTATTGGTATGGAGAATGCCTACAAACTCACTTGGGCTGAATTCAGGAAGCTGATGACTAAGAAGTTTTGCCCTCGTACTGAGGTGCAAAAGTTGGAAACCGAATTCTATGAGCTAGTAACAAAAGGAGATGACATTGAGACTTATATCAGGAAGTTTCAGGAGTTGGCTACACTATGTCCAACTATGGTTCCGGATGCTGAGAAAAAGATGGAGAACTTTACTGGGGGATTACCCGAAAGCATCCGAGGGGATGTGATGTCTTTCGACCCACAATCAATGGAAGAGGCCATTCGTATCACTCAGAAACTTATGGTCCAAGTGTTAAAAGGAAAGTCTGCTGCAAATAACAACAATAACCGTTCCAACAATACCAACTACAACAACACTCGAAACAACAACAACTATAACAATAACCGAAACCGCAACTACCCCAATAACCAAAACAACAATAACAACAAGAGGAGGTTTGATAATAACCAAGGTGGAAATGCTAACCAACCAGCACCTAAGAGGCAGGAAGTGGCAAAGGTCTATGCTGCAGGACCAACAGAAGGAAAAGGATATATTGGAAAACTACCCAAGTGTAACAAATGTCAGACTCATCATAACCCTGGGAATTGTCCTAGAGCTTGTCAGAACTGTGGAAAAGTCGGTCATTGGACTAAGGACTGCAGAACTCCACGAGGAATAATTAATCAGAACCAACCAGGAGCATGTTTTGGTTGTGGAGAGTTGGGTCATTACAATAACAATTGCCCAAAGAGGAATGGTCAAAGAGCTGGAAATCAGGGCGGAGTAGCTCGAGGAAGGGCTTATGTTATGGGAGGAGAAGATGCCCGTGAGGACCCGAATGTTGTTACGGGTACGTTCCTCATTAATAATCGTTATGCATCCATTTTATTTGATTCTGGAGCGGATAGAAGTTTTGTTTCTATTACATTTGCACCTTTACTTAACATAGAACCAACTACCTTAGACATTCCCTACATTGTTGAATTAGCCGATGGGTCTTTAGTTAACACAAACACCGTTATCCGTGGTTGCACCATCAATTTCCTAAATCACCCATTCAATATAGACCTTATGCCCGTAGAACTTGGAAGTTTTGACATCGTTATCGGTATGGATTGGTTGTCTCGACATCGTGCAAGGATCATTTGTGATGAGAAAGTTGTTCATCTTTCTTATGGAGGTGAAACTTTGGTTGTTCGCGGGGAGCGAAGTGGTACTAGACTCAGTATCATATCATGCATTAAAACCGAGAAGTACATAAAGAAGGGTTGTTATGCATTCTTGGCTCACATAACGGAAAAGAAGTCGGATGAGAAACGACTTGAAGATGTGCCTATTGTTAAGGAATTTCCAGAAGTTTTTCTGGAAGAATTACCAGGACTGCCACCTACACGTCAGGTTGAGTTTTAGATTGAGTTGGTGCCAGGGGCTGCACCAATTGTACGAGCACCATATAGACTTGCACCTTCTGAGATGCAAGAATTGTCTAACCAGTTACAAGAGCTTTTAGACAAAGGATTCATTAGACCGAGTTCCTCGCCTTGGGGAGCACCGGTTTTGTTTGTGAAGAAGAAGGATGGATCTTTCAGAATGTGCATAGACTACCGTGAGCTGAATAAGTTAACGGTGAAGAATCGTTATCCACTACCTAGGATTGATGACTTGTTTGATCAGCTACAAGGTTCCTGTTTTTATTCTAAGATTGATTTAAGATCAGGTTACCATCAACTCAGAGTTCGGGAAGAAGATATCCCGAAGACGGCATTCAGAACACGTTATGGTCATTATGAGTTTCAAGTGATGCCTTTTGGATTAACCAACGCACCTGCGGTATTCATGGATCTCATGAACAGAGTATGCAAACCATATCTTGATAAGTATGTGATTGTATTCATTGACGATATCCTGATTTATTCCAAGAGTAAGGAAGAGCATGAAGCACACCTCAGAACAATATTGGAACTACTCAAGAAGGAGCAATTGTATGCCAAATTTTCAAAGTGTGACTTTTGGATACAAAGAGTTCAATTTCTTGTCCATGTCATTGATAGCCAAGGATTACAAGTCGACCCAGCAAAGATTGAGGCAGTAAAGGATTGGGCTACGCCCAAGTCTCCTACAGAAATTCGTCAATTCTTAGGACTTGCAGGATATTACAGAAGGTTTATCGAAGGGTTTTCTAAGATAGCGAAGTCGCTGACTAAGCTGACACAAAAGAATCAGAAGTACGAGTGGGGAGAGAAACAAGAATCTGCATTTCATTTATTGAAGCAGAAGCTTTGTAGTGCACCGATTTTGTCACTACCAGAAGGTATTGAGAACTTTGTGGTATATTGCGATGCTTTGCATAAAGGGCTTGGAGCTGTGCTAATGCAAAATGAGAAGGTGATAGCTTATGCATCTAGACAGCTTAAGACACACGAGAAGAATTACACTACACACGACTTGGAGTTGGGTGCTGTTGTTTTTGCACTCAAGATTTGGAGACACTACCTTTATGGTACTAAATGTGTAATTTTTACCGATCACAAGAGCTTACAGCATATACTTGATCAGAAGGAACTCAACATGAGACAACGTCGTTGGCTAGAATTGTTGAGTGATTACGATTGTGAAATCCGATATCACCCAGGAAAAGCAAATGTCGTAGCAGATGCACTTAGCAGAAAGGAACGACTCAAACCTTTGAGGGTCAGGTCATTGGGAATGACTATTATTTCACCATTACCATCAAAAATCTTAGAAGCTCAGATTGAGGCTCTCAAGGAGGAAAATCGGCCACAAGAGAAACTTTATGGTATGCCAGAAAACAAGAATGGTTTCGTTAAGAGAGCAGATGGAGTGTTATGCTTCAAGGATCGAAGTTGGATACCACTCTATGGTGGAGTACGAGATTTGATTATGCATGAATCACATAAGTCAAAGTACTCTATTCACCCAGGTTCTGACAAGATGTATCAGGATCTCAAAAAGCTGTATTGGTGGCCGAACATGAAAGCAGAAATAGCTACGTACGTCAGAAAATGCCTTACTTGTGCTAAAGTGAAAGCTGAGTACCAGAAACCGTCAGGACTACTTCAACAACCAGAAATTCCATAATGGAAGTGGGAACGTATTACAATGGACTTTGTTACTAAACTACCCAAGACTTCAGGAGGTTACGATGCTATTTGGGTAATTGTTGATCGTCTTACTAAATCAGCACATTTCATACCCATTAGAGAGACTTATTCCATGGAACAGCTTGCCAGACTTTATGTCAAGGAAAAAGTCTCGAGGCATGGGGCACCAGTTTCTATCATTTCAGACAGGGATAGTCGCTTTACATCAAACTTTTGGAAGTCGTTACAAGATTCCTTTGGATCCAAGTTAGACATGAGCACTGCTTACCATCCACAGACTGATGGTCAGAGTGAGAGAACTATTCAGACACTGGAGGACATGCTGCGAGCGTGTGTGATTGACTTTGGGAATGGTTGGGCTAACCATTTGCCATTAATCGAGTTCTCTTATAACAACAGTTACCATTCAAGTATTAAAGCAGCACCATTTGAGGCACTGTATGGTCGTAAGTGTCGTTCACCAGTTTGTTGGGCAGAAGTTGGAGAGGTACAATGCACAGGTCCAGAGATGGTTAGGGAAACAATAGAAAAGATAATACAGATTCGAGATAGGCTTGAAACAGCTAGAAGTCGACAGAAGAGTTACGCAGATGTTAGACGCAAACCATTGGAATTCCAGGTTGGAGACAAGGTCATGTTGAAAGTCTCGCCTTGGAAGGGCGTGATACGATTTGGAAAGCGTGGGAAGTTGAACCCGAGATACATTGGTCCATTTAAGATACTGGAAAGGATTGGTCCAGTAGCTTACAAGCTTGAACTACCATCAGAACTCAGCAACGTACATAATACATTTCATGTCTCAAACCTCAAGAAATGCCTTTCAGATGAGTCTTCAGTTATACCATTAGAAGAGATTCAGCTAGATGACAAGCTTAACTTTGTGGAGGAACCAGTTTAAATCATGGACCGAGAGGTCAAGCAGTTGAAGCAGAGTAGAATTCCGATCGTTAAGGTTCGATGGAATTCTCGAAGAGGTCCTGAGTTTACTTGGGAACGAGAGGACCAAATGCAACGCAAGTATCCACACCTTTTCACCAAACCTATTACCGAGACCAACACTAGCTGAATTCAGGGACTGAATTCCTATTTGGGTGGGCGGATGTCACAACTCACTATTACAGGTCATTTACCATTTCAGGTCATTTTCCCAAACTTCGACTTTTTACAATTCATCAAAACACTATTCATCATTTTACTATTCACCATTTTCGAGGTCAATTTGATATTCTGAGAAACATTTGGGAAATTTACTATTCACTGAACACTATTCATTTCTGGAAAAGATTTCATCATTCACGTGCATTACTCATTTCATCGTAAATTTAGTTTACGGGTATTCAAATTCGCGTAACCGGATTGGTTTAGGTGCGAATTCATTTCATTAGTGCTGAGGACACTGCATACGGACTGGAGATAGTCTGCATATCATCATAACAGCATTTTCCTGTTATACCACTCTTAGGATTTTCAAATTACTATATTCAGTATATTTAACGTTTTACGTATTGTGATTTCTAAATAAACGTTAACACCCGACTAATATATATATACGACGAATATATCTAAATATTCCCATAATGCTCCCGACATATTTTTTATATCCATTTTAACATCATAAAAGTTATAATATTCAGTTACCCAGTATTTTGGAAATTTATTTTATTTATAACGTAAGCTTATGAATATAACGACGGTTTTCGTGAAAACTAAACAATAATCACCCGATCACTCAGTAATTGTACCCAACATATTTTTAACATTTTTACAACTTTATTTAGACCCGGATAACTTCGTGAACATTTATTTCTATTAAACCCGTTACCCGATTTTAACAAATAACACAAACTAACACCTAAACTACATAAGATTTCTAATTAAATCACAAGTACCCCTACCCCCCCCCCCCCCCCTTGCTCTTTGAAAACCGGCCCCCTAAAGTCCTCACTAGAAAAATACTTACAAATTTTAACCTTGTACATTTATGTGAACTTAAAATACATTATAAGGTAACCTAAAATATCTACAAACTTCATATAACAAAACACTTATACATTTTTGGATCAAAAGTTCATTTCTCTTCATCATCTCCATCAAACCCACGACCCTAATCCAAATCCATGATCAAGTGAAGGTTTTCAAAAGTTTAAAGCACCAAAGTTGTTCATTTTGTGGTTCTAATCAAGAATATTGCATCAAACACACAAGAAATCCAAGGTTTCTAATCATTCAAGCACCTCATATTTCAAAGTGAGTATACAAATTTATTTTCAAGTTTTCTTCTAATTAACACTTATATCTCATGGTAATCATGCTTAATTTCATGCTCATACTAGTTATACCACTTTATTTTTGAAGACTTTTGAAACATACAAACCCTAGATTGTGATTTAGGTGTTCCCTTGTTAAATTAACTTGATTTCTAATAATTAGGAACCCATGGCACCCTAAGAAGGTGTATGGTAGGATTAGATTAGTTTTGTGAAGTTTGCAAGAGTTTTGGTAGAGGTTGGAACTAGTTTTGAACCTTGGAAATAGATTTCTAACAAGTTTATAAACATGCTGTCCCATTTTGTTAATTTCTGGAAAATCAGTAAACATCAAGGAAACTTTGGCAAAATTTTTAGAAAATACTTTCAAAAACGAATCCGTAGGCGAAAGAACGGATTAAAAAGAGTTTATAACGAAGAAGTTATGATTTTTGCAAGATTGTTGACGAAAAGTATTTTTCTGAAAAATAGTTGCTGTTGGACGTTTTTCGTCGGACAAAAAGAGACTTTAGACGTAACCCGGAGGAGCCGAGCTTTCCAAAATATATTACTACATACTAAGACGTAACCGTGGATATAAAGAACAAGTAAAACGGACTTATAACGACAAAGATATTCACGTTTGAATATCGGCAAAACTCAATTTATTTTGACAGCTTTTGGTAATATTGGCACTAAAACTACGTAGTAACTTTTGAAGCTAGAAATAATACCAAGTACCAAATTTTATAACTAATGAAGTATTAGTTATTACAAGTATATTTTCATCATTTCAAGGCGTTATTTCAAGGATTTCAACCCGAGGATTTCAACACTAACATGGAACATACAATATATATATATATATATATATATATATAAGTATATATATTACAACTAGCTTATTTTTCTAATAGCAATATTTTTCCTAAGTCTTGGAATATATATTTTGATAACACAAGTGTTTTTCCAAAAAGTAGAGTGGTATAGGATCATGAGCATGGACATTCATAACATCATTTGGTGATCTAAATGAGATCGTTCATCATTCATATTAGGTTGCGGCAGCTAACCGTTCATTGTTGTTCATTTCATATCATCGCAGTATCATCAGTTGAGGTGAGTTTTCATAGCCCCGTATACATTTTATCATTGTTTTCAAATCCCACGGGGGAGAATACATTGCACCATTTTAGTACGAGCCCAAGTATCAAAACCTATGTACATAGCTTAAGTAGCTTGTCTGCCATGTGATAAGTCCCCTAGTGTCATCATGAACTGTTAATTTGCCTTTAAGTGAGAGTGAGTGGATAGATCTATTGAGGGTGACGCCTCCATCCGTGGTAGTATTTACCAACCGTAAGCGGATGCATTTCATGTCTTTTACATTTGAGTGTTTGGCAGAACATTCAGGAGGGGCTTAGTTTCATCAGTCATAGCTTCGGTGTCATGAGCTTAAGGTCTATTGTACTATTTTACGTGACTTTTGTCATGCACTTATACTTGTGGTGGCCGTACAAACATTACATTTCATAAACTTATGATTATTCACCAACATTCGTGTTGACCGTTTTCGCAATGTATTTTCAGGTAACTAAGGAATCATCATATTACATGCATGGAGTCACATTAGGGTGTGCCAGGGATGACGCACTACATTTTGGATTTTTCATGCACTTGTGTAAATTATCGTTTGACATTTCCTGAACTTGTTTTCTGTAAACGTTTCAACCTTTGGGGACCTATGTTTTGTAGCACTGGATGCTTTTAAATAAATCAAACGATATGTATTTTCCAAACGACACTTTAGGTCGTTCAATATTTCCTTGTTATGGTGCTATGACAGTTACACCCCCAGGCATTCCATTCCACTGCAAGTCAGGTAAATTGGGGGTGTGACACCTCAGCAGGTCACGGTACCCTTAAAAGAGGGGACGGTACCGCAAAATTTAACGGTGCCATCAAACCGTTGTCTGCTGAAAATAGTTTATCTTGTTTTCAATCCTCACTGTTTCAAAAGAACTATCGAAACCCACTCGATGTGATCTTGAACCAAAACCGTCTCCCATCAGAATAGATTCTATCTTCTGATTCCTAAGCGTTTTCCCTCTCACTTCCGCATGATACTAAACACATCATATGTTTGGTTACTTCCGTATCCATTATCTTCTCAACTTTACTACACTTTTCAACCTTCATTATACACTACTAATGCTTCCGCATCCCACTCATCTTCCTCATAGTTCAAGCGAAGAACCGCAAGGATAAGTTGAGATAACTCTTCTTCATCAACATAGATAACCCCACTAGAACCTTATCACTAACCTCACAACCTTGAAGATTTTATCTTCTAAACCCTTAGGATATCTCCACGTGATTGACATGCCTCATCATATGAATGTTCTATATATATTCACAATGATTGAGAAGAGCTACGTGACTTCAAAGGTGAAGTTTATTGTATGCTATCCACCACTTGTCATGATGTTACTAAGCTAATCGCTTTCGTCAACGTTTGTTTTCCTCTTTATATTTTTTTTTCACATATTGTTCGGATGCTCATAGATTAAGGGGAGCGAAAATACACTCATATAGTCTTTCAACAAACACTCTCAAGAACATAAATGTACTTATTCCCTAGAAAACTTCCCTTTAGCTGCCAAGAACTAGGTTGGACAGGAAAATTCATGACTTCTAGGTCACGGTACCGTTAAATAGGCCATGGTATCGTTAAATTTAATTGTACCATGCAATATTTAGTGGTAACGTGCCCCTGTTTGACGAATCTTCACTGTTTCCTTTAGATCCCTGCCTCCCTAACCTTAAACCTGCTAAATTTTGCAAACTTACATAAAACCTAAGATTCCCTCACTACAAAATAGGACACTACCACCAACTTTAATTCGAATCCCACAATTCTTACCTATATAAGGCCTCACCGTTGCAAGCTTATCTTGCATCTCATCTTCAAACCTCATATTAACATCATCACACTCAACCCTTATAACTAAAATTCACTCTTGACTATGTTATTTAGTTTCAAAACCTTCAACACATTGATCATCACACTCAAACCCTATAACTGCACTTCACTCTTGATAAGTGATAGTTAGTTCAACAACCTTCAATCCTCACAATCACACGAAAGCCTTCATGCACGAAATTATCTCTAACACACAATTAGGATCATCCTAACTATAAATTTAGAACTTCATTACCTCAACCCCGTTAGAGATATCCACCAACAATCCTGTTAGGATCACTTGCACATTTTCTTTCTCTTTTGAACCATATCATGCATCTCATTGTCAGTGCAAAAGATATATTAATCTAAACCATCCTTCCCCACCTTTCCTCAAAGGTCAAAACCAACACTTTCCCATCTTATGGAATCATCTCCATTCACATCTAGGTGCATATCACTTTCGTTCTAATTTTTTTGTATATCTTCTATCGAGTCTACATTATGGCATGACTTTTTATAATAATTTAGAGTATGTTTTATCAACAAACCATCCTTAACACCAATCATCTTAGGTAGATGATTATGTCGTTCAAAAGGTCTGTTAGAACTTGCCTTCCCAATGACAACTTGGAAGAAGTCATTTTGTGTGTCAGTCAATGAACAAATCTCATTCTTGTTAGTGTGATCGATTGAACTATTACACCTTAGGTTGTTGGTCGGATTGTGATACTCAAGTGTCTTTGAATTGCAATACACATTCATATTTTTGTGTTGCTAAACTTTCTTGGCCTTTCTTTTTGGTCTTTATCCTTTTGGCACACCTTTAGGAAGTGTCACTCACATAGTTTAACCATTGCATGTCTTGCTATGTGTATTCTATCCCTATAATGTTGCTCCTATACTTTTATATATTATGTTGCACGAAGCTAACCCTTGATGTAGGAAAAGCCTTTGTAAGAATTTGATCCATGGATCCGCTAGATACTAAGGTGAACAAACAAGGGGATTCAATCACCATAGGGGAGCATTGAGCTAGGGGGAGCTTAGGAGTATTTGAATACATAGCACGGAGTCTGTCTAATAGTGGTGATAGAAGACTTCACTAGGATGATGCAAGCTCGCATTTGTGGGTAGATAGTAGTGTAATAAGGGGGAGCAGTGAGTGAATCCAAGAGAGAGCTCAAGGCAACTACCTTTTTGCTTCGACAAAAGGGGGAGAAGGGAGTGTAAACAGGTAACTTTTACATTTTACTGTGTGTTACGGTTTACATATTTGTCATCATCAAAAAGGGGGAGATTGTTAGTGCAAATACTAAGATATTTAAACTAAACGGTTTTTTCGATTTTAATAATGACAAACATGTAACTTGTAATGCATAACGTAAAATGCGCAACTTACTTGTAAACACAAATCATCAATGCATACTTGCATCAACACCTTTCGACGTCTCAAGTATGCTTCTTCAAAGTCGTAGATTTCCATCCCGACGTAAATCACTCAAGGTATGGACAAACAAATCTACTACTTGACAAATGATCAAAGGATTATATTTTTCTTTAAACTCCACAATTTTAATGTGACAAAACATTTTTCAAAAATACATTTTATAAACTATTTTTGAATTACAACCTCCATACAAAAAACCCTAAAAGTTCTCTCTGGCGTAAAGCGAATATCCCTAACATACGATCGATCTTGCCCTTTTAATTTTTTAATCCTTCTCCATCGTGGGTGGGTTGTTTTAATTCTTGATTCATAGGTCGGTTTTATCCATTCGCTTTGGAGTATTACATGGATGTGATCTGATTTTGCTATATTCTTGCTATATTTTTCAATAGTGGGTCGGTTGTGGGGTTGTATTGGTTATATTCGATTCCAAGTTCTATTATTTAAATATATAACTGATTGTTTTGCATGCAAATTTGAATATGGGGGCTGGTTGATTCTTGAAGCGTAACGTTTAAAAACCCTAACTTCTGGTTAGGGTTTTATTGTTTTCATTGGTCGATATTATTGTTTTGCTGTACGTGGGATTGTAGAGAGATGAACAAGGGTTTCCTTAATAATAGTGCTACCAAAGTTTCTAAACCTGCTGGTATTGGTAAGTTGAACACCGAATATGCTACTAGTACAACTTCTGGTGCTAAGGATTTGTGGGTAAGTTTGATTTTAGTGAACTCAATGCACGTATGCAGCGTTTGAAGGAGCAAAGTGCTGGGAACGCCGGTGTTTCTCAGCTACAAATGGCTTCTAGGGTGTTGATAAACCCTAATATAGTAAATACGAGTGTTGATTCTGGAATTGTTAATCAGGTTGGCACCAATGTGAACGAATCGAATAAGAAGGTTGGTGCTGATGGGAAGCTTCGGAAACTTGTTAGGGGTAGTGTTGTTACGCTTGGTACCATTGATCCGCCGGTTCGTGATGATATTGATACTACAACATATGTTGCACACTCTGTTGTTGTTGGTTCGGTTGCACCAGCAGCTTTTAATGATGATGTTCTTGATGTGTCTACGGATGAGGGTTGTAGTAACCCACTTGTTTCACAAGTTGTTGTCCGTGATGAAGATCTTGCTAGAATTCGTGTTGCATATACTGATGGTATTAACGCAAATCTACCTATGGGTGATGGTATTCATGTTGCATCTTATGCTGGAAGGATTAACACTAATGTTACGTGTCAAAACCCCACATCAACTAGTTTGCATAATGATGGTACGTGTATGTCAGAATCTGGTATTGGTGATAGTGGTAATAAGGAATCAGAAGTGGTACATTCTGCTGCTGAATTGGCTGCGCGAAACAGCCCCTTTAGCATACTCTAAAGAGGCTGGTAACAATGTGGGGGTGACTACTCAAACTAAGACGAATGTGACTGAACCAATGATGCCTTCAGCTCATGATGATGTTGGGACAAGTGTTGGTGGTGGATACATGACGATGAATGGTAAACCGATGGCTGCTCCTTTTAGTTCGATATTTGATTTGGAATACACGAATAATACTACCGATTCGCATGGGGAAACTAGGACTGATTTTGTGAATTCTTCAACTACTAGTGCTGCTAAGGAGCGAATAGATTCTGTAAACATGCATGATAATCAGGCTCAACCTAATCTCTCCTCAATAACGACATCAAGAAGAAGAGAATTAATTTTCGAACTCTTATTAATGAAGTAAGTGATGATAACGCTGATATTACTTTACCTAGTGACTCAGTTAAAGAGGTTAGACACAAGTTTGCTAATACTTTGTTTGGGTATTTTCTAGGGAAGCGTTTGGATTTTCCTATAGTTGAAAATTATGTGAAGAGTACATGGGCCAAATACGGTATTATAAAGGCTATGTTGAATGACGGATTTTTCTTTTTTACGTTTTCTTCTAAGACAGGTATGGAGCAGGTATTAGAGAATGGTCCATGGTTCATTCGAACTATCCCTTTTTTTAAATACTTGGACTCCTAATACAACCATGAGGAAGGATGATATAACGAAGATTCCAGTTTGGGTTAAGCTCCATAAAATTCCTTTAGCTGCGTATACTCAAAACATGCCTTAGTTTGATTGGAACTAAACTTGGGAGGCCGATTATGTTGGATGCTTATACCTCTAATATGTGTCTTGATCCATGGGGTCGCACTTCGTATGCTCGAGCCCTAATTGAAGTATCAGCTGATCAGAATATCAGATTCCTTTAAAATCGTTGGTGGTTGCTATTCCGTTAATTGATGTACCTGGTAATTCGTATAAGACCATTGAAGTTGAGTACGAATGGCAGCCTCCCCATTGTGAAGCTTGCAAAGTTTTTGGTCACTTGAATGATCAATGTCCTAAGCGTGTTAATGAGGTTAACCCATCTATTGACACAAATGACGGTTTTATTGATGTTAATCGCAAGGGTGGAAAGGGCAAGCAAACTATTAAAACTAATCCAATTTCTGGTATTCGCTTTACCAAGCCTCCTCCTAAATTTGTCTATCGTGCTAAACCCAAAAATGTGGATAATGTAGATGCTTCTTCTACTGATAATAATAGGAAGTCGGATATGCAAGGGAAGTCGGATGATGTAACAAATGCTAGTAAGGTAAATGATGGTAAACAGGGTAAGGGTACCACGGGTAAGTCGAGTAAAGGGGCGGAGGTCAAAACTAAACCTTCTAATACGTTTGATGTTTTGGCTTCATTTCCAGAAGAAGATGTGTTTGGGTTATACCAGGAGGATAGAGTGACACCTGATCAGCGTGCGAGTAATTTGAAAGAGAAGGTGTAGGATGCGGCTTCTAAATCGAGTATTTCTGCTCCTCCACAAACATCTTTTTCTCCTCCGCATACATCTTTTTCTAAAGGGGGTAACCCATTTTCTAAGATACGGGAGATGGAAACAATTATGATGATGATGATTTGGGCCTCTCTCCTGCACAATTAAGGGCTACTGGAATTCCGGATTTTTCTCTTATTTATGTTTTTTGAGTTTTTTGGCATGACTGTCTGATGTCTTTGTTATGATGGTTTTGTTTTGATTGTCTAGTTGTTAGTAGCTAGTTGTTCGTTTGTGGCCTGTCACAAATGATGTATTGGTTGTTCAAGCGGGTGCTTGAGGTTAATGTTGTATTTCAGCCACATTCTATTTTACTTAAACGGTTTTTTTTGGTGTAATGCATTTTACCAGGGTTAAAAATCCCTTTTACAAAAAAAAAAAAAAAAAAAAAAAAAAAAAAAAAAAAAAAACTATTTTTGAATTAAAAAGAAATGTTTTAATTTGGAAAATAAGTTTAAAATTCCCAACAGCTATATTTTACCCAAACCAGCTCCAAACTCCCCCAAACAAACTTTCACCACTAAAGACAAAAATTGGAGCATTTTTGTCCAGGACGGTACCACGGTACCACTAAATTTAGTGGTACCGTGTTCCAGTTAGTGCTGTCGTCCCCCTGTAACGGCTATTTTCTCTTTGCCTATAAATAGTGGACCATTTGACAATTTTAACTTGATTTTTCCAGCCACTTTTCTCTGGTTTAATCCCTTCTTAGTTAGATCACTTTCTTTGATCATTTAGAGAGTCTTAGTTTGTTTTAGAGTGATCCAATCATCCATTCAAGTGATTACCTTCATTAATCTTCTAGTCCAAGAGGAGAACACAAAGTATCAAGAAGATACAAAGTGTTAGAGTCAACGAGTAGTGCACTTGCATTACTAGTTGTAAGCTTGTTGTATCTTGATATACATCAAGTAGTTATTACCTTTTATTTAGTATTGTGAGAGTGGATAATTGTGATCTTGTTGAGATCTTGGAGATCTCTTGTAGCTAATGAGCTTGTGTGTTGATCAAGTGGATCAAGGGTAGATCGGGTAGATCGTGTAGGTTGTGTTGATTGTGTGATTTGTGAAGATCGGGTAGATCGTGAGTAGATCGGGTAGATCGAGTGTAGATCATGTGGATCTTGAAGCTTGTGTGATTTGTGAGGATCAGGTAGATCGTGGTAGATTAGTACTAGCTAAGATTAGTACTCGATATTTAGCTTAGTGTCGAAAAATAATGTAAGCGACGTTGTATGGTTTTCTCCGCCGAGAATGGAGCTTGTTGATTAGTGAAGTAACTCACCGTGTCCGGGTTTGCGTTTCTTAACCTATCTCTTTACTTTTTATCTTTGCATTTATCATTCTATACTTGCATTGCTTTTATGTTTGTATGGCTTATTGCATATATTGTGTGATATTTATGTGTGTAAATGTTTGTGTCATGATAATATGTTTCACATATGGAAATCCACTATCACTAGTTGTAGCAAGACTTTTTGTTGAGACTTCTCATATTACATCAATCTTGATTTGTTGTTTGATACAAAAGTTTTTATGTTTTTAAATGGAAACGTATTCACCCCCTCTACGGTTTCCACAAATTTCTTTGGGAAGAAAATCAAAAACTCTTTAAGACAAAATTCAAGGTTGAAGAAGATATGAAAAAAAGAATAAAAAGCCCCTCATGTGCATGAGCTGCACATGCGAGAGATAATGAGAGGAAGCTAACCACCGTTTGGTCAAAGGAACGGTCCATTATAAAATGTCAAGTACAGATACAGGCGTTGTAGCTTTTGATATTTGAGGACAAAAGGTGAAAACATGTGTAAACGATAAGGATAACTTGTGTAATTAATTCTTAGTTAAATGGTTGTGGAGTCGTGACATTTCAAAAACAAAAAAAATATTCTATATTTGGTTAAGAAGTTTAAAAGGTAACAAGCCTCATCACATGGAGTTTGCTTGTTTCCCATCTAGTTGTCTCAAAAACATATGCTAAATAACCCATTACATAGCCCTGTTATAGGGTCATACTTCTCAGCTAGAGATAATTCTGTTGGCAAGTTTGAACATCGTTTTTCCTAATTAAGTTTCACTGCCCGTTATAGATGGGAACGTTTGAGTTTCAAACCCAATTTTGGCAACTAAAATCTCTCATGTATCTCCACTCTGCAACTTATACATTATATGCTAAATAATATCACACCTTGAAAAAAAGATTCTTCTGCAGACCAAAAGTTTAATATAAGCTAGTTTAGTTACTAGAATAAATTTAAGAGAGTAATAGATTAAAGGTCGTACCTCTCAATATTTCTGAACCTGTAACTATATATAATTATTACCAACCATATTTTATAGTGCTTCCTTAGTGTATAAAATTTGGAAAAAAACCTAAAATTGCCGAAGTAATTGCCAAAAAAATAAGCAGAGAAATTCATTAGTCATGATGTTCAGGCCTATTCTTATAAAGAAGATGCTGGTTCTTCTCATTGTAGGTTGGATCGGATTGTTGATCAATGTTTAAAGTTCTGTAATCCTCCTTTGTCTATTTTTTGCTAGCCATTATAAGGAATGAAAATTCTTTGCCAGCAACAGCAAAAAGTTCACATAAAAGCTACAAATTCTACATTAACTGAAGACTTTTATTTAACACTTTCATATTTAAATGCTAATTGATCGTGGCTGCAAACAAGAATTCAACCTCAAAGCTAGAAAGAAATGAACAAGTTTTTGTATACTAAGTAACTAAACATTTTCAAGGTATTTCCATTTAGTCTTGTTTTTATACTTATAAAATTCAAAAAACGTTTGATGGTATACACATCCATAACCCTCTTTAACTCAACTTGACATGGTCAAATGACCAACATGTATTAAATTGACAAAAATGCATTTAGTAAAGGGATAATTCCAAAAATACCCCGGTTGCTCAAGGGCTAAGACTATGACTGCAACTTTTGTGTTTCCGAAGGCAACTCGAATTTAGCCAATCATATGACGCCAAGTGTCCGACATGAGGGCCGCCAGTTGCCCAAAAAGTACACAAGTTGCCCTACCTTGTAATCCGTAAAGTCACACTTGTCACTTGCAGATTTTAGTTGCCCAAAAAGTACTGGTTACCCTGATCTAAATAAAGAAACACAAAAGTTGCAGTCTAGATAGTCTCAGCCCTTGGGCAATCGGAGCAATTTTGGCACTATCCCTTTATTAAAATAGCATTATTAAAGCGCTGCTCACACCCATGGTGCTCCTGCATGTTTTAGCATAGGTTGTAGAGACCGCTAATGATGAAGGCTAATAGTCTCATTCGCTCCATCAGCATATTTACCTCCTATAAATACAGCAGGGATGATAGGATTTTGTCCAATTAAGCTTCAAAAGGGATTGCTCAACTTCCCGGCCATTGGGGATCACATCTAGCTCATAGACGGTTGGGTTTACACCAAATTCTAAAAGGAGTGACTTAATTGTACGTGTGAGTCTGTGCGACATTGAACACGAACTTCTACTGAATATCACCACAGGCCGGCATCTCGGATACCATTTTTGTCACAGTATCCATTTCAAGAGAATAGTCTCTTATGTTTTTGTGTGGAATGGTATAAATTGATAAATGAAAAGGTTAAATGGTTTTTGTGCGACGAACTAAGAAAGCATGCAGACATATAAAGATGGTTTGTGTAATAATTTTTTTTTTACAATATGCTTTGTACAGAATAAAGGCATCATAAGTAACCAAGAATGGTGTTCTTAATAGCACGTACGGTATCTCTCATATCAATTAGGTTGACGTGAGGACAAATTCTTATGATATGACTTACTCCATTCATGGATCAACCCCTTGTAAGTTGTACGAAAAGTATAGGGGACTTTATCAAAGTTAGATTCCAACATCGTGTTTCTTGCAAGGAACAAGTTTTTGGCTAAAGTTGTCATCATGATCGCCAAGGCTGTTAAGATCGAGATCTTACTAAGGATCGTTTTTTTCTTTGCAAGATTGGAATCGTAAGATCGGATCGAGATCGAAAGATCCTACTTAAAAGTCTAAAAATCTTATTTTTCTAGTAATTCGTATTCAAAGATGATTGTATAACAAATTAGAGAAGAAAAAAGAGTTTTGAAAGTTATAGTAATATGAGAATGCGACGCGTAACGCTGTAAAATACAAAAATATCTAATCGGTAATTAAGGACGCTGAATCTTTTAATAAAAAATCTATATATCTCGCTCTTATTAAACATTCAGAGTAATCAAGGGTTGCTATATTGTTTTAATTTAACAAAATTCATTCATTTATAGTTTATTAGTTAGTTAAACTAAGGGAAATAGAATCAAATCGGATCGATATCATACTTAAGATCCTATGCTTTTTAAGATCCTACGAAAGATCGACTCGTTTTTCTTAATGGGATCGTAAGATCAGAAGATCTTAATAGCTAGATCGAGATCTTAACAGCTATGATGATCACTAATTCTAATGATTATAATGTAAGATTATGAAATTTTCCAACACAACCACATGGATCATTACCCATATGTAGATAACACTACAAATTCAAGTTAATCCTCTCTCTTTTAATCTACACATTCATATACCAAATTTAGTTACATTAACTTTTTTGATTAAGTAACCGGTGTGTGATGACTCTTGAATATAACGTACGTAAGATTACACACAGACACTCTAACAAACATATGGTAATAAATAAAGGTCATATTGTTAGCCGACAATATTAGGCTTAGCCCATTATTACTTTAATATTTAGTCATTGGCCCATTATTATATTATAGTATATATAAACATTAATATGTAATATGTTTATATATAATACAAAAGTATGAGCCAATGAATAAACCATAAACTAAGGGAGGTGATTTGCAAACTCCCAAAAATAATTGGCACATTCAAAATGTGTGTGTGTTGACATTTATACCCTTACAGGATAAAAATAAGTCCAAATAATATGAGGGTATAAATGTCAACACACTCAAAATTTGAGTGTGTCAATCATTTTTGGGAGTGTGCAAATCACTAATAGGGGCTAAGCCTAATGCGGTCCGCTAGCACATACAAGGGTAAGTTTATACTTTTCACTTAACTCAAGCTACTAAAATAAACCTTTGCACATGACTCATCACTTATATTTTTGAAAATGAAAAATGTGCATTCTTAAAAATCATGTTTTGTCAAAAAAGATGAATAACATATAACAGGTGTGAATCGACTATATGAATTTAACCTATCTGAATTGTGGTCCATTGGGGATTTATTCAAAAACAAGAGGGGGGGGGGGGGGGGGGGGGGGGGGGCATCTGATTTGCGAGGGGCCATCCATTTTATGAGTTGGAGTTGTGGTTGAGTTTATACAATAAAAAGGCACGTCAAAAGAACACACACTTAATCTATGTCAGTGTTTCCTCAGCACGAGACTGTCCGATCTTCATTTTAGGAGGTCTTTACCAACAATAAACAGGAAGCAAAACATACAATATGCAGAAAATCAATCTGGTTTACATTTCATCACAATCACACAGATAGTATCACTAATATGATTAAAGGACTCGAGATGGGGATGTTGGAAATTTAGTGAAGGTTCAGGTCATACATGGACTGGGTTTGGACGTAAGGAGTGTACACCCATCAAGTCACTAAACCTCTCTAACTCAAATAATGGTGTTGTGAAAATCTGGTAGTTGATGAGTTTGACTAGACTCTGAGCGACCTCATCAGGGAGTAGTCTCATTAGAAGGTTCAACCCTTTAGCGAGCAAACACTTGAGCTGGTATACACTGATGAGTTTGTGGACTTGGTGGAACTAATTTACTACTTACATGTAAAGGGTAACTTTTTCTGCAGTTCAATGATAATAATCAATCGGTCTTGTAACCACTACTGGTATAATGGAGGAACATAATGAGGAGATTAATGGGCCGATTAATTCTCATAATTCGATTGACTTGAGTTTCTTCTCTATATAAGAGAAACAAATCGACACATACACTGAATTAAAAAAAAAAATACTTAGAAACGAAAGGGTTCTTGCATTTGTGCTTAAATCAAGAACATAACACTTTGAATTACCTTCAATAGTTTCTTTAAAAAGTGATTACACGATTCAAAGTGATATCCGGATATTGATAATCTTCACCCAACTGGAAAAGAGGAGACAAATCTATTTTAGTGCCATAGTATAGATGTATATATGATATGATCTTCAACATGTACAGCTTTTATTTGAGATTTAAGTATATTCTTCTTCTTCACTACGTTCTTCATGTTTTTGGGTCTTTTATTTTCTTACATGTGTTTGGGTGTTGGTAAATATTTGCAAAACTGATTTGGAGAGTTTAATAAAATAGCTGATATGGCCTTCTTATCCAGAGTCTGATAACTTTGTGTTATTATGTTGTATGTATTTCTTGTATGTATTTCTTTTTATGCCAATAATTGCAATCTCTCACTTATACTCGAATACATGCACGCAGTTGGATTGTTTTTATGCCAACAAAGTGAACACAAATCCATACACAAGAATTAAAGAAAATTGAGATGGAGCGGTTTTAATCTCCGATGCATTATCTATGTATATGTTCTGATTATAAGAGTCATCACTACTTTTACCATATTGATAAATGTCAGTTCTTGATTTACCGAACTTTTAAGCCTATAAAACCAAATTGATAATCAGAAAAGCAAGCCGCATACATGTGACATTAAGTGTAAAAACAACCTTCGGATATCCATTTTATTATACATATGGCACGACTATTTTATTTCATTTGTAATTTATTTGAGAACCAAAAACAAAAGGTAGTGAAGACAAAATTGGGATCAAGTTAATACTAGATCACTAGAAGCATCGTCTAATATGTTATCTCATACATATGACATGATCTATGAAAATCATGTTACTCAGTTTGCACTAAAAATGTGCTTTCAAAGGTACTTAATATTATGTCAACCTTAAAACAGTATATAAAAACAAATTAAACCCATAAAGCTCCAGCCCTGATGAGCATTGGCTTTAAACCCCTCTTAAGTTGAAGACTCATAATCTCATTTGTTCCACCAACTAACTCACCGCCAATGAACACAGCTGGGACTGTGCTGTATCCAAGCCCCGACAATGCTTGCTCAATTTCTCGGCCTCGTGGTATCTCATCAAGCTCGTAGACAGTAGGGTTCACACCAAAGTCATTAAAGAGAGACTTGACTGTGTGAGACATTATGCATGAACTCTTACTGAAGATGACCACAGGCCTCTCTGAAACCATTCTTTGTACTCGGTCCATGTCTATACTGAACTTGGAAGTGTTAAAAAGCTTTGAGCTATTATTAATTAGTACCTAATTAAAGTGACGCTTTAGCTTGTTGTGTGTTGTGTGTATATGTGGTTGAACACTCATATATATAGGGTTTGAGTGGATGATATGTGGAGAATAGAGAATGTTTTAGGTTAGTGACTGATAGCGATATCAGGTTCGAGAGATAGGCTTTGCCGCAAAAGATGAAAGTGATACGTTGGCAAAAGATGGGCGGCAACGAATCTCATTGTTACGGAAGCATATATCGACATTGATCATATGTTCCAACTGTGGATATGTAGGGCTGTAGATTCTATTCGATCTTCAAGTATCCTTATATTATTCCATATTTCTAATGGACTTTTCAAGAACCGGAAGGTTATACTAGCTTTTATCAACCTATCTATACAAAATTTAGCACTCGGTTCACTTATTAATCAAAAAGGCATATAAATTGAAAAACCATTGCAACTATATCATCTTTCATAGATGGCAAATATCTGATAAATATACAAATTGTAATTTTAGATCACGGCAGAAAGAAAATAAATTACCAATTCTGCTTCAAAAGAGAAGATTTAGTTTTTTTAGGGTAACATGCAAAAATGGTCCTTAAAGTATCACGAAATCGCAAAAATGGGACCGAGAAAAAAAGACACGCAAAAAAGCCACTAACGTTACGCAAATTTGCAAAAAAGCCACCGAGAGGCATTTTCCGTTAGTTTTCCTGTTAAGTGCCACGTCACCAAGGCATTATCGTCATTTCATTGATTTAAGAATTAATATGTCCACGTGTTAATTCAGGGATTAAATTTGCAATTTGATTTTGATCTTTTATTTCACTTCACCACCACCACCCTTTACCAACACCACCACCCTCTACCGCCACCACCACCACCACCCTCTACCACCACACAACCAACACCACCACCCTCTACCGCCACCACCACCCTCTAGGTCTGTAATAAAGAAGCTGAGTTTCAGAATTCATCTTTTTAACATGTTATAAGCAACGTTCTGTGTTTGTTCAGTTTTAACATACTTTAACTCAAAAGTCAAATACGATTTAATCCAAATTTGGAGCCTAATGTATATCAAAACTTGTATATGTTGTTACAACACTTTCCAAAGTTTATTCTTAACATGATCATTTCCAGTGTCATGTAACTGTTTAGGGTTTTATCAAGTACAAAGTTTGACTTTCTGAGAGGTCAACTGTGTTTTATTGAACTCTATGAATTAACTTATCGGACATCAAATTCTATGTTAATTTATAGTGATTAGTAAAATATCCAAGTTGACGATTATAGTGATCAGTAACAGTATCACTACATACCACCTATATGGTCAATGGTGACATGGTTTAGTTTTAGTTGTAAGCAACGATTTGCATGTGATAGCTCAGTTTTACCATGTTAAAACGGTTTACCAAATTGTACATTCTCTACGGTTTGTAGCTCAACCATGACAAAGACACATATGACTACACAATGGTAAAATGAAAACCGGTTAGACTCTGGTAGTTTCTTATCACTGAAATATGTCATCCAGTACAATTGAATGGAAATGTCAGTAAAATAAAATTTGATGAAAGCCAGTAGTTTGACTCAAAAGTCAAATATTTGCATGATTAATGATTTCATCCAAATGTAGAGCTTATTTATGTATATAAAACTGTTTTATCATCTTACATCCCTTATAACACTTTCTTAAGTTTATTTTTATCATGATCATCTCCAACCTTTTATCATAGTACCACCATTCTCATCAGTTTGACTTTCTGAACAAGTCAACTGTGTTTACTTAGCTCCATGAATTAAAATAAAGTTAAAATTCTTCATTGATTTAAAGTAATAAGTACTAGTACAACATCCAAGTTGGGATTATAGCTTTGATCTAAGAGTGTATACATAAAAAGTACTAATACTGAAAGGTAAAATGACTATCACTTTGGAACACTTCTCTACCAACAATCATACTTTTGGGAGTGTACCAGAGAGAACTATCAATGACCGAAATGGATTGAGCTGGACTTATCTACTGTCACACCCCCAAAATCAGGTCCAGCGGAAGCATACATGTAGCTGGGGTGTAACTCAATCGGTATCACAACACAAGTACAAAAATGGTTTTCACTTTAATCATTTAGAATAATATTGTTTAATCAAAAATATTGAATTTACATTGTTAAAAGTAGTGCGGAAGTAAGCCCTTAAAATAGTTTAAAACAGTCCCCAAATGAATAATCAGAGTCTTCTATGACCATGCCATGCCCTGCCAAAACCTCCAGTAGCGTACCATTGCTTAATACCTGAAAATACATGCTAAAGTGTCAACACGAGGTTGGTGAGTTCATAGAGTTTGTTGAAAAAGAATGTAATGCATATGTATGTAGGTTTCCCAGCAAAGGCATCGTAAATCCACTCAGTTACAAGTCACGCCATAAGAGCCTTGTAACCTGTGTGTTTACAACCCACTGCTACAATATATAGTATGAGTAAAGCATGTATAAGTTCATAACAACAGTTAAGCAATTAGTAGTGAGTCTACACTTCATCTCCGAAGACCTCACGTTTGTATGTATGTCTCAATGGTTGTGTCCAGCAACTTAATCTGGGGCCATTGGAAGTCTCAATGGTTGTGTCCAGCAACTTAATCTGGGGCCATTGGAAGTATGTATGTATGTATGATTACTGGGTGCCATTTCCCAAAGTATCAGTTGCTCAAGAATACACAATCACAGTTTAGTATAACACAGTTAAGTATAGCACAATCACGTATGTATAATGTAATCAAGTATAATGTTATCAAGTATAAATGTTATGTGAATTTGTACAAGTAAGCAAGTAGTAGCATGTATCTCCCCCAAAGAGTTGATAGAACAATTAAAAGAGTAGGGGCTATGACTCACCTGATGCAACAGCTACGATGACAAAAGTGTATACACATAAATGAGGTTCGATCTCAAACCGCAACCTAATGTGAATGATGAACGATCTACTTTAGATCATGAAATGATGTTGAAAATGTCCATGCACATGTTCCCTATACCACTCTTAACTTGAAAAATACTTGTTGTTGTCAAAAATATACATTCCAAGACTTAGGAAAAATATGGCTATTAGAAAAAATAAAGCTAGTTGCAATATATATACTTATATATATATCGTAAGTTTCCATGTTAGTGTTGAAATCCTCGGGTTGAAATCCTTGAAATAACGCCTTGTAGTGATAAAAATATACTTGTAATAACTAATACTTCATTAGTTATAAAATTGGGTACTTGGCATTATTTTTATAAATCTAGAGTTACTACGTAGTTTTGGCGTCAATATTAATAAAAGCTGTCAAAATGAAATGAGTTTTGCCGATATTCAAACGTGAATATCTTTGTCGTTATAAGCCCATTTTACTTGTTCTTTATATCCACGGTTACGTCTTAGTATGTAGTAATATATTTTGGAAAGCTAGACTCCTCCGGGTTACGTCTAAATCCTCTTTTTGTCCGACGAAAAACGTCCATCAGCATGTATTTTTCCGGAAAATAGTTTTCGTCAATAAACTTGCAAAAATCATAACTTCTTCGTTATAAACTCTTTTTAATCCGTTCTTTCGCCTACGGATTCGTTTTTGAAAGTATTTTCTAAATCTTTGGTTGAAAAGTTCCCCTGAGTTACTGAGTTTTCTGTATTTTCATTTTTGGTACAGTAGGTATAATTATATGTTCCAAAACCATTTCCAAGGTTCTAAACTAGTTTCTAACATCACCAAATCTCTTGCAAACGCCACAAAGCTAGTCTAATCTTACCATACACCTTCTTAGGGTGCCATGGGTTCCTAATCACTAGTAATCAAGTTAATTTAACAAAGGAACACCTAAATCACAATTTAGGGTTTGTATGTTCAAAAAGTATACAAAAATAAAGTGGTATAACTAGTTTGTGCATGAAATTAAGCATGAATACCATGAGATACATATGTTTATTAGATGAAAACATGAAAATAAATTTGATAACTCACTTTGAAATAATAGGTGGTGAGATGATGAGAAACCTTGGATTACTTGTGTTTTTGTGTTATGATTCTTGATTAGGATGATGAAATGAACAACTTTGATGCTTTGTACTTTGGAAAATCATGGATGGATCATGGTGATGGTATTTGGGTCGTGAGTTTGTGGGAGGAAGAAGAGAAAACAAAATTTTCTTGTGTTTTGATTTGTAAAATAAGTTAAATGTGTAGTTTTAGGTGTTTTTGTACAAAATATCTAATTTCAATGGCATTATGGTAAATAAGTGGTGAAGTTCAAGTAACATGGGGAGGGGGGCTGCACATGCATGGATGAGTATGTAGGAAGCTTGGTGATATCTGGTTCACGGAGTCGGTTTTGGTTCCGTTAATCGCAAACCGTAAAGTTTTAAATCGCGAAACGTAAATTCGGGTATCGTAAAAATATGAAACTTGAAAGAATGACTAAACTTATCAAAATACTCCATAAGAAAATATAAAATGAATGGTAAGTTCCATCGGGTTGCTTAAACGCTGTTAAAACTGGAAACGCGGGTTAAAAACGCGTAATTTGCGTAAAACGCTGAACTGAAAAACGTAAAATTTCAAAACTTTTAGAATTGTCGTAGAATGAGAGAAAATCATATTTCTATCGTTTATATTGTTTTATGGACATATCGGGATGCCGGAAGGACGTTTAAACCTGAATGTAAATCTCGGACACGGCTTCGTGATTTTTGCATAAATGATCCGACGAGCGCCAAACTCTCGGATTACCGTTAAAATAGTTTAACTTACGAGAATATGAAATAAAAATTTCGGACATGAATAGTGTTTTGTGAATAGTAAAAGTGAATAGTAACTTTCCGAGATAAAAATTGGAATTTCGACGTTTGAAACAGAACATGAAATTACGAGTTGTGACATTCTTCCCCTCTAAATGGAACTTCGTCCCGAAGTTCAGTTGATGTTAATCAGTTAAGTGTGTGTGTAAGAAAAATATGTCAAAGCTTATGTATGTGGGTTTCCTATCCAACTAGGTACGTTCTCGTGGTCAGACTTGATGAGGCAAACCTTCCCAATCCCGAGCTTAGTCCTCAAAAGACCTCCTTTAGGTTAATCCTTTAGGTAACCGATTTTCACTTAATCCCACAACCCAATCAAACAAGAACAGTCATGAGGTTAGGCTAAATCGGTTTGAGTGATGACTTTAACTTTTAGCTTGATTTTCGCAACCCAATCAAACAAGAACAGTCACTAGAACCAAGCTAAAAATCAAGGTCTGGATTCAACGTCCTTGAAAAAGGTCTTTTGAAAGATTGGCTCGACTTTGGAATTGCTTACACACAATCCAGACAAAATATCATTATAACTATTCTTAGTGTTGCAAAATTCATTTCTGAGTCGGATATAGGTGGTCAGCCTTTGTCCTACTATCCCGGGTTGAATATAAATGACCAGTCTATATTCCACCGAGGTTCCATGAATTTTGAAATACTCAGCTCAGTTATACTAATACTATGTCCTTCACAAATACTAAGGTGTTCTGAAAGACTAAGGCAAGTGACCAAACTCGAGGTCAAATGATGAAATTATGTAAGGAAAAACATAATGCGGTGATATATATGATACGTGAACATGCTTATATGAAAGACAATTATAGTAATCAACTATAATAAATGAATATAATATATCAGATAATGAGACACAAATCTCATCACCTATGTCAGCAACTAACCACAAATGAGGCTTTAGCTTGGCAGGCAGGCACGTGACGGTCATAGGGTTAAGTTTTCTTGAAAGTAGCTATAGTCTAGGTTTTAAAAACACTTAGTTCGCTATAGCCAAAGCTCTGGTACCAATCTGTCACACCCCCAAAATCGGGTCCAGCGGAAGCATACATGTAGCTGGGGTGTAACTCAATCGGTATCACAACACAAGTACAAAAATGGTTTTCACTTTAATCATTTAGAATAATATTGTTTAATCAAAAATATTGAATTTACATTGTTAAAAGTAGTGCGGAAGTAAGCCCTTAAAATAGTTTAAAACGGTCCCCAAATGAATAATCAGAGTCTTCTATGACCATGCCATGCCCTGCCAAAACCTCCAGTAGCGTACCATTGCTTAATACCTGAAAATACATGCTAAAGTGTCAACACGAGGTTGGTGAGTTCATAGAGTTTGTTGAAAAAGAATGTAATGCATATGTATGTAGGTTTCCCAGCAAAGGCATCGTAAATCCACTCAGTTACAAGTCCCGCCATAAGAGCCTTGTAACCTGTGTGTTTACAACCCACTGCTACAATATATAGTATGAGTAAAGCATGTATAAGTTCATAACAACAGTTAAGCAATTAGTAGTGAGTCTACACTTCATCTCCGAAGACCTCACGTTTGTATGTATGTCTCAATGGTTGTGTCCAGCAACTTAATCTGGGGCCATTGGAAGTCTCAATGGTTGTGTCCAGCAACTTAATCTGGGGACATTGGAAGTATGTATGTATGTATAATTACTGGGTGCCATTTCCCAAAGTATCAGTTGCTCAAGAATACACAATCACAGTTTAGTATAACACAGTTAAGTATAGCACAATCACGTATGTATAATGTAATCAAGTATAATGTTATCAAGTATAAATGTTATGTGAATTTGTACAAGTAAGCAAGTAGTAGCATGTATCTCCCCCAAAGAGTTGATAGAACAATTAAAAGAGTAGGGGCTATGACTCACCTGATGCAACAGCTACGATGACAAAAGTGTATACACAGAAATGAGGTTCGATCTCAAACCGCAACCTAATGTTAATGATGAACGATCTACTTTAGATCATGAAATGATGTTGAAAATGTCCATGCGCATGTTCCCTATACCACTCTTAACTTGAAAAATACTTGTTGTTGTCAAAAATATACATTCCAAGACTTAGGAAAAATATGGCTATTAGAAAAAATAAAGCTAGTTGCAATATATATACTTATATATATATCGTAAGTTTCCATGTTAGTGTTGAAATCCTCGGGTTGAAATCCTTGAAATAACGCCTTGTAGTGATAAAAATATACTTGTAATAACTAATACTTCATTAGTTATAAAATTGGGTACTTGGCATTATTTTTATAAATCTAGAGTTACTACGTAGTTTTGGCGTCAATATTAATAAAAGCTGTCAAAATGAAATGAGTTTTGCCGATATTCAAACGTGAATATCTTTGTCGTTATAAGCCCATTTTACTTGTTCTTTATATCCACGGTTACGTCTTAGTATGTAGTAATATATTTTGGAAAGCTAGACTCCTCCGGGTTACGTCTAAAGCCTCTTTTTGTCCGACGAAAAACGTCCATCAGCATGTATTTTTCCGGAAAATAGTTTTCGTCAATAAACTTGCAAAAATCATAACTTCTTCGTTATAAACTCTTTTTAATCCGTTCTTTCGCCTACGGATTCGTTTTTGAAAGTATTTTCTAAATCTTTGGTTGAAAAGTTCCCCTGAGTTACTGAGTTTTCTGTATTTTCATTTTTGGGACAGTAGGTATAATTATATGTTCCAAAACCATTTCCAAGGTTCTAAACTAGTTTCTAACATCACCAAATCTCTTGCAAACGCCACAAAGCTAGTCTAATCTTACCATACACCTTATTAGGGTGCCATGGGTTCCTAATCACTAGTAATCAAGTTAATTTAACAAAGGAACACCTAAATCACAATTTAGGGTTTGTATGTTCAAAAAGTATACAAAAATAAAGTGGTATAACTAGTTTGTGCATGAAATTAAGCATGAATACCATGAGATACATATGTTTATTAGATGAAAACATGAAAATAAATTTGATAACTCACTTTGAAATAATAGGTGGTGAGATGATGAGAAACCTTGGATTACTTGTGTTTTTGTGTTATGATTCTTGATTAGGATGATGAAATGAACAACTTTGATGCTTTGTACTTTGGAAAATCATGGATGGATCATGGTGATGGTATTTGGGTCGTGAGTTTGTGGGAGGAAGAAGAGAAAACAAAATTTTCTTGTGTTTTGATTTGTAAAATAAGTTAAATGTGTAGTTTTAGGTGTTTTTGTACAAAATATCTAATTTCAATGGCATTATGGTAAATAAGTGGTGAAGTTCAAGTAACATGGGGAGGGGGGATGCACATGCATGGATGAGTATGTAGGAAGCTTGGTGATATCTGGTTCACGGAGTCGGTTTTGGTTCCGTTAATCGCAAACCGTAAAGTTTTAAATCGCGAAACGTAAATTCGGGTATCGTAAAAATATGAAACTTGAAAGAATGACTAAACTTATCAAAATACTCCATAAGAAAATATAAAATGAATGGTAAGTTCCATCGGGTTGCTTAAACGCTGTTAAAACTGGAAACGCGGGTTAAAAACGCGTAATTTGCGTAAAACGCTGAACTGAAAAACGTAAAATTTCAAAACTTTTAGAATTGTCGTAGAATGAGAGAAAATCATATTTCTATCGTTTATATTGTTTTATGGACATATCGGGATGCCGGAAGGACGTTTAAACCTGAATGTAAATCTCGGACATGGCTTCGTGATTTTTGCATAAATGATCCGACGAGCGCCAAACTCTCGGATTACCGTTAAAATAGTTTAACTTACGAGAATATGAAATAAAAATTTCGGACATGAATAGTGTTTTGTGAATAGTAAAAGTGAATAGTAACTTTCCGAGATAAAAATTGGAATTTCGACGTTTGAAACAGAACATGAAATTACGAGTTGTGACATTCTTCCCCTCTAAATGGAACTTCGTCCTGAAGTTCAATTGATGTTAATCAGTTAAGTGTGTGTGTAAGAAAAATATGTCAAAGCTTATGTATGTGGGTTTCCTATCCAACTAGGTACGTTCTCGTGGTCAGACTTGATGAGGCAAACCTTCCCAATCCCGAGCTTAGTCCTCAAAAGACCTCCTTTAGGTTAATCCTTTAGGTAACCGATTTTCACTTAATCCCACAACCCAATCAAACAAGAACAGTCATGAGGTTAGGCTAAATCGGTTTGAGTGATGACTTTAACTTTTAGCTTGATTTTCGCAACCCAATCAAACAAGAACAGTCACTAGAACCAAGCTAAAAATCAAGGTCTGGATTCAACGTCCTTGAAAAAGGTCTTTTGAAAGATTGGCTCGACTTTGGAATTGCTTACACACAATCCAGACAAAATATCATTATAACTATTCTTAGTGTTGCAAAATTCATTTCTGAGTCGGATATAGGTGGTCAGCCTTTGTCCTACTATCCCGGGTTGAATATAAATGACCAGTCTATATTCCACCGAGGTTCCATGAATTTTGAAATACTCAGCTCAGTTATACTAATACTATGTCCTTCACAAATACTAAGGTGTTCTGAAAGACTAAGGTAAGTGACCAAACTCGAGGTCAAATGATGAAATTATGTAAGGAAAAACATAATGCGGTGATATATATGATACGTGAACATGCTTATATGAAAGACAATTATAGTAATCAACTATAATAAATGAATATAATATATCAGATAATGAGACACAAATCTCATCACCTATGTCAGCAACTAACCACAAATGAGGCTTTAGCTTGGCAGGCAGGCACGTGACGGTCATAGGGTTAAGTTTTCTTGAAAGTAGTTGTAGTCTAGGTTTTAAAAACACTGAGTTCGCTATAGCCAAAGCTCTGGTACCAATCTGTCACACCCCCAAAATCGGGTCCAGCGGAAGCATACATGTAGCTGGGGTGTAACTCAATCGGTATCACAACACAAGTACAAAAATGGTTTTCACTTTAATCATTTAGAATAATATTGTTTAATCAAAAATATTGAATTTACATTGTTAAAAGTAGTGCGGAAGTAAGCCCTTAAAATAGTTTAAAACGGTCCCCAAATGAATAATCAGAGTCTTCTATGACCATGCCATGCCCTGCCAAAACCTCCAGTAGCGTACCATTGCTTAATACCTGAAAATACATGCTAAAGTGTCAACACGAGGTTGGTGAGTTCATAGAGTTTGTTGAAAAAGAATGTAATGCATATGTATGTAGGTTTCCCAGCAAAGGCATCGTAAATCCACTCAGTTACAAGTCCCGCCATAAGAGCCTTGTAACCTGTGTGTTTACAACCCACTGCTACAATATATAGTATGAGTAAAGCATGTATAAGTTCATAACAACAGTTAAGCAATTAGTAGTGAGTCTACACTTCATCTCCGAAGACCTCACGTTTGTATGTATGTCTCAATGGTTGTGTCCAGCAACTTAATCTGGGGCCATTGGAAGTCTCAATGGTTGTGTCCAGCAACTTAATCTGGGGCCATTGGAAGTATGTATGTATGTATAATTACTGGGTGCCATTTCCCAAAGTATCAGTTGCTCAAGAATACACAATCACAGTTTAGTATAACACAGTTAAGTATAGCACAATCACGTATGTATAATGTAATCAAGTATAATGTTATCAAGTATAAATGTTATGTGAATTTGTACAAGTAAGCAAGTAGTAGCATGTATCTCCCCCAAAGAGTTGATAGAACAATTAAAAGAGTAGGGGCTATGACTCACCTGATGCAACAGCTACGATGACAAAAGTGTATACACAGAAATGAGGTTCGATCTCAAACCGCAACCTAATGTGAATGATGAACGATCTACTTTAGATCATGAAATGATGTTGAAAATGTCCATGCGCATGTTCCCTATACCACTCTTAACTTGAAAAATACTTGTTGTTGTCAAAAATATACATTCCAAGACTTAGGAAAAATATGGCTATTAGAAAAAATAAAGCTAGTTGCAATATATATACTTATATATATATCGTAAGTTTCCATGTTAGTGTTGAAATCCTCGGGTTGAAATCCTTGAAATAACGCCTTGTAGTGATAAAAATATACTTGTAATAACTAATACTTCATTAGTTATAAAATTGGGTACTTGGCATTATTTTTATAAATCTAGAGTTACTACGTAGTTTTGGCGTCAATATTAATAAAAGCTGTCAAAATGAAATGAGTTTTGCCGATATTCAAACGTGAATATCTTTGTCGTTATAAGCCCATTTTACTTGTTCTTTATATCCACGGTTACGTCTTAGTATGTAGTAATATATTTTGGAAAGCTAGACTCCTCCGGGTTACGTCTAAAGCCTCTTTTTGTCCGACGAAAAACGTCCATCAGCATGTATTTTTCCGGAAAATAGTTTTCGTCAATAAACTTGCAAAAATCATAACTTCTTCGTTATAAACTCTTTTTAATCCGTTCTTTCGCCTACGGATTCGTTTTTGAAAGTATTTTCTAAATCTTTGGTTGAAAAGTTCCCCTGAGTTACTGAGTTTTCTGTATTTTCATTTTTGGGACAGTAGGTATAATTATATGTTCCAAAACCATTTCCAAGGTTCTAAACTAGTTTCTAACATCACCAAATCTCTTGCAAACGCCACAAAGCTAGTCTAATCTTACCATACACCTTATTAGGGTGCCATGGGTTCCTAATCACTAGTAATCAAGTTAATTTAACAAAGGAACACCTAAATCACAATTTAGGGTTTGTATGTTCAAAAAGTATACAAAAATAAAGTGGTATAACTAGTTTGTGCATGAAATTAAGCATGAATACCATGAGATACATATGTTTATTAGATGAAAACATGAAAATAAATTTGATAACTCACTTTGAAATAATAGGTGGTGAGATGATGAGAAACCTTGGATTACTTGTGTTTTTGTGTTATGATTCTTGATTAGGATGATGAAATGAACAACTTTGATGCTTTGTACTTTGGAAAATCATGGATGGATCATGGTGATGGTATTTGGGTCGTGAGTTTGTGGGAGGAAGAAGAGAAAACAAAATTTTCTTGTGTTTTGATTTGTAAAATAAGTTAAATGTGTAGTTTTAGGTGTTTTTGTACAAAATATCTAATTTCAATGGCATTATGGTAAATAAGTGGTGAAGTTCAAGTAACATGGGGAGGGGGGCTGCACATGCATGGATGAGTATGTAGGAAGCTTGGTGATATCTGGTTCACGGAGTCGGTTTTGGTTCCGTTAATCGCAAACCGTAAAGTTTTAAATCGCGAAACGTAAATTCGGGTATCGTAAAAATATGAAACTTGAAAGAATGACTAAACTTATCAAAATACTCCATAAGAAAATATAAAATGAATGGTAAGTTCCATCGGGTTGCTTAAACGCTGTTAAAACTGGAAACGCGGGTTAAAAACGCGTAATTTGCGTAAAACGCTGAACTGAAAAACGTAAAATTTCAAAACTTTTAGAATTGTCGTAGAATGAGAGAAAATCATATTTCTATCGTTTATATTGTTTTATGGACATATCGGGATGCCGGAAGGACGTTTAAACCTGAATGTAAATCTCGGACACGGCTTCGTGATTTTTGCATAAATGATCCGACGAGCGCCAAACTCTCGGATTACCGTTAAAATAGTTTAACTTACGAGAATATGAAATAAAAATTTCGGACATGAATAGTGTTTTGTGAATAGTAACTTTCCGAGATAAAAATTGGAATTTTGACGTTTGAAACAGAACATGAAATTACGAGTTGTGACATTCTTCCCCTCTAAATGGAACTTCGTCCCGAAGTTCAATTGATGTTAATCAGTTAAGTGTGTGTGTAAGAAAAATATGTCAAAGCTTATGTATGTGGGTTTCCTATCCAACTAGGTACGTTCTCGTGGTCAGACTTGATGAGGCAAACCTTCCCAATCCCGAGCTTAGTCCTCAAAAGACCTCCTTTAGGTTAATCCTTTAGGTAACCGATTTTCACTTAATCCCACAACCCAATCAAACAAGAACAGTCATGAGGTTAGGCTAAATCGGTTTGAGTGATGACTTTAACTTTTAGCTTGATTTTCGCAACCCAATCAAACAAGAACAGTCACTAGAACCAAGCTAAAAATCAAGGTCTGGATTCAACGTCCTTGAAAAAGGTCTTTTGAAAGATTGGCTCGACTTTGGAATTGCTTACACACAATCCAGACAAAATATCATTATAACTATTCTTAGTGTTGCAAAATTCATTTCTGAGTCGGATATAGGTGGTCAGCCTTTGTCCTACTATCCCGGGTTGAATATAAATGACCAGTCTATATTCCACCGAGGTTCCATGAATTTTGAAATACTCAGCTCAGTTATACTAATACTATGTCCTTCACAAATACTAAGGTGTTCTGAAAGACTAAGGCAAGTGACCAAACTCGAGGTCAAATGATGAAATTATGTAAGGAAAAACATAATGCGGTGATATATATGATACGTGAACATGCTTATATGAAAGACAATTATAGTAATCAACTATAATAAATGAATATAATATATCAGATAATGAGACACAAATCTCATCACCTATGTCAGCAACTAACCACAAATGAGGCTTTAGCTTGGCAGGCAGGCACGTGACGGTCATAGGGTTAAGTTTTCTTGAAAGTAGCTATAGTCTAGGTTTTAAAAACACTTAGTTCGCTATAGCCAAAGCTCTGGTACCAATCTGTCACACCCCCAAAATCGGGTCCAGCGGAAGCATACATGTAGCTGGGGTGTAACTCAATCGGTATCACAACACAAGTACAAAAATGGTTTTCACTTTAATCATTTAGAATAATATTGTTTAATCAAAAATATTGAATTTACATTGTTAAAAGTAGTGCGGAAGTAAGCGCTTAAAATAGTTTAAAACGGTCCCCAAATGAATAATCAGAGTCTTCTATGACCATGCCATGCCCTGCCAAAACCTCCAGTAGCGTACCATTGCTTAATACCTGAAAATACATGCTAAAGTGTCAACACGAGGTTGGTGAGTTCATAGAGTTTGTTGAAAAAGAATGTAATGCATATGTATGTAGGTTTCCCAGCAAAGGCATCGTAAATCCACTCAGTTACAAGTCCCGCCATAAGAGCCTTGTAACCTGTGTGTTTACAACCCACTGCTACAATATATAGTATGAGTAAAGCATGTATAAGTTCATAACAACAGTTAAGCAATTAGTAGTGAGTCTACACTTCATCTCCGAAGACCTCACGTATGTATGTATGTCTCAATGGTTGTGTCCAGCAACTTAATCTGGGGCCATTGGAAGTCTCAATGGTTGTGTCCAGCAACTTAATCTGGGGCCATTGGAAGTATGTATATATGTATAATTACTGGGTGCCATTTCCCAAAGTATCAGTTGCTCAAGAATACACAATCACAGTTTAGTATAACACAGTTAAGTATAGCACAATCACGTATGTATAATGTAATCAAGTATAATGTTATCAAGTATAAATGTTATGTGAATTTGTACAAGTAAGCAAGTAGTAGCATGTATCTCCCCCAAAGAGTTGATAGAACAATTAAAAGAGTAGGGGCTATGACTCACCTGATGCAACAGCTACGATGACAAAAGTGTATACACAGAAATGAGGTTCGATCTCAAACCGCAACCTAATGTGAATGATGAACGATCTACTTTACATCATGAAATGATGTTGAAAATGTCCATGCGCATGTTCCCTATACCACTCTTAACTTGAAAAATACTTGTTGTTGTCTAAAATATACATTCCAAGACTTAGGAAAAATATGGCTATTAGAAAAAATAAAGCTAGTTGCAATATATATACTTATATATATATCGTAAGTTTCCATGTTAGTGTTGAAATCCTCGGGTTGAAATCCTTGAAATAACGCCTTGTAGTGATAAAAATATACTTGTAATAACTAATACTTCATTAGTTATAAAATTGGGTACTTGGCATTATTTTTATAAATCTAGAGTTACTACGTAGTTTTGGCGTCAATATTAATAAAAGCTGTCAAAATGAAATGAGTTTTGCCGATATTCAAACGTGAATATCTTTGTCGTTATAAGCCCATTTTACTTGTTCTTTATATCCACGGTTACGTCTTAGTATGTAGTAATATATTTTGGAAAGCTAGACTCCTCCGGGTTACGTCTAAAGCCTCTTTTTGTCCGACGAAAAACGTCCATCAGCATGTATTTTTCCGGAAAATAGTTTTCGTCAATAAACTTGCAAAAATCATAACTTCTTCGTTATAAACTCTTTTTAATCCGTTCTTTCGCCTACGGATTCGTTTTTGAAAGTATTTTCTAAATCTTTGGTTGAAAAGTTCCCCTGAGTTACTGAGTTTTCTGTATTTTCATTTTTGGGACAGTAGGTATAATTATATGTTCCAAAACCATTTCCAAGGTTCTAAACTAGTTTCTAACATCACCAAATCTCTTGCAAACGCCACAAAGCTAGTCTAATCTTACCATACACCTTATTAGGGTGCCATGGGTTCCTAATCACTAGTAATCAAGTTAATTTAACAAAGGAACACCTAAATCACAATTTAGGGTTTGTATGTTCAAAAAGTATACAAAAATAAAGTGGTATAACTAGTTTGTGCATGAAATTAAGCACGAATACCATGAGATACATATGTTTATTAGATGAAAACATGAAAATAAATTTGATAACTCACTTTGAAATAATAGGTGGTGAGATGATGAGAAACCTTGGATTACTTGTGTTTTTGTGTTATGATTCTTGATTAGGATGATGAAATGAACAACTTTGATGCTTTGTACTTTGGAAAATCATGGATGGATCATGGTGATGGTATTTGGGTCGTGAGTTTGTGGGAGGAAGAAGAGAAAACAAAATTTTCTTGTGTTTTGATTTGTAAAATAAGTTAAATGTGTAGTTTTAGGTGTTTTTGTACAAAATATCTAATTTCAATGGCATTATGGTAAATAAGTGGTGAAGTTCAAGTAACATGGGGAGGGGGGCTGCACATGCATGGATGAGTATGTAGGAAGCTTGGTGATATCTGGTTCACGGAGTCGGTTTTGGTTCCGTTAATCGCAAACCGTAAAGTTTTAAATCGCGAAACGTAAATTCGGGTATCGTAAAAATATGAAACTTGAAAGAATGACTAAACTTATCAAAATACTCCATAAGAAAATATAAAATGAATGGTAAGTTCCATCGGGTTGCTTAAACGCTGTTAAAACTGGAAACGCGGGTTAAAAACGCGTAATTTGCGTAAAACGCTGAACTGAAAAACGTAAAATTTCAAAACTTTTAGAATTGTCGTAGAATGAGAGAAAATCATATTTCTATCGTTTATATTGTTTTATGGACATATCGGGATGCCGGAAGGACGTTTAAACCTGAATGTAAATCTCGGACACGGCTTCGTGATTTTTGCATAAATGATCCGACGAGCGCCAAACTCTCGGATTACCGTTAAAATAGTTTAACTTACGAGAATATGAAATAAAAATTTCGGACATGAATAGTGTTTTGTGAATAGTAAAAGTGAATAGTAACTTTTCGAGATAAAAATTGGAATTTTGACGTTTGAAACAGAACATGAAATTACGAGTTGTGACATTCTTCCCCTCTAAATGGAACTTCGTCCCGAAGTTCAATTGATGTTAATCAGTTAAGTGTGTGTGTAAGAAAAATATGTCAAAGCTTATGTATGTGGGTTTCCTATCCAACTAGGTACGTTCTCGTGGTCAGACTTGATGAGGCAAACCTTCCCAATCCCGAGCTTAGTCCTCAAAAGACCTCCTTTAGGTTAATCCTTTAGGTAACCGATTTTCACTTAATCCCACAACCCAATCAAACAAGAACAGTCATGAGGTTAGGCTAAATCGGTTTGAGTGATGACTTTAACTTTTAGCTTGATTTTCGCAACCCAATCAAACAAGAACAGTCACTAGAACCAAGCTAAAAATCAAGGTCTGGATTCAACGTCCTTGAAAAAGGTCTTTTGAAAGATTGGCTCGACTTTGGAATTGCTTACACACAATCCAGACAAAATATCATTATAACTATTCTTAGTGTTGCAAAATTCATTTCTGAGTCGGATATAGGTGGTCAGCCTTTGTCCTACTATCCCGGGTTGAATATAAATGACCAGTCTATATTCCACCGAGGTTCCATGAATTTTGAAATACTCAGCTCAGTTATACTAATACTATGTCCTTCACAAATACTAAGGTGTTCTGAAAGACTAAGGCAAGTGACCAAACTCGAGGTCAAATGATGAAATTATGTAAGGAAAAACATAATGCGGTGATATATATGATACGTGAACATGCTTATATGAAAGACAATTATAGTAATCAACTATAATAAATGAATATAATATATCAGATAATGAGACACAAATCTCATCACCTATGTCAGCAACTAACCACAAATGAGGCTTTAGCTTGGCAGGCAGGCACGTGACGGTCATAGGGTTAAGTTTTCTTGAAAGTAGCTATAGTCTAGGTTTTAAAAACACTTAGTTCGCTATAGCCAAAGCTCTGGTACCAATCTGTTACACCCCCAAAATCGGGTCCAGCGGAAGCATACATGTAGCTGGGGTGTAACTCAATCGGTATCACAACACAAGTACAAAAATGGTTTTCACTTTAATCATTTAGAATAATATTGTTTAATCAAAAATATTGAATTTACATTGTTAAAAGTAGTGCGGAAGTAAGCCCTTAAAATAGTTTAAAACGGTCCCCAAATGAATAATCAGAGTCTTCTATGACCATGCCATGCCCTGCCAAAACCTCCAGTAGCGTACCATTGCTTAATACCTGAAAATACATGCTAAAGTGTCAACACGAGGTTGGTGAGTTCATAGAGTTTGTTGAAAAAGAATGTAATGCATATGTATGTAGGTTTCCCAGCAAAGGCATCGTAAATCCACTCAGTTACAAGTCCCGCCATAAGAGCCTTGTAACCTGTGTGTTTACAACCCACTGCTACAATATATAGTATGAGTAAAGCATGTATAAGTTCATAACAACAGTTAAGCAATTAGTAGTGAGTCTACACTTCATCTCCGAAGACCTCACGTTTGTATGTATGTCTCAATGGTTGTGTCCAGCAACTTAATCTGGGGCCATTGGAAGTCTCAATGGTTGTGTCCAGCAACTTAATCTGGGGACATTGGAAGTATGTATGTATGTATAATTACTGGGTGCCATTTCCCAAAGTATCAGTTGCTCAAGAATACACAATCACAGTTTAGTATAACACAGTTAAGTATAGCACAATCACGTATGTATAATGTAATCAAGTATAATGTTATCAAGTATAAATGTTATGTGAATTTGTACAAGTAAGCAAGTAGTAGCATGTATCTCCCCCAAAGAGTTGATAGAACAATTAAAAGAGTAGGGGCTATGACTCACCTGATGCAACAGCTACGATGACAAAAGTGTATACACAGAAATGAGGTTCGATCTCAAACCGCAACCTAATGTGAATGATGAACGATCTACTTTAGATCATGAAATGATGTTGAAAATGTCCATGCGCATGTTCCCTATACCACTCTTAACTTGAAAAATACTTGTTGTTGTCAAAAATATACATTCCAAGACTTAGGAAAAATATGGCTATTAGAAAAAATAAAGCTAGTTGCAATATATATACTTATATATATATCGTAAGTTTCCATGTTAGTGTTGAAATCCTCGGGTTGAAATCCTTGAAATAACGCCTTGTAGTGATAAAAATATACTTGTAATAACTAATACTTCATTAGTTATAAAATTGGGTACTTGGCATTATTTTTATAAATCTAGAGTTACTACGTAGTTTTGGCGTCAATATTAATAAAAGCTGTCAAAATGAAATGAGTTTTGCCGATATTCAAACGTGAATATCTTTGTCGTTATAAGCCCATTTTACTTGTTCTTTATATCCACGGTTACGTCTTAGTATGTAGTAATATATTTTGGAAAGCTAGACTCCTCCGGGTTACGTCTAAAGCCTCTTTTTGTCCGACGAAAAACGTCCATCAGCATGTATTTTCCGGAAAATAGTTTTCGTCAATAAACTTGCAAAAATCATAACTTCTTCGTTATAAACTCTTTTTAATCCGTTCTTTCGCCTACGGATTCGTTTTTGAAAGTATTTTCTAAATCTTTGGTTGAAAAGTTCCCCTGAGTTACTGAGTTTTCTGTATTTTCATTTTTGGGACAGTAGGTATAATTATATGTTCCAAAACCATTTCCAAGGTTCTAAACTAGTTTCTAACATCACCAAATCTCTTGCAAACGCCACAAAGCTAGTCTAATCTTACCATACACCTTATTAGGGTGCCATGGGTTCCTAATCACTAGTAATCAAGTTAATTTAACAAAGGAACACCTAAATCACAATTTAGGGTTTGTATGTTCAAAAAGTATACAAAAATAAAGTGGTATAACTAGTTTGTGCATGAAATTAAGCATGAATACCATGAGATACATATGTTTATTAGATGAAAACATGAAAATAAATTTGATAACTCACTTTGAAATAATAGGTGGTGAGATGATGAGAAACCTTGGATTACTTGTGTTTTTGTGTTATAATTCTTGATTAGGATGATGAAATGAACAACTTTGATGCTTTGTACTTTGGAAAATCATGGATGGATCATGGTGATGGTATTTGGGTCGTGAGTTTGTGGGAGGAAGAAGAGAAAACAAAATTTTCTTGTGTTTTGATTTGTAAAATAAGTTAAATGTGTAGTTTTAGGTGTTTTTGTACAAAATATCTAATTTCAATGGCATTATGGTAAATAAGTGGTGAAGTTCAAGTAACATGGGGAGGGGGGCTGCACATGCATGGATGAGTATGTAGGAAGCTTGGTGATATCTGGTTCACGGAGTCGGTTTTGGTTCCGTTAATCGCAAACCGTAAAGTTTTAAATCGCGAAACGTAAATTCGGGTATCGTAAAAATATGAAACTTGAAAGAATGACTAAACTTATCAAAATACTCCATAAGAAAATATAAAATGAATGGTAAGTTCCATCGGGTTGCTTAAACGCTGTTAAAACTGGAAACGCGGGTTAAAAACGCGTAATTTGCGTAAAACGCTGAACTGAAAAACGTAAAATTTCAAAACTTTTAGAATTGTCGTAGAATGAGAGAAAATCATATTTCGATCATTTATATTGTTTTATGGACATATCGGGATGCCGGAAGGACGTTTAAACCTGAATGTAAATCTCGGACACGGCTTCGTGATTTTTGTATAAATGATCCGACGAGCGCCAAACTCTCGGATTACCGTTAAAATAGTTTAACTTACGAGAATATGAAATAAAAATTTCGGACATGAATAGTGTTTTGTGAATAGTAAAAGTGAATAGTAACTTTCCGAGATAAAAATTGGAATTTTGACGTTTGAAACAGAACATGAAATTACGAGTTGTGACATCTACGTTCGCATCAGATTCACTCTTTTCACCTTTGGTCTTGATTTTGTGAACTGCATCTACACCCTTGGACAAGATCTGCCCATCCTTACCACTAACTATTATAAATTTCTCTCCCATTTGGATTTTGCACCCGATTTCCTGCTCAATGTCCTTAATAACATTGTCAGTGAAAAGTGCTTTTACTTGAGGATCTCTTGCAGGAACCCTCATAAATAAATCTTGAGACTTGCGATTAGCCCCAAGAGTCGACGGACATCCCTATGATAACCAAATGGCAAATTGAACACCAAAAATGAACACAAGATAAAAGATGGAATATCACAGAACGAAACGAAAGGTTAATTTGTAAATATAAAATGTCGTAAAAATAATACTCTTCTTCAGACCATAGAATCAAATACCTGGGTATGTGACTGGATTCACCACATAATTTACAAATCATTTCTTCTTCCTTTCTTTTCTTCCAATTAATTTCAGTAGCTTTAGATTTTTCCTCCTAGACTTTAGCATCACAGCTTGTAAAACCAGTGGGGACAACATTAGGGTCGAAGGGTTCTTCTTCATCAGAATCGTCACGTGACCTTTTGCTTGGTTTTGCGGTTTCTGTCACAGTAGTAGTGTTGGACCTTGGAGGACTAGTGTACTCCTTGTAGAGATCGCTAAAATCATCATCTACATCTGAATCATCTCTGTTGATATAAATAAATGACTAAAAACGTTATTCATATCTTTCGATATCTCTATGTTTTGATAATCACAAAACGAAAACTCATCAAACCAAATATTATGACATAAATAAGTATTTAGTAGTAAATACTCATCTTCACCATCTAATCACTTAAGGTATGAATAAACAAAGTGTCTAATGCATTATAAGATCAAAGGAACACTTTTGTTAATCACTAAATATTTATAAAATGTCACAAAACATTTATATCTTTTGTAAAACATTTTTGGCATTAAAAGAATATGTTTAATTCATTACATATTTGTGAATTCAAATTTTCAACCAAAAATGGTAAATCTAATCCAGAAAAATTTCCCTCACAAAAGGACAAGAAAATCCAACGTTCAGGAGGGCGGCCCCCTTAATTTTACTAGGCGGCCCCCTTAATCATTAAGGAGACCGCCCCCTAATTAAGGGGACCGGCACGCTCCAGAACAGTATTTTCTGGCCCTATAAATATTGGATCATTTCACATATTTTTCTCACCTTTTTGCACTAGAAACTTTCTGATCTAAACATCCATTTCCTTTCTCTAAAAATCATTTGATCTTATATACTTTGATCTTTGTTTCAAAGTGATTCAAGCCTCAACTCTCAAGTGCAAAGAGAAGAATACTTCTGTTAGAAGTATTACAACTTAGTATCATCTTGCTATCTAAGTTGCTTGTTTATATCTTCTTGTTAATCTCTCATATTTTGGTGAATAAGGTGTATGTATTAGTTAGCTAGATTTAGTTGTAGAATCTAGAATTGTTGTAAGTGTGAAGTGGAACTTGAAGTAAAGAAGTAGTGTTGGATAGTAGTGGTGATAGGAGATAGTAGCAATAGTGACTAGTAGTGAAGATATTTGAAACTTCCAAGTGGAGAAGACTAGAAGACATTAGTAGATTGAAGTTGGGAAGAAATTTGTGGCTTGAAGAAGTGAATACATTAGTGACTTGAAGTTGGGAAGACGCTAGTGCCTTGAAGTTGTTAAGTTGCAAGACATTGAAGTTGTGAAGTATTTGTGAAGGCGTGAAGATACTTGTGGTGTGAAGAAGTATAGAAGAAGTGTAAAGGTGTGAAGAAGGCGTGTTGTGATATTTGGTGTGAGATTGGTTCTAGCTACGATTAGAACTCGACATCTTGTTTTGTGTCGTAAATTGGTGTAAGCTTTTGGTGTGTACGGTTTTCTCCGCCATAAGGGAGGTTATTGACTTAGTGAAGAAAACTCTCGAGTTCGGTGCTCGGGGAGTGGAGTAGGGCAAGGAAGGTGTCCTTGTAGCCGAACCACTATAAACCCTTTGTCTCTCGGTTTGATCTTTCCATCTCTCACTCTTTGCTTGCTTACTTACTAGCTTCTCGTACATTGTTATAATTGTTTATTGTGCGTATATTGATTTCACATAAAGATCAAACTAGGATCCATTTAAAACATTAATTATACAATTATTAAAACACATATACATATATAAATACAAACTTATAATTAAGTGAGAATATATGAAATTATAATTTCTATTCAACACTTTAAATAAGTAGTGTTTATATGACATATGTGAATTAACTTGTATCTATACTTTAGCTTCAAAGGTTTTTACAATTACCATCAATTCTTTGAAAGCGAACTTTTATTAAACGAAAAAGACGCAAAAATATTCAACCCCCCATTCTAGTTTTCCACAATTGGTATCAGGAGCCACGTCTTGCAAGATTTTTAAAATAGATTCTATTTTAAAACTTGTAACGATCTATGGAATTTGAAAAATATTTAGAACGGGAATTTACACAACAACCACCATTATTTGAAAATGATCATTTTCTTGAATGGAAAAACAAATTTGAAAATTATGTGAAATCAATAGATCTTGATCTTTGGCATATCATTTCAATTGGTGATCTTAAACCAACCAAAATTGATTTTGAAAATCAATATAATAATATTCAAACCAAAATTGATAAAAACACTAAAGCCAAATTACTTATTTTCAAAACTCTACCAAGAGTTAAATATGAAAGATTATTTCGTTGTAAAACGGCAAATGATATTTGGAAATGTATTTTAAAGTTTCACCAAGAGAAATGTAAAACCAAAGATGATAAACTTGATATTGCACAAGAAATAGTTAATCTCGAAAATTTAGGAAATAAATATTTAGTTGAAATAAACACATGTACTACTAGTTCAAATGTGATCATTGAAGGTATCTGTAGCCTCTCGTAATTTTCCCAACGGTTAGTAAATACTTGCAAGTTATTACGTTATTTAAATACCCACTTTTACGTATGAAATTTTTTTTTTAGACTTGATATATAAATCACAACGGTAAAATTGTGATCTATCTTTTGCTTAGAAACGTTGCTTGCACACAAACCTAGATAGTCTAATTATCGCGAATATATATTTTTTAAACGTTTATATTTTTATAATATACGTTTCGTATATTTAAGGTACAATATTTATATATTCCCGGAGCCTACGAAAATTCCCGAGATCACTCACTAATATTATTTGATCGTAACCCGACTCTCAAAATACACCAGGTGGGCCCTGTTGACCAATTGGGCCACTTAATCCACTTAACAAACCAACCGGACCCTTTTATTTTTTTCTTCTTTTCCTGATGGGCCGACTGAACAAGCCCAGCCCACCTCCTTATATATATATATATTTTTTTTGTTTTCTTTCTTTGTCCTGGTCGCGAACAGCCACAAACGCCCTCGTTTACTTACGAATTCGACACACAACCCTATCAAGTTTTTACACATCTCGATTCACAACCTAACAAATATTCACGAATGATAAATTTTATACAAGATCTCAATCGTTTACCACTTCAAATTTGATCAAAGTAAAACCTCCAATTCATGTGACCGAAAATGACAAAATCATGTACAAACATTCCTAGACACCACCCCATTTACCCAATCACTTCTAAACTAACATGGATACACTGTAGGATTTCAGGGATGCATAGTAAACATTCCTTTTGTTGCCAAGTCTCGATACAAAGATTGAGGTGCCACCCCATGCAAACGAGCCAACACAAGCGTTTGTAAACTCCTTGTACTTATCTTCACTTTCAAAACTCACTATATAAACATCCCATGCATCCCAGTTCAACACACACCCTCAAACATACCATAATAAAATTTACGTGAAGTTATATCATCGAGTTTGGGACAAGAAGTTGGCGAGGAGTACGAAGTGCACATGTGATCCAAGGAGGAACCAAGTTTGCTCGTTGTGAACCTTACTAGGAGCGAACCATCGTACCATTGATCCCACGTACCCATTTCGAACCATACGTTACGAGAACTCCACCCCAAGTGGTGAGGTGAGACGCGGAGTCCCCTTTGTTATATTTTCATTTCGTTATTTTGGTTTTTACACATTTACTTTGCCTAATTTCCTCGTAAAAATATAAACGTAACATATATATGTTTTTCCTTCTCTTCATTTTTGAACACGCTAAAAACCGAGTATGATAATATTTTGAGCTAATAATAACGTATACGTACATTATATCACACGTTCCATGTATACCTTGACCCATTCGAATAAGCACAAACACTTAGAATATTTCTAAGTATTGAAACTGTTTTCAAAATGAAAGTTTGCTCGATCACTTTGGTCTCGTAAATAAATATTACAATACATAACCTATATGTTTTATTGTTCGACCTCACTTTTACCTTGGTGAACAATTGAGGGACACTTTTCATTCGACCTAACAAGCTCATTTGAACCAATTACTCAACCCTTTTTAAACCTGCCTAATGCAGTTTTCGTATAAAACTAAATTAGCCAAGTGGGCTTATTAGCATGTTAAGCTAATTTTAAGCTTATGTGATAAGCTGGTCACACAAGCTTTTTTGCAACATTTTTGTACTATAAAAATGAGTCCAAACTCAGGCCCAAAAGTTTCGTAAGCCCAATGGATCTCAAATTATTAACGGGCCTTGTAATAGTCTCGTTAAGGCCCATTTATCAAAATAAGCACTTTATAAGCTAATAAGCAGTTGAATTAAGTTACTTTGAGTATTCTAAGCTTATTGAGAAAGTATAAAAGCTAATTTCCAAGTTTGGTGAAATTTGGACTAACTTTGCAAAATTTCTTAAACCGAGGACTAAAAGTGTAAAAACTGCGAACTTGGGGTATAAACTGTCAAAACAGATTTTTATAAGTTAGAAACTGTTAAAAATGATATTTGGAGTTGAAAAATGTAAATGTTGATGCTTTTGGACCTAAAATGTAAATTATATATGTTTTGGACTAACGGTGAAAAATATATATCGTTAGGATTAAAAAGGTAAATTTTGGAAACTTAAAGGAATTTTCTGTAAATATTATTTTACAAAAATAATATTAACCTTTTACATATTTAAATATATAATATAAACATAAACTTATATATACGTCATAATTAAAGATTAAACGATATAACGATACGTTATTTATTTCTTTTAAACGATACATTTATTTTATTTCCGTTAAAAAAAAACTAATTTTATATCCATCATCAATCATTTTATTTACATATAACTTTATTTTCAAACATTTGAACAAACACGAGATTCGTTTATAATTAAATAACTAACATTCGCGATAAAACCAGATTTAGACTATCAACTGAAACTTGCATTATCTTTTAGGTTGTGTTGTGTGAAGCCGTTTCCTTGCTTTGTTGAGACTACGATACCACTGTACTACTAAGGTGATTTCATAGCCCACTCTTTAACTATTTTCCCGTGGGGAGATACATGCTTAAAACTCGATCACAAGTCTTTTATACCGGGTATTGAAATACCGTCAGGCCAATGTTATTTGCTTAAGTTACTATTGTCAGAAGTCCCTCGATCATGAACCTTAATCACTTGAAGGGTGAACGTAAATAATTGTGGATAGTACTATTAGTGATTGACAATCCTCGTTTGGTTGTTGGAGAAAACACTAGGCGCACCTTATTGTTCTTATAAATAGGTTATTGACAAATACCTATCTTTGGGGGCCTATTACTTACCATCATAATTCATATTTATGATTGGCTGTTAATCGTTGAGTATCATGAGCTTAAGGCAATAACAGGAACATTTATTTTTTTTACATATTGATTGTATGTGATTACAATACATTCTTAACTTGTGATTCAAACTCTTAAACTCAAACCTATGAATATCACTCAACTTTATGTTGACTTTAGCATGTTTATCTCAGGTAACTAAACAAGACGGATCTGGATGGCACGGAGTGGGCAAGAGCATGACAAGAACCATAATAAACTACTTATTTTCCTTCAGAATAAAACACGTTCTTAACTTAATAATGTCTTGTATCCTAGATATTTGGTATTTTGAAATAAATTAAACTTTAATACTTCACTTTGTGTTGTCTACTATAATTGTGACAAAGATCCTCGAAGTAATACCCCGAAAGTCTTCCGCTGACATGTTAAGTCTTCCACTGTTATTAACGACTTTTGGGGGTGTTACAGATTGGTATTCAGAGCCACGGTTATAGAGAACCAGATGTTTTTAAACATTGGACTATAACTACACTTTAACTGGACCATTTTTACAAAATACCACTTCATGCCCTCCGTGCCTACATTCCAACATCTGGTAGAAAAGTTACTTCTCATTATTTCTTACTTATATAACTTGATATATGCTTACATGTTATGATTATGCTAATAACTATGTTTACTAATCGGGATTATTACAGTACCATGTCTTCCAAACCCAACTTCATTGTTTTGTTATCGGATTCGGAAACTGAGAGCTCTACACCTATTGTACCAACTCTTGCTCCAATGACTGTGTCACCTACAACAGACAAGAATAAGGAAAGTCAGCAATCCTTTACTTCACCTCAAGCATCATCTGGTCCAATCAGACGCAGTAAGCAAACTTCTCCATTCCAGCCTTATGAACCAGCCACTGCTGGAAAAGCTCTTTCATATGCTGAGGAAAAAGACATCTGGGATGATACTAAATGGAAAAAGGAAATTGCTCCAACTGCAGAACCAGTGATACTACCTAGTATATTTTATCAGCAGACTACTACTGTACCAGTAACAATCAACAGTCCACCACCTGTGAAAACTCCCAGTGCTCCTCTGCCTTATCAACCAAGGAATTACCAGATTCGTCCTACCTCCTCAGATCCTTACTATTATGCAAGAACCAACCATAAGGCTCGTAAGCGGGTCAATGCTCGCAAATGGTCATTCCTACTACCAATCCTTAAGTATTGGAGATCTCAAGAAGGTACTCCCACCAACAGAGAACTTGGTGAAAGATCATCATTTGCTGCATCCAGGATCCTTCCAGTCACTGGAGAACCCATTCACCATACCATACCACTATTGGCAGCTAGGTTAGTAAGACATGAAGACAGGTTAGACGCCATAGCCACCTTGTTGAACAACATCCCTAATGAACTGATAGAAGTCATGTCAGCTGAGATAGAACAACTTGTGATGGGACACCTAGAGATGGGAACCATGATGGAACAACTAAGTACCCAATTCGGTGAAGCTATGGAATTCATCGGATTACTTTGCTCTGCTAACACCGTAAACAAGGACATCATGTGTGACATCGATCAAGCTCTCGACACCACAAGAGCCCAAGTCATGTCTCTGCGACGTGCACAACAAGAAACACAAGCTAGGGAGAGAGACCGAGACCAAATCATAGAAACCATGGCCGCCAAAATTCAGGAACTAGAACGTCGTCTTGATGATAACCAAGGAAAACCCTAGAATGCCATAGATTGTCGACGTAGCCTCACCCACATCACAGTAATAACTTGTATTTGAATGTCCTAGAGATATGTCAACAAGAATAAATAAGTGATGTAAACTCAAAACAACAATCTAATCAATGATGTTATGTTTGCTTTATTTTCATAAGTGTTATGATATCGTATATTGCATCGTGATATATGTGACACTATTATAACTTTGAACCTATTGATGTTACTAAATAGTCTAACACAAGATGGTTATTATGAAAATTCTGAAAATATACTCTCATTTTTATGAATATGGCACCTAAGAGAACCGCGACCACTACCTCAGCAGCAACCATGACCCTGGAAGAAATCCAACAAGCAATCACCAATGGAATCAATGCAGCCTTAGCCGAACAAGCAAATGCTAACGCACAACCGGCAAGAAATGTTGCTCCCGCACCTCGCCAATGTACCTATAAAGACTTTATGGCTTGTCAGCCGACTTACTTCATGGGTACTGAAGGGATAACTAAACTCGCCCATTGGTTCGAGAGATGCAAAACGGTATTCCAAAGGAGTGGATGCTCAGAAAACAACAGGGTCACATTTGCCACAGGAACCTTAATGGATGACGCTTTGTCATGGTGGACCGCTACAACTCAAACTTTAGGTACAGAAGCAGCGTACCGACTCTCTTGGACGGAATTCAAAGCCAAGATCCTAAAGAAGTACTGTCCTCGATCCGAAATAAGGAAACTGGAAGACAAATTCCATATCCTTGCAGTCAAAGGAATCGATCTTAGGGCTTACAACAGGAGATTCCACGAGCTAATGGCATTATGTCCTTCTATCGTACCAGATTTAGAGAAAACTCTGGAGAAGTATATTGAAGGTCTTCCCCGGAATATTGAAGGAAACGTCACAGCATCCAACCCACCATCACTAGAAGTCGCAATGGAGTTAGCACAAAAACTCCTAGACCGCGAAGTCAAGTGCAACGAACTCAAAAGAAAGCTCGATGACAAGAGAACCACCCACCATCAGAACCACAATCACTACCACAACGGCCATCGCAACAACAACCATCACCACAACAACAACAACAACAACAGGATCAACCAACAACAACACCAGAACAAGAACCCACATCGTCAACAGCAGAACCAACGACAAGAACCTCCTAAGGTATTTACGGCAACCAATGGCAATGGATACCAAGGTATTAAGCCGCAGTGCAACCGATGCAAGCTCCATCACAATGGTGCTTGTACAGTAAAATGCCATAAATGCCAAAGGATAGGTCATGCCACAAAAGATTGTAGGGCCCCTGCTACCGGCAGCAACCTACAACCAATAGCACCAACATGTTACTCAGGCGGAGAAACAGGACACTTCAAGAACCGCTGTCCAAAAGGAAATGGTCAGAACTCTGCACGAGCGAGAGCATACGTGATGGGAAATGAAAATGAACCACAAAACCCCGACGTTGTCACGGGTACGTTCTTATTAAATCATCATAATGCTAGAGTATTATTTGATTCTGGAGCAGATAAGAGCTTCGTGTCAGATACGTTTGCCCCTTTCATTAACTCTAACCCTTCTAAGCTAAACACCACATACGAGATAGAAATGGCCAATGGAAACTTAATTAGCACCAACTCTGTTTTAAAAGATTGTACCTTAACCCTCGTAGGAGAATCTTTTCCTATTGACCTGATGCCTGTCCAACTCGGTAGTTTTGATGCTATCATCGGAATGGATTGGTTATCCAAACATCATGCTAAGATTCATTGTGACGAGAAAGCCATACACATTCCTTTTAAGAACGAAACCCTCGTTATCCATGGCGACAAGAATAAAAACCGATACGGAATCATCTCATGCCTCAGAATGATAAAATACATGAACGAAGGATGTCATGTATTCATGGTTCAGATGAAGGAAAGTAAGTTAACCAAGAAACAACTTAAAGACGTACCTATCGTTAAGGAATTCCCCGAAGTATTTCCTGAAGATCTACCCGGTCTTCCACCGACTCGTCAAGTAGAGTTCCAAATTGAACTAGTGCCTGGAGCGGCACCAGTAGCAAAAGCACCTTACAGGTTGGCACCTTCCGAAATGGAAGAACTATCAGAACAACTAAAGGAATTATCCGATAAAGGTTTCATTAGACCAAGTTCATCACCTTGGGGAGCCCCAGTTCTATTTGTTAAAAAGAAAGACAGATCATTCCGAATGTGCATAGATTACCAAGAGTTAAACAAACTCACTATAAAGAACCGATATCCTTTACCTAGAATAGACGATTTGTTTGATCAATTACAAGGATCGAGTGTATACTCGAAGATTGATCTAAGGTCGGGATACCATCAATTGAGAGTTCGGGAAGAAGATATTCCCAAGACAGCCTTCAGAACCCATTATGGACACTATGAATTTCAGGTAATGCCATTTGGTCTAACAAACGCACCCGCTGTGTTTATGGACCTAATGAACCGAGTATGCAAGCCATATTTGGACAAATTCGTGATAGTATTCATAGACGACATACTGATCTACTCTCGTAACAAAGAAGAACATGCCAATCATTTGAGAACTATCCTAGAGTTACTTAGGAAAGAAAAGTTGTACGCGAAATTCTCAAAATGTGACTTTTGGATTCCCACGGTGAAATTTTTGGGACACGTAATCAATAGTCAAGGTATCCACGTGGATCCAGCAAAGATAGAAGCAGTTAAAGAGTGGTCATCACCTACAACTCCCACAGAAGTACGTCAATTTTTAGGTCTTGCAGGTTACTACCGGAGATTTATTGAAGGTTTCTCTAAAATCTCAAAACCATTGACCAAGTTGACCCAAAAGAACGAAAAGTACGTCTGGGGACAAGAAGCAGAATCAGCCTTCCAACTGTTAAAACAAAAGCTTTGTGAAGCTCCAATACTAGCATTGCCCGAAGGAAGCAAAGATTTCGTGCTATATTGTGACGCTTCGTACCATGGTTTAGGTGCAGTTTTGATACAACGGGATAAGGTAATAGCTTATGCCTCACGTCAACTGAAGAAACATGAGGAAAATTACACAACCCATGATCTAGAACTAGGAGCAATAGTATTCGCTCTCAAGTTATGGAGACACTATCTATACGGCACTAAGTGTATCGTGTTTACAGATCACAAAAGTCTCCAACACATCCTAGATCAAAAGGATTTAAACATGAGATAACGCCGTTGGTTAGAATTGCTTAGCGATTATGATTGTGAAATCCGTTATCACCCAGGAAAGGCTAATGTAGTAGGAGATGCATTAAGCCGGAAAGAAAGACTAAAACCTCTCAGGGTTAGATCGTTAGGCATGACTATTTGTTCACCCCTCCTAACACAAATCATTATCGCCCAGAGCGAAGCTCTCAAGAAAGAAAATCGACCAATTGAAAAGATTTTTGGTATGCCGGAAAACGAAAACGGATTTGTGAAAAGATCAAATGGAATGCTTTGTTTCAAGGAAAGAAGCTGGATTCCTCTCTTCGGAGGTATTCGTGACCTTATCATGCATGAATCTCACAAATCAAAATACTCCATTCACCCAGGTTCCGACAAGATGTACCAAGATCTTAAGAAACTATATTGGTGGCCGAACATTAAAGCCGACATCGCTGAGTACGTCAGTAAATGTTTAACGTGTTCAAGAGTAAAAGCAGAATACCAGAAACCCTCCGGATTACTCACCCAACCTGAACTCCCTATGTGGAAATGGGAACGTATTACAATGGACTTCATCACCAAACTTCCCAAAACCTCTACTGGCGACGATACGATATGGGTTATCGTTGATCGTCTCACCAAGTCAGCTCATTTCCTACCAATCAAAGAAACTGATGAAATGAACACACTTGCTCAGATATATCTGAAAGAAATTGTGTCACGACATGGAGTGCCGATTTCTATTATAACAGATCGTGACAGTCGTTTCACGTCTCATTTTTGGAAATCATTGCAAAAAGCTTTAGGAACAAAGCTGGATATGAGCACAGCTTATCACCCACAAACCGATGGTCAAAGTGAGAGAACTATACAAACCTTAGAAGATATGCTACGCGCTTGTGTTATAGACTTCGGAAAAGGTTGGGACAAACACTTACCATTGGCAGAATTCTCATACAACAACAGTTATCATACCAGTATCAAGGCAGCACCATTCGAAGCACTTTACGGTAGAAAGTGTAGATCACCTGTTTGCTGGGCAGAAGTCGGAGAAATACAACTCACGGGACCAGATCTAGTTCATGAGACAACCGAGAAAATCATCAAAATCAAACAACGTTTACAAACCGCTAGAGACAGACAGAAAAGTTACGCCGACCTAAAAAGAAAACCAATGGATTTTCAGATCGGAGATAAAGTTATGTTAAAAGTATCACCATGGAAAGGAATGATACGATTCGGAAAGAGGGGAAAGTTAAACCCAAGATACATCGGCCCATTCAAAATCCTAGAAAGAATTGGACCCATGGCATATAAACTTGAACTACCCGAGGAACTTAGCAGAATTCACAACACTTTTCATGTGTCAAACCTCAAGAAATGTTTATCCGATGAATCTCTGATCATCCCATTGAAAGAATTACAACTTGATGACAAACTCGTTTTTACCGAGGAACCAGTAGAAATCATGGATAGAGAAGTCAAACAACTGAAACAAAACCGTATCCCTATCATAAAAGTTCGTTGGAACTCTAAACGAGGACCAGAGTATACTTGGGAACGCGAGGACCAGATTCGCACCAAGTACCCACACCTCTTCTCTTAGACACCCTTGGCAACCCTCCTAAACTCGAATTCCGGGACGGAATTCACTGTAAGGTGTATGTACTGTAGCCTCTCGTAATTTTCCCAACGGTTAGTAAATACTTACAAGTTATTACGTTATTTAAATACCCACTTTTACGTATGAAATTTTTTTTTTTTAGACTTGATATATAAATCACAACGGTAAAATTGTGATCTATCTTTTGCTTAGAAACGTTGCTTGCACACAAACCTAGATAGTCTAATTATCGCGAATATATATTTTTTAAACGTTTATATTTTTATAATATACGTTTCGTATATTTAAGGTACAATATTTATATATTCCCGGAGCCTACGAAAATTCCCGAGATCACTCACTAATATTATTTGATCGTAACCCGACTCTCAAAACACACCAGGTGGGCCCCGTTGACCAATTGGGCCACTTAATCCACTTAACAAACCAACCGGACCCTTTTATTTTTTTCTTCTTTTCCTGATGGGCCGACTGAACAAGCCCAGCCCACCTCCTTATATATATATTTTTTTTGTTTTCTTTCTTTGTCCTGGTCGCGAACAGCCACAAACGCCCTCGTTTACTTACGAATTCGACACACAACCCTATCAAGTTTTTACACATCTCGATTCACAACCTAACAAATATTCACGAATGATAAATTTTATACAAGATCTCAATCGTTTACCACTTCAAATTTGATCGAAGTAAAACCTCCAATTCATGTGACCGAAAATGACAAAATCATGTACAAACATTCCTAGACACCACCCCATTTACCCAATCACTTCTAAACTAACATGGATACACTGTAGGATTTCAGGGATGCATAGTAAACATTCCTTTTGTTGCCAAGTCTCGATTGGACAAAGATTGAGGTGCCACCCCATGCAAACGAGCCAACACAAGCGTTTGTAAACTCCTTGTACTTATCTTCACTTTCAAAACTCACTATATAAACATCCCATGCATCCCAGTTCAACACACACCCTCAAACATACCATAATAAAATTTACGTGAAGTTATATCGTCGAGTTTGGGACAAGAAGTTGGCGAGGAGTACGAAGTGCACAAGTGATCCAAGGAGGAACCAAGTTTGCTCGTTGTGAACCTTACTAGGAGCGAACCATCGTACCATTGATCCCACGTACCCATTTCGAACCATACGTTACGAGAACTCCACCCCAAGTGGTGAGGTGAGACGCGGAGTCCCCTTTGTTATATTTTCATTTCGTTATTTTGGTTTTTACACATTTACTTTGCCTAATTTCTTCGTAAAAATATAAACGTAACATATATATGTTTTTCCTTCTCTTCATTTTTGAACACGCTAAAAACCGAGTATGATAATATTTTGAGCTAATAATAACGTATACGTACATTATATCACACGTTCCATGTATACCTTGACCCATTCGAATAAGCACAAACACTTAGAATATTTCTAAGTATTGAAACTGTTTTCAAAATGAAAGTTTGCTCGATCACTTTGGTCTCGTAAATAAATATTACAATACATAACCTATATGTTTTATTGTTCGACCTCACTTTTACCTTGGTGAACAATTGAGGGACACTTTTCATTCGACCTAACAAGCTCATTTGAACCAATTACTCAACCCTTTTTAAACCTGCCTAATGCAGTTTTCGTATAAAACTAAATTAGCCAAGTGGGCTTATTAGCCCGTTAAGCTAATTTTAAGCTTATGTGATAAGCTGGTCACACAAGCTTGTTTGCAACATTTTTGTACTATAAAAATGAGTCCAAACTCAGGCCCAAAAGTTTCGTAAGCCCAATGGATCTCAAATTATTAACGGGCCTTGTAATAGTCTCGTTAAGGCCCATTTATCAAAATAAGCACTTTATAAGCTAATAAGCAGTTGAATTAAGTTACTTTGAGTATTCTAAGCTTATTGAGAAAGTATAAAAGCTAATTTCCAAGTTTGGTGAAATTTGGACTAACTTTGCAAAATTTCTTAAACCGAGGACTAAAAGTGTAAAAACTGCGAACTTGGGGTATAAACTGTCAAAACAGATTTTTATAAGTTAGAAACTGTTAAAAATGATATTTGGAGTTGAAAAATGTAAATGTTGATGCTTTTGGACCTAAAATGTAAATTATATATGTTTTGGACTAACGGTGAAAAATATATATCGTTAGGATTAAAAAGGTAAATTTTGGAAACTTAAAGGAATTTTCTGTAAATATTATTTTACAAAAATAATATTAACCTTTTACATATTTAAATATATAATATAAACATAAACTTATATATACGTCATAATTAAAGATTAAACGATATAACGATACGTTATTTATTTCTTTTAAACGATACATTTATTTTATTTCCGTTAAAAAAAAACTAATTTTATATCCATCATCAATCATTTTATTTACATATAACTTTATTTTCAAACATTTGAACAAACACGAGATTCGTTTATAATTAAATAACTAACATTCGCGATAAAACCAGATTTAGACTATCAACTGAAACTTGCATTATCTTTTAGGTTGTGTTGTGTGAAGCCGTTTCCTTGCTTTGTTGAGACTACGATACCACTGTACTACTAAGGTGATTTCATAGCCCACTCTTTAACTATTTTCCCGTGGGGAGATACATGCTTAAAACTCGATCACAAGTCTTTTATACCGGGTATTGAAATACCGTCAGGCCAATGTTATTTGCTTAAGTTACTATTGTCAGAAGTCCCTCGATCATGAACCTTAATCACTTGAAGGGTGAACGTAAATAATTGTGGATAGTACTATTAGTGATTGACAATCCTCGTTTGGTTGTTGGAGAAAACACCAGGCGCACCTTATTGTTCTTATAAATAGGTTATTGACAAATACCTATCTTTGGGGGCCTATTACTTACCATCATAATTCATATTTATGATTGGCTGTTAATCGTTGAGTATCATGAGCTTAAGGCAATAACAGGAACATTTATTTTTTTACATATTGATTGTATGTGATTACAATACATTCTTAACTTGTGATTCAAACTCTTAAACTCAAACCTATGAATATCACTCAACTTTATGTTGACTTTAGCATGTTTATCTCAGGTAACTAAACAAGACGGATCTGGATGGCACGGAGTGGGCAAGAGCATGACAAGAACCATAATAAACTACTTATTTTCCTTCAGAATAAAACACGTTCTTAACTTAATAATGTCTTGTATCCTAGATATTTGGTATTTTGAAATAAATTAAACTTTAATACTTCACTTTGTGTTGTCTACTATAATTGTGACAAAGATCCTTGAAGTAATACCCCGAAAGTCTTCCGCTGACATGTTAAGTCTTCCGCTGTTATTAACGACTTTTGGTGGTGTTACAGTATCTATAATAAAGAATACATGAGCCAAATCCGAAGAAAGAGCGTTAATAAATCATGGTGCAACAAGTGCGAAGAAGACGATGATAATACGGCTTGTGAGAATATTCAAACGAATGTAAACACAAGTATTGCTGACAAGGACTACATGCTTCTAGATCCAAGCGAAACTACAAACAAAACTTGGAGCGACATGGACAATGGAATTGATCACCGTATAGCATGTGAAGAATGTACAACTACAAATAAGGTACAATCCAAAACCACACATTTTTGCTATGATCAATTTATATTAGAATTTTCAAAAATGTAAAACAACTTCAAACATTTTTGCAACATTGACTCAAAAATTATTTTTAAAAACGAATCTCCAACATCCGCTGAAAACAACTTTGAAAAAGAAATAATTTTAGAAGATAAAATGTCTAGACTTGAAAGTAATATTGAAATTGATCTTGAATGTAAACAATGTCAAGACTACAAACATGAAATTAAAATGGAAAATGAAAAAGCAAAAACATTGGCAAAATTCGAAAATAGTTCTAAATCTTTAAAATATCTTCTCAATATTCAAAAGTCATTTTATGAAAAAACCGGTTTAGGATTTACTGCAAATGATTCTTTGACGAATATATCAAAACAAATAAAATTTGTTAAATCTGGTGGAGTAATTTAGAACTAATATTATTTACACTCATTATTTATCACTCTAGTCAAGAAAGTCATTGTTTGTTAATTAAAACAAACTATTGATAAATTCTTGTACTTCTCGACGACATCCTCATCATGTGCATTTAAATGCAATGGATGTTCTCAACTAACCAACTCGGACCCATGAGAATCTGGGTACCAAGCTTTTTATCATGTTTAGGTAATTAACGAGCGAAGAGTATATTATGTATTGATTTGCTCATCTCGCTCTATTACCTTTAACGGCTATTGGTTCCTATCACTATGTTTTACTCTCTGCAAATGTTTTGCCTATGACGGTGTTGCGATCATTTCTTTGTCTCGGGATTTTGTTATTCACTCTTGGAGTATTGGTATCATGGTGTGTCCGTTGCTATTTCCTGTTGAAGGCTCCAAAGCACAATTATTCTTAGTCTTCACGACTTGTGATGATTGGTGTGATCGATTAAGCATTTCGGATAAAGCTCCCTTGATTTCTATTGCGTTGGAATGTCACTTTGCTACTTCGACATGTTTTGAACAAAACTTTTAAGATATCTTCCATTTCCCTCATGCCCACTCTTAAAGAAAAGCTGGACCTGAGATAAGTTTTCCTTTCAAAAACTCGCCAATATTACATTATATTTAAGAATGCTTTAATTAGTATGCGAATATGATTTAACTTATAAGTTGCCATGCTTTTAGATCATTAATACTAATATATGCATATATGATATTAGCATTATTAACCTTCTTATTGTTTAGTCTATTATCATTTTTCTTAGTCTTCATCTATATTGAAAATCCTCTATGATCTATAGTAGAATACTTTCCACTTAAGCTATATGATCTTACTAGTTGCATTAATAGATGTATTATAATTGAGACTTGTTAGTTACTTGATATTATGATGCTCTTTGCATACATATATATATATATATATATATATATATATATATATATATATATATATATATATATATATATACACATGTTTATCTTGTATCCATAAATAATTTACTTTGTCCCTTTCTATCTCATTGCATTTAGATCATAAATATCTACCATCTCTCTTTCATATCTTTAGTTGTCATTAGGATGATTATGTGTGACAATGGGCTTAATTGATTCTCTTGAGCATGATATGTTTCCATTTCAAATCCTTCACTTGAAATTTCTTGTTACCATGATCAAAACATCATGTTTAAAATGTCTCTCTCTTTGAATAAAATCTTTCAAACATCTATATTATTTTTCTTCAAACAATTTGCTTAACTATAATTTTTCATAACCTTATTTTAATCAAAAACAAGATACAAATTTTTCTTTCATGTTATGAAACAAAATTCAATTTATTTTATTGTAATGCACACGTGAATTTATTTCAAAACATTGTTGAATAAAACTAAAAACATCTTGCTTAAAACACATTTGATTATCTCACATGTGTCATACACCTCTATGGAAATGACATTCACAATTTAATCAAATCATTTCATGAGAATCATGGATTGCCCATATGGAACTTGTTTGTAACAAGTCTTGAAGTCAATATAATCATATCCTCCTACTTGTTACTTGTTAACAATCATCTATGTGTTTGCTCTAGACTACATGTTGTCATCTTCATATAGTTACACATTTAACTAATTTGCATTATTGCCTCCTTAGTTGCATATCTTAATTGATAAATTAATTGATTGCATGATTATTAGAAATTAATTGTCTAATTTAATTATTTCTATATCACTCTCTACATTCATGAATAGTATGCCCTATATTGCCTCAAAGAGTTGAACTTACTTGAATCCAAATCCAAAAACACAACCATTTCGAAAATTTTCTGCCAAAAACCCATTTCTGGCAGTCTGGGAATCACTAGATGGGCGCCCCCCTTAATTATATAAGGCGGCCCCCTTAATGATTAAGGGGACCGGCCCCTAATTAAGGGGACCGGCCATCTGATGGTCGGGAACACTGTTTTCTTTATCACTTTTTGACCCATTTCAACCTATACTTCCCAAAATTCACAAACATATTTTGTCCCTTACTATCCCTCAAATTTTCCTTCCTAAACCACATTTCTCATACACTATAAATACCCTCTTCCCATCATTAATGCCATCACACCCAAACATGTCATCTCCCAACAACCAAAAACCAAAGATTTCAAGAACCGCAAGGATCTCCGTCAAACCCGTTTGGAGGAGGAAAATTGATTCTTGTCATAACTCAAGTGATGTTGTTCCAAGTCAACCAACAACTAAACCTCAAACCCACTCTAATGAGTGATCTCACAACCTATCTTCCACTCATACCCTCATTAATGCTTCTTCTTATGATGAGCATGCTCAATCCCAAAACAACAATCCCAACATCTCAATCAATACTTCACATGTTGCTCATTCAACAAAAACACCACTCACTCATGAAGAAACTCTTCCACCCTTTTCATGTTTTCTTGACTACCCAAGCTCAACCATGTCTCCACCACCAAGAGTACCACCACCACATCCTACAACTTCACATGCCATTCCTATGTTGCATGTTCAAACCTTCACCCAAGACAACCATTATGTTCCACCATCATCACCTTCCTCCGAACACTTGAAGTTCGTTGAGGAGCTAAAAGAGGCTCATGAGCTTAGTGCTCTTTTAGCATTACATCTTGCTCAACGCAATTTGGATCCACCCCAATCAAGCTCACCATTATCACCACACATCAACCAAATTGAGAAGCATGTCAACAATTGCCCTTGTTGCATCTTTCTTCAACAACAAACCATTGCTTTGAATGAGCACTTCACTTGGATTGAGTATCTTCTTACAAGATCTCAACAAACATCATCACTTGAACAACATCAAAACCCTCAATCAACAAACCCTACTTCAAATCCACCACCTCCAAGTTCTACATCTCCAAACTCACCAACATCCATGCAACCAAAAGTTTATCTCCACTAAACCACCAAGCATTTTATATGCTTATGTTTCTCATTTTCAAATAAAACTCTTCAACCATTTTGGGATTCAAGAAAGTTTGGTGACACTCCTTGTTGGCACATTAGGATGCTCTACTTAGTTTAGTATTTTATATTTATGGTCTTTGTAACAATGATTATGGGTTGACATAATCATTTTCTATTAAATGAATGACTTAATATGTGCTTCTAATTATCTTTTGCCATGCTTATTATTTGTTGGTATTATGATATATGTGTTTGCTTGTGCCATGCTTGTGTTTCTAATATTTTTCTTGCAAGAATTCCATTTCTCGAACCCTTGGTGCCCTCAAACGAGGGCGAGCATACATCAAGGGGGAGCCTCCTTCTTATTGGCTTAAACCTTTTTGATTCTACAAAAAGGGGGAGAAGTGAATATAAACTCACTTAATACTTGGTCTAAAAATTAATTTTTAGATTTAATGAGTTTAGGTTTTGTAATCATCAAAAAGGGGGAGATTGTTGATATAAATAAATGACTAAAAACGTTATTCATATCTTTCGATATCTCTATGTTTTGATAATCACAAAACGAAAACTCATCAAACCAAAGATTATGACATAAACAAGTATTTAGTAGTAAATACTCATCTTCACCATCTAATCACTTAAGGTATGAATAAACAAAGTGTCTAATGCATTATAAGATCAAAGGAACACTTTTTATAATCACTAAATATTTATAAAATGTCACAAAACATTTTATATCTTTGGTAAAACATTTTTGGCATTAAAAGAATATGTTTAATTCATTACATATTTGTGAATTCAAATTTTCAACCAAAAAGGGTAAATCTAATCCAGAAAAATTTCCCTCACAAAAGGACAAGAAAATCCAACGTTCAGGAGGGCGGCCCCCTTAATTTTACTAGGCAGCCCCCTTAATCATTAAGGGGACCGCCCCCTAATTAAGGGGACCGGCAAGCTCCAGAACAGTATTTTCTGGCCCTATAAATATTGGATCATTCCACATATTTTTCTCACCTTTTTGCACTAGAAACTTTCTGATCTAAACATCCATTTCCTTTCTTTAAAAATCCTTTGATCTTTGTTTCAAAGTGATTCAAGCCTCAACACTCAAGTGCAAAGAGAAGAATACTTATTAGAAGTATTACAACTTAGTATCATCTTGCTATCTAAGTTGCTTGTTTATATCTTCTTGTTAATCTCTCATATTTTGGTGAATAAGGTGTATGTATTAGTTAGCTAGATTTAGTTGTAGAATCTAGAATTGTTGTAAGTGTGAAGTGGAACTTGAAGTAAAGAAGTAGTGTTGGATAGTAGTGGTGATAGGAGATAGTAGCAATAGTGACTAGTAGTGAAGATATTTGAAGCTTCCAAGTGGAGAAGACTAGAAGACATTAGTAGATTGAAGTTGTGAAGAAATTTGTGGCTTGAAGAAGTGAAGACATTAGTGACTAGAAGTTGGGAAGACGCTAGTGCCTTGAAGTTGTTAAGTTGCAAGACATTGAAGTTGTGAAGTATTTGTGAAGGCGTGAAGATACTTGTGGTGTGAAGAAGTATAGAAGAAGTGTAAAGGTGTGAAGAAGGCGTGTTGTGATATTTGGTGTGAGATTGGTTCTAGCTACGATTAGAACTTGACATCTTGCTTTGTGTCATAAATTGGTGTATGCTTTTGGTGTGTACGGTTTTCTCCGCCATAAGGGAGGTTATTGACTTAGTGAAGAAAACTCTCGAGTTCGGTGCTCGGGGAGTGGAGTAGGGCAAGGAAGGTGTCCTTGTAGCCGAACCACTATAAATCCTTTGTCTCTCAGTTTGATCTTTCCATCTCTCACTTGTTGCTTGCTTACTTACTAGCTTCTCGTACATTGTTATAATTGCATATTGTGCATATATTGATTTCACATAAAGATCAAACTAGGATCCATTTAAAACATTAATTATACAATTATTAAAACACATATACATATATAAATACAAACTTATAATTAAGTGAGAATATATGAAATTATAATTTCTATTCAACACTTTAAATAAGTAGTGTTTATGACATATGTGAATTAACTTGTATCTATACTTTAGCTTCAAAGGTTTTTACAATTACCATCAATTATTTGAAAGCGAACTTTTATTAAACGAAAAAGACGCAAAACTATTCAACCCCCCCTTCTAGTTATCCACAATCTCTACTGCCCATTCTTAAGGTCGTTAAGCAAAATCTAATACCTGATCTGCAAGTATGTGATACAGTATCAGTAACCATCATCATGATATATCATTCCAAACCAAACAAAACAATAGTTACAACAAACTTTAAAGACAAAACATATATAAAACCATCCTGGATCATGTGATATGCTGATAACTCAGAGTACTAGAAATATAACTTGGATCAAAATTTAATACTAAAGATCAGCGATGTATCATTTCATTGCTCGAAAATAAAAACTCCCTTCACCCGAAAGACGTTCAGATAGATTTTGCCTAATTTGGTTTTCCTAAAGTAACCCAACCTTGCATAAGATTACATAATAAATCAAATGTCATTCAATGAATTAGATTAAATACAAGTAATACGTGAACTCTATTTCAGAATGAACAAAGTATTACACACGAAAAAGTTACAAGTAATAAGTCAAGTGAATGCTACATTATTTGAATGATGCATGTCTCTTTCACAAAGGTTAGTATAACATCTTAAATCAAAAGTGCACGACTGCACGCTAAACAGCAGCATACTTATTGTCCCTAACCAACTAACTTTTAATCTCATACCACAACATTGTCTCTCAAGAACATGATAGAAAATTCCAAAGGATGAGGAATAACCATTTTCAAACTTACTACTTTTAAACAATTTCATGACATAATAGCTCAGTTCAGATAATCCATTCACTCTTAAACTATAAGTTACCAGCATGCCACTAGGAGAAACTAGTAGACACTGGTAACGTGATATTCTAATTAACACTACAACTAAGTAAAGCACTTTACGCATTCGCACAAAAATCAACAATTTCATGTTATGCTCCATTGAGGTGATTACTCTAATGAGTGCTGCTAAGACCATCTTCGTTATTCAAATTTTTGACATTTCTGTTAACAAAATGCATTTGTTAATTGGTTTCTAACTTCAAGCTATCTGTAACACCCAACTTTAGTTTGAGGGGGATTACATCACAAACAAAATATTTCCTTTGCTTGCATAAATCCTTCTGAGTTGTATTGATTCCTTTTACTGACAGAACTCAATGAAGTGAACTGTAAACTCAAAAACAATGTAATGCCCTGTGACCACCTTGCGATGGCCTTTCTTTTTAGTTACTTAGGAATATCATGGTACCATGGTTTTCAAGTTTGTTAGTTTTAGTTAAAGTGAACGTGATCGAATGTACCTGGATCACTACCCATTTGTTTGCATAAACACTCACGTAGTATTTGTCTTGCAACGCCACCTCCAAAACATGTTTCACCACTTTGTAGAGCATTAATAGTGCAGCGCCACCTCCAAAACATGAATAGTGCAGTATCAGGGTCTCTCCAGTATTTTCGATAGAGGGTGGTAGAGGGTGGTGGTGGCGGTAGAGGGTGGTGGTGGTGGTTGTGTGGTGGTAGAGGGTGGTGGTGGTGGTGGCGGAGGTAGAGGGTGGTGGTGTTGGTAAAGGGTGGTGGCGGTGAAGTGAAATAAAAGATCAAACTCAAATTGAAAATTTAGTCCCTGAATCGACTTGTGGACATATTAAGTAATGAAATGATGATAATGCCCTCGGTGACATGACACTTAACGAGGAAACTAACGGAAAAGCGCTCTCGGTAGCTTTTTTGCAAATTTGCGTAACTTTAGTGACTTTTTTGCGTGACTTTTTGTCTCGGTCCCATTTTTGCTATTTCGTGATACTTTAGGGACCATTTTTGCATTTTACCCTTTTTTTTTACAGGTAGATGAAATATTAATAGGGCTTATCTAACAATTCGATTTTTATTAAAGGGGATGATATTTCCACCGATGCTTTTTTATACACCCTCGGATAATTAAAGGAATTTTTTCAACCCTTTTATTATTCGATGGTTCTTATGGGAAAAAGATGATGTTTAGGGGAGCTGTTTTCTGCAAATCTTAATACCTCAAATCACTCAAGAATATAATGCAAGAAATACTAAATATGGACAAAATTAGGATGAATAATTTGCAAGTCAACTTATAATAATAAGCAATATAAATAATGTGCATGCATGCATAGTGCTAAAGAAAATAAGCATGCAAAATAATCATAATCATATAACAACGTAAATATATAACGTACTAATAATAATACTAATAGTAAGTCTAATACTAATAAGTTGTAAGTAGCCAACAAAGTTCATAACCAAGTTAAATTAAGTTAAGTTTTTTAAAGCAAACACTCTCGTCGAACTCACTCAAACGACTTCTTAATGCCTTTTCCCAAATTCTTGATCGCTTCCCAATCAACTTAAGTGCACCCCTTTGCTCCACATGCATCGAAGCTTGTCTATTCATCATGATTGTTTGTCGTCGCATAATTTCTGACATGTTCTCTTCATCTTGAGCGGGATCTTTATATATTTTGGGTTCGATGTGTGGAAGAGAATTGTGATAGGAAGTGGGAGAAGGAGTTGCACGAGAAGTACGTTCATCATCCATGTCATCAGCCTCGTTAAGATGAGAAGATGAACCATGATGGAAAGTAGAAGACCAGGAAGTGGATTTACGACCATGTTTTGCACCAATATCCTTTATATGTTTTTGAACGTGTGGCCCACCCAATGGTTCCATGAATCCATAAACGAAGGCATATTGCTGACCCTCAAGATGCGGATATAGATCTATGACATGATGATACAAACGAGTTAAAAACATGCCGTAAGTCATTACTTATCCACTCGAACCTTTGATGTTTTCGATACATTTTGTAATGTAGTAGGCAAGATTTTGGGTAAAAGGGAACTTACATCCTGGTAAAATATATTAACCAAACACACCATTTAAAGTACAATGGAATATGGCTGAAATACCACATTAACCTCAAGCAACCTCTTGAACAACTACTAGATCATTTGTGACATGTTATAAATGAAAAACTAGCTACCAACAACTAGAACAACTACTAAAAACATAAACAGAGATGCAAAACAAATAAACAAATTCAAATAAAAGATTACTTCCTCGAACGGCCTTGAAGCTTGAAATCAAACTGATTGTTAAATTTCTCAAATTTCTCAGGTAAGTCATAGACCTGGGCCGCATAATCATTTGAAAGATAGCCTTCAAGCTCGTCATGTCCTCCTGCTGATGAAAAGTAATTGTCCATAGGATCATTTGTCTCAAACACTTCATCATCACTATCTGAATCAACCGTTTCACCCACCTTAGAGAACGGGTTGCCTACTTTTTACCATCAGTCACCGGAATAGGTTTACCATTATCATCCATAAGGGTGTTATGGTTTTTCGATGACAACACAATAGAGCATATGAGCACAACAAGCTGGAAGATAATCTTGGTTGCCCGCAAGGCAGAAAACGTTTTCCCTAACAATTTCTTCCTAGTTTCTCAAATCGGTGTTGACTTCTATGAGAAAGATTTGATTCGATTTCTCCATTTCGTTTGACACGAGATGAACTATTTGAGGAAATTTGATGTACATTTTGTCACACCCCATTAAAGCGGAAACATGAGGTGTGACAGCACGAGGCACAACGCGTAAGAAAATAGATAACACCATACATGATTTAAGAACAAGAGAAATCCCAATTACATTGTTATAAAACAAGTTTCAAAATAACAACACATAAAGTCTAGAACATAAGTTTTGGAGATAAAACAATTGTTTTAGGGACACATCACAAATCAAACATAAATGAAAGCACCCATGCATATGGTTTCCTAAACTTTCACAAAAATATGATTACTTGAAAAGTATCACAAAAGAAAAAGGTCAACTCTAAAATATTTGGTGAGTATATAGGAATATCAAAACACAGCATTATAGTAAAATATTTTCAATGTAAAAGTCATATCATCCAAGAAGGTGGATGTGTAAATAAAGTAAACCATATTGTTTTGAGCCCCGCCCATACAAATCTCGTAGTAAATGGGTTTTCAAATAGTCAAGATCATATCATAGAGTAAACATTTAATTGGATAAAGGTACAAAAATGGTAACACCATTAGCATTACAATAGACTCCAAATTGCACTTCATTATCAAATTCTCTATCATGGTCAGTCCTAATGGAAACTATGGAGCATCCTAGTTGGTTTTGGGTTTTCTTGCTAAAGGTTTTAAATTGCTCGAAATCCTCGGTCTTGTTCTTAAGAAATCTAGTACAATTATACCTAGAGTAATCATCCACTATTACTAAGGTGTAAAGGTTTCCTCCGTAACTCTGTACGGCGGAAGGACCGAAGGGATCCATGTGAAGAATTTCTAGACATCTAGAGGTTGAGACCATATTCTTAGGTTTATGACTAGAGTGATCTTGTTTTCCAACTTTACAAACATCACAAAAGTGTTGATCAAACTTAAGTTTAGGAAGGTTTCTTACTAGATTCTTAGAAGCTAAAGATTGTAACAAACGCATGTTTGCATGACCTAATCTTCTATGCCATAATGTTGAATTCTCACTAACCCTAGACAAACATGTAATACCTCAAATTCTAAAACATGCAAAATGAACAAAATGCCCTTAAGTTTTAAAATTTGTAATAACACTTAAATAATACCAAGAAAACCATAGAAATTTGGAAATTTGCAACATATGATGACAAAGAATTATGTATGAATAAAATTTGTCACTTTTGTAAAAGTAAAAATAATTCTTACATATAATTAATTTAGGTCGATTTATAAATATTTAAAAATATATTTATATTAAAGAAATAAATTAAAAATATATTAGGAAACTTGTAGAATATCTTGAATTTACATTATCACATAAGATTGCAGCCCAAGATAAGTATTCCACTCCATATAAATATACATTACATGTTTTATTATTTTTTGAAAACCTTAAATCGATTTTCTTTTTAAAACTGAAACACCCAAAACCCTAACTGTCGACACAGAATTTTCGAAGGCTCCCAACTGTTTTTACTGGATTTGTTTCGAAGCTAAGTATAGAAAAATAGTGGCAAGGTCTGTGGGTTATCGAATCAAGCCTAGGAGTTTTTTTGGCTCGTTAAATCGAGCCGAGAAAAGAAAATTGGTTTTGTTTGTTCTAATCGTTACAAACCACCAAGGGTATTTTTATATCACTCTTTTCATCTCATATAATCTGTATATTACGTTTGAAATCGAACCATGCATGCTAAATTAAGCATATGAATTTATAGAAACTGTGAACACTAAATCGACTTATAAAACTCAAATCGGCTGGAATGAATTTTACATGCTTCGAAATTATTTTATACAGGTTCCATACATGTTATATGACTCTAATAAAATAATTTTCGTGGTGTTCAAAGCTTAGAAATCTATTTTAGATTTATTTTGTAATCGATTGAATAAGGAAGAAAAACAAAATAGAAAAAGAAATCGTATGAGCTAGGGTTATGGATTAGTTAATGATTGCTAATGATTGGATAAAATTAGGGTTAGGGATTGATGATTTAATTTGTTAGCCGATTGGATATTAAAAGTATAAGGGTGTGTTTTATAATTTTATAAACATGTGGGTTATTTTTGTAAGTTATATTAGACCAGGGGTGAGTTAGCAAAAAATATAATATGAGGGTGTTATGTGTAAATTTGGATAATTAAAGGCTCAATGTGTAAATATAAATATTGTAAAGATTAAATTGTAATTTAATTAAGTAAAAGGTTTAATTTGTAAAATTATTGAAATTAAAGAGTTGGAATTGTGAATATGGGGAACTTATGGATTAAAGTGGATAAAATATAAAATTTATGATATTTACATTTAAAACCCTAAACTATTATTATATTATCATAATTAAACCCTAAAACCATATCCATAATTTATTTAATTATTAACTTAATATTTATGCAAAATCTTGCTAAATAAGTAAAATTACTAAATAAGGAAACTTCCTAATTATGAAGACTTACTAATTCTGGAAACCTGCTAAAAATGGAAAGTTATTAAAAATTAAAAGCCGACTACAGAAGAGTAATCTGATTTAAGATAAAGTTATTAACAATAAGATGATCCCTAATTCAGGTAGATATATTGAAGAAGAAGTGAACTCTTCCCTCGTTTGAATCTTTCTTTTGATATCATTGCTTTGCTAAGGTACGGATATTCTGACCTTACTCTTAAGGTTTCCTTTGTGATATGAACCTTTGCTATGAACCTTCTGTTTTGAACTTCTGTTATGATAAACCTTGCTATTTGAACCTTCTGATATGATAACTATACTTTAAACCTTTATGATGAACCTTTTGTTACATGAGCTTCACTAGGCGTGAGGGTTCCATGTCTGTGTCAGAGATGCACCTCTGACATGACTCTAGGGCAGTAGAGTGATGTTCTGCCACGTCCCTTCCGTTATATATGAATGGCCACTATGATTATGATTTGTCTGCAGGGGCGTATGGATGCATCCTAGATCTGTTATCTATTATATGTTATATGTGATTGTCTGGTGAATGTGGTTATGTGTGCAATACACGTCCTTCACATTTCTGGGAGCTAGCTATTCAATTTATTTGATGAGGACACCCCTCATATTGTCTGATTATCTGATAGGTCTCCCCTCTATATGATTATGAAGACATGTGATTATGATATGTTTCTGAGCTCATTGTATATTCTAACTCTATTTATACAAGTGATTGTGTAAACGACTTAATTAAACCACACATTAGATTTTCCGTACTATCCATTATGCCTAAACTATGTTTCCCAAATTATAGTACTTGTACTTTAGCATTTATATTTCATTTCATTATTATTATATCTATTCACTAGGCTTTTTAAGCTCAGCCGCATTTCTTTTCACCGTGGCAGGTATTCAAGATAGCTTTTGGGATAGCTTTCCGGGATTGAGAGTAGAGTTGAGTGAAGATTTGACCATAGTCAACTTAGATTAAAGTTATTTGTGTAAGACTTCCGCTTTTGTTTATTTTGAATGCTCTGATGTGAAACCATATTATTGTGACATCTTTACCCTTATCAGGTTGGGGTGTTACAATTTATGGTATCAGAGGCAGGTTTGATCGGCGGATTCTTAACCCGTAGAGCTTCAGCTATGACCTGTGAGTATTAGGCCTTTAGGTATTGCACCATAGGAGTTATGAAATAACCTTTGAGAACTTGTTTTAGGACTTCCCTATATGAAACCTGAGTTATGACTAGTGAGGATTGGGTAGACTAGGACATTGGTTTAAGTAGCATTGCCCGATAAGATCATTCTTTCTGAGATTAGAAAGTTATGCACAACCTAAAGTTCAGTAACCAAGTAAGTTTAGAATGTCTTGAGAGCTACATGAGTAAGCCTCACACTATTTAAGTTTCATTTTATGATTCTGATTCCCATCTCTGATAATCAGTTTAACCATTCAGAAGATTATTACAACCCTAAGTATTTGACATATTCTGTGTATTCTTCTGCTCATGCAGGTATATTAAGTATTCCTTTGACACTATTTAATTTTCCATAAACCTTCTCTATTCTTACGAGAAATTTGGAGGTTATTAATTACGAATATTGGAAATTGTCCACTCCATTCTAATAATGAAACTATGTTTACTAAGGTTTTTCTTTGTAAGGTTATAATTCTGACAATACTCAGGGTATGGGTTGATTTCTCTAGATTCATTCCGTTAGTAATGATAAGGACATCACATGATAATGAGGAAGATTGACAATGGAGTGATTGAATCTTTAGATTGTTAAGTTTTTCGTTGGAAGTTTCGTATTATGATAATTCTGCGTATATTCGTTAAGTTTATAATTATAAGAATTTTGTCGAAATTTTTTGGAAGTATTGGTGCTCTATTATGACAGATCTGTTAGATTTATGTTATTTTTTGATACGTTTCATTTTCCGTTCGACCCATTGATGAGGATTGTTTTGTTGAATTCTGGGAAAAAGAGAAGAATTGTTAGGTTGCTATTAGGTTGTTTATTCATGACTTGAGATAAAGTATGGTCGCCATGAAGATATATTTATATAATACAAATATTATGACGCCTGGACAACGTGATAATATTTCCATCATATAACGTAATCTCATTGTGAGCATATGATATTTTGGGAAGTGTTTGAGAAGCATTAGATCTCTGCTAGTTGAATTATCCACGATAAGTGAGACTTTAGGATTTATTCTATTTGTGTGTGCTCTGTTTTCATCGTTAGATATCTGGATACTTTCGAATTCTTGTCGTATGTTTGTTGATCGTTGATCATTCGTTAAGAATTATAGAACTCATTATAGAGTTTTCTATCGTTTGAATTTCCGCACTCAGTCGGTCTTCTGCTAGTACTTTTGAGAAGTACTTTAGTTATCTGCTACATGTATGCGATCGTTAAATTGATTTAGGATCTGTTCTGGATAAGATATGAAGCTATGAAATTCTGATAAGAAAGATTTGTATGTCTGTTTGAAATCTGTTGGGAAAGTTTCCTGAATTGAGATTATTTCTATGATCGAAAGATTGTGCGTTTATTTCATCTTCATAAATTCTGAAATTCAATTCATTTCCGTCTACTCTGCTTATTCAATTTTCGCGAACGAAAAATTCTTTTAGAGGAGAAGAAGTTGTAATACCTCAAATTCTAAAACATGCAAAATGACCAAAATGCCCTTTCAGTTTTAAAATTTGTAATAACACTTAAATAATACCAAGAAAACCATAGAAATTTGGAAATTTGCAACATATGATCACAAAGAATTATGTACGAATAAAATTTATCACTTTTGTAAAAGTAAAAATAATTCTTATATATAATTAATTTAGGTCAATTTATAAATATTTAAATACATATTTATATGGGAAAATTACCAAAATGGCCGTTGCCCTGTGGTTTAGGCATATTTAGCCCTTTTTTAAAAAAAATCCCGGTTTAGCCCAGGTTGCCCTTGGCATCTTTCGTACAGCCAACCAAAAGATGACAAGTGTCCTCAAATTGCCCAAAATATAAAAAAGTTACCCAAAACACATGAAAGTTTCCCCGACGAGGCACTATGTAGTTGGCTATGCAAATAGTTGCCAAGGGCAACCTGGCTAAAACGGGAATTTTTCACAAAAAGGATAAATATGCCTAGACTTTGGGCAACTGGCTATTTTACCAATTATCCCTATTTTTATTAAAGAAATAAATTACAAATATATTAGGAAACTAGTAGAATATCATGAATTTACCTTATCACATAAGATTGCAGCCCAAAATAAGTATTCCACTCCATATAAATACACATTACATGTTTTATTATTTCTAGAAAACCCTAAATCGATTTTCTTTATAAAACCGAAACCCCAAAAACCCTAACTGTCGACAAAGAATTTTCCAAGGCTCCCAAGTATTTTTCCTGGATTTTATTTGAAGCTGAGAAGGCTATAAAAATATTGGCAAGGTCTATGGGTGATCGAATCAAGCCTAGGAGTTTTCTTGGCTCGTTAAATCTAGCCGAGAAAAGAAAATTGTTTTTGTTTGTTCTAATCGTTCCGAACCACCAAGGGTATTTTTATATAACTCTTTTCATCTCATATAATCTGTATATACATTTGAAATCGAACCATGCATGCTAAATTGATCATATGAAATTATAGAAACTGTAAACCCTAAATCGACTTTTAAAACTCAAATCGGATGGAATGAATTTTCCATGCTTTGAAATTATTTTATAAAGGTTCCATACATGTTATATGACTCTAATAAAATAAGTTTTGTGGTGTTCAAAGCTTAGAAATCAGTTTTGGATTTATTTTGTAATCGATTAAATAAGGAAGAAAAAGAAAATACAAAAAGAAATCGTATGACCTAGGTTTAGGGTTCTTGGATGATTTTGATGTAATTAATGAAGGTTATGGATTAGTTAATGATTGCTAATGATTGGATAAATTTAGGGTTAGGGATTGATGATTAAATTTGTTAGCAGATTGGATATTAAAAGTATAAGGGTGTGTTTTGTAATTTTATAAACATGTGGGTTATTTTCATAAGTTATATTAGACCAGGGGTGAGTTGGGAAAAAATATAATATGAGGGTGTTATGTGTAAATTTGGATAATTAAAGGCTCAATGTGTAAATATAAATATTATAAGGATTAAATTGTAATTTTATTAAGAAAAAGGTTTAATTTGTAAAATTATTAAAATTAAAGGTTTGGAATTGTGAATATGGGGAACTTATGGATTAAAGTGGGTAAAATATAAAACTTATGATATTTACATTTAAAACCATAAACTATTATTATATTATCATAATTAAACCCTAAAATCATATCCATAATTTATTTAATTATTAACTTAATATTTATGCAAAATCTTGCTAAATAAGTAAAATTACTAAATAAGGAAACTTCCTAATTATGAAGACTTACTAATTTTGAAAACCTGCTAAAAATGGAAAGTTATTAAAAATGAAAAGCCGACTACAGAAGAGTAATCTGATTTAAGATAAAGTTATTAACAATAAGATGATCCCTAATTCAGATAGATATATTGAAGAAGAAGTGAACTCTTCCCTCCTATGAATCTTTCTTTTGATCTCATTGCTTTGCTAAGGTACGGATATTCTGACCTTACTCTTAAGGTTTCTGTTAGGAATTATTGAAGACAATAGATTGTTTCTGCTGATGACTTCCTGCTGACAGGTTCCTGCGGATGCTTATAGTGGTTTCTGCTGATGTCTGGTTCCTGCTGACGATAGACGTTCTGCGGATATAGTTAATCCGTAGCATTGGAAGTTCTTTGAAGATTATATTTATTCTATTTTATGACAAGATGTGTAATATATTTTATATTCTTAGATTACATGTTTTCTTGTAAGAGAGGTTAGGGTTCCTTGTAGTATAAAAGGAACACCCGAATGAATGTTCTAGACACGACTTGTTTTTAATCTTTAGTGATTAATAAAAAGATCCATATTGGATCAGAGCATTATTAGTATATAATACTTGTGTTTAAATTCCGCATAGATACAAGTATACAGAGATTTTCCATATATTGTTTCTTTTGATTAAATTGGCAAGCTATCGATCCATTGGCTCAAAGATCTATCAAGGAGTAGATCCTACAAGTGGTATCAGAGCCACATGAGAGTCTCTGTCACCAAATAACAACTTTTTCTTCAACACTCATTCACTCTAATACAATGGGAGATGCAGCATCAGATGCTTCAGAAGTCACTCAACCAAACAATAATATGTCTCAACAACTTCAACAGCTTACTTTCACCAGCAGCAACGCAAAGTTTCCATATCTCAAGAAGGATGAATACGAGATATAGGCAATGAAGATGCATAATTGGATTACTAACAGTGATTTTAATATCTGGAATGTGATCTTGAATGGCAATAGTTTGAAGAAGACTGGAAATGACCCTGATGGTAAGATTACCATCCTTCCTCCTACTATTGCTGAAGAAGTGATTGCTGTGCAAAAAGAAAATAAGGCAAGAACCATCTTGCTTCAAGCCATCCCAGATGATCAGATGGGAGACTTTCACTACCTTGATGATGCCAAAGATATCTGGATGGAAATTAAAACAAGGTTTGAGGGCAATGATGAGTCTAAGAGAATGAGAAAATCCATGCTTAGGCAGGAGTTTCAGGAATTCAAGATCTCAGATGAGGAAGGTATACACAAGGGGTATGACAAGTTTCAAAAGCTCTTGAGTCAGTTGAACCAGCTGAAAGCCAAGCCTGACAATGAGGAATGCAATTCCAAGTATCTAAGAGCTTTGCCTCCTTCTTAGTCCTAGGTCAGTATTTCACTAAAAACCAAAGGTGGACTAGATTATCTCTCTTTTGATGATCTATATAACAAGCTTAGAAATCTTGAGCTTGATGTCAAGGGGCACTCGACTTATTCAACAACTCCTACAAACTCAGCCTTTGTAAGCACTACTTCAAACAGGATGACACATGCTGCAAGTCCAAGTTCTTCGTCCATATCATCTTCCTACACCTCTACTGGTCCAAAGAATCATCCAAAATCTGGTAATGTGGTAGAGGATGTGCTTTATTCGTTTGTTGCTGACTATGAATAGCAGCATCAACTGGCTTATGAAGACTTTGAGCAAGTTGACATGTTGGATCTGGAAGAGATGGATTTAAAGTGGCAGATGGCTATGCTTACTGTTAAAGTCAAAATGTTTGAGAAGAAAGCTGGCAGAAAGCTCAATCTCAGAGGAAGGGATCCAGCTAGGTTTGACAGAAGAAAGGTCAAGTGTTACTCCTGTGGTGAGATAGGCCATTTTTCTAGAGAGTGTACCGCAAAGAAGACTGAAGACAACACAAGGTATTCAGCCTACAAGCAGAAGGAATTGGAATCTGGCAATTCAAAGGCTTTGGTAACAACTGTGGATTCTTGTATTGATTGGAAGGAGCATGATACTGAAGATGCTGAAATATAACACCCCCATATTAGGATCGCAGCGGAAAGGGACATGGGATGTTATATACTAATCACATTGTACAAATATAGTAAACAAATTCAAAATGAAAATGTTTTTAATAAAACTTTTGCATACAAAAGCCATTCAGAGTTAAACAAAAGAGGTCCCAAATAAGTACAAAGTTTAGAGATACATAAAAAAATAAAAGTTTTGGTCTTTTCTTAAAAGAAAATTTATTTAGAACATGAGCCATCTTGATATCCATCTCTTGCGCTGCCCATCCGAGCCGAAAATCACTTACGGCCCTGAGATAAAACATGCTAAAAGTCAACACAAAGGTTGAGTGAATTCATAGAGTTTAATAAGTAATAAGTTGAATACAAGCATAAATCAGTTTAAAATATGATGGGCTACGTTGTTATACGCCCATAATTAAGTTGACATGTAACAAATACAAGTCGGGTAATGAAGATTATAGTATTGAGTTCATGTAACCGAACCTTGACGATTTTTTAATAATGCCCCGGAAAGGTAAATTTTGCCATTTACCACAATTCTAACTATTATGTGTCCGTATCCCGAACAAGGCCCGCCAAGCCTAATATGCATATCCATAATACTAGCGTTTACTACTCGAGTAATTAACGGTTCATGAGGGGACTTAATTGGCAAAAAGCATTCAATATCTATGATCATATGATCGGGTCCAGCATACCAAAAATTACTTGTATTCAGTTTGTAAAAACTAGCATGTATCCCCCTCGTGAGGTTTATAAACAATTAAATGAGTAAAGGCGAGGCTATGAACTCACCGAGAGCAAAGAAAGTAGCAATGAACAAGCAAACGAAGGAATAGCCGCAAAAGCTCTACGATGAACCTAATTAATATACGTTGTCTTAGTTTATGAAAATAGATATCGATGTACTTTTGATTATATACAAATTATGATCTTACTTAAGCTTGGTACAATATTCCTAGATACATCACAAGGTTTTTGTTAATTACCTACAAATTATCCAAAACTATACTCTTGCATTTATATAAGTATGAAACTTACATTTGACCCCAAGTTCAATTGCAATGTAAAAGTTCAAATTAATTCTAAGGTTCAAATTTAGTCCATGGGTCAAGTTTTTGGTCAAAAAGGTTCACTTTAAGCCTAAGGGTTCAAAAATATATTAGGGGGTTCAAAATGTTTTAAAGGTCCAACATTATAAAGTGTAAAACACTTTATACTTATTTTATACCTAGTGCTGTTAGGAATTTAAATAACTTGTCTATGTTTAGAAAATCACCATTTGCAAACCGTAAGTCCACAAGTCTCGTTCTTTATATCCCCGGAAAGGTCTACTTCTGTACTAACGAAATTTGTGGGTCCCACATGGCCAAAAATTACATAACCTTAGTAAAACAGTCCATTTATCCAAACAATCAATCCATTCAGCTTTCAAATTTTCAATGGTTTCACGAAAAGTGGGATATCTAGAGTTTTAATAACCCGATTTATTCCCCGTTTTCGGACACGTTTAAGTTAAGATATCCTCTAAAACTTTTATTCTTTGAGTAACAGAGGGTTATATACAAAAAAAAAATGACTTTTTCACGTTTCAAATCTGTTGCTCAGATTGTGACTAGTTTCATCAAAATAATTTTAGTTTAATCATCGTAAGGAGTTATTCGACGAAATACCCGTCAAAATGACCACAAGACATAGGGCTATAACTACATATTTTTAGTTTATGGCCATTGTCTACTAATTAGAGCAGTTTAATATGTTTATACACGGATCAAAAAATTACAGTTTCATGTTTAGCCTTTCTATGGTTTTAAGGTTTTCTAACTTAAGTACCAAGCTTAACTAAGCATTATAACTTATATAATGTTCAAATACATCAAGATAGTGAATAAATGAAAGTATGAAAAGATGAAAAATATAACTTGAAGCTTACAAGTGAGATGATGAGGTTTAAGGTAACAAGGTTTCCTAATACTTCCTAGTTTTTATTTCAAAACTACAACAAGAAGTAAACTAGGTTTTATATACTTGATAAAATCTTGATCTCCCCCTTCTTGTTGTTGTGTTGTTTCCGTGAGTGAGTTAGAGAGAAAGAGAGAATACAATTTTCTTGAGCTAGTGAAAATGAGCTAGAAATGTAGTGTAATACCTTATGTATTAATTGTGTAAACTTGTAGACAACTAGTACAATCAATAATAGAGATGATAAGATTTTCAATGGAGTGCAAGAAAAGCAAAGGGGGGGGGGGGGCATTTTAGGAAAAAGGGGAAGAAAAATGGTATTGTGTAAGATATTTGGTAAAGCTTAGGTAGTATTATGTAGATATTATTACTTTTAGGGGATACCGGGTACCGAGTTTGCTAGAAATAAAATTTAATTGTACTAAATAAAGTGTAAAACTTGTGAAAATATTAGAACTAGTTTTCATGATGAATTTTTTTTGAAATATAGATGAGTGATGAGATTATCGGAGGATTTATTTGAGGTTAAAACGTGAAACACGAAATTAAACCGCGCGATAAAAATAAAAAGTGGACGTAAAATGAAATAAAATGGATTGTGACTTTAAAAGAAAAAAAATAGGATTGAAATACAACAATGGTGCATAGATAACATAGACTGAGGATAGTCTAGTCGCGATAGAATTTATTTAAACGTACGCGGATATCTTCTGACGAAGTAAATAATTTAAAATAGATTATTTAAATAATAAACCATTAAAATAATTGATATGAAATTTTTAGAAATGTCACAGCACGTACCCCTTAAGAGAGCGACGTCCCGGCGCTCAACTCGCTTTATCTCTAGACGGTTTACTTGCGAAAAGACGAGGATAATCGTTAGGAATGAAGTCTAGAATAACTAATGATGAGGTTCGATTCTTGTCGCCCAGAAATACGGTTCGGAGTAAGGTTGACTATACGTGATAAAGATGGAGTGAGGATTTGTTTAGTTGTTTTGCTCGATCGTATAAATACCGCTAAATTGTTATACTCACATAAAAATTTTGTGATTCTCGAAGATCAAGTAGAAGATCAATTAGACATAACCCAAATATAACTATTCTTAGTATTTGAAAAATCTAAGTCGAACATAGGTAGTCAGACTATGTTCCACTGTCCCAGGGTTAAATATAGGTGACTAGACTATATTTAACCGAGGTTCGATAAAATTTTCAAATACTTATCTTAGTTATGCTCGTGATATGTCCATTGTTGGACAAGTTTGGAGTTTGCATAAGTATCTTATATACAAAGAGTGATATAAGTTTGTACATACATAAGAATCAATCATAAGTAAATAGCATGAGTATGTAACACAAGCGAATAAGGAAAATGCACGCAGAAAAGGAAGTTTTAAGCAGTTCTAAATCAGTCCACATCGGGCCAAAATCATAGACATTTAACAATGAAGGATTCAAAAGAGAACTTGATGAATGTAGAGAAAGTTACTGAACTTCAGCTTTTTAAGATAATGAATCAGTTTATAAGAATTATAGAGCAATGAAGAACGATAACATAATAACAAAATAGTTATGATTTGCAAGAAGATGTCTAAATGATTTATAGGGTGGTGAAAATTTTGGTATAAGGTAAATGACAGAGCGATTTGTAAGATGATAACAAATAGTTTATTCAGAACTAGTCAAAACAGTTTATGTAACGGTAGTAAATTAGTGATTTAGTTTATAAGATGGTGGTGATGTAGTTTATAAGAGAGTGGCAATGAGTTTATTAATATTGTAGTGAAAATGGTTTAGAAGATAGTAGTAAACTAGTTTTACAAGGTAATTGACCCAATGATTTTTAAAGAGGTGACAAAAAGTAAATTTTGAATTATTTAGAGCAGTTTATAAAATAGTAGTGAATAAGGTTATTAGTTTATAAGGTAATAATGGGGTAATTCTTTGGGTAATAGTAAATTCATTTGTAATATAATGAAAGATAGTTTATATGACAATAAAGGAGTTGTTTATAACATGGTAGTGAAATTTCCAAGGTAAATAAATAGAATGTGATGGGTTTCATATAAAATACCGTTGTGTAAGGTCATGAAAATATTTTAAAGCTCATAGAATTACTCACGATTTTTGGAAAAATAAATGAGACCACTATGTCACCCACAACGTACGAGAAAGGTTTTAGAGGATCATCAAAATGAATAAATATGTATTTAATAGTTTAGGAATTTAATGAAACATATATATACTTTGGACTGTTAGGGTTTGACTCGATGTGTAAAGAATCGGATAAAACATTTATAAAAATAACCTCTATACAAATAAGAAGTAATTCTTTGATGGGTATAAATAGTCGAGAGAAAATCAAGTGTATATAGATAGTCTTTCATATAATTAGCATTAATTTGGAAAGGGAGAAGAAACGATCAGAAAACATAATTTTACGGGGAGTAAAGCAATCGAGAGGAATTGATAAATCGTAACGAGTTTCGCAATCAGATGTAATGATAGTATATAAAGTTATGAAAGGGTATATAGACCATTGTAATCACCTACAACGTCTGATAAATAAGAGAAACCATTGTGCAACTCACAATGTTAATGAAGTAAGTAAGACCATTGTGTAATCCACAATGTCATAATAGTGAATGAGACCATTGTAATCGCATACAATGTCTTAGAGACACCATCGTGTAACTCACAATGGTTAGAAGGGTTTAGTATTCATGTGAGAACTTTATAAAGAAATATATTGATGTTTCAGGAAAAGCAGGATAGTCGAGAAATATTACAAGTGCATATGGTAATATATTTTATACGTATGTGCATAACAACGGTACACTAGAAGATGTGTATAAATTTCCGGATGGAAATTTACAATGCTCATGAATAGCATAAAATACACCAAGGAAGTTTTGTGCATAAAGTTTATATATAAAAGAATGATACTTTCGCAGATAATCGGACGAGTCAAGAAATAATTATAGTACTCCTATAATTATCCCTAATATAGTATGATTAAGATATATATATACGAGGGAGAAATAGGAAGCTCAGGAGTAGGCGCGCATGGATATCGGACAAGATGATTGAAGCTCATGATTTTGAAAAAAAAATAAAATAAATGATTATAGTCTAGGTTTTTAAAACAAAAAGACCTAGTTCACTATAATTTGTGCTCTGATACCATTCTATAACACCCCCATATTAGGATCGCAGCGGAAAGGGACATGGGATGTTATATACTAGTCACATTGTACAAATATAGTAAACAAATTCAAAATGAAAATGTTTTTAATAAAACTTTTGCATACAAAAGCCATTCAGAGTTAAACAAAAGAGGTCCCAAATAAGTACAAAGTTTAGAGATACATAAAAAAATAAAAGTTTTGGTCTTTTCTTAAAAGAAAATTTATTTAGAACATGAGCCATCTTGATATCCATCTCTTGCGCCGCCCATCCGAGCCGAAAGTCACTTACGGACCTGAGATAAAACATGCTAAAAGTCAACACAAAGGTTGAGTGAATTCATAGAGTTTAATAAGTAATAAGTTGAATACAAGCATAAATCAGTTTAAAATGTGATGGGCTACGTTGTTATACGCCCATAATTAAGTTGACATGTAACAAATACAAGTCGGTTAATGAAGATTATAGTATTGAGTTCATGTAACCGAACCTTGACGATTTTTTAATAATGCCCCGGAAAGGTAAATTTTGCCATTTACCACAATTCTAACTATTATGTGTCCGTATCCCGAACAAGGCCCGCCAAGCCTAATATGCATATCCATAATACTAGCGTTTACTACTCGAGAAATTAACGGTTCATGAGGGGACTTAATTGGCAAAAAGCATTCAATATCTATGATCATATGATCGGGTCCAGCATACCAAAAATTACTTGTATTCAGTTTGTAAAAACTAGCATGTATCCCCCTCGTGATGTTTATAAACAATTAAATGAGTAAAGGCGAGGCTATGAACTCACCGAGAGCAAAGAAAGTAGCAATGAACAAGCAAACGAAGGAATAGCCGCAAAAGCTCTACGATGAACCTAATTAATATACGTTGTCTTAGTTTATGAAAATAGATATCGATGTACTTTTGATTATATACAAATTATGATCTTACTTAAGCTTGGTACAATATTCCTAGATACATCACAAGGTTTTTGTTAATTACCTACAAATTATCCAAAACTATACTCTTGCATTTATATAAGTATGAAACTTACATTTGACCCCAAGTTCAATTGCAATGTAAAAGTTCAAATTAATTCTAAGGTTCAAATTTAGTCCATGGGTCAAGTTTTTGGTCAAAAAGGTTCACTTTAAGCCTAAGGGTTCAAAAATATATTAGGGGGTTCAAAATGTTTTAAAGGTCCAACATTATAAAGTGTAAAACACTTTATACTTATTTTATACCTAGTGCTGTTAGGAATTTAAATAACTTGTCTATGTTTAGAAAATCACCATTTGCAAACCGTAAGTCCACAAGTCTCGTTCTTTATATCCCCGGAAAGGTCTACTTCTGTACTAACGAGATTTGTGGGTCCCACATGGCCAAAAGTTACATAACCTTAGTAAAACAGTCCATTTATCCAAACAATCAATCCATTCAGCTTTCAAATTTTCAATGGTCTCACGAAAAGTGCGATATCTAGAGTTTTAATAACCCGATTTATTCCCCGTTTTCGGACACGTTTAAGTTAAGATGTCCTATAAAACTTTTATTCTTTGAGTAACAGAGGGTTATATACAAAATAAATGACTTTTTCACGTTTCAAATCTGTTGCTCAGATTGTGACTAGTTTCACCAAAATAATTTTAGTTTAATCATCGTAAGGAGTTATTCGACGAAATACCCGTCAAAATGACCACAAGACATAGGGCTACAACTACATATTTTTAGTTTATGTCCATTGTCTACTGATTAGAGCAGTTTAATACGTTTGTACACGGATCAAAAAATTACAGTTTCATGTTTAGCCTTTCTATGGTTTTAAGGTTTTCTAACTTAAGTACCAAGCTTAACTAAGCATTATAACTTATATAATGTTCAAATACATCAAGATAGTGAATAAATGGAAGTATGAAAAGATGAAAAATATAACTTGAAGCTTACAAGTGAGATGATGAGGTTTAAGGTAACAAGGTTTCCTAATACTTCCTAGTTTTTATTTCAAAACTACAACAAGAAGTAAACTAGGTTTTATATACTTGATAAAATCTTGATCTCCCCCTTCTTGTTGTTGTGTTGTTGCCGTGAGTGAGTTAGAGAGAAAGAGAGAATACAATTTTCTTGAGCTAGTGAAAATGAGCTAGAAATGTAGTGTAATACCTTATGTATTAATTGTGTAAACTTGTAGACAACTAGTACAATCAATAATAGAGATGATAAGATTTTCAATGGAGTGCAAGAAAAGCAAAGGGGGGGGGGGGGCATTTTAGGAAAAAGGGGACGAAAAATGGTATTCTGTAAGATATTTGGTAAAGCTTAGGTAGTATTATGTAGATATTATTACTTTTAGGGGATACCGGGTACCGAGTTTGCTAGAAATAAAATTTAATTGTACTAAATAAAGTGTAAAACTTGTGAAAATATTAGAACTAGTTTTCATGATGATTTTTTTTTTTGAAATATAGATGAGTGATGAGATTATCGGAGGATTTATTTGAGGTTAAAACGTGAAACACGAAATTAAACCGCGCGATAAAAATAAAAAGTGGACGTAAAATGAAATAAAATGGATTGTGACTTTAAAAGAAAAAAAATAGGATTGAAATACAACAATGGTTCATGGATAACGTAGACTGAGCATAGTCTAGTCGCGATAGAATTTATTTAAACGTACGCGGATATCTTCCGACGAAGTAAATAATTTAAAATAGATTATTTAAATAATAAACCATTAAAATAATTGATATGAAATTTTTAGAAATGTCACATGAAAGCAGTGCTTCTCAGCAATTCTCTTGCCTGGCAGGTTGTGATACTGAAGAGGATAATGAGGAATTTGCCTTCATGGGCATCTCATCTCAGGTACCTAATTGTGTTTTTGGCTGTGATAAAAAATGTGCTGCACTTAAAGAATCTTATGATGATATGGAACCAAAATATAAAGAATGTTATATGCAGGCTCAAGCCTATAAAGAAGCTGTTAAAACATTAGAGCAACAAAAGGTTTGGTTTCAACAGAATCAATTAGCATATGAAGAGAAAATTAGGGTGTTGAAAAGAGACTTAGAGAATACTAGTAATGAGTTAAAGTTTTCTGAAAAAGAAAAAGCTAAAGTTGATTTAGAACTACAAGAGTTGAAGGTTAAGTTTGATAATGAAGTTGCAGGTCGTATGAAGTGGCAACAAGAGGCTAAAAGTCTTGATAGAATCATTGATAGTTATTAGTCCACTAGGGCTAGAAGAGCATTAGGATATGGAGATTATATTGGTCCTGATGAGGTCTATGACCCTAATGAACCTAGTATTTTTTGACCCTGAACCACCTCTGCAATTTCAAACCCCTGTAAAGTTTGTTAAAGAGGGAGAGATGCACACTGTTTCTCCCACCATTACATGAACCTTTATGCCCACCTCACACCATTTGGACTTAGTTGAATCACAATTGAAAACTGGTAATAAGTCTAATGACTCCCCTGACTCTAGCAGTGTCTCTAGCAATAATTCTAATGAATTTGTATCTTGTTCTTTCAGTGACAAGACCTCAGAGACCACTACCAATAGTTATGCCAGTTGTGATTCTAGTGTCAAGTCAGACTCACCCAAGCCCTCATCCAAGTCTTCTTACAAGTCTGTTGACTTCTCTAGAGTTGCTGCTGATGAAGTCCCTTCAAAGACAGCTTCTCTTGAAGACTTATCTTTTATTTCTATGAAAAACAATTCTTTACAGTCTTTGCAAAACAATTATGTTTTTAGTGTTGGTTTGAATGGTTTGGTGTGTAATAAGACATCGTTTGTTTTGAATAAATCTTCTAAAAAGAAGAAATGTTTTGTTTGTGGTAGTAAATTTCATCTTGTTAAAGATTGTGACTTTCATGAGAAGAGAATGGGTGTTTATGCTGACCAACAGAGACCTAGACCATATGTCCCACGGGCAACACACACCACTAGCAGACCCAAATCAGTTCATGCTGATAAGCCAGTTTCTGCTGGAGGGTCTGTTTCTGTTGGTAGGCCTTTTCTTGCTGGCTGGAACAAACATGTTGCTAGACCATCTTTTAGAAATTATAATACTAACTTTGAGAATGGTTATTGGCCTAGTTTTTATGACCCAAGGTTCATGGGAGGGGCATACTGGGATACTGTTGTAAAGTCCTCAGCAGGTTGTTCTTGGAGACATAATAGACCATTTGTTAACAAGGGATACGAGAACAATGTTGGATCTCATTCATCTACATGGCTTCACTCTAAAGATCCACAAGGCATGCTCAAGTCATTTATGACTTGAGTCTCACCATGGTACTAATGTTGTTGTAACTTTAGTAATTGTAGGAACACCCTCTTAAGAGTAAAGATTTAGGTATTGTTGATAGTGGGTGCTCTAGAAGCATGTCTGGGAATCAAGAGAAGTTGCATGATTTTGTGCCTATTGATTGGTTTAAAATCAAATATATTTATAGTATAGTTTATCTCAAAGGAATTGCTAAGGAAATAAGCAAAACCCGAGGTCGTAGTCGTGAGAAGGTGTGAATGGAATTTCAAATTTCCGGTTCGTGAAACGTGTCGTGAAAGTGGGAAAAAGTAATATTAATGAGATTTACACTAATGAATACGAAAATGAAGCACAATTAACAAATTAAGCAAGTAATTCAAGTTACCAAACCTAAAACACAACGTAGAATCAAAAACATAAGCTAAAACGCAAATTAAACGTAAACGCGCAAATTAAAAAGTGAATTTGAAGCTATACTAATCCTACGGGTTTGAAAATAATTTTCCTAAGTTAAAAATGATAAAAGAAAATTTTTAGAAAAAGTAAAATATTTTTTTGACTTTTTATGAATTAAAAACTAATTTAACTAATTAAAAATTAAAAGAAAATGGAAATTAAGTGAGAAAAGTATAAATTAATTTTGAAAATTCTAAAATAACTAAAAACTATTTTTAAAACTGAAAATATATTTTTTGGCTTTTTGTGTAATTATTATGAATTAAAAACTATTTTAACTAATTAAACAGTAATTAAAATTCAAATAAAATTGAAATTAAATGAGAAAAATGCAAAATTAATTTCTAAAAATCTAAAATAAATGAAAACTATTTTCTAAAGTATTTTTGGAATTTTTTATGCTTTTTCTGATTTTTTTTGGGATTTTTGGTATTTAAAAAGTATTAAAAATTGAATAAAAACTAAAATAAAATAGGAAAAATAGCAAAACAACTCAGAAAAATCTGAAAAATGTATGGAAATTCTAAAATATTATTCTAATACTAGGAAAATTTTAAAATCTAAAAAATAAGCTGTGGAAGCGCTTAATGCTTAAACTTTGACCAATTTAACTAAAACTTTGACCCAAAGTGTTTTTGACTCAATTAAGCTCAAATGTGATGAGAATAGGCCAAATGATACACAAAAACACAGTAATGAACAAGAACAGTTGAATAAGCACTTGTTGAATAAGCAATAAGCAAACAGAAATAGCCAAAAGCTCAAGATTAATGAAAAGAGCAACTACAGGCACTAAGAAAATTAAATGAGCCACAAATCTCAAGTTCCAAGCAACAAAGCACAAAAGCAGGCCTATACTAGAATTCAGACACTTGGTTCAATCCACTAAACTTGACAGGGCAAATAAGCAATCCAAATAAGCTTATAAGTGTGAGCTTATGGGGGCAAAACCGTCATTGACCTTCTGAGAATACAAATCTACCAAAGATATTAACTCTAGAACTTATTAAGCAGCCTAAATGGTACCCTGAAATGTTGTCTAAGCTGATGGTGCAGGGGAGGGGTTAGTTCAAACAGGCAGCTTAAATCCAAGTTCCTAATAAGCAAATGAGATTCAATTCCAAATCTTCTTTTTGATATTGATTCCCTAATTGCTAAGCTCTACAAATCATTAAACAAAACTTAATTCCAATCAATATTGAATCCTACAAATGCTCAAAAAGATATGACCAAAATCTGAGTTCAAATTCAATTTTGACTTTTTGATACTCTCCTACTTTGACTGAATTGAGATTCTACTAATCAATGCTTATACTAAATGTAATATTAAGCTAGTGTAACTTCTAATTAACCTACATATAACTATTGCTTACCTAATTCTAAGAGTGCAGTCACTAAAAATCCTAACTAATAACTGATTTGATATTGAAAATCTAAGTTGACTTTTAGCTATTATAACTACTATAGTGATAATCTAATAAACCTATATATGACTTAGTTTATCCTACTTATGCAATGAACAACTCAAATTAGCCTCAATACTGCCTAATGCAGCAAGTGCCAATCACCCCTTATCTCTTATGAGATGATCAAATGACTAAGCAGATTATTGCCAAAGCAATCCAAACCACTAAACTCAAATTCAACAATGATTACTTAAGCTACTACAACACATGAATAGAGATTTCAAACTTAAATCACAACAGAAACACAGATTAAACTAATGCAACAGTTATGAGACAGTAATAACCAATAATGATGCAATCTACTAGAATAAGCTATGAACTATTAAAATAATGCTAAATACTAATTAGACTAACCAACTGAAACAGAAAATAGAAACAATAAGCATATCTAAACTAATACTAGCAGATGTAAAATAAGAACTATGAGATTCAAATTGAAACTTACAAGTGGATTCCCCCCAGCTCAAACAGAGGGGGTTCACTAAGCTTGCCTGTCTCTAAACAGGCCAAAGGCTCCTAATTGGACTGTCAAACCTCCACTTAAATAAGCTGAGCTTATTGAATAAGCTGCTTGTTGACTTCTGGTGACCTTTTTTGAGAATTTGAAGATTGAACAAGTATTACTCAGAATAAGCTATTGGTGAGCTTATATGAGCTTACAAACAGAAAATGAGCTTAATGAAGCTTAAATTTGAAAGTGAAAACTTATATTTTTTTATACTTTTTTATTATTTTTTTATTTTTTTGGTTTTTTCAATATAAGTTGAACGAAACTAAAATGAGAACTTGAAATAAACTAATAATGATTATATTAATCTATAAGAACAGTAAGTAAGATTCAAAAAAAACTAAATAAGGAATTCAGACAATAAGCTAAATAATAAAAACTAAATTATATTAATGGAGAAAATCTGAGTACAATACTGAAATGAAATTACAAATGATTTTAAAAGTAGACAAATAAGTTAACTTTTACAAAAAAACCTGCACACTACTATTGAATGAGGAGGGGGTATATATAGGTGTCCGAGGAGAGCTTGGTGAAGTTTCTAGGCTATCCATGTCACCAATCCATGTGATAGTGTGTTTCTTATGAGTATCTCACAGCCATTGATCTCTCCTTGGTCTCCAATCTACAATCCTCAGCCCTTGGATTAATTATTCTCCAATCATGTGCACTCACTTTCACGCGGATTGCTACTCTGACACACTCTTCACATGTCAGGTCCTTCTAGAAGGTAATTGATTTTATCAATTTGGTCAATTGTTGGTCAATTAAGGGATGAATAGTGCTTTAGGGTTCATGTCTGGGTTTGTGGTTAGGATTGTGGGGCGGGAAAGGGATTTGGGGGTTTTTATTTTTATGTTTGACCGGGTTGGAGTAATAAGGTTGACCGGGTACAGGCTAAGTGTGGATCGGGTTGTTTTAGTTTGGATGTGGGCTGGTGGTTTATTTGGGCTTTGGGAATTTTTGGGCTTAGCTGGGTTAAATATTAGTAGTAGGATCCGTTTCTGTTTTCTAAGGTTTAGGAGTAGTAATAATTGACAAGGACCAATGTTGTATAATCTGAATTCTTAGGGACTGAATTTGCTATTTTTCCAAAGTACAATCCAAGGGTCTTTGTTGTAATTTCCGATTTATGAAGGATCAATATTGACTTTTCTTCAATAATTTCTTCAAAGGACTAAATTTTTCAATAATTGAAACTTGGAGGACTGAAGTTGCCAATCTTTTCAAACTTTGACCAGGGATTATCCTAGCAACTTTATGAATCTTTGAGGACTTCCTTAGACATTTTGAACTTTCTTTGATCATTAAGCTTCCCCGGCTCCGGCTTTTGACCTTTTTCCATTCTCGTGTTCGTTTTTGTGGGTTTTGGCTTTGTTTTTGTCCATTTTTCACATATCCATACCTACACATACACAAATACAAAAATACACCATTTCTTGGCATATTTGGTTAGTATTTTGTATTTTTAGTCTGAATTAAGGTCTAAAAAGGATGTGTAAATAAGCACACATCAAAACTCCCCAGACGAAGGTATTGCTGTGCCCTCACACAATGTCATCACCTCACGCTTAAGAGATAAATAATTTCAAAACCTCTTTTTACTGACTTTGTAAAGTAGAAAGGATGTTCGAAAGAAATCTCAAAATCATTTATTCCCAAAAACGCTCCGTTTTCCGATTTTCATGAATAACAACTACCACTACTATTTTTGTGCTTTTTCATTTTTATATATATGACGGTTTGCTTGACTCTTATCTTTTGATAATTTTTAGGGTCTACGAGTAGAAACACTTCTCATGGAGAAGAGACCATACGGATAAAAATCGTCATCCTTGATTTTTCACAAGCTCCCAAACTAAGCGTAAAATCAAAATCATTGTTTATCCACAAGTTAGATGCTAACACTACCCACAGAAGTTACTTGTGTAATTACCTCTTGTTCCCAATTCCTAAGTTTTGTATCTCAAGATTTTATTTTTGTGAGAAATGAATTTCTTCATATTTTCTCGTTTTGATATTTATTAGTCTGATAAGAGCAAAAAATTTGAACGCTAAGAGCATCCACATCAATAACGTGAGTTATAACTTAACTCAGCGCCACGTCAGCGCCACATCAGCTTTACCACTTTAACCTTAACTCAAAAAAAAAAACACCCACAACAATAACTCAACCTTAACTCAACATTTGGGCCCCACTTTTTTCTTCTTTTCCAATTATTTAACAAAATACAAATTAAAACAAATTACATTTTTATTCAAACAAATAACTAAAAATAAAATTTTTATTTACATTTTTATTTAAATAAAAAAAAGAAAAAAAATCTGTATAGACCCACAAGGACCAAACTGCAAATACACAAAAACTCAAGGACTAAAAGAAAAAAAAGGATATCTCATCTTCAACCTCTCAACACACACACACCTGCACACACACACAGCTGCAACACACACTAAACATACACGAAAACACACACAAAAACCCACCAATAATCATTTAAATCGGAAGAAAAGAAAAAAAAAATGAATAATGCAGCGTTAGTGGCTTAACACAACCGCGTTAACGCGGCATTAACACAATGGCTAACGCCCTTTAACGTGCGTTAAAGAGATGCCATGTAAGCTTTAATGCAAGCTTTGCGTTACCGCTGCACATGCTCTAAGTAGTTTCCAAACTTTCCCTCGAAGACCCCTGCATACAAAAATCGGGTCCACATGGAGGTCTCTGATTTAACACGATTTTGAGGGCCCCCTTTTTATTTACGACCGAAACATCCCATGTCTGAGACCCGAGACGGAAGCTTTTTATTAGGAAACCCCCGGAGTCGAAGCTTGGCATTTTTAACAATTATAAGCACTTTAATAATATTTGGTCCTTAGTCTTTTTTTTTTTCAATTACAACAACGGTTGTGAGCCGTCAAGATGCAATAGCTTTATTATGACCTTGGATTTTTCCGCTGCTTTTTATAGCCTTGGATTCCTCTGCCTTATTTTTGGCTTTGGATTATTATTATTGATATTCATAATCATTTGCCCCCCGAGTCCCACGGCCTTTACTAAGATCACAACATCGGCTGCGAACCGGCAAGATGCAATAGTCTATTTCACCATAACACTGGCAGTACCCCTATGTGTACCAAACCCCTATATGCAGAGATTTTCTTAGGAACGAGAAAAAACAAAGTAATGCCCAAACCGTATACCCTTAATTAAACTTAGAGATCAATTATTATTGGTGTGAAATCTTGTGGGAACAAGGAGGCCACAAGTACCTTTCGTGGGCTCTAAAGAGAACCAACTACTCCACGTTTAGCACCAAACTTCTAAATAAACTCTATCATTCCTCGATCTCTGCAAATTTAAAATCCCAAGTAATGAGATCCGCGGATGCTTAGCCGATAATCTTTTGATTATATTGGTTAAGGGAGACGAGCTAGGGCTCAACACGCCCGGTCAAGTCGAAACATTTATTTCTACTCTCGCTAGTAGGAAAGTCAAAACAAGGTGTCAAATCTTATTATTATATCATATATCATATCATTTTTTTTTTACAATAAAAAGGTGACAAAAACTTTTAAATCGAATCGAAGGTGTCAGGTCAAATCGAATCGAAGATTCACCCCCCCCCCCACCAGACTAAAGTGAAACATTGTCCTCAATGTTTTAAGGTATGGATAGTCTTACGTAATATCTAAGGTCGTTTATTAAGAATGCCAAGAGATAAACGTTAGTCGATAAGATTTTGAATATGGTGAATTTCGAAAAGAGCAGCGAAGAATGAGACTCGAGTGGAGAGAATGACAAAACACGAGCACGAGAGTCCTCAGTCTTCGGGGAAATTCCTGGATATAACACCCCGTAAAATTTTCCTACGATTAACACGTTACCATAACATAGATTAACCATTTTTACCTGTAACAATTTTTTTTATATATACTTTGTCAATTACAACGTTATTCACTCTTACCTTGACACGACATTTACACCAAACCTTAATAGCCTAGATACCATACATAACTTAAAACATTGATACTTAATAAGTATACGTTTCAATAATTAACAAATACAATTTAAATAAATCCCGAGCCTACTAAAATTCCCATGTGTACTCGCTAATAATATTGGACCTCTAAGAACCATGAACGACAATTATTATCGACTTTCAAATATAATTACTATACTAGAATATTGATCAAGTTAAGGCACCTTACAAGTTTCATCTCAACTTGACACAAATAGCATTTTATTTCAATACCACTTCGTATAAATTCTAATAAACCACTAACTTTCTGTAACGAATTTAAATCCTCATTTTAAGGCCCTTCTGGTCCGAACCAGGAAAAGTGTAAAACACGAAAGTTGTCCGAAATAATGTTTTACGTCTAGACAAGCGAGATTTTTAAACAAAAAATGTAATTCGTGGCTGCTATCCATGGAATACGAATCTGGCCAAAGTAAACCTTAAAAACCATTTTTGCCAAACTTACAAAAACGTGTCATAAACTTCCCTAGCACCTCACAAGCCACCCAATGACTTATAACCTGACTCAAATGCACAGTAGAATTCAGGAATGAACAGAGATCCTACTTACACATTCTCTTTGTTGATAGTTCTTGATTGGTCGAAAGGAGAGGTGCCACACCCAAGTTTGAGACAACACACACACTTCTTGTTATCTTATGCTTATCACCATCCTCAAAACTTCCTATATAAACGTCCCATGCAAGCTCATATGAACACACATTTAAAAGTACCACATTGATAAGAATTCAAGTCGAGTTTTACTAGTTTTGGGACAAAAAGTTAGTCAAGTGTACGAGTAGCACAAGTGAACCCAAGGAACCATCGTTGCTAGTCTTGAACCTTTGCTGTGTCGTGAACCACTCTACATTCCTCCTTGTACCATTCTCGATCCATACGTACCAATTATACTCCACCCCTAGAGGTGAGGTGAGAAATGGAGAATCCTTAACCTCTTTTTCATTTCATTATTTTTATTTCATACGTTTTACTTTTCTTATTTATTTTGAAATCTAAAAACGCAACATACATATTTTATTCGACATTGGTAATGTTTACTATGCTAACAATCAAGTTATACAAAGTTTCGAACGTCTACATAATTATTTCATCACGTTTTGTGACCACTTGACCCATTCGTATAAATACAAAACACTTGGAATATTTTCTAAGTGTTGAAAACTGTTTTCAACATGAACCTTGCTCGATCACTTTGGTCTCGTAAATGAATATTTAGACACATGACTATCCCTTTTTATAACTCGACCCCATTATCACCTTGGTAAACAATTGGGAAACACTTTTTATTCGAACCTATAAGCTAATATAAGCTGTTTTCTAAAGCCAAAGCAAATCGACCTATAACCTGTTTTTCAGAAACATTAAATAACGTTTTGGGCTTGTTAGCCCGTTAAGCTTATTTGAAGCTTATTCGATAAGCTGAACTTATAAGCTCATTTGTAACATTTTTATAACTTAAAAATGAATCCAAGACCAGGCCCAAAAATTTCATTAGCCCAACGAATCACAAAACGTTATTGGACCTTGTTTATATCTCGTTAAGGCCCAATAAGCTAAAATAAATGACTTTTAAGAGAATAAGCAGTTTTATAAATTAAATAAGCTGTTCTGAGCTTATTAGAAAGGTTTAAATGTTAAGTTTTGAATTTGGTAATTTTTGGTCTCTTTGCAAAAATTTCTTAACCGAGGGACTAAAAATGCAAAATCTGCAAACTATGGGTCAAAACTGTCATTTCTGTATTTCTGAGTACTAAACTGTTAAAAATGGAACTTGGCATTGTAAAATGTAAATGTTAATATGAATTGGACCTAAAATGTAATATATACAAATTTTGGACCAACGATTAAATTATTATACCGTTAGGGTCAATATTGTAACTTTATTGAAACTTGAAGGAACTTTGCTAAAACAATATTTCTTACAATATTTATAAAGTTTTATATAAATATTTGCATATTTGATATAAAACTGTGACACTTTAAATTATATATACGTTATATATAATTTCGTCATAATATTTGAAAATTAACGATACGATATTATTATTAACTTTTGTCGTAACTTATCATTATATACTTCGACGTATATTGGAAAAAGGACAAACATTCGCAATACATGTAAAAAAAAAATGAACTTAGACTATCAAATGAACCGTGTAATATCTTTTAGGTTGTGTGTGAAGCCGTTACCTACGTCTTTGAAATCTCAATACTACTGTATTACTAAGGTGAGTCATAGCCCCTACTCTTACTTGATTTACAATGATTTATGAACGTTTTGGGGGAGATACATGTGTAACTATTGTTTTATACTTTTACAAGTACTCGTTAACTATTTACAAATTACTGTAATTTCATAGCCCACTCTTTAACTATTTTCCCGTGGGGGAGATACATGCTTAAAACTCGAACACAAGTCTTTTATACCGGGTATTGAAATACCGTCAGGCCAATGTTATTTGCTTAAGTTACTATTGCCAAAAGTCCCTCGATCATGAACCTTAATCACTTGAAGGGTGAACGTAAATAAACGTGGATAGTACTATTAGTGATTGACAATCCTCGTCTGGTTGTTAGAGAAAACACCAGGCGCACTTTATTGTTCTTATTATAGGTTATTGGCAAATACCTATCTTGAGGGCCTACTACTTACCGTCATAACTTGAGATTATGATTGGCTGTTAATCGTTGAGTATCATGAGCTTAAGGCAATAACAGAAACATTGATTTAAACTTATTGATTGTATGTTATTACAATACATTCTTAACTTGTGATTCGAAACTCGTGTTAAATGGATTTATAAACCAATTACTATTTTTGATGTTGACCTGGTGAAGGGCAAACCAACGGATTGATTGTATTGAATTGATAAGGAAATCACTCATTTTCTAATTAACGATTTAAACTATAAACTCTATGAACTCACCAACCTTTGTGTTGACACTTTTAGCATGTGTTTATCTCAGGTAACTAAACAAGAAGGAACTTGAAGGCACGGAGTGGGCTTGTAACCCGGCATGGGCTTAAATAAACGTTTTGACACATTTCAAATAAACATGTTGTTTAAATTATGAAACATCTTGATGTCTCGAATATTTGGTATTTTGAATGCATTAAACTTTAAAGCGTCACTTTTGTGTCGTTTTCTATGATTGTGATAAAGATCCTCGAAGTAACACCCAAAAAGTCTTCCGCTGACATTTTAAGTCTTCCGCTGACATCTTAAGTCTTCCGCTGACGTAATGATTTTTGGGGGTGTTACACTGGACATTGACAAACAATCACGAAAACACGAGTTTGGAAAGGGTCGCCCCCCTCACGTCACGTTACTAAAGAAAATAGAAAATTAAGAAGATAAAAAAGGATAAGAATGGGGTGCCTCCCACAAAGCACTTGTTTTTGTTAACCAAGTTACATGAGCTTGACTCGATCCCCGAATTTAATTTTCCTTGGGGAAAGTATGGAGATCCGAGACAACTATGGGTGGTATGTCCCCTCCTAAATAATGTTTGAGACGATGACTATTCACCTTAAAGTCGGGACCATCGGGTTGAGCTAACTCGACGGTTCCATAAGGAAAAACTTGGGTAATGGTGAATGATCCAGAACAACGGGTTTTTAACTTGCCCCAGAATATCTTCAATCGAGAATTGAAAAGAAGGACGCGATCTTTAATCTTAGCGTCATGAATCCTCTTTGTTTTCTCTTTGTAGATCAAAGAATTCTCATAGGCTTGATCACGAAGCTCAGTTAATTCATTCAATTGAACTTTACGATGATCACCCACGGTTTTGAGATCAAAATTAGCGTGTTTCAAGGCCTAGTAGGCCTTGTGCTCAAGTTCAAAGGGCAAATGGCAGGCTTTCCCGTAAACCAGCTTGTAAGGAGTACACCCAATGGGTGTTTTATAAGCGGTCCGGAAAGCCCATAATGCATCATCTAACTTATCAGCCCATGAAGCACGATGTTCTCCTACGGTCCTTTCTAAGATTCGTTTCAAGCCACGATTGGATACCTCAACTTGTCCACTAGTTTGTGGATGATATGCAGTAGAAAGATGATGTGTGACATCATATTTGAGCATAACTTTAGCAAATTGGTCATTACAGAAATGGGTCCCACGATCACCTATAATAGCACGATGTTCACCAAATCGGGCGAAGAGACTTTTGAGAAATTTTACAACAACTCGGGCGTCATCGGTGGGGAGCGCCTTTGCTTCAACCCATTTTGACAAGTAATCGACGGCCACGAGTATATATTTGTTTCCTCTGGAAGACGGGAATAGACCCATGAAATCGATACCACAAACGTCAAAAATCTCACAGACTTGGATAGCATTTTGAGGCATCTCGTCTCTCTAAGAGATTTTTCCTTGATGCTGGCAAGAATCACATGATTTTACCAATTCATGGGCATCCCGATATATCGTCGGCCAGTAGAAGTCGGAATTGAAAACATTCTTAGCGGTGAAGTTGGCACCATGATGTCCCCCCGTGGGTTCATTGTGGCATGCCATGAGAATTTCAGCGGCTTCCTTGCCGTGAACACACCACCGGATCACTTGATCCACACAAATTTTAAACAAGTAAGGGTCGTCCCAGAAATAATGTTTAACATCTTTGAAGAATTTCTTCTTTTGTTGGAACGACATCCCTTTTCTAATGAAATTCCCCGCATGGTAATTCGCAAAGTCGGCGAACCATGGGTACTAGGATCACTGTGATAAACTCCCAAGTGTCTCGAGAGGAAATGTTTCGGTAATTTCCTTTTTCTCGAAATCACTTTGATGGGGATTCTCTAAACGTGAAAGGTGATCAGCAGAAAGGTTCTTAGCTCCCTTTTTATCTCGAATTTCAACATCGAATTCTTGAAGGAATAGAACCCACCACATCAATCTTGGTGTAGCATCTTGCTTTGCCATAAGATACTTAAGAGCCGAATGATCCGTATACACTATGCATTTCTTTAAGATGAGATAAGGTCAGAACTTTTCAAAAGCATAAATGACGGCTAACATTTCTTTTTCAGTAGTCGTATAATGGTATTGAGCATCAGTCATTGTTTTACTAGCATAGTGTATCGGCTGAAAATATTTTGACTTACGTTGCCCTAGAACTGCACCAATAGCATAATCGCTAGCATTGCACATTAGCTCGAAAGGCAAGTTCCAATCGGGGGCAACTAAGATAGGAGCCTCCGTTAACTTCTTTTTCAGAATATTAAATGCTTCAATGCATTCATTTGAGAAGATAAAAGGAGCATCTTTTTCAAGTAAGTGGGTCAGGGGCCGGGCTATCTTGGAAAAATCTTGAATAAAACGTTGGTAAAAGCCGGCACGACCGAGAAAACTTCTAATTCCTTTAACGGTCGTGGGATGAGGTAACTTAGCAATCACTTCAACTTTAGCTCTGTCGACCTCAATCCCGGATTTCAAAGTCTTATGGCCGAGGAAAATGCCCTCTTTAACCATGAAATGGCACTTCTCCCAATTTAGAACCAAATTGGTGTCTTCACACCGTTTCAGCATCCTTTCTAAATGGGAGAGGCAAGAAGTAAAGGAATCTCCATACACCGAGAAATCTTCCATGAAAACTTCCATGGTTTTTTCAATCATATCGGAGAATATAGACATCATGCACCTCTGGAACGTGCTTGGAGCATTGCATAAGCCGAAAGGCATACGTCGGTAAGCAAACGTTCCTTAAGAGCAAGTGAAAGTGGTCTTTTCCTGGTCTGGAGGGTCAATCGGAATTTGAAAATATCCGGAAAAGCCATCGAGAAAACAATAGAACTCATTTCCCGCTAAACGTTCAAGCATTTGATCCATAAATGGAAGCGGGAATTGGTCTTTACGAGTCGCATCGTTCAATTTTCGGTAATCAATACACACTCTCCATCCGGTAACAAGACATGTCGGAATCAATTCATTATCTTCATTAGTCACTACGGTCATTCCACCTTTCTTCAGAACATAGTGGACCGGGCTAACCCATGAGTTATCCGAGATTGGATAAATCATTCCAGCATCGAGGAGTTTGATAACTTCCTTTTTGATAACCTCATGAATTTTCGGGTTAACCCGTCGTTGTTGTTGGATGGAAGGTTTGTAATTATCTTCAAGCAAAATTTTGTGAGTACAAAAACGAGGGTCGATACCCTTGATATCGGAAATTTGCCAAGCGATGGCACTTTTATGCTTCTTGAGCACATCTAAGAGACGGGTCTTCTCCTCATCTTTAAGGTCTTTCGAAATTATGACTAGAAGTTTGTCGGTTCCTTTTAAAAAAGCGTATTCAAGATGAGGAGGTAAATCCTTAAGCTCGGGCTCCGGAAGATTCTCAATAGATGGCTTAACTTCTCTAACATTGGCCATTTTGAGGTCCATCGGAGGGAGAGATAGAGTCGGGTCTTCATTCAACAATTTTTCAATGAAAAGAACATCTCCCTCCGGATCGCAAATGGAATGATCAATTTCCGGTGAAATCGAATCATTAGCAAGAAAGGTCTCGATCTCTTCCAAAATGAAATCACTGCCCTTAAACGGAGTAAGGTAAGGGAAACGATCGGAAACAATTGGTTGAGAAGAAGGAGTGGGATTGCCAATCGAAGCATTTTCAGTAAAACCGAGAAGTTCTTGAGAATACTCCTCCGTAGCAATATCAATAACATTGATACGGTTCACAGAAAAATGGTTATAATTGGAGTAGTATCTCGCAGTTTGATCCAAATTAAACGTCACGGCTTCAGTACCAATGCGTAGGGTAATTTCATCATCGTAAACATCAATTAACGCACGACCAGTCCTTAGAAAACCACTTCCGAGAATTAGACGTACCCAAGGATCAGCATCAAAATCAACAATGACAAAATCGGCGGGGAAATGAAACTTTCCCACATTTACGAAGACATGCTCGGCTATTCCCATCGGGCGGGAAGTAGTTCGGTCGGCAAGCTCGAGGGTCATGCAAGTCGGAGTCAAATTGGGTAAAGACAACTTTTTCCAAATAGATAACGGAATTAGGGTAATGCTAGCACCGTGATCAGCGAAGGCGAAGCATTCACCCATCCCCGGAAAATTGCAAGGAATGAGAAATCGACCGGGTTCTTCAAGCTTTTCGGGAAGCTTTTTGTGAATAACCGCCAAACAATTTTCATTCAACGGGGTTTTTACCATTTCAAACAATTTTTCCTTGTTAGACGCAAATTTCGGCATTAAAAGTATAGCATCCGCGAAGCTAATGTCGTAGTGCAAATCTTGGAAGATTTGGAAGAACTTCTCCATTTGATGAATAGCTTTGTCACGGAGCTTCTGCTCGTTCAATCTTGACGGATAAGGCAATTTGGTCTTAACTGGAACTTCTTTTTCAACTTTGTGGAAAAATAGAAGGGGGGTTGAATAGTTTACCGCTTTTTAAATTCTTTTTAACTTGAATATCCTATAAAAACTTTACGTTTGCTTAAAGATATAAACACAACGTTATATGTTTGATTCTTTGAAAAGCTTTTCATGTGAATAACTATTCTAACTTTACTTGCTTCATACTTTGAAAAGCTTTACTTGTGATGATCCTAACTGATGCGTAGGGATTCGCACCAGGCTTTACCTCTCAAGGGATCTTGAGAAGCTTACAACCCCCACCAGGCAGTGTACCTGATCGTTGTAGTATAGTATAGTGACAAGTACCGGGGGATTGATCGTTCAGCTAGGAATAGTGTCGCTAGGATTAGAAAACCTAAATACTAGTTCTAGAGATGAGGGATGATTATTTTTGTATTTTTTTATATTTTTTAGAAAGCAAGTAAAAATCTCGGGTTTGAAGGATTTGGGCGGAATTAGTTGCTAGTCAACTAACCCAATACTAAAGATGCAATCAAAATAAAATACTAGAAATGAAAATAATCTATATTAAACTAAGGTTGTGAGCAATAAGTGGAGAAATTGTGTTTACTTAGATTTCACTACTCCCTAGATATCTTTTACACGTTAATTACTTGTTATAGTTGCGTGGATGACGGATTGTATTCCTTAATACCATTCATGGGGTGGCGCACTTAATTCCCCAATCCTATGAGTGCCTACTTCACTCCTATGTCGAGCCGGCTAAGAAGCTCCTAACATGGGATCATTAGAATGTACTCATGCATTAAATACAACCAATAAAACCTAGTGCACGTCAGTTCATGTTTCCTAAGACGTTCAAGCATGTTACCATTTGGAGATCTGCCAGTTTTCTTAAGCCTAATATCGAAATCAATCATCCAATACAACCATAAACAAGTAATCAACATCTAGGTTTCATTAGATCTAAGCAAACACAAGATAGATCTAGCCAAGCTTGATGGAATTAACACAAGAACAAAATATAGACAACCAACACATAGACATATTGATTGAATTAAAAGAATACTTATCTCAATTACACATGAAAGGATTCAAGGGCTGAAAACCCTTGAAAAACCTGTAAAATTCGTAATAGGTTCGGCCTTAGGGTTTCTCCAAAACTTCTCTTCTTTTTTAATGAATGAAAATTAGAAAACTATATATAGGAAATTGAGGCTGACGGCGTCAAGACCAAATAGGTGACGCCGTCATCTCGCCGCCAAAATACTTCTCGGACTGCCTTAATCTTCATCTGACGCCGTCATGTGTTATGGTTTTCTAGGCCGTCACGTCTTTTACTCTTGACGCTCTACTTGTGATGCCTTCACGTTTGCACTGGGTCGTCATGCAATTTACTCTTGACGCCGTCAGGATATTGCTCTTGACGCTGTCACCTACTGTTCTCAGCAAGGAAAATTAAGACTTTGACGTTTTCTTCACTTTTATGCTCCAAAAATGTCCGAAATGCTTCCTTTTCCAGATTTCACTCCCAAAGTACCTAAAATCACAAAAGGAACGATTTAGGGCAATATTTGATCAAATAAATTCAATTCCGGGCTTAAATGACCCCTAAAAGTGGTTCATTTTTCGCCTCATCATATACCCTTACACTTGAGATTTGCTTGTCCTCAAGCAAATGTGCTTTTATTCTACTCAAAATACAAGTTAGGGGTCATTTAACACTAATATAAAAGTAATTACAACAAATAATCGTTCCACTAAAGACCAATAGACAAGCACGGATGTCATACACAAACACCTCACAAATAGTGTTTAGATACTCACATCTCTCGGGTGTAATAAAGTATAAATTACAATATGGAAACGGAAGATATCTCTCAGTACCTGTCATAGCAAAATAGATTACCATAGGCTTAGGAAAGGATCAAACCTCCACCACATGGCGTAAGCACCTAGGATAAACTATCAAAGAGGTCTTTTAAAAGGGTTGTAACATTAGGTGTAGGGATATGAAATACACGGTTTTGTTGGATAAAGGAAGTTTTTACTGGTGGCGAGTTAACAATCTTGGTTTATTACATGTACAATATGGCGTTGCTAAGCCAAGACTAGACTCGACTTAAGCTAATAAATGAAAAATAACAAAAACAAAAAATGAACATAGAATAAAAAGGGATGGTAGTCCGTATGTTTTTTTTTCTCTTTTCTTTTTCTATTTTTTTTCTTTTTCTTTATTTTTTCGATTCTTTTTTTCTTTATTTATTTATTTTTTTTTTTGCATACACTCTTACCCTACCATCCAAAATAATACATCATAGGGAATGTAAATTCCCCTTACACTTGAATTTTTACATACTTTACAATAAACTAATCTAATGACTCGAATTAAGAAAATCAAAACATTTGGAGCACTTTTAAGATTAACGCACATACGGGGGTAATATATGATGTTCTTCCCCATTACTCCATAACATTAGTACTTTACCCATGAGTCCCAATCGTCCCAAAACAATATGTACAAGGATATGACTCGACTTAGCAACCATGTAATCAATTAGATAGTTAACTTAGGGTTTAAACAAATAACAATAATGCACTAAAGATGAGTGCATACACGGAAGGCTAAGGCGATTTGGTTGTACATTTAAGTGGGGTGTAACAAATTCTTCCTTTAAGTAAAATGCTTAAAGTTAGAAACGAAAAGATAGGCTCGGAGGGGTGTACTAGGGGATTCGTGTACTAAAAATGAGTACAACGCTAAGGGTGTGGGAAAAATTAGTAAACTTAACTAGCCAAGTAATATGACTTAAATGGTCAAGTAATTATAATACGGGTTCAACACAAGGGTGATCCTAATGCCTCTTATCATGTAATAAATCCTACTACACGAATGTAGTCTCACTAGCGGTCTCGGGATGCATCACTAACGCAAGTTCTAGAATCTAAATGCCACCGGTACACTCATAAGCACTAATAGTAAATGCTTTTCCTATCAAATCTAAAGGCGAACCTCACATATTTGGGTGGAAAATTTTTCTGAATGGTACGGTTATGTGCTAGTCATACAATCTCCTATCCATGAGACGCTTGCTATGGCTAAAGTTTCACTCCTAAATGTTGTAAAAAATTTTAAATTTGGCGCTAAAATTGCACTAACAAGTATTTCTCATAGTTTTATTACATACCTACCATTAAACAAAACAAACTCAAGCGAAAGTGTACATGTAAGGTATCATCATTTTACCCTCCCCTTACACTTAAGATGAACATTGTCCCCAATGTTCAAGTAAAGAATGTAACAGTGAAAACGTAAAACGAATGAAATCAAATACTCCCTTGATTCGCTCGGTATGGATAATAAGGTGGCCAGGTTAAATCTTCCTCCAAGAAAATGAACAATCAAAGCTTCCCTTCCAGAATATAAATCATCTTCTTGCCATACATTGTCACAACCCACAATTTCAGGTCATTTTCCCAAACTTCGATATTCTACTATTCACAAATTACTATTCATCGATCACTATTCATCGTTTTACTATTCATCGTTTTTGAGGTCAATTTGACATTCCGAGACACTTTCAGAAATTTTACTATTCACTTGACACTATTCATTTCCGAGAGAAAACCACTATTCACGTGCATTATTCATGTCATCGTAAATTTAGTTTACGTGTGTTCAAATTCACGTAACCGTATTGGTTCAGGAGCGAATTCATGCATTATTGTCAGGGACACTTCATACGGACTAGAAATAGTCTGCATATCATCATTAGGGCACTTTCATACTATTCCACTCGTAGGATATCTAAATTACTACTTTTGGTACGATTAACGAATTACGTACGTTTATTTCAATAAACGCTAATACGCGAACTATAAAAGTGTCTAACATGTCCGACACTCCCGACTATGATCCTAATACATTTTTATACTCATTTCTATAATATAAAAACTATAATATTAATTTACCCGGTATTTTGGAAATTTAACTAATACGTATCGTACGTTTAACTTAATAACGCCGGTTTTCATCAAAATTGAACGATAATCACCCTAACTCTCCGTACTTGTACCCGACTTATTTTTACAACTTTTATACCTTTATTACGTCCCGAATAACTTCAACGAAACTTATTTTTAACAAACCCGGTACCCGATTAAACCTTAAACCTTAAACCTAAACCTAACCTAACTATACTTAATCACTAACACTAATATATACTAACTAACTACCCAACACCCTTCCCCTTTTCCCTCACCAAAACCGGCCAAGCCCCCCCCCCCCCCCCCCATGGTCTTCACACTTTAAATGCCTCACCAAACTAATTTAATGCACACCAACCCAATTGTCCAAGTATATAATAAACTTTCTTAACCCATTTTCACATAAAAATCATTTTTACTTACAACTTAGCTAGTTTTCTCTCTTTTCTTGGTGTTTTGGTTCGAATTGGGTTAGACAAGGAGCAAGGAGAAGAAATTTTACAAGATCATATTATAAACTAGTTTGTATAATCATCCTTGTTAGAGTTTTGAAATAAAAACTCAAGGATTAGTAAGCTTTTTATCATCTAAACTCTCTAAACCACCAAGTAAGTATACAAGCTCATTTTTATGATTTTTACAAGTTATTATTATGTTCATATAATTTTCTTATAAGATCTTACACATGTATCAACTTGTACCACTTCATTTTGTATATTTTAACTTTGAAGCCCTAAAAATGGAAACATATGAAACTCTTGTTAGACCTAGTGGTTTGATGATATTTTAGGACCCATGACACCCTAAGAAGGTGTATGGTAGGATTAGATTAGTCTTGTGGTGTTTGAAAGTGGATTGATGGATGGTGGAACTAGTTTAGAGACTTGGAAATGATTTTTGGAACTTTTGAAAAACCTACTGTCCTTATTTTAAATTCGTGGGAAAATCAGTAAGTAATGACTAAGTTTTGACCAAAGATTTAGAAAATACATTCAAAAACGAAACTTTAGGCGAAAGAATCAATTAAAACGAGTTTATAACGAAGGAGTTATGATTTTTGCAAACTTAACGACGAAAACTACTTTTCCAGAAAACTGCTTGCTGTTGGGCAGAATACGATGGGTATTTTGAGGCCTTAAACGTAACCTAAAAGAGCCGAGTTGTCTAAAATATACTAGTATACACAAAGACGAATCCGTGGACATAAAGAACAAGGAAAACGAGCTTGAAACGACCGAGTTATGACCATTCTAACATCGTCAAACTATATATATATATATATGGACACAAATAAAAATAATAACGTACGCGTTAAACGGTATATTTTCTAGTAAATATTACTAAGGACTATTTTCTTATCAAACGAATACGTACGACTCGAGGGAATACTTATACGACTTAACGATGTATTTCAAGGTTTTCAATACAAGGATTTTAACGCTAACTTTAGTACGAGTTAGTACAACAAGTTATATACTTCGCTAAAATGGAATTATTTTTCCTAAGTATGGAAATCTATTTTACTATGACGATAACAAGTATTTCCAAATTACGAGTGGTATGAGTATCATGTGCATGTGCATTCATTTCATTTCGACTTGATCTTAATTAGATCGCGATTATTCATTTAGGTTGCGGCTAGTGTACGCGCCTCATTGTCCCGATTACTCTTACATCATTGTACCATCGTTGTATCATCCTTTTGAGGTGAGTTCTCATAGCCCCGTTTTAATTACTTATTTGATTTTAAATCCCACGGGGGAGATTACATTGCACAATTATTTTTGTACATGCCCAAGTATATCAAATTCCATACATTGCTTAAGTTGCCTACTACCATGTTAAGTCCCCTTATATATATCATGGACCGTTAATTTTAGCTAAGCGAGAGTGAGTGGATAGATCTATCGAGGGTGACGCCTCCATTCGTGTTTGGGTTGCTCCAAACGGACGAATGCATTTCATGTCTTAACGAATTGAGTGTCTGGTAAACACTCGGGTGGGGCATTACAAAGTCTAGCTTCGGGGTCATGAGCTTAAGAGCCAATGTAGCATTTTTGACATTCGTGTCGGTCTACTTATTACTTGTGGCTTATGTACTTACGATTTACTTACAAACCTATGATTATTCACCAACTTTATGTTGACCGTTTTTCGCAATGTATTTCTCAGGTATCTAAGGCATTTCTCATGGCATTGCATGGAGTCTCTTTGTGTATCAAGGATGACGCGTCTCTTTTGGATTTCATGCACTTTGAACTATCGTTTGATTGTACTAAACTTGTTTCTTTAAACCTTTTCCAACTTATGGGACCAATGTTTTATAACTCTGAATATTTTGAATGAATCAAACGATGTATTTTATAAACGACACTTTAGGTCGTTCAATATATCCTGGTTGTGTGCTATGATCCGTTACACCCTCAGGTATTCCATTCCGCTGCCATTCAGGTATTTTGGGGGTGTGACAGATTGGTACCAGAGCTAAGGTTATAGCGAACTAGGTTGCATCATTGACCCTAGACTATAACCACACTATCATAGCATATCATCATTTCATCATAAGTGCATATTTACTTATTTGTAGGCGATGCCATTATGCGAGTTATTTATTTTTATTTCACCTTGATTATCACAGAGACATGTCTTCGTATCCCGACACTGTCATACTTTACACTATATCCGATTCTGATGATGAGGACTCTGTGTCCTCTACTGCTGTTTCACCACTTGTTTCTCCTACACCTGAGTTGCCACTTTTGGCGTTAGATGATGATACCGAACCTTTCGAGGAGGAGGAGACGGCTCCTACTCCCCATGTCCATCCTACTATACCTACTGACATACCATCATCTCCTACTACTACTGTCCATTCAGAGCTGAGACTTATGTTTCCTAGGGAGAAGACTGTTCAGGGCCCTAGGAAGAGGGTTCGTATTTCTACATCTACTTATAGGAGTCTCCCGAGTCCTATTTTGCCTACACCACCACCACCAGCCTTACCCACTACTACTCCTATGCATACCTCACTCTTGCCGCTTCGGAAGCGTGCAAGGCTTACCACTCCAGATTCACTTACCACTGAGACTGATGACTTTTCACCACCACCAGAGTACCACATAGGTGAGAGTTCTAGAGCTGCTGCGGCTAGGAGCCCTACAGCTGTCACATTAGAGGATCAGATGGGTGCTCAGCAGGAGCAAGTAGATAGGTTGGGGTATCGAGTTGATGAGATCATTACCACTAGACTTGAGACTGTTGAGGAGCAGGTTGAGGATTTGGTTCAGGGCAGAGTTAGTATTGATGTGTCTTACCATGGACTAGAGGCACGACAGTTGAGGCATCAGGAGGAGATTGAGCTACTTAGGGATGAGTTACCTGAGATTCGAGATAGAGCTCAGGCGACACAGGAGACCCAGTGGGAGCAGGTAGATGAGTTGACATTGCTTCGAGAGAGGGTAGTTGTTTTGGAGCGTAGGGATGCTTCTTCTCAGTTACGACTTGAGCATCTTGAGGAGATCGTGGTGGCGATGGATCATGAGATTCGCCACTTGAGGGGAGAGCCTGGACCATCTAGAGCACCGGGAGGAGCCTAGACGTAGACTGGTATTATATATTAGCTTGTATTATTTTCCTAGTCCCGGGATGTGGGACATAGTTCAAGAACTTATAATCTTTTGATTGTTGTACAAAAAATATTATCAAGTGCGACTCTACTATGTGGAAATGTTGTGCTATATATTATATCGGTCCATGTAGACCGAAATTTTCATGTATTATATTCATGTGTTGTGATTATATTTATGATGTTTCGTGGTTGCTCTTTGTTATTATTGTATTTATCCAGGTTGTGGTTGTATATATACATGTCGTGGTTGTATTCGTACGTGTTGGGTTGTATCGACACAGATTGTGGTTGTATTCGTACATGTCGTGGTTGTGTTCATATTTGTTGTAGTTGTATATTTATATACATGTTGTGGGTGTATATCTTTGGTACGATGACTATTTCTATTATGATTTTTCTCATGGTTATTTCCATTGTGATATATCAGAAATATGGCACCAAGGAAGGGTAAGACTGCACAGGAAACCCCCACTATGACTCAAGCCGCTATCCGCAAGTTGGTCAGGGATAGTATTGCAGAAGCTCTGGAGGTTGAGAGAGCTGAGGTTGCTGCAAGGGCTGCTGAGGCTGCTTCTAATACCGAGGTCGTTGAACCACCCACTGCTAGGCGTGGATGTACATGGAAAGATTTCAAGATTAGTGATCCCGTCAAATTTAAGGGCACTGAAGGAGCGGTTGCTCTAATCCGCTGGTTTGAAAAGACTGAGAATGTTTTTCTCATGTGTGAATGCCCGGAAGTTAGCAAGGTGAAGTTTGCTACAGGTATGCTTCTTGATGAAGCTATGTCTTGGTGGAATTCGTATGCTCAGCCGATTGGTATGGAAAATGCTCACAAGCTTACTTGGGAGGAATTCAAGAAATTGATGACAAAGAAGTTTTGCCCTCGTACCGAGGTGCAAAAGATGGAAACGGAATTTTATGAGCTTGTGACTAAAGGTGATGACATTGAGACTTATTTCAGGAGGTTTCAAGAGTTGGCTGCACTATGTCCGACTATGGTTCCCGATGATGAGAAAAAGATGGAAAACTTTGTTGGTGGATTACCTGAAAGTGTTCGAGGAGATGTGATTTCTTTCGACCCTCAATCAATGGAAGAGGCTATTCGTATAACTCAGAAACTCATGGTTCAAGTAGTCAAAGGGAAATCTGCTGTCAACAACAAATACCGTTCAAACAACACCAACTACACCAACACTCGGAACAACAACAACAACTATAACAACAATCGGAACCGCAACTATCCCAATAACCGAAACAACAATCCAAACAACAATAACAACAACAAGAGAAGGTTTGATTACAACCAAGGTGGAAACGCTGTTCAGCCGCCACCTAAGAGGCAAGAAGTGGCAAAGGCCTATGCTGCAGGGCCGACTGAAAGGAAGGGATATGAGGGTAAATTACCCAAGTGCGAAAGTTGTCAGAAGCATCATAACCCAGGACGTTGCCCAGATCTATGTGGCAACTGCAAGAAAGCTGGTCACTACACCAAAGATTGCAAGGGTCCAAACTTTGGTGGCAGTCAGAAACCACCGGTAACATGTTTTGGCTGTGGAGAACTTGGACACTTTAGGAATGAGTGCCCGAAGAAGAAGAATCAAGGAACAGGAAACCAAAATGGAATGGCTCGAGGAAGAGCTTATGTCATGGGAGGAGACGATATCAAAGAAGACCCGAATGTTGTTGCGGGTACGTTCCTCGTTAATAATCGTTATGCATCCATTTTATTTGATTCAGGAGCGGATAGAAGTTTTGTTTCTATTGCATTTGCACCTTTACTTAACATAGAACCAATCCCATTAGACATTTCCTATATCGTTGAATTAGCCGATGGATCTTTAGTTAACACCAACACCATTATCCGTGGTTGCACTATAAATTTCCTAAACCATCCATTCAATATAGACCTTATGCCCGTAGAACTCGGAAGTTTCGACGTTGTGATCGGTATGGATTGGTTATCTCGGCATCGAGCGAGAATTATTTGTGATGAGAAAGTTGTTCACCTTCCTTATAACGGTGAAACTTTGGTTGTTCGCGGAGAGCGAAGTGGAACTAGACTCAGTATAATATCGTGCATTAAAACCGAGAAGTACATAAAGAAGGGTTGTTATGCATTCTTGGCTCACATCACGGAGAAGAAGTCGGATGAGAGACGACTTGAAGATGTGCCAATTGTTAAGGAATTTCAAGAAGTTTTTCCGGAAGAATTGCCAGGACTTCCGCCTACACGACAAGTTGAGTTTCAAATTGAATTAGTGCCAGGAGCTGCACCGATTGCACGAGCACCGTATAGACTTGCACCTTCGGAAATGCAAGAATTGTCGAATCAATTGCAAGAACTTTTGGACAAAGGATTCATTAGACCGAGTTCCTCGCCTTGGGGAGCGCCGGTTTTGTTTGTGAAGAAGAAGGACGGAACCTTCAGAATGTGCATCGACTATCGTGAGCTGAACAAGTTAACGATTAAGAACCGTTATCCACTCCCCAGAATTGACGACTTGTTCGACCAGTTACAAGGTTCTAGTTTTTATTTCAAGATTGATTTAAGATCCGGTTACCATCAACTTAAAGTTCGGGAAGAGGATATCCCGAAGACGGCATTTTGAACACGCTACGGTCATTATGAATTTCAAGTGATGCCTTTTGGATTAACCAACGCACCTGCGGTATTTATGGATCTCATGAATAGGGTGTGCAAACCGTATCTCGATAAGTTTGTGATCGTATTCATTGACGATATCTTGATTTATTCCAAGAGTAAGGAAGATCACGAAGAACACCTCAGAACAATACTGGAACTACTCATGAAGGAGCAATTGTATGCCAAATTTTCTAAGTGTGATTTTTGGATACGTAGAGTTCAATTTCTTGGTCACGTCATTGATAGCCAAGGTTTACAAGTCGACCCGGCAAAGATCGAGGCAGTTAAGGATTGGGCTACGCCCAAGTCTCCTACGGAAATTCGTCAATTTCTAGGACTTGCCGGATATTACAGAAGGTTTATTGAAGGGTTTTCTAAGATAGCGAAGTCGTTGACGAAACTGACACAAAAGAATGAGAAGTACGAGTGGGGAGAAAAACAAGAGTCCGCATTTCAACTATTGAAACAAAAGCTTTGTAGCGCGCCGATTTTGTCACTACCTGAAGGTATTGAGAACTTTGTGGTATATTGCGATGCTTCGCATCAAGGACTTGGAGCTGTGCTAATGCAACACGAGAAAGTGATAGCTTATGCATCTAGACAGCTTAAGATACACGAGAAGAATTACACTACTCACGACTTGGAATTGGGTGCGGTAGTTTTTGCACTCAAGATTTGGAGACACTACCTTTATGGTACTAAGTGTGTAATTTTTACCGACCACAAGAGCTTACAGCATATACTCGATCAGAAGGAACTTAATATGAGACAACGTCGTTGGCTAGAGTTGTTAAGTGATTACGATTGTGAAATCCGATATCACCCAGGGAAAGCGAATGTTGTAGCAGATGCACTTAGCCGAAAAGAACGACTCAAACCTTTGAGAGTCAGGTCATTGGGAATGACTATCATTTCACCATTACCATCGAAAATTCTAGAGGCTCAGATTGAGGCTCTCAAGGAAGGAAACCGACCGCATGAGAAACTTTATGGTATGCCAGAAAGCGAAAATGGCTTTGTAAAGAGATCAGATGGAGTGTTATGCTTCAAGGACCGAAGTTGGATACCACTCTATGGTGGAGTGCGAGAATTGATTATGCATGAATCACACAAGTCGAAGTACTCTATTCATCCAGGTTCTGATAAGATGTATCAGGATCTCAAAAAGCTTTATTGGTGGCCGAATATGAAGGCAGAAATAGCTATGTACGTCAGCAAATGTCTTACTTGTGCTAAAGTGAAAGCCGAGTACCAGAAACCGTCAGGGTTACTTCAACAACCAGAGATTCCACAATGGAAGTGGGAACGTATTGCTATGGATTTTGTCACTAAACTTCCAAAGACGTCAGGAGGTTTCGATGCTATTTGGGTAATCATCGATCGACTTACCAAATCAGCTCATTTCATACCCATTAGAGAGACTTATTCGATGGAACAACTTGCTAGACTTTATGTCAAGGAAATAGTCTCAAGACACGGTGCACCAGTTTCCATCATTTCCGACAGAGATAGTCGTTTTACTTCGAACTTTTGGCGGTCATTACAAGATTCTTTTGGATCGAAATTAGACATGAGCACTGCTCACCATCCTCAGACCGATGGTCAGAGCGAGAGGACTATTCAGACACTTGAGGACATGCTTAGAGCATGTGTGATTGACTTTGGAAATGGTTGGGCTAACCATTTGCCGTTAATCGAGTTTTCTTACAACAACAGTTACCATTCGAGCATTAAGGCTGCACCATTTGAGGCACTTTATGGTCGTAAGTGTCGATCTCCAGTTTGTTGGGCCGAAGTCGGTGAAGTACAATGTACTGGCCCGGAGATGGTACAAGAAACAACAGAAAAGATAATTCAAATTCGAGAGAGACTCGAAACTGCTAGAAGTCGACAGAAAAGCTACGCCGATGTTCGACGCAAACCATTGGAATTCCAGATCGGAGACAAAGTTATGTTGAAAGTCTCGCCTTGGAAAGGCGTAATACGTTTTGGAAAACGCGGGAAATTGAACCCGAGATACATTGGACCATTCAAGATCCTGGAGAGGATTGGTCCGGTTGCTTACAAGCTTGAACTTCCGTCAGAACTTAGCAACGTACATAACACGTTTCATGTTTCGAACCTTAAGAAATGTCTTTCGGACGAGTCTGCCATTATACCATTAGAAGAAATACAACTCGATGACAAGCTTAACTTTGTGGAAGAACCAGTTGAAATAATGGATCGCGAGATCAAACAATTGAAACAAAGTCGAATTCCGATCGTGAAGGTTCGTTGGAATTCTCGAAGAGGACCCGAGTTTACTTGGGAACGAGAAGACCAAATGCGACGCAAGTATCCACAACTTTTCACCGAGCCTAGTACCGAGACCAACACTGACTGAATTCAGGGACTGAATTCCTTTTTGGATGGGCGACTGTCACAACCCACAATTTCAGGTCATTTTCCCAAACTTCGATATTCTACTATTCACAAATTACTATTCATCGATCACTATTCATCGTTTTACTATTCATCGTTTTTGAGGTCAATTTGACATTCCGAGACACTTTCAGAAATTTTACTATTCACTTGACACTATTCATTTCCGAGAGAAAACCACTATTCACGTGCATTATTCATGTCATCGTAAATTTAGTTTACGTGTGTTCAAATTCGCGTAACCGTATTGGTTCAGGAGCGAATTCATGCATTATTGTCAGGGACACTTCATACGGACTAGAAATAGTCTGCATATCATCATTAGGGCACTTGCATACTATTCCACTCGTAGGATATCTAAATTACTACTTTTGGTACGATTAACGAATTACGTACGTTTATTTCAATAAACGCTAATACGCGAACTATAAAAGTGTCTAACATGTCCGACACTCCCGACTATGATCCTAATACATTTTTATACTCATTTCTATAATATAAAAACTATAATATTAATTTACCCGGTATTTTGGAAATTTAACTAATACGTATCGTACGTTTAACTTAATAACGCCGGTTTTCATCAAAATTGAACGATAATCACCCTAACTCTCCGTACTTGTACCCGACTTATTTTTACAACTTTTATACCTTTATTACGTCCCGAATAACTTCAACGAAACTTATTTTTAACAAACCCGGTACCCGATTAAACCTTAAACCTTAAACCTAAACCTAACCTAACTATACTTAATCACTAACACTAATATATACTAACTAACTACCCAACACCCTTCCCCTTTTCCCTCACCAAAACCGGCCAAGCCCCCCCCCCCCCCCCCCATGGTCTTCACACTTTAAATGCCTCACCAAACTAATTTAATGCACACCAACCCAATTGTCCAAGTATATAATAAACTTTCTTAACCCATTTTCACATAAAAATCATTTTTACTTACAACTTAGCTAGTTTTCTCTCTTTTCTTGGTGTTTTGGTTCGAATTGGGTTAGACAAGGAGCAAGGAGAAGAAATTTTACAAGATCATATTATAAACTAGTTTGTATAATCATCCTTGTTAGAGTTTTGAAATAAAAACTCAAGGATTAGTAAGCTTTTTATCATCTAAACTCTCTAAACCACCAAGTAAGTATACAAGCTCATTTTTATGATTTTTACAAGTTATTATTATGTTCATATAATTTTCTTATAAGATCTTACACATGTATCAACTTGTACCACTTCATTTTGTATATTTTAACTTTGAAGCCCTAAAAATGGAAACATATGAAACTCTTGTTAGACCTAGTGGTTTGATGATATTTTAGGACCCATGACACCCTAAGAAGGTGTATGGTAGGATTAGATTAGTCTTGTGGTGTTTGAAAGTGGATTGATGGATGGTGGAACTAGTTTAGAGACTTGGAAATGATTTTTGGAACTTTTGAAAAACCTACTGTCCTTATTTTAAATTCGTGGGAAAATCAGTAAGTAATGACTAAGTTTTGACCAAAGATTTAGAAAATACATTCAAAAACGAAACTTTAGGCGAAAGAATCAATTAAAACGAGTTTATAACGAAGGAGTTATGATTTTTGCAAACTTAACGACGAAAACTACTTTTCCAGAAAACTGCTTGCTGTTGGGCAGAATACGATGGGTATTTTGAGGCCTTAAACGTAACCTAAAAGAGCCGAGTTGTCTAAAATATACTAGTATACACAAAGACGAATCCGTGGACATAAAGAACAAGGAAAACGAGCTTGAAACGACCGAGTTATGACCATTCTAACATCGTCAAACTATATATATATATATATGGACACAAATAAAAATAATAACGTACGCGTTAAACGGTATATTTTCTAGTAAATATTACTAAGGACTATTTTCTTATCAAACGAATACGTACGACTCGAGGGAATACTTATACGACTTAACGATGTATTTCAAGGTTTTCAATACAAGGATTTTAACGCTAACTTTAGTACGAGTTAGTACAACAAGTTATATACTTCGCTAAAATGGAATTATTTTTCCTAAGTATGGAAATCTATTTTACTATGACGATAACAAGTATTTCCAAATTACGAGTGGTATGAGTATCATGTGCATGTGCATTCATTTCATTTCGACTTGATCTTAATTAGATCGCGATTATTCATTTAGGTTGCGGCTAGTGTACGCGCCTCATTGTCCCGATTACTCTTACATCATTGTACCATCGTTGTATCATCCTTTTGAGGTGAGTTCTCATAGCCCCGTTTTAATTACTTATTTGATTTTAAATCCCACGGGGGAGATTACATTGCACAATTATTTTTGTACATGCCCAAGTATATCAAATTCCATACATTGCTTAAGTTGCCTACTACCATGTTAAGTCCCCTTATATATATCATGGACCGTTAATTTTAGCTAAGCGAGAGTGAGTGGATAGATCTATCGAGGGTGACGCCTCCATTCGTGTTTGGGTTGCTCCAAACGGACGAATGCATTTCATGTCTTAACGAATTGAGTGTCTGGTAAACACTCGGGTGGGGCATTACAAAGTCTAGCTTCGGGGTCATGAGCTTAAGAGCCAATGTAGCATTTTTGACATTCGTGTCGGTCTACTTATTACTTGTGGCTTATGTACTTACGATTTACTTACAAACCTATGATTATTCACCAACTTTATGTTGACCGTTTTTCGCAATGTATTTCTCAGGTATCTAAGGCATTTCTCATGGCATTGCATGGAGTCTCTTTGTGTATCAAGGATGACGCGTCTCTTTTGGATTTCATGCACTTTGAACTATCGTTTGATTGTACTAAACTTGTTTCTTTAAACCTTTTCCAACTTATGGGACCAATGTTTTATAACTCTGAATATTTTGAATGAATCAAACGATGTATTTTATAAACGACACTTTAGGTCGTTCAATATATCCTGGTTGTGTGCTATGATCCGTTACACCCTCAGGTATTCCATTCCGCTGCCATTCAGGTATTTTGGGGGTGTGACATACATAACCTGTAAATCTGAGAAAACAAACAAGGCAACCTCGCATAAAATCGGCGGCAATCTATATAAGTTACTAAATCCTAGAAAACAAAGTAAGATATAATGCTTGTGGAATGAAGTTTGCAGATTTCCTGGAGATTATAAAACTTAATAATTCACAAAAACTTTAAAACTCCGTTAGAAAAACAAAACCGGTAAAATTTCCAGATTTTTACACGTGACGCCGTCAAGAGTTAACTCGTGACGCCGTCAGAAGTGATCTGCATAAATTCTTATGTTAAGTTTCCGGAAAATTTCTAGAAAAACTTGGTCCTACTTCCTGGAGAATCCTGCAAAACTTCATTATGACTCAATACAAGCATTTGACTATAACAAATACGAATATACATGTTCACTTAATATTGTGGAGAATCATGATCGGTTTGTTTCTTAAAAACATATTTGGGGTTTCCCCTTACACTTATCTTTTGCAAAAATACTTTTAGGTGGAGTTAAGACTAGACCAAAACAACAAAGTAAAGTATTTCCACTATTTAGTTGAGAAACATGATCTACCAACAATAAAAATAAAGCATGCATACGAAAGCAAATAACAAACAAACAAACAAAATAAAAATCACACAAAGCATGGGTTGCCTCCCAAGAAGCGCTTTTCTTTATTTACGAGTCTTGTAGCTAGACTCAAGGTCATGGGTTACTACGTGACCTCATCATCAAACGTCACATCCTCCTCACTAATGTCACACCCCCAATTTACCTGACTTGCAGCGGAATGGAATACCTGGGGGTGTCTGTCATAGCACCACAGTTATAGTTACATTGAACGACCTAAAGTGTCGTTTGGAAAATACTGCATTTGATCATTGAAATAATTCAGAGTTTACAAAATGAGGTCCCCAAAATGTGTTACATGTTCATGAAAAACAAGCCATGCTAGATCAAATGTTTACATAAGTGCATGAAATAATGATGAGACGCGTCGACTCCGCGACTCCATGAAAGTCCAAATGCATGTCACATGAGCTACCTTAGTAACCTGAAATACATTGCTAAAACGTCAACACGAATGTTGGTGAATTCCATAGGTTTGTAAAATGTAATGATGTACGGCCACCACAAGTAAAAATGCAAGATAAAAATCTCGTGAAAATTGTACAATAGCCTTAAGCTCATGACACCGAAGCTATGACTGATGAAACTGTAAGCCCCTCCCGAATGTTCTGCCGAAACATTCAAATGTAAAAGACATGACATGCATCCGCTTACTGTTGGTATCCACTACCACGGATGGAGGCGTCACCCTCGATAGATCTATCCACTCACTCTCGCTTAGTACTTGAAATTAACGGTTCATGATGTTACAGGGGACTTTCACATGGCAAGGTAACTTAAGCTATGTACATGTTTGAATACTTGGGCTCGTACTGAAATGATTGGTGCAATGTATTCCCCCCGTGGGATTTGAAAACAATCAAAAATGTTGAATTGAAAACGGGGCTATGAAAACTCACCTCAACTGATGAAACCGTCATGAAATGAAATGAACCCCAATGAACAATTTGTTGCCGCAACCCAATATGATGGTACCATGAACATGTAATGAACTGAAAGACAAGGCGCGCACACTAGCCGCAACCTAATGTAAATGATGAACGATCTACTTTAGATCATGAAATGATGTTATGAATGTCCATGCACATGTTTCCTATACCACTCTTCTCTTTGAAAAACACTTGTGTTATCAAAAATATATAATCCAAGAATTTGGAAAATATTGCTATTAGAAAATATAAATGGCTAGTTATAATATATATACTTATATATATATATAACGTAAGTTTCCATGTAAGCGTTGAAATACTCGGGTTGAAATCCTTGAATTGATGAAAACATACTCATAATAACTAATACTACGTTAGTTATAAAGCTCGGTACTTGATATTATGTTTAGCTTAAAAATGCACTTCGTAGTTTTTGCGCCAAATTATATTAAAAGCTGTCAATTATAAAAGAGTTTTAGCCGATATTCAAACGAGTATATCTTTGTCGTTACTTGTCCGTTTTACTTGTTCTTTATATCCACGGTTACGTCTTAGTATATAGTAATATATTTTGGAAAGCTCGGCTCCTCCGGGTTACGTCTAAAGCCTCTTTTTGACCGACGAAAAACGTCCAACAGCAAACATTTTCTGAAAAATACTTTTCGTCTACAATCTTGCAAAAATCATAACTCCTTCGTTATAGACTCTTTTTAATCCGTTCTTTCGCCTACGGATTCGTTTTTGAAAGTATTTTCTAAAAATTTTGCCAAAGTTTCCTTGGTGTTTACTGATTTTCCAGATTTTTACAAAACGGGACAGCATGTCTAAAATAGGTTCCAAATCAAGTTTCCAAGGTTAAAAACCAATTTCTACCATCACCAAACCTCTTGTAATCACCACATGACTAATCTAATCTTACCATACACCTTCTTAGGGTGCCATGGACTCCTAACCAAGTTATTAGAGCAAGGGGATTCATAACTAAAAAGTTAGGGTTTGTATGTTTCTTTTTAGCCAAAATAAAGTGTGGTATAGCTACTTATACATGGTTTTTAGCATGATACTTATGTAATACATGTAAAAATAGGATGATCCATGAAAAAATAAAGATGAAAACTTACTTGACCAAATGAGATGATTATAGGATGATTATGCTTGATGTTCTTGTGTTTTTGTTGCTTGATTCTTGATTAGGCTTGTAAAATGAACAACTTTTGTGTTTTACTTCATGAAAAATGATCACTTGATCATGGAGATTGATTTATGGTCGTGGGTTTGAGAAGAGAGCAAGAGAAAGATGAACTTTGATCTTTGTTAAAAAAAGTGAGATTATGATTATGTGATTTTTAGTAAAGTTAAGTTTTTAGGTTTATTAGTAATATAATAGAATTCAATGCACATGGTTAAAGAGGTGTTTCATGGGCTGGTTTTGGGTGTGAAAAGGGGTAGCCAAAACGGTTTTGATCACTTAGAAAATATAGTGTAGCGTTAAGTGTTATTACGCGTTATTCGTCAAAATTGGGTAACGGTTTTAATAGAAATAAATGTTCACGAAGTTTACCGGGATGAAATAAAGTCATAATAATGTTGAAAATATGTTAAAAATATGTTGGGTACATTTACTGAGTGATCGGGTGATTATTGTTTAGTTTTCACGAAAACCGTCGTTATATTCATACGCGTACGTTAAAAATAAAATAAATTTCCAAAATACTGGGTAACTGAATGTTATAACTTTTATGATGTTAAAATGGATATAAAAATATATCGGGATCATTGTGTGAATATTTAGATATATTCGTCGTGTATAAACCATGTGTTAACGTTTACTATAATTACTTATACGTAAAAACGTTAAATGTACTGAATATAGTAATTTGAAAATCCTGAGAGTGGTATAACATGTAAATGACCTACTGATGATATGCAGACTATCTCTAGTCCGTATGAAATGTCATTACTGATAATGCATGAATTCGCACCCGAACCAATATGGTTACGCGAATTTGAATACCCGTAAACTAAATTTACGATGAAATGTGTAATGCTCGTGAATGATGAAATCTTTTCCCGCAATGAATAGTGTTCCATGAATAGTAAAATTTTCTGAATGCTTCTCGGAATGTCAAACTGACACAAAAAATGATGAATAGTAAACTGATGAATAGTGTTTTGATGAATAGTGTTTGATGAATAGTGTTTTTCCGAAGTTCAGGAAATGACCTGAAATGGTGAGTTGTGACAACTAATCATCTCATTGTTATTTTCTTGATAATGTTTTACACGTTGTATGTTGACAGTAAATTCCCTACCTTCATCGTCTAGTAATACAACTGCTCCAGTTTTAGAGGAATTTTTCACCGTAAACGGTCCATACCATCTAGACTTTAGTTTTCCCGGAAACAATCTCAGCCGAGAATTGTACAATAGGACTTTGTCTCCCTCTGAAAATTCTTTGGGTTTCTTAATTCTCTGGTCATGCCATCTTTTTGCTCTCTCTTTATATGTGATGGAAGATTCATAGGCTTCTAACCTAAGCTCATCAAGCTCGTGTAATTGCCAGAACCTATTAGTTCCAGCAATTGTGTAATCTAAGTTACATGTCTTAAGCGCCCAATAAGCCTTATGTTCTAATTCTACTGGCAAGTGACACGCCTTACCATACACCATGCGAAACGGGATCGTTCCAATAGGTGTCTTGTAGGCGGTTCGGAATGCCCACAAGGCCTCGTCGAGTTTAAATGACCAGTCTTTTCTATTTTGACTAACCGTCTTTTCAAGTATTCTTTTAATAGCCCTATTGGTGTTTTCGACCTGGCCATTGGTTTGTGGATGATAGGCGGTGGAGAACCGATGGGATACTCCATACCTCTTCATGACCTTTTTCCATTTGTGCATTGCAAAAGTGGGTCCCTCTATCACTGATGAGAGCTTTAGGAATCTCAAATCTAGCGAAAAGCTTTTTCAGGAAGTGGATAACTACTCTGGCATCATTGGTCCTAAGGGCTTGTGCCTCAACCCATTTTGAAACATAATCGATGGCAGCTAAAATGTATTCGTTCCCCCTGAAGATGGAAAGGGTCCCATGAAATCAATTCCCCAAACATCGAAGACCTCACATACTTGTATAAAATTATGAGGTGCTTCATTCCTATGTGATATGTTCTCGGCCCGCTGACATGCATCGCATGCCTGCACCATTTCCTTGACGTCACAGAAAATTGTGGGCTAATATAATCCCGCATCGAAAATCTTTCGGGCGGTGGTGTTTATCCCATGATGCCCGCCAGAGGGACCAGAGTGACATTCCCTCATAATCTTTACTGCCTCACTTTCCGAAACACAGCGTCTTATAATTTGGTCTGGACACCTTCGGAATAAAAATGGTTCATCCCAAAAGTAGTATTTTAACTGAGAAAAGAACCTTTTTCTTTCGTATCTAGTCAGGTGTTCAGGAACGAGTCTGCTTGCGAGATAATTGGCAAAATCGGTGTACCAAGGCTCCGAATCAATCATTAACATGAGTTGTTCATCAGGAAATGAATCCCTAATCTCACTTCTATCGTGCTTATCTAGGGGGTTTTCAAGACGAGATAGATGATCTGCGGCCAGATTTTCTGCCCCCCTTTTATCGCGAATCTCAACATCGAATTCTTGTAGCAACAAGATCCACCGAATTAGTCGTGGCTTAGCATCCTGCTTCACAAAAAGATATCGAAGAGCCGAGTGATCAGTGAAAACGACTGTCTTTGAAAGGACAAGATATTGCCAGAATTTGTCGAATGCGAACACTACGACTAATAATTCTTTTTCGGTGGTGGAGTAATTCTCATGAGCGGGATTCATGGTTTTGCTAGCGTAGTAAATAGGTTGGAAAAGCTTGTCACGCCGTTGGCCCAATACAGCCCCGACAGCGAAATCGCTAGCGTCACACATGATTTCAAACGGTAACTCCCAGTTGGGTGTAATCATGATTAGAGCTTGTGTGAGCTCCTTTTTTAAGAGAGCGAATGCATCCTTGCATTCTTGGGAAAAATCGAACGGAGCATCCTTCACAAGCAATTGAGTCATTGGCCGAGCTATTTTGGAAAAGTCCTTGATGAATCTCCGATAAAACCCGGCGTGCCCCAAGAAGATGCGTATTGCTTTAACAGTCGTGGGGTATGGTAACTTAGATATATCTTCAACTTTAGCTTGGTCCACCTCTATTCCGTTCCCTGAGATCTTATGCCCTAACACAATCCCTTCTTTTACCATGAAATGACACTTTTCTCAGTTTAATACCAAGTTGGTTTCCTCACAAAGTTTAAGCATCTTTTCTAGATTAGCAAGACAGCGGTCGAAGGAGTTCCCGAAGACCGAAAAGTTGTCCATGAACACTTCCATGCTGTCTTCCATGAGTTCGTGAAAGATTGTGGTCATGCATCGTTGGAAAGTGGCGGGGGCATTACATAGCCCAAAAGGCATCCTTTTGTAGGCAAATGTTCCATATGGGCAAGTAAATGTGGTCTTTTCTTGGTCCTCAGGTGCTATGGGAATTTGAAAATACCCTGAGAATCCATCCAAGAAGCAATAGTACTCGTGTCCAGACAATCTCTCCAACATTTGGTCAATGAATGGTAAGGGAAAGTGATCTTTCCTTGTGGCATCATTGAGCTTTCGATAGTCAATGCATACCCGCCATCCAGTGACCATTCTCTGGGGCACCATCTCACCCTTGTCATTCTTAACTACAGTCATTCCACCCTTCTTAGGTACAACCTGCACAGGCTGACCCATGGGCTATCCGAGATTGGGTATATCAATCCAGCATCCAGAAGTTTGATGACTTCTTTCTTTACTACTTCCTTAATGTTGGGATTCACCCACCTCTGTGGTTGCACGGTAGGTTTATAATCTTCCTCCATGAGAATCTTATGTGTGTAAAAAGTTGAGTCAATCCCCTTAATGTCGGCTACACTGAATGCGAGCACTCCCTTATATTTCTTTAGGACCTCTAAGAGTTTACCTTTTTGTTCATGTTCCAGGGAAGAGTTTATGATTACCGGCAGTTGGTCCTCTCCCTGAAGGAAGGCATACTCCAAATGGTTAGGAAGCTCCTTAAGATCTAACTCAGGAGGTTCGATAATAGAGGGCTTAAGCTTGTTTTCGGGCTTCCGGAGTTCGAGATGCTCCGTTGCCTCTTGTCTAGGGTAGAAGGAGACTACACCAACATCCTCCATCTTCCATCTTTTCCACCACTAGCAAAGGCAGAAAACTCTCGTCCCGTAGCCAGCCTTCCTCGATTTGTTCATCGACACAACTATCGATGACATCCGTGAGTTCATCGACCTCCCCGATGAAATAGAGCCGGTTAACTGCTTCGAGAGAGAGATCCATAGAGTCCTTAATGTCGAAGGTTGTGCTATCGGTTCCCACTCGCAAGGTTAATTTGCCGTCATAAACATCAATGACTGCACGAGCGGTAGCAAGAAATGGTCTCCCTAAGATGATGGGTACCAAGTCATCCTCCTCCATATCCAGGATTACAAAGTCGACCGGGAATTTGAATTTCCCAACCTTGACTAACACATTCTCGCATATCCCTACGGGGTACTTGACTGATCTATCGGCTAGTTGGATGTTCATACGGGTAGGCTTTAATCCAGAGTATCCTAATTTAAGGAACATAGAGTGAGGCATGAGATTGATACTCGCCCCCAAATCGGCAAGAGCATTTTTTATTGATAGAGATCCTACGGAGCAAGGCAAGGTGAAGCTGCCTGGATCATCTACCTTTTTTGGTAGCCCTCGATGAGTCACCACTGAGCATTCTTCCCCCAGGGTCACAAGACCCTCGAGTTTCTTTCGGTTAGCGAGTAGTTTTTTAAAGTATGTGTTATACTTTGGCATGTGATAGCAAGCATCAAGGAGGGGTATGGTGACTACCGAGTCTTTTAGTTATGACAAGAATCTTTTATTATCATTCTCAGTTTTCTGGTTCCTTAATCGGGATGGGAATGGGATTCTCACAGGTTGGTTAGGTGGGGTTGATGGGGAAGGGGTAGTCAAGGGAGATTGGTCAGGAGTTTCGCTGCCTACATCCTCCTCCTCCTCGCGAGGCTTGTTTGGATCGGGAGTGATGGGGGACGAGCTTGGGTAAGGGGGGTCCTTGGTTGTTGTTCCAGCTCGAGTGGTTATTGCGAGCATGGGGTCTTTTTTGCTTACTGATGGCATTTCAAGGTTATCTAGGGCTGAGTTAAGCTTGTTGAAAAATTCTCCAATGTTACCCTGCTGCTCGTCAACGAGTTCATTAAGACCTTTCAATTGCAAGCCTTTTTCTTGAGTGAAGCGACCAAGGTCGTCTTCAAAAGTGCTCCTGATTTCGAATTCAGGGCCTTCCTCTCCTTCTTTTCTTTTTACCAGATTTCCCCAGAGGGTGTAATCGTCATTTTGGTAAAAAGGCAAAAGGGAGGGATCAACATAGATGTCACCTCCTGACAAGCATGCATGTTCAGTTGTGGTTGCTCCTCCGCATTCTTCTACCTCATGCGGGCCCCCACAGAAATCGCAGATTAAGTAAGGATTCGAAAGTTGTTTAGGTAACTGCGACCCAGCTAGGTACTCCACTCTTTTTTGAATTTTTCTCAACCGGTCTGAAGTTATTTTAGAAATGCTGACAGCCGACTCAGGTTTATCCCAAGTGTCATCCTGGTCTTGAGCATATTCTTCAATCCTATCCCATCCTTGTTCGGCACTAAGATTGGCCAATCTCCCTTTTCTAGATTGATTGATTCCGTTCCGATCATTAGAGGAGACATTGTCGTAGAAGATTTGGATCAAAAGCCAAAGTTCGATGCCATGATGGGGAACTTGTCTTATTAAATCTTTGAATCTAATCCACGATTTATGGAAGGGTTCGTCCTTCCCTTTTCGGAAACGGAGGATCCTACCTCTAAACGCTGAGGTTTTTCCAGGTGGAAAGAACTTCTCATAGAACTTGGATATGAGTTGCTCCCATGTGAAAATAGATTCAGAAGGAAGTTTATCATACCACTCTTGGGCTTTCTCATATAGGGTGAAAGGAAAGAATCGCAATCGGGACGTGTCTCTAGTAGCCCCATCCGTATGGAGGGTGTCTACTATTTTCAAGAAGTCTTTAATGTGTTGAATTGGATCTTCCTCATCTAATCCACAAAACTTACACACACTTTGGACAAGCCAAACATCGTTCGCATGCAAGACCTCATTGGTGTGTTCGTTTGGGTAGACAATGGCATTTGAGAAGCCACGAGGGGTTGGGAAGGAGTAGTCCTTAAGGCGCTTAGGAATGGGAGTTGCGGGGGTACTCATCTCGTTGTTGGGTTGGGAGCTAGGGGTTGTAACATGATTTTCTGAATTTTCTTCAGAAAGGGGTGCATCAAAATCGATGGCAATGCTAGATGGTTCAGGAGTTGAGTGAGATTGTCTTAATCTACGCATTTCTCTTTTGGGTTCTGCATAAGGCAAGACAAGGTTTCTAGTGGAACTACGACTCCTAGTGATCCTAAGGTTAGAGGATTCGTCGGTTGCCATGATGGCCGGTGGTGAAGAGTTACGAACAAAAACACAAAGAAATAAGATAGACTAAAGAAAACCTAAAAATAAAAATAAAATCTTACTAGAAAGGAATCTAGCAAGTAGACCAAATAAAAAGAGATTCTAACCTAGACAATAATTATTCCCCGGGCTGCGGCGCCAAAAACTTGATTCGTAGAGATTCGCACCAGGCTTTACCTCTCAAGGGATCTTGAGAAGCTTACAACCCCCACTAGGCAGTGTACCTGATCGTTGTAGTATAGTATAGTGACAAGTACCGGGGGATTGATCGTTCAACTTGGAATAGTGTCGCTAGGATTAGAAAACCTAAATACTAGTTCTAGAGATGAGGGATGATTATTTTTGTATTTTTTATATTTTTTAGAAAGCAAGTAAAAATCTCGGGTTTGAAGGATTTGGGCGGAATTAGTTGCTAGTCAAGTAACCCAATACTAAAGATGCAATCAAAATAAAATAGTAGAAATGAAAATAAACTATATTAAACTAAGGTTGTGAGCAATAAGTAGAGAAATTGTGTTTACTTAGATTTCACTACTCCCTAGATATCTTTTACACGTTAATTACTTGTTATAGTTGCGTGGATGACGGATTGTATTCCTTAATACCATTCATGGGGTGGCGCACTTAATTCCCCAATCCTATGAGTGCCTACTTCACTCCTATGTCGAGCCGGCTAAGAAGCTCCTAACATGGGATCATTAGAATTTACTCATGCATTAAATACAACCAATAAAACCTAGTGCACGTCAGTTCATGTTTCCTAAGACGTTCAAGCATGTTACCATTTGGAGATCTGCCAGTTTTCTTAAGCCTAACATTGAAATCATTCATCCAATACAACCATAAACAAGTAATCAACACATAATCAACATCTAGGTTTCATTAGATCTAAGCAAACACAAGATAGATCTAGCCTAGCATGATGGAATTAAGACAACAAAATATAGACAACTAACACATAGACATATTGATTGAATTAAAAGAATACTTATCTCAATTACACATGAAAGGATTCAAGGGCTGAAAACCCTTGAAAAACCTGTAAAATTTGAAATAGGTTCGGCCTTACGGTTTCTCCAAAACTTCTCTTCTTTTTTAATGAATGAAAATTAGAAAACTATATATAGGAAATTGAGGCTGACGGCGTCAAGACCAAATAGGTGACGCCGTCATCTCGCCGCCAAAATACTTCTCGGACTGCCTTAATCTTCATCTGACGCCGTCATGTGTTATGGTTTTCCAGGCCGTCACGTCTTTTACTCTTGACGCTCTACTTGGGACGCCTTCACGTTTGCACTGGGTCGTCATGCAATTTACTCTTGACGCCGTCAGGATATTGCTCTTGACGCCATCACCTACTGTTCTCAGCAAGGAAAATTAAGACTTTGGCGTTTTCTTCACTTTTATGCTCCAAAAACGTACGAATTGCTTCCTTTTCCAGATTTCACTCCCAAAGTACCTAAAATCACAAAAGGAACGATTTAGGGCAATATTTGATCAAATAAATTCAATTCCGGGCTTAAATGACCCGCTAAAAGTGGTTCATTTTTCGCCTCATCACTAACTTTGCTTGTTTAGTTCTTTGAAAAGCTTTACATTTGTTTAAAGATATAAACACAACTTTACTTGTTTAATTCTTTGAAAAGCTTTATATGTGATTAGCTATTCTAACTAAAAGACAACATGTAATAAGCAAAGATAAAGAAAGAAACGATCAAACCACAACACGATTGTTTATCTTGGTTCGGCTACAAGGACTCTTTTTACTTGCCTTACATCCACGCCCCGAGTTTCCAACTCGAGAGTTATAAGCACTAATCAACAAGCTCCTTTCACCGGCGTAGAAAACCTTTACAACGTTGCTTACACTTTTACCGACACTAAGCTAGATGTCGAGTTCTTTTACACGGGTACAACCACTCCCATCGTCGCTTACACTTTTACCGACACTAAGCTAGATGTCGAGTTCTTTACCAAGGGTACAACCACTCCCGTTAGTTCTTTTACAAGGGTACAACAACTCCTGACACACTACATATTTTGAGGCCTAAAATACTAACCATTCACTTCTACATACTTGACACAAATGAGGTATAAACTACCAAAGCTTATACATGACCAAGCTAACAAGACATATAACTTTAGAGTTGAAGCTTGTAACTTCTTGAATGATCTTGTGAAGTCCCTTGCTACATAAGAGAGTCACACAAGTCAAATGTTACCGAGTTAGTTTTAGAGAGTATATGAAAATATGTCCTAAAGGGGTGGCTCAAAACTAACAAATGGTTTGGTATTTATAGCAAACCATTCTGCAGGTCTGGCGGATCAGGCGGAACCCTCAGATGCGTTCCGCCCTTGTACCCCCAGGGTTCCGTCAGGGCTGCAGTTGGTTTTGCAATAAATCTTCCAAACCAAACAAGGTCACATCTCATTATACCTAGTCAAACACAAGACTTGCAAGCAAACATATGGTTAGTCAAACACTCTTTCTTACCATAAATGTATATTGACAAAGCTTGCCCTAAATGTGATGTGACATTACAATTTTAAGAAATAAATGTGATGTGACAAGACACTTTCTAATTTAAGAAATAAAAACAATGTTTTGTTTAAAAGGAAATGTAAACCTTAGTTAAACAAGACTTCAACACTTAAAGTGATGATTTACTTATAGCTAAACTTCATACTTTGTCATTAACAAAACTTAGCAAAGATCGTAAAATATAAATAACGTTTTAGGCAATATTTGTATTAACAATCTCCCCCTTTTTGTTGATGACAAAACATAAAATTTATTTATAAGTAAGTCACTAGTTTTAGTGTTAAGTCTTATAAATTTAGTATAAAAACTTGTTTTTGCAAAGATGAGGTGATAAGCACAAGTTTATATAAATTCTCCTCCTTTTTGTCGAAACAAAAAGAAGAGTAGCGAAGCGGAAGTAAGCACTTGCTCCCCCTTGGACGATACTCCCCCTAAATGGAGTGCCAAGAGAGGAGACATGGATTTTGAACCTACAAGAAAAAAATTAGTTGTCGCACAAGACAAGTTATGTGAAAGCATTTCATGTGTAAAACACAACTAAGAGTTGTGGATCGGAATAATGTCATACTCATGCTCCCCCTTGAATATTTTTCCCTTAAATGGAGTATCAAGGAAGGAAAACATGGATAATGATCCTACAAAAAAAAGTTAGTTTCTAACACACAAGATATATGTATGCTAGCATAACAAGGAATAGTCACTCATCATGCCCAAATAGTAAACAAACAATGCAAACCTTGTAGTAGAATGAAATTCATTTCATGTAAAAGTTTGACTTTTAAAAAGTCAAAGACAAGAAATTTTGATGACACCATCCTACTTCTAAAAATTAAGAAAAACTAAAAATAAACTAAGAACATGAAAAGCTACAAGGAAATCATCATTTTCCTTAATGAGAAACATTTTCCCAAAACAAGGCTAAGATTGTTTAAGGATGAAAATGTGTGTTGGAGGTTGTAGCGGGCTTTATTTTGAAAGTTGAAAGGATGACACGGTTTTGGTTTGTTGGTTTAAATGGGAAACATTTTCCAAAAGAAACGATTTTGTTTCATTTTGGAGACTCTAAGGTTGAGGTGTGTGAGACACAGATTGTAGACGATCCAAAATGTGGTTTAGGATAAACCTCATTTCTTCGGATAGCTCACGAATTTCCGTTCGACATCCTTCACTAATGTGAGTGGTTCTTTCGCATTGTCCGCAACCATGGCGAGGAAAGTTTGGTTGAAGAGTGGTTTGGTTTGTTGGTGGTGGATGGTTTGAACTTGAAGGAGCAAATTTGATGGTTGAGAGGTGTTTTTGCTTCCTTCATTAGTTGATTGTAGTGTTGTTTGTAAAACCGTAATATGGTTTATTTGAGAGTCAACCATACGTTTGAAGGCATGAAGGTGGTTTAAATGAGTGTCAATCTCATCATTAAGGTTTGGAGGTTTTTCCCATATGGATGCTTTTATTTTCTTATAAGAAGAAAGTAGAGATTCAAATTGTTGGGAAGATTCTTGTGGTGATGGTTGTTGTTGTTGTTGTGGTTGTTGGTTTTGAACAAAATGGCGGAAGCTTGGTTCGCCGGAAGGATTGCCATGAAGGTCTTTGTCAATTGGATGAAACACAAATGATTGTGAGTGGGTATGGCCTTGATCATTTGGAAAAAATGGATGGTCTAGCATAACGGTAAGCCAACCGTTCTATCATTGAGGGTTGATGGGGTTTATCATCTAGTTGTTCACTAGATTGTTGTTGGATTTCCATTTGAGCAATGGTGTCAAAGAGTGATAAGGATGGTGGACTTGATGATTTGGATGATAGGTCTTCTAATGTTTCCAAATAAGGTAGTGGTGATGTTGGAGGTGTATGGAAAAGTTTCATTGGTGAAATTGTTGGTGATTGAGGTGATGAAGTTTTAGTTGGTTGAGCTTGTTGAGAAGGTGATGTTGAATCACATGAAGGTCTAGTAGGTGAAGGAATGGTGGCTATGTTTGTGTAGCAATGTGTTGGAGAGGGTGTTGGAGTATCAAGATTAAGCAAATCTTGAAAGGTGATTACATTGGTATTATGATGTGTTGGGGATGGTGTTGAGGTAGTGAGATTATGGAAATCTTGGATAGGTGAAGAAATGTTAAGAGAAGCATCACTTGAAGAAGAAGAGCTTGACTTGACGGTTTTGTTGAAGCAACAAGGTTTAACACTAATCCTAGTGGTTTTTGAGAAGGATTTTGATGACTCGGATGATGTGTTGGATTTAGTCATTTCAAAGGTGTGGTTTTGATGTTTTGAGAGAAGAAGTTTTAATGGTGATGGTGTGATTTGAATTGTTACAAAACTTTCAAATTTATAGGGTGGAGGAGATGTTGAAATGGGTGTTTGGATTTGATGTTCTACCACTCAAAGATTGAGGTTTCACATGATTTACAAGTTTTCATGAACATGTCAAATCATTGCATGTCAATCCAATGGAATAAGGTGGAGTGAAAGACCAACATATGCACTCAATGCTTTGTGATCATGGGATGTGATTTGGTTGAAAATGTTTCAATGGTTTGAAGGATCCTTTAAAAGGGTTCCTTGGGTTGGTTATGTTTGAATTTGAATTTTTGGAGGGAAGTGGCTACCTAATTGTTTTAGGGAGTGAGAGTTGTTCTAATATGGTTATTGGAGTTAATGGAAGATGTTTCTCACTTAGGATAATGGTTTGAGGAGCTGTGCCAGCCTACCATGCAAGGGCGGGGTGGGCCTATTGCACCACTCACTATTGAGGCTACGGACTTTGGCCTCAAGCACCACATGATCCAACAAGTCCAGAATTCGTGTCAATTTCACGGATTACCGGGTGACGATGCTAACAAGCATCTTGACAAATATCTCACGGTCACCCAAAGCATGAAACAGCATGATGTCACCGATGATGCCCTCCGGCTGTACCTGTTCCCCTATTCTCTCACTCATCATGCCACTGCATGGTTTGACCGACTCCCAAGAATTCTATTCATACCTTTGATGAAATGGTAACCAAGTTTTTAGCAAAATATTTTCCACCTTCCATGGTTACCAAGTTACGAAATGATATCAGCAACTTCCGGCAATGTCCCAATGAATCTCTTTTTGAGGCTTGGGAATGTTATAAGCTAGCTATTGATCGGTGCCCTAACCACAATATGTTGCAAGTTACCATCATAGATACCTTCTATAATGGTCTGACATTGAGGCACCGGGATATACTAAATGCTGCTGCTGGTGGGACCTTTATGAAAAGGCGTCCCGAGGAGTGCTATGACTTGATTGAGAACATGACTGCCCACCATAACTTTTGGGATTCCTCTGCGGAGAGGGATGCGTCATGTAATTCAGTTACTCCTTCATCATCATCTCCTGAAATAATTGCTCTTACCAAAAAGATGGATGATATTTCTACGGCTGTGTTGAGAATAAACCAAACGATGCAAAATTAGGTTCAAAATCAGCAAGTGAAAGCCGTGGCCCGGAGTTGTGAAACTTGTGGGGGCCCACATCTTTATTCTGAGTGTCCAGCTACTGCTGGTTTTCCTCAAGAGACCGTTTATGCTGCTCACGGTTCCTATAACATGGGGGGTAATTCTTACCAACCGCAAGGGGACCGAAATCTCTTAAGCTATCGTTCCAACAATTTTCTCGGACCTCCCGGTTTTAACCAAAATCAAAACTGTAACTCGAATCAGAATTTTAACCAAGGTCAAAACTCAAATTTCCAAAACCCGAACCAAAATCAAGGCCAGTTTAATCAAAACAATTTTCAAAATGGCAATCAAAATCAAGGTTTTCAAGGAAATTTTCAAAGAAACCAAAATCAAGGGAATTACAATCAGGGTAATTTCAATCAAAGAAACAATTTTCAGGGTAACAACAATCAAAATCAAGGGAATTTTCAAAACAACCGTGTTCAAAATCCTCCTCAAAACGTTGTTCCACCCTCGTCTTCCTCCGATGAAGTGCTAAAACAATTCATGAAAGCACAAGAGGAAACGAATCGGTTATTGATCAACAAGATCTCTGAGCTTCAGAAGTCTTTAAATGATCGACCCTCGGGCCCGGGTACACTGCCGAGCAACACGATCGCTAACCCGAGGGGCGATGTCAAAGCGATCACCACCCGAAGTGGGGTATCTTACAATGGACCCTCGATTCCTTCTACCTCTTCTTCTCCTCCTACTAAGGTAGCGGAACATGAACCTGAGGTTACCACGGACACGGTACTTCCTACTAATAACGGAGGTATCAACAACGTCCACCCTCAAGTTGTCCCGGTCCTGGCTCGTAAGCCGAAAGTTGTATTTGATCCTCCTGTGAGTTCTGATGATATTCCTAAGAATGATCCTAAGCCGTCAATTCCATATCCTTCACGTATGAATGATCAAAAGAACCGCGAAAAAGCTAACCATCAGATGGAAAAATTTTAACAAATTTTCCAAGAATTACACTTTGATATTAGCTTCGCGGACGCTCTTCTTCTCATGCCTAAGTTTGCTTCAACAATCAAAAATCTGATAAGCAACAAAGAAAAACTCTGTGAGATGGAAAAAACTCCTCTTAATGAGAATTGCTCAGCAGTGCTCTTGAAAAAGCTTCCCAAAAAGCTTGGAGATCCCGGGAAATTTCTCATTCCTAGTATTTTCCCAGGGATGGTTGAATGCTTTGCCTTGGCCGATCTTGGCGCAAGCATTAACCGGATGCCTTACACAGTCTGGAAAAGACTCTCACTTCCTGCTCTCACTCCAACCTGCATCACACTCGAGCTTGTAGACCGTACTATATCCCGTCCTCTCGGCATTGACGAAGATATCTTCGTGAAAGTAGGAAAGTTCCATTTTCCGGCAGATTTCGTGATTCTTGATTTCGACGCTGACCCAAGAGTTCCTCTCATTCTCGGGAGGGGATTCTTAAGAACGGGTCGTGCTTTAATCGATGTATTCGAAGAAGAAATCACTCTACGTGTTGGTGGTGAAGCCATCACATTCAATCTTGATCAGACTTCAAGATACTCCTCCAACTATGACGCTGAAACGGTTAACCGAATTGACATCATCGATGTTGCGTCTGAGGAGTATTCTCAAGAAGTCTTTGGTTTCTCAGCAAGTGGCAGTAGCACTCTTTCTACTGATCCAATCATTTCTGACTCTTCCCCTTCCCTCACTCCGTTTGAGGGAAGTGACTTCCTTCTGGAAGAGGTCGAGGCGTTTCTTGCTCAAGATAGCTCAATCCCAAGTGGGGTTGATGAAAACTATCTTGACCTGGAGGGGGACATTCTTCTCCTTGAAAGATTGTTAAATGACGATCCTTCACCCTCTCTGTCTCCAAAGATACTTCATAAAGCGGAAGTCAAAAATGTTGAAATAACTAAAGACTTTCCCGAGGTTGAGCTCAAGGACTTGCCTCCTCATCTAGAATATGCATTTCTGGAGGGTGATAATAAATTACCCGTCATTATTGCTAAAGACTTAAAAGATGAGGAAAAGGCAGCACTCCTAAAGGTTCTTAAAGCAAACAAGCAAGCAATTGCTTGGAAACTCTCCGACATTAAGGGCATAAGCCCGGACTTTTGTACACACAAAATCTTAATGGAGGATGACTTTAAGCCAGCAGTGCAACAACAGAGAAGGGTAAATCCCAAAATCCACGAAGTTATCAAACAAGAGGTTCTTAAACTTCTTGATGCGGGATTGATTTATCCTATATCTGACAGTCCTTGGGTTAGCCCAATTCATTGTGTTCCTAAAAAAGGTGGCATTACCGTTGTCACCAACGAGGATAACGAGTTGATTCCAACTCGTTTGGTCACGGGTTGGCGAGTATGTATTGACTATCGAAAGTTAAATGAAGCCACCCGTAAAGACCATTTTCCTCTCCCTTTTATGGACCAGATGCTTGAAAGACTTGCGGGAAATGAATACTACTGCTTCCTCGATGGTTTTTCGGGTTACATCCAAATCCCCATTGATCCCCAGGATCAAGAGAAGACTACCTTCACACGCCGCTACGGAACTTTTGCTTAACGACGTATGCCTTTCGGCTTATGTAATGCACCAGGCACGTTCCAGAGGTGCATGATGTCTATCTTTTCCGAAATGATCGGGAAAACCATGGAGGTATTCATGGATGACTTTTCAGTCATCGGGGATTCATTCCAGTCTTGCCTCTCCCACATAGAACAGATGCTTAAACGTTGCAAAGAAACGAATCTAAGTCTCAACTGGGAGAAGAGCCACTTTATGGTCAAGGAGGGCATTGTCCTCGGCCATAAAATTTAAAAAAACCGGATTGAGGTTGACAAAGCCAAAATCGATGTCATTGCTAAATTACCTCATCCCAACACCGTAAAAGGTGTTAGGAGCTTTTTGGGTCATGCCGGCTTCTACAGTAGGTTTATCCAAGATTTTTCTAAAATTGCCCGGCCTATGACCCATCTCCTCGAGAAGGATGCTCCTTTCGTCTTCTCTCCTGAGTGCATCGAAGCTTTTGAAACATTAAAGAAAAAGCTTACCGAGGCACCGATTCTTGTTGCCCCCGATTGGGACCTACCTTTTGAGCTTATGTGCGATGCTAGTGATTTTGCCATAGGTGCGGTCTTGGGGCAACGTAAAGCAAAATACTTTCAGCCTATACACTACGCAAGCAAAACTATGACCGAGGCTCAAGGTCATTACACCACCACTGAAAAAGAACTCCTAGCTGTGGTGTATGCCTTTGAGAAATTCCGGCCATACTTGATCCTGACCAAATGCGTGGTGTATACGGATCACTCGGCTTTGAAGTACCTATTTGCAAAGCAAGATGCAAAGCCGAGGCTTCTCCGTTGGGTTCTCCTCCTCCAAGAATTTGATATCATTATCCGTGATAAAAAAGGAGCTGAGAACCTTGCTGCTGATCATCTCTCACGATTAGAAAACCCTCATCAGGATGTGTTCGAGAAAAAGGAAATAAATGAAACATTTCCTCTCGAATCAATCAATGCGGTTGCTTTTCGTGGTGACTCTACTACCCCATGGTTTGCCGACTTTGCAAATTACCATGCGGGTAACTTCATCGTTAAGGGGTTAACGTCCCAACAGAAGAACAAATTCTTCAAAGACGTTAATCATTACTTCTGGGACGACCCCTTTCTCTTCAAAATCTGTGCCGATCAAGTCATCAGGCGATATGTATACGGACAGGAAGCCGCTGATATTCTCAAGGCTTGCCATGCTGGACCCACCGGGGGCCACCATAGTCCTAACTACACCGCCAAAAAGGTGTTTGATTCCTGTTTCTATTGGCCCACGATCTACAAGGATACCCACGAGTTAGTCAAAGCTTGTGATGCTTGTCAGCGTCACGGGAATATTTCACAAAAGAACGAAATGCCACAAAATGCCATTCAAGTTTGTGAAATCTTTGACGTCTGGGGCATTGATTTTATGGGGCCATTCCCATCTTCTCGTGGAAACAAGTATATTCTCGTGGCTATTGACTATTTGTCAAAATGGGTTGAGGCTAAGGCCTTACCCACTAACGATGCCCGAATTGTTGTGAAATTCTTGAATTCCCTCTTTGCTCGTTTTGGAACTCCACGTGCCATCATTAGTGATCGCGGTATTCACTTTTGCAATGATCGCGGTACTCACTTTTGCAATGATCAATTCTACCGCGTATCACCCCCAAACAAGTGGGCAGGTGGAGGTTTCCAACCGTGGTATAAAACGGATTCTTGAGAGGATAGTTGGTGAAAACCGTGATTCCTGGTCGGATAAACTAGATGATGCACTCTGGGCCTTCCGTACAGCTTAGAAAACACCCATCGGGTGTACTCCATACAAGCTTGTATACGGGAAGGCGTGTCATTTACCGATCGAGCTCGAGCACAAAGCCTACTGGGCCTTGAAACATGCTAACTACGACCTTCATAAAGCGGGTGATCACCGTAAGGTTCAACTCAATGAATTAAACGAACTTCGTGATTAAGCCTACAAGAACTCTTTGATCTACAAAGAAAAGACAAAGAAGATTCACGACTCTAAGATTAAGAACCGCGTTTTCAACGTCGGTGACAGAGTCCTTTTCAACTCAAGGTTAAAGATCTTCTCGGGGAAATTAAAAACCCGATGGACTGGACCATTCACTATTGCTAAAGTGTATCCATACGGGACTGTTGAGTTATCTCAACCCGAAGGTCCCAACTTCAAAGTGAATGGTCATCGTTTGAAACATTATTTTGGAGAGGACATACCACCCATGGTTGTCCCAGATCTCCAAACTTTCCCCATGGACCAATGAATTCGGGGATCGAGTCAAGCTAGTGACTCGGTGAACAAAAAAATTAGCAACATATATGTGTTTTCACCCGTATTTCTGACTTCTTTGTACTTTCTACCACCCTAGTGTGGGGGAGTGGCCATCCCCCACCTTTTTGAAAAGTAAATATGTATATAAGTTTCAGTTTCCTTAAAAAAAAATGAAAAATGAAAAAGATTTATATGTACAGATAAATAAAGTGAAAAATAAAATCGATATTTCCATAGTTAGATTCGTATATTAGCTTTTTCCGTTCAGAGATTCGGCATAATAATCGGGACTTTGAATATTGAGGACAATATTCAATTCTAGTGTGGGGGGGGGGGGGGGGGGAATTCTTACGAATTTTATCACAAAACTTTCTAAGTACCCCCATTTTTAGGCCTAAATTTTTCAAAAAATTTTCACTTTATTTCAAAATTTTTGTGGTATTCACTCCGCCAAAGTCTAAATTACAAATGGATTGGCTAATCCAGGAGCAAACGGCTCTTGGTAAAGACATCTCAAACCCGTTGATGGCTTGCAATTTGCCAAAAATTGTATGGTTCCTCAACTCCCCATATCCCATAAAGCAAATGAGTTGGCTAGCCCACAAGATTATGGCTTGTGGTAAAGGCCGTGGAAAATCCATAATTGGTAATCAGCTCACCAGAAGCAAACGACTTTTGGTAAAGACTAATCAAATCCGTTTACAGCTGGTGGTTTGCTCAAAATCACACGGTTATCAGGTGTGCCACAGTTCTTACACCTGGCTACTCCAGAAGTGATGGCTTTTGGTAAAGAGATTTTCAAATCCATCAGGTTTTTCTCAAAATATTGCTAGGGACTAGCAATGTTTTAATGTGGGGGATTGATGAGTGTGTAAATACTCATCATTTTTACCATTTTTGAGCTGCCAAAACGTCTAAAAACACTCAATATTGTATCAAAATAGTGAAAATATCCCAGGAAAGTGTTTTACATGTTTCAAATGCAAAAATATCAAAAACAGATGAAAAACGCACAATGTTTGCAAAATTGGCAGTTTCAGTCCCTCAACTTTCAAAAGTTGTCAAATCTAGTCCCTAGTTGATCTAAAAACTTGAAAAAGTCACCAAAGGTCCTTTTAAATCAAAAAGTTACACAATTAGTCCTTTGGTGCAAAAGTTTCACAAAATGTCAAGTTTAGTCCCTGAATTTTGAAAATTGTCAAAAATGATCCTTGGGATATTAAAAACTTTGAGAAAAATAAATTTTGTCCTTGCACTAACCTTTTATGGCAGGATTGGTCCTTGGTGGAAAAGTTTGGTGAAATTACACAAATGGTCCCTGAAGTTTGAAAGTTTGGCAGTTTTAGTCCCTGGTGAAAATTAAATGGAAAAGTCAACCCAGGACCTCATACTATTTACCACTTGGCATAATATACCCCTTGAAATATTTTGGAAGAGTGCCAAAACCTCACCCCAAACTTTCGTTAAATTACAAAAATAGTCCTTGTGTAACATAAACCAAACCGGACCTAAATTATTACCCAAAATAATAAAATCCCATAGTCCAGTCCACCACAGCCCACACACTTCCTTTATTACTTGGGCCCAAAACACAACTAAGCCCACACCCCCAAAATATTATAACCGGGTCAAATGTTTAACCTCAGTCAAACATGGTCAAACGACCATCACCTTCCCAGCTTCCCTCCCCCACAACCTCACTTGGCCATCCCATCACCACCAGTCCACCACCCCATCACATCCACCGCCTAAACCACTACAAAACACCCTCACCTCAAGCATTTAATGCTGCCACCCCTCCCCTTGTTGTATCAGACACAATTTGCAAAGAAAAAGATTTCCCGCCAAAACACGTGTCGATTGATTAAAGGGTAGCAGTGATCCAATGGCTTCAATTTATGATGGGAAATGATCAGAAGAGTGAGAGAACCCTAATGGGCATCTATAAAAGGAAGAAGGAAGCAAGGATTGTAGTGTGTAGTTTTTTAGTTAATTATTAGTGTCGATTTTAAATTAAGTTTCAAATTTCAGTGTAACTTTCTAATTCTAAGCATTGTAGTAGTAGTTCTAGTGTACCTTAAATCTTTTTAAGTAATAAAATCAAGGTTTCATTTCTGTTCTGTGTTATTTCAATTTTCTAAATTTATGAATTTCTCAATAAGCTGAGTTGTGAATTGAACCAAGATTCATGGACTGAAATAAGCACATTTAGGTTCCAATAAGCTTATTGAAGCTTTTTAGAGACCCTAAAACTCAGTTTTGATAGAAAACATCAAAAACATAAAAAAGTCAATATTGGTCAACTGTCTTGTTTCTAATTTGTTTTCAGGTATTGCGGAGCATTGAGGAGCAAGTTTGGGATTGGAACAGCCTATCTAAAGATAGGCATCATTAGGAAAACTCCTTGTTCATGCTAGGGGTGTCTTGTAAGAAATTGCTCATTTAATTTTTCCTCTAAAAGTTTAGTTTCTAAATTGCTTGCTTGAATTTGATCATCTGTGGTTGTTTGTGCTTATTTTGGTTCTGTTTAGTTAATTTGTAGCTTAAATTATTTAACTTGTTAATTAGATCTTGTAATATTTAAAATCTTAGTTTAACAGTCAAAGTTGAATAAGAGATTCTGTTGTGTATTAGTATTAGCTACCTGTTTCTAAGTGCCCATTTAAGTTTAATATTTGATAAAAAGTTAGATTGGAGCAGTCTTATAAGCTTAAACACCCCTTAGCTTCTTAAACTCAAAACAGTCATAGGTTTTAGGGGTGTTTGGATCTAAGTTGTACACTGTGATAAAGGTTGTGTTTGTTGTTAACTTGGGCCTGTACACCTCACCTTAGGTAATATTTGCTCACTGAAACAATAAAATCCAAGTGCTTTTTGATTAAAAGTCAAAACCTCAATTAATCCAAGTCTATGAGTTAACTGTTAGGATTTTGGATTTGAATGAGCGTCATGTTGGTTCATTAGTGTTCAATACAGCTTGTTTTAGTCTTATTAGGTCTTATTATATCATCATTAGCTAGTAGGATTCATTACAAGTTCAAAAAAGTCAAAAGCTTAAGTTTTTATAAAAAGTCAAATTGCACCTTTCAGATTTTTGCAAAAGTTACAAGAATTAAACTGAATTTTGTGTTTGGATTGAGGATCTGAAATTTGTTGTAGTTAAACTTTACCAGCTCAACTTCATTTTCCCAGGGTTGCTTAAATTTTGTGAATTTTCCTTGTGGACTAAATTACCCTTGGAAGTGAACTGCAGGGCAAGCCATTGCCCTGTGCACAGCTGGCCATCTCACCATCACCACTTTGGTGGTGATTTCTGGCCAACCCAGTGGGCCCTAGTGGTTCATTTTAGCTTCTAACAACCACCCTCCTACCAGGGTACAAGGTTTGACCCTTGGTTTGACCTAGGAACAAGTGGACCCCACCTGGAATCCACCCCTAAGTCTGTCCCATTTCTTAGTGAAATTCAGTTTGCAAAAGTGCTTATTTTGATCTTATCATCTTTGTAACAATTCGCAATTTCAGGTTAACTTTCATTTCCGAAAATTTCACTATTCACTTTTTACTATTCACTTTTTACTATTCATCTCAGAAATTTTTATTTCATATTCTCGTAAGTTAAACTATTTTAACGATAATCCGAGAGTTTGACGCTCGTCGGATCATTTCTGCAAAAATCACAAAGCCGTGTCCGAGATTTACTTTTAGGTTTAAACGTCCTTCCAGCATCCCGATATATCCATTAAACATTATAAACAATAGAAATATGATTTTCTCTCATTTTATGACAATTCCAAAAGTTTTGGAATTTTACGTTTTTCAGTTCAGCGTTTTACGCGAATTACGCGTTTTAGACCCGTGTTTCCAGTTTTTAGCAGGGTTTTAGCACCCGATAGATCCTACCACTCATTTTATATTTTATTATGGAGTATATTGATGAGTTCTAGCATATTTATAAGTTTCATATTTTTAGGATACCCGGTTTTACGTTTCGTGACTTAAAAACTTACGGTTAGCGATTTACGGAGTCAAAACTAGCTACATACTTAGGATATTATCATCCAAAGACCATGACTACTCATCTAGTCACCCTTATCCTAGGTAAACCGACTTAGGGGGGGGGGGAGTCACCATGTGTGGTTAAATCTTGACTTTAGCCATTAGATCTTACTTAATTACAACTTTGTCTCCAAGTTTAAGCACTTTCCTAGCCACCTTCCTAACCTCCTCATTCATAGTATAAATAGCAAGCTAATCCCTTCCTTTCTTTATCAATAAAAATGCCACAACATCAATACCTAGCACCATGATCCTTTGATCTTCAATCTTCAAGTTACACTACAAAGTTCAAGGTCTTAGTATTCTCTACCTAGTTCTCAAGTTTGTTTGGTGATTCCATGGTTGATTTAGGAGCTACACAAGGTTACTAGGGCTGAAGTTAAATGATTTTCACAAGGGTTAGATCAAGGCTAGCAAGGGTTACAAGAGTTATGGTGAAGGGTTTACAAGATTAGGTTTAGTGTCCTAGTTCTATACTTGACTTCCTTTCTTAAGTGAAAGCCAAAAGTTGTAAGAAACCCTTATACACTTTCTTGCTCAATATCATTTTCATGCTCTTTGTGTTCTTTTCATTCTATATATGTTCTTGTTATTGTGTTCATGATGTTTAAAAATGGATAAAACGAGTATTGGTATACATATGTTAACTTATGACAAGCAAACAAGCAAACTAGTGATTTTTATGGAAAACCACAACCACAATAGTATAACTTTGATATTTGACACTTACTTACTGTTAAAGAGGACTTAACAAGGAAAACATAGCAATTTGAATCACCCAAAACGAGTACACGAGTCAAAAGTTATGACCATTTGAAGTTAGCGAAACCAAAACGGCAAAACTGCCTAAATAGCATTCTGATCAAATTTTGCTTTTGAAAGTCACCCTTTTGTTCCGATTCATCAAAAAGTTAAAACACGAAAGTTGTCTGGAACGACGTTTTCGTTTAGGAACAAAGAAGCTCGAGCCCTGAAAACGCCTTCCGAGTGATAATTTTCTTCAAAATCTTAACAGCCCATTTTAGACCAAAGTCACTATATTATAGTTATGATTTACTAAGACCAAGAGGTCTAATGACCTAAAGCCGAGACCACAACCATGGCTAAAGCCAAGGTTGAGTCTCAAGACCATGGTAACAATGACCAAGGTCACGGCAAAGCTACGGCTAAAGACCATATAACTATTAAAGATCAAAAACTTATATATATGTTATCAAATACTACAATAGTAGGGAGCCTCATGTGAGGAGTTCATTGAGTAAGCCGTCGAGACGATTTGTGGATTTACGAGTTAAAGTGTCCTAGCTCCTCGAACGTTTACTCCATGACTTCTGAATTATGTCGGCCCGAACGGTAGTAAGAGATTTACAACCTATACATGTTTCATAAACCACTTATATTCAAAGACTTACACATTATACTAAAGTACTACATCATGAACACTATGCAAGACATATATAGGCAATTCTTCGTATTCTTAGACTTTACTCCAAACCTAAGTCGCAACGTTCTATTATAGGCTGCTCTTAGTGACTTTCACGATTCGACTACCACTTTGATTTCACATCACTTAAGCTTAAGGTGAGTCATAGCCCCTACTCTTTTCGTACTTGTTTTAACTCTTGGGGGGGATACATGCTCAACTACTTGCTTACTTGTACAAATACTCAAAACATTTATACTTGATTGTTTTATAATTGATTGTCTTATACTTGATGGCATTATACTTGATTTCATACATACATGACTGTCTTTTATCTTTGGGAAGTGGCTCCCAGTAAACTTATATCTTTGGGAAGTGGCTCCCAGTTTTCTTTGGGAAGTGGCTCCCAGTTGTCCTTGGGAATTGGCTCCCAAAGTGAGGTCTTCGGAGATGAAGTATAGACTCACTTCTAATTGCTTAAATTGTCTTGATGAACTTATACATGTCTTATTCATACTATATATGTTAGCAGTGGGTTGTGAACACACAGGTTACAAGTCTCTTATGGCGGGACTTGTAACTGAGTGGATTCACGATGCCTTTGCTGTGTGATATTCTTTTAAGGCTTTTCAACTGTTTTAAGACAAACTCTATGAACTTACCAACCATTGTGTTGACACTTTAGCATGTTTATCTCAGGTTAGTAAGGCGATAGCTAGTGCGTGGAACTTAGAGTCAAGCTGCATATTCTGAAGACTTACGCTTTTATCATTTACCATTCAAAACATTTTGTATACATTTATGTATCATACTTTGGAATCTCATGTTTGTAACTTTGAATTCATTAATCGAATGGTAACTTTTCAAAACGTCTCATTTAGAGTTCGTTTTCTATAACTTGTACTTTGTATTATGAAGTAGCACCCCTATGACACAGTCTTCCGCTGCGGTATTTTGGGGGTGTTACAGATTGGTACCAGAGCCTTGGTTATAGAGAACTAGGTTGCATTTAGTGCCTAGACTATAACTGCTATATACGTTGGGACCTTCCTCTTTATTTGCCTTACACACACTACATACACATACGCTTTTTGGTAGTTGTTGGTTTAGTTCCACGCTGTTAGATGATGTGACTTTAGTATTATAAGGAGCCCCAGAGATTCATCGAGTCATTAAAAACATGGAGCTCAGTAATAACTAATTAGTTAACTTGATCTTGTGACAGTTCTTGTTTGATTAGACACAAGATTTGAGTTAAATAATATTATTGCTTAGCTTTAGGGATTTGATGACTTGATTATCTTACTATCGGCCTCAGAAGGCGGATTTTGTGTCGGAAATTCTTAAGTAGGATGTTTTAGAATCTCCTTATTTAAATGGATTGGGACGCCTCTTCAGTTAAATAAAGAAATTGTAAATCACCGAACCATAAGTTTATGAGACCTTACTTACATAAATTTGGACGCTTCTTTATGTAAGTAATGTGTTATAAATAAGTGGGCTTAATTGTAGCCGATACAACTCCTTAACCAGAACCTTAGACGAATCAGAGTGAACACCACTATTTTAGAGATCCTGAAATCCCGAATTCTCTTAGACACACCGTAAGTAGTTAACATCAACTGAACTTCGGGACGAAGTTCTCCTTAAGGGGTACAGACTGTAACAATTCGCAATTTCAGGTTAACTTTCATTTCCGAAAATTTCACTATTCACTTTTTACTATTCACTTTTTACTATTCATCTCAGAAATTTTTATTTCATATTCTCGTAAGTTAAACTATTTTAACGATAATCCGAGAGTTTGACGCTCGTCGGATCATTTCTGCAAAAATCACAAAGCCGTGTCCGAGATTTACTTTTAGGTTTAAACGTCCTTCCAGCATCCCGATATATCCATTAAACATTATAAACAATAGAAATATGATTTTCTCTCATTTTATGACAATTCCAAAAGTTTTGGAATTTTACGTTTTTCAGTTCAGCGTTTTACGCGAATTACGCGTTTTAGACCCGTGTTTCCAGTTTTTAGCAGGGTTTTAGCACCCGATAGATCCTACCACTCATTTTATATTTTATTATGGAGTATATTGATGAGTTCTAGCATATTTATAAGTTTCATATTTTTAGGATACCCGGTTTTACGTTTCGTGACTTAAAAACTTACGGTTAGCGATTTACGGAGTCAAAACTAGCTACATACTTAGGATATTATCATCCAAAGACCATGACTACTCATCTAGTCACCCTTATCCTAGGTAAACCGACTTAGGGGGGGGGGAGTCACCATGTGTGGTTAAATCTTGACTTTAGCCATTAGATCTTACTTAATTACAACTTTGTCTCCAAGTTTAAGCACTTTCCTAGCCACCTTCCTAACCTCCTCATTCATAGTATAAATAGCAAGCTAATCCCTTCCTTTCTTTATCAATAAAAACGCCACAACATCAATACCTAGCACCATGATCCTTTGATCTTCAATCTTCAAGTTACACTACAAAGTTCAAGGTCTTAGTATTCTCTACCTAGTTCTCAAGTTTGTTTGGTGATTCCATGGTTGATTTAGGAGCTACACAAGGTTACTAGGGCTGAAGTTAAATGATTTTCACAAGGGTTAGATCAAGGCTAGCAAGGGTTACAAGAGTTATGGTGAAGGGTTTACAAGATTAGGTTTAGTGTCCTAGTTCTATACTTGACTTCCTTTCTTAAGTGAAAGCCAAAAGTTGTAAGAAACCCTTATACACTTTCTTGCTCAATATCATTTTCATGCTCTTTGTGTTCTTTTCATTCTATATATGTTCTTGTTATTGTGTTCATGATGTTTAAAAATGGATAAAACGAGTATTGGTATACATATGTTAACTTATGACAAGCAAACAAGCAAACTAGTGATTTTTATGGAAAACCACAACCACAATAGTATAAATTTGATATTTGACACTTACTTACTATTAAAGAGGACTTAACAAGGAAAACATAGCAATTTGAATCACCCAAAACGAGTACACGAGTCAAAAGTTATGACCATTTGAAGTTAGCGAAACCAAAACGGCAAAACTGCCTAAATAGCATTCTGATCAAATTTTGCTTTTGAAAGTCACCCTTCTGTTCCGATTCATCAAAAAGTTAAAACACGAAAGTTGTCCGGAACGACGTTTTCGTTCAGGAACAAAGAAGCTCGAGCCCTGAAAACGCCTTCCGAGTGATAATTTTCTTCAAAATCTTAACAGCCCATTTTAGACCAAAGTCACTATATTATAGTTATGATTTACTAAGACCAAGAGGTCTAATGACCTAAAGCCGAGACCACAACCATGGCTAAAGCCAAGGTTGAGTCTCAAGACCATGGTAACAACGACCAAGGTCACGGCAAAGCTACGGCTAAAGACCATATAACTATTAAAGATCAAAAACTTATATATATGTTATCAAATACTACAATAGTAGGGAGCCTCATGTGAGGAGTTCATTGAGTAAGCCGTCGAGATGAGTTGTGGATTTACGAGTTAAAGTGTCCTAGCTCCTCGAACGTTTACTCCATGACTTCTCAATTATGTCGGCCCGAACGGTAGTAAGAGATTTACAACCTATACATGTTTCATAAACCACTTATATTCAAAGACTTACACATTATACTAAAGTACTACATCATGAACACTATGCAAGACATATATAGGCAATTCTTCGTATTCTTAGACTTTACTCCAAACCTAAGTCGCAACGTTTTATTATAGGCTGCTCTTAGTGACTTTCACGATTCGACTACCACTTTAATTTCACATCACTTAAGCTTAAGGTGAGTCATAGCCCCTACTCTTTTCGTACTTGTTTTAACTCTTGGGGGGATACATGCTCAACTACTTGCTTACTTGTACAAATACTCAAAACATTTATACTTGATTGTTTTATAATTGATTGTCTTATACTTGATGGCATTATACTTGATTTCATACATACATGACTGTCTTTTATCTTTGGGAAGTGGCTCCCAGTAAACTTATATCTTTGGGAAGTGGCTCCCAGTTTTCTTTGGGAAGTGGCTCCCAGTTGTCCTTGGGAATTGGCTCCCAAAGTGAGGTCTTCGGAGATGAAGTATAGACTCACTTCTAATTGCTTAAATTGTCTTGATGAACTTATACATGTCTTATTCATACTATATATGTTAGCAGTGGGTTGTGAACACACAGGTTACAAGTCTCTTATGGCGGGACTTGTAACTGAGTGGATTCACGATGCCTTTGCTGTGTGATATTCTTTTAAGGCTTTTCAACTGTTTTAAGACAAACTCTATGAACTTACCAACCATTGTGTTGACACTTTAGCATGTTTATCTCAGGTTAGTAAGGCGATAGCTAGTGCGTGGAACTTAGAGTCAAGCTGCATATTCTGAAGACTTACGCTTTTATCATTTACCATTCAAAACATTTTGTATACATTTATGTATCATACTTTGGAATCTCATGTTTGTAACTTTGAATTCATTAATCGAATGGTAACTTTTCAAAACGTCTCATTTAGAGTTCGTTTTCTATAACTTGTACTTTGTATTATGAAGTAGCACCCCTATGACACAGTCTTCCGCTGCGGTATTTTGGGGGTGTTACAATCTTATTTGTAATCATTGCTTGTTGTTTCTGGCTTATTTGAGTTTGTTTAGATTATTTGTATCAAGTTTCACCATTGTGGGCCCCACCTCTAATCATTTGTGCTTATTTACCTACTCAGTCAACATAAGTCAACTGTCTAACTTAAAGGGGGTGCATATTGCTTATTTTTAAGCTAAGAAAAAAGTTGTTTCACAAAAGTAGCTTATTTTCATCTAACTTTTAGCTGTCAGAAAGAAAAAATCCAAAAAAACCAAAAATAAAAATAGTGATAGCTTCTATTTAATAGAAACTATCTTTTTCAAATTTCTTTTCAGCTTATTTTTAAGCACTTGTCCATTTTTATAATTTTCTAAATTTTCTTGTACCTTTAAGTAGTTAAAATAATTTTCTTAGAATTTTCTTAATCTGTTTACTATTTATTAGATTTAAAACTAGTTTAATTAATTAAATAGGTAATATTAGTTATTAATTAGTTTTCTTAAATTTTTAGTAACAACAGTAGGTTTTTATAATTTTTCTAAGTTTTATAAATTTTTAGTTTCTACTGTTCATTTTCCATTTTTCTTATTTTAATTATTTAAATTAGATTTAAGTTAATTAAAAGGTAATTAATTAGTAGATTAACCTTAAACATAATTTTTAGAAGTTTTTATAATTTTGTAGGATTCCTGTGATGGTTAAATAATTTTATAAATTCTCTCATAATTTTCTAAGTTAAATTAGTATTAATTGTAATTTAAAATAATTTAATTAGTTTAATTAAGATAAATAGTTTTTAATTAATAAAAAATCCATAAAAAGACAAAAATATTTATTTTTATTTTTTATACTTTCTTCAAGTTCTATTTTAAGTTTAGAAATTGTTTTTGCAAATTTTTAGTTTAATTTGTAATCTTGTAATTTTTAGTTACTTAAAATTAGATTTAAATTAGATTTTAATTAGTTTAATTAATTAAATAATATTTAAATAGTAAAATAATCATTTTCATAATTTCATTTTCATTTTCAAATTTCTTTTTAATTTTAAGTTTCAAAAGTTTCAAAAGCACCCCCTGTAGTTTGTTAAATATCAAAACCCCATTTTTCCAGTCTGTTACGTGATCTGAATTGTGAATTTGTGCATATACTTGTATATCTGATTTTTGTGAATATTATATCTGTGTACAAATACCAAAATAACAGTAGCAGAATCAATTCCTTATCATCAGGGCTACTATCCTCAGTGCCACTCACTCATAAACGATTTCAAAATACACCATTTCAATCTCGCTGGGACTTTAACGACCCGGGGACACACTATACTATCCACGGAGCATTGGGATAAGCTGTTTTTGACTAGTTGACCTTGGTCAATTATATCTGACAGTTTAGCCCCAATCACCAGGTACTTTGGATACAAAATCAAATACTTGAATATGGGTTCAACTTTATGAACACTAAAATCTATATTGATAACCAAAGTACAATTTCAATTGTTAAAAATCCAATATTTCATCAAAGAACAAAGCATATTGAAATTAGGCACCATTTTATTAGGGATGCAAATGAGAAACACTTAATTCAAGTGCTTAAAATTCATACTGATGATAATGTGGGTGATTTATTAACAAAGGCTTTTGATGGACCTAGGTTTAATTACTTAGTTGTCCACATTGGGATGGTTAACCATTGAAAGCTTTGTTTGAGGGGAGGCATAAGCCTAAGGGGAGGATTAATGTTGTAAATTCTGTATTTTATTATGATTTTGTTTGCTAACTCTGTTTTGCAGGTTTAATTTTATATAGACTAACCATTATTTGTATAAGTTTGTATTCTGTGTTCTGTTTTTTAGTGTTTGTTTTGCAGGTTTCTGTTTCTGCTCATGGCCAGAGTATGTCTGAGATTCTGCTGATCACTATGTCACATATCAGTAGAATAGAAAAAAACAAAAACAAGAAATTTTATTCATTAAAGCTTCATTACATTTAGTGTTACAACCAGCAGTGTTTCCAGATTACAAACAAGACCAAAAAACAACATTACATCTAAACAACCACCAAAGACACCTACCCAACAACCTACACACCCAACCCCCTACTCCATCTTCCTCTTCCCCTTTCCCATGTCCCTGTCCTTGGGGTCAGGCATTCTCTTGTGGACCCCTCTAGCCTGCATATATTTGTCCTACACTCTTGGACAAGCAAGCACTAGGACAACCTTGAGTGGACCTTTACGCCTTTGGGAGGATCGAGGCTCCTCAGGAACTAAGATCCTGCTCATGCCAGCTACAACCCTCGCCATCTCACTCGTGAGAAACTCAGAGACTGGGGTGTGAACTGGTTTTATCACTGCTAGGGGTATTGGATTAAGAGGTTCCTCATCATCCTCCTCAGATAAAGCTGGAGATGGCTTGACCTCTGATGGTCCCTCATCACTTGGAGGAAGTGATGGAAAGTACTGGCCAAGTTGTACATTGGGGTTATATGAAGACATCTGATTCTGAGGTGGGAAGTGCAACAACCAGTGTGGATCATTGGTAGAGGTAGAACAATCAGAGGAATCAGAGGAAATGTCAATGACTTCTGGTTTGGGGTTCATGATCTTTATTCTTGGGAGGATATTTGGTGTGTTTGGGAATTGAGTGTATCTAATTTGGGTGAATTGTGATTTGAAGGCTTCTTTATAGACCTGATTATGAGTTAATGGGAGTTAATGCAACTTAATGTGAGGTGGTTGAATGGTACGAATTTGAGATATTTACTGAAAGCCACGTTGACTATAAAGAAGATTTTTACTAAGATGAAATTTCTACTGATGGGTAATCCTGCTGATTGACTTTCAATTCTGCGAATGATCTTTGAACATATCAGTAGTATGGATAAACAAAACAGAACTGAACATAGAGATTTTATACATATTGGACAGATTACAAGGAAATTTAAAAAAAAAAAAAAAAAAAAAAAAAAAAACATACAAAAGAAGCCAACACGTAAACAACCTAACCAACCCACTAGTCCTTCATCTTTCCTTTGCCTTTGTCCTTCAGGCCAGGCATACACTTGTGGACCCCTCTGGATTGCGTATCCTTGTTCCACACTATGGGATAAGCGAGCCCTATCACGACCTTCAGTGGCCCTTAGGGACTAGGATTCTACTCATCCCTGCTACAACTCTCTCCATCTCACTTTGGAGAAAAGCTGTGACTGGTCCAAAGACTGATGGTGGTTGTAAAGGACCTTCATCACTTGGTGGTGCATTTGGGTTGCGTTGAGAAGGGAAGAAAGACAATAAGAGAGGGCTAGTAGCAGGATTTGGATCATGTCTTCTTTTACGAGCTTGTTCCTTGGTTAGTCCTTGAGGAATTGTTGGAGGTAAGAAGGATGGAGATGATTCTAAATCAGATGAGGAATCAGATGAGATTTCAATGTAGTTTGAGTTAGGGTTCATGGTTGCTACTGAGTGAATGGTGTGATGATTAATTAGGGATTAATAATTTGATTGGTGAGATTTGGGGATTTTTACTCCTATTTATAGGCCAAGTCAAACTCGTTTTGGAAAGTTAATGCAAATTAATGCTAGGCGGTTGAAAAGTAATTACTGAAGAAAGTTTGACCAAACAAGAGATATTTTACTGAAGGGTGGTTTCTCCTAAGGAGTTGTTTTTGCTGATTGACCATCCTTACTGCTGATAGGTCAATGTGTCTTCTGATGAGTTGAATGGTTGACCATAGTCAAATATATGTAGGTTGCTACTGATTGACCATCAGTTCCTGCTGATTGACTTTGGTTTCTGCTGAAGGAGTCAGTTTTAAGTTTTATTTTGGGATATTATTAAAGTCAAAATTAGTCAAATATTTTTTCCATGATTATTGCCAATTACCTTCCACGTTTGGAAATTGCTACATATAACCTAAACGTGCATATCCCACTCAAAAAATAACTGATTCCCTCTCATTCATACCTTAAAACCATTTCGAAACTTCTCTGTTCCACAATCCACTCTCAATGGTTGAACTTCAATTCAAAGGAGATCACAACAAGACTGCTTTCTTGAGTAGAGCAAAAGGGGATGCACATTATGTACAAATGATGGAGTTTCTACAAAGGTCTAAGATTCACTTTGCTCTGACTCGATACCCTACGATTGTGTATGAATCATTGATTACACAATTCTGGGAAACGGCTAGGGTACGGTCTGTTGAAGGGGAACCAATGGAGATAGTGGCTACAGTGGATGAGGAAGATTGTGTTGTTACAGAATCATTGGTTACGGCTCAGTTACAACTTGATGATGAAGATGGTGAATATGAGGCGCCAAAGGAGGAGATTATTGCGGGTCTTTATGCTATTGGTTATGAAGGTGATGGGAAGGTCTAGCACAAGAACAAATTCTGCCTAAAGTATAGATTTCTGGTACATACTCTGCTTCAATGCATACGCTCTAAGTCAGGAGGTTGGGATCAATTCTCCACCTCTATAGCCTTTGCTATAGTGTGTTTATCTCAGGGTAGAACATTTAATTTTTCTAAGTATATATTTGATGAGATGGTTAAAAATGTTAAGGATACCAAACTTAAATATCTAATGTATCCTAGGTTTCTTCAAATTATCTTAGGTATACAGACCAGTGACCCCACACATAAGCCTATTAATAAGTTGACTAGGAAATTATTTGCTTCAATGCAGTCCAAATACACTGGTGTACACAGGCCTCTTTTACCTGCAATGTTGCCTGGCGGTAATGCATCTGCTGATGAGGGCAATGCTGCTGGTGGACAAGAACCTGCTGATGCCAATGCACCAGTGGATGTTACAAAGGGTCCTTCAGTTGCTCCAGATACAAGTGCATCAGTTGCTGCTGATGCCCAGCCACCACCATCTGCTTGATCATCTACACCTAGACATCCTACACCACTACCATCACCAGTATCTGTTGCTCCTGATGAGCATGTGAGTAGTGTTGTAGAGACAATTAGGTCTTTGGGAGTAGAAAATCCTGTTGCACCTGAGGTTTCTGATGTTGACCAGCCTTTTACAAGATTGACCACACCCAGTCCATTGAGACCTGCTTTTGAGGATTCTGAAAATTTGGATGCAGGGTTTCATGATTCTCCTCTTAGGACCAATGATGCTACTGATGCCACAGGTATTCTAGCTGGTGGAGCTGAAGGTCCTATTACTCTCACCTCCATGTCTATTTTGTTGAACAGGTGTCTACAAAAGATTGATGATTTGGACAAAGATCTCAAGACTACCAAGAAGACACTTGGAGAAGCAGTTGTTAAGTTGGTTAAGAAGGTTAAGAAGTTGGAGGATAAGCTTAAATCCAAGAAGAGAAAGGGTGTAGTGGCTGATTCTAATGAGGAAGTTGATGAAAGCAGGAATGACATTGACTTAGATGGACTTCATCTTCTGGCTACCACTTCATTGGAGAGTGCTAAGGTTGATGCTACTGCTGATATGGATGTTCAAGATGATCAACATGCAGGGGAAGCACATCCTACAATTACCTAGTTGTCATATAACAGAAGGAGAAAGTTACAAAAACTTAGGAGAGAGTCTGAAGCTAGTCCATCCATTCTTGCTGAAGACACCCATGTATCCACTAATGTGCCTATGCCATCAGTTTCTGTTGATCCCTGTCCTGAGGCTGTTACTGCTGATCAATCAGCAGATAAAGTCACTCCTAGTGTTGGATTAGCTGCTATTTCCATTCCTTATGTTCCAGATGTCTTCACTGATCAGATATCCATTCCTGCTATTGTTTCTACTAGTCAAGTGGATAAGGGGAAATCTGAAGTCGACTGTTCCTCCTGATATGGTGGGGAATGATATGTATAATGCTGAACAACTTGTCAGAGCCATTAGAAGAAGTCTTCTTGTCAAACAAGAATTAGCAGCCATGTATGATGGTCATCTTGAGCCTTTACTAAGGTGATCTGTTATTATGTTATTGTATCTTTCTTTATTCTTATTATTAGTATAAAAAAAACTAACAGATTTTATAGTGTCATTCTTTGTTGTATGCAGGTTTTGGTGTTGGTTCATTACCACACTTTATATGGTTATCAACTTACCATGATGTTGACTATTTCATCAAAAAGTTGGCTAGTCCAAAGGGTACAACTTTGGTAAAGACACATCAAAGCTGTTGATAGCTGTAATGGTTTGCTCAAAACCATTGGGTACTCAACTCACCCATGCTTCACATATGAGAGTTGGATGGTTATCGATTCACCATGGATTTTTCCTTTTGGATTCCAAGGAATTAGCTAGCCCACAAGGGTATGTCATGTGGTAAAGGCAGTGGAAAACCATATTTGTTAATCAATTTACCAAGGTGATTTAATCAACCAAAGCATTGACTAGTCCTGAGCAAACGGCTATAGGTAAAGATATCTCAAATACGTTTATAGCTGATGATTTGCTCAAAATCATATGGTTATCAGTGTACCATAGTTTTTTGAACTGAAACATTTGGCTACTCCAGTAGTGATGGCTATTGGTAAAGAGACATCAAATCCATTATTTTCAATGATTCACCTCTCACAGGAGTTAACACACCTGGAAGTGATGAGAATAGTATGAAACTTATGTTTTGATGTACATTTTGTCACTTGTTGCTGCAAAGAATGGATGCTTAAAGTTTTTGCTGCTGATAAGTTTAGGGGAGGATTGGTAGGAATTATTGAAGACACCAGATTGTTTCTGCTGATCCCTTCCAGCTGACAGGTTCCTGCGGATGCTTATAGTGGTTTACGCTTATGTCGGGTTCCTGCTGACGATAGACATTCTATGGATATAGTTAATCCGTAGCATTGGAAGTTCTTAGAAGATTATATTTAGTTTATTTTAGGACAAGATGTGTAATATATTTTATATTCTTAGATTACACGTTTTCTTGTAAGATAGGTTATGGTTCCTTGTAGTCTAAAAGGAACACCCAGATGAATGTTTTAGACACGACTTGTTTTCAATCTTTAGTGATTAAAAAAAAGATCCATAGAGGATCAGAGCATTTGATGAGGCGAAAAGTGTACTGCTTTTAAAGGGTCTTTTAAGCCCGAATTCGAGATTATTTGATCAATTATTGCCCTAAATCGTTCCTTTTGTCATTTTAGGTACTTTTGAGGAGAAATCTGGAAAAGGAAGCATTTTGGACATTTTTGGAGCATAAGAGTGAAGAAAACGGCAATGTCTCAAAATTCCTTGCTAGAACAGTACCTGACGGCATCAAGGATCTACAAGTGACGGCGTAAAGACTGACAAAAGAGGTAGATGTGGAACTTATAACGGGACGGCCCAGAGAGTTTTCAAGCTTATGGCCTGACGGTGTCACCAAGGCCGTAAGGGTCCAAATACTAGTAACGGTCCAAAGTAATTCCCTACATGACGGTGTCACAATTAGATCTAGGCAATACGATTCTTATCATGGCGGCAAGTTGACGGCATCACGAGCTAATACATGACGCCGTCAAGATGTAAACTCTATTTATAGTTTTCAAAATTTCATTCATTAGTGTGCAACTTTGAGGGAATAAACCCTAGACGAATTTTATCAGCTTTTCATGGGTTTCAACCCCTTGATTCTTCCATGTTCAATTGAAGATAAGTACTTATCCAAATCATTCAATATGTCTATGTGTTGTGTGATTATATCTTACACTTGTCTTCTCTTTAACATGCTAGGCTAGATCTTTCTTGTGTTTGCTTAGATGTAGTGAAACCTAGATGTTGATTATGGGTTGATTGTTTGTTTATAATTGTTACGGATGATTGTATTCGATGTTAGGCTTAAGAAAACTAGCAGACTTCCATTGGTAACTGATGAGGCGAAAAATGAACCATTTTTAGAGGGTCATTTAAGCCCGGAATTGAATTTATTTGATCAAATATTGCCCTAAATCGTTCCTTTTGTTATTTTAGGTACTTTGGGAGTGAATTCTGGAAAAGGAAGCATTTTGGATGTTTTTGGAGCATAAAAGTGAAGAAAACGGCAAAGACTTATTTTTCCATGCTGAGAACAGTACCTGAAGGCGTCAAGAAGGAAAGGTGACGGTGTCAGGAGCAAAATCCATGATGACCCTGTGAAAACCTGAAGGCGTCAGATGAAGGGCGTCAAGAGTTATTTTGGTGACGGCCTGAAGATGGATTACACGTGACGACGTCAAACCCAGATCTAGGCAGTTCGAGAACTTTATTGGCGGCGAGATGACGGCGTCAGACATTTACTCTTGATGCCGTCACCTCACAAAATCTATATATACTTTTCTATTTTTCATTCATTGGGAGGAACTTGTGTGGAGAATATTAGGGTCGAACCTAATAAACCCTAGGTTGTTTGTAACAGTATTTTCAAGGGTTTTCACCCCTTGAAACCTTTCATGTTCAATTAAGATAAGTCCTCTATCAATTCATTCAATATGTCTATGTGTTGTTTGAATATATCTTATGCTTGTCTTGATTTCAACATGCTAGGCTAGATCTTTCATGTGTTTGCTTAGATGTAATGAAACCTAGATGTTGATTATAGGTTGATTTATTGTTTATAGTTGTAATGGATGAATGATTTCAATGTTAGGCTTAAGAAAACTGGCAGATCTCCATTGTGTAACTTGCTTGAACGTCTTAAGAAACATGAACCAATGTGTACTAGGTTTTTATGATTGTATTTAATGCATGAGCGAATTCTAGTGATCCCATGTTAGGAGCTTCTTAGCCGGCTCGACATAGGAGTGAAGTAGGAGCTTATAGGATTGGGGAAGTAAGTACGCCACCCCATGAATGGTATTAAGGAATACAATCCATCATCCACGCAACTGTAACAAATAATTAACCTGTAAAAGATATCTAGGGAGTAGTGAAATCTAAGTAAACATAATTCTCCCATATATTGCTCACACCTCTAGTTAAATTAGTTTATTTTTGTTTTTGTTATTTTATTTTGATTGCATCTTTAGATATTGGGTTAGTTGACTAGCAACTAATTCCGCCCATCTTCCAAAACCCGAGATTTTATATGCTTTCATAAAAACATAAAAAAAAAAAAAAGAATCATTCCTCACCTCTAGACCTAGTTCTTAGGTTTTCTAATCCTAGCGACACTATTCCCAAGTTGAACGATCAATCCCCCGGTACTTGTCACTATACTATACTACAACGATCAGGTACATTGCCTGGTGGGGGTTGTAAGCTTCTCGAGATCCCTCGAGAGGTAAACCCTGGTGAAATTCCCACGCATCAAGTTTTTGGCGCCGCAGCCTGGGGAATAGTTATTGTCTAGGTTAGAATTTCTTTTTATTAGGTCTACTTGCTAGATTCCTTTCTAGTAAGATTTTTATTTTTTATTTTTTGGTTTTCTTTAGTCTATCTCATTTCTTCGTGTTTGTGTTCGTAATCTTTACCATCCGACATCATGGAAGGTGGTAACATCTTTGAACCCATCAACCCACCACAACAAGACCACCCACAAAACCCACCACTAGCAAACCAACCTCTTAGGCCCCGAACCCTAGGAGAGTATTCTTGACCTAGCCACCAAGGCTATCGAAACACTATTGAGATCACCGGAGCCAATGTGTCTCCCTTGCGATCCGACACCATCCGGTTGGTGCAAAGCGGATGTGCATTCCATGTACTTCGTTCCGAAGATCCAAATCAACATCTCAAGGACTTCCTCAAAATCGTAGATTCCATAGACCTTGATGTTACAACTAGAGAGTTAACCCGATTACGCCTATTCCAATTCTCTCTACGTGATCAAGCTAGTCAATGGCTTGAGAGTTTACCCGCGGGATCCATCACCTCATGGGATGATCTCACCACTCGTTTCCTTGCTCAATTTTTCCCACCGGGGAGAACTACCAAGCTTAGAAATGATATCTTGATGTTTCAACAACGTCAAGGTGAAGCTCTATATGAAGCATGGACTCGTTTCAAGGACTTACTCCAAAAAGTCCCTCATCATGGCATAGATCTTTGGCTGCAAGTCCAAATCTTCTATGAACATATCGATCTCTCCACAAGGCGAACCATTGACCAATCGGCCGGTGGCAAGCTACGTGATCTAAGTGCGGAAGAATCATGGGAACTCATAGAAGATCTTGCTCTCTATGACAACGAAAGTTGGAATGATCCCCGTGATTTGAACAAAACGGTCAAGGCAATATCTTTGCCTTCGAACAATTCTAGCACTCCCGACCGTAGGATTATGGAACTTGAGGACCAAGTCAAGTTTCTCATGAAATCTTACGAAGATCCTAAGCCTACAAGCCAAGTGAACAAAATCACTTCTTCATGCGAATTATGTAGTGGTCCCCATGACACTCGTGATTGTGTGGAACTCCTCGGAACAGCTTTTGCGGACTACGCATCCTCGCATACCGATGAAGCGGGAGATAAGTGGTACACTTTCAAACTCGAGCCAAACCCTTACGGTGATTCCTACAACCCTTCTTGGAAAAATCACCCAAACCTTAGGTGGAAACAAAACCAAAACAATCCTTCCAATCCGCCAAATCGTTACCAACTAAACGGTCCACCCTCCAACCGTACTTTTAACAACAATCCTTCTAACAATTATTGTAGTACCAACAATCTTGAAGGATTGATGTCCAAGTTTGTGGCATCTCAAGAAGCTCGCACATCCAACTTTGAAGCCGATTTCAAACAAAAGCAAAGCGAGATGACCACCAAAATTGACACATTGTTGAAAGTTCTCAATGACCGAGAAATGGGAGCACTCCCAAGTGACATTGTTAAGAACCAGAAACTAAACGTTAATTCCATATCATCAGTTTCGTCACCCACTTCTTGTCCGCAATATTACTCGGTTAAAACAACGAGCACGTGTTTCAAACAAAACCAAATTCTTCAAAAGGACCAATAAAATAAAACACCCGATGCAAAACCGGTCAAAACCATAGTTGAAACACCCCCTACGCAAGACCTTGACGATGAATTCAAGGAGCTTCACCTTGAATGTCCCGTCATTGATGTCTTAGCCCGTGCTCCCTACTATAGTGCCCTCCTAGAAAAATATAAGAAATTTAAACTAGGTAAAAATGGGACCGCCTTTGTTCAAAACAAGTTGCCTAAAAAGCTTGATGATCCGGGTATATTTGTTTTGCCTTGTAAGATAGGAAGATTCAAAGCTTTCGACACATTAGCCGCTTTAGGATGAAGCCTTAATTTGATTCCCTTGTCCCTTTTCACCACTCTCAAGCTAGGGAAGTTAGAGGAGACGGAGGTTCTAATTGGTCTAGCGGATGGGAGTATTGCCCACCCGGTTGGAATGATTAAAGATGTAGTTGTTCATGTAGGGAAGTTAACTATTTTAGCGGATTTTCACGTCCTAGATATGGTTAGTGATACTACATGTCCACTATTAGTAGGAAGAGGATTTTTAGCAACCGCTAGCGCCATGATAGATTGTAAGGAGTCTAAGATAGCAGTAGGTGAGGGCGATACTTGGTCGGTATATGATGTTAAGAAACATAGCTACGATTGTGAGGATGAACCGACACCACATTGGGTAGACATGAATAGGAGACCATCTAGATATGGACCTTGGATAGAAAGGAACTTCATAGGACCTCAACGCCCATTCTATCTAGAAAAAGATTTCATCGATAAAACACATTCGGTGGAACAACTCATAGTTAGAGATGAAGAGCTAGACCCTTTTGAGGACCCCCTAGTATTTAGGAAGATGATTGAGTTCTTGAGCGTAATGCCCATTAACATAGAGCTGAACAAGTGGAAAAGAGAGGGGGATAAGTGTAAATGAAGGTGACGGATCATGGCATATGAAGATGATTTTGTATGATCTGGATGGAGAAAAATTTGAAAGGTCATACCGTACTAAGAAAACCGATAGGAAGTTGAAACCTAAGTTTGATCCCAAAGATGTCCTCAATGAGGAACTCACCCATATCACGTAGTAACCCATGACCTTGAGTCTAGCTACAAGACTAGTAAATAAAGAAAAGCGCTTCTTAGGAGGCAACCGATGTTTTGTGTGATTTTTATTTTGTTTGATTGTTATTTGCTTCCGTATGCATGCTTTATTTTTATTGTTGGTAAATTTTGTTTCAAACTAAAATGGTGAAAATACTTTACTTTGTTGTTTGGCCTAGTCTTAACTTCATCCAAAGGTATTTCGCAAAAGATAAGTGTAAGGGGAAACCCCAAATATGTTTTTAAGAAACAAACTCGATCATGATTCTCCACAATATTAAATGAACATGTATATTCGTATTTGTTAGAGTCAAATGCTTGTATCGAGTCATAATGATGTTTTGCAGGATTTTCCTGGAAGTAGGACCAAGTTTTTCCATAAATTTTCCGGAAACGTAACATAAGAATTTCTGCATGTCACTTCTGACGGCATCAGGAAGAAATTCCTGACGGCGTCATGTGTAAAATTCTGGAAATTTTACCAGTTTTGTTTTTCTAACGGAGTCTTAAAGTTTTTGTTGAATCTTTAGTTTTATAATCTCCAGGAAATCTGCAAACATCATTCCACAAGCATTATATCTTACTTTGTTTTCTAGGATTTGTTAGCATATATAGATTACCGCCGATTTTACGCGAGGTTGCCTTGTCTGTTTTCTCAGGTTTAACAGGTTATGTTTGACAAGAAGATGATTTATATTCTGGAAGGGAAGCTTTGATTGTTCATTTTCATGGAGGAAGATCTAACCTTATTACCTTATTATCCATACCGAGCGAATCAGGGGAGTATTTGATTTCATTCTTTTTACTTACTTCACTTTTCCATTCTTTACTTGAACATTGGGGACAATGTTCATCCTAAGTGTAAGGGGAGGGTAAAATGATGATACCTTACAGATACACTTTCGCTTGAGTTTGTTTGTTTGATGGTAGATGTATAATAAAACTATGAGAAATACTTGTTAGTGTAATTTTAGCGCCAAATTTAAATTTTTTTACAACATTTAGGAATGAAACTTTAGCCATAACAAGCGTCTCATGGATAGGAGATTGTATGACTAGCACAAAACCGTACCATTGAGAAAACTTTTCCACCCAAATATGTGAGGCTCGACTTTAGATTTGATAGGAAAAGCATTTACTATTAGTGCTTATGAGTGTACCGGTAGCATTTAGATTCTAGAACTTGCGTTAGTGATGCATCCCGAGACCGCTAGTGAGACTACATTCGTGTAGTAGGATTTACTCCATGATAAGAGGCATTAGGATAACCCTTGTGTTAAAACCCGTATCATAATTACTTGACCATTTAATTCATATTACTTGGCTAGTTAAGTCAACTAATTTTTCCCACACCTTAGCGTTGTACTCATTTTTAGTACACGAAACCCCTAGTACACTCCTCCGAGCCTATCTTTTCGTTTCTAACTTTAAGCATCTTACTTAAAGGAAGAATTTGTTACACCCCACTTAAATGTATACCCAAATCGCCTTAGCCTTCCGTGTATGCACTCATCTTTAGTGCATTATTGTTATTTGTTTAAACCCTTAGTTAATTATCTAATTGATTACATGGTTGCTAAGTTGAGTCATATCCTTGTACATATTGTTTTGGGACGATTGGGACTCATGGGTAAAGTACTATTGTTATGGAGTAATGGGGAAGAAAATCATTTTATTACCCCCATATGTACGTTAATCTTAAAAGTCCTCCAAGTGTTTTGATTATCTTAATTCAAGTCATTAGATTAGTTTATTTGTAAAGTATGTAAAAATTCAAGTGTAAGGGGAATGTTCATTCCCTATGATGTATTATTTTGGATGGTAGGGTAAGAGTGTATGCAAAAAAAAAAAAAAAAAAAAAAAAATCGAAAAAATCAAGAAAAAAAAATAGAAAAAAGAAAAGAGAAAAAACATACGGACTACCATCCCATTTCATTCTATATTTATTTTATATTTCTGTTATTTTTGATTTATTAGCTTAAGTCGAGTCTAGTCTTGGCTTAGCAACGCCATATTGTACATGTAATTAACCAAGATGATTAACTCGCCACCAGTAAAGACTGCCTATATCCAACAAAACCGTGTAATCCATATCCCTACACCTAACGTTACAACCTTTTAAAAGACCTCTTTGATAGTTTATCCTAGGTGCTTACGCCATGTGGTGGAGGTTTGATCCTTTCCCAAGCCTATGGTAATCTATTTTGCTATGACAGGTAGTGAGAGATGTCTTCCATTTCCATATTGTGATATTACTTTATTACACCCGAGAGATGTGAGTATCTAAACACTATTTGTGAGGTGCTAGTGTATGACCTCTGTGCTTGTCTTTGGTCTTTAGTGGAACGATTATTTGTTGTAATTACTTTTATATTAGTGTTAAATGACCCCTAACTTGTGTTTTGACTAGAATAAAAGCGCATTTGCTTGAGGACAAGCAAATCTCAAGTGTAAGGGTAAATGATGAGGCGAAAAATGAACCATTTTTAGGGGGTCATTTAAGCCCGAAATTGAATTTATTTGATCAAATATTACCCTAAATCGTTCCTTTTGTGATTTTAGGTACTTTGGGAGTGAATTCTGGAAAAGGAAGCATTTTGGACGTTTTTGGAGCATAAAAGTGAAGAAAACGGCAAAGACTTAATTTTCCACGCTGAGAACAGTACCTGACGGCGTCAAGAAGGAAAGTGTGACGGTGTCAGGAGCAAAATCCATGACGACCAGTGAAAACCTGAAAGCATCAGATGAAGGGCATCAAGAGTTATTTTGGTGACGGCCTGAAGATAGATTACACGTGACGGAGTCAAACCCAGATCTAGGCAGTCCGAGAAATTTATTGACGGCGAGATGACGGCGTCAGACATTTAGTCTTAACGCCGTCACTTAACAAAATCTAAATATACTTTTCTATTTTTCATTCATTGGGAGGAACTTGTGTGGAGAATACTAGGGTCGAACCTAACACACCCTACGTCGTTTGTAACAGTATTTTCAAGGGTTTTCACCCCTTGAAACCTTTCATGTTCAATTAAGATAAGTCCTCTTTGAATTCATTCAATATGTCTATGTGTTGTTTGAATATGTCTTATGCTTGTCTTGATTTCAATATGCTAGGCTAGATCTTTCATGTGTTTGCTTAGATGTAATGAAACCTGGATGGTTATTATAGGTTGATTGCATGTTTATAGTTGTAATGGATGAATGATTTCAATGTTAGGCTTACGAAAACTGGCAGATCTCCATTGTGTAACTTGCTTGAACGTCTTAAGAAACATGAACCGATGTGTACTAGGTTTTTATGATTGTATTTAATGCATGAGTGAATTCTAGTGATCCCATGTTAGGAGCTTCTTAGCCGACTCGACATAGGAGTGAAGTAGGAGCTTATAGGATTGGGGAAGTAAGTACGCCACCCCATGAATGGTATTAAGGAATACAATCCGTCATCCACGCACCTGTAACAAGTAATTAACCTGTAAAAGATATCTAGGGAGTAGTGAAATCTAAGTACACACAATTCTCCCATATATTGCTCACACCTCTAGTTAAATTAGTTTATTTTCATTTTTGTTATTTTATTTTGATTGCATCTTTAGATATTGGGTTAGTTGACTAGCAACTAATTCCGCCCATCTTCCAAAACCTGAGATTTTATTTGCTTTCATAAAAACATAAAAATTCAAAAAAAAATCATCCCTCACCTATAGACCTAGTTCTTAGGTTTTTTAATCCTAGCGACACTATTCCCAAGTTGAACGATCAATCCCCTGGTACTTGTCACTATACTATACTACAACGATCAGGTACATTGCCTGGTGGGGGTTGTAAGCTTCTCCAGATCCCTCGAGAGGTAAAGCCTGGTGCAATTCCCACGCATCAGTAACTTGCTTGAACGTCTTAAGAAACATGATCGGAGGTGTACTACGATTTTTGGTTATATTTAATGCGTAAGAGAATTCTAATGATCTCATGTTACGAGCTTCTAACGACTCGACATAGGAGTGAAGTAGGATCTTATAGAGTTAAGGAATATTGTACACGGCCGTACGACTAGTATTAAGGAATATGACCCGTCATCCATGCAATTGTAACAAGGTAATCAACCTGTAAAAGATATATAGGGAGTAATGAAATCTAAGTAAACACAACTTTCCTCATTATTGTTTCCACCACATTAGTATAATAGTTTTATTTTCATTTCTGTTATTTTATTTTGATTGCATCTTTAGTTTATTGGGTTAGTTGGCTAGAAACTAATTCCGCCCACTCCTTCAAAACCCGAGACTTTACTATCTTTCATAAAAATATAAAAATACAAAAAGAATCATCCCTCACCTCTAGACCTAGTTTAGTAGGCTTTCTAATCCTAGCGACACTATTCCTGAGTTGAACGATCAATCCCCCGGTACTTGTCACTATACTATACTACAACGATCAGGTACATTGCCCGGTGGGGGTTGTAAGCTTCTCAAGATCCCTTGAGAGGTAAAACAAGTTGCGAGGGCGCAATTCCCACGTATCAAGTTTTTGGTGCCGCAGCCCGGGGAATAGTTATTGTCTAGGTTAGGATTTCTTTTTATTAGGTCTACTTGCTTGATTCCTTTCTAGTAAGATTTTTATTTTTTTTAGGTTTTCTTTAGTCTATCTCATTTCTTTGTTCGTAACCATCACCATCCGCCATCATGGCAAACGAAGATCTCTCAAACCTTAGAATCACTAGGAGTCGTAGTTCCGTAAGAAATCTCGTTTTGCCATATGCAGAACCTGAAAGGGAAATGCATAAGCTAAAGCAATCTCTTTCAACACCCGAACCATCTAGCATAGACATCAACTTTGATGAGGCCCTTTCTGAAGAAGATTCAGATAATCACCTCACACCCTCTAGCCCCCAAACCAACAACGATATGAGCACCCCCGAAACTCCCACCCCTAAGCGCCTTAAGGACTACTCCTCCCCAAATCCTCGTGGCTTCTCAAATGCCATTGTTTTCCCAAGCGAGCACACCGATGAGGTCTTGCGTGCAAATGATGTTTTGCTTGTCCAAAGTGTATGCAAGTTTCGCGGACTACATACCGATGAACCAATTCAACATATCAGGGATATCTTGAAGATAGTGGATACCCTCCATACGGATAGGGCCACTAGAAACACTTCCCGATTATGATTCTCCCTTTCACTCTTTATGAAAAAGCCAAAGAGTGGTATGATAGACTTCCCTGCGAGTCTATTTTTACATGGGAGCAACTTATATCCAAGGTTTATGAGAAGTTCTTCCCAGCATGGAACACCTTAGCATTTAGGGATAGGATCCTCCATTTCCGATAGGGAAAGGACAAACCCATCCATAAATCATGGATTAGATTCAAGGATTTAATAAGACAAGTTCCCCATCATGGCATCAAACTTTGGCTTCTGGTCCAAATCTTCTATGACAATGTCACCCCAAACGACCAGAACGGAATCTATAATTCAATAAAAAGGAAAATATGCTAATCTGAGCGCCGAGGAAGGGTGGAATAGGATTGAGGAATATGCTCAAGACCAGGACGATACTTGGGATGAACCCGATTCGACTATGAGCACATCCGAAATCACACAAACATCCTCAGATCGGCTAAGAAAAATCCACGAAAGGGTGGAATACCTTGCAGGGTCGCGAACAGCTAAACAACTTTCAAACCCTTACTTGATCTGCGACTACTGTGGGGGCCCGCACGAGGTAGAGGAATGCGGAGGAGAAACCACGACCGAACATGCATGTTTGTCAGGACATGACATCTACGCTGACCCCTCCCTTTTGCCTTTTTACCAAAATGATGATTATACCCTTTTGGGGAAATTGGTGAAAAGAAAAGAAAGAGAGGAAGGCCCTGAATACAAAATTAGGAGCACTTATGAGGATGACCTTGGGCACTTTACTCATGAAAAAGGCTTACAATTGAAAGGGCTTGACGAGCTGATCGCTGAGCAACAGAATGGCATGGAAAAATGGTTCACCAAGCTTAATGCCACCCCTCGATCGCCATAACAGGCCCCTAGTAAGCCAAAAAGATCCCCTGCTCGCGGTTACTACTCGAGCTGGAACAACAACCAAGGACCCTCCTTATCCGAGCCAACATCCTGTCACCGTTGAGCCAAACGATCCCCATGAGGAGGAAGGTAATGTGAGCAACGAGGCTCCTGAACAACCTCCTCTGGTGACCCCATCTCCACCAAGTCCACCTAACCAACCTGTGAGAATCCCATTTCCATCCCGCCTAAAAAACCAGAACATTGAAAACGATAATAAGAGATTCTTGTGATATCTAAAAGATTCAGTGGTCACCATACCTCTCCTTGATGCTTGCTATCACATGCCCAAGTATAGCTCATACTTCAAAAGATTGCTTGCCAACCGAAAGAAACTCGAGGGTCTTGTGACTCTAGGAGAAGAATGTTCGGTGGTAACCCAGCGAGGGCTACCAAAAAAGGTAGACGATCCAGGCAGCTTCAACTTGCCCTGTTCCATAGGATCTCTATCGATAAAGAATGCTCTTGCTGATTTAGGGGCAAACATCAAACTCATGCCCCACTCCATGTTCCTCAAACTAGGATATTCCGGATTAAAACCTACCCGTATGCACATCCAGCTAGCCGATAGATCGGTCAAATATCCCTTGGGGATATTCGAGAATGTGCTAGTCAAAGTAGGGTAGTTCAAATTTTTGGTTGACTTTGTGATCTTGGAGATGGAGGAGGATGACCTGGTGCCCATCATCTTAGGGAGACCCTTTCTTGCCACCGCTCGTGCAGTCATTGATGTTCACGACGGAAAGTTAACCTTGCGAGTAGGGACCGATAGCTTAACCTTTGATATTAAAGACACTATGAATCTATCTCTCGAAGCAGCTAACCGGCTCTATTTCATCCGAGAGGTCGATGAAATAACTGATGTCATTGACAACTGTGTTTATGAACAAATCGAAGAAGGCTGGTTACGGGATGAGAGTTTCCTCCCCATAATGGAGGAGGAGAAGACGGAGGGCGATAGCGCAGTCTCCTTCTATCCCAGACAAGAGACCACTGAACAGCTCGAACTATGTAAACCCGAAAACAAGCTAAAGCCCTCCCTTATCGAACCACCTAAGCTAGAACTTAAAGAACTCCCAAACGACCTGGAGTATGCCTTCCTCCAGGGAGAGGATCAACTGCCAGTAATCATAAACTCTTCCATTGAACATGAGCAAAAGGATAGACTCTTAGGAGTTCTAAAGAAATATAAGGGAGTCCTTTCATGGAGTGTAGCCGACATTAAGGGGATTGACTCAACCTTTTGCACGCATAAGATTCTTATGGAAGAAGACTATAAACCAGCCGTCCAACCCCAGAGGCGGGTGAATCCCAACATTAAGGAGGTGGTGAAAAAAGAAGTTATCAAACTTTTGGATGCAGGGCTGATATACCCAATTTCGGATAGCCCGTGGGTTAGTCCTGTACAGGTTGTACGAAAGAAAGGAGGAATGACTGTGGTGAAAAATGACAATGGTGAGATGGTACCCCAGAGAACAGTTACTGGGTGGCGGGTATGCATCGATTATAGAAAGCTCAATGATGCCACCAGAAAGGATCACTTTCCCTTCCCGTTCATTGACCAAATGTTGGAAAGATTATTCGGGCACGAGTACTACTGTTTCTTGGATGGATTTTCAGGATATTTCCAAATCCCCATAGCCCTGAGGACCAAGAAAAAACCACATTTACTTGCCCTTATGGAACATTCGCCTATAAGAGGATGCCTTTTGGGCTGTGTAACACTCCCGACGCTTTTCAGCGATGCATGACGGCAATCTTTCACGAGTTAATGGAAGACAGCATGGAAGTTTTCATGGATGATTTCTCAGTCTTTCGGGACTCTTTCGACTGCTGTCTCGCTAACCTCGAAAAAATGCTCAAACGTTGCGAGGAAACCAACTTGGTCCTAAATCGGGAGAAATGCCATTTTATGGTAAAACAAGGGATTGTGCTAGGGCATAAGGTCTCAGGAAATGGGATTGAGGTGTACAAAGCAAAGGTTGAAGCTATATCTAAACTACCTTAACCCACGACTATTAAAGCAATACGCAGCTTCTTGGGTCATGCCGGGTTCTACAGGAGATTCATTAAGGACTTCTTTAAAATAGCTCAGCCAATGACTCAATTGCTTGTAAAGGATGCCCCGTTCGATTTCTGTCAAGAATCCAAGGATGCATTCAATCTCCTGAAAAAGGAACTCACGCAAGCCCCAATCATGGTTACACCCAACTGGGAGTTACCTTTCGAGATCATGTGTGACGCTAGCGACTATGCTGTTGGGGCAGTATTAGGCAAAATGTGTAACAAACAATTCCAACCAATATACTACGCTAGCAAAACTATGAATCCTACTCAAGAGAATTATTCTACCACCGAAAAAGAACTATTAGCCGTGGTGTTCGCTTTCAATAAATTCCGCCAATATCTCGTCCTTTCAAAGACGGTCATTTTTACTGATCATTCGGCTCTCCGATAGCTTTTTGCTAAACAAGAGGCTAAACCACGACTAATTCGGTGGATCTTGTTGTTATAAGAATTTGATGTTGAAATTCGTGATAAAAGGAGGGTAGAGAATTTGGCTGCTGATCACCTCTCTCGTCTCGAAAATCCCCTCCTTAGTGAGCTTGACAAAAGTAAGATTTGGGATTCATTCCCTGACGAACAGCTCATGTCAATAACAGATTCTGAACCATGGTACGCTGATTATGCTAATTATCTTGCAAGCAGGCTCATTCCGGAACACATGACTAGACACGAAAAGAAAATGTTCTTTGCCAACTAAAATACTACTTCTGGGACGAACCCTTCTTATTCCGAAGATGTCCTGATCAAATAATCAGGCGCTGTGTTTCGGGAAAAGAGGCAATGAAGATTATGAAAGAATGTCATTCGGGCCCTTCTGGGGGCCATCATGGGATAAACACCACCGCACGAAAGATTTTCGATGCAGGATTCTATTGGCCCACAATATTTTGTGATGTAAAGGAGATGATACAAGCATGCGATGCATGTCAACGAGCCGGGAATATATCAAGTACAGATGAAGCGCCTTAGAATTTTATACAAGTGTGTGAGGTTTTCGATGTTTTGGGAATTGATTTAATGGGACCCTTTCCATCTTCAGGGGGAACGAATACATTTTAGTGGCCATTGATTATGTTTCAAAATGGGTGGAGGCACAAGCCCTTAGGACCAACGATGCTAGGGTAGTTATTCATTTTCTGAAAAAGTTGTTTGCTAGGTTCGGCATTCCTAAAGCTCTCATTAGTGATAGGGGGACCCACTTTTGAAATGCGCAAATGGAAAAGGTCATGAAGAGGTATGGAGTTTCCCACCAGTTTTCCACCGCTTATCACCCCCAAACCAACGGTCAAGTCGAAAACACCAACAGGGCAATTAAGAGAATATTGGAAAAGACGGTTAATCAAAACAGAAAGGACTGGTCATTTAAACTCGATGAGGCCTTACGGGCATTCCGAATGGCCTACAAGACACCTATTGGAACGACCCCGTTCTGCATGGTTTATGGCAAGGCGTGTCACCTTCCGGTGGAACTTGAACACAAGGCTTATTGGGCACTTAAGGCATGTAATTTGGATTATACGGTCACTGGAACGAATAGGTTCTTGCAACTCCATGAGCTTGATGAGTTAAGGCTAGAAGCGTATGAATCCTCCGTTACATATAAAGAAAGGGCAAAAAGATGGCATAACCAGCGAATTAAGAAACCTAAGGAGTTCTCAGAAGGAGACAAAGTTCTATTATATAATTCTTAGTTAAGGTTATTTCCAGGGAAACTTAAGTCTAGATGGTATGGGCCCTTTACAGTGAAAAGTTCCTCTTAAACGGGCATTGTTGTGTTAATGGACGATGAAAGTCGAGAGTTCACTATCAACATACAACGCGTAAAACATTATCAAGAAAGTAGTAATGAGATGATTAGTGAGGAGGATGTAACATTTGAAGATGAGGTCACGTAATTGCCCATGACCTTGAGTCTGGCTACAAGACTCGGAAATAAAGAAAAGCGCCTCTTGGGAGGCAACCCATGTTTTGTGTGTTTTTATTTGTTTGATTTTTATTTGTTTGATGTTATTTGTTTCCGTATGCATGTCTTATTTTTATTGTTGGTAGATCATGTTTCAAACTAAAATTGTTAAAACGCTTTATTTAGTTGTTTAACTTCGTCTTAACTTCATATAAAGGTATTTTGCAAAAGCTAAGTGTAAGGGCAAACCCCAAATTTGTTTATAACAATGAAAATGATCTTGATTCGCCACAATATTAAATGAACATGGGTATTAGTATTCGTTAGAGTCAAATGCTTGTATCGAGTCATAATGATGTTTTGCAGGATTTTCCACGAAGTAGCACATAAGTTTTTCCAGAAATTTTCCGGAAACTTAACATAAAGATTTATGCAGATCACTTCTGACGGCGTCAGGATTTAACACCTGACGGCGTCATGTATAAAATTCTGGAAATTTTGCGAGTTTGGTTTTTCTAACGGAGTCTTAAAAGTTTTTGTTAATTCTTTAGTTTTATAAACTCCAGGAAATCTGCAGACATTCATTCCACAAGCATTATATCTTAAATTTCATTCTAGGATTTGTTAGTATATATAGATTGCCGCCAATTTTACGTGAGGTTGCCTTGATTATTTTCTCAGGTTTAACAGGTTATATCTAACCTTGTTAACACACTATCCACACCGAACGAATCAGGGGAGTATTTGTTTTCATTCTTTTACCTATTCTACTTTTAAATCCTTTAATTGAACATTGGGGACAATGTTCATCCTAAGTGTAAGGGGAGGGTAAATGATGATACCTTATAGGATACTATTGCACTTGAGTTTGTTTGTTCGATGGTAGGTGTGTAATAAAACTAAGAGAAATACCTGTTAGTGTAATTTTAGCGACAAATTTAAATTTTTTTACAACATTTAGGAGTGAAACTTTAGCTTTAACAAGCGTCTCATTTATAGGAGTCGTATGACTAGCACAAAACTGTACCATCCAGAAAATTTTTGCACCCAAATATGTGAGGTTCGCCTTTAGATTTGATAGGAAAAGCATTCATTATTAGTGCTTATGAGTGTACTGGTAGCATTTATATTCTAGAACTTGCGTTAGTGATGCATCCCGAGACCGCTAGTGAGACTACATTCGTGTAGTAGGATTTACTACATGATAAGAGGCATTAGGATCACCCTTGTGTTAAACCCGTATCATAATTACTTGACTATTTAAGTCAAATTACTTGACTAGTAAGGTCAATTAATTTTTCCCACACCTTAGCGTTGTACTCATTTATAGTACACGAAACCCCTCCGAGTCTATCTTTTCATTTCTAACTTTAAGCATCTTACTTAAAGGGAAGAATTTGTTACAACCCACCAAAATGTACAACCAAATCGCCTTAGCCTTCCGTGTATGCACTCATCTTTATTGTGTTATTGTTACATGCTAAGCCCTTAGTTAATTGTCTAATTGATTACATGGTTGCTAAGTCGAGTCATATCTTGTACATATTGTTTAAGGACGATTGGGACTCATGGGTAAAGTACTTGTGTTATGGAGTAATGGGGAAGAACATCAAATTATTACCCCCATATGTGCGTTAATCGTAAAAAGTACTCCAAGTGTTTTGATTATCTTGATTCGAGTCATTAGATTAGTTTATTGTAAAGTATGTAAAAATTCAAGTGTAGGGGGAATGTGCATTCCCTATGATGTATTATTTTGTATGATAGGGTAAGAGCGTAAGCAAAAAAAAAAAAAAAAAAAAAAAAAAAAAAAAAAAGAGAAAAACATACGGACTACCATCCTGTTTCATTCTATGTTTTATGTTTTTGTTATTTTTGATTTATTAGCTTAAGTCGAGTCGAGTCTTGGCTTAGCAACACCTAATTGTACATGTAATTAACCAAGATGATTAACTCACCACTAGTAAATATTGCCTTTATCCAACAAAACCGTGTTTTCCATATCCCTACACCTAACGTTATAACCCTTTAAAAGACCTCTTTGATAGTTTATCCTAGGTGCTTACGCCAAGTGGTGGAGGTTTGATCCTTTCCCAAGCATATGGTAATCTATTTTGCTATGACAGGTAGTGAGAGATGTTTTCCATTTCCATATTGTGATATATACTTTATTACACCTGAGAGATGTGAGTATCTAAATACTCTTTGTGAGGTGCTAGTGTATGACCTCCTTGCTTGCTTTTGGTTTTTAGTGGAACGATTATTTGTTGTAATTACTTTTATATTAGTGTTAAATGACCCTTAACTTGTATTTTGATTAGAATAAAAGCGCATCTGCTTGAGGACAAGCAAATCTCAAGGGTAAGGGTAGTTGATGAGGCAAAAAGTGTACGACTTTTAAGGGGTCATTTAAGCCCAAATTCGAGATTATTTGATCAATTATTTCCCTAAATTGTTCCTTTTGTCATTTTAGGTACTTTTGAGGAGAAATCTGGAAAAGGAAGCATTTTGGACGTTTTTGGAGCATAGAAGTGAAGAAAACGGCAAAGTCTCAAAATTCCTTGCTGGAACAGTACCTGACGGCGTCAAGGATCTACAAGTGACAGCGTCAAGAGTGACAAAAAAGAGGTGGATGTGGAACTTATAACGTGACGACCCAGAGAGTTTTCAAGCTTATGGCCTGACGGCGTCACCAAGGCCGTCAGGATCCAAATACTAGTGACAGTCCAGAGTAATTCCCTACATGATAGCTTCACAAATTGATCTAGGCAATACGATTCTTATCATGGCGGCGAGTTGACGGTGTCACGAGCTAATACATGACACCGTCAGGATGTAAACTCTATATATAGTTTTCCAATTTTCATTTATTAGTGTGAAACTTTGAGGTAATAAACCCTAGACGAATTGTATCCACTTTTCAAGGGTTTCAACCCCTTGATTCTTCCATGTTCAATTGAAGATAAGTACTTATCCAAGTCATTCAATATGTTTATGTGTTGTATGATTATATCTTATGCTTGTCTTCTCTTTAACATGATAGGCTAGATCTTTCTTGTGTTTGCTTAGATGTAGCGAAACCTAGATTTTGATTATGGGTTGATTGTTTGTTTATAATTGTTATGGATGATTGTATTTGATGTTAGGCTTAAGAAAACTGGCAGACTTCCATTGGTAACTTGCTTGAACGTCTTAAGAAACATGATCGTAGGTGTACTATGATTTTTGGTTGTATTTAATGCGTACGAGAATTCTAATGATCCCATGTTAGGAGCTTCTAACGGCTCGAAATAGGAGTGAAGTAGGATCTTATAAAGTTAAGGAATATTGTACACGGTCCTACGACTAGTATTAAGGAATATGACCCGTCATCCATGCAATTGTAACAAGCTAATCAACCTGTAAAAGATATATAGGGAGTAATGAAATCTAAGTAAACACAACTTTCCTCATTATTGTTTCCACCACATTAGTATAATAGTTTTATTTTCATTTCTGTTATTTTATTTTGATTGCATCTTTAGTTTATTGGGTTAGTTGGCTAGCAACTAATTCCGCCCACTCCTTCAAAACCTGAGACTTTACTAGCTTTCATAAAAATATAAAAATACAAAAAGAATCATCCCTCACCTCTAGACCTAGTTTAGTAGGCTTTCTAATCCTAGCGACACTATTCCTGAGTTGAATGATCAATCCCCCGGTACTTATCACTATACTATACTACAACGATCAGGTACACTGCCTGGTGGGGGTTGTAAGCTTCTCAAGATCCCTTGAGAAGTAAAACCTGTTGCGAGGGTGCAATTCCCACATATCAGCATTATTAGTATATAATACTTGTGTTTATATTCCGCATAGATACAAGTATACAGAGATTTTCCATATAGTATTGCTATTGATTACATTGGCAAGCTATCGATCCATTGGCTCATAGATCTATCAAGGAGTAGATCCTACAGTTTCCTTTGTAATATGAACCTCTGATATGAACCTTTGCTATGAAACTTCTGGTTTGAACTTCTGTTATGATAAACCTTGCTATTTGAACCTTCTGATATGATAACTATACTTTGAACCTTTATGATGAACCTTTTGTTACCTGAGCTTCACTAGGCATGGGGGTTCCATGTCCGTGTCAGAGATTCATCTCTGAGATGACTCAAGGGCAGTAGAGTGATGTTCTGCCACGTCCCTTTCGTTATATATGAATGGCCACTATGATTATGATTTGTCTGCAGGGGCGTATGGATGCATCCTAGATCTGTTATCTGTTATATGTTATATGTGATTTTCTGGTGAATGGTTGTGTGTGCAATACACGTCCTTCACATTTTTGGGAGCTAGCTACTCCATTTATTTGATGAGGACACCCCTCATATTGTCTAATTATCTGAGAGGTAGTGATTGTATAAATTCCTTAATTAATCCACATATTACATTTCCGTACTATCCATTATGCCTAAACTATGTTTCCCAAATTATAATACTTGTACTTCAACATTTATATTTCATTTCATTATTGTTATATCTATTCACTAGGCTTTTTAAGCTCTGCCGCATTTCTTATCACCGTGGCAGGTATTCAAGATAGGTTTTGGCATAGCTTTATGGGATTGAGAGTAGAGTTGAGTGAAGATTTGACCATAATCAACTTAGATTAAAGTTATTTGTGTAAGACTTCCACTTTTGTTTATTTTGAATGATCTGATGTGAAACCATATTATTGTGACATCTTCACCGTTGTCAGGTTGAGGTGTACTGGTACAAAAAGTTGTATTGGTCACGCCAGAAATATGTGATGATATGCATATTTTTACACACGTTTTTTTGTTGTGTGTCACTAAAGGTCCCGCCATCGTAGGTGGCATATGGTCACATTGTTGAGTTCGTGGCCTATTCCATCGAAAAAGAGTGACCAAAAGCCCAAATATGTGTGACAAATTAGGCACAAGTTTTGTTGGATTAGTCAGTATCAGTGACCGTAAAAACCTTATAGTCACACGAATGTTTTTTAAGAGTAACTATTGTTCGTCCTTTGGCACATAAATATGTAATATATGTGACATTTGAGATGATTCTTTCTAGTAAATGTGTAATTTGTGTAACTATTTCCCGTCCTATGGCCACATGAATATACAATAAATGTGACGTTTGTGATGATTTAGTCACACAATGGGTGTTGTTTTTTTAGAGTTAGTCACATACAATTTAACACAAACTGGCCAAAAGTGTTAATAAGTGTGACCATATGCTGTTTAAAGTGAAGAAATGCGTATTTTGTGTGACTATTGATCATCCAATGCCCACAAGAAGTTTATGTTTGTGTGGCCTTTTGTAATATTTAGTCACACAAAGCATGTTTGTTTTGGGTATTTAGTCATATACCATTAAGCAAACAGTGGCCAAAAGTGTTAATAAGTGTGACCATATGCTATTTAAAGTGAAGAAATGTGTATTTGGTGTTGATAGGTCACCATTTATGTAAACACAAGTATAAGAAATAAGATGAGAATAAGGATTGGTTGATTATAAGATTATGAAGAGTGAAAGAACAATAGTTTCATTAAAATATCAAAATAACCAACAAAAGGTTATGTTTACATAACATTAGTATATATAGGGGAGGAGTAGGGCAACACTCCCTTCCTCCCTCTTTTGTAAATCGAAATGGGCTTAAGGCCCATGGGCTTGCTACATAAGCCTTAAGTTTAAATAAACATACAAGCCCTAGCAACCTATTATAATTAAATGACCGAGACTTGATAAATAGTAAAACTACGTTCCCAACAATCTCCCCCTAAGGGTCGGTCATCAAGGTTGCTTGACGTCTTCGTCTTAATCTTTTGACTTTCACATCTTAAGACGTCTTCAATATCCTTCATCGTTCTTTGTTCATTGTTGTTGTGATAGTGATCAAGTTATGACGTAGTCTGCCGTTCGTCACTTCTGCGTCTGTGGTGGTAGTCTGCCATTCCAGCATGCTCATACATCTTTGAACTTAGACATTTACATGCACGTAGTTCCCTTTCTATCCCTTAGATCTTTAGTCTTTAAACTTTGTAGATACTTCTATAGGTGTAGAATCTTTATTTGAACTTTGTGTTGCTTAGATCTTTGAGGGAGCTTTATTTGACTTCAAGATGTATGTATGAGCATGCGGAATCTGTCGCCATGTAGATGATATGTCCCTGCAGGTAAAAAGTTAGCAATAAAACTTCCGGTACTTACAGATAAGGAATTAGAGATCCTCAACAGCATAGTGTGAAGACTCCTTCTAATCCTTATCAAGGCCGTTCCCATGTCAGATACCCCCGAAGGAGCTTACAAGACCTACTAAGTAGCTCAATGACTGGATGAGTCGCTGGGGATCACTCCACGACTGTAGACCGCAAAGAAACCACCGCAAACACTAAGCGTAACCCGTGAGAGGTTACCGAAGTGACCTGCTGTCAGGGCTATTTGATGTTGACCCTGGCAGGAGTTTCTGTTCAATCATTGAGAGATACTTATGTACTTCTCTCATAAACGTTCTCGGCAGATTGCTAAGATCTGTGAAGGACTCAATAATATATAGCTGGTGTCCATTGATGTGGAACACCAGATGTAGAAATACTAAGTGTTCCTAAGAGATCTTTGATGTATCTCATGGCTCTAGACTCGATAAATGCACACTTAGGTTTCCTATGCGGAGACTAGGGAGGGGTCTCCTGCTTCAATAACAACTATCTCTAAGAGATAAGTCGATAGATTACACCGGTTCCCCGTGAGAATGAAACAAGCTCTTTTAAGAGAACTTGAGTGGTTAAGAAGGTTTAGTGCATTGCGTCATTGGGTCCATGACGACTTTATCTTCAATACCGGTGTCGCCTTAGCAACAACCAGTAGCGTATGAATTGAACCCGGTGTCTGCCCTAAGGTTGAACATATGGAGGGCTATTTCTTTTCACCCTTTTCTTTAATTTTCTTTTTAATTCTTCAACCCCTTCTTTCTCCTTTCATTCTTTACTCCTTTTTTTTCATATCATACCTAAGGACTTCTAGTGTTAACTATTGGTGATGTCCTTGGGTAGATCCCTCCGGCTCTGGCGGATCATAGGACGGTTTTTCCTAACCTTAATCACCTTATAACTCCATGACTATCCTATAATTGCCATTGAAACTTTTGAAAAATTTCTCAAAGTGTTTGTGAGTATCAAACATTATGTTTAACACTTTGAGAGTTTTGAGTTTACTTATGAAGGGCTCCCCCTTCACATGTGCTCATGTGTAATTAATAAATTTGCACATGCGGGAGGAGCAAGCACTTTTGAATTGATCGACTTTTAGTGAACAAGACCAATTCGAGACACGCTTACATCACTAGTTAGACTAGCTTGAAGTTATTACCAGGTCTGGTCAAGTCCACAGAAAGTTTCTTGAAATGGTACATTTCTACTTTGACAAATCCTTTTCGAGACACTCTTACGTGGCTAGTTAAAGAGTTCCATTGTCAGCTTTTAGGTGACAACTAGCTCTAGTAACTAACTTGATGTCATTACCCATCGAGGATAAGTCTTTTCGATTGATAACATATTGTTTCGTCAATTCTTGGGTCAATTCTCAGTCTAGCTTGCTTGAGATACAACTTTTAACGTTCATATTTTAATCACTTTTCTTTTCTCCCCCTGAAAAATTGAATATAAGATGTTGTTTTTGAGAAACGTTTGATTAAAATAGGCTTTTTGAGTCTTATGGGGAGAAATCATCAAGAACTTTTGAATTTCAGAACGATGAGTTTTCAAGTGCTCCCCCTCAACAAGAGAACACTTATTGAGGTGAAATACTTGTCTTTTTGAGCAGAATTATGAAAATGAGAAAATGTTTTGATTAATTCTACTCAAAAGTAAGAAGCCTTCCCTCCTTTTGTTAGGATTGAGGCACTGAAGCGTACCTCAGGGTCCTTTCTTTACAAGAACGGGTTGTACACTGATATGTATGCACAAGCCATTATGAAGAATAGTATTGACAAATCAAATCAAGTTCTTACAAATTTCTACCATTCTGGTCTTTGAAACGTCAACACCGGAAATCCTGGTCTGCCTCCCACATAACTTTCAAATCTCCTTATCTGATCCCTGTGCTTTAACTGGTTCTCAATCCTTGTGATAAACCTACGAGCTTGTCTGGCCTCATCGGTATTCCACCTTTTGGATTTGTACAGTTCAACGTCATTGAGTCGGTCTTTGATTCCATCTCTGACGAACTTAAGTGTTTCATCACAAAACTTGTGAATTTCATCATAAGCCATGAAACAGTTACGTCGGTTGACACTGCGATAAGTGAATCCGAAGGCTGGCTGTTTGATCAAAGTGTATTGAGATTCGTGTTGAAGGTTGAGGACATTGTAAAGGTTAGGTTTTGTGAGATTCAGCTTCTTCTGATAACTTTCCACTCCAAGTTGAAGATCTTCTACTCGTTCTTTGATGATGATGTGTCTCATGAAGATCAGTAGAGCAGTGATGAAGGCAAGTTGCATATCCTTGGGTCGGTTGCACATCTTTCCTTGAACTTTGAGCAGATACATATCTTCGATGTCATTAAGGAGTAGTCGAGGAAAGTCTGACTCGGAAATTTCGTACTCTTTCTCATCAAGTCTTTTGAGCACGATCCTATTGAGGAAGGAATACCCGAAGTGAGTGATGGTGGAGATGAACTGAATGGAGACAATCTTCAAGTCACTCATTATTTCACCCATCGTTTGACTAAGTCTGCTACTTCGGTAGAATTGTGCACGATTATCGGGCCAGTGGTGAATCCCATAAAGTGCATTTCTGTCATAAGGTACGATTTTGTCACTAAACAGCATTGTAGCTTCTTCTTCAATTGCGTTGTTTAAGTGACGAGCAGCGGGAATGGAAAGTGTGAGTGAGGTAGCATATCTCTTCTCGAAGGTGTTGCCATGTTGAAGAAAGTCCAGGTCAGTGTTGAAGAAGTAAACGTAAGGTATCTTCGGTTTCTTCGGCTTACCAATCATCGGAAGTGGTTTAGACCAGTCGGTGATGTATGGTGCTGCCTTTCTTGTGACCAGATCGATGCGAGATTCAGGATTGATCCAATCAATATTGCTTGACATAGCTCGAGCAATATTTTCTAGATGATATTCAAGTTCAATGGAGTTGGCAGACCGATCTTTTAGAAGATTGAACGCATCATTCTTGATTCTTCGTAACTCTTTCTTATTCATCTTTTTCATGTGAAATTTATGTTGAATCAACTGAGCGTATTCCACTGTTCGACCATCGAGCGGTTCTTGATCGTCGGCAAGTGGTGGTTGCGAATTAATCATCTTGTCAAACCAGGAGTATTCGGCAGTTTTGTCTTCGTCCAGCCAATTGAGAATGTTTTTCGGTTTCTTAGGTTCTTTGCCTTTTGAAGAGGTGTCAGGTTTGTGCTGATGATGTTTTTGTTTCCTTTCTTTCTTCTTTGTAGATGACGGTTCTGGTATTTCATCGGTCTGAGGAATCTCGTGTCCGCCGGTGTATTCAAAGTAATCATGGGCTTTAGGACCTGAACCGGATGCCTTGGGTTGTTGAGTAGACGTTGTGGTAGTCGGAGGAATGACAGGTTCTTTGGGTTGAGATGAGGGTCCTTCGGCTTGCTTTTGTTTCTTTGCCTGTGAGTTAGGATCCTTGTCTTCATCATCTCTTTGATGTTTCAGTTTGTCGGCCTCGGTGCTGCAGGATTCTTTAGACATCTTGGCTTTTAAAGCTTCCTAGACTTTAGTTTCATCAGGTGACAAGGTGAATTTACTTGCCAATTTGTCGAAGAGCTGGGTCTCTAATTCGTCCAATGACAACCCTGGTTGTGGTAGAGTTGTTTTGTCTGCTCGAAGAGTAAATGAGGTAGATCTGATCACTTTCTTGACAGCTTGTTCAGCAATCTTGGGGAGTTCACCTCTCATTGGTGCCAGCAAATCTTTCAATTCTGCAACTAAGTGTTGTTCCATATATTGATGCGCTTGAGTAGTGATGACGTATAGTCTATAGTTGGGCCACGAGCCCAAATGATAAACATTACTAAGCCCAAGCCCACCACGAGTGGGCTATCATGACAAATGACATGGGCCATAATACCAATGGCTTGGACTCACGAAGTCCGAAGCCCAACAAAACTACCCGGTCATAGGATAAGGATCTTCTATTTACGGAATAGATATCCTTACCCCGGATAAGCACCACGTGTGCGAAGAGTAAGGAGCAATAAACCTACATGGCCTCTGCACCCCTATATATAGAATAATATATTCTCATTAAATGTACGATTCACACAATCCCTAACTTTTCAACTAAACCCTAAACCGATTACTTACTCTCACGCCAGAGTCTAATCGTGGGAGACAATCCCACGATAAGCCTAACGGTGTTGTTTACTTTCTTACGCTCAGTTCTCGAGTTAAAATTTGAGAGGAAAGGAAAGGAAATGGAATGTGTTTTGTGTTCTTGAGTTTTTTTTAAGAGGGGAAAGTGAAGCTGAGAAGAAGGAGGGGGGAAGATTTTTAATAAAATCTTCCGCCCATTTTTGGCCGGAAAGGGAAAGGAAGGGGAAAGGGAACTCAAGAACACAGCGTTAGTGCGCAGGTTTCATAAGCACTAAAGTTCTAATTGATACGAGAGCAGGAGTCCAAACAAGGTAAGCCCAACTTTTGTATCAACAAGTGACGCCATCCGTGGGACCCTACACTAAGAACTTAAGACCAGAATGCCGAAAAACAAGAACTCAGGGCAGCGGACTCCGCAGCCAGAGAAAACACGTGATGATTCACATAGGAAGAAGCATCAAGATTCGACTCCAAGGCCAATCTCTGGAACAACCAGTGCGCCTAGTTATCGCGAGTCGAATATAACTCCAATCCCTACCAGTAGAAGAGGATACACCTGAGGTGACATTAACCGATTTTGTGTCCCAACATTACGAGACTTTAACTAGTCTCATGTGAGAGGAAGCAAGAAGAAGGTCAAGCCACGGCCTGAAAAACCGGCTAGACTTTGGCCAAGAAAAATCTCCACCGTGCCACTATGAGCGCGGAAACAATGAGAGGCGCACTAATGTCCACGATAGACTTGGTACATCATCTAACTCTCAATACTCGGAGGAATACGAAGACAACGCGAGGCACACCAATGTCCACGCTAGGCTTGGTAGCCGCAGGATGCAAGATAGACTTGGATGACAACGCTCAGCGAGTGTAAGCGTCTCAAGGTCAGGAAGCAGAAGAATCCAAGATAGGCTTGGGAAACACTACTCCCTAAGTAGAAGCCCTTCAAACTCAGAATCTGAGGAAAAACGGCGCAACTGCCACAAAAGGAACAACTCCTCTTCAAGTAACTCCTCGGACAACGAGGATAGAGAGACGGGACATTGGAAATCTAAAAACCGACATCGGTACGAGGAGGATGAAGTTATTTCCCTTCCTTGGTGTCGCCAAAAGGTTGATGCGTTCACGTGACGCATAAGCGATTTCTCAGATGACAAGAGAAGGTGCATGCCCACCAATGTTAAAACATATGATGGCACAGGTGATCCTGATGATCACCTAAAAATTTTCAAGTCAGCGGCTGATATCGAAAATTGGCCACAACCTGTGTGGTGCCATATGTTCAACTCTACCTTAGTAGGGAATGCACGAACATGGTTCAGCAAGCTTCCACGACGAAGCATAAATGGGTTTGAAGAGTTGCGGAAGGCATTCCGCCTAAATTTCACCCAACGAAAGAAGTGCGCAAAGAACCCTGTGGAACTAGCCAGAGTGAAACAGCGCCAAGGAGAATCTACAAGCGCTTATATGGAGCGCTTCATGGATGAATGCATGCAAGTCAAGGCATGCCCCGAGGTAGTAAAAATCTCAGGGTTCATGAACGGGATCAATAACCCAGAGCTGATACGGAAGCTAAACGATAAAGTACCCCAAAGCTTTGATGAGCTAACAAAGCGCACCAGATCCTTCATCCAAGGGGAAGCAGCGGCGGCAGACAGCAAAAAAGGTTACTCAACCTTTACACCACAAGAACAGTCTAGGAGACAATCCAATGATCAAAGTGGCAACCGCAACAGGAATTACCGCAACCAAGGTAGTGGAAGGGATAATGACAACTACGTCCCACTCACAAAAACCCCTAAGGAAATATTCGCGGCAGAAGGAGCAAATTTCCCAAAACCTCCACCTATACGCACTCCAGAAGAGAAGCGCATAGGAGGAGGAAACTACGAATACCATGAGCAAAAGGGTCACACTACTAACGAGTGCGTCCAACTGCGTCAGCTAATTGATAAATTAGTGAAAGAAGGGAAGATGGACCACCTCGTTAAAAACATTAAAGAGGGGAAAGATAGACAAAAGAATGGGGCCAAAAAAGAGATACCAAAAAGTAAGGCTGACACAATATACATGATACAATCATGGCAACGAAATACGAAACAAAAAGTTAGCCAAAGATTCTCCAAGGGAAACCAAATCTCTTTCCTCACTCTTACTGCAGACAACGCTGTAACACCCAATTCAATGATGCAGCGGAATTCAAACTGGGTGTTACTTGACGGCACAATAGTCACAATAATAGAAAACAAACTCCAAATGAGTCGTTTTAAAAGATTTATCATTCAAATTGTATAAATATCAGAGATTACAAAATGAGGTCCCAAATGGTTCCATGTTTACAATTTACATTAAATGAGTTTTTGAATGATAATAAAATTTATAGCCCTCTTGAGTATCCGTGCCCTTCTGTGCCATCCTTGATCGTCATGAACCTGAAATACATGCTTGAGAGGTCAACACAAAGGTTGAGTGATATTCATAGAGTTTGTTTAATGTTTGAACACAATGTGTTGGTAGTTAAATCGTTGAACACAATAATCGTAGTGTGAGCTATAGACTCACACTCATAGTTAGAAAACAAAGATGGGCTACGTTGTTATATGCCCGGAAAGGTTATTAATTCACTAAGCTTATGACACCAAAACGTTAACGGGTACCATTATCAATCGGCGGAGTTATCCCGGTAGGTACTTTGCCGTCATACCTAATGTCTCAAATATTAATGCATTTGTTTGAACTCGTAGTTGTTCAACAAATGGGATTCATCAATCCCAATAGGCCTATTCACAATATTCGCGCTCACTATTACTAGTGATTAAATGGTTCATAATAAGGGATCTTGGTTTGGCATGGATGTTACTTAGTGATAATAAAACATAGTCGAATAGCATACAGTAGAAAGCATTGTGTTCAAGTAGAAAAATAATAGCATGTATTCCCCCCAAGGGTTTGTAAAACAATTAAGTAATGGAAAGTGGGGCTATGAACTCACCTTGAGTTGGATGATGTATAATGATAATGATGGATATGCCGTAAGAACTTCTACGAGCAACCTAGAATAATTGTTGCAACTTAGGTTTGGAATAATGTTTAAGGAAACATAAACGTGCCAATATATGTCTTGCACTTAGTCCATGATGTGGTACAATGTATAGTGTAAGTCTTTGAAAAGAAATGATTCATGAAACATGTATAGTTTATATATCGTTTACTACCATTCGGGCCGACATAATTCAGAAGTCATGTAGTAAACGTTCGAGGAGCCAGGACACTTTAATTCGTAAATCCACAACTCATCTCGACGGCTTACATAATGAACTCCTCACATGAGGCTCCCTACTATTGTAGTAGTTGATAAAATATATATGTATATAAGTTTTGATCCGAAAAGTTACATGTCCAAGTACTTGAATAAACTTAGGAAAGTTTATCTTTACATGAAGATTGTTATTAGGGTAAGTTTCTTATAACTTGTATGACAAATACTCGTAATATTTCATGGTTCTTTAGATGAAGTAGATCCAAATTGTATGTTCAAGTTATCGCCAACTTTTCTAGTTCATGTATTTGCCTTGGTAAGTTTATATGGTCGTTAGCTCATGTTTTCGCCTTGGTATATATGGTCATTTAGTTCATGGCCTTGCCATGACCTTTGGTCATTGTTCCATGGTCTTGAGACTTAACCTTGGCTCTAGCCATGGTTCTGGTCTTGAATCTAGGTCATAAGACCTCTTGGTCTTTAAAAACCATAACCTTTATATAATGACTTTGGTCTAAAAATGGGCTGTTAAGAATTTGAAGAAAATATCACTCGGAAAGCATTTTCAGGGATCGAGCTTCTTTGTTCCTGAACGAAAACGGCGTTCCGGACAACTTTCGTGTTTTAACTTTTTGATGAATCGGACCAAAAGTGCCACTTTCAAAAAGTCAGAATGCAAAACAGTAGGGTATAGGCAGTTTTGCCGTTTTGGTTTCGCTAACTTCTTATGGCCATAACTTTTGACTCGTGTACTCGTTTTAAGTGGTTCAAATTTCTATGTTTTCCTTTTGAAGTCCTTTTTAACAGTATGTAAGTGTTTCATATCATAGTTATACTATTTTGGTCGTGGTTCTCCATAAAAGTCACTAGTTTACTTGTTTAAATAACATAAGTTAACATATATATACCATAACTTGTTTTACTAGTTTTTATACATCATGGACATGATCACAAGACAATATATAGCATGAATGATATGTAAATAGCATGAATATGATATTTAACAAGAAGTATGTTAGGGTTTGCTTACAACTTTGGGCTTTCTAAAAGAAAGGAAGTTAAGAGCAAGGATTAGGACTTTGATTGAACAAGCTTCTCTTCACTTTAGCAATCCTTCTACCCTTGTATTCTTGAAGGATTTGTGATGAGTGTTTAGGTGACTTGAGTGGATCAAAACTCAAGAGAATCACCAAGAGTTTCAAAGGATTTGATGTAGTTACTTTGTAGCTTGAAACTAGTATTTGGATCAATCAAAACTTAACAAGAGCTTTGGAATTGATAAGGATCTTGCGTTTCTTGAATAATACTTGAAGTAAACTAGAAAAAGGAAGTTTGTGTGTGTTCTTTCACGTTGGAAATGAAGAGGGGAGGATGGGGTACTTATATGGTGTTGAGGAGGTTAGTTTGGATGACTTTTCAAAGCCTTAGAACTTAAGTAAAACACATGGAATGATCTTAGAAGTACAAGGCACAAGATCAAGACACCAAGGTGATGAATCCCCCCCCCTAGAGGCGGTTTGGATGAGGATAGGAAGGATTTGGTCTTGTTGATATTATCCTAGATATTGAGTTAGTTTTGACTCCGTAAAATGCTAACCGTAAATGATTAAGCCATAATACGTAAAAGAAGTACCTTCACCCAGAAAAAACAAGAGCGGTCATCGAACTACCTTCACCGCGCACACTAAAAGAAGTCCAGTCACTACACGTCAAATTAGCCGGACTAAATCGATTCTTGTCTAAATCAGCGGACAAGTCACTTCCTCTCTTTAAAACACTCACGAAGTGTACAAAAAAGGGAGATTTTCGATGGACTCCAGAAGCGGAAGAAGATTTCCAGCAGCTCAAACAAAACCTTGCAGAGCTACCCAAGCTTGTCGCACCCCGACAAGGGGAAGAACTGATCATGTATCTGTCAGCGACCCATGGAGCAGTCAGCGCGGTGCTACTGACAGACAGAAACTCTGTTCAAACACCCATATACTTTGTAAGCAAAGCTCTCAAGAAGACAGAGACTAACTACACCGCTATGGAGAAACTGGTACTAGCCTTTGTATTCGCAGCTAAGAGACTGCGCAGGTACTTCCAAGTGCATCCAATAGCTGTAATTACGAACCAACCCATCAAGCAGGTTATCTCTAAACCTGATGCATCAGGGCGGCTACAAGGTGGAGCGTGTTATTGAGTGAGCATAACATCTCTTATAGGCCGGGCACCGCGGTCAAGGGACAGATATTGGCTGATTTCATTATCGAGAAGCCAGATGCTGATACTCCATCACCAACGGTTGACGTACCATCACAAGAACCATGGGTTCTATTTACGGACGGATCTTCGTGCGCAGAAGGGTCAGGCAGAATATGAAGCATTACTGGCTGGACTTCGCATAGAAAATCAAATGGGTATACGCAACCTAGAAGCTAATGTGGATTCACGATTAGTAGCTAACCACGTGTTAGGCGAGTATATGGCCCAAGAGGAACACATGATCCAATACCTCGATAAGACCAAGTCCTTGATCAAGAATTTTGACAAGTTTTCGATCAAACAAATCCCACGAGGAGAAAATAAAAAAGCAGATGTGCTAAGTAAAATCGCATCTACAAGCTTCGCACACCTGTCAAAACAGGTATTGGTGGAAACCGTGAAGAACAAATCCATCTCTGAGATGGAAATCTCCACAGTGATAGAGGAAGAACATCCTACATGGATGAAACCCATCATGGATTTTATTAGCAAGGGAACACTCCCCCAGGAACAAAAGGACACTTGACGGATACGGCGCACATCGCAGAGATTCGAACTTCGAGATGGTATCCTATATCGGCGTTCATTCCTACAACCATGGCTTAGGTGCGTCGGACCTCTTCAGGCAGACTACGTACTCCGGGAAATCCACGCCGGATCTTGCAGCATGCACTCAGAACCACGGTCAGTTGTAGTGCGTGCTTTGCGATCCGGGTACTATTGGCCTACCATGCACCGCGACGCGCGAGACATAATTAGAAGATGCAACGACTGCCAAGTCCAGAGACCCATTCCGCGTCGACCACAACATGAGCTAACACCCATCACCTCACCATGGTCATTCCATAAATGGGGAATTAACATTGCAGGACCCTTTCCAGTCGCGGCAGGAGGACTTAAGTTCCTCATTGTCGCCATTGACTACTTCACCAAATGGATCGAGGCAAAAGCAGTGGCGAGTATCACAGGCAACCAGGTCAAACGATTCGTTTGGGATAACATTGTTTGCCGCTTTGGCCTACCTGGAGAGATTATTTCGGACAACATTGTATGCCGCTTTGGCCTACCTGGAGAGATTACATGAACTTAGTGCTGACGTAATAGACATCACTTTTGTGTGACATTATATTCGTTGTAATGGTCACATACTTTGCCTATGGTCCAACTTTATGCTCAATACTTATGGTTTACCTTACTGATATTTTCATGACGATGTGAGTAAAGCAGTAGTCACTAAAACTGAACTTGATTTGTAGGTGAATGGTTATTCACACTCGAAAACCTTGTGGTCCATATTACAACTTTTACTTGAAAGTAAACTATATTTTCATGACAATATGAGCGACACAATGGTCACAAAATTTTTTTCGAACTCACATTTCTTTTATACTAAATTGTTATTTGTACAAACTTATGAACTCACCAACCTCGTGTTGACACTTTTTAGCATGTATTTTCAGGTTTAAGGCGATAGCTAATTGTTGAAGGCTTTTGGCATGGCATGGCATGGTCATAGATGGCTCTGACATATACGGGACCGCTTTATTTATTCTATGGGCCTATTTCCGCACTATTTTTGAATGATGTAAATTGAATATTTGATAATGAAAGTCATTCTAAATGGTTGAGATAAAAACCGTTATTTGTACTTGTGTTATGATACCAATTGAGTAGCACCCAGTGACACGTATGCTTCCGCTGGACCCGTATTTTGGGGGTGTTACAGATTGGTATCAGAGCCTTGGTTATAGAGAACTGGGTATTTTAAAAACCTAGACTATAACTACTTTTACAAAAACTTGAATCTATGACCGCCACATGCCTGCCTGCCTGCCTGCCAAGCCTTCTGCCTTACTTATTATAAAACATTTTCTTTTAAAGTAAAGGACATATTACTTGTGTAACTGAGCTGAGTATTTCAAAATTCATTGAACCTAGGTGGAATATAGACTGATCACCTATATTCGACCAGGGACAGTGGGACATAGCCTGATCACCTATGGCTGACTCAGAGGTGAATTTTGCGATACTGAGAGTAGTTATACTAGAATTATGTCCAGATTGGTTTGCTACTTGATTTCTGAAAGTTTCAAAAATTTCTATATGTGTACATAAACATTGCATAACATGAACTGGCATCACGACACTTTTTCATCACCATACTTTTCCTCTCTTATATTTAATACTTTTTCATCACAATCGGGTTATGTTACAGTCACCTCTACCCCAAACCTTATACCCAATTGATAAACCAGGTTAGATCACTAGCCGTCCTAAGAACGACCCTCCATAGCACCTATGAGGAAGACTCTTGATGGAAGTACTACAAGGACCAATGAACCTTTGTCAAGATCTAGAAAACATATGAGAAGTTAGCTTATAACCCAACAAAAAACTTAAGACCTTACGGAATAACCTGAACTATATTTGGAACAGACACCTAATCCTTAATTTATCCCTCGATAATACATGTTGTCTACCTTGCTACCCTCTTATAAGACAATAAACTGTGTCACTATTAACATACAAATGTTTTTTCAAATGTTTTACAAATCATTTTGCGGTCATCCTACAAAATATTTTACTGTGATTTCATGAAATCAAGATTTTGACCATGCTACTATTTTATAAACAATAAATTATTTTCTACTGTCCTATAAACTATTTTACAAATCATCTTTTCAACTATTTTATGATGATGGAATAAACCGATTCATTACCTTACTACTATTCTATAAAATAACAAACAGTTTCGCTAGCATCTTCTAAACAATATTACAATTATCCTACAAGTCTTACTACACTTTACAAAACTATTTTACTCCCCTATGAGCTGCTTCGCTATTAAATCACAAAAACTAAACTATAATTTTACTACAATTTACAAATGATAAATTTTTTTCCTATTATTCTATAGACTATTGTACAACCCGTTCTATAAACTATTTTGCAATCACCATGTGAAATATTTACCCAATTGAAAAGCACTTTATGTTACTACCTCTTGGTACTGTTAAAGTAAATTGAATACTTATCTTTGTGAAATTCGCTTTATATTAAACATTGAACCCTACTTAGGCTTGACAACTACACTTCGTCACTAAGCACCTGAAATTTGTTAAAACGAACATACCTAACTACACATTTTTCCTTGACATCTTTGTTTTTTTTAAGGACTTTCCTTTTGGAAATATGTTAATAGAAATCACAAAACTCGTAATGGTATTTTCCCGAGATACTCATTTTGATGTGCCAAAATTTCTCTGGTCAAACTTTATTGAGACTTTTGTATATTAAGGGGGGGGGGGTGACTAAGTGTTAACTTTTGAAACAAGGTTTTAATCACACCATGTTTAAAGACTGTTTTACTAAAATTATGAGTCTTTTGAAGTCGTATCAGTTTACCTAACTGCAAATTTTCAGCAAAGAACCAAACCCTATCGATAAAGTTAGTAGAAACTCGCAAAAAGGAACTAAATTCACGTGGGGAAACGTGAAGATGAACTCTCGTGCGTATATACCCATCTCTTTCGACCGTAATGGGTAACATGAATTGAATCGCGAGGACGCGATTCCGTTTAAGGAGGTGTGACTGTAACCACCCATAATTTTTCGGACTATTATTTTAGTGGAATAATTTATTTTTATCAGAAAATGTGAACTATTTATTTTCTGATGTTTACTAATGATTAAAAACTCAAGAACGAGAGGTTATCTCGTTCATTCTGTAAAATGACACCACACGCGTACCGACACTATCTTGGTAACGGCAAAAATCTGATATTTGTTATCTAGAGTCAATATTAATGTTTTAATATTACTTTTATAAAAACGTTCCCAAAGATATTATTTTTTTTTCGAGACAATGCCAAACCAAAGTGCCACGTTTATACTGGAGCTCAACGGGACACGGGGTACACACGACGCACTCTTTAATAATAAAACAAATTAAGTCCTCTCTTTGTTATATACCCGATCCCACACACGATAATAATAAAAACTTGTACCCCGTATAATATTTTTATTTACTCTTTATCCACTCCCCAACACACGTTTTCCCTTGAAAGTAGACACATATTATCTATTCCTTCTCTCTTTTTGACTGGATAAGACCATTCACTTTCACATTATCTTTTCTGTGTGTACTGCATTCCAAAGACCCAGACAACCATGTGGCTAAACACTGTTTTCTTTTCTCCTCTCCTCAAGCTTAGTCACGAGATGTGATATGAAAAAGCAAGGGATAGTGACTGATGCTTGTTTTGGCCACTTCACAAATCGATACCAAGAAAGTCGGTCAAACTTTTACTTGTTTTTCTTCTATTTATTTCCAGCCGATCCAAGGGAGAACCACATCTCCAAAAACTTCTTTCAAAAATCACGAGACTTAGCTTTGGTGTGGTCGCTTGCTTGGATTCGGATTGGAAGAGTTATCATTGGTCTTCTCTTCAAAGTATTGTAAGGATCTTGAAACCCTTGTTTTGATGTTTCATTCGTATATGATCATTTATGTTTCCGTGTCTTATGGAGTTTTGTTGATTAATGAATCTGGGTTTCTTGTTAAATCGATCTAAATCCATTTAATTTTGAGGTTGTTTGATTGTTTGTGTCAATCGATCTAAATCCAGTTTCTGTGAAAGTTTGATGTTTCCTGTTGTTGTTGTTTTTGTGTGGCAAGAATAATTAAACTGAGACTAAAACTAGAATCAGAACTAGATTGGCTTGGATTGGTTGAGCTTCTTTTGTTTATTTTTATTTTTTTGGATTGCTTACTTGCGTTAACGATTGCGTGGATAAAATTACGGCTATCGGTCGGTTATAAAAAATGTTAAAACTCTGGTTTGGAAGTAGTTATGGATCGAAACCCACTGTGGTTGAACCACAATGGTGAGTTTTCTTTGGGTTTGGTTTTAATATGTTGATACGGGTCACTTTTCTTTCTCTTGCCTGCTGTCGAGACACTCCACCCATCAGTGGGTCTGGTTCACGTTACTCTCAAAATTTACTACACCAGGAAGTTAGTAAACTAAAGGTGTTTGGGTTGGCTTTGGTTATGAGTGTGTGACCTGTGTTTTTTTTTAGTCTCAACTGAAACCCAATAAGGGCGATGTGGGTTGCCTTGTTGGTACGTCGAAATTCCCTTCAAACCAACAAGGATGCGTTGGTCTTTACTTAACATATTCCCAAAATACCAGTTTCATAACATAAAAACTCTTTTGTTAAATGTCTAAATTGTTGAATTTAGTTATTGTGATCTTTGTGTTGTGTGTTGGTGAGCCCGACCCACGGCTCGACCGCAAGCTTAAGAGACCCAGCTAGGGTGCGTTGGCCTGTTTGTTGTACACGGTTCATCACAAGGAACACCCACGAAGGGTGTTTTGTGGTTTTGGAGCGTTAAGGTTTTTGGTGTCAAAACTAGGGTGTAATTGCTCAACATTGTTTCAGTTCCACAACAACACCAAGAGGCGTTGTTTGTTTAATTCTATTCAGGTTAGACCTGTATGGGTCTCGTAGCCTTCGGGACGGTTTTGCTTATCTTGATAATTACTTTGGCTATTTAAAAAGTAGATTATTTAATAGTATTTCTTTGCAACAGGAACTGTGTTTGAAAACTTGTTTTGTACACCATAATCTTTGTTTGTAAATTATAATCTTTATGTGAAAATGTTGTTGTTCGGATTTTTGTCAAAAGTAGGGTGGTTTGCTGGTTTTATCTTTGGGTCGAAGCCCACCCCATCAGATATAAAACAATTTTCCTTCCAACGATTTTACTTTTATATATACAAATGTGAGCCAAATGGTGTAGTGGAATCCAAAGTCGGATTGTGATACGAATTGAGTCAAGTTGTTGTTTTCGTCGGCCCATCTCGCGTCTCGTTCACGACCCACTCGTCTACTCGTTCTCAACATTATTCATGATGTACCCTAGTCCACTAAACATATTCTATAAACGGCTATTAAACTATAATCAAATCTTAGTCGTTGAATCATTATTTAATATTTCATACAATGATACTAAACGGAGTTTATTTTCATACAACAATATATTATTATAACATTTAGACATCACATTTTCAAAACGTATACACATGGGGGTCATGCCGTCCTTCATCAAAATATATATTTAGCTTATATTTTCATAACCAACGATGAGGAATTTTATTCATAACTTACATGCCTTTTAAACAAATAATGAGAATTTTCATTCCTAAATACATTTAAAAGTGAGAATACTAATTAAAGTTGATTATTAACTCTTTTAGATATTTTTACAATAATGTTTTATAATCCGTCAACATATCTAATTGTAATTATTTTCCGTACTCTGTCTTTCGGTTATTATCGAACCAAAGATTTATACGTCTTGGATATTTTATTTTGCCCACTTATCTCTTTATACACTTTTATGAGCCAATTCTTGCAAAACTGTTTTCAAACTTAAATGCTGCCACACAAGCAACAACAACACAAACACTTTAAAACTTATTTAAACTTCATCGAGTCTTAAGCCTGAAACTGTAAACTAAATTTGCCATACTAATTTAGGTCGCATGTCGATGCCTCACACTTATGCTATTTGACTTTATTCTATTCAGCTGCTTTGCTGAGGTGAGTTCATACCCCCTACTTTTACTTGTTTTATAACTGTTTTGGGGGAGAATACATGCTCGTTTTTAACTAAATTCAATGCTTGTTTATACTTAAACTCGTTACTTGCTCGTACTTGAAACATGACTTATTTACTTGTTGCACATTGAATTACCTCATTTTGGACGCAAGTGTTTAAATCATATATGTGAGTTTGTAGCCCCACTTTACCTATACTTGTTTCACAACTATGGGGTGAGAATAATGCAAAACATTTTCTGGACCACTATAATGTTTTTACTTTCTCAAAATTATTACGTGGAATTAGCCTAAGACACTGAATCCCATATGCCCAAACTCATGAACCGTTAATTCCTGTGGAGAAGCGCGAATGCTATAAATAGATCTATTGGGGATGACACCCCCGTTCGGTTTGACCGGATAGGCAAACGCGAGCGTATAACAGGTCGAACCACGAGTGTCACAGAATAGACACTTGCAAGGGCTTTATTTAACGTGCTTCTAGAGCATGCACACTGTCAAGCTTCGGTTACATGAACTTAGTGCTGACGTAATAGACATCACTTTTGTGTGACATTATATTCGTTGTAATGGTCACATACTTTGCCTATGGTCCAACTTTATGCTCAATACTTATGGTTTACCTTACTGATATTTTCATGACGATGTGAGTAAAGCAGTAGTCACTAAAACTGAACTTGATTTGTAGGTGAATGGTTATTCACACTCGAAAACCTTGTGGTCCATATTACTACTTTTACTTGAAAGTAAACTATATTTTCATGACAATATGAGCGACACAATGGTCACAAAAGTTTTTTCGAACTCACATTTCTTTTATACTAAATTGTTATTTGTACAAACTTATGAACTCACCAACCTCGTGTTGACACTTTTTAGCTTGTATTTTCAGGTTTAAGGCGATAGCTAATTGTTGAAGGCTTTTGGCATGGCATGGCATGGTCATAGATGGCTCTGACATATACGGGACCGCTTTATTTATTCTATGGGCCTATTTCCGCACTATTTTTGAACGATGTAAATTGAATATTTGATAATGAAAGTCATTCTAAATGGTTGAGATAAAAACCGTTATTTGTACTTGTGTTATGATACCAATTGAGTAGCACCCAGTGACATGTATGCTTCCGCTGGACCCGTATTTTGGGGGTGTTACAGGTCAGGCAGAATATGAAGCATTACTGGCTGGACTTCGCATAGAAAATCAAATGGGTATACGCAACCTAGAAGCTAATGTGGATTCACGATTAGTAGCTAACCACGTGTTAGGCGAGTATATGGCCCAAGAGGAACACATGATCCAATACCTCGATAAGACCAAGTCCTTGATCAAGAATTTTGACAAGTTTTCGATCAAACAAATCCCACGAGGAGAAAATAAAAAAGCAGATGTGCTAAGTAAAATCGCATCTACAAGCTTCGCACACCTGTCAAAACAGGTATTGGTGGAAACCGTGAAGAACAAATCCATCTCTGAGATGGAAATCTCCACAGTGATAGAGGAAGAACATCCTACATGGATGACACCCATCATGGATTTTATTAGCAAGGGAACACTCCCCCAGGAACAAAAGGACACTTGACGGATACGGCGCACATCGCAGAGATTCGAACTTCGAGATGGTATCCTATATCGGCGTTCATTCCTACAACCATGGCTTAGGTGCGTCGGACCTCTTCAGGCAGACTACGTACTCCGGGAAATCCACGCCGGATCTTGCAGCATGCACTCAGAACCACGGTCTGTTGTAGTGCGTGCTTTGCGATCCGGGTACTATTGGCCTACCATGCACCGCGACGCGCGAGACATGATTAGAAGATGCAACGACTGCCAAGTCCAGAGACCCATTCCGCGTCGACCACAACATGAGCTAACACCCATCACCTCACCATGGTCATTCCATAAATGGGGAATTGACATTGCAGGACCCTTTCCAGTCGCGGCAGGAGGACTTAAGTTCCTCATTGTCGCCATTGACTACTTCACCAAATGGATCGAGGCAAAAGCAGTGGCGAGTATCACAGGCAACCAGGTCAAACGATTCGTTTAGGATAACATTGTATGCCGCTTTGGCCTACCTGGAGAGATTATTTCGGACAACAGAAAATAATTCTGTGATAACCCATTCAAAGACTGGTGCGCGCAGTTAAACATCACACAACACTTCGTGTCAGTTAAACATCCACAAACAAATGGATTAGTAGAACGCACGAATAATAATCTGGGTGAAGGAATTAAAGCGCTCCTGGACAAACATAAAGGAAGATGGGTGGACGAATTATCGCATGTTCTGTGGGCCCACCGCACAGAAATCAAAATCAGCAACGGCGATACATCTTTTTCTCTTGTCTACGGGACAGAAGCTGTTATACCAGCAGAGATTGGAATGCCAACAATCCGTACATCGGAAGTCAACGTCACAACAAACGATGATGAACGACGCATTGACTTAGATCTGTTGGAAGAACAACGCGAAAGGGCAGCTATCCGCGAAGCAAAAGCTAAATCAAAGATGAAGAAGTATTATGATGCAAGAGTCAGAAACACTTCTTTCAAAACAGGGGACATTTTATACCGCGCCAACGATGCAAGCCACGCAGAAGACACGGGCAAACTCAGACCCAAAAGGGAAGGACCTTACCAGGTCACAGAGGCATTAGGTGATGGTGCGTACAAAGTGCGCGACATGAAGGGCCACGAGCTACCACGCACCTGGAACATTTGCAATCTCAAGAGATGCTACCTTTAGGCTACGACCCACACACTGACACCATAACACATTTCAAGAATTAAATGTCTGTGTATTTACTTTTTCTTTTAGGAAATTGTTATTACTTTTTTAACTTGCAAGAATTAATAAAACGTTGTGGTTTCTAGCTAACTCCACAACACATTTCAACATTATTGTTTACTCCACAACACATTTCAACTTTAGTAAGCGCTCAATAAATGTCTGTGTATTTACTTTTTCTTTTAGGAAATTGTTATTACTTTTTTAACTTGCAAGAATTAATAAAACGTTGTGGTTTCTAGCTAACTCCACAACACATTTCAACATTATTGCTTACATCATTCATTTATGTTTCAATTCTGTATATTTATATTATTGCCTACATGGCGTGCATGCACATATTAAGACCACACGAGGGCAGACAGGATGAGTAAACCTACTAACATACTCGTTGAATAAGAGGGTTGCAAACCCATCAACATTGGATCACGTATCCTTGTTAAACACCTTACTGTCAAGACGTTGGAGTAAGTTCAAAGTACATCCCACGATGGATGCACTTCAACGCACACTGTGCGCGTTTAACAAAACATGGATTCAAGACAATTGACTCCTAAATAGTGGAATTCGCAGTACGCTGCATACGACTACATGGATTCAAAACAATTTACTCCTAAGTTTGTACGCAAACTCACTAACTTCATACACGACTATGACTTTAGTATGCATCCCACGACGAATGTGCAACAACTCACACTGTGCAAGTTTAGACGAACTAAGAAACCAAGACCCTTGGTTCCTCAAAATGATAAATGTAGCACGCTACACACCTACTTGCACGTTTGTTAAAGTTATGGACCGTTTATTTATTAAGTTACGGACTTAATACATAAGTTATGGACTCAATACAAGATATTATATGCACATTGTAACTCTTGGAAAATCTAGGTACAAAACGATATACGTGCAAAAGTTCCATACTTCCATTTAAACACAAACCGCGAGTTTTTACAACACTATAACTACGAGTTATACATACATATCTACACACTATGACAACGCTTGGGGGAACGCTCCGGCTCAGCAGAGCTCCCAGCCTCTTGGATTTTCTTCAAAAGCAGCGCATCTTTCGGTGACACGGTCGCCACACTGACTGCAACCCCATCTGACCTAGGGATATGCGCAGCACCCACACCGCAGAGAGTGGCTTTCCCTTTGAGACTTTTATTCTTGGCTGCCCTCTCTGCGTGACGCTCCAAAACCTCCTTCAGAGGAACCTCCTTCTCAATAGCGAAGGGGTTAAGAATATCACGCGGCTGCACGAACACCGGAACCTGCAACTGAGACTCGTCAGGTTTCAAATAAAAATCAGATTCAGCCTCTACGTTCTCCAAGATATGCCTCCCCAGAGTTAATCCCGCCATTATTACTGAGATGGGAACTTCCGGGTCGCGCTCCAGCCGCACAATGTGTAGAAGCTCGAAGAGCCTCATCCCCTCCATCGCCTTCACAAGCTCCTCAAAGGCATCAGAATTGTATTCAGGAACCTCAGTGAGGGGAATGGTCAGTAGTTGACCCTCAGCAAGCTCTTCCATAGCCTGTGCCTTGCCACGAGCAATGGCGCACTCCACCACCTTACCAAAGGCACCCACGACCTCTAGGGACTCCAACGTGCCCATGGCAGCCAGGCGCAAGCCATGGTTGATCAACCACCTGCACAAACAGCAAAGAATGCATTAGAAAGGAAGGAAAAAATACAAAAATCAAAGGATAATGTACAACAAGTACCTGCGCTCCGCAATCATGGACATAAGATGAGGATACAACTCCTCATCATATTCTATGCTCAACCTGCGCAGCTTTTCCTCCTGCGCCTCCACAGAGCTCTCCACTTTCTTACCAAAGTCAGCAAGCTGGCCGCAGAGCTCATTCTTCTTCTCCTCAAGGTACTTTACCCCCAGGTGAGGTTAGCCCTGTACTGCTGCGCCTCCCCATGCTCGCGCTGCAGCTCAGCCATCACAGTCAACTTCTCATCAGTAACCTTCTTTGCGCGCTCATCGGCAGCCAACACCTCTGCCTGCGCCCCATCCAACTGCGCCTTGAGCAGGGCAATCTGCTCATCCTTCTGAGCAAGGTTACCTTCCTCCACAAAAGCCTGCGCCTTTAGCTGAGTGACCAACTCAGCCTGGCGAGCAGCAACAACAGCTAGTTCCTCCAACAACTCATGCGCAGACATCTGCGCCGCTGCCTTCAAAGGCTCCTCCACGTGAGCAGCCTGCGCTGATACTGCACAATCAGCAAACACCGCATCATCCTTCGCAGCATGGTCACTACAAAACCAAGAAGGTAAAGTTAGTGCGAGGATACAACAAATAAGGAAAACAAAAGTTGTGAATACTTACACAAGAGGTGGGGACCTGGACAGATTCTTCTCCACGCCAGAAATGGACATATCATCCGGCGTGGAAGACTCTTCATCAGCAATCAGATGGCGCCTCCTCTTGGAAGTGCCAGCGCCATAACCGCCAGAAGACGCTTACTTACGTTTCCCTCCCTGAGCCTCCGCAACAGGCTCCAGGATCTCCACGCTGTTGTAAGACTCAACATGCGCCTCCTCCACCACGGTAGACTGCTCCCCAGTAGGAGGAACACTCTGCACTGGCATAACAAGCGTAGCTGCGGGTGGAGAATTTTCACGTGCAACGGGCCCAAACACCGTTATGTACCCCGCAGTAGCCTCTAAGATGGGCTCCTTACCATCCCTCAGAGGGCGCACCCCCACTGTCACGCGCTTGGGCTCCTTCAACTTCACAACAGCAAACAGGTCCATCTCTGCGATGGACAAAAACAAATAACAAGAACAACTTAGTTATTCAAGCAAAACAAACAAACACTTACATTATAGAGGCAAAGGCAAGAAAGGATGAGACCCACCCTGGCTGTTCCCATCAATGAAGGTTGGAACCTCGTCCGCACCATCAAAATAGTGGCGACTCAGTCCCATATGCACCAAAAACTCCTCAGGATAGGAGTTAATGGGAATGCGGTTACTATCAATTGTATCCGCATCCGTGACACTATACGAACCAGGGACAGGACGCTCATCCCTCGGCAGCGACCCTTGAGTATAGAACTCAAAGCGCGATGGAAACACAACATCATCCACCCAGAAAAAATATTCTCTCCAATGCCTTAAAGAATCTACTTTATCGGTATAGCATTGAAGGCGCCCTGAGCGCTTTGGAAAAGAAACCCACCCGTGCGACCACGTTGTGTGGTAGAACGCATGAAATAGGTCGACTGTCGGGTTGATTGCAAGTAACCGACAGTTTATTTCAAAGTTGGATATCTTCGCCGCACCTATACAGTGCAGCTGTAAGATATGGAGTTGCTAGAAATTGAGCACGTTGCTAAAAAATATGGATATTGGTACGCGATAATTCGCATAATCAAAAATGCGTGTATATAAACCTATATTCCCATCAGGGAAATCGGCAATACACGCGTCAACATCTGGTGCTTCAGGATGGATGTCGAGAGGAATGAAGTAATCAGAAGAAAACTGACGTACGTCATCCTCATCCATCGTAGAGCGAAACTCGTGCAGCTGAGCAACCATTTTCAAGATATAAACAAGATGTACTAAATTGCGCACGCGCAGTTACCTAGTAGAACAGTAGATCGAAGAAAACAAAACTTTGAAAGGTTTAAAAATGGCGGAAATGTTTTTACTGTGTGATCCATAGTGAAAGGAGGCGGTGACTTTTATAAGCATCAAAAACCCTAAAAGGGACGCCACGTGGATCCCACTAACAAAACGTGTGGCTAGGATAAGACAAGGTACAACACTTTTTCCCTCTTCCCTAGGAACACGTAGACACTCTCCCCATTTTTCGAAGCATTTCTTACGATATTTTGGGACTTGATACATTGTTCCCACTTTTGGGCGGGAAGTATTTGATTTTTTCCCGCCACGCTTACCGCTATTCTCACTAGTCTAGTATCCGCGGCTACTAGCCGCGCACACTAGACTGGGGGGACATGATGACATATAGTCTATAGGTGGGCCACGAGCCCAAATGATAAACATTACTAAGCCCAAACCCACCATGAGTGGGCTATCATGACAAATGACTTGGGCCATAATACCAATGGCTTGGACTCCCAAAGTCCGAAGCCCAACCAAACTACCCGGTCATAGGATAAGGATCTTCTATTTACGGAATAGATATCCTTACCCCGGATAAGCACCACGTGTGCAAAGAGTAAGGAGCAAGAAACCTACACGGTCTCTGCACCCCTATATATAGAATAATATATTCTCATTAAAGGTACGATTCACACAATCCCTAACTCTTCAACTAAACCCTAAACCGATTACTTACTCTCACGCCGGAGTCTAATCGTGGGAGACAATCCCACGATAAGCCTAACGGTGTTGTTTACTTTCTTAGTACGCAGGTTTCATAAGCACTAAAGTTCTAATTGATACGAGAGCAGGAGTCCAAACAAGGTAAGCCCAACTTTTGTATCAACAAGTAGCTAATGTAACTTCAATGTTTTCTTGTACATCCTTAGCTAAGAAGGTGTCCACCTTTTCTTGCAGTTCTTGGACATTCGTATTTAGCTTTGTCAATTCAACAACTTGACTTGCTAGTGATTCAACTTGATCTTCTAATTTACTTTTCTTCTTTTCATGAACTCTCCTTACAGCCTTCTTAATCAACTTAGATGCAGCAGAGGCTTTTGTTCTTGTGGGTTTCTTGATTGATTCGTCATGTGTAGATTCAGATGCTGGAGGTGATGATTGTGAAGATTCAATGTGGGTGGATATGTCTTTATCATCTCCTCTTGGTGATTCGGGTTTATCCTTGGGTTCTTCATTCTTATCTTTGGCTGCTTCATCCTTTAATCTTTGCTCTTCAGCCAATTTGTCAGCTTCTGCCTTAAGCCTTAGTTCGTCAGCTAATTTGGCTTCCTCTTCTTTTTGTCTCTGAGTTTCTTCTTGAATCCTTATATCTTCTGCAAGTTTAGCTGCCACTTCAGCTTTCCTGCTTTCTTCCATACGGATAGCTTCCTCCAATTTGGCTTGTTCCATTTCCTCAAGCCTTGCCTCTTCAGCTTCAAGTTTCCATTTGAGCTCTTCCTCTTGAGCCTTCTCTTTGATCTCCATCTCTTCCATGGTCAAAAGGTATGGAACATCAGTATCCATATGGTCCTCCTCATCATCTCCTCTTACAGAAGCATTTAGCATCTCAACATATGTAGGTGATACTGTGGGAGTTTCGTAGATAATCATTGCAGCATTGGTTCCTTTTTCTTGAGTTTGATCAACTAAAGTGGACTCAGGAATACTGCTAGATCCGCCTGCTTTGTTTGTTTGAGTAAACATAGGAGGTGGAGGTTGATCAGCTTGTAAGGAGTCAAGTTTGCTGTGGAGGGAACCTAAATTAAGAGCTCTTTCATTTTCTTCTTCCACGGAGAGACCTAGGTTAGAGTGAGCTTCTTCTTGTTCAGCAGTCATTGGTTCCTTCATCTTATCTCCCCTTAATCTTTCTTCTTCCAATTTAGCATCTGCTTCAGTTAAAGGTCTTTGGATGAATTTTGTTTTGTTTTCTTCTTGTTCAACAAATTCATCAATATTTTTGTCCCAATCTTCAAAAGACATGTCCAGATCATCAAGATCTTCAATATTTGCCTCCTTGTTGATGTGTGCATAGGCTTCCCTATAAACTGGACCATCATCATATTCGGTTTCTGAGTCAGATGGTTTTGGAGAAGATGGTGGTGAGGGTTGAGGAACAGGTTTCTTAACTGGAATTTTGAACTTATGTGTTCCCCTTTTAGGTTTTTGTGCAGATTTGTTAGAACTTCCAGAGCTCTCAGACTTGCTACCTTTCTTCCGCTTTTTCTGCATAAACGAAGGTAGAATAACTTCGTCTAAGAAACCAAGTTTGTCTTCCTTTAGAGCTTGAACGTAGTACTTGTAGTTCTTACAATTTTTCACTTTATCATTCAAGAGACAATCGGGAAGTGTTTTTCCTTGCTTACGTGTACTGGTTTCAAGTCTCTTAATCTGCCTTAGAGTGTCCTCATTTCTGAATGTGTTCTTAGCTTCATCATCCAGTCTTTGAGGAATGTCGTCATACTCACGAAGGAAGCTTTCAATGAGTAGCTTGGTCAAATGAATGAATGGAATATTAATAGTTTTGTGTTGTATGTGCCACACAAAATCTTCCCATATAATGCTAGCATAGTCCACCTTTTTGACGTTTGCCATAGCCCAGAAAAGTTTGAGATGTTGGAGTTTGGGGTGTTCGTGACCAGTATCTCTGCCAGATAATGACTTAGCAATAAGGATATACAAAGTTCTCCATGGTTGTGGAAGAAATCTTATGTTGACCTTTGAGTGTCTAGTCACTACTTCTTCTGACTCATCGTAGCCAATATCCCGTAACCATTCTATCAACTCTTCCTCATTAGGAACTGGGTCGTACTCTTCATCTGGACCAAGTTCGGGTAAACCAAGAACATTACGAAGAGTGTCTACGTCCACAGTGACTTGTCTCTTATGAAGCATACAAGTAAAGAACTCTTCGCCAAGGTCCAGTTGGAGTGTGTGCCAAAATTGGTATATGTAGAAGCAAGCAACAGATGCTGATTTGGTGAGCAGGATTTTGTACGGGTTATAGAGGAGAGCATCCACATCTACAATGCAAGAGGATTCATTGCACGTGATTTTGTTGAAGTTGACCCTGAAGTTGTTCTTTCCTATCTTTCTGGAGTAATTCTCGGGAAAGGTTTCTTCCCAAGTGAGTTTTGGTTCAGGTTCTGGTCCATATGGAATGTCATCATGTTGTGCCATCTGAATTGATCATACACAAACACAAACATAGCAATGATATTCTTTGTTAGTTCAGACATTCAATTACATGATTATGCATAACTGGATTGATCAGTGGGTGTTTTGTGTTCAAAAATGTTGTCTGTTATGATGAACTTGTGTATTAGATGTTAAAACTTAGTAGAAACTTATAACAAACAAGTTACAACATGTGTTAACAAATACAAGAGTTTACACTTATTGTTGATATAAATAATGCCTAAAAATATTATTAACATATATCGATATCTCTATGTTTTGATAATCACAAAACGTAAACTCATTGAACTACAAATTATGACGTAAACAAGTATTTAGTCGTAAATATTTGCTTTAGCATCCATATCACTTAAGGTATGAATAAACAAAGTGTCTAATGCATTTTATGATCAAACGATTTTTATTTTTACAAACCTTACATTTTATTAAAGTGGGACAAACATTTTTAAACTTATACAAAACATTTTTGTATTTATAAGAAATGTTTTATTCAAAATAAATATTTTGAATTCAAATTTCAACCTAAAAAACGGCTACATTCTTCAGGAAAAACCTCCCCCACAAAAAGACAAAAAATCTGAAGAAAAAATATTTTTTATTAGGCGGCCCCCTTAATTATACTAGGCGGTCCCCTTAATTATTAAGAGGACCGGCACCCAATTAAGGGGACCGGCCACGCTCCCAAACAGTATTTTTCCCCATATAAATACTGGTTCATTCCACAGATTTTTGTCACCTTTTGCACCCCAAAACTTTCTGTTCAAGATCTCATTTCTATTCTCTAAAATCCTTTGATCATACATACATAAATCTTTGTTTCAAAGTGATCCAAACCTCTACCTTTCAAGTGCAAGAGAAGAATACTTCAATCCTTCAAGAGAAGAAGTATTACAACTTATTGTGACCTCCACATCCAAGTTATTAGAGCATCATCCATTATATCTATTTCTTTGTGTAACTAGTTTTGAATATTTGATAGAAGATAGATTAGCAAGGTGTGTAGATAGAGTGAGTGTGTAGTAGATAGTTGTGAAGAAGATTGTTGTGAAGTAGATAGTTGTGAAGATAGATAGGTGTGAAGAAGTAGTGTTGTGATTAAGTAGTGACTAGGTGTAAAGAAGTTGTGTAGAAGGTGTGAATAAGTTGTGACGAAGTTGTGCTGTGTATATTGGTGTGTAAGGTTTTCTCCGCCATAAGGGAGCTTGTTGACATAGAGAAGAAAACTCTCGAGTAGGTGACTCGAGGAGTGGAGTAGGGCAAGGAAGGTGTCCTTGTAGCCGAACCACTATAAATCCTTTGTCTCGCGGTTAGATCTTTCCATATCTTACTTATTATCTTGCTTATATCGTTATCACTTTTGTAGACATAGACATATATATATATATATATATATATATATATATATATATATATATATATATATATATATATATATATATATATATATATATATATTGCTCATATAGTGCTAGTATTGATTTTACTTAAAGATCAAACGAAAGTTTCATTCACAAAACAAAGTTTTTACAATCAAACTAAAAAGGTAACATACATATAATTGATCATTTCGATCAAGTAAAGTTTTCATACAAAATATAACTAAGGATTATAAAATAAACGATTACTTACTTATCTCTCGTATATAGCTATAATTGTTTATATTGTGCATGTGTTGATTTCAAATACTTAGCTTATATTATTATTGTTCATACTTAGATATAGTTGTTCATATTGTTCAAGATTTGAGTTCACATAAGATTGAATCAAAGTTTTAAAAGCAAACAAGGTTTTAAAACTAAACTAAGTTTTCATAATAAAATTAAAAAGACGTAAAACTATTCAACCCCCCCCCCCCCTTTCTAGTTTTCCACAATTGGCATCAGAGCTACGTTAGACAAGATTTTTAAAATATACTGTATTTTAAAACTTGTATCGATCTATGGAATCGGAAAAACATTTAGAAGGGCAATCTATGCAAAGACCACCACTATTTGAAAGTGATGGTTTTCTTTATTGGAAAAATAGATTCGAAATTTATGTGAAATCAAAAGATCTTGATCTTTGGCATGTCATTACTTTTGGTGATTTTCCCCCTATTGAATATAATTTTGAAACTAAAATGGATGAAATTGTATCTTTTGAAAAACAAAATGATGATTTGAAAAAGAAACTAGCGAAAAATAATGAGGCTAAAATGGTTATTTATAATGCGTTACCACGCAAAGAATATGAAAGAATTTTTATGTGTAAAACCGCAAAAGAAATTTGGGATTCTTTACTAATCAATCACCAAGGTAATAGTCAAGTTAAAGATAATAAAATAGATCTTCTTGTTCAAAAATATGAACAATTTACGATTCCGGAGGAGGAATCAATAGATAATGCTTTTGCTAGGTTTAACACTATCATCACAAGTTTAAAAGCACTTGATGAGAATTTTTCTAGTAAGAATTTTGTTAGAAAATTTCTTAGGGCTCTTCATCCAAAATGGCGAGCTAAAGTTACGGCGATTGAAGAATCGAAGAACTTGTCAACTCTTCAACTTGATGAGTTGATCGGCAACCTGAAAGTCTACGAAGCAATAATAAAGAAAGACTCCGAGATGGTCAATGGAAAAAGAGAGCAAAGCAAGTCAATTGCGTTGAAAGCTAGGAAGGAATCTAGTAACAAGGATAGCTCAACCTCCAAAAGTGATGACGAAGAATATGCGATGGCCGTAAGAGAATTCAAGAAATTCTTCAAAAGACGAGGAAGATTCGTTAGACAACCGCATGATGAAAGGAAAGCAAACCAAAGAAATAAAGATGACAAAAATGGCAAAAGTGATAGGAAGTGCTTCAAATGTGGTGATCCAAATCATCTCATCGGAAAATGTCCAATGATGTCAAGAAATAAAAATCAAAAGGCGTTTGTTGGAGGAGCTTGGAGTGATAGCGATGACGATGAGAAAGAAATCACAAATGAGGAGAAATGTCTTATGGCTAAGACATCAAGCGAGGTACGTTCCGAAACCGAATACTTTAGTGACGAAAATTTATCATTAGACGAAAAAGACCTAGATAGTGAATATAATAGGATATGAAAATTAGGTCAAAAGGTTATAGCTAAAAATAAGTCACTAAAACATATTAATAATCTATTAGAAAATGAAGTACTCGAATTAAAAATTAGACTACAACATTTGGAAAAAGGAAAAGAAGTTTTTATAGAATGTAAAACATGCATAGAGGTTAATAATGAAAACGAAAAACTTAAAGATGAAATTTTCAAACTTGACAAGTTTAAAAATAGTAGTAACCCACTTAAGAAAATAATAAGTGTTCAAGAAACTTTGGGAGATAAAACTGGTCTAGGATTAACCTCAACTAATGTTTCAACTAATGAAAATAAAAGTATAAAGTTTGAATGTGAATCTAGTAAACAAAAATCATTAGAATCAAAACCTAAGTATACACTTACAAAAGATAGAAAAATACCCATTGCGAATGATGAAAAAGTAAAAACTTTTTATAAACCATCCTTAAAGACCGAAGTAGGATCCTCTAAATTTAAATTAAGATCTAAAACTCCACCACCGAGAAAACCAAATAATCTTCATACTCGATCTAAAACACCTCAATCTAGAAGAAACCAAAATAGAAAAAACTACAATAATACTAGTCATCAAATGTGGAATTATCAACCAAGTTACAATCCTTGGGGAATACTACCACCATACATGCATCCTAGCCAAATGTTGAATATGTTTGGACCAAACAACTTTGGACCAATGAGACAATGGGAACCAAGTGGCTAAGCTGTCAATCTTGGAAGAAGTTGGAATATCATCTACAAATGACTTCTATAAGTCAACATGGTCACTTTAAGTGCTTGAAGATATTCCATTGAAGACTAAAAGGTACGCGTTTCTTTTAAGTTCATCGCTATAATTTGCAATCTTAGATATATGATTAGTTAGATTAATGCTTAGCTATACATATATGTGTACATAATAGCTTATATTCTTATAACCTAGAAACATCATTGGTTGACTCTCCTAGGAATAAGATAAAATTGTTCATTGCCAAACGAAATAGAAAATGGAAATCTTCTATATCCACTATTAGCAAACTCATGGTGATGAAGTGAAATGAGTTAAGTGGATCAATCGTTAATATAGAAGTTGGATTAGATCCCTCGCGTAAGAAAACTATGGATGAAACAAGCTCTTGTAGACTATGGCATTAAGTTAGATAAGCGTGCGAAAACAAAGGAACTATAGATGTTAGGTTATACCCCATTCCACACTCTCGCATCTAACATATAAATTATCATCTTCATTTCCTTTAGGATCATAGGATATGTAGAAACGATAGCATGAGATAATAATAGGCTTAACCAATCCTCTTGAGCATGAGATCTTTAATAAACATTTTTTAAAATATTTGATTTATGATATTTGTTGTCAAAAATCTAATATCTCTAAAAATATGCAAAAACCTCACATTTTGGAAAATAGTTTTTCAAATGACTATCCCACTTTTAAATAACATGTTTTCACTATCAATATCCACAATTTTGTTTTGATCAAAACTAAAGATTGGAAAAATATTCTTTACCGTTCATTCACACATTTTGAAGTAAAAACCCAATCTATTTTATTCAAATAACTCTCACATCTAAGTGGAAACTTACTTTCAAACATTGTTGAATAATGCTAAAAACGTCTCTTTTAAAATCATGCATGGTGATCTCATATTTGTCATCTATATTTATATAAATGACACTTATAAGTGAACTAACTCAAATCAAGAGGACCATGGTTTGTTCATTAGGACTTTGTTTGTAACAAGTCTAGAAATCCATGCTATCATAACTACCCACTTATTGCACATTGATACACATTAGGATTAATCCTCCTAGTTATGTAGTTATGAAATACTTTATGTTGCTTATTGTTTCCTAGCACTTATATTTTACTTGCTTGATGAGTATGTTTGCATGCTAGATGAAATTGCTTGTTTACTTAATCTCTTTGATTAACATGCTTTGGCTACATAATTTCCTACATAATTAGTATATGCTTAATTGCCTCAAAGAGTTGGACTTGTTTGAAACGAAAAACACAACCTTTCTGCAATTCACTACCAAAAACCCTTTTCTGGCAATCTGGGAATCACCAGATGGGCGGCCCCCTTAAATCATAAGGCGGCCCCCTTAATTATTAAGGGGACCGGCCTTCAATTAAGGGGACCGGCCATCTGATGGTCGAAGGTGTTGTTTCCTTTTTCTACTTTTTAGCCCATTTCATCCTACACTTCCCAAAATTCATAAACCTATTTTATCCTAAACCTTCTATCAAAATTTATACATCCTTAATTCCACCAATCCTACATTATAAACACTCTCATTCCTCTCAATCTATACTCATCTTTTCATGACCTCTCCCATTAAACCAAAACCACCAAATAACCCGTTTGGAGAAGAAAGCCTAACTTCCATTAAAAGCCCGTCAAACCAAATGATGTTGTCAAACATCCAACACCAAATTCCTCTTATGTCTTCAACATTACATACCTAACACCTCACTCTCCTTCTCACCAACATTACATATCAAAAACCTTTACTCACCCATATCCTTCTACATTACAGTCAAACCTCATAATCTTTTCACAACTCTAGCGATGATGTTCATAATCAACCAACACCTAAACCTCACTCTCACACAAATGATCCATTTAACAACAAATCATCCATTCGTGCTTCCACTAATGCTCCTTCTTATGATGAGCATGCACAATCCCAAAACAATAATCCTAACCTCATTACCAACATTTTACATGTTGCTCATTCAACAAAAACACCATCCACTCATGAAGCATCTCTTCCACCTATATCATGTTTTCATGATTACCCAAGCTCAAACATGTCTCCACCACCAAGAGTATCACCACCACATCCTACAACTTCACATGCCATTCCTATGTTGCATGTTCAAACCCTCGCCCAAGACAACTATCATGCTCCACCACCATCACCTTCCTCCGAACACTTAATGTTCGTTGAGGCGCTAAAAGAATCCCATGAGCTTTGTGCTCTTTTAGCCTTACATCTTGCTCAAGGCAATTTGGATCCACCTTCATCTAGATCACCCTCATTACCACACAACATAAATCAACTTGAGAAGCATGTCAACAATTGACCTTGTTGCATCTTTCTCCTAAAAACCATTGCATTCAATGAACACTTCACTTGGATTGAATATCTTCTCACTAGATCACATCCAATACCCTCACTTGAACAACATCCAAAACCTTAATCAACCTCTTCTGCTACAAACTCTCCACAACTAAACTCTCCAACATTCATGACCCAAACATATATCTCCATTAATCCAACAACCTCACCCTAACTCAACCATCTTCATTCCAAACACTCCATCATCAACAATATAAGCATACTATATGCTTATGATTTTCACTTTCAAATACGAATCAACCAACCTTTTGTTACAAGCAAGTCCGATGGCTCTCTTTGGCAAATTAGGATCTTTAACATAATCTCTTTGAATTAATTGTTATGTATCCTTAATATTTGTTTGCTATGCTTGTTATTTGTATATTGCATATTCTTCTATATATGCTTGTGCTTCTAATATTTTTTTTGCGACCATTCCGTATCTCGATCTCTTGGTGCCATCGAAGGAGGGAGAGCACACATCAAGGGGGAGCTTTCATCCCGTCTAACTTCATTTATGAAGCTAGTCGGCATAACCTTTTTTATTCTACAAAAAGGGGGAGAAGTGAATATAAACTCACTAAATACATGTCTAAAAATTAATTTTTAGACTTGATGAGTTTAGGTTTTGTAATCATCAAAAAGGGGGAGATTGTTGATATAAATAATGCCTAAAAACATTATTAACATATATCGATATCTCTATGTTTTGATAATCACAAATCGTAAACTCATTGAACTACAAATTATGACGTAAACAAGTATTTAGTCGTAAATATTTACTTTAGCATCCATATCACTTAAGGTATGAATAAACAAAGTGTCTAATGCATTTTATGATCAAAGGAATTTTTATTTTTACAAACCTTACATTTTATTAAAGTGGGACAAACATTTTTAAACTTATACAAAACATTTTTGTATTTATAAGAAATGTTTTATTCAAAATAAATATTTTGAATTCAAATTTCAACCCAAAAAACGGCTACATTCTTCAGGAAAAACCTCCCCCACAAAATGACAAAAAATCTGAAGAAAAAATATTTTTTATTAGGCGGCCCCCTTAATTATACTAGGCGGTCCCCTTAATTATTAAGGGGACCGGCACCCAATTAAGGGGACCGGCCACGCTCCCAAACAGTATTTTTCCCCCTATAAATACTGGTTCATTCCACAGATTTTTGTCACCTTTTGCTCCCCAAAACTTTCTGTTCAAGATCTCATTTCTATTCTCTAAAATCCTTTGATCATACATACATAAATCTTTGTTTCAAAGTGAACCAAACCTCTACCTTTCAAGTGCAATAGAAGAATACTTCAATCCTTCAAGAGAAGAAGTATTACAACTTGTTGTGACCTCCACATCCAAGTTGTTAGAGCATCATCCATTATATCTATTTCTTTGTGTAACTAGTTGTGAATATTCGATAGAAGATAGATTAGCAAGGTGTGTAGATAGAGTGAGTGTGTAGTAGATAGTTGTGAAGTAGAGAAGTTGGGAAGTAGATAGTTGTGAAGAAGATTGTTGTGAAGTAGATAGTTGTGAAGATAGATAGGTGTGAAGAAGTAGTGTTGTGATTAAGTAGTGACTAGGTGTGAAGAAGTTGTGTAGAAGGTGTGAATAAGTTGTGACGAAGTTGTGGTGTGTATATTGGTGTGTAAGGTTTTCTCCGCCATAAGGGAGCTTGTTGACATAGTGAAGAAAACTCTCGAGTAGGTGACTCGAGGAGTGGAGTAGGGCAAGGAAGGTGTCCTTGTAGCCGAACCACTATAAATCCTTTGTCTCACGGTTAGATCTTTCCATATCTTACTTATTATCTTGCTTATATCGTTATTACTTTTGTAGACATAGACGTATATATATATATATATATATATATATATATATATATATATATATATATATATATATATATATATATATATATATATATATATATATATATATATATATATATATATATTTGCTCATATAGTGGTAGTATTGATTTTACTTAAAGATCAAACGAAAGTTTTATTCGCAAAACAAAGTTTTTACAATCAAACTAAAAAGGTAACATACATATAATTGATCATTTCGATCAAGTAAAGTTTTCATACAAAATATAACTAAGGATTATGAAATAAACGATTACTTACTTATCTCTCGTATATAGCTATAATTGTTTATATTGTGCATGTGTTGATTTCAAATACTTAGCTTATATTATTATTGTTCATACTTAGATATAGTTGTTCATATTGTTCAAGATTTGAGTTCACATAAGATTGAATCAAAGTTTTAAAAGCAAATAAGGTTTTAAAACTAAACTAAGTTTTCATAATAAAATTAAAAAGACGTAAAACTATTCAACCCCCCCTTCTAGTTTTCCACACTTATGAAAATTTACAACACTTAGACAAATTTCATGAAATCAGACAATGTTACGCGTAAGATTAGAAATCCTACGCATAACATTTCTTATGCGTAAGTTATCATTTTAGGCGTAAGATCAAAACTACGCTTAACTTATATATTACGCGTAAGTTCAAACTTTTGCGTAGGCTAAATCTTATGCGTAGGATTAAATCTTATGCGTAAGATTGGAGCTTTGGCAAAGGGTTGAACCTTATGCGTAAGATATAACTTTTGCGTAAGTTTTGACTTATGCGTAAGTTTATAACTTATGCGTAAGAAATAACTTATGCGTAAGAAATATTCTTTAGCGTAAACTTTGTCTTATCCAAGACAAGTTTTTCAAATTTGTCGAATCTTACGTGTAAGATTTCATCTTACGCGTAGGATGAGTAATCTTATGCGTAGGATCGTCTGTTTGGAAAAATCACCTTCGAAAACTATATCTTTTGATTCCTGAAAGTTTTTAAACACAACCACTGATCAAATCACTATCCAATACTTATCCCAAAACACATAAATCACACAAACTTATGCGTAGATAAGCCAAAATCAAACTTATGCGTAAGAACGCATGACCAATATATACGATGAACCCTAATTAAGAAAACTATCAATTGATGTTACTGGGTATGATTGGGGTATAAGAACATGTTAAGTATCATGTATGGATCATATCCCACTAACTAAATCACATCCTAACACCATAAATCTTATGTTCTAAGATCTACGCAAACCCTAAAGTCGTATTCAACGATTTAAGCACAAATTAGCCGTTGGATTTCGTTTAAATTCAAAACCATTGTTTAAAAACATGATCAAAACGTTTTGGTACTTATAGATTTGAAGAACAACGATTGGATTTGCAGATTGAATGTTAGCCGTTGATTTAGTTTGGTGTGATAGTAAATGTGAAATCAGAATACTAGGTGGGAGTAAATGTGAGGTCAAAGTTTGTTTTTGACTAAAGTTAATAATAGTTACAGAATTTGACAAACTTAGTCCCTTAGCCTTAGTATCCTTTTCAAACATAATGCCTAACTAACTCCCATTAATACTTAACTCCACCAATCATTAAAAAAGAACAACTTTGGATAAATTTACTCCCCCTTGACCATAGAGCGATGTCCTTTAAATTTTGAAAAATTTGTTTCAATAGTCAAGGGGAGTATCCCGAAAAACCTTAAAAAAACATCACTTAGAGTATATAAATATTTTTGGTAAAATGCAAGTACGAAGTAAATATTTTGAGAAATTTTAAAATACTTTCCCTCCCCCTCAACACTTGTTTTTGATAATAATTTTAGACTTTTTATAAAAAATAGTGTTGAAAAGAGTGGTGTATACTTGCATTTTTTTTATTTTTTTTATTTTTTTTTTGGTTTTTTATTTTTGTATTTTGTTTTTGGTAAAATATTTACAAAGATAGTTTTGATGTTTGACAATCATTTATGTTTTAAAAACTTTTCCAGATCTTCTGGAGTCAAACATCGCATACCAATTTGGTGAACTAGACTAGCAAACCTTGATGGTGCCAAGGCTTTGGTAAGTAAGTCCGCCAATTGGTACTCAGTTCCAACAAAATATAATTTGACAGTACCCTTTTCGACATGCTCCTTGATGAAATGATATCGGAGATCAATGTGTTTGGATTTGCAGTGATGAACGGTGTTGCAGGAAATAACAATGGCACTTTTGGAATCATAGTAGATCGGAATCTTATTGAATAGGTAGCCATAATCCTTAAGTTGTGATCTCATCCAGATGACTTGAGCACAACAAGCAGACATAGCTACGTATTCAGATTCTGTTGACGACAGTGATGTGCAGTCCTGCTTCTTAGATTGCCATGACACAAGTTTATCTCCGAGAAACTGTAATCCACCAGATGTACTTTTGCGTGTGTCTAAACATCCTGCATGATCAGCGTCTGAAAAAGCAATTAGTTTAAAACCAGAATCCTTCGTATACCAGATTCCCAAGTTAATGGTTCCCTTTATGTAGCGAAGGATTCTTTTAGCCTCACTTAGGTGTCTTTCAGTTGGTTTGGACTGATAGCGAGAGCACATGTAGACAACAAATACTATATCAGGTCTACTAGCTGTGAGATATATGAGTGACCCAATAATACTACGGTATTTGGTAGGGTCAACTGGTGTCCCATGTAAGTAAGCATCTCGTTTTTTGGTATAGCCCATTGGTGTATTATAAGTATCACAGCTCATCATTCCATGTTTCTTTAAAATTTCCAACGTATATTTGGACTGGTTTATAAAAATTCCACGGGGTGATTGATGAACTTGTAGTCCTATAAAGAACGAAAGTTCACCCATCATGGACATTTCAAAATTTTCTTTCATTAAATTTGCAAAATCATTTGAGTAACTTCTTTTTGTTGAAGCAAAAATAATGTCATCGACATATATTTGAACAATAAGTAAGTCCACCCCATATGTTTTTATAAATAAAGTTGGATCCACTGAACCTTTAGAAAATTTATTGCCCAGCAAGAAAGCAGATAGTTTGTCATACCACACCCTTGGGGCTTGCTTTAGTCCGTAGAGTGCCTTTTTGAGTCGGTAAACGTGATTGGGACGCTCAGGATCAACGAAGTCGTCTGGTTGGCTTACATAAACTTCTTCACGGAGTTCTCCATTAAGAAATGCGGTTTTCACATCCATTTGATAAACTATCATGTTCCGATGTGCTGCAAATGCCAGAAAGATCCGAACAGCTTCATGTCTAGCCACTGGAGCAAAGGATTCTTCAAAATCAATTCCTTCTAGTTGGGATTATCCTTTCGCTACCAGGCGTGATTTGTTACGTATGACAGTTCCTTCTACATCTAGCTTATTTTTCCAAATCCATTTTAACCCTATGACATAGATTCCGTCAGGTCTTTCAACAAATTCCCAGAATTCTAATCTTATGAATTGCTGAAATTCCTCTTGCAAAGATTCAATCCAGTTATCATAAGTCATTGCTTCTTTGATGTTCTTAGGTTATTCTAGACAAACTGTGAGTGCATAGATGCAATTTTCACCATCTGTGTGAAGTCATTGTCTTGTCATTACAGGTGCATCTAGATGGCCAATTATATGAACTAGGGGATGATCTCGAGTCCATTTGTGTGTCGAAGGGTGTAGTTGATAAGTTTCTCGCATGTTAGCAGGATCCAAATTCCGTGTGGATGACTCAGCTACTTCTGGAAATGTTGGACCCGGTGCAAACGGGTTAAAGAACGCATTCGAATCATACTCTGCGGGTAGTAGAACTGATTGTGGTGTAGGATCTTTAGCTGATTGTCGTGAGTTGGAAGCAGTTTGTTCTGCTGTTAATGGAGATGCAATTGGAGGACCATCTTTCTCAACAGTTGTTGTAGTTTGTTGAGGTGAGTCAGGTACTTGAATATTTTTAGGTTGAGCGGCGGAATTAGGTGAGACCTCAGTAGAACGGTATTCAATTGTATCATCAAACAGTGGAGCAAACAAGGTTTCCAATTCTTTGCGGTTGAGAGGCAATGGTTCAGCCGAGGAGTCCGGAAAGTTAAGACGGTTGAATTCGGGTCCTAAGCTGTTTTGCTCAAAAGCCATTTATGTGAGTTCATCAAAATTAGCGTGAATAGTTTCTTGAATTTCTCTTGTCCGACGATTCCATATCCGAAAGCCTTTGGAATTTTCACAAGATCCAACGAACACTCCGATGTCAGCCTTTACTTTAAGTTTACCTAAATCATCACGATCATTTTTCGGATAACAAAGTGCTCCAAATACATAAAAGTAATCGATGTTTGGTTTTCTTTTGTGAACAATTTGATAAGGTGTTTAGCGATGGTGTTTTGTGATCATGCAACGGTTTTGGGTATAACATGCGGTTGAAACAGCTTCCGCGCATAAGTAATCTGGTAATTGAGCATTAATCAACATGGTTCTAGCAGCTTCCACTAACGTCCTGTTGCGTCTTTCAACAACTCCATTCTGGTCTTGGCTTCTAGGAATAGATGTTTGATGTTCAATTCCCACTTTCTCATAATATGACCGAAGTGTCTGATTCTTAAATTCTGTTCCATTGTCAGTTCTGACCATTCGTACCGTGTTGCGTAACTAAACTTGGATTTTAGTGAGAAAGGTGATGATCATTGAAGGAGCTTGATATTTACTTCGTAGAAAATAAACCCAAGTCCATCTGGAGTAATCATCCACAATTACAAGTATGTAGCGTTTACCGTTGATAGTTTGAACACGCATCGGACCACACAAATCCATATGAAGCAATTGTAAAACATGATTGGTACTGTGCTCAGATTTAGAAGGAAAATGAGCTCGAGTACTTTTTCCTTGTTCACAGGCTGAACATAAGTGATCTTTGGTAAAACGGAATCTTGGAAAACCATCAACAAGTTTATGACGAGCAAGTTCAGTCATAGTTTTGAAATTCAAGTGCGAAAGACGTTTATGCCATAACCAAGATTTAGTCGATTCCGCTTTGGAGAGAAGACATATCGGAGATGTAGGACATTGATATTGTATGAAGATTAGAACCACGTGAGCCAGACATTAGATCATTTCCTTCTAAGTCACGAATGAAACAAGTTTTCTCACGAAATGCTACTTCTAGATCCCCATCACAAAATTGACCGACAGAAAAGAGGTTGTGTCCTAGACCTTCGACATAATAAACACGACTGATTTCAATGTTCCCACTGACATAGTCACCATATCCCATGATTAAAGCGTAATGATCGTTCCCGAATCTGACAGTACCAATGAACTTTGAAACAAAGTTGATTAACAGTTTGAGATTGCCTGTCATATGTCGGGTGAATCCGCTATCAACAATCCAGAGAACAATCTGCACCACCTGCATCACAAGAAGACGACGAGGATGGAACAGAAGTAAGGGTGGAACCCAAAGAAAGTGCGGGTTCCTATTGGTTAGAAGCACATGTATTCAATAATTTAGGAACCCATTTAAAGTCTGGTTTATATTGTAACCAACGTTGCCAATTCCAACTAGTTCTTGCTTTCTTTTTGGTGAATTCACTAGTAATGGGCTTGTTCCTAGAGTTGTTCTCTTCAATTATGGGGGTAACTACAACTTCATTAGAAACCGTAGATGGCGGTTTTCCTAATATAGACTTAGACGCAGTAGTGGGCCTAGAAGGAATGCTTGTCCTACGTTTCTTATGACTATTTAGAAGAGAATTAGCTATACATTTTGTATGATCACCAGATGATACACTTATACGACAAAACACACAAGATGCATTAATATTCAAAACATTCAAAGGTTCATCATTCGTTACATTTAGATTTTGATTACAATTTGCAAGATTAGAATCTAAATCTGATGCAACATGTGTTTTATTTAAATTCCTAAGTTGATCTTCTACTTCTGGAGCTTCTAGTGGTCCTCTTTTACGTTGCAAGATCCTATTCTTCTTGTTACTTTTTCGCTTGGGTCTGCTAACGCTATTAGTGGAGACTAGTCCTGTGGAAGTGGAGTTATCAACATTAGTGTTTTGAACAAAATTTCCCTTAACAGTGTTTTCTAATTGATACAATCCTGGTGCTATCACAGTGGTGTCAACAAACTTTCCTTTTTGAAGTAGCTTAATTTTCTTTTTCAAATCAATGATGATGTGATTCTTATCCTGAATATCAGACTCAAGTAAACCATTGCAATATTTGATATCATCGCGGTTTTGTTGCCATTCGACGTTTTCAATTTTTAAATCCGCAATTTCTTTCTCGTATTTGAGATACAGACTTTTTAAAGACTCATTGTTTCTGCAAAGCTGACAAGAGTTTGAATTATTTTGACTTTGAAGTTGCAATTCCGTTTCAATACTTTGAGCTTGACACCATTCAAGCCTTTGTTTGAGTAGACAAATTTCTTTTGAAAATTGTTTTGTCACATCATCATTGTTTTTTCTCAACATGTCATTGTCATGTTTTAGTGTCTCTATTTCCACATTCAACAAATTATTATCAACGCAAAGATCATCCATAAGCATAGAAGTACCAGATTTATAGAGATCATTCATGATAACAGACAAAATCTCAGCATTGAGTACTTGTTCCAAGAGTCGATCAGCATCATCTTTTAAAATTCTACTTCTTTCCGTTTGAACCAAAATCGCATTTTCATTTGAGTTGAAAACGTTTATCATTGTTTTGACTTCGTTTTGAAGTTTATGTTCCCAACGTGTAGCACAAAGACGGATGTGTTTGAAAATTGGCAACATTTGTTTTTGAAAAATATCTCTCTTTTCTCGCTCGTAAGCAGATTGAAAAGTTTCAATTTTTATTTCAGAATTACGTTCAATTGTTTCTTCAAAAATTTCGATGTCTTCCATAAAAGTTTTGAAATAATTTAAGACACGACAACTTTTTGGTAAAGGTGTTACTTCACCAGACGATGCTAAAGGACCATTTATTTGTGCTACAGTTTGGACAGGGGCCGCATTAGAAGATGAAACATATGACTCAGTGACATACCATGATTTCTCAGGTAATTCCGTTTGAGGAACAAAAGATTTAGAGATATGAGGAGCTTTTGAATAATCATACGGTTTCCAATATTCAACTTGACTCATTTTTTATCGACTCTCTTCTTCAAGTTCTTCCTCTTCCTCAGTATCATAAACAATAGTACGCACAATCGTATTATCAAGCATTTGGTCAATACTGTAAATTTTAGGAATTTCTTTGAATGTTTTGTGAAGAAACATTGATTTGGAATCACCAAGTGCAAATCCTTTATCGGGTCTCGGTTTTAAAGTAAATTTCTGAATTGTTGTGACAGAGCCCCCGGTTTTGTAAACAACATTACGAAATTCTTTGAGTTGTTTTTCAAGATCAACATTCTCACCGATTAATTTATCTATATACTTCCTTTTTCGTATTTTATGTTCACAAAAATCCTTTTTGCAAATTGACAATTCTGTTTCTGTTTTTGAAAGCACTTTTTGAAGTTGTTCAACTTGTATTTGAAGTTCACACTTTTCACTTTCTAGTTTTGAAACCAACTTTCCGTTTGACTCAATTAAATCTTGCATTTTATGTTGAAGATCTTGCTCTTTGTTGTAAGATTCTTGAAAAGCTTTTTCAAAACTTTTTGCGTGTTTAACCTTGTCTTCCTGATTTGAAAGTTGTATTTTATAACACTCAATATCTCTTGCAAGTGACGCATTTGTTTCTTTTAAGGCTTTGTTTTTCTCGTTGCATTTTATGATTTGCAATTGTTGAGCGTTCAGTTGTTTGGATAACAACTTAAGGTCAGGGTCTGGATCAAACGATGGTTCATGTTGTTCTATATGATCATGTTTATCATTCTCAATAGGATCATCAAATGAAACAACTGTGTCATCATCAAATATGACAACTGTGTTTATTTGTTCATCTGCTTGAGAAGATGAAGATGAGTCAGATGGAACAACTTGCGCCATATCTGATTCAGAAGCAGAGGGTGAAACTAATTCATGTATTAGGCATGCATTAAGATCATGTACCTTAGATAAGTCATCTGTGTCATACACAGGGCCTGAATCATTAAACTGAAGTTCCTGCATGTTGGCCATAAGCATTACAGCTGCATTAGCTTCGAGATCTTCCATGTCATCATCGTTGTTTGCATTTTCCATGAAATTGTTCTCCTGCTCAGTGAAATGTCCATCCTTTTCATCTTGGAGAGCCATAAGTAATGCCTGCTTGTGAAACTTACTACCCCGAGTTCTCAGTTTAGGACATGCTGTCGCTATATGACCTTTTTCATTACAGTTATAACACCACACTGCATTCCCAGAGTTTGAGTTCCTAGTTTCAACTGGTTCAGACCTTAGCTGAGTAGCACCTGAGTTGTTCCTGAACCCTCCATTGTTATTAAACCTCTGACCATTCCCAAAATTTCCTGAAGAACCTCCTGAATTTGATCGACCAAAGTTACGATTCTGTATTTCTACCCGTCCATCATGTACAACAGCTTGATTTCTTGTGTTAGAAGATAAATGTTGATGGTTGTTTGTTTTGTTGGAGAATTTGCTAAAAGCACGAGCAATAAGAGCAAGTCCCTGATTCAACGTGTTAAACTCCTCATCGTCATCTTCATTGGAGTTCGAGTAATACACTGCATCATTGTTGTTGTATGGAACAAGTTGAGTAGTAGTATTCTGTGGAGATAAATCATAAGGAACCATTTGGTTTGGTAGAAGATTGTGGATAACTGAAGTAGTTTTGCTCTTGAACATATGCATGATTTGACATTGGTGGTGGCGCATAGTGAGATTGAGCTACGAGTGCCAAAGAATTTGGTGTTGGTGATGGTGAGTATCCTCCTCAAAGAGCTCAATCTTTTTCCACTTCAGGTTCATGGTGTTTCAGAAAATCATACAACAATCCATATGGTGCATCATGAAGATTTTTGGTTTGTTGAACGAATGTCACATACTTTTGCCAATCCGGACCAAGACTACCAACGAATTTGGAGTTTACTGCGATCCTTGGTACTGTAATTTTGTGTCGTTCCAAATCATTGACCACATTAGTGAAACGATGATAGTAGGATTCAAGTGACTCTCCTGGTTCAATTGTGATGTTAGTGTATTCCATGTATAGTTTGGATTCCATATCATTTTTGTTCAATTGAGTGCCTTCCATTAGGAGATGAACATGTTCCCACATAGCTTTAGCCATTTTCTGAGCATCGACACTTCGATAAATTGAGTTAGGTATTCCTTGAAGTATGTAGGCCATAGCATACTCATCAGCTTCACGATGTAGTTTCTGATCTTCTGTGAGTTGAGTTTCTGGAACAGGTTTTTCTACAAGAACACGTGGAGGATCAGCAGTTGGATCACCACTTTCAAGTCTTGTTGGCCACTCAAATGGTCCTTCAAGTATCACTTGTTTCAAGAATTTCCCATGGGGTTTCTTTAATTCAAGGAATCGTAAGAATCGACTTGACCACTGAACATAGTTCCCCGGTGTTAGCATTGGAGGTGTTTCAAGTGATCCTGCCTCATGTCTGGATTGTTGAGTTGTAATAACTTCACACATTCTATCAAACCAGTGAGGTTGTTTGGAGGAAAACTGAGTGTTTTGTTGTGACATTGGATATGGTTGTTGTTGAGGAATGATTTGATGTTGTTGCATCATGAGATATTGTTGTTGTGGATTAAACGGTTGTTGATGAAAGTGTGATTGTGATGGTTGTTGATACGATTGTTGCTGATGGTATTGTTGTGGCTGATACTGCTAATGTTGCTGTTGCTGAGGATGAGAGAAGTAGTAATGTGGTGGTTGAGACATCTTAGAATACTTGTGTAATGATGGATCTTCTAGAAGATTGAAATGCACGTTCCTTTGGTTAAGATCAAAATCCTTTGGCAAAAATTGAAATCTTACGCGTAACACTCAACTTATGCGTAGACTTAAGGTTATGCGTAGAAAGGTGATTATATGCGTAAACACTAGGTTTATGCGTAAGACTCCTTTTTACGCGTAAGATTTAAGCATTTGCGTAAGAAGCAAGTTTTGCGTAAGGTTAAAAACCAAACAGATCTTTCAAACTTGTGCAAGCTTGAAAGATATCCTTAGTCGAAGTATTCCACTAACTTACCCAAGCTAGAGAAGTACTTAGTCACCGTAGCACGAAGAGAAGACCTTTGAAGAAAGTTATGCGTAGATTTCTGTAACTTACGCGTAAGATAATATTATGCGTAAGATATGACTTCTGCGTAGAAACTTAGGCGTAGATAGTCAACTTCTGGGTAGATATGACTTTAGTGTAGAACTTTGGCGTAGGAAAGCAACTTTTGCGTAGGAATTATGCGTGGAATATCAACTTTGGCGTAGAAAGAGGGTTTTGACCAATGTTTTGTGTAGGAAAAGGGTTTTGACCTCTTAGAAATCGTACTATGCTAAAAAAACTTACGCGTAAGATGGTCTAATCTTCAAAAAATCACAACTTTGTGAAGAAAATGGCCTAGAAATAAGGTTCTAATGATCAAATAACTTCACCAATACTTAGAAAACACTAAATATGAAAGATTTTGCTACTAAAAACTAGTTTTACAATATCAAAGAAGCTATAAAACCTTGAATAACTATAAGAAAATGTAATAAAACCTTAAAAAATCTAAACTTTATGCAAAATCTAAGTTTCTAATCACTATAACAACCTTAAAACTTATCCAAGCTTCAAGATTTGAGTGAAAGAAACAAAGAAAAAGCAAAAATATAAAGAAAGAACACCCATAATCCCACGTTAAAACCAAGAAAAGCACTTCAATCTCTATTAGTGGAATGATACCACTTGATAGGTCACTATTTATGTAAACACAAGTATAAGAAATAAGATGAGAATAAGGATTGGTTGATTATAAGATTATGAAGAGTGAAAGAACAATAGTTTCATTAAAATATCAAAATAACCAACAAAAGGTTATGTTTACATAGCATTAGTATATATAGGGGAGGAGTAGGGCAACACTCCCTTCCTTCCTCTTTTGTAAATCGAAATGGGCTTAAGGCCCATGGGCTTGCTACATAAGCCTTAAGTTTAAATAAACATACAAGCCCTAGCAACCTATTATAATTAAATGACCGAGACTTGATAAATAGTAAAACTACGTTCCCAACAGGTGTAACTATTGATCATCCAATGGCCACATGAATTTTATGTTTGTGTGGCCTTTTGTAATATTTAGTCACACAAAGCATGTTTTTTTGGGGTATTTAGTCACATACAATTAAGTAAACAGTGGCAAAAAGTGTTAATAAGTGTGACCATATGCTGTTTAAAGTGAAGAAATGTGTATTTTGTGTGACTATTGATCATCCAATGGGCACGTGAATTTTATGTTTGTGTGGCCTTTTGTAATATTTAGTCACATAAAGCATGTTTGTTTTTGGTATATAGTCACATACAATTTAGGAAACAATGGCCAAAAGTGTTAATAAGTGTGGCCATATGCTGTTTAAATTGAAGAAATGTGTATTTTTTGTGACTATTGAAGGGACGAAAAGTGTACCGCTTTTGGGGGGTCATTTCAGGCCAAAGTCGAGATTATTTGATCAAATATTGCCCTAAATCGTTCATTTTGTCATTTTAGGTACTTTTGAGAGGAAATTTGCAAAAGGAAGCATTTTGGACGTTTTTGGAGCGAAAAAGTGAAGAAAACGACAAAGTCTCAAAATCATTCTGAGAATTGTACTTGACAGCGTCAAATATTGCTAGTGACGGCGTCAATACTTGACAAAGAAGTGGATAAATCAAATTACACGTGACGCGCCAGAGAGGTTTTTGAAGATTTGTACATGACGACGTCACCAAGGCCATCAAGAGTAAATTGCACAAGAAGGCCAAGACCAAGTTTTTACATGACGACGTCAGAAGTGGATCTAGGCAATACGAGTATTATTTTGGCGGCGAGTTGATGGCGTCAGACCCTACTCTTGACGCCATCAGATTGTAAAATCTATATATACTTTTCTAGATTTCATTCATTGTGTGCAACTTTGAAGGGAGAAAACCCTAGACGAATTTTACTACAATTTTGAGGGTTTCAAACCCTTGTTTCATCCATGCTTAATTGAAGATAAGTCTTCCAACAAATCATTCAATATGTCTATGTGTTTTTTGATTATATCTTATGCTTGTCTTCTCTTTAATATGCTAGGCTAGGTTTTCTTTGTGTTTGCTTAGACGTAATGAAACTTAGATATTGATTATTGGTTGGTTGTTTGTTTATAATTGTTGTGGGTGAATGAATTTGATGTTAGGCTTAAGAAAACTAGCAGACTTCCAATTGGTAACTTGCTTGAACGTCTTAAGAAACATTATCGGAGGTGTACTACGATATATTGGTTATATTTAATGCATAGGTAACTACTAATGAGGCCATGTTAGGAGCTAGTAGTCGGCTCGACATAGGAAGAGGTAGAAGCTTATAGAGTTAGGGAAGATCGTACACGGCCCTACGAATGGTATTAAGGAATATAACCCGTCATCCATGCAATTGTAACAAACTAATCAACCGGTAAAAGATAGCTAGGGAGTAGTTAAATATAAATAAACAAATTTTCTCTCATTATTGTTTTCGCCACAATTAGTTTAAGTTTATTTTGTTTTATTTTGATTGCATCTGTAGTTATTTGGGTTAGTTGATTAGCAACTAATTCCGCCCACTACTTCAAAACCCGAGATTTTTACTTGCTTTCCATAAAATATAAAAATACAAAAAGAATCATTCCTCATCTCTAGACCTAGTTTAATTGAGTTTTAACCCTAGTGAACACTATTCTTTGAGTTGAACGATCAATCCCCCGGTACTTGCCACTATACTATACTACAACGGTCAGATTCACTGCCTGGTGGGGATTGCAAGCTTCTCAAGATCCCTTGAGAGGTAAAACCTTTTGCGAGGGCGCAATTCCACGCATCAAGTTTTTGGCGCCGCAGCATAGGGAATAGTTATTGTCTAGGTTGAAATTTCTTTTTATTAGGTCTACTTGCTAGATTCCTTTTTAGTAAGACTTTTATTTTTATTTTTATAGGTTTCTTTAGTCTATCTTTTTCATCGTTCCTTTGTTCGTAACCTTTGCCATCCGCCATCATGAAAGGTGGTATTCTCTTTGATCCTATCAACCCACCACAACAAAACCATCCACAAAACCCACCACAACCAAACCAACCTCCTAGACACCGAAATTTAGGAGAGTACTCCCGTCCTAGCCACCAAGGCTATCGAAACACCATTGAGCTCACTCAAGGAGCCAATGTGTCTCTCTTGCGATCCGACACCATCCGGTTGGTGCAAAGCGGATGTGCATTCCATGGACTTCGTTCTGAACATCCTAATCAACATCTTAAGGATTTCCTCAAAATCATAGATTCCATAGACCTTGATGTTGGAACTCGAGAGACGATCCGATTGCGTCTCTTATATTCTCTCTACGTGACCAAGCTAGTCAATGGCTTGAACGTTTACCCGCAGGATCCGTCACCTCTTGGGATGATCTCACCACTTGTTTCCTTGCTCAATTTTTCCCACCGGGGAGTACTACTAAGCTTAGAAATGACATCTTGATATTCCTATAACGTCAAGGTGAAACTCTCTATGAAGCATGGACTCGTTTCAAGGATTTACTCCAAAAAGTCCTGATAAGGCGAAAAGTGTACCGCTTTTAGGGGTTTATTTAAGCCCGAATTCGTGATTATTTGATCAATTATTACCCTAAATCGATCCTTTTGTCATTTTAGGTACTTTTGAGGAGAAATCTGGAAAATGAAGCATTTTGGACGTTTTTGGAGCAATTAAGTGAATAAACGACAAAGTCTCAAAATCCTTGCTAGGAACAGTACCTGACGGCGTCAAGGTTGTACAAGTGATAAGGCGAAAAATGAACCACTTTTAGGGGGTCATTTAAGCCCGAATCCGAATTTATTTGATCAAATATTGCCCTAAATCGTTCCTTTTGTGATTTTAGGTACTTGGAGAGTGAATTCTGGAAAAGAAGCCATTTTGGACATTTTTGGAGCATAAAAGTGAAGAAAACGGCAAAGTCTCAATTTTCCATGCTGGGAACAGTAGGTGACGGCGTCAAGAGTAATTTTCCTGACGTCGTCAAACCTCAATAATAAAATCCGAGAGTTCATGAAGGCGTCAAGAGTTTTCCTGACGGCGTCAAACCCAAAGAATTAAAATCCGTAGTTGATGACGGCGTCACACATAGGGCGTCAAGAGTAATTTGTGTGACGGCCTAGGCCTTGACGGTGTCAGAAGTAGATCAAGGCCGTCCAAGGAAGTATTTAGCGGCGAGATGACGGCGTCACACCTTTGTTCTTGACGCCGTTATCCCTATTTTCCTATATATAGTTTTCTAGTTTTTCAAATTAAGGAGAGGAGTTTTGGGAGAAACCCTAAATACGATTTTGGTGTAACTTTACAGGTTTTTCAAGGGTTCCAACCCCTTGATACCTTGCATGATTAATCAAGATAAGTGTTCTTCTAATTCAATCAATATGTCTATGTGTTGGTTGTCTATATTATGTTCTTGTCTTAATTCTATCATGCTAGGATAGATCTCTTTTGTGTGTGCTTAGATCTAATGAAACCTAGATATTGATTATTTGTTGATTACTTGTTTATTCTTGTCTTGGATGAATGATTTATATGTTAGGCTTAAGAAAACTGGCAGATCTCCAAATGGTAACATGCTTGAACGTCTTAAGAAACATGAACCGAGGCGCACTAGGTCTTTATTGGTTGTATTTAATGCATGAGCCACTGTTTACAATCCCTATAGTTGTGTTGGGCATGGTGTAGGAGGAGATAAGAGCTCATAGAATTGGGGAGTTATGTGTGCCACCCCATGAATGGTATTAAGGAATACGATCCGTCATCCATGCAATTATAACAAGTAATTAACGTGTAAAAGATATCTAGGGAGTAGTGAAATCTAAGTAAACACATTTTCTCCAATTACTGCTCACAACTTTAGTATAAATTAGTTTATTTTCAGTTTTATTATTTTATTTTGATTGCATCTTAGTATTGGGTTAGTTGAATAGCAACTAATTCCGCCTACTCTTCCAAAACCCGAGATTTTACTTGCTTTCATAAAAATATAAAAATACAAAAATAATCATCCCTCACCTTTAGAACTAGTATTTAGGCTTTCTAATCCTAGCGACACTATTCCTAAGCTGAACGATCAATCCCCCGGGACTTGTCACTATACTATACTACAACGATTAGGTACACTGCCTGGTGGGGGTTGTAAGCTTCTCGAGATCCCTCGAGAGGTAAAGCCTGTTGCGATTCCCACGCATCAAGTTTTTGGCGCCGCAGCCCGGGGAATAGTTAATGGCTAGGTTAGAATTTCTTTTTAATAGGTCTACTTGCTAGATTCCTTTCTAGTAAGATTTTATTTTTATTTTTAGGTCTTATTTAGTCTATCTTATTTCTTCGTGCTTTTGTTCGTAACTCTTTACCATCCGACATCATGGAAGGTGGTAACATCTTTGAACCCATCATCCCACCACAACAAAACCCACCACTAGAACCCCTTAGGCCCCGAACCTTAGGAGAGTATTCCCGACCTAGCCACCAAGGCTACCGAAACACCATTGAGCTCACCGGAGCCAATGTGACCCCCTTGCGATCCGACACCATCCGGTTGGTGCAAAGCGGATGTGCATTCCATGGACTTCGTTCCGAAGATCCAAATCAACATCTTAAGGACTTCCTCAAAATTGTAGATTCCATAGACCTAGATGTTGCAACTAGAGAGACAACCCGTTTACGCCTATTCCAATTCTCTCTACGGGATCAAGCTAGTCAATGGCTTGAGCGTTTACCCGCGGGATCCATCACCACATGGGATGATCTCACCACTCGTTTCCTTGCTCAATCTTTCCCACCGGGGAGAACTACTAAGCTTAGGAATGACATCTTGATGTTCCAACAACGTCAAAATGAATCTCTTTATGAAGCATGGACTCGTTTCAAGGACTTACTCCAAAAAGTCCCTCATCATGGCATAGATCTTTGGCTCCAAGTCCAAATCTTTTATGACCATATCGACATCTCCACGAGGCGAGCCATTGACCAATCGGCCGGTGGTAAGCTACGTGATCTTAGTGCGGAACAATCATGGGAACTCATAGAAGATCTTGCTCTCTATGACAACGAAAGTTGGAATGATCCCCGTGATTTGAACAAAACGGTCAAGGCAATATCTTTGCCTTCGAACAATTCTAGCACTCCCGATCGTAGGATCATGGAACTTGAGGACCAAGTCAAGTTTCTCATGAAATCTTACGAAGCTCCTAAGCCTTCAAGCCAAGTGAACAAAATCACTTCTTCATGCGAATTATGTAGTGGTCCCCATGACACTCGTGATTGTGTGGAACTCCCCGGAACAGCTTTTGTGGACTACGCATCCACGCGTACCGACGAAGCGGGAGATAAGTGGTACACTTTCAAGCCCGAGCCAAACACATACGGTGATTCATACAACCCCTCAAGAAAAAATCACCCAAACCTTAGGTGGAAACAAAATCAATCCAATTCTTCCAACCCACCTAATCGTTACCAACCAACCGGTCCACCATCCAACCGTACTTTCAACAACAATCCTTCTAACAACTATGGTAGTACCAACAATCTTGAAGGATTGATGTCAAAGTTTATGGCATCTCAAGAGGCTCGCATAGCTAGGTTTGAAACCGAATTCAACCAACAACAATCGGAGATGACCAACAAGATTGACAACTTGTTGAAAGCCCTCAACAACCAAGCATTAGTCACACCTAGGAAGGACACTAGGGACACCAATAACGGAAACCAAATTAAGGATCCCTCATCATCTAAATAGGTCCACTTTGTTAATGTTGTCACTATTAAGCCGATAGATAAGGAGATAGAAAAGAGTGACAAGAATGAAGTTAGGATAGAAGCCGAGACTAAGGATGAGAATAGGGAAGTTGAGGTTGATAGTAGAGAGGAATTAGAGGAGGTAGAGCCTATAGAAGAATACTTTGGTAAGTTGCCAACCAAGGAAGAACGGGAATACCATAAAGATTTATTCGATGGTCCCGAGAGAACATATATCTTTGGCGACCCCCTTATCAAAATGGGAGACCCCTCTAACATTAACATCCCATGCAATATCGGGCACATGCATATATGGAAAGCTTACATCGACCCTAGATCCCTCGTGAACATCATGACTAGGACTTATTACAATTGGGTGATGAAGAAGCAACTTAATTTTAGGATGATGCCTAATAGGAACCTGATAAGTAATTTTGCGGGAAGAGTGAAAGGATTGCATGTGATTATAGGGAATCTCACCTATGAGATCGATTTTATGATAGTTGAGGACACTCGTCCGGTGATAGATGCTTGCCTAAGCCAAGTAATATTCGGAAAACCATTTGTTGAGGCCACTAGGATGAGTTATGATCCGACTTTTTTGATAGTTAGATTCAAGAAAGAGAATGATGAGGTTGCTTATCAAATGCCCTACAAGATTGAGCAATACCGCCTTCTCTCTAATTTCGAAAAGGAACACAAGCAAGCGGCTTATTATAGGAATGAGGAGGATAGACGTAGTGGAGTAGAGTATGTTAGAAATAGGATGCTTGGTTTCTACAAAGAGTGCTTGCAACTAGGTCCGGAATAAAAAACTGGTTTAGAAGACGACCTAGATAGTGGAACCAATGATGAAATCACGTAGTAACCCATGACTTTGAGTCTAGCTACAAGACTCGTAAATAAAGAAAAGCGCTTCTTGGGAGGCAACCCATGTTTTGTGTGATTTTATTTGTTTGATTGTTATTTGCTTCCGTATGCATGTTTTATTTTTATTGTTGGTTGAGCATGTTTCTAAACTAAAAAGTGGAAATACTTTACTATGTTGTTTGGCCTAGTCTTAACTCCAACCTAAAAGTATTTTTGCAAAAGATAAGTGTAAGGGGAAACCCCAAATATGTTTTCAAGAAACACACGATCATGATTCTCTACAATTTTAAGTGAGCATGTATATTCGTATTTGTTAGAGTCAAATGCTTGTATTGAGTCATAATGAAGTTTTGCAGGATTTTTCAGGAAGTAGGACCAAGTTTTTCCAGAAATTTTCCGGAAACTTAACATAAGAATTTCTGCAGGTCCATTCTGACGGCGTCATGAGTTTACTCTTGACGGCGTCAGGAGTAAAAATCTGGAAATTTTACCGGTTTTGTTTTTCTAACGGAGTCTTATGGTTTTTGTGAATTATTAAGTTTTATAATCTCCAGGAAATCTGCAAACTTCATTCCACAAGCATTATATCTTACTTTGTTTTCTAGGATTTAGTAACTTATATAGGATGCCGTCGATTTTACGCGAGGTTGTCTTGTCTATTTTTGTCAGGATTTACAGGTTATGTTCGACAAGGAGATGATTTATATTCTGGAAGGGAAGCTTTGATTGTTCATTTTCTTGGAGGAAGATCTAATCTGGCCAACCTATTATCCATACCGAGCGAATCAGGGGAGTATTCGATTTCATTCTCTTTATTTTTTCACTTTTACATTCTTTACTTGAACATTGGGGACAATGTTCTTCTTAAGTGTAAGGGGAGGGTAAAAAGATGATACCTTACATATGCACTTTCGCTTGAGTGTGTTTTGTTTGATAGTAGATGTGTAATAAAACTATGAGAAATACTTGTTAGTGCAATTTTAGCGCCAAATTTAAATTTTTTTACAACATTTAGGAGTGAAACTTTAGCCATAGCAAGCGTCTCATGGATAGGAGATTGTATGACTAGCACATAACCGTATATTCAGAAAAATTTTCCACCTAAATATGTGAGGTTTGCCTTTAGATTTGATAGGAAAAGCATTCATTATTAGTGCTTATGAGTGTACCGGTAGCATTTAGATTCTAGAACTTGCGTTAGTGATGCATCCCGAGACCGCTAGTGAGACTACATTCGTGTAGTAGGATTTACTACATGATAAGAGGCATTAGGATCACCCTTGTGTTAAACCCGTATTATAATTACTTGACCATTTAAGTCATATTACTTGGCTAGTTAAGTCAACTAATTTTTCCCACACCCTTAGCGTTGTACTCATTTTTAGTACACGAAACCCCTAGTACACCCCTCTGAGCCTATCTTTTCGTTTCTAACTTTAAGCATCTTACTTAAAGGAAGAATTTGTTACACCCCACTTAAATGTACAACCAAATCGCCTTAGCCTTCCGTGTATGCGCTCATTTTTAGTGCATTATTGTTATTTGTTAAACCCTAAGTTAACTTTCTAATTGATTACATGGTTGCTAAGTCGAGTCATATCCTTGTACATATTGTTTTGGGACGATTGGGACTCATGGGTAAGTACTTATTTTATGGAGTAATGGGGAAGAACATCATTTATTACCCCCATATGTACGTTAATCTTAAAAGTGCTCCAAGTGTTTTGATTTTCTTAATTCGAGTCATTAGTTTAGTTAATTGTAAAGTATGTAAAGATTCAAGTGTAAGGGGAATTGTCATCCCCTATGATGTATTATTTTGGATGGTAGGGTAAGAGTGTATGCAAAAAAAAAAAAAAAAAAAAAAAAAAAAAAAAAAAAAAAAAAAGAGAAAAAGAAAAGAGAGAAAAACATACTGACTACCATCCTTTTTATTCTATGTTCATTTTATGTTTTTGTTATTTCTCATTTATTAGCTTAAGTCGAGTCTAGTCTTGGCTTAGCAACGCCACATTGTACATGTAATTAACCAAGATTGTTAACTCGCCACCACTAAAAACTTCCTTTATCCAACAAAACCGTGTAATTCATATCCCTATACCTAACGTTACAACCCTTTAAAAGACCTATTTGATAGTTTATCCTAGGTGCTTACGCCATGTGGTGGAGGTTTGATCCTTTCCCAAGCCTATGGTAATCTATTTTGCTATGACAGGTAGTGAGAGATATCTTCCATTTCCATAATGTTATATTACTTTATTACACACGAGATATGTGAGTATCTAAACACTATTTGTGAGGTGCTAGTATATGACCTCCGAGCTTGTCTATTGGTCTTTAGTGGAACGATTATTTGTTGTAATTACTTTTATATTAGTGTTAAATGACCCCTAACTTGTCTTCTGACTAGAATAAAAGCGCATTTGCTTGAGGACAAGCAAATCTCAAGTGTAAGGGTATATGATAAGGCGAAAAATGAACCACTTTTAGGGGGTCATTTAAGCCCGAATCCGAATTTATTTGATCAAATATTGCCCTAAATCGTTCCTTTTGTGATTTTAGGTACTTGGAGAGTGAATTCTGGAAAAGAAGCCATTTAGGACGTTTTTGGAGCATAAAAGTGAAGAAAACGGCAAAGTCTCAATTTTCCATGCTGGGAACAGTAGGTGACGGCGTCAAGAGTAATTTCCTGACGGCGTCAAACCTCAATAATAAAATCCGAGAGTTCATGAAGGCGTCAAGAGTTTTCCTGACGGCGTCAAACCCCAAGAATTAAAATCCGTAGTTGATGACGGCGTCACACACAGGGCGTCAAGAGTAATTTGTGTGACGGCCTAGGCCTTGACGGCGTCAGAAGTAGATCAAGGCCGTTCGAGGAAGTATTTGGCGGCGAGATGACGGCGTCACACCTTTGTTCTTGACGCCGTCATCCCTATTTTCCTATATATAGTTTTCTAGTTTTTCACATTGAGGAGAGGAGTTTTGGGAGAAACCCTAAATACGATTTTGGTGTAACTTTACAGGTTTTTCAAGGGTTCAAACCCCTTGATACCTTGCATGATTAATCAAGATAAGTGTTCTTCTAATTCAATCAATATGTCTATGTGTTGGTTGTCTATATTATGTTCTTGTCTTAATTCTATCATGCTAGGCTAGATCTCTTTTGTGTTTGCTTAGATCTAATGAAACCTGGATATTGATTATGTGTTGATTACTTGTTTATTCTTGTTTTGGATGAATGATTTATATGTTAGGCTTAAGAAAACTGGCAGATCTCCAAATGGTAACATGCTTGAACGTCTTAAGAAACATGAACCGAGGTGCACTAGGTCTTTATTGGTTGTATTTAATGCATGAGCCACTGTTTACAATCCCTATAGTTGTGCTGGGCATGGTGTAGGAGGAGATAAGAGCTCATAGAATTGGGGAGTTATGTGTGCCACCCCATGAATGGTATTAAGGAATACGACCCGTCATCCATGCAATTATAACAGGTAATTAACGTGTAAAAGATATCTAGGGAATAGTGAAATCTAAGTAAACACATTTTCTCTAATTACTGCTCACAACTTTAGTATAAATTAGTTTATTTTCATTTTTATTATTTTATTTTGATTGCATCTTAGTATTGGGTTAGTTGAATAGCAACTAATTCCGCCCACTCTTCCAAAACCCGAGATTTTACTTGCTTTCATAAAAAATATAAAAACACAAAAATAATCATCCCTCACCTTTAGAACTAGTATTTAGGCTTTCTAATCCTAGCGACACTATTCCTAAGCTGAACGATCAATCCCCCGGTACTTGTCACTATACTATACTACAACAATCAGGTACACTGCCTGGTGGGGGTTGTAAGCTTCTCGAGATTCCTCGAGAGGTAAAGCCTGTTGCGATTCCCACGCACCAACAAGTGACGGCGTCAAGCTTGGCGAAAGAGGTGGATATGAAAAATACACATGTCGGCCCAGAACAATTTCAAGGCAATTTGGCCTGACGGCGTCACCAAGGCCGTCAAGGTCAGAATACATGTGACGGCCCAGAGTAAAATTACACATGACGGCGTCAGAAGTGGATCTAGGCAAGACGAATTTTATCTTGGCGGCGAGTTAACGGCGTCACAAGCTATAATGTGACGCCGTCAAGGTGTAAAATCTATATATAGTTTTCTAATTTTCATTCATTAAGTGTGGAACTTTTGGAGAACTTCTTTGTGCAAATCCTAGACGAATTTTCTGTAAAAACAAGGGTTTCAACTCTTGTTCCATCCATGTTCAATTGAAGATAAGTTTTCCAATAATCATTCAATATGTCCATGTTTTGTTTGATTATATCTTATGCTTGTCTTCTTTTTAACATGCTAGGCTACGTTTTTATTGTGTTTGCTTAGATGTAATGAAACATAGATGTTGATTATTGGTTCATGGTTTGTTTATAATTGTTGTGGATGATTCGATTTGATGTTAGGCTTAAGAAAACTGGCAGACTTCCAATTGGTAACTTGCTTGAACGTCATAAGAAACATGATCGGAGGTGTACTACGATTTATTGGTTGTATTTAATGCGTAGGCAACTGCTAGTGATACTACGTTAGGAGCTAGTAGTCGGCTCGACCTAGAATGAAGTAGAAGCCTATAGAGTTAGGGAAGATCGTACACAGCCCTACGACTGGTATGAAGGAATATAACCCGTCATCCATGCAATTGTAACAAGCTAATCAACCGGTAAAAGATATCTAAGGAGTAATGAAATCTAAGTAAACAAATTTTCTCTTATTATTGTTTACACCACAATTTAGTTTAAGTTTTATTTTATTTTACTTTGATTGCATTTTTAGTTAATTGGGTTAGTTGACTAGCAATTAATTCCGCCCACTCCTTCAAAAGCCGAGATTTTATTTGCTTTTATAAAAATATAAAAATACAAAAAGAATCATCCCTCACCTTTAGACCTAGTTTAGCATACTTTTTAATCCTAGCGAACACTATTCCTGAGTTGAACGATCAATCCCCCGGTACTTGTCACTATACTATACTACAACGAACAGGTACACTTCCTGGTGGGGATTGCAAGCTTCTCAAGATCCCTTGAGAGGTAAAACCTTTTGCGAGGGTGCAATTCCACGCATCAAGTTTTTGGCGCCGCGGCCCTGGGAATAGTTATTGTCTAGGTTAGAATTTCTTTCTGTTAGGTCTACTTGCTAGATTCCTTTCTAGTAAGATTTTTATTTTATTTTTATAGGTTTCTTTAGTCTATCTCATTTCTTCATTTCTTTGTTCGTAACCACAACAAAACCACCCACAAAACCCACCACTACCAAACCAACCTCCTAGACCCCGAACCTTAGGAGAGTACTGGCTTCCAAGCCACCAAGGCTATCGAAACACCATTGAGCTCACTCAAGGAGCCAATGTATCTCCCTTGTGATCCGACACCATCCGGTTGGTTCAAAGCGGATGTGCATTCCATGGACTTCGTTTCGAAGATCCTAATCAACATATCAAGGATTTCCTTAAAATCGTTGACTCCATAGACCTTGATGTTGTAACTCGAGAGACGACCTGATTGCGTCTATTCCAATTCTCTCTACGTGACCAAGCTAGTCAATGGCTTGAGCGTTTACCCGCCGGATCCATCACCTCTTGGGATGATCTCACCACTCGTTTCCTTGCTCAATTTTTCCCACCGGGGAGAACTACTAAGCTTATAAATGATATCTTGATGTTCCAACAACGTCAAGTTGAAACTCTCTATGAAGCATGTACTCGTTTCAAGGACTTACTCCAAAAAGTCCCTCATCATGGCATAGATCTTTGGCTCCAAATCCAAATTTTTTACGATCATATCGACTTTCATACCAAACGTACCATTGATCAAGCCGCCAGCGGCAGATTACGTGACAAAGACGCCAAAGAGTCGTGGGAAATTATTGATGAACTTACATTCGATGACAATGAGTTATGGGAGGTTGCCCACGTCGTAGAATCTGCCGTCAATGCAATCTCATCATCAGGAGGGACCACTCAACTTTCCGATGAAAAACTCTGCGGACTTGAGAAAAAAGTTGACTATCTCATGGAAAAACGAAAAAATCTTTAAGTCCTAGACATCCAATGGTCAACTCTATTTCAAACATAAACCCAACACCGTTGTCTGAATCGCCACTTAGAGAGAATTCCGAAACCTTTCAAAAACATGCTCGGCCCTACACCCCTCCTCAAATCCTCAGCCCAGAGTTTGAAACTCGAATGAGAGAATATATGTCCACTCATTATGAGCGGTTAGCAAAATTCGAGGAGGCAGTCTATAGTCAAAAGGAGGAGATGCAAGAAAAAATGATGGAGATGATGAACTTATTAGAAGAATACTCAAACATAAAAACTCCGAAAAAGATGTTGTTAAGAAAGGAAGACGTCATTCCCACTACCAAGTTTGTTAACTCTATATCTATTGTCCACGAGGGCAATGAAGGAAGGGAGATCTCTACTGCACAAACCGTTGAGGAGCCCTGATGAGGCAAAAAATGATCCGTTTTTAGGGGGTCATTTAAGCCCCAATCCGAATTTATTTGATCAAATATTGCCCTAAATCGTTCCTTTTGTGATTTTAGGTACTTGGAGAGTGAATTCTGGAAAAGAAGCCATTTTGGACGTTTTTGGAGCATAAAAGTGAAGAAAACGGCAAAGTCTCAATTTTCCATGCTGGGAACAGTACATGAAGGCGTCAAGAGTAAATTCATGACGGCGTCAAACCTCAAGAATTAAAATTCGTAGTTGACGACGGCGTCACACACAGGGCGTCAAGAGTAATTTGTGTGACGGCCTAGGCCTTGACGGCGTCAGAAGTAGATCAAGGCCGTCCGAGGAAGTATTTGGCGGCGAGATGACGGCGTCACACCTTTGTTCTTGACGCCGTCATCCCCATTTACCTATATATAGTTTTCTAGTTTTTCACATTAAGGAGAGAAGTTTTGGAGAAACCCTAAAGACGATTTTGGTGCAACTTTTACAGGTTTTTCAAGGGTTCCAAACCCTTGATACCTTGCATTGTAATTGAGATAAGTGTTCTTCTAATTCAATCAATATGTCTATGTGTTGGTTGTCTATATCTTGTTCTTGTCTCAATTCCATTATGCTAGGCTAGATCTCTTTTGTGTTTGCTTAGATCTAATGAAACCTAGATATTGATTATGTGTTGATTACTTGTTTATTCTTGTCTTGGATGAATGATTTATATGTTAGGCTTAAGAAAACTGCCAGATCTCCAAATGGTAACATGCTTGAATATCTTAAGAAACATGAACCGAGGCGTACTAGGTCTTTATTGGTTGTATTTAATGCATGAGCCACTGTTCACAATCCCTATAGTTGTGCTGGGCATGGTGTAGGAGGAGATAAGAGCTCATAGAATTGGGGAGTTATGTATGCCACCCCATGAATGGTATTAAGGAATACAATCCGTCATCCATGCAATTATAACAAGTAATTAACGTGTAAAAGATATCTAGGGAGTAGTGAAATCTAAGTAAACACATTTTCTCCAATTACTGCTCACAACCTTAGTATAAATTAGTTTAATTTCATTTTTAGTATTTTATTTTGATTGCATCTTAGTTTTGGGTTAGTTGAATAGCAACTAATTCCGCCTTCTCTTCCAAAACCCCGAGATTTTAATTGCTTTCTAAAAAATATAAAAAATACAAAAATAATCATCCCTCACCTTTAGAACTAGTAATTAGGCTTTCTAATCCTAGCGACACTATTCCTAAGCTGAACGATCAATCCCCCGGTACTTGTCACTATACTATACTACAACGATCAGGTACACTGCCTGGTGGGGGTTGTAAGCTTCTCGAGATCCCTCGAGAGGTAAAGCCTGTTGCCATTCCCACGCATCAAGTTTTTGGCGCCGCAGCCCGGGGAATAGTTATTGTCTAGGTTAGGATTTTTTTTATTAGGTCTACTTGCTAGATTCCTTTCTAGTAAGATTTTTTATTTTTATTTTTAGGTTTTCTTTAGTCTATCTTATTTCTTTGTGTCTTTGTTCGTAAACTATTTCGATGGATAACAATAACATTGATCGTTTGATTCCTGTTATTCGTGTTTTTCGTCGTAGGATCTTCCAAATGCCCGCCCCACGTCCTTTAGCAGAATATGAGAACCCACCTAACCTCTCACCCAACCACCACTTTGACAATAATTCTGAGCTAGAAGAGTCTGATCATGATGATGACCGTAGGGCTAGTCCTTTTTACTATTCAGACTCCGATGAGGATCTTGATGATGGTGACGTGATTAATGAGGATAGAATGGAAGAGGAAATAAACCCTCTTAGGTATGTTGACCCTAGAACTAGGATTGAGTGTGATAGTTCATTTAACATGCAATTCCCTTGTAAGATTGGATTTAAGAGCTTTAACGCCTATCTCAACTCATCCCTTCCAATGAACATAATCTCACGTAATGAATACAATAAAATCATGGTAGATGAGTTAGAATACAAAGGTGAAAACATTATCGCTAAGGCAATACCATTGCATGTGTTTGTAGGAAGGTTGGTTTATCTTGTTGAGTTCATGGTTATGGAGAGTCTAGGAGAGTTTATTGATAATAAATTGACCCAAGTTGTGTTTGGAAAACCCTTTAAACGGTTGACCAACCTCGATGAATAACTCATAGAAGGGTTAATTACATTCTCGGATGGGGATGAAGAATTTGTCTATCAAATGCCCCGTACACACCCTAGGTTCAAGGATTTCTCCATGGAAAAGTGTAGTAGGTATCCGCCTATAGAGATGCTAAGTGAGAATGATAAGAGAAAAGGACTTAAGTACACGCATGAAAAGAATAAAAAATACTATCGCAGGTGCTTAGAGTTAGGAGACGAGTATAAGAAAGATGAGGCGACTACAAGACTCGTAAATAAAGAAAAGCGCTTCTTGGGAGGCAACCCATGTTTTGTGTGATTTTATTTGTTTGATTGTTATTTGCTTCCGTATGCATGTTTTATTTTTATTGTTGGTTGATCATGTCTCTAAATTAAAATGTGGAAATACTTTACTATGTTGTTTGGCCTAGTCTTAACTCCAACCTAAAAGTATTTTTGCAAAAGATAAGTGTAAGGGGAAACCCCAAATATGTTTTTAAGAAACAAACCGATCATGATTCTCCACAATATTAAATGGGCATGTATATTCGTATTTGTTAGAGTCAAATGCTTGTATTGACTCATAATGAAGTTTTGCAGGATTTTCCAGGAAGTAGGACCAAGTTTTTCCAGAAATTTTCCGGAAACTTAACATAAGAATTTCTGCAGGTCCATTCTGACGGCGTCAGAGGATTACTCTTGACGGCGTCAGGAGTTAAAATCTGGAAATTTTACCGGTTTTGTTTTTCTAACAGAGTCTTATGGTTTTTGTGAATTATTAAGTTTTATAATCTCCAGGAAATCTGCAAACTTCATTCCACAAGCATTATATCTTACTTTGTTTTCTAGGATTTAGTAACTTATATAGGATGCCGCCGATTTTACGCGAGGTTGTCTTGTCTATTTTTGTCAGGATTTACAGGTTATGTTCGACAAGGAGATGATTTATATTCTGGAAGGGAAGCTTTGATTGTTCATTTTCTTGGAGGAAGATCTAACCTGGCCAACCTATAATCCATACCGAGCGAATCAGGGGAGTATTTGATTTCATTCTCTTTACTTTTTCACTTTTACATTCTTTACTTGAACATTGGTGACAATGTTCATCTTAAGTGTAAGGGGAGGGTAAAAAGATGATACCTTACATATGCACTTTCGCTTGAGTTTGTTTTGTTTAATAGTAGATGTGTAATAAAACTATGAGAAATACTTGTTAGTGCAATTTTAGCGCCAAATTTAAAATTTTTTACAACATTTAGGAGTGGAAACTTTAGCCATAGCAAGCGTCTCATGGATAGGAGATTGTATGACTAGCACATAACCGTATATTCAGAAAAATTTTCCACCCAAATATGTGAGGTTTGCCTTTAGATTTGATAGGAAAAGCATTTACTATTAGTGCTTATGAGTGTACCGGTAGCATTTAGATTCTAGAACTTGCGTTAGTGATGCATCCCGAGACCGCTAGTGAGACTACATTCATGTGGTAGGATTTACTACATGATAAGAGGCATTAGGATTACCCCTGTGTTAAACCCGTATCATAATTACTTAACCATTTAAGTCATATTACTTGGCTAGTTAAGTCAACTAATTTTTCCCCACACCCTTAGCGTTGTACTCATTTTTAGTACACGAAACCCCTAGTACACCCCTCCGAGCCTATCTTTTCGTTTCTAACTTTAAGCATCTTACTTAAAGGAAGAATTTGTTACACCCCACTTAAATGTACAACCAAATCGCCTTAGCCTTCCGTGTATGCGCTCATTTTTAGTGCATTATTGTTATTTGTTAAACCCTAAGTTAACTTTCTAATTGATTACATGGTTGCTAAGTCGAGTCATATCCTTGTACATATTGTTTTGGGACGATTGGGACTCATGGGTAAGTACTTATTTTATGGAGTAATGGGGAAGAACATCATTTATTACCCCCATATGTACGTTCATCTTAAAAGTGCTCCAAGTGTTTTGATTTTCTTAATTCGAGTCATTAGTTTAGTTAATTGTAAAGTATGTAAAGATTCAAGTGTAAGGGGAATTCTCATCCCCTATGATGTATTATTTTGGATCGTAGGGTAAGAGTGTATGCAAAAAAAAAAAAAAAAAAAAAAAAAAAAAAAAAAAGGAAAAAGAGAAAAAGCATACGGACTACCATCCCGTTTCGTTCTATGTTCATTTTATGTTTTTAGTTATTTTTCATTTATTAGCTTAAGTCGAGTCTAGTCTTGGCTTAGCAACGCCATCTTGTACATGTAATTAATCAAGATTGTTAACTCGCCACCAGTAAAACTTCCTTTATCCAACAAAACCGTGTAATTCATATCCCTATACCTAACGTTACAACCCTTTAAAAGACCTCTTTGATAGTTTATCCTAGGTGCTTACGCCATGTGGTGGAGGTTTGATCCTTTCCCAAGCCTATGGTAATCTATTTTGCTATGATAGGTAGTGAGAGATATCTTCCATTTCCATAATGTTATATTACTTTATTACACCCGAGAGATGTGAGTATCTAAACACTATTTGTGAGGTGCTTGTATATGACCTCCGTGCTTGTCTATTGGTCTTTAGTGGAACGATTATTTGTTGTAATTACTTTTATATTAGTGTTAAATGACCCCTAACTTGTCTTTTGAGTAGAATAAAAGCGCACTTGCTTGAGGACAAGCAAATCTCAAGTGTAAGGGTATATGATGAGGCAAAAAATGATCCGTTTTTAGGGAGTCATTTAAGCCCGAATCCGAATTTATTTGATCAAATATTGCCCTAAATCGTTCCTTTTGTGATTTTAGGTACTTGGAGAGTGAATTCTGGAAAAGAAGCCATTTTGGACGTTTTTGGAGCATAAAAGTGAAGAAAACGGCAAAGTCTCAATTTTCCATGCTGGGAACAGTACATGGAGGCGTCAAGAGTAAATTCATGATGGCGTCAAACCTCAAGAATTAAAATCCGTAGTTGACGACGGCGTCACACATAGGGCGTCAAGAGTAAGTTGTGTGACGGCCTAGGCCTTGACGGCGTCAGAAGTAGATCAAGGCCGTCCAAGGAAGTATTTGGCGGCGAGATGACGGCGTCACACCTTTGTTCTTGACGTCGTCATCCCCATTTTCCTATATATAGTTTTCTAGTTTTTCACATTAAGGAGAGAAGTTTTGGAGAAACCCTAAAGACGATTTTGGTGCAATCAATATGTCTATGTGTTGGTTGTCTATATCTTGTTCCTGTCTCAATTCCATTATGCTAGGCTAGATCTCTTTTGTGTTTGCTTAGATCTAATGAAACCTAGATATTGATTATGTGTTGATTACTTGTTTATTCTTGTCTTGGATGAATGATTTATATGTTAGGCTTAAGAAAACTGGCAGATCTCCAAATGGTAACATGCTTGAACATCTTAAGAAACATGAACCAGGGCGTACTAGGTCTTTATTGGTTGTATTTAATGCATGAGCCACTGTTTACAATCCCTATAGTTGTGTTGGGCATGGTGTAGGAGGAGATAAGAGCTCATAGAATTGGGGAGTTATGTATGCCACCCCATGAATGGTATTAAGGAATACAATCCGTCATCCATGCAATTATAACAAGTAATTAACGTGTAAAAGATATCTAGGGAGTAGTGAAATCTAAGTAAACACATTTTCTCCAATTATTGCTCACAACCTTAGTATAAATTAGTTTAATTTCATTTTTAGTATTTTATTTTGATTGCATCTTAGTTTTGGGTTAGTTGAATAGCAACTAATTCTGCCTTCTCTTCCAAAACCCCGAGATTTTAATTGCTTTCTAAAAAATATAAAAAATACAAAAATAATCATCCCTCACCTTTAGAACTAGTAATTAGGCTTTCTAATCCTAGCGACACTATTCCTAAGCTGAACAATCAATCCCCCGGTACTTGTCACTATACTATACTACAACGATCAGGTACACTGCCTGGTGGGGGTTGTAAGCTTCTCGAGATCCCTCGAGAGGTAAAGCCTGTTGCGATTCCCACGCATCAAGCCCCCAAAATCTCAATCATTAGGGTACTATCTAAAGCATGAGATAAATGAGAAAACCATAACCAACTGGATAGAGGGCGACGAACATAACTGATATTCCAAAAAGGACTCTGAAAGAGAAGAAGTAGGAGAGGATGATTATGACACTGTGCCTGGGGGACCGGTATACGAAAAGTTACTTCAGCAAAAAGTGGCTACGAAGCAGATGGCTTATGGGAAATTTTAAATACCAGCTAGCATTGGGAAACTGCAATATTTGGATGCTTTCGCCGATCAAGGATCGGAAGTGAACCTGATGCCTTTAACTATCTATACCCAACTCACCAAAGAGATGCCAGCCACCACCCGTGTTAGATTATCTTCGCTAGTCACTCTTACGTATATCCTTTGGGAATTGTAGAGGATGTGCTGGTCAATGTAGAAGGTTTCATGTATCCAGTCGATTTCATGATCATTGATGATAAAGGAGATAGGTGTATGCCAATAATTCTTGGAGCACCATTCCTTACCACAGCAAGAGCTGTCATTAGGTATGAAAAAGAGGAAATTGAACTTAAGTCAGGAAAAAGGAAGATTCACTTCCCTATGACCCCACGATATGTGCGAGAAGGCATAGTGGAGAGGAGGCTCAAAAACAACGCCGGTACACCAAATAATCATGTTCAAGAAAAATCCTCGCATGGGAGTCACGAATTAAAAGCTACGAAGAAACTAGGCCTGAAAAATGCAAAAGTAGTGATAAAATTCATGTTGAGTCTGAACGCAGTCAACCGACGGAGAATCATGCCCCATTTGCAGAAGGAGACTTGGTACTCTTAAGGCATTCAGAGATAAAAGTACCTCCCGATGAACCAAGTCCCTGGTGGTATGGACCATTCACAATCAAAAGCCTACGCCAGGATGGTGTAGTTACCTTGAGCAGTAAAAGAGGGGGGAGGTGACTGCGAGTGTCAAACGATTGAAACACCACCACCCTAATAACAAGGATTATACTTATATGGGATACGTCATATCACGAGACGAGGTCACATAATAGCCCATGACCTTGAGTCTAGCTACAACACTCGTAAATAAAGAAAAGCGCTTCTTGGGAGGCAACCCAAGTTTTATTAGTTTATTTGTTTTGTTTGTTTGATTTTATTTCTTTCCGTATGCGTGTTTTATTTTTATTGTTTGTGGATCATGGTTCAAAGTAAATTGTGAAAATGCTTTATTTTGTTTTTAACTTCTTCTTAATTGCATATAAAGGTATTTTGCAAAAGCTAAGTGTAAGGGAAACCCGAATTTGTTTATAAGAACAAAATTGAGCATGAACCACAACAATATTAAATGAACATGTGTATTAGTAATTGTTTAAGTCAAATGCTTGTATCGAGTCATAATGATGTTTTGCAGGATTTTCCAGGAAGTAAGACATAAGTTTTTCCAGAAATTTTCCGGAAACTTAACATGAGATTTTTGCAGGAACATTCTGATGACGTCAGAAGTTATAACCTGATGGCGTCAGGTACAAAAATTCTGAAAAAAATTGGGAGTTTTGTTTATACCGGAATCTTAAAGTTTTTGTTGATTCCTTTATTTTATAAACTGCAGAAAATTTGCAAACATTCATTCCACAAGCATTATATCTTAATTTGCTTTATAGGATTTTTAGTATATATAGATTGCCGCCGATTTTATGCGAGTTTTGCCTTGATTGTTTTCTCAGGTTTAACAGGTTACATTGGACAAGAGAATGATTTACATTTCTGGAGGGAAGCTTTCAAAGTTCACTTTCTTGGAAGAAGATATAACCTTGTTGACACACTATCCACACCGAACGAATCAGATTCTTTTACCTTCATTACTTTTACATCCTTTTTATTGAACATTGGGAACAATGTTCAGCTTAAGTGTAAGGGGAGGGTAAATAATGATACCTTAGAGAATACAATTACACTTGAGTTTGTTTGTTTGATAGTAGGTGTGTAATAAAACTAAGAGAAATACTTGTTAGGGCAATTTTAGCGCCAAATTTAAATTTTTTTACAAAATTTAGGTTTGAAGCTTTAGCCTTAATGAGCGTCTCATGGATAGGAGTTGTATGACAAGCACAAAAACCGTACCACTCAGAAGAATTTCCACCCAAATATGTGAGGTTCTCCTTTAGATTTGTTAGGTAAAGCATTCATTATTAGTGCTTATGAATGTACCGGTAGTACTTAGATTCTAGAACTTGCGTTAGTGATGCATCCCGAGACCACTAGTGAGACTACATTCGTGTAGTAGGATTTAGTACATGATAAGAGGCATTAGGATCACCCTTGTGTTAAACCCGTATCATAATTACATGACCATTTAAGTCAATGACCTTGACTAGCAAAGTCAATTAATTTTTCCCACACCTTTGCGTTGTACTCATTTTTAGTACACGATACCCCTAGTACACCCCTCCGAGCCTATCTTTTCATTTCTAACATTAAGCATTTTACTTAAAGGAAGAATTTGTTAACAATCCACCCAAATGTGCAACCAAATCGCCTTAGCCTTCCGTGTGTGCACTCATCTTTAGTGAATTATTGTTATTTGTTTAAATACTTCTGTTGAGGCAACATGATCAAGATCTCTTAATGTTTTAATGATGACAAATAAACCATCGAAACACATAAAATAACAAACGTTAGCCAAATTCCCTAGAGCCCATATCTGCTCCTGGCGCGCTGACCGCGCGTCAACGCGTGGGTGACGCCCAGGACACTGTATGCTTCCGCGCGAATTTTGAAAGTCGGCTTTCCCCTTACCTGACAAATGTGGATCTTTCAATACAGGTATGAATATGTTATGTGCTTAATTCAGAACACTCGAAACGAGTTTTGAGACTTGAGAGATCCTACTTTTAAAACACCCGTTTACGGGAAAACGCCAACTCATGTTTTCTTACTATCGCCTTTAGCCAAGGCTTTTCTAAACTTAGGGCGCTTATATATTTCACGTAACATCATGTGAAAGCATCCATCTGCTCATATCCCGTGCTTACATCTTCTCTAATTACGTAACGGGTTTACTCCTTTATTGGTCAAATTAAGTCAAAGGTCACTTTGCGTAAACGAATCCTTTCCCACTTGGGTTATGCTTTACATCAAGGCAAAGCACTTAGCTTTTTTGAACCACTGTATTAGTTGAGAATGTCGAGTCGTGGAAAGTCACGAGATATGAAACTATGGATTCTCGACGTTATGTTACTTGAACTTATAAGTAACATATGAATTTCTCAACTCATAATCTTAATTGTCTAAACACTTTCTTCTTAATGACAATTAGATTATGTCTTAATCTTTCTCTTAATCTCCTTTCTACAAAAGACAAATACCACCATATCCAATCATATCCAAATCATATACTCTCTTACACTATCTCTTACACTCTTACATATTCCCTTACACACTCTACATCTCAATATCCATTCCCTTACAACACATCTCAACCCTCTGTTTCATCCCATGGCATTTAATTTGAATTTCAAAAGAGGCTACCTTTGATCTCAACCATTCAATTCAAACTAAAACCATCTCAACCATCCATCTCGTTCTTTCCCCCAAGCAAAGGAGGCTCCCTTTGATCTCAACCCTTCTATTCAAATTAAAACCATCTCAACCATCCATCCTCTTACAACACATCTCAACCATTCACTTACCCTCCTCTCTATTCCATCACACGTGTTTAATCCAAGCCATCAATTTCAAACAAAACCATCTCAACCATTGATTCACCCTTTCCCCCCAAGTAAAGCATATTCCTTTTGAATATCCCATGGCATATTCTCTTCTCTATTATGCTATGTGAGGAATAACATTTCTACCCCTTCCAAATTACCCTATCTACACTTTATACCCTTGGTAATTTGTTCTCTCTTTAAACACTTCACGAAACATTTTTCAAATTGGCTATTTGTGTTAGTAAACCTTAGAATGATTAATGTTAAGGTTTAGTGTGAAGTAAAATTGGGGGTTTAGCAAGGATAGGTATTTATAAGATCCAACACCCAACAGTTGGGAAAAAGTATACAGACGCCTGGCGCACTGCCCACGTGTTTACGCGCGGGTTACATGCCAGCCTCGGTAAAAATTCCCAAGTTTGGGTTCTTGGCCTATAAATACATACCTTGCCTCTTGTATTCCTTACCTCTTGCCATTATTCTTTCTCTCTAAACACTCTAAAATCTCTCTATCTCTAATCTTGTGTTCTTGATTCTCACTCTAACATCTTTGAAAGAACACATCTCCTTACAACGGAAGAATCACAAGAACCTAATCCACTCTTGTGATTGTGTCGAGGGTCTTCTTATATATACCCTTTCTACTAGAATCGAGTCACTAGGTTAGGTCAGGGCTTGATTAAACAAACACTTACTCTTTCATTCAATTGTTTGTAAGGGAAGTCTTGTGTCTTGGTGACCAAGCCTAGATCATTGGGGATCTAGTTGGGGTTTAATACTTCAGGGTGGAAGTCTTGGTACTGATCTTTGTGATCCTTAGGTGAAGTTGAATCGCGAGATTCTTTTGGGTGGTTTCCGAGGGTGGAATACCGTGGGAGTAGCTCCTTCTTTGTGAGCATCGATATTGGCGAATATCGGTGGAGTGAATTGTAACGGTTTGTAGTCCACCGAAAGGATTATACTAGTGGAATAGTATCGTGTCGTGGATTCGCAACTGGACGTACGTACGGTATAAACCCCCCATCCCGAAGCAGTATATATCGTGGTGTCTCTTTACTCGCTTTATATACTTGTGTTTGTATTAGTGGTTGCTTTTGTTTAAACCACTTGATGTTCTTCTTGGCTTAAATTTTTTAAACATCTAAAAAGCCGAAGAAACCGTATTCACCCCCCCCCCCTCTACGGTTCTACAATTGGTATTAGAGCAGAATACTCAAGTTTTTAAGCATTAAAGCCTTCCCGAGAAGTCGTTTAAAGTCAAAAACTTCTTTTCCAAAAATCTAAAATCCTAACAAAGATTTTTGGTAAAGTTGAGTATAGATCCATGGTTCAAGAGAACTATGCAGAGGGATGTTCTATGCAAAGACCACCTTTGCTAGAGACCGATGGGTTTTGTTTTTGGAAAACCCGGTTTGAGACCTATGTTAGGTCTAAAGATCTTGATTTGTGGGAAATCATCCAAAATGGCAACTTTGTGTTCATGGTGGAAGACCCCGAAACAAAATTGGTGGTGGAAAAGCCACATGCGGATCTTAAAGATGATGAGAGGAGAAAACTTGGCAAGAATGATGAAGCCAAGATGTTAATCTACAATGCTCTACCTCGTAGGGAGTTCGAGAGGGTCCATGTTTGTAAAACCACCAAGGAGATTTGGTGTTCTCTCATCATCACTCACCAAGGCAACTCTCAAGTAAAGGATTGCAAGATCGATCTTCTCATACAACAATATGAGAAGTTCTCGATCTTGGATGAGGAAACCATTGATAATGGTTACACAAGGTTCAATGCTATTATCACTAGCCTCACGCCTCTAGATCCTAGCTTCTATAACAACAACCATGTGAGAAAGTTTCTTCAAGCACTTCCGGTAAAATGGAGGCCAAAGGTGACGGCCATAGAAGAAGCCAAGAATTTGGTGGAACTTCCCCTTGACGAGCTTATTGGGACTCTCAAGGTCTATGAAATGATCCTTGAGAATGACAAAGCTTGCACCAAAGACAAGAAGGAGAAGGTAAAGTCTTTGGCTCTCAAAGCTAAGGTCACAAAATGTCAAACAAGCTAAGAGTACAACTTGATGGCAAAGAACTTTAGGAAGTTCCTTAGAAGAGGCGGCAACTTTAGGTGCAGTAATAGAGTTGGAAACCAAGGGAATGATGGAAGGAACAACTTTGATGGAAGTCGAGGTGGTGACAACAAAGTTGGTGAGAGCTCTAGACGCACACAAGGATGCTATAACTGTGGTGAAAAGGGTCACTTCATGAATGAGTGCTCTAAGCCAAAAGCAAAAAAGGCCTTCGTGGGTGGAGAATGGAGTGATAGTGAAGATGATGATCAACCAACAAATGAAGCTACTTATCTCATGGCTCAAGAAAAAATTGAGGTACCCCTAAACTCTTCTTCCTTTAATAATTGATATCAATGATTTGCAAGAGGGGAATGAGAATTTTAGAAAAACACTTGAGAAAACTCTTAATGAAAAACGCATCATTGAACAAGAACATAGAACACTCAATAAGAAAGTTTATGAGCTTGAAAAGGAAGTGAAGAAACTAAATCATTTTAAAAAGGCAATTGAACCATGTAAAGGTTGTGAGTCACTCACACTTGAGGTTGAATCTTTAAAAGATAAAGTATCTAAACTTCAAAAGGATTCTCTAAGTTTTTCAAAATTTAAGAAAAGTACAAATGATTTAGAAGAAATTATTGGTAGTTGATTGTTCCTAAACGGTCAACTAAGTTGAACAGTTGATGGTCAACCAAGTCAAACGTCTAAAACCAACTAACCAAGGAGTACAGTGTATTCCCGGGTCGTTATGTCCCAGCGAGGTAAGCAATTGTATTGAAAAACGTTTTAAGTGATCGGGTGATTTAACAGGAGGATCAGGAATTTGATTATTATGATTAAACTACGAGATTATGATTGAGAATAGCTTAGAAACACTATTGGAACAATTACTGATAATCAGATAACCTAGAAACGTAAGTAAACTTAAAAACGCGGGTTTGAGTTTAAAATAAACGCGAACGCGCAAAATAAAAAGTGAAACGTGAGCAAATAAAGTCCTACGAATATAAAAATTATATTTTTACAATCCTAATGTTATAAGAAAATTTTTAGAAAATTAAAATTATTTTTACCACTATTTAATTAATTACTAATTATTAATTACTTTTTAATTAACTAAATTACACTAATTATTAATTAATTATAAAAATTAACTAGAAAAACGAAAATTAAATTTAGAAAAATCTAAAATATTATAAAACTAATTTTAAAACAGAAAACCTATTTTTTCTACTTTTTAATTATTTATTATTAATTAAAACTAATTATTTAATTATTTTAAACTAAATTAAATTATGAAAAATACAAAATGACCAAGGAAAAATCTGAAAAAATTCCTAAAATTATTTTAACTAAAAAGGAACCTGAGAAAAAATTAAAAATGAGAAGTGCTTATAAATAAGTAGAAAAATAAGCCAAATGGCTTAAATAGAAGCTATCACTTTATTTATTTTCGGTTTTTTCTAATTTTTATTTTACAAACCTACTTATCTACTGAAATTATGAAACTTTTGTGAAGGTACTTTCCTTGGATCTCAGAAATAAGCTCGATGCACACTAAAAAGCTTATCAGCCTAAGCTTTTTTACTAAATTGAGGATTCAAGACCAAATAAGCTCACAATAAGTTGTGAGCTGAGACCAAAGGTACTAAAAGCTATTACTATATTAAGGACTAAGAAAACAAGCTAAAACACATAAAAGGACATGCTAACAAGCTTAAATAAGCTGATAAGCAATTCCAAAGTACCCTTCCTGAGCAGCAGGCCTGCAGTCAACTTCAAGGGCTAATTAAGCTTATGAGATAAGCTGATAAGCACTAGGTGAGGACTGAGGTAGCTAGCAAAAGTGGTAGGTTTCCAAAATGCCAAAACTCTCAGGGTAGGACCCACTAGAGAGCTTATGAGCAGCTTATGAAAAACCTTGGATTCACTGAGTATTTGTTGCACTCAGTGAAATGGGACAAATTAGAAGCTGCTTGCAGCCCTAATGAACAAGCTTGAAAAGGCTTTCTATGAATTGTAACTTTAAAATTGGTAGCTAGGCTTCACAAAGAGCCAAGAAACACAAGCTGAAGCTCAGAAATGAGCTTATGATTGGGCTTGTAAAAGAGCCTACCACACTGATACTCAGTATGTAGGGTGTGGTCAGGGCAAAATTAAAGGTGATAATAAGCTAACTAATAAGCTGATGAGGAAAAACAAAAGATAAACCAAACAAGCCCTCCTAACAGGCTTCCCAAATCACCCCATCACAAGCCATGAGATCAATTTGTAAACAAGCTATGGTCAAAAAGAAAATGGTCAACTGGGTGGTGCAGGGGAGACTAATGGTCCATGGCCTAAGTTCTAGGGCATTTCTTTGTAGGCAAATGAGTTTCTAACTCACGTTTTTCTATTGGTCTGGGTACACCACAGCTTCCAAATAACAAAAATTAATCAAAACTTTATATTTCCAACTCCTAATGAACCCTAGGGATCACCAAGAATTTCTGTCACTATTTAATAGTTATGGCTTTGTTGACTTTTTGAAATCTTGCAAAAGTTGACCAAGATGAAATTTGATTGATCCTCAGTGATTAAAGATGATGTTTTAAGTTACCATGAGGTTAAATCAAGCTACCTTATCAACTTATTTAACTAATCTCAATGATTTGTAGCCTTAATCTTTGACAGTTAAACCACAAGGAAAATATGAAAGAGATTTTTACTTTTCTACAAAAGACACTAGGTTTTAAAGTTATAACTGATCTAATAGCACCTAATGTAAGTTTCAGTAACCAAAAATATCAGCTGAGACAGACTATAACTATGTGAAACCAACAATGCCAAACACCCCTTTAAATCTGTTTTGATGGTGTATTTTAAAAAAACAAACCTAGATGATTAATGAAATGATTCTACTAAACTCTTGATCAATCAATAAGCTTAAACTCACACAGAAAGACAGATTAAAGCTACAAAAACCAAGGACTGCTACTTATGCTACTTAGACAGCCAAGATGGGAAATTTCACACAAAGAGATTTTTAGAGCCACCACCTAATTTAATATCAAAAACAGGTTTAATAACAACTAATAAGAACAGAGAAGCTCAAATAAGCAATATGATAAGCTAAAGTATAATAGAAATGTGAAAATGGGCTCACAGTGTGCTTCCAAGCTTAACCAAATGAACCAAGGACCAATGTTACCATCCTATTGAATCCCCATTGATTCACTAACCCAGGGCCATCCCATATAAACCCTGCTCCAAGCTTCATTACCATAAACCTACAAATTTCTATTTTTTTGTATTTTTGTCTTTCACTGCTAAACTGATTTTTTATGCTTTCTAATAGCTTATGGAAGCTAAATGGGGGTTTAAATGAGCATTCAAGTCCAAATCAACAACCATAAACAATATGATCCAAATTTGAATTTTCAAACTAAAAATGCAAACTTGAGATTTTCTAATAGAACAGTGGATTAAATTGGGCGGAATAAGTTTAAAATTACAGGAAAATAGATTACAATTGCTTTTAATCAAACTATTGCAACTACTTTAAAATCTAAATTACATTCGACATTATTTTTGCTAGAAAAACTACCTCCTTCTTCACAGCAACCCTCCTTTATTTATACTCCCAAAATTAGGGTTTCTAGGACCCATTTGTCATTTCCCAGCTTGAGTGTACACCCTTGGATGATGAAATTCAATCCTGGGCGTTTAAAACTTTTCGCGCCCAAATTGCCTTTGTCTGTTTCTTGGATATAATGATGTCAGGGGTGGTAATTTGGAGTCTTGTGTTTGTTTGGAGATGCAAGGGGGAAGGGATTGAGTGTGCAGGAGGTGAAGGTAGGGGTGATGATGGTGGTGTTTGGAGGGTAGCAGTGAGTGGGATGGTGAGGTGGAGAGGGTGGTGGTCAAAGGGTCAAGTTTGACCCTGGTGTTATTATTTGTGGAGGGTGGGCTGGTTGGAGTGGGCTTTTGGAGGGATAAGGTGTGGGCTTTGGTTTGTGTGTTGGGCTGGGGTGGTTTGTATTTGGCTTAGGTGAAATAACAAAAGGGTACCCGTTTGGTTTGTATTAAGAATAACACAAGGACCAATTTTGCCTTTTCTGAAATTTGAGGACCCAAAATGCAAATAATACAAAGTTGCAATAAGGACTATTTTTGACATAGGTGAATAGTACAAGGGCAATTTTTGATAATTTTTTATATTTCAAAACCCCAGGGACCATTGTGTAATTTTTGAAACTGCAAGGACCATTTGTGTAATTTTCTCAAACTTTTCACCCAAGGACTTGTTTTGAAAATTTTTGAATTCCAAAGGACTTGGGTTGACTTTTCTTTCATTTTAAACCTCCAGGGACTAGTTTTGTCAATTTTTGAAACTTGAGGGACTGAAACTGCCAATTATGCAAACTTTGTTCGTTTTTCATTTGTTTTTAAACATTTTGCATCTAAAACATATAAAACACACTTTTGGGATACATTCTGTATTTTGATGCATTTCTGAGTGTTTTTGGATGTTTTGGCAGTTCAGATACGATAAAAATGATGAGTATTTACACACTCATCAGTAGTCAAAAGAGGTCCTAAGATAAGGAAGGTCTTGGATTTTCAAAACAAGGAGAAATCACTTCCGTAAGCCTGACAAAACCAATACCATTTGGAAAGGCTAAAGAAAACGAGATTCCAAAATTTTCCGAGGCTGACGCGCAGCACGACGCGTCAACACGCCAGAAGCGCGCCAGTCCTTTGAGGGAAATTGGAGAATCGGCGAAAACTTTTATCAAACCAATTACTCCTCAAGCTCCTCTTGCAAACACTCGAGGTAACCAAGTTTCTGGTACAATGAGAAAGAACCCAAAACAACTTTATAAGTCGGGCTATCATAATGGTCTTGGTTATACACAACCTCGAGTTAATACTAGACCACTTTTGCCCACCCAATATGAGACCTACTAATCCATATAACAAAAGACCTTCACTTCAAAATAATCAAAGAAGAAATTTTTATAATTTTTATCAAAGGACATCTCACTACCAATACAACAACTATCAAAGGAGAGACAACTCTTAACCAAACCAAACCTTCTTTAGACCTCAAGGATATAATAACTATTGATCAAGTTATCAAAGTCAAAATATTTTTTAAAATAATTCTTGGTCCGCTTTTTCTAGCTTTGGTATTGAGAAATTGTGTGTTTTACTTCAAGACCCAAGAATGTTCAACTTGGGTAACTCATATGCTAACCAAAATGGACCCAAGAAGCAATGGGTACCAAAAGTATGAGTTGTACTTTTGTTGTAGGTTTGTCTCAAAAGTGATCTACAACCGAACGAGTGGATAGTTGATAGTGGTTACACTAAACACATGACCAGGAATAGAAGATTGTAGACATCATACACGGCGTATAATGGCAATCATGTCATTTTTGGGAGCGAACTTAACGGCAAAATTATCGGCAAAGGTAATGTCCTTCATGACTCCATTGAAATTACCAACGTTGACCATGTTAGTGGTTTAACCTTTAAGTTGATTAGTGTGAGTCAACTTAGTGATGATGATTGTGAGGTAAAATTTACTAAAGTAGATTGCTCTATTAGTAAAAATGGTGTTGTACTAGCTAAAGGTCATAGGCGAAACAACTTGTACACCTTGTAATAATAGATTATTTGTAACAATATATGCATTTCAAACATGGTAAATAACCCAACGCCTCGGCTTAGGAATTTAGGTCTTGCCGACAAGCTAGTAAGCAATTTACCAGTGTTGAGATTTGAAAGGCATTATTGTGATACATGTATTGGGAGTCAAGGATAAGCAAGCAATAGAAATAGGCATGAAGAGTCAACAAATAAGGTTTTAGAATTGATACACTTAGATTTGTATGATCCATCTCCAACTCAAAGTTAAGGAGGAAACTTCTACACTTTAATGATTGTAGATGGTTATGCAAATTGTCTTGGATAGTGTTTTTAGAGAATAAGGATGAAGTCTTAAATAAATTTCATATTTTAAGAAAGAAACTCAAAAACCTAATTGATTGTTCATTTGTCTTAATTAAAACAAATCCTAGTAGTGAAATTAATAAATTGCTATTTAAAAGCTTTGGTGAATAACATGGAATATCTTATAACTCATCGGGCCCGTTCACTTCTCAATCGCTTAAGATTGTTGAAAGAACACATCGTGGGTTAAGAAAGATAAATCAGGCAGTTCGAGCAATCCATTCCACAAAAGTTTTGGTGTCATGCCATTGATGTCATAGAGTCTATACTAGAAAAGTTCTTAATAAAACACCATATGAAATACTTAGGAATTGAAAGCCATCTTTAGAGTATTTTTGAATATTTGGTTGTAAAGCATTTATACTGAAACATCAAAATGTAACTCAACAAATTCAACCTAATGTCATATAAAGGTGTGTTCCTAGAATTCTTTCATAATAATAAAGCATACATAGTGCTTAACAAGGAAACAATGAGGATTAAGGAATCTCTCAATGTGACTTTTGATGAGAGCATGCCCGTGCCTAAATCATCTTCTTCGGTAGAAGATGATGTGATCAATGAACCTATTGTTCAAGATCAAGAAAGGTCGCCGACATTACAAGTTAATGTCTCAGATGAAGGCAATCCTAAGGAAGTGAGAGAAGCGAGGGGTCATCCTATACAACAAGTCATTGGTGACTTGAATAAAAGGACTCTTAGGTCACAAAATAAACAAGGTTAAATTCTGGAATGACATTGTTCAATAGTCTAAATTGTTTTGGGATAGGTCTAGATGGTCATGGTTGACATGCATCTTAAGAGAACAATCCATAAGAAATAATGAGTTGTCTAGAAGTCGTTTGCACGTCCTTTAGGTGTTCTTAGTGGCTATATGGTTATATGTCTAGGACTTATGTGAAGGCATGGAAGGAAGATCAAATAAATGACTTCCAAGAGGAAAGATATGTATCAACTCGTTATTCAAACAATGATTGATAATATCCAAGATTCTACTTGTCTATACTATGTGCATTGAACAAGAAAATTTGACACAAAATTATCTTGCTTAACCTCGATAATATTGAGTTTGTCAAAATTTCCAAAATTAGATATGATAATTATCACAACTCACATTTGTGTTGAAAATCTTATGTCTAGATTTCTTGTTCTCTCAATATTATAAAACATATGTTGCATGCATAACTTAAATAGATAAAGTTGTTTGACTCCAAAATGATGTCCTAGTAAAACGTCTTATTCAACGATAATTAAGAACCTCATGCATCACTTAACAAATTATGGTGCATGAATGATAAATTTTGGGAACTAGCATGATAAACTAGATCATCCAATCTCTACTAAACATAAATTAGCTTTCTCTTTTGTCTCTTACACCACCACATGCCTTATATCATCTTAAGTACATGATGTGTTGGACACCTCTTCAAGCATCTTTGTACATTGACTACATCATAAGCATGAAGAACTTCTCTATTATCATAACTAACACCTTTCTCCTTCCCTATATAAATCACTTAAAATTGTGTTTCACTTCACACCATCTTCTCCTTCTCTAAGTATTAATCACTAACAAAATTTCTTCACCTAAAATTAGTAACTCTTCAAGAAATGACTACAAGGGAAAATCCATTGTAGTAGATGAAGAACCAAATAATGAATGGGAAAACCCATCATGTAATGATATTATAATCCTTATAAATTATGTTATGAAGTGTCTTTGGAGTGATCCTATTTGGTACAAAATGGGGTACTCTCTCCCTCCTAAGCTTGATGCTTCAAACAATGATCATACAAAAAAGTGTAGATGTTGTATGAAATCCATCAAGATTGAGAATGAGGTCAAGGACCTCCAAGAGGAGTTGAGAGAGTTGGACCTTGCCTACAAGAACAACTTCATGATGATGGAAAATATTGTGAAGGGTCTTGCAAAGGTGGCGGCTCAAAGACGCAAGAAGTGATTTTGCTTGGGCAAACTTGATGATAAACAAGAGTGAAGTGGAGATAACTTGTTGTCTTAATTATGCCCACTTAGGATCTTTCAAAAGCTTGTTTGAATAAAGTATGTTAGGTTCATATATTAGCCTTCTTTTATGACCTACATGGTGTTTCCTTCAATAAAGATGCTTATGTAATTTATTGTGGTTATAGGTGATGTCTTGTTATGTTGGTACTTTTAGAACATAATGCATATATCCATAATAAGTAATTCATATACCATGCTCAACAAATGGTTATTAGAGTCATATGGGACAAATATATATACATATTGTTGTGGACTAACCTATGTTGCAAGTATCCAACTGGTAACCTAACCCATTTTTGGAACTTCCACATGTGAGGATTTCTCGTTTGTTGCATTTTATGATTTCTATGTGTAGCTAGGCCACCGCAAAGGTGAGGCTCTTGACCCATTGATCCCCGCCTTGAAACAAGGGGGAGCAATGATCTAGGGGTAGCTATGTTCAAGGGGGAGCACATTCGAGTGCACATACTAGCTAGCTCATTTATCCCACAGGCCCAAGTTCGAAACCTGGCTTGATTGGTAGTCCCACCTTTTTTATTCGACAAAAGGGGGAGAAAGAAAGCAAGAGCATGAAGTCCATTCAAGAAGTTCAAGAAATTTTAAAGGCTTCACCAAATTACAAGGCAAAGGTCAAGACGCAAGCTACACCAAAGGCGCGCTTTGTCTTCGCTAAGTTTTGTAATTTTATTTGCTTTCGGTTTTTATTTGTCATCATCAAAAAGGGGGAGATTGTTGAGGCAACGTGATCAAGATCTCTTTATGTTTTAATGATGACAAATAAACCATTGAAACACATAAAATAACAGACTTTAGCCAAATTTCCCGGAGCCTATATCTCCTCCTGGCGCGTTGCCCGCGCGTTAACGCGTGGGTGAAGCGCCAGGACACTGTATGGTTCCGGACGAATTTTGAAAGTCGGCTTTCCCCTTACCCAAAAAATGTGGATCTTTCAATACAGGTATGAATATGTTATGTGCTTAATTGAGAACACTCGAAACGAGTTTTGAGACTTGAGAGATCCTACTTTTAAAACACCCGTTTACGGGAAAACGCCAACTCATGTTTTCTAACTATCGCCTCTAGCCAAAGCTTTTCTAAACTTAGGGAGCTTATATATTTCACGTAACATCATGTGAAAGCATCCAAATGCTCATATCCTGTGCTTACGTCTTCTCTAATTACGCAACGGGTTTACTCCCTTATTGGTCAAATTAATTCAAGGGTCACTTTGCGTAAACGCATCCTTTCCCACTTGGGTTATGCTTTACATCAAGGCAAATGACTTAACTTGTTTGAACCAAGGTAATAGTTGAGAACGTCGAGTCGTGGAAAGTCACGAGATATGAAACTATGGATTCTCGACGTTATGTTACTTGAACTTATAAGTAACCTATGAATTTTTCAACTCATAATCTTAATTTTCTAAACACTTTCTTCTTAAGGACAATTAGATTATGTCTTAATCTTTCTCTTAATCTCATTTCTACAAAAGACAAATACCACCATATACAATCATATCCAAATCATATATACTCTTACACAATCTCTTACACTCTTACATATTCCCTTACACACTCTACATCTCAACCATCCATTCCCTTACAACACATCTCAACCCTCTATTTCATCACATGGCAATTAATTTGAATTTCAAAAGAGGCTCCCTTTGATCACAACCATTCAATTCAAACTAAAACCATCTCAACCATCCATCTCATTCTTTCCCCCCAAGCAAAGGAGGCTCCCTTTGATCTCAACCATTCAATTCAAACTAAAACCATCTCAACCATCCATCCTCTTACAGCACATCTCAACCATTCACTCACCCTCCTCTCTATTCCATCACATGTGTTTAATCCAAGCCATCCATTTCAAACAAAACCATCTCAACCATTGATTCACCCTTTCCCCCCAAGCAAAGCATATTCCTTTGGAATATCCCATGGCATATTCTCTTCTCTATTATGCCATGTGAGGAATAACATTTCTACCCCTTCCAAATTACCCTAGCTACACTTTATACCCTTGGTAATTTGTTCTCTCTTTAAACACTTCACAAAACATTTTTCAAATTGGATATTTGAGTTGGTAAACCTTAGAATGATTAATCTTAAGGTTTAGTGTGAAGTACAATTAGGGGTTTAGCAAGGATAGTTATTTATAAGATCAAACACCCAACACTTGGGAAAAAGTTTACAGACGCCTAGCGCGCTACCCGCGCGTTGACGCGCCGACCTTGGTAAAATTTCCCAAGTTTGGGTTCTTGGCCTATATATACATACCTTGCCTCTTGTATTCCTCACCTCTTGCCGTTATTCTTTCTCTCCACATTATTTCTCTCTAAACACTCTCAAATCTCTCTATCTCTAATCTTGTGTTCTTGATTCTCATTCTAACATCTTTGAAAGAACACATTTCCTTGAAAGGGAAGAATCACAAGAACCTAATCCACTCTTGTGATTGTGTCGAGGGTCTTATTATCTATACCCTTTCTACTAGAATCAAGTCACTAGGTTAGGTTAGGGCTTGATTAAACAAACACTTACTCTTTCATTCAATTGTTTGTAAGGGAAGTCTTGTGTCTTGGTGACCAAGCGTAGATCATTGGGGATCTAGTTGGGGTTTGATACTTCCGGGTGGAAGTCTTGGTAGTGATCTTTGTGATCCTTAGGTGAAGTCGAATCGCGAGATTCTTTTGGGTGGTTTCCAAGGGTGGAATATCGTGGGAGTAAGTCCTTCTATGTGAGCATCGATATTGGCGAATATCGGTGGATTGAATTGTAACGGTTTGTAGTCCATTGAAAGGATTATACTAGTGGAATAGTATCGTGTCGTGGATTCGCAACTGGACGTACGGATGGTATAAACCCCCCATCCCGAACCGGTATATATCGTGGTGTCTCTTTACTCGCTTTATATACTTGTGTTTGTATTAGTGGTTGCTTTTGTTTAAACCACTTGGTGTTCTTCTTGGCTTAAATTTTTTAAACATCTAAAAATCCGAAGAAACTATATTCACCCCCCCCCCTCTACGGTTCTACACCTTCGTAAATTATCTAATTGATTACATGGTTGCTAAGTCCAGTCATATCTTGTACATATTGTTTTGGGACGATTGGGACTCGTGGTATAGTAATTGTGTTAAGGAGTAATGGGGATGACATCAATTATTACCCCCCATATGTGCGTTAATCTTGAAAAGTACTCCAAGTGTTTTGATTATCTTGATTCGAGTTATTAGAATAGTTAATTGTAAAGTATGTAAAAGTTCAAGTGTAAGGGGAATGCAAATTCCCTATGATATATTGTTTTGGATGGTAGGGTAAGAGTGTATGCAAAAAAAAAAAAAAAAAAAAAAAATGAAAAAGAAAAAGAGAAAAGAGAAAAAACATATGGACAGTTAGTGAGAGATGTTTATCCTAGGTGCTTACGCCAAGTGGTGGAGGTTTGATTATTTCCCAAGCCTATGGTAATCTATTTGCTGTGACAGGTAGTGAGAGATGTTTTCCATTTCCTTATTGTGATATATACTTTATTACACCCGAGAGATGTGAGTATCTAAACACTATTTGTGAAGTGCTAGTGTATAACCTCCGTGCTTGTTTTTGGTTTTAAGTGGAACGATTATTTGTTGTAATTACTTTTATATTAGTGTTAAATGACCCCTAACTTGTATTTTGATTAGAATAAAAGCGCATTTGCTTGAGGACAAGCAAATCTCAAGTGTAAGGGTATTTGATAAGGCAAAAAGTGTACCGCTTTTAGGGGTAATTTAAGCCCGAATTCGTGATTATTTGATCAATTATTACCGTAAATCGTTCCTTTTGTCATTTTAGGTACTTTTGAGGATAAATCTGGAAAAGGAAGCATTTTGGACGTTTTTGGAGCAATTAAGTGAAGAAAACGACAAAATCTCAAAATCCTTGCTGGGAACATTACTCAAGGCTATACAAGTGACGGCGCCAAGCTTGGCAAAAGAGGTGGATATGGAAAATACAAATGACGGCCCAGAACAATTTCAAAGAAATTTGGCCTGACGGCGTCACCAAGGCCGTCAGGGTCAGAATACATGTGATGGCCCAGAGTAAAATTACACATGATGGCGTCAGAAGTGGATCTAGGCAATACGACTTTTATCTTGGTGGTGAGTTGACGGCGTCACAAGCTATAATGTGACGCCGTCAAGGTGTAAAATCTATATATAGTTTTCTAATTTTCATTCATTAAGTGTGGAACTTTTGGAGAACTTCTTTGTGCAAACCCTAGACGAATTTTCTGTAAAAACAAGGGTTTCAACCCTTGTTCCATCCATGTTCAATTGAATATAAGTTTTCCAATAATCAATCAATATGTCTATGTGTTGTTTGATTCTATCTTATGCTTGTCTTCTTTTTAACATCCTAGGCTAGGTTTTTATTGTGTTTTCTTAGATGTAATGAAACCTAGATGTTGATTATTGGTTGATGGTTTTTTTATAATTGTTGTGGATGATTGTATTCGATGTTAGGCTTAAGAAAACTGGCAGACCTCCAATTGGTAACTTGCTTGAACGTCTTAAGAAACATGATCGGAGGTGTGCTACGATTTATTGGTTGTATTTAATGCGTAGGCAACTGCTAGTGATACTACGTTAGGAGCTAGTAGTCGGCTCTACCTAGAATGAAGTAGAAGCATATAGAGTTAGGGAAGATCGTACACAGCCCTACGACTGGTTTTAAGGAATATAACCCGTCATCCATGCAATTGTAAGAAGCTAATCAACAGGTAAAAGATATCTAGGGAGTAATGAAATCTAAGTAAACACATTTTCTCTTATTATTGTTTACACCACAATTTAGTTTAAGTTTTATGTTATTTTATTTTGATTGCATCTTTAGTTAATTGAGTTAGTTGACTAGCAACTAATTCCGCCCACTCCTTCAAAACCCGAGATTTTATTTGATTTTATAAAAATATAAAAATACAAAAAGAATCATCCCTCACCTTTAGACCTAGTTTAGTAGACTTTTTAATCCTAGCGAACACTATTCCTGAGTTGAACGATCAATCCCCCGGTACTTGTCACTATACTATACTACAACGAACAGGTACACTGCCTGGTGGAGATTGCAAGCTTCTCAAGATCCCTTGAGTGGTAAAACCTTTTGCGAGGGTGCAATTCCACGCATCAAGTCCCTCATCATGGCATAGATCTTTGGCTCCAACTCCAAATTTTCTATGAACATATAGATCTCTCCACAAGGCGAACCATTGACCAATCGGCCGGTGGCAAGCTTCATGACCTAAGTACGGAAGAATCATGGGAACTCATAGTAGATCTTGCTCTCTATGACAACGAAAGTTGGAATGATCCCCGTGATTTGAACAAAACGGTCAAGGCAATATCTTTGCCTTCGAAAAATTCAAGCACTCCCGACCATAGGATCATGGAACTTTAAGACCAATTCAAGTTTCTCATGAAATCCTATGAAGCTCCTAAACCTTCAAGCCAAGTGAACAAAATCACTTCTTCGTGCGAATTATTTAGTGGTCCCCACGACACTCGTGATTGCATGGAACTCCCCGAACATGCTTTTGCAGATTATGCATCTTCGCGTAACGACGGAGCGGGAGACAAGTGGTACACTTTCAAACCCGAGCCAACCCCTAACGGTGATTCATACAACCCCTCTTGGAAAAATCACCCGAACCTTAGGTGGAAACAAAAACAAAACATGCCCCAAAACAATTCTTCCACTCCACCTAATCGTTATCAACCAAACGGTCCACCCTTTAACCGTACTTTCAACAACAATCCTTCCAACAACTATGGTAGTACCAATAATTTTGAAGGATTGATGTCAAAATTTATGGCATCTCAAGAAACTCGTTTAGCAAAGTTTGAGACCGATTTCATACAAAAACAAAGTGAGATGACCAACAAGATTGACACGTTGTTGAAAGTTCTCAATGACCGAGAAATGGGAGCACTTCCAAGTAACACAGTCAAGAATCCGAAACTAAAAGTTAATGCTATATCATCTGTTTCGTCTCCCACTTCTTTTCCACAATACTATTCGGTCAATGCCGTGAGCACGTGTTTCAAGCAAACCCAAATTTTTCAAAAGAACCAATTGAATGTAACACCCAACATCAATTCGGTCAATAACATAGTTGAAACACCTCCTACACAAGACCTTGGCGAAGAATGTTGGGTTTTGAGTTCTGCTGCTGAGTGAAACTACTGCTGTGATGAAACTGCTGCTAGTGTAAATGATTCTGCTGCTTATGACAAAGTGCAGCTAAGGAAAATGCTGCTGAAGTGATAAGCATGTATTTGTAGTAGATAATTATAGAATAGATTGTGTGTATATCTTATACGTCTAGAATATTCTTATCTTGCATAGAAAGTTATTGTAAACCTAGTAGGACTCCTTGGCCTATAAAAGGAGGATCCTAGGGTTAGATTACGTACGCATTGTTTTAGTTTTCGTTTACACTTCAAGGTTGTAAAACCCTAGCATTGTCGAGTGCTCGTATTAATAATATTGAAGTGTTGATAGTGAATTGTTCTTCTTAAGTTAAGCTTTTACATTCCGCATTCAAGCTTAAGATTTTACTTTAAGTCAACTTCTATATAAGATCGTTTGCTCAATTGGGATCAACAAAGAATTCAAGGAACTTCACCTTGAGCTTCCTGTCATTGATGTCTTAGCCCGTGCTCCCTATTACAACGCCCTTTTAGATGATCCGGGCATATTCGTTTTACCTTGTAAGATCGGAAATTCTGAGGCTTTTGACACATTAGCCGATCTACGTATATATATATATACGTATATATATATATATATATATATATATGTATATATATATATATATATATATGTATATATATGTATATATATACGTATATGTATAAATATATATACGTATATATATATATACGTATATATATATATATATATATATATATATATATATATATATATATATATACGTTTTATATAT